>JBBGZY010000305.1:3497500-4861250 GCA_037952925.1 Lithobates clamitans | reverse complement strand
TGCCTGTTAGTGCCCATCAATGCTGCCTGTTAGTGCCCATCAGTGCCGCCTGTCAGTGCCCATCAGTGCTGCATATCAGTGCCACCTATCAGTGCCCATCAATTCTACATATCAGTGCCTCCTCATCAGTGCCACCTTATCAGTGCTAACTCATCAGTGCCCATCGGTGCCACCTCATCAGTGCCCATCAGTGTCGACTCATCAGTGCCCGTCAGTGAAGGAGAAAACAACATTTTATAACAAACGAATAAAAACTTTTTTTTTCAAAAATTTCGGCCTTTTTTAGTTTGTTTAGCAAAAAATATAAACCGCAGAGGTGATCAAATACCATCAAAAGAAAGCTCTATTTATGGGAAGAAAACAATAAAAATTTAGTTTGGGTACAGTGTTGTATGACCGCTCAATTGTCATTCAAAGTGCGACAGCACTGAAAGCTCAAAATTGTCCTGAGCAGAAAGGGGCGAAAGTGCCTGGTATTGAAGTTGTTAAATCATAATGACAACAGAAACTACCTAAATGACCCTGATCAAAAGTTTACATACCCCAGTTTTTAATACAGTGTATTGCCTCCTGTAACATCAATGACAGCTTGGAGTCTTTTGTGGTATTTTTGAATGAGGCTCTTTATCTTCTCAGATGGTTAAGCTGCCCATTCCTCTTGGCAAAAAGCCTCCAGTTCCTATAAATTCTTGGGCTGTCCTGCATGAACTGCACGTTTGAGATCTCCCCAGAGTGGCTCAATGATATTGAGGTCAGGAGACTGAGATGGCCACTCCAGAATCTTCACTTTATTCTGCTGTAGTCAATGACAAGTCGACTTGGCCTTGTGTTTTGTATCATTGTCATGTTGGAATGCCCAAGTATGTCACATGTACAGCTTCCTGACTGATGAATGCAAATGTTCCTCCAGTATTTTTTGATAACATACTTAATTCCTCTTGCCATTAATTTTGACCAAATTTCCTGTGCTTTTGTAGCTCACACATCCCCAGAACATCAGCGATCCACCTCTGTGTTTCACACTAGGAATGTGTACCTTTCATTATAGGCCTTGTTGTCCCCTCTCTAAATGAAGCGTTTATGGTTGTGGCCAAAAAGCTCAATTTTGGTCTCATCACTCCAAATGACTTTGTGGCAGAAGGTTTGAGGCTTGTCTCTGTGCTGTTTGGCGTATTGTAAGCGGGAGACTTTGTGGCATTTGCGTAGCAATGGCTTTCTTCTGGCGACTCAACCATGCAGCCCATCTTTCTTCAAGTGCCTCCTTATTGTGCATCTTGAAACAGCCACACCACATGTTTTTAGAGAGTCCTGTATTTCACCTGAAGTTATTTGTGTGTTTTTCTTTGCATCCTGAACAATTTTCCTGGCAGTTGTGGCTGGAACTTTAGTTGGTCTACCTGACCGTAATTTGGTTTTAACAGAACCCCTAATTTTCCACTTCTTGGTTAGAGTTTGAACACTGCTGATTGGCATTCTCAATTCCTTGGATATCTGTTTATATCCCTTTCCTGTTTTACACAGTTCAACTACCCTTCTTTTGCTTTCCCCATGACTCAGAATCCAGAAACGTCAGTGCAGCATTGGATGAAAGATGCAAGGGTCTGTCAGCAATTGCCCTTTTATACACACACACACACACACACACACACACACTAATTACAAGAAAACAGATCACAGGTGAGGATGGTTACCTTTAATAGCCATTCAAACCCCTTTGTGTCAACTTGTGTGCATGTTATCAGGCCAAAATCACCAGGGTCATTTAGTAGTTTCTGTTGTCATTATGATTTAAAAAAATAAACACAGTTGATTTATAATAAATGGCTTCAGCCAAACACTAACCATGAGTGAAAGAAAAGGTTTTGTGTTATCATTCATATTCTCTGAAAAATGGCCAAGAAATCATAAATTCTGCCAGGGTATGTAAACTTATGAGCACAACTGTACATAGATCAAAATCTGAGGACCTAAGTAATATGCACAAAAAGGGTTAACAAATATGACCAACAATTCCAGAAGCAAAATATTGGTTGTCAATACAGAGAACATCATCTGTGTATGTGCATCAGAACATAAACAGAACAGAAAAATATGTGTATCCTATCAGAAACACTCATAGGTGGAGCAATAACGAATACGAATAGGCAGCGTTATTAACATAGTCAGCCCTATGAGAACAAAAAGAAATAGAGAAGGGAAAGGAGGTGAAGGGGAGAAAAGGAGAGGTATGGGAGGGAAATAGAAGGGTGATCTGTGAGGATAAAGGCGAAGGAGTGGGGTAGCAGACAAGCCATTACAGGTCTCGGAGCAGACTGCTGTCAACCGTAATCAAGCAGTTCAGTTAGAGGGCCCATACTGGCACCAAATGCCTAAGGACAAGAGTCACAGTATGCTGCAGTCAATTTAAAATGAGACCAGTAGTACTACTACCAGTAGTAGTAGAAACTGAAATATCACATGGTCCTAAGTATTCAGACCCTTTGCCCAGTATTTAGTAGAAGCACCCTTTTGATCTAATACAGCCATAAGTCTTTTTGGGAAAGATGCAACAAGTTTTTCACACCTGGATTTGGGGATCCTCTGCCATTCCTCCTCGCAGATCCTCTCCAATTCTGTCAGGTTGGATGGTAAACGTTGGTGGACAGCCATTTTTAGGTCTCTCCAGAGATTCTCAATTGGGTTTATGTCAGGGCTCTGGCTGGGCCATTCAAGAACATTCACAGAGTTGTTGTGAAGCCACTCCTTTATTTTAGCTGTGTGCTTAGGGTCATTGTCTTCTTGGAAGGTAAACCTTCGGCCCAGTTGGAGGTCCTGAGCACTCTGGAGAAGGTTTTCGTCCAGGATATCCCTGTACTTGGCCGCATTCATTTTTCCCTCGATTGCAACCAGTCGTCCTGTCCCTGCAGCTGAAAAACACCCCCACAGCATGATGATGCCACCACCATGCTTCACTGTTCGGACTGTATTGGACAGGTGATGAGCAGTGCCTGGTTTTCTTCACACATACCACTTAGAATTAAGGCCAAAAAGTTCTATCTTGGTCTCATCAGACCAGAGAATCTTATTTCTCACCATCTTGGAGTCCTTCAGGTGTTTTTTAGCAAACTCCATGCGGGCTTTCATGTGTCTTGCACTGAGGAGAGGCTTCCGTCGGGCCACTCTGCCATAAAGCCCCAACTGATGGAGGGCTGCAGTGATGGTTGACTTTCTACAACGTTCTCCTATCTCCCGACTGCATATCTGGAGCTCAGCCACAGTGATCTTCTTTATCTCTCACCAAGGCTCTTCTCCCCCAATAGCTCAGTTTGGCAGGATGGCCAGCTCTAGGAAGGATTCTGGTCATCCCAAACATCTTCCATTTAAGGATTATGGAGGCCACTGTGCTCTTAGGAACCTTAAGTGCAGCAGAAATTTTTTTGTAACCTTGGCCAGATCTGTGCCTTGCCACAATTCTGTCTCTGAGCTCTTCAGGCAGTTCCTTTGACCTCACGATTCTCATTTGCTCTGACATGCACTGTGAGCTGTAAGGTCTAATATAGACAGGTGTGTGGCTTTCCTAATTAAGTCCAATCAGTATAATCAAACACAGCTGGACTCAAATGAAGGCGTAGAACCATCTCAAGGATGATCAGAAGAAATGGACAGCACCTGAGTTAAATATATGAGTGTCACAGCAAAGGGTCTGAATACTTAAGACCATGTGATATTTCAGTTTTTCTTTTTTAATAAATCTGCAAAAAATGTCAACAATTCTGCGTTTTTCTGTCAATATGGGGTGCTGTGTGTACATTAATGAGGAAAAAAATGAACTTAAATGATTTTAGCAAATGGCTGCAATATAACAAAGAGTGAAAAATTTAAGGGGGTCTGAATACTTTCCGTCCCCACTGTATACAGTATATCTGTAGAAAGTTTAGAATCAAGACAGTTGGTAAATTCAGTATGCATCTTTATTTAGTTTTTGCTTTGCTTATTGTTATGTAAGTAATCTGTTTTCAATATAAAGTACTTTAAAAGTTGAAGTTCAACATGTTTTTATTAATTGTTTTAATAATTATTTATGCTATGCCTTTTAGGAAAGAATTGTTAAATCAGAAAGAAATAATTTGTGAACATAATGCACTTGTTGTACCCCAAGGAGATGAATTAGTGATAGGATATGAAAGTGTTATTATCATTGCAGTTCTGCACATCATTCCAGCTGTCATTACTGTTTTGCTTATGTGCGCTTGAATGTTCTTTCATTTTTTTAATTCAGTTCCTACTATTTTAATGACCATTCCCCTTGCTTTTATGAAGCAGATTAAAATGTGCCTCTGTTAAGCATTGTCTGCCATTCACAGATAAATTATCCTTACTGTAGATCAAAACCATAGTAGCTCACAAAAATGATTAATTACTTTTTGATAGGGATAAACTTTAGTTTAGTTTGACCCTGAGTTCAAATTAAACTCAGGCTATTCACAGTTACCTGAATGGGTGAACTACATTGTCAGATTTAGCAAGTTTATCAGCCCATCTGAACCTTTGGCTGCTGCAGTCAGTAATTTAATACTATTTTAATTTTTATTATTATTATTATACAGGATTTATATAGTGCCGACAGTTTGCATAGTCCTTTACAAAATAAAGGAAGACAATGTAGTTACAATACTATTCAAGCGAAGATAGTCTAAAGGGAGTATAGTGCAGTCCGTATAGTATATATAGTACAGTTCAGAGTATATAGTGTAGACCGTGTAGTATATATAATGCAGTTCAGAGTATATAGTGCAGTCCGTATAGTATATATAATGTAGTTCAGAGTATATAGTGCAGTCCGTGTAGTATATATAATACATTTAAGAGTATACACTATAGTGCAGACCGTGTAGTATATATAATAAAGTTCAGAGTATATATTGCAGTCTGTGTAGTATAATACAGTTCAGATTATATAGTACAGTCAGTGTAGTATATATAATACAGTTCAGAGTATATAGTGCCATCAGTGTAGTATATATAATACATTGCAGAGTATATAGTGCAGTCAGTGTAGTATATAGTGCAGTGCAGAGTATATAATACAGTGTATTGGAGTGATTAAGAGGAACCCTATGACAGGATGAAGAAACAAAACGGCATGGGGTCCCCCCTAGAATCCATACCAGGCCCTTTGGGTCTGGCATAGATTTTGAGAGAAACTCCATGTCAAAATTAAAAAAAAAATTGGTGTGGGGCCCCCCCAAAATCCATACCAGACCCTTATCTGAGCAAGCAGCCTGGCATGCCCTCAACATGGGGAAGATGCTTTGGGTGCTTATGGGGACAAGGGCCTCTTCCCGACAACCCTGGCCAGTGTCTCTGGTCTGCGGGCCAGTGTCTGGGTCTGCGGGCGGGGGGCTTATCAGAATGTACCCCTACCCATTCACCAGAAAAAGAGTCAAAAAACAAAAAAACACAACAGACAGTTTTTGACAATCTTTGAAAATTTTTTGCTATTTTTTTGGGTCTGCCGGGTGGTGTGACTGACGATGGATGTACATCATGGGACACTGGGGGCCCCCCTTGCCAAAAGGAGCTTCCAGATTCTGATAAACCCCCCACCCCTAGACCCTGATGACCAATGGCCTGGGTTTTTAGAAAGAGGCTCTTGTCCCCATCAACACCCCCATGTTGAAGGCATGTGGTCTTGTATGGTTCAAGAGGGGGCGCTCGCTCGTCCCCCCCATCCTGACTTGCCAGGCTGCATGCTCGGATAAGGGTCTGGTATGGATTTTGTTTTAAAATTTTCATGTGGAGTTACCCTTAATATCCATACCAGACCCAAAGTGCCTGGTATGGACTGGGGGGGGGACCCCACGCCGTTTTTTTCCTTGATTTTTCATCTGTATTGCTGGGAGTCATTACAGCCGCGAGCAAGTTTAAATTACATTTTTTCCTTTAGAAATATCATTATTGCTGCAGCATGTTCTACACATCGTACAGATGCGCCACTTTACAGGCAGACTAAGGGGATACCCAGGCACGACATTTAAAGGAAGATATATCTATATATGTCTATATATAGATGGATATATACTGTATTTATTGACGTATAACACTGACTTTTTCACCATGACAATCGGGTGCAAATAGCGTGTACATGTTATATGCCAATATTTCAGTTGTAGCTACCAGGGAGGGGGGGCGGGACAAGCGCCGTCAGATTATATACAGTGAGAGTCTCCTATTTCCTTGGCAGCCTCTGTAATAGGAAGTCCCATCTCCTGGGCCGCCATTGGATCACTGTTCTGTCAATCATAGGAGATTCTCACTATATGTAATCTGTCGGCGCACATCCAACCCCCCTCCCTGTCCCCTCTAGGCTGCAGATGGGCATCAATCAGGTTGCACTGATGGCAATGGTGAGGCTGCTGCATTGAAAGCAATGGTGAGGCTGCTGAATTGAAAGCAATGGTGACGCTGCTGCATTGATGGCAATACTGAGGCTGCTGCATTGATGGCAGTGGTGGGGCTGCTGCATTGATGCTAATGGTGAGGCTGCTGCGATGATGGCAATGGCGAGGCTGCTGCATTGATGGCAATGGCGAGGCTGCTGCATTGACGGCAATGGCGAGGCTGCTGCATTGACGGCAATGGCGAGGCTGCTGCATTGACGGCAATGGCGAGGCTGCTGCATTGACGGCAATGGCGAGGCTGCTGCATTGACGGCAATGGCGAGGCTGCTGCATTGACGGCAATGGCGAGGCTGCTGCATTGACGGCAATGGCGAGGCTGCTGCATTGACGGCAATGGTGAGCCTGCAGATGGGAATTGATCAGGCTGCATTGATGGCAATGGTGAGGTTGCAGATGGGCACTGACCCTTATTTTGCTTCAAAGTTCCTTATTTAAAATGTAAGCTTTTTTCCTGAAACTTCCCTCTTAAAATGTATGTGCGTGTTATATGCCTGTGCGTGTTATATGCCGATAAATACGGTATATATATTGCCGGGATTCAGCAATACATTACAGCCGCAAGCAGTTTTAAATTAAATTTTTTTCCTTTACAAATGCCATTTTGCTGCTCTCATTCATAACACTATGTAGCCTTACATAGTGTGGGGCGTGGAATCAGCCCCTTGAGTCATGATTGACCAAAGGCAGTTAGGTTCTTTCTTGGGGACAACACCTAAAGGCGAAATGTAAAATTCTTTAAAGGAGGAAAAGAAAATAGACCTGCAATACGGCCCTCATCTTTAGCTACTTTTTTCCTAACTATATGAGCAAAATTATAAACTGAGTTCAAAGTATCAACAATAATACAACCTTCACTTGAAATAGAAGGTACTGTAACTTAAATCTATAACTAAAGCCATCAATTAGAAAGCTCACTTTCTCCTTGTTTGGGTAAAGATCAAACCAAGGATGCATGTTTTCCAGCCTCACTGGTGTGCAGACTTTTGGAATAAATATCAGACTTTGACTAGATGTACTAGTTTGTTTAAAGCATTTAATTACTGGATATGTGACAGCAAAATAAGAACATTCATATCTATATTTGCATGAAGTGTTCCACTTACATTGGCTCTCATTGAACGCATAGCATATGCCTTTTCTATAAGCGGATGCTGAAGCATTAATTGAGTTCTGCTTAGCATTAAAGCCGCGTACACACGGTCTGACTTTTCGTCTACAAAAGTCCAACGGACGCTGACGGACTAAAGCTGGCTGGTAATCCGATCGTGTGTGGGCTTCTCCGGACTTTCAACGTACTTTTTTAGCCTCAAATCCGACGTACTTTAGATTTGAAACATGCTTCAAATCTTTACGTCGTAACTACGACGGACCCCGAAATCCGCTCGTCTGTGTGCTAGTCCGACGGACAAAAACCCACGCTAGGGCAGCTATTGGCTACTGGCTATCAACTTCCTTATTTTAGTCTGGTGTACGTCATCACGTACGAATCCGTCGGACTTTTGTGTGGTCGTGTGTAGGCAAGTCCGTTCGTTAGAAAGTCTGCCACAAGTCCGCCGCAAGTCCGCCGAAAGTCCACCGGAAGTCTGTCGGACAGGCTGTCGGACTTTTGTAGCTGAAAAGTCCGACCGTGTGTACGCGGCATAATAGCTTTTTGTGACAAAATGAGATTAAGTGAAAGGCCCACATCTTTCATTCCCCACTTTAAATTTGTATAAATAGACAATTTCTGATTAAATGAAGCATCATAAAAGAACCACCCAAGGCCTCCAAATGTTTTATATGCCTCTAAAACATGTTCTTTAAAAAGACCGCTGCGTTTATCTTGGGTGCTTTTCCCTCAAAACACCCACAAAACACAAAAGGTCTTCATCCGCTCTTTCATCAGCTTTTCTATCAGACCGAAACCTAAATTCTTTGGAGGAGGGAAGGAGAGACAGTATATCTATATAATCACCGTTCCAGATTTTTTCTTTTACAGCTAAAGGTAAATGAAATCCAAGTGGAGAAACTTCACATGGAAGATTTTCTTTAAAACATGTCACAGCAACGGAAGAGTTAGTTGACATAGGTAACATATTTGGGATCACAGAAGGGTTAACAGTAGACCACACAGTAGAAGAGTTAACAGGTACATCTGAATTATTATTATTATACTTTATTATTATTATTATTATTATTATTATTATTACACAGGATTTATATAGCGCCAACAGTTTGTGCAGCACTTTATAACATGATTATTAGAGAGAGCATTAACAATTTTCGATAAAGAACTGTCCAGATCATTCACGACATTCAATAGCAGCAGCAGGAGGACTGACACCTGCTTGAAAACTTTGAACCTGCATAGTACCGCTCATTACCAGAGATGTAGTTAGACTGGCTTCATCAGCACTGTGAGAAGCTGTGGCTGTTACCTAAGAAGGCATCCTAGATGCCATCTGGGCTGGTTGCTAGGTAACCGGGTCTGTACGCTTGGCGAAGACTGGTAAAATTGGACCAACCCACCTCAGCTCCTTATTGGTGAAAGTGAGAAAGCCTGTGGTGCATTGGCTGGGCCTCCCTTCCTCGATGTTAGTCAGTGTCTCTGATTGCAGCCCAAGACCCTTCTCTTGACTTGACACTGGCATTCCTAGGTGTTCCAGAAGCTGGCTGCACTGCAGCCAGTGAGTCCAAACATGCCACTCTTCCAGGCTCTTCCTCTGCTGTCCTCTTCCTCTTGACCACGTTGGGAATCCTCATCTTCTGCTAGCGCTAGACAGCAGTGTAGCCATTCTTCTTCACACTGCATCCTACTTTCTCCAGGGCATGGGGCATACGAGTCTTCATGGTAAGCCAGTGAGTGGTTTTTATAGCTCAAATTATAGCTTTTTTTTCTGCTACTGACCAATTGCAAGCCTTGACTGAGCCAGTGCCCTTTATATACTGAGCCTGAGAATTCCAGAATGATCCATAAATCCCTATTGGATGCTTTTCCATACCTCAAAAGGGGTTTAGGAAAAATGTAAAAAGGGCAGTGTCCCAGAATTTCTGAGACATGCAGATATTGAAAAATATGAACAGAAAGGGGTGGGGGGAATGCAGCCTCAAACTTATGAAAGTGTGCACAAATAAATGGTGCCCTCTTTTTTCATTCTTTTATGTAGTGCATGGCCTTGAAGTAAACCTATCATGCTTCAAATAAAAGGTTGCAATGGCTGACCTCCTTTTGAAAATGCTAGTTTCTTGGCTGTAATCCTGATTTAGTACCTTTAACTCTTTCACCAACCGAGTCACTGTCCTGGAGCTAATATGCACATCAGGAAAATCAGAGAAAAGTCAGAGGTCCTTATTTGCATAATTGTTTGTAATTAGTGATTTAAATATTGAGGCAAGGGTGCTAGTATAACATGCGAGCAATAGCATTTTCAGAAGAAGCACTCGGCAATGTTAACATCCATGTTTCTCCTACTACGTGTTTCTCCTTCTAATCATTGAACATGTCTATTTTCCATCACCTTAAAAACATGATTTCTATCATTATTTTTTCATATTTATGTGAGCCTTTCATTTACCTAATGCTATAACTAATACAGTATACATGAAGTTTGGTTTATACAACAAGGAAGAACTGCATGCTTTATTGTCTGTCTTTTGATTAAACAGCATCCATTTATCAAACAACACAATTTGATACATGAATAAAAGACACTGATTTTCCTACTTCAGTTCTCTACCGAGGAATCTAATATGTCCCATTCCCACAGCTTTATACATCAGTGTCTATATATAAGAATTAGCTTGGAGAATATTTACTTTGTTGATAAAGCAAAAGTGTTTTATCTTATACTGCACTTGCTACTGATTGGCTTGACTTTTCCAGCTTTGCCAACTGCATGTTGCGCTACTTTACTTTATCTAAATGACTTCAAATGTACCCATGATCAGATTTAATTTCTTGAATCAACTGAATATAGACGACTTTCTCTGCTTGAAGCATTTAGTGTTGGAGGTTGTTTTACAGTTTGTTTACCAGCAGGGGATTAATAAGACAAACACTTGCATCAGTTTAGAACTTAATCATTTAAAGAAAATTGACATTGGAGTCAAGGGACAGTTAGATGACTTAGAAAGTTTGAACAACATAAAAACATTCATAAGACTAATAATATTCATAGATTGCAGTTTCCTCTGTAGTGTAGGATGTTAAAAATGTAAATGCGCATATGATTAATAAATGTGACTGTAATTTAGATGAACCTCTTAATGGGTATAAAATCTAGGCTTGTGTGCTAAAAAGTTGTCATTTACCTTACACTATAATAAATACAATTTTGTGAACTATCATTTGATTTTAGACAAATAGGACTGGCAACTGAGTGGTAGACAAATGTAATATTATTTTATATGAATAAAACTATAACATTGATATTCACCTTGTTGTCCAAGTTTAAATTGTGTTACTTATGAAACTTATGGCTTATGACGCGAACACACGATCGAAATTCTCATCGGAAAAAGATATGACGGCTTTTCTGACAAGATTCCGCTCAAGTTTGCCTTGCATACACACGGTCACGCAAAAGTTTGCTGAACTTACGACCGTTAAGAACGCGGTGATGTACGACACTACGACGAGCCGAGAAAATTAAGTTCAATGCTTCCGAGCATGCGTTGAATTGTTTCCGAGCATGCGTAGGAATTTTGCG
Source organism: Lithobates clamitans (assembly GCA_037952925.1). Classification (NCBI taxonomy): domain Eukaryota; kingdom Metazoa; phylum Chordata; class Amphibia; order Anura; family Ranidae; genus Lithobates; species Lithobates clamitans. The sequence continues at coordinate 4,850,122 of JBBGZY010000305.1, read as the reverse complement.
TGTTGGAATTGCCACAGACGATCACATTTTCGGATAGGAACTTTTTCTGACCGAAAAATTGAGAACCTGCTCTCAATCTTTTGCTGGCTGGAATTTGGCCAGCAAAAGTCCGATGGAGCATACACACCGTCGCATTTTCCGACGAAAAACTTTCATCGGTCTTTTGCGGGCCAAAATTTTGATCATCTTTACGCGGCATTACAGTATAATTAGCATAAAATGCACAGAAGAAATGTAGTAGTAACTATTGGAATTTCCTTTGAATAGAGTGGCATTTTGAAAGTGTGACGCATGTCACGTCTACCCCAATGCAGGTGGTCAGACACTATAGCTAGCTACTGTGTCCTTCACCTATAGCAGCCCCCTTTACCTTAAGGCAAACAGGCCTACCGGTACTTGTTTGCCCCAGGACTTATACACAATGCTATAGTGTCTGACCACCAAGCCAGGGCAGATGCGAACAGAGCAAACAAACAGACTACTTGCAGTTAGCATGCAGATAGTGTGGTTCTATGACAGTCCAGGTAAAAGGTAGGCTGAGTTCAGGGAATAGTCCAATATCTGATCCAGGTTATACACAGGGAAATTAAAAACTAGCATAGCAGGGCAGACAAACGGAGGGCTCAAACAGGAACAATGCAGGTATACTGTCTCTATCACAAGCAAGGGATAGAGTGTTTGGTTTGCTTATAACAGGTGACTGATCATATCAATCACCTTGCAGGTGGACACAAACAGGGAGAATGCAACAGCCAACACCTGGATGCTGGAATAAGTAGCAGGAGCACAAAAGTGATCCTGACATTACCCCCCTCTAAAGAGGGCCCCCCGGACCCTCAAAGACAAGCTGGACATCCAGCACAGGACCATCAGACTGGGCAGAGGTCTGTGGACCCACGAGGTCAGGTTGGTTAGCAGGGCACATGTCATAGGAGTCAAGCCAGATGGCTGAAACACGAGCAGAATGCAGAGTGCCCTGAAAAAAAGGTTGAAAGGCCCACCTGGTCGAATGAGGCAGTTTATCCAAAGGATGGATTGAACCTCTTAGACCAATTAGAATGGGTGTAGTAGAAGTAGGGTGAGGCCAGGTTATATAAAGTCCTGAATTAGAAAAAGGAGGAAGCTTAACGGGCATGGGCTGGACTGGCATAACTGATGCAGTGGCTGACTGAGTCGCATCGCCAGGTGTAGCGGTTGTCTGAATCGCATCACCAGGTGTACCAACAGTGGAACTTACGGACAAGTTAGCCTACAAAGAAAAAATTGTGCGCTTGCATAGATATTTAAATCTATATTACATGATTATCATAAGTAGATAAACAAATAAACAAAAAAATAAATAAAAAACACCATCAAAGTTAATTGTGAGTGAATTAGAAAGTCGCTATGCTACAGAGCAAACAGCGACATGTAAGTCAAATACTAATATTGACCATTGCATACATATAAACCAACAATAAAGTTATAAACGGGTGTGCAAAAAAGAAAAAACAAAAAAACAAAGGTTATTCCACCCAACTGCAAAGTCATAAGTGAAAAAGTTCAAAATTACATCCTGAGTCGCAGGAAAAACGCATATCCAAAGTTCATGAATTGCATTCCTTAGTGTGTATAAATATATATATATATATATATATATATATATATAAAAATAAAAAACACCATCAAAGTTAATTGTGAGTGAATTAGAAAGTCGCTATGCTACAGAGCAAACAGTGACATGTAAGTCAAATACTAATATTGACCATTGCATACATATAAACCAACAATAAAGTTATAAACTGGTGTGCAAAAAAAGAAAAAACAAAGGTTATTCCACCCAAGTGTAAAGTCATAAGTGAAAAAGTTCAAAATTGCATCCTGAGTCGCAGGAAAAACGCATAACCAAAGTTCATGAATTGCATTCCTTAGTGTGTATAAAGAAATAAGGGGACGTGAAGGGACCTCCAACCACCAGTGGATCCGAAGGTTGATAATAGATGTATCCTTACCAGACACGTTGGACCTCCTTTATAGCAAGGTCTTAGAAGCATGCAGATTTAGCCCTCTGCAGGGACAGTAGATGACAGCTTACCACACAGCTGGAGATGGTTCAGACACTTCCGCATTGATGTAAACACTCCCTCGTTTGGACTCGTAGGTAAAGAAGGGGAGAAAGAAAAAACTCCAATGGTATAGTATGTAAAAAATAACTAGGCATCTTAAAAACATCCAAAACATAAAAGCCGGCAAAATATAAAAACAACAGAGACGCCCGTGCTAGGTTACATGGGGCTCTATGGCGATCTGGCGTACACTGCGTAGCCAGATAGACACTGTGTCAGCGTCTTTTGTTATAACAGAGTCATATAAAGGCACATGGTTATATAAACTGGAGTCACATTTGGAAACATCGTCATGATCAGGGTTTCTGAATAGGACAGTAATAAAGGCAAGTGACTCATACTGGCCACACAAGCGTTATAAATGGGCAACTGGTCAACAGTTTTAATGCAATTCTGGATGCAGGTCGGGGACCAGGACCCAATCTCCTCTGCAGCCCAGTCTATGTGCGGGTTATAAAGTTTAAGCCAGGGATACCCTAAGATAAGGGGAGAAGCAGGAGATGAGATCAAGTAGAAGCTGATTGTCTCCCTATGAAATTCTCCAATGGTCAGGGAAATAGGTACAGTGCAGAAGGTCACCAGGCCCATGGACAAGAGAGAGTTATCAACGGCTAAGACTGAGACGGGTCTATGCACCTTAGTCACCGGAATCTGTAGACAGTGTGCTAGGTCCCTATCAATGAAATTGCTAGCAGCACCAGAATCAATGAAAGCTGAGAGGTGATGAGAAAACTTGGCAGATCTAAGTTGTGCAGGAACAAATTATTTATCTCTGAGGGAAACAGACACAGTATGATCTATAGGATCAGGCCCCACCCGCACTAAACTCTTGCCATTTCTTGACTTATTAGGACAGCTTCAGACAAAGTGGCCGTGGTTGCCACGATATAAGCAGAGTCCCTCAGATCTCCTTCTAGCTTTTTCCCCAGAGGATAAATGGGTGGCACCAATTTGCATGGGCTCATCCTCCTGGAAAAGCTAAGAGGGCTCAGGAAATAAAGAAAAGGTGGGCAGCGTACTAGGGGGCAAATAAACAAACCTCTCTGGAAGCCTTTCCCATAAATGCCAGTCTATACGGCTACTTGCATGGCTTCATTCAAAGACTTTGGTTCAGGGTAGTGTACCAAGGAGTCTGATAGACCTAACCTGAACTGGCTTCTTAGAGCTTAGTCATTCCACCCAGAGTCAGGTGCCCAGTGGCGGAACTCAGAACAGTATTGTTCAGCGGTGCATTTATCCTGAGGTAATGACCTAAAGTTAGCTTCAGCTGAATGGATTCAGGATCATCATTCAGTAAAACTAAGGCTTTGAAAAAGGCTTCAACTGACCCTCTGACTGGTCCATCTGCAGGAAGACTAAAAGCCCAAGACTGGGGATCCCCCTGCAATCATGTAATAATCAAGTTAACCCACTGTGCTTCAGAACCAGAGGAGTGTGGCTTAAGCTTAAAGTATAGCATACAACTATTTTTAAAGTTGGAAAACACATGGGGGTCACCAGAAAAATGATCAGGCGGGTTAACTTTGGGTTCTGGCTCCTACGTTACTGATGGAGGTGCGTTTACACGCACAGACAGTTCCTGGACTTGGCGTGTCAGTTTTTCCTCAGCAAATAAGAGAACCTGTATAGAGTCCATCTTGACAGAAACATTTTTTGTTAAAGGCTTCTGATAATGTCACGAATGTCACGTCTACCCCAACGCAGGTGGTCAGACACTATAGCTAGCTACTGTGTTCTTCACCTATAGCAGCCCCCTTTCTCTTAAGGCAAGCAGGCCTACCGGTACTTAGTTGCTCCCAGGACTTATACACAATGCTATAGTGCCTGGCCACCACGCCAGGATAGATGCGAACAGAGAAAACTAACAGACTATTTGCAGTTAGCAGACAGATATCGTGGTTCTATGACAGTTCAGGTAAAAGGCAGGCTGAGTTCAAGGAATAGTCCAATATCAGATCCAGGTCATGCACAGGGAAATCAGAAATAGCAAAGCAGGGCAGACAAATGGGGGGCTCGAACAGGAACAATGTAGGTATACTGTCTCTATCACAAGCAAGGGATACAGTGTTTGGTTTGCTTATAACAGGTGACTGACCATATCAATCACCTTGCAGATGGACACAAACAGGGAGAATGCAACAGCCAACACCCAGATGCTGGAATGAGGAGCAGGAGCACAAAAGCGAAAGAGCCACTATAATAAGAATAATACTATATTATGATGAAATAATAATAATAATAATAATTATTGTTATTATTATTAATATTTGTAGGAGTAGTAGTAGTAGTACATTATTACCCAAGTATTAGACTGTATGTGAAAGCAGTGAAACCAAACTCCAGGTAAACAGCTAAATATACAGAAGAAATACTGTAAATATAAGTGAGCTGTTTTACCTAACAAATGATTTGTATTTCTGTCCATCCATTCCTAATATTTACGCAGCTTTGCCACACAGCACAGCCTTGTCTGGTAAGACAGGAAGCTTGATTTTTCTACAACAGGAAGAGGAGACAAGGGAGTCCCCAGAAAGCAAAAAATGGGAATGGTCAACTACGGCTTATGGTACAAAAATGCAAAAAGGCTTTATTAAGAGTGGGGGATGTGGGGGTATTTACATATACAAAAAATTCCAAATATATGTAAGATAAACAATGTATCTAAATAACACAGTCCGTCTCACTATACTAAACCAAAATTAAAAACCATGCTGCAACATTGATGAATAAAACTGCAGAGGGGCGTGGTTTGGCGCCGGACTCCGATGGCCGCTTGATCCCAGCGCTCCGGTCCTAGGAGGTATTTCATCAGCCTATTGGAGCCACTCAAACCCGCTGACATGGGGAAATCAAAGGGGAACCCGTCCCGATCCTGATCCCCGCGGAGACCCGACTCTCAGGCGAGCCGCAGCATACCGGAGATTTTCCAGACGCAGCCACGCGAGGCCCCGGCTTCATCTCGGGCCTACTCCTCCACAGCGCGCTCCTCCAGCCTCAGCCCCTCCGGCAGATACCAGGAGCAATCACCCATAGCTCAGTTGGCGGCAGAACAGCCCCTAAACATTGGGGACTTGAGATCTGTGGCAGAAGACATTAAAGCCACATTGGCCTCAGCGATCACAGACCTCGGGAGAGACATCCAATCCATGACGGTCCGCATGGAGAACATGGAGGAATCAACAGCTCGCAATGAGAATGCCATCCACCAGCTCCAGACTTCCTCCCAGACACACAATGTTCAACTCAGAGACCTGTATAGATATATGGAAGATCTGGATAACCGCGGCAGATGGCACAACATACGGGTAAGAGGCATGCCAGAGACAATCGATCATACCCAACTTGCCCAGGCAACTGTAGCCGTATTCAACAATCTGCTAGGCAGACCCCCCGAGACCCCCATTGAATGTGAGCGCTTACACAGAGCTCTCAGGCCCAGAGGCAGGGACACAGATCCTCCCAGAGATGTAGTGTGTTGCCTGGTTAACTTCAAGCTGAAAGAAGAAATCCTGCGCAGGGCCAGAGATCGTCGTAATCTATCATGCCAAGGCATTGAGATAAAAATCCATCAAGATCTATCACCCATTACTCTCCAAAACAGAAGAGATCTGCGTCCCCTTCTGGACTTACTACGCACAAATGGAATTCAGTATCGCTGGAAGTTCCCTTTTTGTCTCTCGACTTCAGCACAAGGGCGTACTGCCAATCTGAGGGTGCCTGAAGACATCTCCACATTCTGTGAAACTCTGAACATACCTTGCATTGAGCTACCTGATTGGTACAGATCTCTCAGACCTCCTCATCTCAGAAGATCCAACTCCATGGATGCCATCCCAGTACGTGACGAATTCCACATCAGAAGACGCAGATCCAATTCGCCCAGGACCAATACGTCCGCAACACCCAGGAACTCTGCAAACAATAGTTCCACGGCATCTCCTGCTCACAGACGACCCCGTCATGGAGGCCCTGAATAATAAGTCGGCTCCCTGTCGTCTGCCATTTTACACCGGAAGCCCTCAAACCAGTTATCTAACATATAAACCAACAAGATTTTCTACAATCAAACCCACTACAACGCAATTGTCTACATTCAGAAACCTGATGTCCAAGAGGAATTTCTTCTTGTCCCAACTGACTAATTCAATACCCTCCCCTCACTTTGTTCTTGACGGAAGCCCACCACTTGGAGCCTGAGGAATACTCGCACGGAGACATCGCCCCCCACCTCTCTTCACAACACAAAATCGATGCACGAACTAGGAAACCAACCACGACTCCGGATCCCCTTCATCTGAGACAACCAACTGTGACTTCTAAAACACGGACAAACTACTATCAGCTTGATCATTGTCATGCAAGTATAACTTACGATTGATCTGAGAGGGAAAAAAATTTATAAGACCACCACATACTTCCCCGCAAAATCTCCCCTCCTCACCATTTCCTCCACTTCTCCTCCACCTTCCACCCCCTCATCCAACTCCCATCTAGGCTTGGTTCAAACCCTCTGATCAATTTCTATTCCCTACCATGAATCGCAAAAGGCACATTTCCAAGATAAGGACCTTGTATACGAATTCAAAATCTTCCGCAAGAAAACTAGTCATTAAACTTAAATGATGTTAGTGTAAATCTCTCTCTGGGGGGGGCGATTCCACACAGAACGTGGGTTCAGTGCCCAGTATTACCCACTCTCTATTTATCCAGCTCCAGTTGACTCCCCCCTACTATGCAGAGTTCATCTCCATCTGCTCACACTCCCCATCACCCCCCCCCCCGCAGTCAGTCAACAAGGGGAACAATAGGTCTTCGAATTAGGACATCCACTAAATTACCATCCAATACCTACCCTTTATCTCCTAGCAGCCCCCAGACGAGCCCTATTTCTGTGTGGACTCGCCCACTCTATACACTTGGTGACATACAAAGTTAACCCCCCAAAAAATCTCCAGCTGAGTTAAAACCCAAAGAAAGTAATTCATCCTGCTAACAGTGATTGTTATTACTATTATATGATTATATATTGCTCACTGTCAACGGGCTATATTGGAGACTGCGAAATCCCTCCCTTTTTAGCATATATGATGTCTACATGGCTAGGCTCATTTAAAGGCTTCCTAAGTTCCTTTTACAGTTTATTGTTGTTTTGTGTTATAATTTTTCTTTTTTTTATATTTTCTTTATTAGAGATCCGTCATAGTTAATAATACTTTTCTTTATATAGCTAAACGGAAGAACCCGGATGGACCTCTGGCGTGTGTGGATGATCCCTACACCCCGCTGAAGCCCTACTTCATGGCCTCTCGGTCGAGCATACAATCAGGTGGGCGCAAACGGTCTTTTCCTACAGCAATCTCTCAGGAAACCCTTTCCCGAACTGACCGAGGTTTAGCCACACACGCCGGGGGTCCATTCTGGAGGGGAAAATGTTGCAATCATAGTTGGGTACACATGGTAACTGTAAAACGTGAAATTAATGCAACAAGGTTTTAAAAAAAAAAAAAAATTTTTTACAGCTGACTTTCACAACAAACATTTATGCAATTAATCGCTGAACAACCACCCTCAATCCTCACAACACCACTGTTGACACTTCCCAATATAAGTTGAAGTAGTCCATCGCCCCCAATGACCCCGATCTCATCTGTTACACGATACCTTAATCTATACCGCAATATCACACTAAAACATAGCGCCCCCCTGGTTGAACCCTAGCACGCATCTTAACTACTATATTGCAATGGCTCGTTCTCCCATAGAAAATATCCATATACCTCTGAGGACCAGAGGACCACACTCACCTATTAACTCCATTCTCTCCGGTGCCTCTCATCTCTCCACACAACGGGAACCCATATTTCCCGTTGACCTCCACCGGACAACACAACACCCCACAACACCCCATAAGGGGGGTCTTAGAACCCTCCCTTACCTCCGGAACACTTGCTCCTTTCCCTTTTTTAAAAAAAAAAAATTTTTTTTTGATTTTTTTGTTTTTATTTTTGTCCTCTTCCCTTCCTTTTCTTCATTGTCCTTGCTCTCATTTCCCTCTCTCTCTCTTCCCCTCCATACATAGTGCCTTGCCCCTCCTCTACATCTTCCTCTCCCCTCTCCAGTCACACTCATTTTCCCTACTTCTCTGTAGTCTTCCCTACTCCCACCCCCGTCTCCTCGGTCTCCGCCACCTTACTATCACTAACTTGACCCTCCCTCATAAGGCTCCAATATTCTCACAAACTACTCTTCGCCACACCTAAGGCTATTTAGAGACAAAACCAACAGACGCTCTCCCTTGTCCAAAGACTCTCCCCCCCTAATCAGTATGTCGCACATCAAGCCTATCACTACACACAGCACGCTAAAAGTGACATCCTTAAATGTGAAGGGGCTCAACATCCCAGAGAGACGCAGCCAAGTTCTCTCTTTGATGCACAAACTAAAAACCAATATCGTCTTCCTACAGGAAACCCATTTCCGCACAGACAAGATCCCCAAGCTCACGAATCACTGGTTCCCACATTCCTACCACTCTACTAATCCACAGGCAAAAACTAAGGGGGTTTCAATTCTGATCTCCAAAACCGCAATGTGGGAACTCACCGACTCGCTTATAGACAAGGAAGGCAGATACATCTTTTTAAAAGGCAAGATTCAAGGTCGACCTGTAACCCTGGCCAATATTTACAGCCCTAACTCTGCACAATCCAACTTCTTCAGACAGATCTCCCAACTTTTATCTGGTTTTTCGGCCGGCCTAACCATACTAGGGGGGAACTTTAATGTAGCTCTATACCCAATACTGGACACCTCATCAGGCACCACATCATTGCCATACAAAACCCTACGCCAAATCAAGCTACAATTCCAAGACCTTATGTTACATGATACATGACGCACTCTCCATCCAAACGAAAAGGACTACACATTCTTCTCCGCCCCCCACCACAGATATTCCAGAATTGACTACCTCTTCCTTTCCCAGACAGACCTACCTTTCCCACGCGACAATCGAACCAATGCTCCTATCTGACCACCACCCAATTACAATGACATTGACCTTCCCTGACCTTCACACCGTTTCGAAGATATGGCACCTAGACTCATCTCTATTGACCTCAGAAGAGGACATCAAAGACATTAGACAAACCATACACAACTTTTTTCTAGACAACGACAACGGAGAAACGGCCCCACTAACTCAATGGGAGGCCCACAAATGCATCCTGAGAGGAAAACTCATTGCCCTAAAAACGTCGCGGAAAAAAGCACACCAAGCCAAAATCACAAACCTGATTCAAACGATTAATACTTTAGAGATAGCCCACAAACAAACCCAAGCTCAACAGACATACCGAGATCTCACACACGCCAGAGAATGCTTACTCACAGAACTATCACACAAAACTAAACGTAAATTTATTTTACAACAGAAATTATTCTATGAATTTGGAAACAAAAGCGGAAAATACTTAGCCAAAGCCATTCAAACGAACAAAGCACGCTCCTCCATCCACACCATCAATGACTACCAAGGCAGACCTAAAGTCACAGCCCCAGACATAGCTTCCCAATTTGAAGCATTATATTCCACTTTATATAATCTCAAAACGCAAACAGATGGCCCTACTGCAAACAACGCTAGACGCTCCCTTATCAAAAATTTCCTAAAAGAACACTGTCCCAAACCCATCGACAGGGAAGACGCCCGCCAATTAGAGAACCCCATTTCAGAAGACGAACTGAAAAATGCGATTAAACAACTAAAAGCTGGAAAGAGCCCCGGCCCATACGGATTCACAGCCGTATACTTTAAAACCTTCACAGAGGTACTCACTGGTCCTTTCCTCAAGGCCTTTAACTCCCTCTCCTCCTCCACGCTTCCCTTCCACAGACTTCTCGAAGCCCACATTACAGTTATACCAAAGGAGGGGAAAGACTCGACATTAGTCACTAACTACAGGCCAATCTCCCTACTAAATGTCGACATAAAACTGTTTGCCAAAATCCTAGCCAATCGCTTGCTTCCTCTACTATCATCTTTAATAGACAAAGACCAAGTTGGTTTTATTCCAAGTCGAGAGGCAAGAGATAACACTATCAAAGCCATAAACCTCCACCACTGGATGACAACCACTAAATACAAACTATTCTTCCTGTCATTGGACGCGGAGAAGGCGTTTGACAGGCTGGCATGGGACTATATGGGAGCAGTTTTGAGACACCTAGGTATCCAAAATCGTATGTTCAACTCCATCATGTCCCTGTACACGACACCCACAGCCAGAGTTCGGATTAATGGCCATCTGTCAAACGCCTTCTCCATAACCAATGGGACGAGGCAAGGTTGCCCACTATCCCCTATTCTTTTTGTACTAACCCTTGAACCTCTCTTAAACTGTCTCAGGAAAAATGAAAATATTAAAGGAATACCCATAGCGGGCCGCACCTACAAGTTGGCAGCTTTTGCTGACGACATTCTCCTCTCCCTTAGCGAGCCCCATACTTCTATTCCAAACTTATTGAACGACTTCCAGCTTTTCCAACGCCTCTCTAACTTTAAAATAAACTTCTCTAAATCCCATGCCCTAAATGTTACTATCCCACAAGAGACAGTTACACAGTGTGAAACTAACTTCCCTTTCAAATGGCGCCACGATGCAATTAAATACCTTGGAATCTACCTTACAGCAAACTTATCAGACCTCTTCGCCAAAAATTACCTTCCCATTCTCAAAACCATATCTGAAGACCTTAAAAAATGGAACAGACCACAGTTTTCCTGGTTCGGTCGTGCGGCAATTATCAAAATGAACATCCTACCGCGTATCTTATACATCCTACAAGCTATCCCCATTAAACTTCCTCCATCATTCTTCCTATCTTACAAAAGACTATGTACAGAATTTCTATGGAAACAAAAACATCCGAGAATTGCATACGACCTCCTAACATGACCTAAGACGAGGGGAGGCATTGGTCTTCCAGATCTCAAAAAATATTATTGGGCCTGCCACCTTACCAGGATTGTGGAATGGTCATTACACAACCAATACAAAGATTGGGTCAGACTGGAAAACTCATTGTCTCCTTTGCCTTTGCAATCAACGCCCTGGCTGGCACCTAAACATATTCCCTCCACTCTCAGAGAACACCCTCTTATTGATCCAACCCTCGGATGTTTCAAAGAAGCTTGCCAGAAGCTACGCATCTCGTTCACTCCGGGTCCCTTAACCCCTATAAGACTAAACCCCGCCTTCCCCCCTGGTATGTCCGCACAATTTCTATCACAGCAGTGGCAAGTCCCGAACATATTAGCGCATCAATTTTTCCGTGACGACTCTTTCTTAGATCGCCTTGCGTTAACACCTACCACCACTAACAACCCTCTCCCATTCTGGACCTACTTTCAAATTCGCCACTTCATACAGGGGCTTAATCGCGACTCCTCCATTACACGACCACTTACTCCTTTCGAACGTCTTTGCTCCCAATCCAACCCCCAACAACATTTAATCTCAAATATCTATGCAATGCTATTTGCAGAAACTTCCCCCAAAGAAGGGAAAACATTTAAAACATGGGAAAGGGAATTACAATTAGAACTATCAGAGGATCAATGGGAACACATATTTACAATTGCCCATAAAGGCTCTCTAAATGTTTCCATTCAGGAAAACAACTACAAGACCCTAACACGCTGGTACCGAACCCCAGTCATACTAAACAAATTTAACCCCTCGTATCCCATTAAATGTTGGAGATGTGACGGAGAACCGGGTACATTGTTACACATTTTGTGGTCGTGCCCAGCAATTCAACCATTCTGGACGCAAGTCCGAGAACTCACCGAATCAATATCAACTTGGCACACTTGTTCTAATCACAACAACAACTGTTCCATGATTTTTTTTTTTAATAATTGTATGATGATACTGTAATACTGCAAAGATTTATCCTCAATAAAATATTTTTTGGAAAAAAAAACAAAAAAAAACTGCAGAGCGTGCCTGCAGGCCAAAAACGCATGCAGGGTCCATTTGAATCCAAAGAAAAAAGTATGGCACCAAACATTACTTGGGGTAAGCTACTGATGGGATATCGAGTCTTATGTGGTCTAGTATTGACTGTGCATCAAATTGAGCAGTACTGAAAAGAAACTACATATGCCAAATTGTTCTGAAGAAGTACGCGGAGGCGTACGAAACGTTAACGCAGCCCCTGCAGGGCTTGTCAGCAGGCTTTCAACATGCTTCCTTTTCCAGCAAAAGGGTTCCCCTGTGATTTGCATACAGCACCATACTTCACAAGCTATTTCCGCATCAGCAATTGAATGCAAAGTTCCTGGTTCCTGGTCTTTTCCTAGCCATGTGACCGGTCATGTGATCACACAGTCTGCAGTGTCTACTATTGAGGAGAATGGTGTGCTGTGACTACACACTGAATGTTGCTCTGAACTGACTGTGAGCCGTTCCATGCCAAACAGCAAGACAGCAGAGTCTGAGGACATCCCCAGTAATTGAAAGTGGTGAGAGCCCAAAAGGGCAGTTTCTCTTTCCCTCCTTATCTGCTTATCAATAGTCTTTGCATCTGCTTGCCATTCACCCTCCTGCATGGATTGACACACTTGAAACTGATGAACTGTGAAAATATCATTCTGGTCTAGATTGGAAAAGAGACTAAGCCCTTTCTTTGGTGTGGTCTGTCCTTTGCTCCTTATATGCTGCATTGAGGAAATAGTGTTTGTGCACTGGACATACCTAGTAACAGGAACGCTGGTCTTTCTATTTCCAAAACAACTGGTGTATACACACACATTTAGTGCACTGAGGTTGGAAGCTGCTTGTGGAGGATTTCCTTTTAACAGAGGGTTAAAACCCCCACCTAATTCAGCTATGTAAGGTCTTGTCTATGTGGATATATGTAGTTTCTTTTCAGTACTGCTCAATTTGATGCACAGTCAATACTAGACCACATAAGACTTGATATCCCATCAGTAGCTTACCCCAACTAATGTTTGGTGCCATACTTTTTTCTTTGGATTCAAATGGACACTGCATGCGTTTTTGGCCTGCAGGCATGCTCTGCAGTTTTATTCATCAATGTTGCAGCATGGTTTTTAATTTTGGTTTAGTGTAGTGAGACGGACTGTGTTACTTAGATACATTTTTTATCTTACATATATTTGGAATTTTTTGTATATGTAAATACCCCCCCACCCTTAATAAAGCCTTTTTTCATTTTTGTACCATAAGCCGTAGTTGACCATTCCCCTTTTTTGCTTTCTGGGGACTCCCTTGTCTCCTCTTCCTGTTGTTGATATAGTGCCATTGCCTTTAGGGCAGGTATCCCGTCACATATTGACGAATTGGCTGGTACGCTATTTGCTGTTTGCAACTTTAGTGAGTGTGGATTCAAGGACCTTTTACCCCCCATTTTTAGCTTGATTTTTCTCTGATGCAGTTAAGTAACATGTATACATCTTGTCCCACCACCATGTGACTAGTCAGTGAAAGGAGAAGCAGCTCACTGTTGAGCTCAACATGCTGCCACTCTGCTGTCTGCCAATATCAGCATGTCCCATGTTAATACGTGATCTGTACAGAGGCTGAATCCAAGTAAAAATGTATATAATAAAATATACAGAGCTATATTAAAGCAAAACTTTATTTTTTTATATTTTGGATAGAGTAAGGGAGTGTTTTAAAGCCTGTTAATATTTTTGCCATCTGCGTCCCATTTGCAAGATTTTCTTTTTTTTTCCTGGCCAATAGCCAAAACTGAGGTGAAAGGAAATCCATCCAAACTGAGGAAAGCATTGGTTGTCACCAAAGTTACCAAAGCTAGTGTCACCATAGCAAGATCTTACCTCTAAAAATGTGGGATTTTCTTTTACAATCACTTTCAGTGATAACGGTTAACTTGACAAATATTGAGGCTGATTCTCCCTAATGAAGGACACAGACAGCAAAAAAACAAAACAAAAAACACTTGAGTTTCTAAACCCTCAGCACTCTATCCAAAACGAAAGAAAATGTTTTGCCGTCAGTTAAACTTTAATCTGTGTCTTTTTTATATCTGCCTGGAGTTCAGCTTTAAATAGTCTGGATACTTGAAACAATGAATAATTTAGTTATAAAATGCTATAGATCATAAATAATAATAAAAGTTCCCACTGAAATACATTTTTCACAGAATAAAACCTTATAGGCACCAGTCAAGACAGAGCAGTAACAAATGTTTTTTAATATATCTGTAGGGAGAATGAAAACTCATCCAGGGTGACATATTATGTTACTCTACCATGTGCAGTTCAGAATTGCTTTCACTTTTCTTGTGTCCCCAGCCTCAATAAAAGCATAAAATGTATACAGTTATGTTATTAATAATTTCATTACATTATAGTACAACATTTTTTGCAGAAACAGTGGTAGCAAGATGGCAAATGGATAACTGTTGCTTTGGTTCAATTTGCTTTATTGATTTTTGCTGAACAGGCGTATCAATCACAGAGCAGGGCAGTAAAAGGGTATAAAAGTAGTACACATGAAGGTAACAGATCCAGTTGTAGTGAAAATGGTTACCAACAATAGACATAAATATGTTCACAAACTCAGCTGGGACCTCAAAAGAGATTTTTGGTAATATATCCAAAAAAGGGTATAGACACATCAGTACAGAGACCAGAGGATAGAGCAGGGAGTAGGAGGAAGGTTTAGGTAAAGGGTAGAAGGTGTGAGGGAACAGGGTCTGCCACAGGAATACCCCTGCTTACAAGTTTACGGGTCTATTTTTAAATATGAAGGGAGAAAGCATGAAATCCAAGATGCAATGAGGTTGATTTATTAAAGGCAGATAGGCTGTTCACTTTGCAAGGGAATTTATACTCAGAGTCTAGTGAATGTGGTGAATCACGTGCAAAGGAAAAAAAAACAGCAATTTTGCGTGCACATACAGTATCTCACAAAAGTGAGTTCACCCCTCATATTTTTGTAAATATTTTATTATATCTTTTCATGTGACAATACTGAAGAAACTACACTTTGTTACAATGTAAAGTAGTGAGTGTTTAGCTTGTATAACAGTGTAAATTCGCTGTCCCCTCAAAATAACTCAATACACAGCCATTGTTGTGTAAACCTCTGGAAACAAAAGTGAGTACACCCCTAAGTGAAAATGTCCAAATTGGGCACAAAGTGTTAATATTTAACCATTATTTATCCCTTATTTTCCAGCACTGCCTTAACCCTCTTGGGCATGGAGTTCACCAGAGCTTCACAGGTTGCTGCTGGAGTCCTCTTCCATTCCTCCATGACGACATCATGGTGGATGTTAGAGACCTTGTGCTCCTCCATCTTTAGTTTGAGGATGCCCCACAGATGCTCAATAGGGTTTAGGTCTGGATACATGCTTGGCCAGTCCATCACCTTTACCCTCAGCTTCTTTAGCAAGGCAGTGTACGTCTGGGAGGTGTGTTTGGGGTCATTATCATGTTGGAATACTGCCCTGCGGCCTAGTGTCCGAAGGGAAGGGATCATGCTCTGTTTCAGTATGTCATAGTACATGTTGTCATGCATGGTTCCCTCAAGGAACTGTAGCTCCCCAGTGCTGGCAGCGCTCATGCAGCCCCAGGCCATGACACTCCCACCACCATGCTTGACTGTAGGCAAGACACACTTGTCTTTGTACTCCTCACCTGGTTGCCACCACACGCTTGACACCATCTGAATCAAATAAATTTATCTTGGTCTCATCAGACCACAAGACATGGTTCCAGTAATCCATGTCCTTAGTCTGCTTGTCTTCAGCAAACTGTTTGCGGGCTTTCTTGTGCATCATCCTTAGAAGAGGCTTCCTTCTGGGACGACAGCCATGCAGACCAATTGGATGCAGTGTGCAGCGTATGGTCTGAGCACTGACAGGCTGACCCCCCATCCCTTCAACCTCTGCAGCAATGCTGGCAGCACTCATATGTCTATTTCCCAAAGACAACCTCTGTATATGACGCTGAGCATGTGCACTCAACTTCTTTGGTCGACCATGGGGAGGCCTGTTCTGTGTGGAACCTGTCTGCTGTATGGTCTTGGCCACCGTGCTGCAGCTCATTTTCAGGGTCTTGGCAATCTTCTTATAGCCTAGGCCATCTTTATGTAGAGCTACAATAGATCCTCAGAGAGTTCTTTTCCATGAGGTGCAATGTTGAACTTTCAGTGACCAGTATGAGAGAGTGAGAGCGATAACACCAAATTTAACACACCTGCTCCCCATTCACACCTGAGACCTTGTAACACCAATGAGTCACATGACACCAGGGAGGGAAAATGGTGTACTCACTTTTGTTTCCAGCGATTTGGAAATGAATGGCTGTGTTGAGTTATTTTAAGGGGACAGCAAATGTACACTGTTATACAAGCTGTACACTCACTACTTTACTTTTTTAGCAAAGTGTAATTTCTTTAGTGTTGTCACATGAAAAGATATAATAAAATATTTACAAAAATGTGAGGGGTGTACTCACTTTTATGAGATACTGTATATCTGAAAATTGATCAATCCTGTTATACTGACTGATCTCATTTCTTGAGGCCCAAAAATGCCAGGACAGTACAAATAACCCCCCAAATTACATCTTTTCGGAAAGTAGACAGTCCAAGCTATTTAGTAAGAGGCTTAGAGAGTTTTTTTTAGGTTGTCATTTTTTTGTCACAATTTTTTGTAAAATTAAGTAATTAAAAAATGGTTTTATGTCATCATATAACTGGTGTGGCAGTGATCAGGGACACTGACTGGTGACGGTATGTAAAAAATATTTCCTTCTTTATTATATTTTATTTCACAATTTGTTTAACACACTGTGACCAGAGCAATACAGTGTTACCATAGTAGCACTGTACTGCTCTTGTGATGTGATCAGGATTTTTTTTTTTACACATTATGATTGCTTATGCCAGTGAATTTTACTGGTATTAGCAAAAATTTTTACTGAATGAAATTGATTCATTCAGTGTGTATTGTTGTGACTAGTTGTGATTGGACACATGGAACAGATGGGCTGGGATTGGCCCTGTCTGTACCATGTGTTCACTGTGACCAATTACAGCTATCAACACAATTGTACACAATGAATCGCATGAATCAAAGACATTCCTTGTTTACAATTGTCATGTGGTCTGCTGTGATTGGTCACCTTGATCACATGGTCCCGGCAGCGGGCTGGTACACTAGTCAGTCATTGGCTGTGTCCGATGAAAAATCACATCGCAGCATGGCCCATGGGGCGCACAAGGCGTGTTCTGGGAGGACATTATATGACCTCCACCCGGAGCGACAAAGGTCCTGCCCAACCTATTTGACAATAGGTTGGGCAGGAAGTGGTTAAACAGATCTGCTCAAACTGTTGCGCTACCATGCAGGTCTATCATATATGAAAAACAGTTCCTATGTGATCACTACCTCAAAAGCATAAGGAAATATAGCTAGGCACATGGTTGGCAATCAGAGCAGACAAGATGTATGTCAAGACTTGATAGTTTGAAAAAACCTCACAAAAGGAGTCAAAACAGCCAATGACAAATAACAATCAGATACATTACATGTATAAACATGAAAATCACATTAAAGCGGGGTTCCACCCAAATTTTGAACATTATCTCTATGCATTCCCTTCCTTGCCTAGATGCTGACATGCTGTGTAAAAAAATTTAAATTGCCGTAATTACCTTTTCTTTTTCTAATCTTCTTAGCACTTCCTGGTTTTCCTCCCATGGGAGTAGGCGTGTTTCTAGCCTCTCCCAGACCTCCCACAGTCCCCTGGGAGCTAGTCTCAGGCTTCCCAGCATGCACTGTGCAACAGCGTCATCACAACATCTCGGTGAATGCTGGGAGCACAGCATTCACTACATCCAGGAAATACATGCTTGTGGGCTTCAAATGCCCACAATGAAGATGGAAACCGCCTTCAGTGAATTTTATAAGTTATTCTTTAAAACGAAATCGGACACAGGCAGACTTATTACACAGAACATGTGAGTAGATAATCATGAGAAGAAAAGTTTGTGAATGAACTCCAAAAAAAAAAAACGATAGATAGGTGGACCCCCGCTTTAACCCTATCATATTATAAAATTGGTCAAAATGGAAACTGTATTAAAAAAACATATATTAAAATGCATGTAAACATTTAAGTGTATTTAATATACATGTAGCCAATTGTTATTTGTCATTGGCTGTTTTGACGCCTTTTGTGAGGACCAGCTCCCTGTCATTTGCGAAGTCACAGACAAATAGCATTTTGTTTACATTTATTAACAAAAACTTTAATCGCTGTAGATTTGGTAATTACACTTCACAATTTATCCATTATTTTTATATTTTTAACACGTTTAAAGTTTTTCTGCTTCATCAACGATTTAGAATTTCGGCATGTATGTGACACTGTCATGTTACGGTGATTATTCATTACCTGCACTTTCGGTATTTGTACTTTTATGTGGTCACACGGAAGTTAGCAGTATCTACTCAGAACAAGACATGAACCGCATTGTTTATCTGTTTCGGCGCCATGTTTGCTGTGACTGACAGTAGAGAATGATGCCTTCCGCTTTGAGCGCCATTTTGCTGATGCCCGGCGTTGAACGAGTTCCGTTCCAGTTTCGGAATATGGCCACCCTCTCGGGGGCAGGATAAAAATATATATTTTATTCTAGTTATTTCCTCCCTTCGGTTTTAAAGTTTGCATTCTCTGATAGACTCTGCAGATTGTAATTTCTCACTCAGCGGAGAATAGGTGGGATCTAGAACTTCTGGCCACACCTAAAACGAGGCTAGATCCGCTTACCATTGATAGCAATATACATCAAAGCGAGGCTTGCATAGCAAGCTAAGGCGCCATTTTTTAGAACCGAAAGTGATCATATTTTGATTACATTCATTACATTTTATCCAATCACTTTTTAAACCTTCTCAAATGTGAGTGTCCATTTTTACTTATTCAATAAATGTTCTTTGTGTAAAATGGAATCACACTATGTGGCCTATTCTCTCTCCTTTTTATAATTGTACTATTTGGAGGAAATACTTTTGATCCAATTCTCCTTTTGATCCAATTCTTGGTCACTATATCCTTGGTTGCAAGCTACTGGAGATAACACTGTGACGGACCTCCGCATTAAATGTCCATGTTGGAAGCTGTGTATGCTGACATACGTCTCCCTTGGGTGTGTTACACCACAAGCTCTGTTGACTCACTATTTTTTTATTATTTGGGTTCAACGTGTCTGGTAAGCCTTTTTTTCTATTGGTGGTGGATTATCTACAGACAAATTGGTTTACACGGATCACTGTGGAACTCACTTTATTAATTGAGATCACCTTTATACAGACTTTATATAAATATGCACATGCACTTTTATTTTGTGTAAACGTATCACTGTTCACTTTACATAATTTTTTTGTACAAGCTACATATTGAGTTTATTAATTTTTACTCATCTCATGATTTTATATGCTTTTATACACAAAGTGACTCTTTGCTATCAACATATGTTTGTTTAGTTGGAGTTATCTTTCACTACTATCATATTTAGGGCTGTACTATACCATATATTTTTTTCAACTACCCACAAATTGATCCTTTGTTGCGCTGGCTGCTATTGTCCTTTATTTAAAGACAGCGCGTTTGTTTTTCCTTTTTTCCACACATTGTTTTTGATTTTAAAACCCGCAGCAGTCCTATATATACTCAGACACACCCTAACATGGATGTGTTTGAGTATAGGGCCACACGCACGGTCAACACCAATGGTGTTTTTATTGTCACTGGTAGTGACAGTGAAATATGCGGTCTCTTTTTGAGACTTAAGAATGCCATGATATCAGAGTTACACTTACAGTGGGATGTAGTATTTTTAGAACAATACATCTCTGAACTTATGGTACCCAGGAGTCTTAGGTGGGATGTCCACCCCCAACAGGGAGACCCCGGCCTTGACTCCTGGTTCAATTATTTCAATGAAGCAGGCACCTAATTTCTCGGCTTCCTCATCTCTAGAAAGAGGAATAGACTTCAGGTACTAGATAGAGAAATTAAAGAAATCAAAGACAAACTTCTGACTTTTAAAAACTCTACCGAGTATAATTCTCTTTCCTCAACTCTCCAAACTCATCTTGAAAAAGAAGGCAGAGACCAAAAAAATAAAAAACATAACAAATGTTCCAGAGACTCGGGTGACTATAAATCGGGGCGGTCTTTGGCTGGCAGAAATTTATTACACCCTCAATTGTATCAGAAACTCCTATGGAGGCTGATACTGGTGCCAGTCATCCTAACATGGCTGGTTCCATTCAATCTAATTCTGCTAATCAGAGACCTCCACAGACCCCTAGGGGTGGAGGACGAGAGCCTAAGAACAACCTCCATCACACTATAGAGATAGAAACCAGAGTTCACGTATCCCTTCTCAAACTCTTAGGGGTGGCGGTAATAATTAGAATGGAAGAAGTAGAAGAGGAAACTTTAGAGGCAATCAGCGAGACTCTAAACCCTACTACCAGAGAGAACAGGGATACTATTCACAATATAATTCCCCTTCTCAATACAATGAGTATCCAGCCCCCTATAATACACAGACACGATCCTCTAATCGCCCTCCTAATCGCCCTCCTACTACTACTTACAATAGATTTGCTCCCTTACAGGATACATACAATGATGATTATCATCATTATATAGAAGAAGACTATGAACAACCTCCCTATAGACATAGCCAATATGATCATAATTCCTATGCCAACCAGGATTTTCATCAGGACACACAGGGAAGAAAAAGGGCTCCAGACCCAAAAGAGGTCACAGGAGGGGCAGGAGAGTTCAAAGGAAAAAGGAGAAGAACTTAGTTGGCCAAGGAATATTTAATTTGAGTTCTAAGGTATTATCCAAAGAGGAACTTGCCATTTTGGATAAAGGCCTCAAGTTTGCCCCTCCAAAGAAATTGGATAAGCTCCACACTTTTATAGATGTTCACAAATCCATTAGAAAAATAAATATACAACGATATCTTGTGTCCAATCCTTGTGAGAGGTCTGTTAGTGCTGCGACTTCAGGCACGGTACACTTGGGGTTGTCCAATCCTTCTTTGTTCAATCCCACCGTCCCTGTTTCCCCGGCTGTCAATATTTTCAAAGACCTTGTTCTCAGTGATTTGGCTCATTTACCCATTAAGAAAACCTATGGCCACCCTTCATTCAAGGCAGGTCTAAGATCATTAAGTGAAAACAATACGACCCGCCGACAAAGGCAGTGGCATTGTTTTTTAGACAAAATAGATTATGAATGAGAAATGTATAGGATTTTTAGTGATACAGAAACCTATAAAGAAATACCCATTAATCCTACAGCTTCTTTTAGAGATAAGTTAGAACAACTAATCACCAAACGTATCACTGTTCACTTTACATCATTTTTTGTATAAGCTACATATTGAGTTTATTCATTTTTACTCATCTCATGATTTTATATGCTTTTATGCGCAAGACTTGATAGTTGTTCTTGACCTCTAAGACATTGCACAAAGATGATTCTGTGATGTCTTATATCTTGGTTCAGTTCCAAGCATCCATGTCTATTCCTAATTAAACCTTGAATATTTGTGGGGTCTTTAATTGGAAGGAGCTGACAGCATGTTTTTACTAGAGAAATAATGACTGGTGAGTGGGGATCATTAAAGTGATTGTAAAGGATGTTTTTTTATTTTTTAAAAATAACAAACATATTATACTCACCTCCACTGTCCAGCTTGTTTTGCACAGAGTGGCCTCGAACATTCTCTTTTGGGGTCCCCCAGTGGCTCACATCACATCAGATAACCCTCTAGGAGAAGCACATAGGATGCATTAAGGTGTAAAAACATGAGGGTTTACAACCCCTTTAAGGCATCTCTGTTCAAAGTGGGTAGGAAGGATTGGGCCATCCAGTAGTGCCATGCTTGACTGACATTTGGAGATACTCAAACAATTCACTATTGGGAAGTTCTTTCTCAAGCTATAATACTTGGAAAGGTTTGACCCCATTTTTAGAATGCAGATAAAAGTCTTGAGTTATGCCCTATACTATAGGGGTTTGGTGAGTAGGGTGAAAGCCATAAGGGATTTACTAGAGGATTGTAGCCTCACAGAGTATTTTGCAGCATCCCATACCTGCATAGTATGTTTCACCTTTGGGTTAGATAGGTGCTGCCAATTGGTCAGGCTGAGCCAGGAAAGTTAATCAATGTGTACAGGATCACAGTCTACAGTCCCCATACCCTCCCCCCAAGAGGTACGTTTTGTAAGTTCAGTTATGGGAATATTTCTGGTTGTGACTAAAAACAAAAGTTAATTCTGAAATTGCAGGAACAGTTTTACAGCACACAATCACTGTGTTTAAAATGTCCGTTGACAAAATGTATTATTACATATTATTTTATACATAGATAAGAAAGGGGTGGTGTGAGATGTTATTAAAAACTAACAAATAGAAATATGTTATTAAAAGCTAGCAAATAGAACAAATGCAAAAGTAAAACCTTGAGAGGGGAGGGGGAGTAGAGTAGAGACATAGAGAGCTTCTAGCAGTCTGTGTGCTAATTGAGGTTACAGAACACATGTCAACAGTGTGAACAAAATGGAGTCTTTTGTGCTCAATGAACAATACAGTGAAAGTCTGTGTCATTTCCCTCCTTTTGTTTATTTGACACCATTCTTCTGCACATTACATTCAGCCGATTGCTGGTAACTCCTGCTACATTGACGCAGAGAGACGGCGTCCTGTTCAGCTCTCTCCTTGTTTTCTCAGAATAATGGGTTCATCAGGGCTGGTGGACCATCTGTTGGTACAGTGGGTAGTCACACAGAGGCATAGCCTGATGAGGAAGTAAATAAAAAATATGAGAAATAGGAACATCACAATGTAAGTGCTTAGTTTCTGTAACCATGTTGCTATGCCATATAAAAAGTCACCAAAACCACCTAATCCCTTAAAGGGGTTCCATCCATCTTTAGCAAATATCTCTGGGCTTATTCTGTAGTTCTCTTATCTTAGCAAGATGCCCTTTAATAATGTCTTCATTATCAGAAATGTATATAGAACAGTGCGAATAACCTTACACATACCACCTTGAGCTGCAGTGAGATAATTTTGTGTTAATCTGTGCTCTATTACTACTTTTTAAAGCTGAGCCATTTCTTCACTTAATAAACCTATATCAGTGGTGGTAAGGTTAATAATCTCATCTACAATTATTTATTCTTTTCATTGCTTCAATTCCCCATCCTGTCCAGAAAGGGAACCATGACCATGTCATGTCACCTTCAGTGAAGAGCTCTCTTTTAAACACTAAAGGGTATTCTGGACTTTGACCTGGTCGCACTGTATTTTTGCGAACAGCCAAAGCAGGTAATAACTTCCCAATATAACATGTACCTGTAACATTAGCAGGAAGTCAGGTGTAAGCTTTATCTCCACATATATAAAATAACCATCTATGTACGTATGGTATGCCTGCTCCTAAAAAATTAGATGCAATAACATGGAATCTCAGGTAACCGATATTTCCACATATGGGAAACTGTGAGCAATTTGTACTATAAAGGGTTCTATTTAGTTCTGGATCTGAGATAATGGGTATTGTTCCCGTTTGGGGATGTAAGAAAGAACACACCCAGCAGTTACTAGCGTTGCTATGGGTTGCATACAATTTTAACATTTGGATGAAAGGGTTATTTTTCCATGTTCTCACAAACAACAGGAAAAGAAACATCATTTTTTTTTCAAAGGATATCATCACTTGAGGATTTTCTTGCAGTGGCTGGCATGAATCCAGGTGGACTTTCCTTCCAACTTGACAGCGGAACCGGTTGTCAAAAGCACCAAATGTGGTCTGTCAAATCTTGGTTCTAGCGGCTTTCTGGTGTGTCGCTTGACCACCCCCTACTAATCACCTGGTTGGATTCTGTGAACACCTGCAACAGAATCTGGGTCGGGGATTGATTTGTAAACACCTTCATGCATTTTATTCAATATTCTTTGCAAAACCTGAACATATTCTAACAGACTAAGGTGAGAAGCCTGCAACTGTTGGGGAAAATATAGCCCTGTTTTGGGTGGCCCTTCAAGTAAAATCTCATGGGGGGACAGCCCATGTGGTTGTTTAGGGGTAGTTCGTACAGAATATAGGGCTAATGGCAAAGTTTCCACCCATCCTTTTCCTGTGTCTGTTTTTCAAAATTCCATTAAATCTCTCAACTTTACCAGTACTTTGTGGATGATAAGGTGTATGGAAAGCTTGCTGTATGTGAAGGGCTTCCATTACCTCTTTCATTACTTCCCCAGTAAAATGGGTTCCCCTGTCACTCTCAATAGTTTCAGGAACTCCATATCTACAAATTATTTCGTTCAGAATTTTTTTTTGCTGTTTTTTTTTTGCATTTGCTTTAGCTACTGGCCAACACCCAGACCAGCCTGAAAACATGTCAATGCACACTAGAACATACTCATAGGTGCCTATTCTGGGCATCTGAATGTAGTCTATTTGAATTCTTTGAAAAGGGAAATCTGGCTTAGGAGAATGCTTTTGGGGAACATGGACAGGCCTCCCTGCATTGTACAGAGCACAAGTGAGACATGAAGCACAAAACCTGGCTGCAAGTACACTGAATCCAGGAGCTATCCAATAGCAGACAGTAAGTGCCACCATCCCACCCTTAGCAAGATGACTGATGCCATGTGCCAGTTGTGCTAAAACTGGGTACAAACTCCTGGGTAGACACCACCTGTTCTCAGCGCTTCACAGGCCCTGATCATTTTGGGTAGCATTACATTTGATCCACTTATACTTCTCTTTGTCACAGGCCCGGTTCTGCAACTGAATTGAAGTTTCTATATCCCACTGCTCTTGATGTGGGGAATCTGTCCCTGCTACCTGGGCGACCCCTACAGTGGGTATAACTCCAAACACCATAAGGGCAGCATCCATTGCCGCTTGGTCCGCTAAAGCATTTCCTCTGGCTGTCATGTCATTTCCCCTTGCATGTCCTTTTACCTTCAAGATGGCAACTTTTGCGGGGTTTCTAAAAGGCCTCAAATAGCCACTCTATGAGTTTTGCATGTCTCACTGGCTTTCCTGCACTAGTCAGAAAGTTCTGTGGTTTTCAAATAGGCCCAAAATCGTGAGCTATTCCAAACGCATATCTGCTGTCAGTGTAAACGTTTCCCCTTTGATTCTCTAGGAGATTACATGCTTTGACTACAGCATACAACTCAGCTTCCTGTGCTGACATCTGGGGTGTCAATGCTTCTTGATGTAAAATAGTGTCTGTAGTGGTTACAGCAAACCCTGTGTGTGGCTGACCATCATCAGTGTAAAATCTGGAACCATCAACGAACAGGTGTGTGTCACAATCTGATAAAGGCTCAGCTTTTGCTGGTGTGACAAAGGTCCTTTCTACCTCCATCAGAGCCATACAATCATGAGAAAAACTTTCAGGTTCTACATCAGCCATTTATTGCATCTTCCTTAGGAAAAAGAGTAGCTGGATTTAAAGTAACACATCGTTTGATTGTTAAATTTAATGGAGCAAAAAGAGCAGATTGGTACTTGTCAAATCTACTGGCAGACACATGTCTGATATTTTTCTTTGATTCATGATATGCTGTACTGCATGTGGCCCATACAGGGTCAGAGCAGAATCTAGTACAAGCTCAGTTACTTTGTCTATCAGCAAAATGCAGGCTGCTATGGCTCACATACAACTGGGGGAGCCTTTGATGACAGGGTCTAATAAGGCTGATACATAAATCACAGGCCTCTGTTTGTCTTCACGTTGCTGGGTGAGTACAACTGCAGCAAATCCATTGACTTCATGACAAACCAATAAAAAGGTCATAGTATAGTCAGGAAGTTCAATGGCGGGAGCTTCAGACAAAATTTGAATATGCTCCTTCATCTGCAATTCATTGTCCCATATGAATTTGAAAGGGTTTGTAATAGTAGACTCAAATAGAGGAGCCATAAGTGCATTTGGAATCCAGTCCCTACAATATACTAATCCCTGGAAGGTAGGTAGTTGTCGAACATTTCTTGGCTTTTCAGATTTTTGTAGAGTTTTAACTCGATCTGGGGTTAGATGATGGATTCCATGTGAAATACAGTGACCCAGGAAGATCACTTTCTCTTGGCAATATCGTAGCTTATCTTTGCTAACTTTAGTGTTACTGTTATAGAGAAACATGAGAAGGCTTACTGTTTCTCTACTACAAATGTCCTTTGTATCAGAACAAATAAACATATCGTCTATGTACTGAAGCAAAACTGTGTTTGGGTGTGAGGGGGACCAGTGGTCCAATACTTGCTTTAACGCAGTATTATATTCAGAGGGGCTACTCACACAGCCTTGGGGCAATGTTGTCCATGCTAACTGTAAAGCAGGTGCTGGAGGCAGGTATTCCACTTAGTAAAGTGCGGGGGTTGGGCACGGTTGGGGTATCTGCCTCACTTATATTGTTAATGGCTCTCTAATCATGCACCATGCGGTATGTTACTTGCCCACCCTTCTTATCTGGCTTCTTTGAAATTAGGAACAGGGGTGTATTGGCTTGGGACTTAATTTGCGCAACAACCCCTGCTGCTTTCAGTTGAGTGATTTGAATATTGAATATACATATTGCCTGCCTCAGGCCTTGCTGTGAACAACTTTTCTTTCAACTGGGGTATTAAACCTTCAAGAAACCTTTGTTTCACCAGTTGTGTAGATGGACTTGCAGTTTCTCCCTTCTATTCTTACTCTACTTTAAGGTCTGCTTCCTCAGCCATATCGCTTAACCGCCTCCAATAAGCCCCTGCGGCTTCCTCTTTCCCTTGCGTAGCATTCATAAATTCAGCATGTCTTGTTTGTCCATATATTTTGGGCAATTTTTCCTTAAATTTTTCACAAAGCTTCCATCTATTAATCATCTTATCTAGATTTGTGACGTCTACACCACATTCTTTAAGTATATACCCAGATATGTTGCTTCCCACTGCTTTAATAAGAAGCTGATGAATTTCAGTAGCAGAATCCTATGCTTCCTATGCAGCACTAAGTTTGTTTGCAAACCCAATTTGATTCTTTCCAGGATTTCCCAGTCCCTCTAATATGGCTCTCATTTCTTGGGGACTAAAAGATACATGCAATTTAATTTGAGACTTACTGTCAGCTCCATGACCTAATTGGGTTTTAACAGGATAAACTGCAACAGATTGCTCTATGATAGGGGCAGAATGTGTGGCGTTTCCCTTCCTTCTCTCTTCATCTTGCTGCCACAATTTGGAAATTATGGTTTGCTCCGGAAGTTCAGACTCTATCTGTCTTTCTCTGGCCAAATCCTTCAGTTCAGAGAGATTTAGTTTTGCATATGTGCCTTTTGATTTATGCTAATCTTCTGTTTCTAAAATATGAGCCAAATCCCTCTTTGTAGGTTGATATGGGGCTGTTAAACCTCTGTTCTCTACTATATTACCCAGCTCATCTTTAATGTGTTTCATGTAATCTAATTCTTGTGCTTTTGTGGATGGACCACTTAAAGCCAAACTGCCAAACACATAAGGTGGGGGGCCCTCCTCTACAGAGTCTTCTGGCCAAACGTAGTAAGTTTGGGCAGTACGTTTATTAAACATCTCCGTCAAGCCAGTTTGAGTTGCTACTTTAGCTTCTGTCTCCCATGTGCAAGCTATTCTCCACATTCCTTCACTGCACAGTAGTAGGCGATAATCGTGCATAAATGTTTGTCATACTTGTAAAGCAAAAGTCTCTTCAGATTTTAAAGGTTTCACTTTTCCTTTTGTCCCTTCTACCCATTTATCTAGGGGCTCAGTATAGGCGGAACCGTACCTTCAGTTCATATATTCTGTAGCGCTCATCTTGTGCTGGACATTTTCTGAGGGTCTCTCACCCTTCATTCCCTTGTTTAATTTAATGCCCATAATGACTGGAAAGTCTTTTCTCTTCTCTACTTGTGCCTATACCCTCTTGCCTCTAAAACAATTAGTACAGCAAATCTGCAGATTTACAAGAATAGTCTCCACTTATCTACGTGGATAGAAGGGTTTATGACAATAGACAAAACAGTCATTAAGAGACCCACTTTGTCTCTTCTCTGTGGGTTTTATCTGACCCTACCATGCGCCTTTGACCCAGGTCACCCACAAGGAGTCAACACAGGGAAATGCAGAGGATTCTCCCTATCCACACACAGTCCAACCCGTGAAGGGGGACACAAACACATTCACACACACACACGTTACCCAACCAGAAAGGTCTGACAACGGTCTGGTTTCCCTGAGAACTGACAGATAGGATGAATAGGAAAGGCAAAACATATAGCAAGCTTAAGGACAGCTTACCTAGCCGGCATTTAGAGGTCTGGATTCCCAATTATCCCAATCAAATTGCGGTTCCTTCTGAAGACTCTGCCAAACTCCTGATATGACTCACCAAAACTGTTATGGGAATATTTCTGGTTGTGACGCTAAAAACAAAAGTTAATTCTGCAACCCGTTCATAACAACAAGTATTATTTTATACATAGATGAGAAAGGGGTGGTTTGAGATGTTATTAAAAACTAACAAATAGAAATATGATATTAAAAGCTAGTGAATAGAACAATTGCAAAAGCAAAACCTTGAGAGGGGAGGGGGGAGTAGAGACAGAGAGAGCTTCTAGCATAAGTTGTGTCTGTGTGTTAAGTGAAGGTTACAGAACACATTTCAACAGTGTGAACAAAATGGATTCTCTTATGCTTAAATGAACAATATAATGCAAGTCTATGTCAGTGTCATGGTATATCTGGATTTGGGCCAACTGGGAAGCATAATAGTATTTGGACAAATTGGGAAGGCCCTGGCAGTCCGACTGTTGCACTGGGGGAGGGTCATCCTATCAAGGGTATTCCAAATGAAGCATAGGATTTGGGGCTGTAAAGATCCAAGGAAATGCAAGGGGAATGCAACTTTCCACTGCAACTTGGGGAAATAGGTCATCCTAAGAGCTGCCAATCTTTTCAGTCATGAAGATATATATCCCTCTCTGACAGCAACTATTTGATTTTCTGTAGCAGGGAGAGATATTTGGCCATATACAGTACATGCTATCATAATTGTTAGTTACAGTGCCTTGAAAAAGTATTCACCCCCTTGGCTTTTTACGTATTTTGTTACATTACAGCCTTTAGTTCAATGTTTTTTTAATCTGAATTATATGTGATGGATCAGAACACAATAATCTAAGTTGGTGAAGTAAAATTAGAAAAATATATACATAAAACTTTTTTTCAGATATTAAAAACTGATAATTGGCATGTGCGTATGTATTCACCCCCTTATGAAGCCCATAAAAAGCTCTGGTGCAACCAATTACCTTCAGAAGTCACATAATTAGTCAAATGATGTCCACCTTTGTGCAATCTAAGTGTCACAGGATCTGTCATTACATATACACACCTTTTTGAAATGCCCCAGAGGCTGCAACACCTAAGCAAGAGGCACTATTAACCAAACACTGCCATGAAGACCAAGGAACTCTCCAAACAAGTAAGGGACGATGTTGTTGAGAAATACAAGTTAGGGTTAGGTTATAAAAATATATCCAAATCTTTGATGATCCCTAGGCGCACCATCAAATCTATCATAACCAAATGGAAAGAACATGGCACAACAGCAAACCTGCCAAGAGACGGCCACACACCAAAACTCACGGACCGGGCAGGGAGGGCATTAATCAGACAGCACAGAGGCCTAAGGTAACCCTGGAGGAGCTGCAGAGTTCCACAGCAGAGATTAGAGTATCTGTGCATTTTACATTTTTCTACATTAAACCCCATTTGCCATGTAGTTGCCCACCCCATTAATTTGTTCAGATCTTCTTGCAAGGTTTCCACATCCTGCGGAGAAGTTAGTGCCTTGCTTAGCTTAGTATCGTCCGCAAATACATGGATTTAACTGTTTACCACTTCCTACAGGTCGTTTTCTGAATATATTAAATAGGATTGGTCCCAGCATAGAACCCTGTGGGACCCCACTACCCACCCCTGACCATTCCGAGTATTTCCCATTTATCACCACCCTCTGAACTCGCCCTTGTAGCCAGGTTTTAATCCATGTACTCACCCTATGGTCCATGCCAATGGACCTTATTTGGTACAGTAAACATTTATGGGGAACTGTGTCAAATGCTTTTGCAAAATCCAGATATACCACGTCTACGGGTCTTCCTTTATCTAGAAGGCAACTCCCCACCTCATAGAAGGTTAATAGATTGGTTTGGCAAGAATGATTCTTCACGAATCCATGCTAATTACTGCTAATGATACCGTTTTTATTACTAAAATCTTGTATATAGTCCCTTATCATCTCCTCCAAGAGCTTGCATACTATTGATGTTAGGCTAACTGGTCTGTAATACCCATGAATGTGATTTGGGCCTTTTTTAAATATTGGCGCTACATTGGCTTTTCTCCAATTCGCTGGTACCATTCCAGTCAGTAGACTGTCAGTAAAAATTAGGAATAATGGTCTGGCAATTACTTGACTGAGTTCCCTAAGTCCCTCGGGTGCAAGCTGTCTGGTCCTGGTGATTTATTAATGTTAAGTTTCCCAAGTCTAATTCTAATTCTGTCCTCTGTTAGCCATGAGGGTGCTTCCTGTGATGTGTCACAATGATAAACAGTGCAGCTTTGGTTACTGAAGCCCCCCGATTCCCTCGTGAAGACTGAGGAGAAGAATAAATTCAATACCTTCACCATCTCCCCATCCATTGTAACCAGATGTCCTTTCTCATTCTTTATTGGGCCAATATGGTCTGTCCTCCCTCTTTTACTGTTTACAATAATTTCTTGGGATCTTTATTGCTCTCCTCCGCTATGTGTCTTTCGTGTTCTATCTTAGCCGCCCTAATTGCACCCTTACATTTCTTGTTGCATTCTTTATAAAGTTTGAATGCTGATCCCTCAACCTTGTATTTTTTGAAGGCCTTCTCTTTTGCTTTTATATGCATTTTTACATTGGAGTTAAGCCATCCAGGACTTTTGTTTACTCTTTTAAATTTATTACCCAATGGGATGTACTGGCTAATGTCCTTATTTAATATGTTGTTAAAGCAAACCCATCTCTCCTCCGTGTTCTTTGTTCCTGTAAGGTACCTGTGATAGGTAGTGTCCGAAGTGGAGCTTGTGTGCTGAGGATTCAGATGAAAACTTAGTCAGGCAGATCAGGTTGGCAACAGATCAGGCAAAGCGGTACATGATCGAAATCCAGAGAGTGGTCAGGCAGGCAAAGGTCATACATGAGCTGGTGGTGAAGTACAAAATCAGCAGGCTAGAGAGTAGTCAGGAATTCACGCAGAAGTTCATATATGGTATTCAAAGTCACAAAGAAGTCACAACACCCAGGGAGCTAGTCCACACAAATGGGCACTGAGAGATAGGAAGTGGTGCCGTTATTTATGGGCTGCTTTGATTGTAGATTGTCCACAGCTGACAGCAGGTGGGGCTAGTGAGTCCAAGGTAATGCATCAAACTGAGGGAACATAGCAATAACTCCAGAGCTCTTCTGTGGCACAACAAGTAAGACTGCAGCTGTGGGACCAGGAACTTCCTGGTTCGAATACACCCAGGTACATGACAGGGCCCCCTCCCCAGTGGACCCCCCCTGGGGGGCTAGCGGGGCTTAGTGGGAAAGGAGGCATGGAAGTCTTGAATAAGAGCAGGAGTATGCAAATCTTTGGCTGGGACCCAGGAACGGTCTGTGACGGGATATCCCTTCCAGTAAACCAGATATCGTAGGCCATGACCCTCTAAGCCTGACATCTTCTGAAATCAAGAATCTTAGAGACTTTAAACTCATTTTGTCCATCAACAAGAACTGAGGAGGTAGCTGTTGCGTTCTGGAGTAGAAATTGAAAATTGCCTTTTTGAGATGGGAAACGTGGAATATGGGGTGTATCCGGAGAGAGGAGGGCAATTTCAAGAGGAGACTGGCCCGACTCGAGCAATAATTCTGTAAGGACCGATGAATCAAGGGCCCAATTTGGTAGGAGGTTGTTTCAGTCTCACGTATTTGGTTGATAGCCAAACTCTGTCTCCCATCACATATGGAGGTATATGGCGTCTTCGTTTGTTGGAGAAAAGCGCATACTTGCCTGCTGACTTTCGTAGTAATAAGAAAATCTTTTTCCAATGTAGCAGAATATTTTACACCCACTGATCTGCTGCCTAGGGCTGCGTAGAATGGTGTGGTATGAAGAGCACTGTGTCAACGGGAATTAATGGCAAACTCAGCCAAAGGCAAATACTCAGACCAGTTGGAGTGCAAGGCATTGATATAATGTCAAAGATAGGTTTCCAGGGTCTGGTTCATGCGTTTGGTTTGACCATCTGTTTGAGGTTGATGTGAGGTAGAGAGTGAGAGCGTTACTCCCAGTTTCTTGCAGAACGCTCTCCAGAATTGGGAAACAAACTGGGATCCGTGGTCTGAGACGACATTGGTAGGTATGCCATGATATCTCACAATATACAATAAGGAAGAGGGTAGACAGTGCTTCCGCTGTAAGTAATCCCAGGAGCCGCACAAAATGAGACGTTTTGGAAAAGCGATCCACTATGACACATATATCAGTCATGCCCTCAGACTTGGGTAAGTCTGTAATGAAGTCCATAGTCAAATGGGTCCAAGGTGCTGGAAGTGGTTGTAACAGTCCAGTAAGCAATGTGCGGGTAATTAAGAACGAAAAAAGAGGAATGCCGCTCACCAAGCCTCCGGACCCTAATTGGTGCTCCCGCCCTAGTATGGACTCTCAGGTGCTGGCTCTGCACAAGTCCATAGAGGCAAGAAAATCCTGGACTGCCGCACTCCGTGAAAAAGGCATCTTTATTGAAGAAATGATTTATAATCCAACATGACAGTCAAATCAAGACGTGGACAAAACAGGACTAAATGGCTAATCCGTTTCACATCGTTTCATGCCTACTCATAACTGAATTAGTCAAGGACCAATGATGCATATAAGAAGGAGATTGAAAAAATTGAACCACCAATCAGAATTGGTAATTCGGTGAACATACCTTCTGCACAATTGGTGCTTGAGATCCCTAGTTATTTGTATTTTGGTGGGATTACATCACCTTCAGTATTGAATCTTTGTCCCATTAAAAATTTGGGCCATTTGATAGCTTGCATATGCATATTGCAACATTCATTGTATGACATGAGAAATCAATTGAATTGGATTACATATATGAACTTACTACAACGTTTATTTTATGGCGCTTTTCAGTAATTATTATTATTATGTTTTTTCTTTTTCCCCGAATGCAATTATGATTTTGTCTGCAGCGGGCCGGGTGAGACTCTGGGTCTCACCACATACTGGCGCACAATTTCGATAAACCCCCCCCTTCGGGTTTCTACTTAGTTTTTTCAAAGTTCATTGTACGACTACTTCCAGCAGTCATGTATACTATCCGAATGCGATTGTGATTTTGTTTGGGTCTTTGGGTCTCACTTTATACCCACTCACAGTTTTCACATCTCCTCTTCGGATTGAACCCAGTCAGCAGTCTTCCTTTTTCCCTTTCCCATTTTAAACTCCTTGTATGCTGCCCCAAATTTCTTAGGAATATATTTAAACAGAGGAGATAAGGGTCCGACAATTCCTTGTACACTTATTGCTTGACACTTTATTCCCATCTACATGTTGTTGCTCCGACCCACATTACGTTTATAGTTTAAGATTTCAGAAATGTTTGTCTTTTCAACATAACATGTACTTGGTCGTTTAGGTTTCTAGCTACAGTGTGTTTCTATACTATAACAACACTTTTCTTAAGTGAACATTTCTACTACAATATGTAAAAACGATTTTACGGTGATTGCGAAGCAAGGATATTTTTGTTATTGTTCATGCAGAGATCTTTATGACAGGCCTAATAGGGTTCTTGGCCAACATTTTACATTTTCATGTATGGCCATCATTTTTATATTATCACATCATTACATACTACCATGTATAACTGTCATAGATGGATCTCTGCATTTACCCACATTGTTGTGTTCTCTCTTCGTTTTTTCCATCCATATGATTCTATGCATTTTAGAGTTTAACATATTTTCATTTGTTGTCATTTTAATTAATCTCATTTATATGTGTGCACCATGATGGACCATATTTCTATATTTTGAACCCTCTTTTATGACGCCTATCTTAGAGTGCCTTAGCATTTTCAGTATAGGTGTTCGTTTTTGTCCCACAGGTGCACCTTATCTATTTGGGATCTCAAGCAACAATTGTGCAGAAGGTATGTTCACCTAATTACCAATTCTGATTGGTGGTTCAATTTTTTCAACCTCCTCCTTATATGCACCATTGGTCCTTGACTAATTCAGCTATGAGTAAGTATCAAACGATGTGAAACGCGTTAGCCATTTATCCCTGTTTTGTCCATGTCTTGATTTGACTGTCATGTTGGATTTTATATCATTTCTTCAATAAAGATGCCTTTTTTATGGAGTGCGGAAGTCCAGGATTTTCTTGCCTCTACAGGCAACGTGCGGGGTACTTTATTAGCAGCGCAAGTTGGACAGGCAGCCACATAGTCAGCAACATCCCTTTTCATATGAGGCCACCAGACATAACACTGCAAGGTCTTAAGAGTGATGGTGACACCAGGATGAGCGGATAACACACCATCATGTGCCCAGAGGAGTACAGGTTTTCTGAGGCTAGGGGCTACGAACAGGCGACCTGGTGGTATCTTCAAGCCTTGGGGAACATGATTCTGGGTTTCTTGTAACTGTTGGGAAAGAGCCGTAGAGATCTGTGTGACAATTTTGTGAGGTGGGATTATATACTGCTCGGTAGGTTAATCTTCTTCAGAGGTAGATAACTGTTTGGAAAGAGCATCAACTTTCTTGTTTTTATGCCCAGGAACATAAGAAAGAACAAAATTAAAATGGGAGAAAAATTGAGCCTGACACGAGTTCAAATGTCTTGCAGTCTGAAGATACAGAAGGTTTTTATGGTCAGTGAGGATAGAAAAAGGCTTGGGAGCCCCTTCAAGAAGATGTCACCATTCAGACAATGCCAATTTGATAGCCAGTAGTACTCGATTCCCAATATCATAATTCATCTCCGCTGGAGAAAACTTTCTAGAAAAAAAACGCTACTGGATGGATTCTACCGGACTTAGGGTGTCTCTGGTCCAGCACGGCACCTGCTCCTACCTCAGAATGATCAACCTCAACTATATCCTGGAGATCAGGATTTGGATCCTGAAGAATTGGAGCCTTGCTGAACATGTATTTTAATTGCTGGAAAGCCGATTCTGCTTCTGAGGGCCACACCTTGCAATTTGCACCTTTCTTAGTCATAGCAGTAAGGGGGGCCGCAATGGAGGCAAAACATTTGATGAAGTGTCTGTAGTAATTTGCGAACCCTAGAAAGCTTTGGAGCACACTTAAAGTGGTCGGTTGGGGCCATTTCAAGACAACGGAAAGTTTTTGAGGGTCCATTTGGAAACCAACAGCACTTATAATGTATCCAAGTAAAGGAATACGGCTTTGATGGAAACTGCATTTCTCTATCTTCGCGTAAAGATGGTTTTCTCTCAGTCTGCTTTACACGTGAGATGTGCTGTAGAGAAGTCTTGGAAAAGATTAAAAAGTCATCCAAGTAGATGATCACAAAACTGTTGCTGAAATCGTAAAAAAATGTCATTCATGAAACATTGGAAGACAGCATGGGCCTTACACAACCCAAATGGCATAACCATATATTCAAAAATGTCCATTACGAGTGTTGAATGCTGTCTTCCACTCGTTCCCATCTTTAATTCTAATCAGATTATAAGCCCCTCATAGGTCCAGCTTAGAGAAGATAACGGCTCCCTTAAGTACATCAAACAGTTCAAGAATGAGAGGCAAAGGGTAGTAGTTAGTCCATGCATGGCCGAAGAGCCACATCTTTTTTTTCAACAAAGAAAAAACCTGTCCCTACTGGAGAAGAAGAGGGTCAGATAAAACCTCTTTCCAAGTTGTCTTTTACGTATTTCTCCATGGATTTTTGTTCAAGCAAAGACAGGGGATAGGTCCTTCCTTTGGGAAGAGGTGCTCCAGGAATCAAATTAATTGTGCAGTCAAAAAAATGATGTGGAGGTAAAACCTCTGCCTTTTGCTTGCAAAATATGTCTGCAAACTCATGGTATTCACAAGGCAAGGTAGGTGGGATGGCCACGGAAGCCAACAGACAACCAGAAAGTCTTTTGGGTTGAGACAAACAGTTTAGATGACAGAACAACCCCCAAGAGGTTAGTTCTCCATTTTCCCAATCAAAAGAAGGGTTATGTTGTTGTAACCATGGGTAACCAAGGATAACGGGCAGAAGTGGAGAATCAATAAGAGACAAGACAACTTCCTCTTTGTGGAGTATGCCTACCTGAAGGGCGATTGTCGTAGTCTAAAATTTTACAATGCCATCTCCCAAGGGTTGTTCATTCAGGGTGGTGATGTTCAGGGGTCTAGACTTTGGAACAAATGGGATGTTATTTTCTTTAGCAAAAGTGTAGTCCAAGAATATGCCAGTGGCTCCAGAAAGCACAAAAGCCTCACAGGAGACAAGTTTAGAGGGTAATTGGATAATTGTGGGAACGGTAATCTTGGAGGATATACCTGTAAAGTCTAACCCAGCTCCTCAAACACTGGTTAGACCCTGCCTTTTACTGGACGGGAAGGGTAGGCAGATAACAAATGTCCTTTAAGTCCACAGTACAGGCATAGGCCCAATGCATGCCTCCTTTGTTTCTCAGAATCAGGTGGAGACGGCTTACTTCCATGGGTTCCACAGGTGCCTGGGTTCAACTGAGATTTCAGGTTCTGGCTGAGGTGGTACTTGGAAGTTAGGGGCCAAACAGTAAACTGGCCTAGGAAACTTGTTAGTTCTAAATCTCTCTTGGCACCTTTCATGATACCGGACATCCAGACGTACACACAGCTCTATGAATTTTTCAAGGTCTTCTGGGGATTTCTTATAGACTAATTCGTCCTGGATGCGATCTGTAAGACCTTTTCGGAAGGCTGCGTAATGCCCTTGAGTCCCAATTAGTCTCAGCAGCCAGGGTACGGAACTCAATAGCATATTGTGCCACAGACCTGGTACCTTGTTGTATGTCCAAAAGTGAGTATTCTATCTGGCTTGCCAAGTACAGTCTGGAGAGAAGCCAGAAATTTGTCAGCGTCTTGCAGCACAGAATCATTAATAGGTGATAGGTAATGTCCAAAGTGGAGCTTGTGTGCTGAGCATTCAAGCGAAAACTTAGTCAGGCAGATCAGGTTGGCAACAGATCAGGCAAAGTGGTACACAATCAAAATCCAGAGAGTGGTCAGGCAGGCAAAGGTCATACATGAGCTGGTGGTGAAGTACAAAATAAGCAGGCTAGAGAGTAGTCAGGAATTCACGCAGAAGTTCATATACGGTATTCAGAGTCACAAAGCAGTCACAATACCCAGGGAGCTAGTCCACACAAAGGGGCACTGAGAGATAGGAAGTGGTGCTGCTATTTATGGGCTGCTTTAATTGTGGATTGTCCACAGCTGGCAGCAGGTGGGACTAGTGAGCCCAAGGTAATGCATCAAACTGAGAGAACATAGCCATAATGCTAGAGCTCTTCTGTGGCACAACAAGTAATGCCCCGTACACACGGTCGGATTTTCCGATGGACAATGTCCGATCGGAGCATGTTGTCGGAAATTCCGACCGTGTGTGGACGCCATCGGACATTTTCCATCGGATTTTCCGAAACACAAAGTTGGAGAGCAGGAGATAAAATTTTCCGACAACAAAATCCGATCGCGTCAATTCCGACCATGTGTGGCCTGTTCCGACGCACAAAGTGCCACGCATGCTCAGAAGAAATTCCGAGACGGGACAGCTCGTTCTGGTAAACTTAGCATTCGCAATCGATACAGCACTTTCGTCACGCTGCAATGTTAAAAATGGTTTAATACAGCGCACTCTCTTCTTCTTTATAATGTGACAAGAATGAAGTAGTTTTGCTGCTCATATTCACACACACTTCTCACAAACTTATTTAGTTACTATTTATCGGGATTCCCTCAATATATTTTGATTTCTCACATCTGACAACATATTTTTGTATATTTTTTTTTTTTTGGCTTTAATGTAGAATCTTTTTTTGTGTTTCTCTTTTTTATTTTTATTTTTTTGGTGATTTTGATTTGTACTGTGTGTTTTTGGTGACAAGTTCCCACAACACCACTAATATGTTGTTCTATTTAATCTGTAGGAGCTTGTTTGGTGTTGTTGTCCCTTGTTAATTTCACATTGTACTTTAGAAATGTACCTGAATACTCACCAACAAACTGTCCTTTTTGGATGAAAACACACACAGGAGAGTAGAATTTACCTAAAAAAATTTTATTAAGGGGTCACAACTATAAAAAAACAAAGCGGGAGGCAACGCTGGAGAAACTGCAGAAATTGGCGAAGCCTTGGACCCCCAGGGCAGACATCAATTATTTAAAAGCAAAATTGGTGGCCTGAGGAGTCCTTATCTAAGGGAGTGCAGTCTGGTCCAGAAGTCCCAGAGATCCGGAAAGCAGCAGATGACATTTATGTCCCCAGGCTGTGGTCATACGAGAGACTGCATCTTCTGTCAGACCAGACTGAACCAAGGGCAATCACTCTTTGGTCTTCCTTCCACGCTTCTTTACAGGCTTTGGCTGTGGTGGTGGAGTTGTGGCAGCAGGAGGAGGAGGAGGATCGTCGATCTCAATGACATCCGTCTTGGGTGTTAGTTCCCCACTCTCCCCCTTACGTAGGACTTTATAAATCAGGTCCTCAGAGAGCTTGCGTTGGTCCTCCTGCATGCCCTGCAATTTTGTGGCAGCCATGCAGGCAAAGGCCTCTGCAGGACTGGGGAAGGCTCTGAGGGACGCAGAAGCCTCCTGGATCAGCCTGTATGCTGAATCCTGCACAGGACTGGGAGTGGCCTTCCTGGCCCTTTTGTATGGCAGGCAGTGGGTAGGAACCTGAGACTCAGTCAGGCTGCGACTTGTCCCAGGCTTCTCTTGGCTGACACTTAGCCCCGCCTCCTCCTGGCTGCCACTAATCCCCGCCTCCTCCTGACTGCCACATTCCACAGCCTCCTCCTGGCTGAGGTCTTCCTGTGTATGAAAAAGGGACATAGTTTTAGTATTTTTTACATCAATCACACACAATTTTCACCTCCTGACTGTTGCAAATTGAATGTTAACAAATATAACAGACTATCCTTCTGAGCTCAGCATTTTGCATTCTTGTCCCAATTTTGGGTGCCCACTACTGTCTATTGATATGTAAAACACTTTTTTTTAATCAGCAATTAATGATCAATAATAACATCTAGTAAACATTATTTATTTATTGCCCAGAAATCTGTAGAAGAATGCTATACCTGACTCCAGCTGGGCTCCTCCACTTCTTCCTGGCTGGAAGGCCCAGGTTGGACATCGGAAGCCTCAGCTGGTATGGAAGGAAGCGTGGAAGGAAGAGTAGAGAGGGATTCTCTGACTTCAGTGTGGTCTGACAGAAATCGCAGTCTCTCGTAGTACCAAAGCCTGGGGACATAAACGTCATCTGCTGCATCTCAGGACCTCTGGGAATCTGTGACCTTCTTGCGCTCCCTAAGATACGTGCTCCTCAGGCCACTAATTTTAGCTTTTAAATAGGTGATGGTTGCTGTGGGGACCACCGGCGTCACCAACTCCAGCAGTTTTTCCAGCGCTGCCTGCCTCTTCTGTTTGTGATTATAGTGGGGGTGTCTCACCTGCCACAGACAGGGCAGCTCCCTGTATTTGTCAATAAACAGGGGCAGGAAATTGTGGTCGTTGAACCCATCCATTTTCTCTGCAAGACACAACACAAGACAAACCCTAATGTCAGGCCAAACTCCCCTAATCTTGTCACAATATAGGCTTCCATTTCGAAGCAGTATAGGCCCAAGTTTAGATCCTACCTTCGTTAGCACGATCGGCGTCTCCGATGCTCCTTCCTCCGCTCACAGATCGTACGTAAGACGCGCGCGTGTTACGATTTATACACACTGCGCATGCGTATAACTCCGCCCGTCCCTGACGTTCTTTCTAGTCTATTCCCCGCCCCTTTTCATTCGGCGCAGTGGGGGAAGAGCACATGGCGGATAGACAGCAGGATCGTGCTAATTGTAGCAACGAGGAGGAGGAGGAGGAAAGGCCGGAGCCTGAAACGTCCCGATCCAGAAGGAGATTAAAGGACTCAAATATGTCCTTTGGGGAGATGTTGGAGATGGTGGACATCCTGAAGAGGGCCGACTATGATGGAAAGTATGGGCCTTACCCCAACCCCAATGTCCGAAAGGCCAAGATCATGGTGAAAGTGGTCAGGAGTCTGCACCGGAATTTCAGGGTACGACGATCGAAAGATCAGCTCAGGAAGCGGTGGTCGGACCTGAAATTACGAGAACACGAGCAGTACAGAAAGATCTGGAGAGTGCTGCAAAAAAGTAAGTAGTTGTGCTGTGTTCCAATTCTTTTTGTGTTTATTACGTTCGTGCTGCTCCATGTTCTTTTAGGAACTGTTGTACAGTTTAAAATGGCAACTTTCATGTTCATGGGCACATTATGCGTTCGGATCACACATTTTTATTTCGGACTATAAAATACCATTGTTTAGGCCATATGCATTTGGCCACCATTTTGACGCCCTATACTTGGCTTCAAAGAATTGGGTTGTGTAGATGGGTTTGTTACTAGAATGAAATGCAAACTAGATTCTGTGTAAGGAGAGGACACTCAGCAGCTGTTTTCACATCTGGACACTGGAGCACTAGTGTGGG
The DNA here is from genome assembly GCA_037952925.1 of Lithobates clamitans. Lineage (NCBI taxonomy): Eukaryota > Metazoa > Chordata > Amphibia > Anura > Ranidae > Lithobates > Lithobates clamitans. The sequence continues at coordinate 4,809,087 of JBBGZY010000305.1, read as the reverse complement.
ACAAAAGAACACCATTTTTATTAGGGGGGCCACACAGGTGCTCCAGTGTATAATATAGGGGGGGGCTAAATCTGTGAAGATTGTACTAAACAGGTAAAGTATTGAAGCTTGACAAAGGACACTAAAAAAGCTACATCTTGGAACTCTGCTAAAATAGATCATTGTACCCCACTTCCAAGCAATGTTTCATCTTTATAGTTCTGACATTAAAGATCTGTGTGCTAATTATACCATTTTTGTTTTACATAGGGGAGAAAAGACTCGGAGGACACCCCTCAGGAGACCAGAGCCCCCCCCCCTCTGGAAGAAGGGGAAATCCCCCCAACACAAGATGAGCAGGAGGAAGAAGACGTGGTGGAACTAGTCACCACAACAGGTGAGTGCCTGCGACCACAGGCTCAGATAAGAGATGGATGGCGGCATATTTTTTAGACCTAATTTTTTTGGGGGTTCCTCTCTTTTTAGGTGATTGTGAGGTTGTGGATCCAGATCCTTTCACATCCGAAAGTGCCCAGATCCTGTTCGGGGAGATCATGGGGTGTAATTTACAATTGGAAATCATCAAGCAAAACATCAATGATGTTATTCCAAAATATAAAAACATCATTGATGTTTTGGGGCGAGTTTAAAACCCCTCCAAATCACTTTCTTCTTTTGTGTGCTACAATGTGCGAAATGTTTTTGTGATTTTTCCCAAAGCCAAATTTGGAGGATTCACACAGTGTGCCAACATGTGCTATCTGCCATCACGGGAGATCAATGGACGCGTTTTGGGGGTGCAACCCCTTCCTCAATAATAAAGTAGCGGTGAGGAAGGGCTTTCTCCCCCAAAACACGTCCCTTGATCCCCTGTGATGGCAGCTAGCACATGTTGACATTGTGAAATTTGTGTGCATCTTCCGAAATTGGCTTTTCCTGGGGTGATTTCACCCCATCTGAACGCAATATCAAACACAGTTCCTAAATACTCATGTCTGATATTGCCTTCCAGTTCTACCAAATGTGAACTTTGTAAGATCAAGATTTGTGTCTTTCTTGTTGGTTTTACACAGGCCTGTTTTCTATAAAATGCACATTTTGATTTTGGATAATGACACCACAAAAATTGTTATACAACAAACATGTTGGTTTGTCAGAAAAACCTTTGGTAAATGCACATGTGATTGTGCAGGTATTAAAAAGATTGTTCATCAAGAATGTGTGGATTATTGTCTTAACGCTACAACACTTTTGGGGTGATGTAATTGTTGTTTTATGAGAAAATGGGGGTAATTTCCTAAGGGCAAATCCACTTTGCACTACAAGTGCTGTTTCAGTGCAGTTGCAAGTGCACTTGTAGTGAAAAGTGTCTTTGCATTTAGTAAATAACAGCCAACAGTGCTTTGTGAGGTTACAGAATCACGACATTTTCTGGACTCCACACATTTCTGTCAGGGTCAGCTCAAACAAACACAAGCAGTAAATGTCCACAAAGAGCCTGGGGGGAGATGCCTGTCGAGAACTTGAGGTCCTGCAGACTTCTCCCTGTGGCCAAATACCGCAGGGTAGCGACGAGCCTCTGCTCCGGAGTGATGGCTTGCCTCATGCAGGTATCCTGCCTGCTAATATAGGGGGTCAGCGAAGCCAACAAACGGTGAAACACGGGGTCCGTCATCCTGAGAAAGTTCCTGAAATCATCAGGATTATTCTCACGGATCTCACGGAGCAAAGGCATATGACAGAAATGGTCACGCTGAAGCAACCAATTCTTGGTCCATGAACTCCTCCCCACCCTGTTCATGGACTGGACTTGTGTCAAGGTCAGGACCCCAACACCAAGCCCCCGCACAGCACGAACTCTACCGAGGAGTACGCATACAAAACATGGCTAGAAAACGGTCGGCTGCTCAGAATGAAGTAACAGAACGCACTGAAGAACAGCAAGACCTGTGAAGAGCGACCAGAAAACCGGTAACGAACGAACAAGAATACAATGACTACCTAAAGTCACGCGGAACTTGCTGCACGCACTGAAGAGCAGATACAAACCCACAAGCACAACTGAATGGCAGAAATCGATCTGAAAGCCACGAGTCTGAAAAAGCGTGAATCGTCTCTCACCAAACTTTTACTAACACGAGATTAGCAAAAGGAGCCCAAAGGGTGCCGCGCTTGGTTCTGAACCGCCCTTTTCTAGTCTCGTTGTACGTGGTGTACGTGAACGCGTGGTTGCCGATCGGAAATTCCGACAACTTTGTGCGACCGTGTGTAGGCAAAACAAGTTTGAGCCAACATCCGTAGGAAAAAATCCTAGGATTTTGTTGTCGGAATGTCCGAACAAAGTCCGACCGTGTGTACGCCCTATAAGACTGCAGCTGTGGGACTGGAAACATCCCGATTCGAATACACCCAGGTACATGACAGTTCCTAAGATTTTATCACAATTTTTATTTTCTAGCAAGGTTTGTAGTTTAGGGAAGTTGTCTCTTTTGAAATTCAGTGTCTTGGTATTTCCATCATGTTTCCTATTGTGATACATAACTGCAGTTGTCTTTTTTGGGATTGAGATTTTATACTCCTATTTTTCCCCTTTCGATATAACAGGTTTGAAACAGGTTTGAAAATAAATAAATAAATATATATATATATATATATATATATATATATATATATATATATATATATATATATATATATACATAATATTGGGGTTTACTTTGTCAGAGTTACCATTTGGAGTTTAGTGTTTTGGGTTTGTTATTTAGTATTTTAGGTTTTATCTATTCTATTGGAGATAGAGAGATAGAGATATAGACATGTATATTTTATGTACATTTTATTAGGGCCTTTTCATTTTTTTCTGGGTTAGAAGCATGAACATGTTGCTGACATATAGAATAGTATAAAAATAATGGCCATACGAGGGATACAAATTGAATGGTTGGCTAATGCGTTTCAAGGGTTGAGAAAGAGAGAGAGAGAGAGAGAGAGAGAGAGAGAGAGCGTACTTCATATGCTAAAATAAGTGTTTCTGTTACTTATCCAGCGCTAAACCACTTATCCAGTCTTCTCTCTCTCTCTCTCTCTCTCTCTATATATATATATATATATATATATATATATATATATATATATATATATATATATATATATATATATATATATATATAATTAAACACACGGACCAGACTTGGTCTTCTAAGGCTCTGAGGAAGAGGAAAACCCTTGAAATGCGTTAGCCGATCTTTCAATTTTTATCCCTCGTATGTGCATATTTTATACTATTCTATCAAGTGCTATTATCATTATTATTGTTATGTATCCACATTCATGAATACGTAGTATTTCTTTTTGTATATGCCATTTTGTTTAAAAATAAACTTCCTTTCAAGGACTCATGCATCAGGCTACCTGCTTCCTTTTCTTTTCCTTACATAGTACTTCGGACTTCCCCTAGTCAGCCTAGGCAGTGGGGTATACATGATCATTTTACTTTTACATCACCAGGAAATGCTATCACCTTCACTAAGGCCCGCCGCACAGGCCAAGGAGAGTATCTTTTTTGTTTATACCTTTATATATTATATACATTTTTGCCACTGGTGTCCTTAAAGTCCTGTGTACCCAATTGTGTTCTGTACATTGTAATTTTGGGATGTTGGCACCTGATTCTGCTTCAGGTCACACCTTATGTTTTGTTGACCTATCTGGCTAATATCCAATACCCAGGAAGGATGGGTATTGGATGGACACTCATCCAAAATATTACAGATACATGCACAGTAACAGTATTACAAAAAATATTTGAAATTGCAGATACAATAAAGAGTTAGTTATTAAGTATTGTTTGTGACTTTAAAAAGCAGGATTGGGAATGTTAAAGGCATTATACACCTTCATACCCTTGCCTTGTGTTTTTCATCTGCATATTATGAATTAATTTCATGGTGTCATATGTTGCCCTGTATGCATAGCCTATAGTAGTGTTAATTTTCCTGTGTCAGAAGTTTCTGTTTGTGTTCAAACATGAGGCACAAGTTCATTTCTGCCTATAGCCTGGGGACTGACATTTACTGTGAAGAAATCACATATCCCACAATTCCTGGGTCTCTCAGTTTAGTGTTTTGCAGGTGAAAGCTGTACAGTAACTATATCTGAACACAAGCAGGTACATACTTGCCAACAGTCCCGATTTTCCCGGGACAATCCCGATTTTGGGACCTTGTCCCAAATTGGAGAGTGTCCCGAATCGGGATTTTCCATAAGGAAAATCGGGAATGTTGTTTTTTTTTTTTTTTTTTTTTTTGGAGCAGCGGGCTCCAGAAAAATGGCGGCCGGCGCCGCCGCTCTAGCTGCCTCTAGTGTTGAGTGGAGAGGGGAAGGGGGCTCGATCCGTGCAGCCAATGAAGCGGCTTCTTTGGCTGCACGGCCCCTCCTCTCTCCACTGAAGTGAGCGGCGCCGTGTCGTCCTGAAAGTTCCCCAGCCCCGTACTGCGCAAGCGCTGCGCCTGCGCAGTACAGGGGGTCCGCCATTGCCGAGGGGAACTTTCTCGGCAGAACACCGGCCGCTCCTCCACTGAGCGGGGGCCGGGCTGCATTGAGGGGGGGAGGCTGCACTAACTGAGGGGGGGCTGCACTGAGGGGGGGGAGGCTGCACTAACTGAGGGGGGGCTGCACTGAGGGGGGGGAGGCTGCACTGAGGGGGGGAGCTGCACTAACTGAGGGGGGCTGCACTGAGGGGGGGGCTGCACTAACTGAGGGGGGGGAGCTGCACTAACTGAGGGGGGAGGCTGCACTAACTGAGGAGGGGAAGCTGCACTAACTGGGGGGAGGCTGCACTAACTGAGGGGGGCTGCACTGAGGGGAGGCTGCACTAACTGAAGGGGGGCTGCACTGAGGGGGGGGCTGCACTAACTGAGGGGGGGGCTGCACTAGCTGAGGGGGGGCTGCACTAACTGAAGGGGGACTGCATTAACTGAGGGGGGGCTGCACTAACTGAGGGGGGGCTGCACTAACTGAGGGGGGCTGCACTAACTGAGGGGGGGCTGCACTGAGGGGGGCTGCACTAACTGAGGGGGGGCTGCACTGAGGGGGGGCTGCACTGAGGGGGGGCTGCACTGGCGGGGGCACCTGATGCAAGGACAGACTCTGGCGGGGGCACCTGATGCAAGGAAAGACTCTGGCGGGGGCACCTGATGCAAGGACAGACTCTGCTGGTGGCAGGCGACGTGGCTAGTGACACGCTCAGGGATCCCACTGATTCAGCATTATGGTGAGTTGAATGATTTAATTTTATATTACAATGTAATAATAGAAATAATGCGCTTCAATCATCCTGACACCATAACAATCATGGTGCCGGGATGATTGAAGCGTTAACACCAGGTGTTTGGAGTATCTTTATCTGCTGATTGTTAAACTTTCTAGAATACACATATTTCTATTGTTGTGTAGGACCTGGGGCTGCTGTCCCGTCATTCCTCTCTCCCCCCTCTCCCTCTCCCCCTTTCCCTCTCCCCCTTTCCCTCTCCCTCTCCATCCCTCATTCATCTCAGACTTTAACCACACCCTCTTGAGCCACGCCAATTTAAGCCACGCCCACTTTCCACGCAAGACACGCCCACTTTCCACGCAAGACACGCCCATTTTTCGCCGCGGCGCGCGAAGCACGCCGCAGCTATTAATTTTTGCTAGGTCACGCCCACAAATGAATGCCCCGCCTCCTAATTATTGATCGGCTCCGCCTACAGCCAAAAAAGTGTCCCACATATTTTTTTTTCAATGTTGGCAACTATGCAGGTAGAGCAACAATGAGAAGAGATGATCTTCATCACATTAGCACTCACACATTTGTAATGCAACATGGAGGAAATTGCAAAGCATTCACTGGATGCTCTGAGAGTAAGCTTGCAGAATTAATACACGAACACATGAGAATCGATAAGCTCTGACACTATAAACTGCATTCACAACATGTGAGCCCATCATTACAAGATAAGGCAAACAAACACAGGAAATATAAGTACACTAATATCTAGATAAAATAACAAAAATATTTGAACATGTACAATGCCTTTAATGGAGATTTCTATTAACACATTATTAAACCTATTAGTGTTTTTTTTTTAGGGTGTGTGCTGGCAGCATGTGCACATAAAGAAAAGTTGAGAAATCCTTCATTATTTACATCAGTAGGAACTGCAGGCATCATGAATGTTCGTCTTACTGCAAATGTTCATGTCTTCTCTCTACATTTCAGGTATTTCTGGCCTTTTATGAAAAATAATGTTTTTTTTTTTGAGCAGAAACTGTTAGCCATGTTTAAAACAGTTAAGCAGTCAATTTTCCATTTATTGTTCGCTTATTCCGAAGCAGATATTTTTTTTTAAAATAGAAATTATACAACAAATGTGATCAAGAGTGTTGTAAAGGATTACAAAGGTGATGAAAATTGTAAGTAGTTTTAACAACCATAGCAACCAATTGGATAAAGCACTTTAAGTACTTAAAGAAACAAGGAGAGAGGCACCTCTGGGTGTAGATTTAAAACAAGTTTTAATAAGCACTTAAAAGTGTCAACTCACATTTGAGAAGTATGAGATAGGTATATAGGTAGTCCCAACAAGGGGGGGAAGATCATCAATGGGCAATCCGATCCTCTGCAGGGAAGTGCTGTGCTCGCAATATCCACCGCTTGATGTGAAAAGTCGGCCACGGTTGAGAACCCAAACTGGGCTTGGAGTACAGATGGTACAAAGGCAAGGATGGATGACGTCACCAGTATGCATACCAGTGACGTCATCCATTCTTGCCAGGATCCTTGGAACCTGGTTTCTGTTCCTACATGATGGCAGCCCTGGGTGCTGGATTCTCTTAACTCTCCCATGGTCCCTGGAATTTTTAACTTGCCCAAAGACTATTTTATATATTAGATATTATTTTCATTATTTATGCCACATTAACTCTGTGGGGTAATTTGATTCAGTTCCTTGCGCCTATACTTGTCTTGTCACTTTGAGTACTTGCAAGTTGTTATGCATAAACAATATTACCATTTTTTTAAACCCACTATAATGTACCTGGTAGCAGAGCCTGAAATGATGAGGAAGGCCTTTCTTACACCTCTGACTCGGGGCCCCTGGTAGTGTGAACAAAAGGTGCAGGAGTGAAGAGTGACATGGTTACCTGTAGGTCTTGCCAGTAGCAGAGCAGGTATCCACACCAGGCAGAAGAGGTCATCAGTAGTCTTCAGTGAAGCAGACGGCTTGTAGACAGCAGGAGGGTGGCAACTGAAGCAGGCTGGTACTGGCAACAGCGGGCAGGCGAGGCATGCACTGGTAGCAGACAGTACAACAACAGGCACAGCAGGATGTGTCAGGTAGCAGGGTCAGGCAAGCTGGGTCATACGCTGGCAGGAGAGATCAGGTAAAGATTAGCAGGCAATAGTGTTGTTTGGGTACAAGCCGGGTCAGGAGCCAATCGGTGCAATGGAAGCTAATAGAGCAGACAGAATCAGAGGTCAAGGACAAGCCGGGGTCAGAGCTAAAAGAGTGGTCAGATAAGCCGGGTCAGCAACTGGAATCAGGATACAGGATAACAGGTACACAGGATGCTGGGAAGGCTGAAAGACATAGCAGCACTGATCCTGAGTAGGGATGAGCCGAACACCCCCCGGTTCGGTTCGCACCAGAACCTGCAAACGGACCGAAAGTTCGCACGAACGTTAGAACCCCATTGACGTCTATGGGACTCGAACGTTCGAAATCAAAAGTGCTCATTTTAAAGGCTAATTTGCATGGTATTGTCCTAAAAACGGTTTGGGGACCCGGGTCCTACCCCAGGGGACATGTATCAATGCAAAAAAAACTTTTAAAAACGGCCGTTTTTTCGGGAGCAGTGATTTTAATGATGCTTAAAGTAAAAAAAAAAAGTGAAATATTCCTTTAAATATCGTACCTGGGGGGTGTCTATAGTATGCCTGTAAAGTGACGCGTGTTTCCCGTGTTTAGAACAGTCCCTGCACCAAATGTCATTTTTAAAGGAAAAAATCTCATTTAAAACTGCTTGCGGGTTTAATGTCATGTCGGGTCATGGCAATATGGATGAAAATCAGTGAGACAAACGGCATGGGTACCCCCCAGTCCATTACCAGGCCCTTTGGGTCTTGTATGGATATTAAGGGGAACCCCGCACCCAAATTAAAATAAGGAAAGGCCCTATATACTCTGAACAGCAGTATACAGGCGGTTCAAACAAGACAGGGACTGTAGGTTTGTTGTTAAGTAGAATCTCTTTGTAATTTTGAACTGGTAAATTTTTAACGCGTTTAGCTACAGCCAAAAAATCTTTTTTAAGCTTTTTGGAAAACATAGGGAAGGGTTATCACCCCTGTGACATTTGTTTTGCTGTCTTTCCTCCTTTTCAGAAGATTTCACCTCACTTTTTGTCCCAATGAAAAATGTTTTTTGAAAATTTGGGTTTTTTGTGGAACAAGGATTGGAAAGCATCAGTGGAAAGGAGAAATTGTTTTCCCATATTAACTCTTACAGGAGAGAATTTCCCTTCCTAGGGGTAGATTTCATCTCACTTCCTGTTGTCTCCTTCCGTTTGCAAGTAGGAGTCGTTTGTAAGTTAGATGTTTGAAAGTAGGGTCCTGCCCTATATACTCAGCAGAAATTTGGGCATTAGGTGTTGCTGTGGCCACAACACTGTAAGCCCTCACAGGGCCCTGCTGTGAAATATTAGATCAAGAATTGTAATTACATGCCCCTGTTGAACAGGAGCTGAAAAATTAGGCCTTAGGCACTGGTGCTGGTACCACAACACTGCAACCCCTCACAGACACTCTAGTTGGAACGCAGGAACGAGCCCTGCTGCAAAGTATTGCATCAAAAATTGTAATTACACGCCCCTGTTAGACAGGGGCAGAAAAATTGGGCCTTAGGCACTGGTGCTGGTGCCACAACACTGCAACCCCTCACAGACACTCTAGTTGGAACGCAGGAACGAGCCCTGCTGCAAAGTATTACATCAAAAATTGTAATTACACGCCCCTGTTAAACAGAGGCTGAAAAATTGTGCCTTAGGCACTGGTGGTGGCGCCCAGAACCAAAAATGTTCTTACAAGCTATCAGCGTGATGATTGAGGAGGAAGAGGATAATTACTCAGGGATAGTCACTCAGCATCAGCATAGGCAGTCTTTGAAGGGATCTGAGATTTCAAAAAAAATTATTCGGTTACATCAGCATCAGGTGCTTGGTAGCTGGTGGTGATCCAAGACTGATTCATTTTTATGAAGGTCAGCCGATCGACCGAGTCGGTGGACAGACGCACCCTGTGATCGGTTACCACGCCTCCAGCAGCACTGTATGTGCGTTCCGAAAGAACGCTGGATGCAGGACAGGCCAGTAGCTCAATTGCATACTGTGCAAGCTCTGGCCAGTGATCCATCCTCAAGACCCAGTAACCCAGAGGATTTTCGGTGGGAAAGGTGTCCAAGTCTGATCTTGCCCCTAGGTATTCCTGCACCATGTAAAACAGACGTTGGCGATGGTTGCTGGAACCGATCATACCTTGGGGCTGCGGACCAAAAAATTGTCTGAACGCATCGGTCAGACGGCCACCTTCTCCACCGCTCCTTCTTTGACTGACCGAAGCCTCAGCAACACGTTGTCCAGAAACAGGAGTTTGTAACCTCCCAGTCTCTGGGAACGCATTGCACAGACCTTTCTGCAAGGCCTCCCGAAGATGTTTCATCCTCTGCTCCCTCTGCGATGGCAAGATAAGGTCCGCAACCTTACCCTTGTAACGTGGATCAAGGAGGGTTGCCAGCCAGTATTGGTCCTTCTCCTTGATACCACGAATACGAGGATCCTTACGCAGGCTTTGCAGGATCAGGGAGGCCATGCAGCGTAGGTTTGCTGAGGCATTCGGTCCGGAGTCCTCTGGGTCACTAAGGACGACAACGTCTGCAGCCACCTCCTCCCAGCCACGTACAAGTCCATGTGTTTCTTGGGACTGATCCCTTAAAGACTGCTGCTGATGCTGAGTGCCAGGCTCCACCTCCATACTGACACAATCTTCCTCCTCCTCCTCCTCCTCCTCCTCCTCTTCCTGCGGGATCGGCGGGCACGCAGGAACACTGTCTGGATAAAGGGGGCCTTGAGAGCTAAGAAAGTCCTCCTCTTCCTGCCTCTGTTCTGCCTCAAGTGCCCTGTCCATTATTCCACGCAGCGTGTGCTACAACAGGTGGACAAGGGGGACAGTGTCACTGATGCATGCACTGTCACTGCTCACCATCCTCGTGGCCTCCTCGAATGGTGACAGGACAGTGCATGCATCCCTGATCATGGCCCACTGGCGTGGGGAAAAAAAACCAAGCTCCCCTGACCCTGTCCTAGTGCCATAATCGCACAGGTACTCATTGATGGCCCTCTGCTGCGTGTGCAGCCGCTGCAGCATGGCCAACGTTGAGTTCCACCTGGTGGGCATGTCACAGATTAGGCGGTTCTTGGGCAGGTTAAACTCCTTTTGGAGGTCCGTCAGCCGAGCACTGGCATTATATGACCGGCGGAAATGCACACAGACTTTCCTGGCCTGCCTCAGGACATCCTGTAAGCCCGGGTACCTGCCCAAGAACCGCTGCACCACCAAGTTAAGGACGTGAGCCAAACAGGGCACATGGGTCATTTGTCCCTGTCGGAGGGCAGAGAGGAGGTTGGTGCCATTGTCGCAAACCACCATTCCTGCCTTAAGTTGGCGTGGCGTCAACCACCTCTGAACCTGCCCCTGCAGAGCTGACAGAACCTCTGCCCCAGTGTGGCTCCTGTCCCCCAAGCACACAAGCTCAAGCACCGCATGGCATCTTTTGGCCTGCGTACTTGCGTAGCCCCTTGAACGACTACGGAGCACCACTGGTTCCGAGGAAGAGGCCATGGAGGAAGAAGAAGAGGAGGGGGTGGAGGAGAGAGGTGTGTCACAATCAACATTTTGGAGACATGGTGGCGGAACAACCTCCAACACTACTGCACCTTGTCCTGCATCCTTCCCAGCTGCCAGCAGAGTCACCCAATGTGCCGTGAAACTTAGGTAACGTCCCTGTCCATGCCTGCTGGACCATGAGTCAGCGGTAATATGCACCTGACCGCCCTGTCCAGCGAGGCATGGACATTGCCTTCCACATGCCAGTAGAGAGCCGGAATCGCCTTCCGTGAGAAAAAGTGGCGTTTGGGTACCTGCCACTGAGGAACCGCACATTCCACAAACTCACGGAAGGGGGCAGAGTCTACCAACTGAAAAGGCAGCAGTTGAAGTGCTAGCAATTTTGCCAAGCTAGCATTCAACCGCTGGGCATGTGGATGGCTGGGAGCAAACTTCTTTCGGCGGTGCAGCAGCTGGGGCAGGGAAATTTGCCTGGTACAATCTGACGTCGGTGTACCAAAAGCAGATTGCCCACAAGTACTTGGCTGTGACACACCTAATTCTACACCTTCATTCCTCTCACTGCAGGTCTCAGAGAGGACTGGAGGTCTAGTGGGGTTGGAAATCTCAGCTGATGAGGAGCAAGGAGAGATCCTCTTTGTTCTTTGGTGTGGGTCTTTTAGATACGCTTGCCAATGAACTGCATGGCAGGTCAACATATGTCTGGTCAAGCATGTGGTACCCAAGCAGGAGATGTTTTGGCCACGTGAGATACGCTTGAGACATATGTTGCAAATAGCAGCGGTGCGATCTGATGCACTCGTCTCAAAAAAGGCCCACACCAAAGAACTTTTTGAATAACGCGCAGAGACTGCAGCGCCCTGCACATGTGGAGCTTTGGGGTGTGATGCAGTCAATGTGTTGCCCTTAGGCTGGCCCCTGGAGGGCATCCTGCCTCATTGGTGATGTGCCGCCTCCTCCTCCTCCTCCTCCTCTCTCCTATCAGGCACCCACGTTGAGTCAGTGACCTCATCATCCCCTCCCTCCTCATCACTGGAGCAAACCTGGCAGTATGCTGCAGCAGGGGGAGCATGACTGCCAGATTGCTGTCCTTCTTGGGCACCCCCTCTGTCCGTGCTCATGTTACTGCCTTCATCGAGCTCAGTATCATCATCAGAGCCTTCCAAACGCTGGGCATCCTTCTGGAGCATGTACCCAACACTGTGGTCAAACAGTTCGAGGGAATCCTCATGAGGACATGGTGGAGCTAGGGAAGGAGTCACTGATGACATTGAGCTGAGGGAAGAGGCCGCTGCTTTGCCAGACAAAGCACCCTGGGCATGGGTGAGAGAGGATGAGGAGGATGAGGACGGCTTGGTCATCCACTCGACCAAGTCTTCCGCATGTTGCGGCTCAACACGGCCAGCTGCCGAAAAAAAGGCCAAGCGTGTCCCATGGCCACGTGCTGATGAGGATGCACCGTCTCCATGACCAGCACTAGACACAGAGCCTGCTTGCCCTCTCTTATTGGCTTGTGACTGTCTGCCTCTCCTTCTTGGCCTTTCAGACATACTAATGGCCTGTAGCTGCACTAAGCTGGGATAGAACACCAGTAATTTTCTTCAGGTAGCTTTATATACTGTAACCAGACAAGCCTGCCTGTCAGTAGGAAGATAACAGGAATGGATCTAGCTGAACACTGTGAGCAGGACGCACTGTACTAAATGTAAATAGTCTAGCTGCCTGACCGTGGTACTAATAGGATCAAATAGAACACCAGTAATTTTCTTCAGGTAGCTTTATATACTGTAACCAGACAAGCCTGCCTGTCAGTAGGAAGATAACAGGAACGGATCTAGCTGAACACTGTGAGCAGGACGCACTGTACTAAATGTAAATAGTCTAGCTGCCTGACCGTGGTACTAATAGGATCAAATAGAACACCAGTAATTTTCTTCAGGTAGCTTTATATACTGTAACCAGACAAGCCTGCCTGTCAGTAGGAAGATAACAGGAACGGATCTAGCTGAACACTGTGAGCAGGACGCACTGCACTAAATGTAAATAGTCTAGAAGATAACAGGAACGGATCTAGCTGAACACTGTGAGCAGGACGCACTGCACTAAATGTAAATAGTCTAGAAGATAACAGGAACGGATCTAGCTGAACACTGTGAGCAGGACGCACTGCACTAAATGTAAATAGTCTAGAAGATAACAGGAACGGATCTAGCTAAACTGAATACAGTGTATATATATATATGCAACACCTGGGATGCATATATATACACAATACACTGTAAGTGCAGCTAACTGACTGACTGTTCTGCCTAATCTATCTAACTCAAATCAAATGACACTGTCTGTCTCTCTCTCTCTCTCAATGAACGCCGGAACACACACTACACAGGGCCGCCGTGCAGGCGGCCTTATATAGTGTGGGGCGTGTACTAAATCCCCTGAGCCATAATTGGCCAAAGCCTCCTTGGCTTTGGCCAATTATGGCTCTCTGTTCAGGCGGCGCTGTGATTGGCCAAGCATGCGGGTCATAGTGCATGCTTGGCCAATCATCAGGAAGCAATGCACTGCGATGACGCAGTGAATTATGGGCCGTGACGCGCCACACGAATTTGGCGCGAACGGCCCATATCGTTCGCAATTCGGCGAACGGGCGAACAGCCGATGTTCGAGTCGAACATGGGTTCGACTCGAACACGAAGCTCATCCCTAATCCTGAGCACTGGCTGAGTTTAAATAGCCTGATTGGTGCCAACATCTGTCACAGGTGCACGTGTGTGCCGTCGCACACGAGAATGCACGATGGCTCAAGTCCGTGCGCAAATTCTCATTAACAATAAATGCAACATGTTTTAGACTGTTCACAGAAGGCCTTTTCTTACACCCGTATATGCAATTTTGATTTGTTAGCACTCAGTAAATTCATGAAGTCAGATTTTACTTAAGCTGGCCATACACTGATTTTTTTTTCATTCAGTCAGTACAAAAAAAAATCTGTCAGTGAATTGATCTGAACCAATCATAAATCAATTAGTTAATCAGAGAGAAAAACAGAGGAAAGACAAAACATCAATAAGGGATAGTAATAATCTAACAACAAAAAGCAACCTAAAAATATACATAATACCTAAAGTACTGTGGAGTACCACACAGTATGTATCATAAATAACATATACTAAAAATCACAATAATAAAAACAAAATATATAACAGTCACTCCAAAATAGAAGTATACAACGGGGACTTCAAAATGAAAGGTACAGAATGCATATTCAATAGGAGGTAATAAAAAAAGGCTTAAACCACATTTCAGAGCAGCAGTCATACTCACCTCCCCTCTGAGCTTTATCCCACTCACCTGTATGTGTGCAAATAAGCACTACAGGAAACATGAAAACGTTGCTCATTCAGTCTTCTGGGACAAGTAAAAATGTTCAAAAGTATTATATTTTTAGAATAGACAGTTGTAAATTGCAAATACAGTGTGCTTATTTATTATGAATAAAAATTAAGACCTCAAAAAACATATAGGGCTTAAAACTGGGTGACGTACAGCCAAACTCTGCTACTAAGGTGAGGTTGTGGAAGACTGTTTCATGTCACAGGTCATACACCATTGCAAAACTGAACACAGCAACAAGACACAAGGTAGTTAAACTCCATCAGCAATGTCTCTACCAGGTAAAGGTTGCAAAGCAGACTGGGGTTTCAAGATGTGCTGTTCGGGCTCTTTTGAAGAAACACAAAGCAATGGGTAATGTTAGGGCCGTAGGCGCCAAAAGACTACATGCTTACTTCTCTTGGAAATCAGATGTCAACATCAGATGTTGTCCAGCAGTGCCATCACACAGGTACATCCATCCACTGTCTGGAGAAATCTGGCCAGAAGTGGTCCAGTATAAATAATGTAGAGTACTTGTTAAAGACATTCAAGTGGTTATAATTACCCCACTCAATCCAGCTCTGTGCCCATCTGTAGCAGTTTCCCCTACTCCCACAGGCTTTGCTGTGGCAGCAGGAGCCATCGGCCCCTATTGCTGTCAGTCAAATCTAGTGACATGGGAGCTGGGGATGGGGCCATGCCATATGCTGTGTGTCTATGGACACAGACAGTGAGTCTTGGGTTCAGTCACGCAGGTGTGCCACCATAGAAAGCTTCTATCTATGGTGGCAAACCAAGAAGAGGAGGAACCAGGAGGAACCAGGAGCACCAGCAGAGGACCCAAGAAGACAAAGTTCAGGTCTGATGTATGCAATTCTATTGCACAGAGCAGATAAGTATAAAGTTGTTTGTTATTAAAAAAAAAAAATTGAGTTTGTAGACATGTACACACTGAAATATTTCGTTTCGGAATTTCGTTTTCGTCCGAAAAATAAATTAATTTTGTTACTCCCGAAATTCGTTTTTATTTATTTCGTTTTTCGTTAAAAATTGCATTCGTCCGAAAATCCAAATTAAGGTCGAATCTGTCATTGAAGGTTTATGGTGTCTGTTGAATAGTCAAAGAAGATTCGACGGAGCAGCTAAACTGTACGACGCCGTATAGTTTACCTGCTCCGTTGAATCTTCTTAGAACTTTCAACGGACACCATAAGCCAAAGTACCTGTGTACTTAGTTCTAGCTATTTTACTGCTCCTCCTCTTTGGTTACAATCAGCCAATAACATTCATCATCATCATTATTTTTATCTATCTTTTCTCCCCTACGTCGAATCTTTTCTCCCCTACGTCAAATCTTTTCTCTCTATGTCGAATCTTTTCTCTCTATGTCGAATCTTTTCTCTCTATGTAGAATAATCTTGGACTAATAGAGTTAAGGTTAGGCACATTCGACCACAGGTTTGATGGACACAGATTGTTATTGTCATCATCATGTCGAATCTCCTATCTATATTGAACTGTTGTAGCAACGAAAACGAAAATAAAGCACTTGTTTATGTCGGATCTTTCATTTTTCGGATTCTGCACCTTCGTTATTGTTTGTTAAAACGATAACGAAAATACCTGAAATTCGGACGAAAATGCATTCGGACGAAAACAAATGCACATGTCTAAGAGTTTGCAATCTCTTTCATTTACATAATACGTACTCTTTAAAAACCTGACCTTACATAGTGAAACTGTTAAAATAGCTGGAATTTTTCTTTACCTCTCCTCCCACAATTTTGCTTATCATCTTGATGCCCTGTGTACAAATTGCACACAAATTTTCCCCTTCAGCAAAGCATAATCATCATCCAACATCTTCTATTCCCTTCTATTCTCTCATCATCATCGCTGTTGGGGGGAGTAAATAGGGGAAGATAGGCAAGCAAAAGTGGCAGGTGTTATAAACTGCACTGTCACTACATTGTCACCTTCTAACATGTATAAAGTATAATATGACACTTCAAACATGTTAATTGGTCTATATTACACTATTGTGGAAGCCCTTGGCTGTCATACTGGAGTTTTCTCCTTGACACAGTAAAAATGTCAGAAAGCATTTCATAAATATGCAGAGGGTTGCCAGTGTGAAGCTCTCCATTACAACTAATCCTCAGCCCCTTAGCTGTTGAAAACATTGTACCTCAATGTCATGCACAGAGGAGATATGTAAGAACTGTCTTTGCTTTAAGAAGGAATGACAGTACTGTACTTAAATCATCTTAAATCATCTTAATTCAGGTTCATATGCTAGCATGCCTTGGAGTTTACTGGAGCTACTGCTCATTCACTTGGGGTTCATAGTAGATCCCATTGATTCACAGCAAGTGGCCAACCAGAAAAAAACCTAATCTGCAGGAGGCAGTCTAGCGGACCTCCCGTCATGAGAATACCAGTAAGTTTAGCTGATGTGCTAGGCTAGTTTCATAACGGTAACTTTAAAACATCATTTTAAATGTTTTTTTTTTTTAAATCAAACAGGTTCTTTATTAGAAATAAAGATAACAAAGTTAAATACAGACACAGTCTGGGAGCATTCAGAAAAAGAAATATACAGGAAAAACAAAACATTATTCACAACAGCATTACACCCAGCATTTGCATAAAGAAAAGACAGGAATGTTTTTTATTATAACATCAAGGGGCATATTATCAGCCCATTCTTGCTCGCAGTTTAAAGTATCCTTGGTATAACCTTTGAATCAGACCAAAATAACCGTACGGTCAACACCATATATGGATCATGTTGGGCGACCAGGGCAATAGCCGCATCTGTACAAGTTCAGGCAGACTGAGGCCCAGGGTATCCAACCATGGCGCTCATAATCCTTCACATTTTCCGGGGCATCGTCTATGTTAATAAACATACCTTTCAAATGTAGCGCTGACAACTTTTGTTTTTAGTCATAAGTGTGTTATAAAGGTATAAGTTGATCTAGTACCATCTAGTGGACAATTGAAAAGGTACAACACTTTTATGTTTCATGATTAAGAGAAGTGACATGGAAGTGATTGATTGTTTACATCTGAACATTAACTATGACCTACCCACAATGCAATTGGACAAGAGAAGAACTGAACTGCATTGTGGGAGGTTATAAAAGGGCTGGGAGCGGCCATCTTAAGTCTCTTCCAAGAACGTGTGGCCTGCCAGCAGGACTCTGTGGGTGTGTGTGTGTCCCACAGGGCTGCAGCCTACCTTGTGAAGGAGCGGAGCAGCAGCAAGGATCCTGCCATCGTGTCAGTGTGCTGAAGCAGCAGAAGTGGTTGTTCCGGAGACCCGTAGGGGAGGTAACCGAGGACTCCTGGTCATTAGTAAACGGAACAGTGTGACGGCGTGGTGGTGGCTCCATACGGACTGATAACTGCTGAAACGGAGACATCCATCTGCCGGATCCCGTGTGGTGAGAGGGTTAACACCCGTAAGTTTGTGTAATATTACACACACTTAGAACTTTTACAGATTGTTGCTGGGACAGATAGTCCCACGGAACAAGTTGAGTTGGAGAATATTACATTTGCTTAGACTACAATATTCAAGAGCTGACACTAGATGTCTGTCTTCTTCATATAAGAACACTTTATCAGTTTGCTGGATTATAATTGCCTTTGTGTATTACCTTACACTGCGCAACACCTCAGAAGAACTCTCTGTGGATTACAGTTATCATTTCATAGCTAGCGATAATTGAAGACGTCAAGACTATCTCTTTTATTGCAGGGCCCTGCATTTAGTTACAAAGGGTAGTGACTTTACGGTTTAGAGCAGGGGGAGCTCCCTGGTATAAATATATATTTAGATATATTTGTGTATGTTACCAAGACTGTCAAAACTATTTACTATATTGTTACACTACGTTGGTGTGATAGCGTAGCCACTGTAATAACTCTTTATATAAAATATATCATTTACCCAAAAAATAAGTTATTTTGGTTATTACAGAAGTTTGTGGGCAGTGTTGTTATTTCTCCTGTAGGTGGAGCTACAAGCACCCAGGTAGAGGTAAATATAAATATAAGTGTATATTGTGGGTAAAAGTTGGTACTAATATCATTACAACACTGCACTACAGCTGTGTTAAGGGGGTTGAACAACTTAAGAGGGGTGAAAAGAACAGAGGACAGGCCCAATAATAAACCAGTAGCTCCACTGAGAGTTATTGCTACACAAATATAAGGCGTATCCCATAACTGGTTTGAGGGGGATCAGAGGACTTCCAAAGCATGAAAATTGTCTTTAGAGCCTGGAAAAGGGCACGATTAAATGCCACCCACATGGGTTCCTCTTGGATGATATCACTTAAAACCCCCAACAAACCACATTTAGGCTCCAGGGGTACCCGAGTTTGGAACGCCCTATTAAGGGTACCCAGTACTTCCACCCAATAGCGGTTTGGGATACCGCCAGAGGAGATGAATCAGGTTACCCTTGTCCCGTTTGCACCTGTAACAGAGAGGTTACGCCAGTACGCCCATGCTGTGAAGGCAAGCAGGAGTGTAATGGGATCTCACAACTATATAAAGTTGGGATAGTTTTTGTGAGGAAATTAGGGAGCTAGTAAAAACTGCCTGCACTGCATCCTCCCAATGGACCCCCAAAAGCTGACCAAGGCCCCCCTCACATTTCCCACAGGCCTTGGAGGGGTAACCATCCAGATAAGTACTCCGTAACATACTGTAACACTGGTAAATAAGACTCTTAGTATGGGTAACTGAAGAAACTAAATGCAAAATTGGGGTTGGAGATAAGGTCCACACATTCTCCACTTCCTGAGCCCTAATGGCATGTTGTAATTATAGATAGTAGAACTTCATGTATGCAGGAAGAAAAAACCTCTCCTGGAGAGCCAAGAAAGGAAGCAAGGTCCTGTTCTGGAAAATATGAGTCAAATCAGTCACCCCAAACCTCTTGCATATATTACCCTGGATCAGCTTGCCCAATTATATCCACGTTCTCGAAAACGTTCGTAGAGGAGTTCAGACTCTCGTCTATAATCTTCCTCTGTGGAGCAGTTCCTTCGAATATGGAGGAATTGTCCCACTGGAATACCCTTAATGAGGGACCGAGGATGATGGCTGTCAGCACGCAACAGAGTATTGGCAGCTGTCTCCTTACGAAATGTCGTGGTGACTAGTTTCCCTTCAACTGCCCTAATAGTCAGGTCAAGGAAGGAGATTTCGTGAGGGTCTGCAATGAATGTAGTTGTATGTTGCGTGTGTTATGTCCCAATTCATCCATGAACTCCAAAAGCTCCTGGCGAGTGCCGGTCCACACCATGAATATATCGCCGATATACCGTAGCCACGCGTGAGCGTGGCCATGGTACAGCGAAGATGCGTATACCGTCTCCTCCTCCCACCATCCAAGGTGGAGACAGGCATATGCTGGTGCCCATGGTGCTCCCATGGAGGTCCCATGGAGTTGTTGGTAATAATGCTTTGCAAATTGGAAGAAATTGTTTTTGAGAGCCAAATCCAATAGCTCCAAGACAAATTCATTTTGCGCAGCTAGATTGGGAAAACGTTCAAGGAAATGGTATACTGCCAGTGTCCCCCATTCATGTGGGATCGACGTGTAGAGAGACTCCACGTTGATACTCACAAGAAGGGCCTCCTGGGGAATCTGTAAATCAAGAATTTTGTTAAGTACGTCCCTGGTGTCCTGGACATACGAAGGCAGTAGTTCAACCAGTTCCTTGATCAAGCCATCAATGTATTTGCCCACTCTCTCTAGTGGGCCTCTTATGGCCGAAACAATGGGTCTTTCCGGGGGATTCTCCATATTTTTGTGGATTTTGGGTATTATGTAGAGCACTGGAATGTTATAATCATCCACTCTCAGGAACTCATGTTCCTTTTTAGTAATGAATGAGGCCTCTAAGGCCCAGTGCAGGCGATCATTGATGAGTGCTACCAAAGGGCCAAAGGAATTATGATCTAGTTTCTTATATGTGGACTGATCTGACAGCAGATGACGCACTTCTGTTTCATACATCTCTGTTGGGAGCAGAACCACATTGCCTCCCTTATCACTAGGTTTGATAATGATTTTTTTGTTTTCACGTAGCTCCTTTTAGGCTTGGCGTTCATCTAGTGATAGGTTACCTGGGTCTTTGATATACCAATTGACCTTGGCCAGGTCCTCCTGGACCAAATACAAGAGGATCCCCAATCTTTTATCCTTTCTAAACTGGGTCATCTTTGTGGACCGAATAGGTAGCCCTGCATCCCTCCTCCAACCACATTTGGTTGAAGATTCTTCATCATCAGAGGAACATTCACCTTCTTCATAGTGGGATTCTAGTTGATTAAGGGTCTGGGCATCCTCATTGTTGGGTATGTCTATTTGGGTGGAATCCCTGGAGCTGTCTGAATATAGGGATCTATAGTACACCCTTCTAAGGAACAGATTGAGATCCTTATAGATCTCAAACTCTTCCATTGTGGATGAGGGTGAGAAGGACAGTCCTCTGCCGAGAAGTGCTAGGTGTCTCTTCTCCAGTGTGAATTCGGAGAGATTGATCACTTTGAGATCCTCCCTTCCAGCACTTACTGGCATAGGGTCACTCAATGATGCTGTCTTTGACTCCGTGTGACTGTGCGGTCCACTTTTTGATTCTCGTTTTTTGATTTCTGCCTTCCTTTTCCGTGACTCCTTCCTCCTCCTGTTGCTCCTACTTTGCCTTTCTTTAGAATACCCTTGGTGGGGGGAGAGTGATCTCCCAATTCTAGTGAATCTTTGTCTAAAAAAGATACTGTGTGAGATATTTCCTCCTCACTCTCTGATGACTGGGCACTGCTGTCAGTTCCCGTTTGGGAGGGATGTCATCTTTGACGTGACCTACTACGGCGACCTCCCGTGGTCAGGTCAAAGATCTCATCCCTAGCCCAGTCCTCTAGGTCTCGTTTGAATTTGCTTTGCTTGGTGAGCTTAAGATTTCTCTGAGTTTTTTCAACCTCTTTTTTGAGAATATCGTTCAGCCTCCCAAATTCAGCATGATCTTTAAAGGGTTCTAATTTGGAGCCACTAATGGCTAACTGCTGTTGTAGTGTAGCTAACTTGTTCTTTTCCTCCTCCACAATGAGCCTCATAACCTCCAAGCCATGCTTAATACATTCTGCCTTCCATTTCAATAGAAAATTCTTCGTATGAAGGTGAGACGCAGGCACTACTCTCTCTCTTAAACCACGAGGGATAATCCCTCTCTGAAAATAAGATTCCAGAGATAGGACATCCTATTTGCGGTTCAAGGATTTAATTGTAAGTTTCTTATGTTCCTTAAATAAGGATTTAATTTCATCTTGCACCTGCGGCTCATCCCCTGGAGCCCCATTATCAAAGGTGGCTCTAATCTCTTGCCATACTAATTTGGCATATACTTTTATACTTTATACTTATATACTTTTCCCATACATTTCCCACCCCCTCAACCCCCCCCCCCCATATGTTGATTTGGCTTGACTTTATTCTCTCCACCCCACAATAAGCACTTATATGTTACAGGGTTTGTGGGTTTGTATTTTTGGTCAATACATGTGTGCCTACTCATTGCTAGACTGAGTGACTGTCATTATACGTTGTTTCCACAAGATGGCGATAGTCAAATATGCAATCAATATGCTGATTGGGCAGTCAGCCCTATTTATAGACACAGATCATCTATGCAAAATGTCCAGATGAAGTGCTCAGTTAGGAGCACGAAACGCGTCGACATTTTGATGTCTTAGATGCTGGAGGGTCTCCCCCCTCCTCTCCCCTTTTGTTGTGCAGCCTTCACCATTGTCAGGATAACACCATATCGCATGACAAGTCATGTTAGAAGCGCCAGCATCATTTCCTGAAACCTGTGCTGGTCACAGCCGAACAAGACAGCACAGGAACTGTTCACCTCACTCAGACGTTTCCGTCCCTCACGTCCTCCAGCGTGATCAGCTGTTCTTCGGACCGAGATCAAACAACAAACCTACACGTGGGACTATCTCTGTGAACTGGATACACACAGACTTGATCCATGGAAGGATAGCTTTGTCTGTACTATGAAGCAACAGAAGGGCTAAGAAGTTTACAAGGATCAATTACACTTTCCATGCTTCTATATCCATCTACCTTATGAGTGAACAGCTAATCCTTACAAACGTAAACATCTGTTATGATCACATGTTGAAACCATAGGAGATCCGGTGACTGAGACAAACACTGCTTTTCTATACCTTGCAGAAATCTCAGTACCATCAACCCAGTTTCATGCATGCATTGCAGAATCATTTGTGTGATTAGCTCATTGCTCTGGCTTTATCAGCTGCAACACCACTTCTATCTATGTCTCATGCGAGATCAGGCTGCACATGTGTGGTATCATTTAGCCCGTGATCGGGCATATATGTACACGGACATTTTTTTGGATTTTCCCCTTTTTTCATTCAGCACACTACCCAGCAAGGGGATCATCTCCCCATCATTCAGTTTCTTTAGGTCTACTCCACGGAATTACCTAGAAACTGTGGGTGTGGGGGGGGGGGAGTAGTGAGGGGTTGCCCACCAGTGTTGTTGTTTTTAATATCCAACTTTGTTTTATGTTCATGTTCACAATCTATTTTTGTACACTGTAATCCACTTACATTTGATATTGTGGTGTAGTGGACCCCACCTGCGTGTATTCCACGCATGTGGGTTCCTTTTCCTCCTCCTTTTTTATAAACATGTCCTTATATTTTTTCAATAAAGGTTTTTCCATTTGATCATATTTACGTGGTCGCTTCTCCCTTTGACTAGCTATCGTGGGGCTGGGGAGTTTATCTTACTCTCCCCTCCCCCTCCTTTTTGTTTAGTTTCAGTGCATTTTTGCTACATGGGAGGTAGCCTGTCCCTCGGATGAACCGTTTTGATCATATGACATTAATTTACATTGGACACGTGGTGATTCAATACAGTGGTTCTTTTTTATTATTATTCCAGTTGCCAACTTTTGCCTGTTTCTGATGCTGCAGTTGTTCCTGAGTCCATACCTACCTGCCTGTCTTCTGCTGAACAGTTCTGGTGATCAGTCTCCACCCCTTCCTCTGAGAGGTTCCTGTGTCTCCAAGCTCCAGCCTTCTGCCTGCAGGCACCTGCACCCTTTTGTTGCCCCAGCACTCCCTGTCCCCACTACCAGGGGTGTTGGGACCGGAATCGTGCAAGAGGCCACCCTCCGCATTTCGGACTCCCTAGTAAGGTACATGACAATTCCCATGCTGGGATATGCAATGAATGGAGGCCAACCCGTGATCAATACTTAACTTCCCGGGGAAATTCAAGTTAATCTCCTGCTCAGAATAATCACAAGGATTTGCATTAAAGGATGACTTATGCAAAGTATAGGGATTGGAGATGTAGCCAGTCCTTAACCAGGAATAGGGAAGCTCACCAATCAGAGCCAAGCTATGCCAACCAATGAGGCATCAGCCTGTAATGATATACACAGACTAGATGGGAGGGAAACACACACTTTTATGGGAAAGCAGCCATCAGAATGGAACCTTGGTGCAAAGGGTAATTATGGGAAAGGTCTGCATTTTACTTGTAACTAAATATGTTTGTAGATTAATTTTTTAAGGAATATACTCTGTATTCCTTCATGTAATTCCCTTATTTTAACCTAATATTTTCTTCCTTGGTGCAGACTATAGATAGATGGTTGTGTATTAGATAGACTTTCAACTACTCACTAATAAATGTTGTTATTATGTTAAAGCTTTCACACATGGTAAAATAACTCTCATTTAACCCAAATCATATCTAAGAGATATTAAATCTCAAATATAGTATACGGGAAACAGACTGCATGGGAGGTCGTCATATGTCTGGTCAAGCATGTGATGCCCAAGTGGCTGCTGTTCTGGCCACGCTTGATCTGCTTCAGACATAGGTTGCAAACAGCAATAGTGCGATCTGCTGTACACGTGTCAAAAAAGGCCCACACCAAGGAACTTTTCAAAATCAGCGGGGAGTCAGCAGCACCCTGCACCTGCGGAGCTCTGTGGTGTGATGCAGTAGGGTGGCTGCCCTTAAGCTTGGAGTTGTGCCTTCTCCTCTCTTCTATCAGGCACCCAAGTAGAGTCAGTTACCTCATCATCCCCTCCCTCCTTGTCACTGGATCAAACTTGGCACGGGGGACTCCTCCGTGCATGATGGTGGGGCTACGGAAGGAGTGACTGTGGACAAGGAGACAGTGGAATAGGCCGCTTTGGCAGCTGCATAGGAAGGCAAACTACTCTGAGCCTGGGTGACAGAGGATGAGGACGGCTTTGTTATCCACTCCACCAACTCTTCTGCATGTTCTGGCTCAATAACATAGCCAGCAGCAGAGAAATAGGACAAGCGTGTCTCACGGCCACCTGCAGAGGACGCACCATGTCCATGACCAGCATTGTTGACTGTAGACACAGAGCCTGTTTACCCTCTTTTAGTGGCCTGTGAGCATCTGCCTCTATGATGTATATTTTGTTTTGCAACACCGTATTGTGTACTGTGTGCACCACCCAAAAAGTAGTAGCAACTGCACTATGGCTGCACTGTATTGTAAATACAATTTTTTATCTAATATTTCACAGCAGGGCGCGTTCCTGCGCCCACCAAGAGTATCTGTGAGGGGTTACAGTGTTCTGATACCACCAACACCTAAGGCCCAATTTTCTGCAGAGTATATAGCTCATGCCGTATAGTATATATACTTCTGTTCAGAGAATATAGTGCCTGGGGGCCCCCACACCATTTTTTTTTTAAATTTGGGTGTGGGGTTCCCCTTAATATCCATACCAGACCCAAAGAGCCTAGTAATGGGCTGGGGGGGCACACCCATGCCGTTTTTCTCAATGATTTTTATCTATCTTGCCGAGACCCGACAATTCATTACAGCTGCAAGCAGTTTTAAATTCCTTTTTTTTCCTTTAGAAATGTTATTTTGCGTGTTCTAAACATGGGAAAACTGCACCACTTTACAGGCCTACTATAGACACCCCCCAGGCACAATATTTAAAGGGATATTTAATTTTTATTTTTTCACTTTAAGCATTAATAAAATCACTGCTCCCGAAAAAAATGCAGTTTTTAAAACTTTTTTTGCATTGATACATGTCCTCTGGGGCAGAACCTGGGTCCCCAAACACTTTTTATGGCAATAAATTAGCACTTTTGATTCTTCACATTTGTGTCCCATAGACTTTAACTGTGTTCGCATGTTTGAAGAAACTTTTTGCATGTTCGCATGTTCTGCTGCAAACCGAACCCGGGGGTCTTCGGCTCATCCCTAGTCTTGACTCTTACAGGGCTGGAATGTAACTGATCAGTGTTCTAACATATACTGTACCTGGCACCTCACCTCAAGTGACCTTGGCCAGCTTTTCTCTTCACAGAGCCCTCTTGAGCATAGGAACTTCATTCTCATTATATTCTGGACACACTTGGTATATGAGAAAAGTGAAAAGTCCTAGTCTGCTTGACATGTGTATGCATTAGTCTATTGAAGCATTGAAGCAAGAGTGTCACAATGACAGCCAAGCAGCAAATTTTACAAATAAAAAGCCAGCAAAAGAAGCCTGAAGCCTCGTACACACGATCCGATTTTGGCCAACCAAGCATCTGATTTTTGTCCAAAGGGCGTGTGCCAGGAACTTGTCTTGCATACTAATGGTACATAATTGTTGGTCGACTAACACAAATGTAGTGACGTACTACAAGGACTTTCAACTCCTGAGTGCCACCCTTTGGGCCCCTTCTGCTAATTTCATGTTTGGTGAGCATTGATTCTGAGCATGCGTGTTTGTACTTTCGAATTTTGTGTGACGGACTTGTGTACTGACAATACGAAAATCAGACAACAGACCGTTGTCCGCCAAAAATTTACTAGCCTGCCATCCAACATTTGTTGGCCGAAAGTTGGACAACAATTGTCAGAAGGAGCATACTAACGGTCAGATTTTAGAACAACAGTCTGTCAACAGACAATCCCCTGCCAACAATCTGACCGTGTGTACCAGGCATTAAAGCCTGCTGGTACACACGGTCAGATTATTGGATGATTTTTCGTCAATTTTTTGTTTGATGCTAGTCTCAAATTGAAAGTGAAGAGGGTACTCATCATCAGAAAATTTTCTGACGACGTCAGAAGTGACGTAATGTGTTGAATTGTTTTGTATGTGTTCTTTCATTTCTGAGCATTTTTTGTCAGAAAACCGTACTAATGAAAAGAAATCGGACGTTGTGGTCACATCAGACAAAATTTTTTAATCCTGCACATCCAGTTTTTGTCTGCCAAAAATTTGTAATCGGCTGTCAAAAGCAGCATACTAACGATCAGAAAATCGGCAGATTTTTCATTGGATGAAATTTATCTTGAGATTTTCTTACTGTGTGTACGGGCCTTAAGCCTCGTACACACAATCAGATTGTTGGCAGGGGATTGTCTGTTGACAGACTGTCCTCCTAAAATCTGACCGTTAGTACGCTCCTTCTGACAATTGCTGTCCAACTTCCGGCCAACAAATGTTGGATGGCAGGCTAGGATATTTTCGGTAGACAACGGTCTGTCTGATTTTCGTATCATCAGTACACAAGTCCGTCACACAAAAGTCGAAAGTACAAACACACATGCTCCGAATCAGTGCTCACCAAACACAAAATTAGCAGAAGAGGCACAAAGGGTGGTGCTCAAGAGCTGAAATTCCTCATAGTACGTCACTACGTTTGTGTTTGTTGGCCGAAAATTGTGTACCGTTACTATGCAAGACAAGTTCCTGGCATATGCCCTTTGAACAAGAATCATATGCTCGGTTGGCCAACAATCGGATTGTGTGTATGAGGCTTAAGGCTTCATGCACACTATAAGCTAAAAAATGCCAGAAAAATGCTGGATCAAAAATGTTTATAATAATGTCTTTGTGCCAGCTTTGAGCAGCAGTTAGGAGCTTTCAGCTTTTTTTCTGCTGGCAAATCACTCCCAAAAACACAAAAAAATCGTTTTTTTTTCTGCTCCTAGAAACTGAAGCTTCAAAAACACTTCAAGACTAGGGATGAGCCGAACACCCCCCGGTTCGGTTCGCACCAGAACCTGCGAACGGACCAAAAATTTGCACAAACGTTAGAACCCCATTGAAATCTATGGGACTCGAACGTTTGAAATCAAAAGTGCTAATTTTAAAGGCTAATTTGCATGGTATTGTCCTAAAAAAGGTTTGGGGACCCGGGTCCTGCCCCAGGGGACATGTATCAATGCAAAAAAAAAGTTTTAAAAATTGCCGTTTTTTCGGGAGCAGTGATTTTAATGATGCTTAAAGTGAAAAAAAAGTGAAATATTCCTTTAAATATCGTACCTGTGTTTCCTGTGCTTAGAACAGTCCCTGCACAAAATGACATTTTTAAAGTAATAAAAGTAATTTAAAATTGCTTACGGCTTTAATGTGATGTCCGGTCCCGGTTATATGGATGAAAATCAGTGAGACAAACGGTATGGGTACCCCCCCCAGTCCATTACCAGGCCCTTTGGGTCTTGTATGGATATTAAGGCGAACCCCGCACCCAAATAAAAAAAGGAAAGGTGTGGGGCCCCAGGCCCTCTGAACAGCAGTGTACAGGCGGGGCAAACAAGACAGGGAATGTAGGTTTGTTGTTAAGTAGAATCTGCTTGTAATTTTGAACTGGTACATTTTTAAAGCTCCAGCCAAAAAATCTATTTTTAAGCCTTTTGGAAAACATAGGGAAGGGTTATCACCCCTGTGACATTTGTTTTGCTGTCTGTGCACCTCTTCAGAAGATTTTACCTCACTTTCTGTCCCAATGACAAATGTTTTTTGACAATTTGGGGTTTTTAGTGAAACAAGGATTGGTGATAAAGCATCAGTGGAGAGGAAACACGTTTTTCCCATATTAACTCTTACAGGAGAGAATTTCCCTTCCTAGGGGTAGATTTCATCTCACTTCCTGTTGTCTCCTTCCGTTTGCAAGTAGGAGTTGTTTGTAAGTTGGATATTTGAAAGTAGGGGCCTGCCCTATATACTCTGCAGAAATTTGGGCCTTAGATGTTGGTGTTTCCACAACACTGTAAGCCCTCACAGTTACTCTAGGTGGGCGCAGGAACGGGCTCTGCTGTGAAATATTAGATGAAGAATTGTAATTACATGCCCCTGTTGAACAGGGTCAGAAAAACTGGGCCTTTGGTGGTGGTGGTGCTGGTGCCACAACACTGTAAGTCCTCACAGTTACTTTTGGTGGGCGCTGGAATGGACCCTGCTGTGAAATATTGGACATCCTGTAAGCCCGGGGACCTGCCCAAGAACCACTGCACCACCAAGTTAAGGACGTGAGCCAAACAGGGCACATGGGTCAGTTTCCCTGTCGGAGGGCAGAGAGGAGGTTGGTGCCATTGTCGCAAACCACCATACCTGCCTTAAGATGGCATGGCATCAACCACCTCTGAACCTGCCCCTGCAGAGCTGACAGAATCTCTGCCCCAGTGTGGCTCTTGCCCCCAAGCACACCAGCTCAAGCACCGCATGGCATCTTTTGGCCTGCGTGCTTGCAGAGCTCCTTAAAACGCCTAAGGAGCACCGCTGGTTCCGAAGTCAAATCAGCACAGGAAGAGGCCATGGAGGAAGAAGAAGAGGAGGGGGTGGAGTGGAGACGTGTGGCTAGTCACCACTAGTAATAATTTGGAGGCGTGGTGGCAGAACAACCTTCAACACTACTGCACCTTGTCATGCATCCTTCCCAGCTGCCAGAAGAGTCACCCAGTGCGCAGTGAAAGATAGATAACATCGCTGTCCTTGCCTGCTGGACCATGAGTCAGTGGTAATATGCACCTTACCGCTGACCGCCCTGTCTAGGGAGGCCAAGACATTGCCTTCCACATGCCGGTAGAGAGCCAGAATCGCCTTCCGTGAGAAAAAGTGGCGTTTGGGAACCTGCCACTGAGGAACCGCACATTTCACAAACTCACGGAAGGGGGGCAGAGTCTAACAACTGAAAAGGCAGCAGTTGAAGTGCTAGCAATTTAGCCAAGCTAACATTCAACCGCTGGGCATGTGGATGGCTGGGAGCAAACTTCTTTTGGCGGTGCAGCAGCTGGGGCAGGAAAATTTGTCTGGTACAATCTGATGTCTGTGTACCGATAGCAGATTGCCCCCAAGTACTTGGCTGTGACACACCTAATTCTACACCTTCATTCCTCTCAGTGCAGGTCTCAGAGAGGACTGAAGGTATAGTGGGGTTGGAGATCCCAGCTGATGAGGAGCAAGGAGAGGTCCTCTTTGTTCTTTGGTGTGGGTCTTTTAGGTACGCTTGCCAACGAACTGCATGGCAGGTCAACATATGTCTGGTCAAGCATGAGGTGCCCAAGCGGGATATGTTTTGGCCACGAGAGATACGCTTGAGACATATGTTGCAAATAGCAGCGGTGGGATCTAATGCACTCGACTCAAAAAAGGCCCACACCAAAGAACTTTTGGAATAATGTGCAGAGACAGCAGCGCCCTGCACATGCGGAGCTCTGTGGTGTGATGCAGCCGGTGTGCTGCCCTTAAGCTGGCCCCTGCCTCATTGGTGATGTGCCTCCTCCTCCTCTCTCCTATCAGGCACCCACGTGGAGTCAATGACCTCATCATCCCCTCCCTCCTCATCACTGGAGCAAATCTGGCAGTATGCTGCAGCTGGGGGAACATGACTGCCAGATTGCTGTCCTTCCTGGGCACCCCCTCTCTCTGGGCTCACGTTACTGCCTTCCTCTAGCTGGGTACCATCATCAGAGCCTTCAAAATGCTGGGCATCCTCCTGGAGCATGTACCCAACACTGTGGTCAAACAGTTCGGGAGACTCCTCAGGAGGACATGGTGGGGCTAGGGAGGGAGTGACTGATGCCATTGAGCAGAGGGAAGAGGCCGTGTTGGCAGCTGCTTTGCCAGACAAAGTACCCTGAGCCTGGGTGAGAGAGGATGAGGAGGATGAGGACGGCTTTGTCATCCACTCCACCAAGTCTTCCGCATGTTGCAGCTCAACACGGCCAGCTGCCGAAAAAAAGGACAAGCATGCCCCACGGCCACGTACTAATGAGGATGCACCGTCTCCACGACCAGCACTGTTGCCTCTAGACACAGCGCCTGCTTGCCCACTTTTATTGGCTTTTGACTGTCTGCCTCTCCTTGTTGGCCTTTATATATATAATATATGTATACTGATACTGCAGCTAGCAGAATCAACTGCCTGCCTGTAGTATTATGAGTATAAGAACACCAGCAATTTTCTTCAGGTAGCTTTAGGTGCACACTGTGCAGAGGACGCAGTACACTAACTGTAAATACTATAACTGCCTGCCTGTGGTATTAATAGGAGCAGAACAACAGCAATTGTCTTCAGGTAGCTTTAGGTGAACACTGTGCAGAGGACGCAGTACATTAACTGTAAATACTGTAGCTGCCTGCCTGTGGTATTAATAGGATCAGAAGAACACCACCAATTTTATTCAGGTAGCTTTAGGTGCACACTGTGCAGAGGACACAGTACACTAACTGTAAATACTGTAGCTGCCTGCCTGTGGTATTAATAGGAGCAGAACAACAGCAATTTTCTTCAGGTAGCTTTAGGTGCACACTGTGCAGAGGACGCAGTACACTAACTGTAAATACTTTTTTTTTTTTGAAAATCTTTTTATTGAGTATAAGACATACAAACAGAAAACAACAATAAACCTGCCACAGCATTGGGACTAGACCCACGCAGGGGCCAGTGCCAGCCGGCAACTGGGCTGTTTCCATCATTAGTGACATACAGCTGTAGCACGTCTATAAGAAAAGAACAACAAACAACCTAGTGCTGTATTGGCTCCTGCTCAATTGAAGTATCTAAGGATCAGATCATTAATTCGAGACCCAAGGGACAATAGATATCAAATAAACCCATATCAGAGATTACAATACAAAAGTGTCACCCAAAGTATCAAAATCACATCCACCCGTAGAGTGGTATTATGTACATGCTCAATCAGTCTGCGGTTGCCGTGAAGGCCTCCGCCAGCCATTTGGCCCACACTCTACGGTATTTTGTGGGGCATCCTCTATTTTGGTAGGTTTCCTTATAAAGTGGTAGTACTTTATTAACATGTGTTTTCCACAGCAATATTGATGGCGGGGCACGTTTTTTCCAGCAGAGAGTGATCATTTTTCTGGCATAGAAAATCAGGAGTCCTATCAGAGTCCTCTCCGCTATCCTGGGGGCTAATGCTTCTACTAAGCCTAGAAGGCATATCTGCGGGGTTGGGGCTATATCTATTCCCACCACTTCTTTTATTACAAATATTACTTGTGACCAGTAGTTTTGAATTGCTGGGCACGACCAGAAGATGTGTATAAAGTCGCCCGGATCCCCAGTACACCTCCAACACTCTGAGGACAGGGAGGTTCTCATTTTATGCATTCTATATGGGGTAATATATGCCCGGTGTAATATTTTGTATTGTATGAGGCGGTCACGAAGTGAGACCAGGATTTTGAAGGGGAAGTCCCACATGTCCTCCCAATCCTCGGAGTCCAGTCCCGGGATGTCTTGTGTCCATCGCTGACGGAGC
This sequence comes from Lithobates clamitans, assembly GCA_037952925.1. NCBI lineage: Eukaryota > Metazoa > Chordata > Amphibia > Anura > Ranidae > Lithobates > Lithobates clamitans. Next base: position 4,777,155 of record JBBGZY010000305.1, on the reverse strand, counting down.
TTTGACAGATCTGGAGAGGAAACTCTGAGGAGATGTGCATAGAGGACCGAAGTTGGTTTCCTGGTGCATTCATATCTTGTGACCCTCTCCAGATCGGATTGCACTATTTGCGTGTCATTGGGTAATATTTGGGCTCTAAACGCATGAGACAGTTGCATATAGCGAAATAAATGCGAGGGGGGAACATTATTGTGGCACACTAGATGATTGAAGGGGTGTATTGCCGTGCCGGTGGTGAGGTCAGATATCAGTTTAATGCCACATTTGGCCCATATTTTGGGGTCTGGTAGTGAGTAAAGATGGGGTAAGGTCGGGTTGTTCCATAGGGGGGCGTGTGGGGATACTGCATTCCGTGGGAACTTCTCAAGTCCCAGTCCTGCCTTCCAGGCCCTTAGAGTCGTGTGCATGGAGGTGGTCAAGTCATATGGAGCCTTGGGACCTCGAAGGGGTAAATGTGTTAGGGCCTCCACAGAGCGGACCACCGCAGCCTCCAGAACTGCCGCGGGGTTGGACGCGTCCGGCACTAGCCACCAAACTGCCGTGACCAGCTGAGCTGCCAGAAAATATTTCTGGCAGTCTGGAAACGCCAACCCCCCTGCGACACCGGACGCATCAGTGTGGACAGTTTAAATCTGGGGGGGTTTGAGCCCCAGAGGAAGGAGGAGAACATTCGGTTCAATTTAGTAAAAAATGAGCAAGGTATCCATTGTGGGGAATTACGGAATAGGTATGTAAATTTAGGTATGATTTTCATTTTAATTAAGTTAATGCGGCCTAATAAGGATAGAGGAAGGTTCTCCCAGGCTTTTAGTTTAGCTTTGACTCCTTGGACCACCGGGTCTAGGTTAAGGGGGATAAAGCTGGATGCGTCTCTCGAGACACGCACCCCCAAGTACACCATTTCGTCCACCCATTGCAGTTGGAGATCTGGCGGGGCTAGTCTTTTTGCCTCAGGGTCAATAGCTAGTAACTGGGATTTTGTCCAGTTCACCCGTAATCCTGTTATTTTGGAGAATTCCGTCAATACTTGCAGCGCCCCTCTAAGGGAGGAGTCCGCATTGTTCAGAAAGAGTAGGAGGTCATCCGCGTACAGAGCTACCCTCTCCTCCAGCCACGTTATTTTTAGTCCTTTTATGTGGGGTGAGACCCGCAGTGCCTCCGCCACCGGTTCCATAGCTATTGCGAACAGTGCTGGAGAGAGAGGGCAGCCCTGCCTGGTACCCCTGGACAGTGGGAAGGGGGGAGAGACGTCACCCCTCAGTCTGATGGCCGCCCTCGGGGATTTGTATATAGTCTGCAGCCACCCAATAAAAACCAATGGAAATCCCATCCTCCGCAGAGTTTCCCAGAGAAATGGCCATTCAATCGAATCGAATGCCTTTTCGATATCGAAGGAGGCAACCGTTCTAGTGCCCACATTATCATGTATGGCATGCAAGTTGGTGAATAGTCTGCGGAGGTTAATATCCGTTGATTTATTGGCCATGAATCCAGTCTGGTCTGTGTCTATAATGGAGGGCAGAAGTGGGTTGAGTCTAACAGTAATTAATTTAGATAAGATTTTGAAGTCAATGTTGAGAAGTGCTATGGGCCTGTATGAGGTGCACTGTTTGGGATCTTTATTGGGCTTAAGGATTAGAATAATGTGCGCGTCTGCCATGGAGGGTGGGAGCGCTCCCTCCTTCAGACATTGGGTATACAGGTCTGCCAACAGGGGGGCTAGGAGGTCCGCATGAGACCGGTAGAATTCGACGGGTAGACCATCAGGGCCCGGGGCCTTCCCAGTTGCCAATGAGTTAATAATAGCATGTACTTCCTCTGCAGTGATAGGCCTGACCAGATGTGACCTCTCCTCGTCTGAGAGCCACCCCAGGGCCAGGGGGTCCAGGAGAGGTGCCATCTCGCCAGGAGTCATATCCTGAGGGAGCGTTGTACTGTATAGTGTCTGATAGAAGGTCTGAAACTCCCTCAGGATACCCTTTTGGGATGTAATAGATTCACCTGTAGGAGAGACCAATTCGGGGATCAGAGTCATAGGGGTGTCGTGATGAGACATCATTGCTAGCAGTCTACCATTTCTATCACCCTGCTCAAAGAATCTCTGTTTGGTGTGGAATAACTCTAAACGTGTGATCTCAGTAAGATGGAGTTGGAGATCTCTTTTTGTGGACTGCAGTCTATCAAAATTGGAGATCGAGGGGTCAGACCCGTAAGTGGCCGATGCCTCTTCAATCTCCCCCTCCAACAGTGTTGTGCTTGCTTGTTGATTTACCTTCACCGCCTTAATTGCTGACATATAGTGTCCTCTAGTAAACGCCTTGAAGGCATCCCAGACTGTGGGAGGAGAGGATGACCCCGCGTTATGTTCCCAAAATTCACGTAATGTTTGTGGGGTCTGCTCTGATATCTCGTCATGGGAGATCCAGTGGGCCCCAAGGCGCCACATGGAGCCACTGCGTTTTTCTCGGGTCAGCATAGTGATCTTGAGGGGGGAGTGATCAGAAAGTCCACTAGATAGATAGGTTGCCTCCACTATGTCAGTTAACATAAGTTGATTTGCGAACGCATAATCAATTCTGGAGGAGGTTTTATATGAGGTAGAAAAACATGAGTAAGCTTTAGTCTGGGGATGTAACCACCTCCACACCTCAGTAACCCCTGCCGAGTGTGTCCACCCCAGCAGGTCCCCCGTAGAGGACTGTGATGGTGTGGGCCTGTCAAGATCAGGGGAGAGGGTGTTGTTGAAGTCTCCTAGGATTAACAATTTAGCTGGACAATACGGGGTAATCCTCTCCAAAATAGTGTACAGCACTTCCGCTTTGAAAGGTGGTGGGATATAAACACCTACTATAATATACCTTTGTTGCCAGGCCGTCAATACCACAATTACAAATTTGCCATGGGGGTCTGTATGGACCGCCTCAACTTTACATGTGTAGGATTTATTTAACAGTATTGAGACCCCCCTGGCATATGAGGAATACGTGGCATGGAAAGTTTTATGAACCCAGGGCTTTTTCAAGGCCATCAGTTTGCCACCCATCAAGTGGGTCTCCTGTAGGATCAGTACCTGCGGGTTGTGCGCCTTGACATACTGGAACATCAGTGCCCTTTTAAATTTGGAGTTGAGGCCTCTGACATTCCAGGATATCACCGACATTGTTCCCTGATCACGTGATGTCATGATCCCAGGGGAGAATTGCTAACTTCAGGGTGAACGAGTCCCATCTGAGTCCCACTTGATAAGTGTTTTTAGAGCAAGAGCCAACCGCACATAACACATAGAAACCATAGAAAACAATACAACTTCCCAAGCACTGTGTGCTTTTCCTACCGGTACCCGGACCCCCCAAAAAACACTGGGGATGGGCCGGGAGCCGGTCTATACCCAAAACTGAACTCAACATTGTAAAGCGGTAGCCTGTGAACTAGGCCACACTACAGTCCTCCGCAGCACCGAACAGAAGCCTCGGAGGCGAGATTGGGGGGATGTATATCCTGTCACGGCAAGAGGGGCCTGGTGACAATTTGTCTAGTTAGATGGAGAGCACCAGGTCTCTGGCTTCTTGTGAACCTACCCAATCGTGGGGGTTCAATGTGGATCACTCGTCGAGGTACTTTTGAGGTGGCTCCGGTACTTACAGGAAGTTTTAGTAGGATGTAACGGGCAAGGATATGGGAAATCCGTGCATCTGATATCCTCATAGGATCAGGTCGTCAATGCAAGGTGGTCAGCCAGTCGTCAGCATCTGCTGGGTTATCAAAGAACCGGATTGCTCCAGCATGTTGGACTTGCAGGCGGCTGGGGTAAAGCATGCTATATTTTATGTTCTTATCCCTGAGCCGTCTACGAACATCGTTGAAGGTTTTCCTCTTCCGCTGCAAATCGGCTGAAAAGTCGGGGAAAAGATGAATGGAGGTGTTACCATAACTGAGTGTGGGATGTTTGCGAGCTTCAGAGAGGATCTTGTCCCTGTCCCGATAATTGAGGAAGCGGACCAGAAAAGGTCGGGGGAGGTTCCCCGGGATGGCGCGGCCGGTGGGCACCCGATGGGCCCTTTCAACCACGTAGGTAGGAGGGACATCTGTGAGGCTCAGGAGATTTTTAAAGAACTCTTCCGCAAATTCAGCTGGGTGGTCCCCTTCCTCTTTCTCAGGTAGCCCCAGGACCCTGACATTATTGCGTCTGAGTCGGTTTTCGGCGTCATCTGATTTTGCAACAAGGGACTGTACCGTGCGCTGCAACTCAGCAATGGAGGAGGCATGCGTGGCGGTAAGATCTTCGGTGGCGGATACTCTGGTCTCAGTTTCAGTCATTCTCCCTCTTATTTTGTCAAGGTCATTCCTGATAAAATTGCACTCCTCAGCAAGATGGTCGATGCGTACAAGCAGTGAGGTCCTACTCCGCTCGATCGCAGCGAGGATCGTGGCTGTACTATCTTGCAACAGCGGGGCCGACTCCTCTGTCGCTGGAACCTCCCCGGGGCCCATCTCCATTTCAGCTAATAAGGCCCGGAGTCGTCCAATCAGTATGGGGTCTGACTGCGGCGAAGAGAGTTGCGGCTGCCGGGGCGATGAGCCGATCCCAGCGGCCCCGGAGTTCTTCTTCCCCTTTCTGGAGGGGGGGGACATCTGGTAAGTCACTAAAGGGGGCCCCAACAGAGGAGCAACTCGTGCCCAGATCAGTGACCAGGAGGCAGAGCAGAGGCAGTCCAGTAAGGGTGGAAAGCTGGGAGTGAAATCAGGAAAGGCCCAAAGCAGGAGGGACCCAGGCAGAGGGATGGCAAAGACACCAGGCCCCTGGGCACCTACACTGGCCAACACAGGCAGTCCTCACCGGCCAGCACACCAGGCCACCGCAGGGAGATGGATGGATGGTGAGGCAGGTGGGGGCAGCAAGAGCCGCGCTCTTGATTTGAGGCCGGGCCGGCTGCGGCGCACTTCTGTGGGGTAGCCGCTCAGGAAACAGTGCCGTCAGGCAGGCTCCACTAGGCCACAGCGAGCGCCCCCGGCAGACAATCAGACCAAGCCAGGCAGGTGGGGGGGCAGCCAGGAGGGGGGTGTAACACAGTCTCAAGGACGGATGGCAGTCTCTTACCCCAGGCTGGGATCAGCTCGCTCCGGCCGGGTACAGATCAGCAAGACGGTGGCTGCAAGCCCGAGCAATGCACGACCCCCCCGATTGACCACGTCTGAATCCCCACTCAAGATCCACTCAGGACTCAACAGGGGACAGAGAGGAACAGATTGGCAGTTTGGGTGGTCTTTTTGGGCAGTTGGGTGGGTGGATGGTGAAGGATTGAGTTCAGGATACCTGCAGCTCCTCTCAGACAGTCTCCTCCGGTTAGCATACCAGGCCAAAGCTGGGAGATGGATGGATGATGAGGCAGGTGGGGGCAGCAAGATCCGCACACTTGATTTGAGGCCGGGCCGGCCGCGGCACACTCCCGTGGGGTAGCTGCTCAGGAAACAGCGGTGGCAGGCAGGCTTCACTAGGCCGCACTAGGCCGCGGCCGCCGCGAGCGTTCCCAGTGGCACAGCAGGCAATCAGACCACACCAGGCAGGTGGAGGGCAGGCAGGAGGAAGGATAGAACACTGTTTCAAGGACAGATGGCAGTCTGTTACCCCAGGCTGGGATCAGCTAGCTCCGGCCTGTTACAGGTCAGCAAGATGGCGGCCTCCCGGACGACCACGGCAGAATCCCCACTCAAGATCCACTCAGGGCTCAGCAGGGGAAGGAGAGGAACAGATTGGCAGGTTGGCTGGTCTGTTTTTGGCAGTTAGATGCGAGGATGGCGAAGGATTGAATTCAGGATACCCGGAGCTCCTCTCAGACACGTCCGCCGCCGCTCACATCCGGACACGCCCCCGAACTGTAAATACTTTAGCTGCCTGCCTGTGGTATTAATAGGAGCAGAACACCAGCAATTTTCTTCAGGTAGCTTTACGTGCACACTGTGCAGAGGACGCAGTACACTAACTGTAAATACTGTAGCTGCCTGCCTGTGGTATTAATAGGATCAGAAGAACACCACCAATTTTATTCAGGTAGCTTTAGGTGCACACTGTGCAGAGGACACTGTACACTAACTGTATATACTGTAGCTGCCTGCCTGTGGTATTAATAGGAGCAGAACAACAGCAATTTTCTTCAGGTAGCTTTAGGTGCACACTGTGCAGAGGACACAGTACACTAACTGTAAATACTGTAGCTGCCTGCCTGTGGTATTAATAGGATCAGAAGAACACCACCAATTTATTCAGGTAGCTTTAGGTGCACATTGTGCAGAGGACACAGTACACTAACTGTAAATACTGTAGCTGCCTGCCTGTGGTTTTACTAGGAGCAGAACAACAGCAATTGTCTCCAGGTAGCTTTAGGTGCACACTGTGCAGAGGATGCACTACACTAACTGTAAATATTGTAGCTGCCTGCCTGTGGTATTAATAGGATCAGAAGAACACCACTAATTTTCTTCAGATAGCTTTAGGTGCACACTGTGCAGGGGATGCACTACACTAAATTGTAAATACTGCAGCTGCCTGCGGTACTGTACTGATAGGATCAGAAGAACACAACTAATTTTCTTCAGGTAGCTTTGGGTGCACACTGTGCAGAGAACGCACTACACTAACTTGTAAATACTGCAGCTGCCTGCGGTACTGTACTAATAGGATCAGAAGAACACCACTAATTTTCTTCAGGTAGCTTTAGGTGCACACTTTGCAGAGGACGCACTACACTAACTTGCAAATACGACAGCTGCCTGCGGTACTGTACTAATAGGATCAGAAGAACACCACTAATTTTCTTCAGGTAGCTTTAGGGGCACACTGTGCAGAGGACACACTACACTAACTTGTAAATACTACAGCTGCCTGTAGTACTGTACTAATAGGATCAGAAGAACACCACTAACTTTCTTCAGGTAGCTTTAGGTACACACCGTGCAGAGGACACACTACACTAACTGTAAATACTGTAGCTAATAGGACTAACAGGATCAGATGAACACCAGCAATTTTCTTCAGGTAGCTGTAAATACTGTAAAAACACCTGCCTGTCAGTAGTAGGAAGAGAAAACAGGAACGGATCTAGCTAAACTGAATACAGTGTGTATATATATATATATATATATATAACACCTAGGATGTATGTATATATATATATATATATATATATATATATATATATATATATATATACATACACAATACACTGTAAGTGCAGCTAACTGACTCTCCTGCCTACTCTAACTTAAATCAAATGACACTGTCTCTCTGTCTATCTATCTCTCTCTCAACGCCGGAACACACTACACAGGGCCGCCGTGCAGGCGGCCTTATATAGTGTGAGGTGTGTACTAAACCTCCTGAGCCATAATGGCCAAAGCCAGGGTGGCTTTGGCCAATTACGGCTCTCTGTACAGACGGCGCTGTGATTGGCCAAGCATGCGGGTCATAGTGCAGGCTTGGCCAATCATCAGTCAGCAATGCACTGCGATGCCGCGGTGAATTATAAGCCTTGACGCGCCACTCGAATTTACCGTGAACATCTCATATCGTTTAGAATTTGGCGAACGACCGAACAGGCAATGTTCGAGTCGAACATACGTTTGATTCGAACACGAAGCTCATCCCTATTCAAGACCAAAATAATGTGCATGGACACATAGGATAACACTATTTGCTTATAGAAGCAGAAAGAAAATGCTCAAAAGCTACGGCTAGGAGCGTTTTTTTAAGCTAATGTCCATGGAGTCCTAATGTTGTTCTCAGCAGAAAGGTTACCTTTGACAAATACTTTATTGGTTTTCAAATAATTATTCTAAATGTAATATACACATAAACTATTTATTCAGGGTCTACCACATTTTAGTTTTATTAACTGTAAAAGAGAAGTTTGGGAATTTTTCCTTTTTTTTATCTGATAATGATGACCTAGAGACATCCACCGGCTTCGATTTCTCACTAATTGAACCATTCGTGAAATCAGTGAAGGAAGCAATCGATTGGGTGGAAGAAAAAGAGACTCCTCAAAAATTGAAGAAATACTTTCCAAACCTTAAAAAAGACCCGGAGTCCTTCTCGAGAGACCTTCCTGAGTGGAAAAAGCCCAAGAAAAAGACCAGTCTCAGTAACAGATTAGCAAAGCTCTATCTGCTTAAAGAACCTAACGTTAACCCACTAGTATCTCTGCCAGATCCAACTGGTGTAAAATACCTTTCGATGGCACAAACCTTTTCGGAGAAAAGCTGGACTCGGGGCTTATCCCTTCAGACAGGCCTTGCTGGCAAAGGAACCATACCTAACCATCTACCCAGACAAGGTAGTCTTAAAACCATTGGATCACTTCATCTCGAAGGTGTCGTCTTCCTTCCACTTTAACCAGGAGTTATGCCTTCCCACTCTCTCCACAGAACAGGGTGATCCACACCCACTCGATGTAAAGACCAGTATCCAAGTCTACCTCTCAGCAACCAGTAACCTGAGAAAGATGGATAATCTCCTAATCATTCCACATGGCTTTAGGAGAGGACAAGCAGCGACCTCTTGCACCATCGCAGTATGGTTGATGAAGACCATTAAAAGAGCTTACTCATCTAACCACGCACAAATACCTGAGGGCTTAAGGGCACACTCCACAGGGACAATGGCGACCTCCTGGGCGGCCTACTGCAGGGTGTCTTCCGAAACCATTTGCAAAGCAGCCACTTGGTCTTCAAAGAACACCTTTATTTCCCATCATAAAGTGGACTCCGCTAGATTGTGCACGGTAGAACTCAGGAGAGCAATTATACAGTCCAACACCTCTAATCCTTGTAAATAAACGTATCTTCTGCTCATATCCAGTTTGCGAGTTATTCCCCATAGGTGTATGCTGCCATGATGCGACAGGAAAACAGAAAATTGTATACTCACCTTCCGTAATTTTCCATTCCTGTCGCATCTCATGGCAGCATACAGATGCCCACCCGTCTGAGGTGAGGTATATATATACGGAGAATACTGGGGCGGGTGCCCTCTCAGTGTTTAATAGCTACGCGGTCCTATCAGGTTGCAGAGGTGGAGCCACAACCCATAGGTGTATGCTGCCATGATATGTGACAGGAAAGGAAAATTACGGAAGGTGAGTATACAATTTTCCATTTTTGTTGACCAATAAAATTTGTAGCAATTTTTTATGTTGTATGTGTTTTGTTAATAATTTGTTTTGCAGATGCATGCTCAATCCAAGTAATGCATTTTACACCCCCCCCCAAACAATTTTCATGCAACAGATTTGCCAGCTGCAGCTTAACTAGGCTGATTGGGCAGCTTAACTAGGCTGATTGGCATGGCATAACAAAAAAAGGTGTGATTTGTCTAAAAGCTACTTTACTGGTACCTTCATGGCAGCATACGCATGGATTGTGCGTATGCTGCCATGGATAGGGGCACCAGGAAAGCAAAATTACAGAGAGGTAAGTATTCAATTTTCCATTTTAGCACAGTGGTTCTCAGCCTCAGTCCTCAAGTACCCCCGACAGGACATGTTTTGGGAATTTATCTTAGCTAAAATAGCTGTCCAAAATACCAAGCCATTTACCCTGATTTAAAGCACCTGTGCAAGATGAAGAAAAACCTGCAAGCATGGCCTCTTGGGGGTACTTGAGGACAGGATTGGAAATTATTAGGTATTTTGGGGCTTATTAAAGGAAAATCCACTCCGCAATACAAGTGTTCTCGCTGTAAATCTGAGGGGAAGCACTGGTGATTTTATCATCCAATCATGTGGAAGCAAAGATGCTGTTTTTTTATTTTGCTTGCATGTCCCCCTCGGGTCTCCAGCAACTGCACTTCCAAGTGCACTTGTAGTGCAAAGTGGATTTGCCTTTAGTAAATAAACCCCAAAGTCCAAGATACCTAATAATTTGGGGTGTACAGAGCAAAATGCTAGAGTGCAATTTACCTAATGGGGAAACTATTTAGATTGACCTGTGTGTCCCCAAGGAAAGACATTGGTAGGGTTTTACTCTCACTTCCTGTTTGTCTATGTGACAGGAAGTGAATAAATTGGGGGATAAACTGGCAAAATTTGGAAGGTGTCTTCACCCTATCAGGGGTGCAGACATCCCCAAAAACTGACAAGACTTCTAATCCCTCGGATCTCTATCCCCAAGCAAAAATAAGAAAGGATTTCATTTAGTTTAACTTTGCAAAGACACATTCCTAAATTCAACTGTGGTGCTGTCAATGGCCCATTTAGACCGTGTTTAATAGAAAACACCAGTTGCCTTTCACTAAAAACATTTGTTAGTCCAGTCCTGGAAATCTGAATCTGCTTTACTATTAATTTCAATAAAAATTGGGTTCCTGCAGCTAGATGCGCTCACGCTGTGTATGTGAGATCCGCAACTGCTGTGTGCCCAGAGTTATGTACCCGTGGCGCATATCTCTTTCCCGGAAGCGGCGAATGACATCACGCCCCTCCAGGAAGCTGCTTGTCCTGCTGTGAATTTCTTCCCACCACCATGCCTCGCTCACTGCTCTCTGAGGAAGAGATGATCCTTATTTGCAAATTAAGATAATTTTTTAGTTAAATACATGGGGTGGTGTTTGTGTGGGTCATGTGTGTATGTTTAAGTGATTTGGCCTCAAAACACACACCTACTTCCTGTGTACAGTGTATACAGTGTATATTGCTTCCTGCTTCAGTGTGTGTGTATATATAGATATATCTATAGATGTAGGTTCTTGTGTCCACCAGCAGTGAGAAGTTGGGTAGATGCCACACTCCCAATTCTGGAGGCATAATAACGGTCTAGCACAGGGGTCTTCAAACTACGGCCCTCCAGTTGTTCAGGAACTACAATTCCCTTCAAGCCCAATCATGCTTGTGAATGTCAGAGTTTTACAATGCCTCATGGATGTGTAGTTCCGCAACAGCTGGAGAGCCGAAGTTTGAAGATTCCTGATCACTCTAGCATGTCTTTAAAAAAGGTAGGTTCTCATGTACCTTGTATAATGCCCAAGAAATATCAATAGGAAAATACAAGTAGGTCATGGCACATCTACATTTCAAATTTGGCACTTAAGATGGTCATGCACTATGTAATCTGATTGGACAATCTCTGTACAACTCAATATTTTGGCAAAATAGGTAATAGAAAGACGCACTTGAACAATTAATTTAAATTCTAGGAGATCAAACAGGCTCTTGCACTAAATGTAATTTTTTTAAAGATCTAACTGATTGCAGTGTATGGTCACCTTTAAAGATCAAGATCGGAAGATATTAATTTATTGGGTTTAGAAACACTTCTCTGTTCTTTGTAAAGTATTGAAAGATTTGGGTACAAATTGAAAAAACACATTTCAAAGATATATTAGAAGTAATAAGAATGAGATTAGCATCAAAAGGGATAATTCAGTGAGAAAACCTACTAATTGCCTAACAAGACACATCCAATGAGATGAAATTAACCAATTGGATTGGGCATGCGCTATTATCAATAAGAAAACTGCAGTTACCTTAGCAACCAGTTGCAGTTTACATATTTATTATCGTCTGCATGCGCCAGTTCGCACATTTAATCAATGACTTTTCCGGAGTGTGAACCAGCGTAGCGCATTCGTCTTAGTAAATCACCCCCAGTGTCTTGGAGGGAACTAAGTGTTGCAAGGCTGAAGTGAGGCATGCCTGAAAAAAAACCACATGGATAGAAAAAATTGATTGCAGTTTTTTCAGAGCATAATGAACTGAATTTGATCAAATTGCAATGTCAGAGATTACATAACCATTACATTCCTATTGATCAAAAAAATAAATCTTCCAAATTGTGCAGTTTTTACCTCTTCAATTTAACTACAAGGGTATTTTATTTATTTTTCCTAGAGTTCTGCTTTAAGGAATATAAAGCAAAAGTGAATGAAAATACCCACACATTACTAGATTTTTGTCAAAGTACTGAATAAAAATTGACACAAAATCTCAAAATTTGAATTGATATCTTTACTAACACCCACAGATTACCTTATACAATTGTCCTAAAATACTGCATATACCATACCATGAAAGGCTTTTGCTATAGTTAAAAAATAAAATGTTTGTCAGAGAACAAGAAAAAAAATAAAATTATATTTTACATAGCATCCTACAAAATGTCAGATTATGTGGAATGTTCTAGTCAATGGGCGCAAAGTAACATAATGTATTTATAAAAAGTGTACACCAAGCCAAACAAATTATACTAATAGTGACATAATTTCTTTTACTGATTCTCTCTTGCCAACAAAGCAAGAAATAGTGGTGAGTTAAGAGAAAATGTAAGCTGCTTAATGGCCGGGCTAATTGTGTTTATGTGCTAATGTTTCCAGTGCATTCACTTCAGAAGCTTAAATTTATCAAGCCAGCAAATATAGGTACATTTATTGAAAGGAACATGGCTAATATGAGTTCACAAATTTGTTAAATCCAGAAAATTTTAATCTCAAGGCACCACTAAAATGTTTCAATTACAGTAACATTTGAATTTGTTTACTTACTTATTTTACAATAAAATACAGTTCATCAAATTGATATGTTTGTTTGCAGCTATTGTAAAAGTAAAGAGTTTTCTTGGAAGGAAATTTTGGGAACATCTCATCAATGCATGCAGCAAGTGATATTATTTTTGCTGAAGAATTATTATTTAACTATAACTTATTTTATTAAAGCAGGGAAAGGAATTTATTAAACAAAATGATTACTGATCATTCTACTATGATAGGTTTTTTATTTTTATTATCTTTATTTAGAATCATTTTTACACATTTGTTTGAGGCTTTAGAAATTAATTCTATAATTAATTTTGCAACGTTATGACTGCTCACTAGATCTGCTGAATATAAACCCATATGGTTAAAGAACATGTACAAGATTTATTTTCAATACGTCTTTATTTTGTTTTAACAAACAAGTGAACAAAGAGAAGACGGTATAACTATGGCAGTTAGATAAAGCATCAATGTGCAAAATAATCTAAGTCAAAAGAGCAATTTCCTGACAGGCTCCATGGCAGCATACGTGTGGGTAGGCTCCGCCTCCATAACTACCCAATAGGACCCCCTCTCCCATAAATCTTTGCTCTAGGCTGCTATCCATGTTCCTTTTTTGTCCTCCTCCGTAGGACCAGGTGTTGGTTCTCCTACCTGAAGATAAATCCTCCCTACGATCGATGATGCCGAGTGCCTAAGATTCCTCCGATAGGCCCTGACTGTTAAGCAGGGTATGGAGTGTAAAGCAGAGTAGCGCTGAAGATTGGATCGGTTCGTCTATGTGCGCACGGTCTATTGCCTAATGTTTCAGGCGACCATTATCTGCTGCCAAGTCCGGTGTGTATGTGTATGGATGGCGTTCCTCGGCCCAGGTGATCGTAGGTGGAGTGGTAAAGTTTTTTTACATTTCATTCACATTTGGCAGCAGTGTTTATGTGTATCATACCTCTGTGTGTTTTCTTCCTGCTTCCCGGTGTCCTAGATTGGCGCTGACGCTCTCTGCGTTCCAGCAGCCGCTCTCTCTGTGACTTCCGGGTACCGGCGTACGTTCTGCGCATGCGCGGACCCAATACGAAGTCGAGGCTTGGTTCGCGCATGCGCGCGAGCGTCTCGCGTCTGACGTCGGCGATGACGTCACGGGCGCCACTTTTAAAAGCTGTGAGAAGCTTTCAGAGCCCTGGGAATGGTCGTGGGGGATACAGCGACTTCCCGGGGCTACTATCTTGGCGGTTCAAGGTAAGACAATCTCTATTGTCTGGGGGTGGAGGTCTGTTGTCAGTCAGCTGATCCTGTGAATCTGTCTCTGCAGCTTCCTATTGTATTGACATTATGGACTCCTCACTGCCCCCTAGTGGCCAGCCCGCTTGTAGCAGGTATGTTTGCAGTTTTGCCTTTCTGCCTGTACAAGGATTGAGAGTAGGACACCAGCTGATTTTCTTTTCTATCTTCTCTGTGTTTCTTTCCTCACAGCCCTACTAGGTCTGATCCACACCGTAGTTCTCATAAAGGAAGTGGATCATCAAAATCACACCACCGGCAATCTTCCTCCAGGTCTAGCCATCATAAATCTTCCAGATCTGAACAGCGCAATAAGAATCCTTCTCACCCCCCTTCATCTCACTCTAAAGAGAGTTCAGGGAAATCATGCTGGGGATGTAGGATGCCTGTTCCAACAGACAAATCTCTCTGTGATCACTGCTTTTCTAAAGCCGCAGATGAGAGGGATGGTGCAGACCAGCGTTTGGAATCTATGGTTAGGCGGGTTGTGAAAGAATCTCTACAGGAGAGAGAAGCCCAGCAGCCCCGTGATTCCCCATCAGACCCATTATGCCCTCCAGTGGGCGAAGGTTCTGTGCATGAGACATGGGATTCCTCCCAACCAAGTCACCCTTCTGCTCCTGTTTCAGACAGCGAATCGGATCTGGAAGATCCTGGCGTGGGGTTTGAGTACGCTTTAGTTCCTTCATTGGTGAAGGCAGTAAAGGAGGCCCTGAAGTGGGAAGATCCAGTTACTTCCCCCCCAAAACAGAGGAAGTTTTTTTAAGCAGCTCAATAAGGAGCGACAATATTTTCCTTTTCTCTCTGAGCTGGGTGAGGTCATTTCTGAAGAATGGAGCAAAATGGACAAGAAAAGTTCCATGCAGTCAAAGGTCTCGAAACTATATCCTTTCAAGGAAGAGGAAGTAAAGCACCTTGAATCAGCCCCATTAGTGGATGCAGCTTTAATGAGACTAGCAAGATATGTAACGCTTCCCTTGGAAGACACTGTATCTTTTAAAGATCCTTTGGAAAGGAGAATTGATTCAGATTTAAAGAAGATCTACCTGACGTCAGGAATGGCATGTAAGCCAGTACTTGCAATAGCTGCAGTTTCCAAAGCTTTGGAATCTTGGTCTGATAATGTGGATGAGTTCTTAAGAGGTATCTCTACTGAAACAGCTAAGGATTCTCCTATCCAAGAGATCAGGCTGGCATCAGCCTTTCTTGGGGAGGCATCTATTGATGTCATCCGCCTGATGTCCCGGGTTATGTTGGCAGCTGTTTCAGCTCGTCGTGCCCTATGGCTCCGTCCGTGGTTGGCAGACCCAGCTTCCAAGCAAGCTTGGTGCCGAATTCCGTTTGAAGGTTCTTCATTGTTCGGCAATAAGCTCGATAGTGCCATAACCCGGGCCACAGGTGGGAAGTCTGGTTTCCTCCCTCAAGACAGACGCCTACAAAATCAGAAACGCAGTTTTCCTAGAAGACAAAACTCTGATCGCGCTAGGGATGCGCGCAGCTACAGACCTGGTCGGGAGTTCTCTAGATCCTGGAAAGCCAGGCAGTCTTCTTTCAAGAAACCCGTAAAAGGGGGTTCCTCTGGTAACCAGGACGCCACAAAGTCCTTTTGAGATTGGGCCCGCTCAGGCATGCCAGGTGGGGGCTCGTCTTCGCCACTTCAGGCATGTCTGGGCGGCCTCAATTTGAGATTACTGGACCGTCAAGACGGTCTCCTCCAGTCACAAGTGGGTTTTCAGCAATACCCCAAGACTCAGATTTGTTCCCACAGCTCTTCCAGGTTCAGAAGAGAAAAAGCAGGTCCTATTAACCTACGGGAGCTGTTTATTGGATCAAGGCGCAGCCGTCCCTGTTCCAGAAGACGAACAAGGCAAAGGCATGTATTCTCCTCTGTTCATGATACAGAAGAAAAACGGTACATGGAGGCCAGTAATAGATTTGACACATCTCAATTCTTTTATCCGAAAAGAAAAGTTCAAAATGGAATCTTTAATTACGATCCAACACTCAATACATCTGGGAGATTGGATGATTTCAATCGATCTGAAAGATGCATACTTTCATGTGCCAGTTGCAACAGAATTTCAGCAGTACCTCCGCTTTGCGGTAGGCAATCAACATCTGCAGTTTACATGTCTACCCTTCGGCCTAACAACGTCACCTCGGGTCTTCTCAAAGGTCCTGTTGTCAGTTGTGGCTCTACTCCGTATCAAAGGGGTTCGTCTCCACCACTATTTAGACGACCTACTTCTCCTAGCTCAGAACGAAGATCAACTGTTAGAGCACAGGAGCTTAGTCATCTCCACCTTGCAGGAATTCGGGTGGCTTCTGAATCTAGAGAAGAGCCATCTAGAGCCAACACAATCTTTGGTGTTTCTAGGGGCTCACTTCAACACATTGGAAGGCACCATCTCCCTTCCAGAGGAGAAGATTGGAGTGATTCGGGACAGAATACACACAGCCCTGGCGTCGTCTCACCTCTCAGCTCTCCAATGCCTGAAAGTAATTGGCACAATGACAGCTACCATTCCTATGGTGAAGTGGGCCCAATGGCATACACGACCCTTCCAAAAAGGGTTCCTTCAGCAATGGGATTCTTCCAGCCAAGTCCAGCGCATACACCTTACGTCATCCATGAGGACGTCTCTTCTTTGGTGGCTTCAAGGGAAGAATCTGCGCAATCACCATTTAATCATGCCCATCTCATGGGTCACGTTAACCTCGGATGCCAGCAGTCAAGGTTGGGGCGCTCACTGCCTTTCAGAAGTGGCGCAAGGCCGATAGGGTTTTCCTGCTCGGGGGATTGTCTCCAACATCCTGGAGCTGAAGGCCGCCTTTCAGGCACTCCTGTCATTTCGTCACCTAATAGAAGGTTCATCTGTGATGCTAAGGTTGGACAATACAACCGCGGTGGCTTACATAAAGAAGCGAGCTGGTCGCTGCTACAAGAAGTAGAGCCAATAATGAGCTGGGCTCAGAAATATTTGTCCAACATCTCGGCAGTTTACATTCCGGGGGTCCAGAATGTACAGGCAGACTTCCTCTCGAGAGTACAAATGGACAACAACGAGTGGTCTCTCCACAGAGAGGTGTTCGAGTGGCTTCTGACCCTGGGAGTACTTCCAGAGGTCGATCTATTTGCTTCTCCATGCAATCACAAGATGCCCAGATATTATTCGAGGTTCAGAGACCCTCAGGCTTACGGGATAGATGCTCTCTCAGAGCGTTGGAAGTTTCAGAAGGCTTATGCCTTCCCTCCGGTACCGGTGATTCTGCAATTCCTCCGGAGGCTCAGAACAGAGAAGGTGGAGATCATTGCAGTGATTCCTTTCTGGCCCAACAGGCCGTGGTTTCCTCTGTTATCACTCCTGAGTTATCAAGACCCAGTTCCCCTTCCTCTCAGGCCGGATCTACTGTCGCAAGGCTCGAGGTTACACCCATGCCCATCTTGCCTACACCTCAGGGTGTGGTTCTTGAGAGGGAAAGGCTTGAATCCCTAGGCTGTCCGGAAGAAGCTATTCCAACTCTTCTTAGTGCCCGGAGGGGAAGTACGAACAGAGTATATGAACGGATATGGTCTAAATTCTCTGATCACATGTCTTCCCGGTCAAATCCGTGTAAGTCTCCAGCAGTAGAAGACATTCTAAGTTTTCTCCAATCAGGGCTGGACCTATCTTTAGCAGTCAGCTCACTAAGAGTGCAAGTTTCAGCCATCTCGGCCTTCACAGGAGTATCGTGGGCTAATCATACATTAGTCCGTCAATTTTTTAAAGGAGCTATCAGGCTTAAACCTCAGAGAAGACCTAGGTTCCCCAAATGGGACCTTCCTATTGTCTTGGATTTTCTCTCCAATCTCGGATCAGATCCTGACAAACCTCTTTCCATGAGAGATCTCACGCTCAAGACCACCTTCTTAGTAGCCGTGACGTCGGCTAAAAGAGTATCAGAGATTAGAAATTTAGGCTCAGAAGAACCTTTCCTAACCTTTTTTCCAGATAGGGTAGTGTTGATTCCCATGCTTGGGTCAAACCCTAAAGTGACCTCAGTCTTTCATGAAAATCAAGAGATTGTACTTCCTACTTTCAGATCAACGGACGATCAGGATGTTCATCCACTTGACGTAGGCTACACTCTAAAGCAATATCTGGAGGTCACAAGTCCATTCAGACAAACGGAATTCCTTTTCGTTCTTCTTCATGGCAAAAACAAAGGAAAGCGAGCTTCGGTCAGATCAATCTCTTCTTGGATTGTGCAGACCATTCAGAGGGCATACAAGGCAAAGGGCTTGGCTCCTCCAGAGGCAGTGACGGCTCATTCGACCAGAAGTATCTCGACCTCGTGGGCAGCTTCAAGGCATGTCGCGCCTGAAATCATTTGTAGAGCGGCTTCCTGGTCTTCTATAAACACATTTGTTTCTCATTATTGTGTTGAGCCTGCGGCTCTGTCATCTATTAATTTTGGTTTACAAGTATTGTCGGCTGACAATGTAAAATAAATTTGGTTTCTTTGCTCAAACATTTTTGCCCGCCCGTGTGTATTTTTGGGCGAGTTATTTCCCACACGTATGCTGCCATGGAGCCTGTCAGGAAAACGGAAAATTTATATCAAATACTTACCGTAATTTTCCTTTCCTGATAGGCTCCATGGCAGCAGGAGTCCCTCCCAAAATGTCTGGAGTAGGCTAGTTACGGAACATGGATAGCAGCCTAGAGCAAAGATTTATGGGAGAGGGGGTCCTATTGGGTAGTTATGGAGGCGGAGCCTACCCACACGTATGCTGCCATGGAGCCTATCAGGAAAGGAAAATTACGGTAAGTATTTGATATAAATTTTCCGTTATTAAGATACAAGCCATGAGGCTATGAAGTAAGAAGGGGAGAGTAAAGGGTAGATAGTACTTGGTTTAACATGATAAAGCAACTAAGTGACTTTCTTTCATGAATCCATAGAACTAGGATAGAGATAAGGTGCAAGAAGGGTGGGAAATCCGAGGAGATCAGTTTGTATTTGCAATAATGATCTGCTAATATCCACTCATGATATCAAACGTAGAGAAAAAATTGGTGTGCCCTAGAGTGGTGAGGGACTCCCCAATTGGTGCAAAAGGATAGGCATCCCTTGTAGTGTTAGAATTTAGATGCAAGTAATGTAGTTCATGCAAAATTGGAGGGTGACATCCTCTTTCACATCCTCTTTTGTTCCAGAATCTGTATGACTTCTTGGTACAGGTGAGGAGGTATGCTTTGGTATCTGCCCTGGATAGGAAAACTCTCTCCTGTGGGTAGTTTGTGTTAGATTCCATTGCTATAGCCCAGGTCATGTTCCCTCCATAAAAATAACCCTAGTCATCCTCCAGACACCTCACTGCCTCAAACTGAGTGTGATACAGTTCCTTGGTGATTAGTTGTACTGTAGAAGCAGGAGTATCTGTTCTTTTGTCCATACTTGGTCTGTTCCCGCTGACCACTTAGTAGCCATTACTTTTGCCACATAGCGGAGGCAATTAAAGCTCCATGTGACTCACTTTATGGGAAATCAGATCTTTGATCAAAGCAAGTTCAGTCATGGGTGTCCCTGAGAGCAGGCAGGGTGAAAGAGTCTTGGTGTTACAGATTCTGACTAATACTGTGCATTATCAGACCACTGTGGGGGTCCTGGTGACAAAAGGGGCTAATTCCAAAGACAAATGTTCCACAAGGACTTGCTATGGCATAAGCCTACAGTACAAGCTGTTAATTGTGAGCTATCTTGACCAATGTCTTAAAGGGTGACCTGGCAACTCTGGCTATCTCCCAGATTTCTCCTGAGCTTGTGTCAGAGTCTTTCGGTGCTTCCAAGGCAAGGAGCAGTTGTCTAATTTCGTAAGGTGGATCCAAATGAATAGAGCTCCTTTTCAAAAATTCTGGCCAGTCACTAAATTATATTCATTCATCACCTGTGGTCATCCTTTCTTGGCTCATGTGTAATGATCATGCCCTTCTGCTAAGGGATCTGTCCCCACAGTTCTACTTTTATCCAAGTAATCCTATTGCTTGTTGAAAGTTCATTGGAGGCTGTCAGTGAGATCAATTGGAAATCTAGACTCCTTTTCTTCTTGGGGAATTCAATCTCATCACCATCAAGTAGCCACACACACACAACAAGACAGCTGACCATTATAGTTGTGCTCAAAAGTTTGCATACCCTGGCAGAAATTGTGACATTTTGGCATTTATATTGAAAATATGACTTATCATGCCAAAAAACTGTCTTTTATTCAAGGATAGTGATTACATGAAGCCATTTATTATCACATAGCTTTTTGGCTCCTTTTAAAATCCTAATGATAACAGAAATCACCGAAATGGCCCTGATGAAAAGTTTACATACCCTGGAATATTTGGCCTTGGTACAGACACAGAAGTTGGCACACATAGGTTGAATATACAGTCCTTGTCCTTTGGTTTCCATGCACAGTTGACGTGAATATATCCAGCGTTGTCAGTTTTGGCCCTTATACCTACCATTTTTCCCAATCTTTGGGTATATTTATTAGACTTGGCTACTTATATTATTATTATTATTATTATTATACAGTATTTATATAGCGCCAACAGTTTACGTAGCGCTTTACAACTTGGGGGTAGACAGTACAAATACAATACAATTTGATACAGTAGGAATCAGAGGGCCCTGCTTCTTAGAGCTTACAATCTAAGAGGGAAGGTCAAGAGATACAAGAGGTAATAACTATGGGTGATGTGCTGATTGAGAAGATAAATGTACAGTTGTTAGGTGGGGGCCAGATAGGCTTCTCTGAAGAGATGAGTTTTCAGGGATCGTCTGAAAGTGGATAAAGTAGGAGAAAATCAGACGGATTGGGGTAAAGCATTCCAGAGGATGGGGGAGGCTCTGGAGAAGTCCTGAAGGCGAGAATGGGATGAGGTGACAAGGGAGTTTGAGAGCAGGAGGTCTTGGGAGGAGCGAAGAGAATGATTAGGTTGGTATTTTGTGACTAGGTTAGAGATGTAGCTGGGGGCCAGGTTGTGGATGGCTTTGTAAGTTATAGTTAGTATCTTGAATTTAATTTGGTGACTGAGTGGCAGCCAATGGAAGGATTGGCAGAGGGGTGTGGCAGACGCTGAGCGGTTTGTGTGGTGGATGAGCCTGGCAGCAGCGTTCATGACAGACTGAAGTGGGGATAGCCTATTTAGAGGTAAGCCAATGAGGAGGGAGTTGCAGTAGTCGAGGCGAGAGATGACCAGGGAGTGGATTAGAAGCTTTGTGGTGTCATTGGTTAGGAAGGGGCGTATCTTGGAGATGTTGCGAAGATTGAGGCGGCAAGCTTTGGATAGTGATAGAATGTGGGGTCGAAAGGTTAGTTCAGAGTCCAGGATTACACCTAGGACCTTGGCGTGGGGAGATGGGTTGATAGTTGATCTTGACAGGGAAATCAGGAGAAGTGGCACCTGAGGGAGGAAATATCATGAGCTCGGTTTTGGATAGGTTGAGTTTGAGAAAGTGATGTGACATCCAGGCTGATATGTCTGCTAGTAAGTTGGTAATGCGTGAGGAGACAGATGGAGAGAGCTGGGGGGTGGAGAGATAGATTTGGGTGTCATCAGCGTAGAGATGATATTTAAAGCCATGGGAGGCAATCAACTGACCCAAGGAGGTGGTGTAGATTGAGAAAAGGAGAGGTCCAAGAACAGAACCTTGGGGGACCCCAATGGAAAAAGGAACAGGAGAGGAGGAAGTAGAGTTGTAAGTGACACTGAAGGAGCGGTGGGATAGGTAGGATGAGAACCAGCGAAGAGTACAGT
This sequence comes from Lithobates clamitans, assembly GCA_037952925.1. Lineage (NCBI taxonomy): Eukaryota > Metazoa > Chordata > Amphibia > Anura > Ranidae > Lithobates > Lithobates clamitans. The sequence continues at coordinate 4,755,558 of JBBGZY010000305.1, read as the reverse complement.
CACGGAGACCAAAGGAATGGAGTTTTTTGAGGAGGAGGGGGTGGTCCACTGTGTCAAAGGCAGCAGAGAGATCCAGGAGAAGTAGTACAGAATAGTGTCCATTGGCTTTAGCCATTAGTAGGTCATTTGAGAGTTTAAGGAGAGCAGTTTCCGTGGAGTGTTGAGGGCAAAAACCGGACTAAAGGGGATGAGGAAGTTTATTCATGGTCAGATGGTCCCTTAGTCGGTTGTAGACCAGTCTTTCAAGAAGTTTGGAGGAGAAGGAGAGTAAGGAGATGGGACGTAAGTTGTTGAGATTGGCGGGATCCGGTGAGGGCTTTTTTAGTATGGGGGTGACTAGCGCATGTTTTAGAGAGTTTGGGAAGATGCCACAAGAGAGGGAGAGGTAGAAAATGTGAGTTAGAGAGCGTAGAATCGAGTCAGAGGGTGAGCGTAGCATTTGCGAGGGAACATGATCCAGGGGGCAAGTGGTTAGATGAGTGCTAGATAAAAGTTTAGCAACCTCAGTAATAGTAGCAGGGTTGAATGAGGGAAGTAATGATTGTGTCTGTGGACATGGGGTGTTGCATGGGGGAGGTTTTTGCACATTGGTGATCTCCTCATGAATTGTATCAATCTTAGTTTTGAAGTGATTGGCAATCTCCTGGGCAGTGAGTGAGTTGGTGGGTGGAGTACTCTGTCTATATGTGTACATAAATAAAGTGACCCCTATGAAAACATACTTCACTATTTGGGTACCTTGTCCTATATTTTATATACATCTGAGATGAGGAGGAGGAGCTAGGAGCCGCACTGTCCCTGGACCCCAGCTAGGACCATAGCCATACACACCTAGCTACCGATAGGATCCCGCAGAGTCGGCAAGCATGGACAAAAAGACGCAGTAGAGACCCAGGATCCTATGATTAAACAACTTATATGCGGTTGACCTAGCACCGCTAGGTAAGGGGCCATTACCTACACTAGCGCATGCCGCACGAAGAGGACACAGAGTGTTTTTTTGCATACCATCACCTCACTGTCATCCATTGCTGTGTTTGAGCACTTTTTTTGTGCACCATTGATGAGATTTGTTTTTGTTTTGCACGTATTTGTTGGTTTCACTAATAGGATATTATCTTTGGACACTATATTAATTTTGGACACTAGCAATCGGATTGGATCATTATATTTATTTATTTATTCGATCATCCACACCGCACTAGGATTTGGCGATTATTTCTTTTCTCCTCACCTAATTTACTTATTTATTATTGCATTATTATTTATTCATTCATGCACCTTATGATATGATATTTATCAGTCTGCATTTTTGTAATCAAGGCACTAGAGCACCAGCACTTTGATTATATGGTTGATAATACTTATTTATTTGATCGGATGATTTTAGACATAATTTTATTGTTCATATCTATTTTTATCACTCCTTTGGACCAACATATATTTAAATCACTCTTTTCTTATTTCACAAGATTTTTAGTTATTACATCAACTCATGCGTTTTTAACACTCTAGTTTTATGCGATTTCTACACGAATATTTATTCCATTTCGCTGATGCCTCTTGTTCCACATCACTAAGCCATTAGTAATTAACCATTTTAGAGACTCTCTGGTTAGCGCAGCACCCCCCCCCCTTTTTCTTGGTGGGTGGAGGCAGTGGAGGACAGAGTAGAGTGTTGAAGGTAGAGAAGAGTTGACGTGGACTGGATGAGAAGGTGTTAATGAGTGTGATAAAGTAGGTCTGTTTGGCAGTGTGAAGGCAGGAGTAGTATTTTAGGAGGGCAGATTTATATTGTGTGAAGTCTTCCTGGGTCTTAGTCTTATGCCATAGGCGCTCAAGGTGCTGCATGGGGCTAGAAGAATTCCTGATATGTGCTGCATGGGGCTAGAAGAATTCCCACTCCACCTCCCTTCTGTCCACTTGGTCTGGGGGAGTGAGTCCAGAGAAGGCCCCCATGGGAGAGGGAAGCAGGAGAAATAGTATCCGATTCATGAAGCCAGGTTTCAGTAATGACAAGTAGGTTAAAGGAATTTGTGATAAAGAGGTCGTGAAGGGCGGTGAGTTTGTTGCAGACAGAACGTGCGTTCCACAGGGCACAGGAAAAGGGGGGGCTGGTTTTGGAAAGAGGAATAGAGACCAAGTTCTGTGGGTTGCGGCTCCTGCCAGAGGGTGTAGGGGGATGGGAGCGATGGGCAAAGACAGATGATGGTGGCCCAGGGTTTGGGGATATGTCACCAGAGATTAGGAGAAGCAGGAGGGTGAGGGAGGTAATGTGGGACTGTGATTTATGTGAAGGGGCATGTCTCAGAGTACTGGAGGTTTTATCAGTGTATGGATGTAGAATGAGTGAGAGTTGGTAGGAGCAGTAGTAGGTAGAAGACAGAAGGCAGGGTGATATGTATAAACAGGCGGGTGGAGAGGGGGGTGAAGGTAAGAGAGTTTGAGGAGAGAGGAGAGGAGTGTCAGAAGCAGTGGTAGAGAGTGCATGTTACAGAGCGGAAGGAGAGCCTATTAGAGAGACAGGGTCACCTGCAGTCTGTTAGCTGCTTTCCAGTGCAGATTGCTGTATTTGTTTGCTTCATGCAATCGCTGAAGTGCAGAGATTGAAGTGCATATCACTTGTAGAAAGAATCACTTAGAGAAAAAAGCCATTGCAATGTGCTCCCCGAGCAATGTGCTCACCCCTTAAGGATGCTCAAATGTATACTGTTATAAGGGTGGGGTTGAAGTTCGTTAATCAATCATGAATGACTATAAAAATTGCCTAACAATCAAAGTGGACTTTTTGCTTCAAAAGTCAGAATAGGAAGAGGCCAGAGGCCAAGATAAGATCAACACATAAAACTTAGGTAAGACAGTCCAGAGCAACAAATAACAATGTCATGGTTGTGCACACAGGGCAACAGATAGAGAAGGCCACATACCAAAGACACACACACACAGACAGCAGGCAGATCCCAATTTCAGTTAACGGTGGAAGATGTGGTTGAGCTGACACATACCTGTAAAGAGACAGAGAAGGAATGATCAGGTGAGGCAGAACTTAAAGCAGAGATTGAAGTGCATATCACTTGTAGAAAGAATCACTTAGAGAAAGAAGCCATTGCAATGTGCTCCCCGAGCAATGTGCTCACCCCTTAAGGATGCTCAAATGTATACTGTTATAAGGGTGGGGTTGAAGTTCGTTAATCAATCATGAGTGACTATAAAAATTGCCTAACAATCAAAGTGGACTTTTTGCTTCAAAAGTCAGAATAGGAAGAGGAAAGAGAAAAATATCCTGGACGGCCGCACACCATAGAAGACATCTTTATTGATATGAAGAAATAAAATCCAAATGCAGTCACCTCATGTACAGGGAGGAACAGGAAAGATAGCTAACATGTTTCACGCCCCATCATGGCGCTTATTCATAGCTATGAATAAGCGCCATGATGGGGCGTGAAACATGTTAGCTATCTTTCCTGTTCCTCCCTGTACATGAGGTGACTGCATTTGGATTTTATTTCTTCATATCAATAAAGATGTCTTCTATGGTGTGCGGCCGTCCAGGATATTTTTCTCTTTCCACAAGCTTGTGCAGAGCCAGCACCTGTGAGTTCCATTAGGGCGGGTGTCTTGATACGGATTTGAGAGATTGGAGCGGCAATCTTTTGCTTATGATTTTCATCAGAATAGGAAGAGGCCAGAGGCCAAGATAAGATCAACACATAAAACTTAGGTAAGACAGTCCAGAGCAACAAATAACAATGTCATGGTTGTGCACACAGGGCAACAGATAGAGAAAGCCACATACCAAAGACACACACACACAGACAGCAGGCAGATCCCAATTTCAGTTAAAGGTGGAAGATGTGGTTGAGCTGACACATGCCTGTAAAGAGACAGAGAAGGAATGATCAGGTGAGATACGCTTGAGACATATGTTGCAAATAGCAGCGGTGCCATCTGTTGCACTCATCTCAAAAAAGGCCCACACCAAAGAACTTTTGGAATAACACGCAGAGACAGCACCGCCCTGCACATGCGGAGCTCTGAGGTGTGATGTAGTCAGTGTGCTGCCCTTAGGCTGGCCCCTGGAGGGCATCCTGCCTCGTTGGTGATGTGCCTCCTCCTCCTCCTCCTCTCTCCTATCAGGCACCCATGTTGAGTCAGTGACCTCATCATCCCCTCCCTCCTCATCACTGGAGCAAACCTGGCAGTATGCTGCAGCAGGGGGAACATGATTGCCAGATTGCTGTCCTTTTTGGGCACCCCCTCTGTCTTTGCTCACGTTACTGGCTTCATCTAACTCAGTATCATCATCAGAGACTTCTAAACGCTGGGCATCCTCCTGGAGCATGTACCCAACACTGTGGTCAAACAATTCAAGGGACTCCTCAGGAGGACATGGTGGGGCTAGGGAAGGAGTCACTGATGCCATTGAGCTGAGGGAAGAGGCCGCGTTGGCAGCTGCTTTTCCAGACAAAGTACCCTGAGCATGGGTGAGAGAGGATGAGGAGGATGAGGACGGCTTGGTCATCCACTCAACCAAGTTTTCCGCATTTTGTGGCTCAACGCGGCCAGCTGCCAAAAAAAAGGCCAAGCGAGCAAAATCAACTGCCTGCCTGTAGTATTATTAGTATGAGAACACCACCAATCTTCTACAGGTATCTTTAGCTGAACACTGTGCAGAGGTCGCACTACACTAACTTGTAGCTTTAGCTGAACACTGTGCAGAGGTCGCACTACACTAACGTGCAAATAATGTAGCTGCCTGCGGTAGTGATCCACCAATCTTCTACAGGTAGCTTTAGCTGAACACTGTGCAGAGGTAGCACTACACTAACTGTAAATACTGTAGCTAATAGGACTAATAGGATCAGAAGAACACCAGCAATTTTCTTCAAATACTGTAATAACACCTGCCTGCCTGTCAGTAGGAAGATAATAACAAGAATGGATCTAGCTAAACTGAATACAGTGTATATATATATATATATATATATATATATATATATATATATACCGTATATACAACACCTGGGATGCATATATATATACAATACACTGTAAGTGCAGCTAACTGACTGACTGTCCTGCCTAATCTATCTAACGTAAATCAAATGACACTGTCTCTCTGTCTCTGTCTCTCACTTCTTTTTCCTTACCAACCTTCTTGAAAAAAATCTAGAGCATTTTTTCATCCTGCTCCAGGTGTTTTACTCTCGCTTGAAAAATAATTAGTTTTTCTCTTTCAGTTAATACCTCTTTAATCCTCTTCCTAACAAGGTCTATTTCATCAGCCATGTCAAAGCCCATATTCCTAAATGAATATAATGTAGCCAACCTGACTTGTAACCTAGAATATCTCCTTTTCTCACTGCTACTTTTATTCCTACTCTTTTTTTTGAAAAAAGAATTTAATTTTCCTTTTGACCCAATCCCACCACCCCAAAGAATTACTGAAATCTTTTTTCCTATTAACCCATCTACTATATACATTACTAAAATGGGCTTTGGCATGCTCGTCCTGAAACAATAAACTATTTAACCTCCATACCCCTAAACCAAACTTAATACTACATACACTGCCACATGGTCTGAAAAAATTACTGGCCTGTGCCTAACATTAGCACATTTGAACACATCAGAAAACAAACATAAATTAATTCTGGATTTGGTGCCCCCACTCTCTGAAAAAAAAGTGAAATACAGATCCACCAGACCCAGAACAATATGAGCATCATTTAGATGTAAGTCCTGAATTACCCCATTCAGCTACTCCTATCCGATCTTTCACAAAATGGATCATATTAAAATCACCCATGATCACACTAGGTCTCCTTCCCACTGCATGTAACTTCAAAACTTCAAAAAAAATCAAGACATTCCTGTCTATTCACAGGAGCATATGAATTAAAAAGCCTAAACTTCTGGTTAAACAAAACTAAATCTGCCATAATTAATCTTCCTAGCACTAACACAAGTGACATAATGCGAATATTTCTATTTGTAATGATAATGCCTATCCCAGCATTCCTATTGTCCCTAACTGCCGACCATATGTAATCCACCACCCACTCCGGAGACCTGGGTAGTCAATTAAGAAAACATTCCTGTAGACAGGTGACGTCTCCTCCATTGACCTGCAAGTCCTCAAAAACAGCACTCTGTCTAGCAGGAGACCCAAAACCCCTCACATTGAGGGACACCAGCTTGATGCTAATTCATATGAAGATATGCATCATTCACCCCCAGTCCTATCACTTAAGCCAGAAAACTGACATACATTCCTCAGGGCCACAATGCTTTCATCATCCAGAAACTTCTGACTAGGCGAAATTGTGGCCGGCTGAAAAATTCCTGGAGTCCCCGGACTTAGTGCTAGTGATTCTACCTCAACTCCGACATCCACCAGGACCTCAAAGGGGTTACTTGTTTCAATTCCAGCTGCCTCTACTTTCAATTTCTTAGCCCTTCTCTTCTTAGGGCTCTCCAAAGCGTCCTCCTTGGTCTTGGCACCCAGTGTCTCCATCTTTTCCACCTCCTCTTGGGCTTCCTGCACCTCCGGCTCTCACTGTAAGGCTGCTGCCAACTCCTCCATAGCCTCCTCCACTGCCCTCTCCACTGTTAATGGCTCCACACTGGTGAGTGTCACTTCTACTCTCTCCTCCACTCTCTCCTCCACACCCTGGTGTCCACTTTCTTCCTCTTCCACCTCCACCTCCCCCTCCTCTTCCTGTCTTTCAGGAGAGTCAGACAGCACCTGTGTGGACACTGGTTGTCCATTCTCAGCAGTGCGCCTGACAGCTTCAGCATAAGACATAGGCCCTTCTTACTTTTGGACAATTATTCACTGTGTGATCATGCTGTCCACATATATCACAGGCCCGCTTAACCAAGCAAGCCCCAGACTCATGTCCCTCCTCCCCACAGTTCCGGCAGTGCATAACCACATTACATTCATCTCTGGTATGCCCAAACTTATGACATCTCCTGCATTGTGTTGGTTGACCAGGATAGTAGAGAAACCCTCTATTTTCTGCTATTGAAAAATTAGCTGGTGGATGCTGCACTCCACCAATCCCTTCAGAATCCACCTTCAGTTTGACAAAAAAATTCAACTTGCCATTAAAGATACCCAGACGATTAGTCAGCCTGAAGCCTTCCTTCACTGAAGAGCAGTATCTCTTCAAAAAGGCCACTACCAAGGCAATGCCCGTGAAGGGGTTAAACAGGTGAACAGCCAATGGCTTCTCCATAGCATACAAGGGTTCCACTATGAAAGGCTTTATAGACTCATGGTTAGCTTTTTCCAATTCCTTACACTTCTCAATAACTCCTGTGCAAAAATTGCTATGCACAAAAGAAACATCATAGTACCTTGGTGCTGCATGGTCCTGGATACAGTAGAGGTGTTGTGGTTCCACTCCAATTAATTTCTCCAGCAAATCCTACACAAGGAACTCCAAACTCACTTTATGCAAATGACCAGGCATAACCTGAAACCGCAAGGTGTTCTGAATTCCCCTTCGCTCCATGGAGTTCAGCAAAGAAAATTCAGGCCAATCTAGCAATCTTGCCTCTTTTCAGGGCATGGTAAAGAATGCTATCTGCAAGCTTTATATAACATAGGTTTGTGTGCTAAAGAGGCAATTGAAAACACATGCACAGTCCATCAAACACACAAAATGCAAGTTCACCCAATGTAGAGACAGAACTTCAAAGTGGGTACACCTGTTAAGGATGTCCTTAAATTACTAACCCAAAAAACACACTCTCTGAGCATGCCCAGAAAAATCCAAATGTTGTTTACACACAAAAAGCACAAAAAAAACAAAGTCCCTGAGCATGCCCAGACCAACCCAAATGCAGCTAGCACAAAAAAAGACATCCCCCTGTCCACAATTAAGCACATCATCCAGCATGCTACAAAATTACAGATGGGACAAAGACCCACCGGTCCAGGGGGCAAACAAAGAGCCTAACATGGGCAAAAGTTATATAACAAATACCATTGCAGTCTATGGGAACTGACTTGTTAATTTTGCTAGTCCCCACTTGGCTGGCTTGTATTCTAGTTATTGGCCTTAAAATGGATATGGGGGCCCAAGTCCCACCCTAAGGGACATATATCAATGTCACCAATTTGGACAACCCCAAAAACTAAACAAGGAGAAGTGCTTTTAAAAATGTAAAATTTCTTAAAAGCTAGTAACTTGGGGGGGGGGGGGGGCTTACTCTGCCTGTAAAGTGGTGCATCTGTGGCATTTATCGAAAATGCAGCTTCAAAGATGTGCGGCTTTAAAGAAAACCTACAAATCTACAAGATTTTAACCCAAAACAAAAAATAGCCTGCCCCCCAATACACACAAAAAACCTACAAATCTGGGTCTGTTAAGGCTTAAAATGAGAACCCCCATGTGAAAAATACCACCCTAAACTAAAACAAATATTGTGCCCCTCCCACACACTAACAAACCCCTAGTCAAACACACAGAAAGACTGCCCGTGAAAGGGGGTGGTTGCTTGGGGGCAGGAGAGGCTCAGGCACCCCAAAAGTCAACCACCTTGTTCCCATACTCAAGGGGACAAGGGCCTCTTCCACACAAGAAAAAATAAATAAATAACTGCGCATCAAAATAAAATAATGTTAACCATCTAAGCTGCAGAGTCCTATATGTGACACAAACACACAGAAATCAAGTGAGAAAAATATTGACTCGCGCTCAAAGCAAAAACTAACATGTGTATGACTGGAAAAGAGTACTCAGCCGATAATAAATAAATATTGTGAAAACATATGATAAATGTGACAAACTTGATATTAGATTGAACAATTGATCCCACTTCCCCTTAAAAGAAATATATTCAATAGCAAATCAAATTCGTACATAAAAACCATAAGGGATAGCAGTGTATATAAAGGGTAATATCTTAGTTTGAAGAAAAATATGAAAAAAGGGAGGGTGCCCCTGGAAGACGCAATTCTTTTGCGAAACGCAGCGTAGGGCTGAGCGGTGTCATCGCGTCACCTTCCTAATATCGTTGTACTCCAGCAGGACGGGCGGCCTGTGTACATCCGGCCGGTGTCACAGACTGCCTCTCATCAGAGGATATTTGCTTTTTATATGTGAGTGTTTACTATGTTTTTTTAATAAAATACCAATTGATTTTACACTATGGGAGCCTTCTTCTGTTTCCCCTATATGATGTCTACATTCCATTGAGGGCCGAGTGTTGCCTTTTTCCCTGTGGATCCATTTGCTATACAGCCTCAATACAGTTTTAGAGGTTCCAATCCGGTCATCATTCTAGTTCCCGAGTTATCCGAGCAGCATGACTACAATGCCCATTTAGACCCTCTGTAACGGGGGGTCATGGGGTTCCGGTAAGCGGCCAGTCACTTCATTTATGGTGGTGGACCCACACATCTGGGATTTCAGTTTAATTGGACTTTTTTTGCATTACCACAGCACTTGTAGGGTGTTTTTTGTATATGGCCTTTCCCCTCCCTTTTTTTCATATTTTTCTTCAAACTAAGATATTACCCTTTATATACACTGCTATCCCTTATGGTTTTTATGTACGAATTTGATTTGCTATTGAATATATTTCTTTTAAGGGGAAGTGGGATCAATTTTTCAATCTAATATCAAGTTTGTCACATTTATCATATGTTTTCACAATATTTATTTATTATCGGCTGAGTACTCTTTTCCAGTCATACACTTGTTAGTTTTTGCTTTGAGCGCGAGTCAATATTTTTCTCCCTCTTCCACACAACCCTAGGCTGGGGTTGTGGTGGGCTGCGGACAAGGGGCTTTACGGAATGTGGAAAACCCCTTTAAACTAGTGCTTACAAGCTGCTTTGTGGTTGGTATTGGGCTGAGCCCAACATGCCCCAAAGGCAGCCAGCTATGTTGAGTGCATGTGGCCTTGTATGGTTCAGGAGGGGTTTGAGCGATCGCTCTTCTCGCCCCTTTCCTAGCTGGCCCTGTTGTATGCTCTGAAAAATTATGTGGTTTGGATTGGTGAAGGCAGCTCATAGCCTTTTAAGAATAGAGTGGAGTGTGGAGTACCCCTTTAAAAGCAAATTGCATGTACGTTGCTAAACATTTACTAAGATTTTGGCCGAGCAGTGAACAAATGCATTTGAACGAGCGCAAGAGCCGATTGCGCATGCGCACTGCTTACATTGATCTCACGCAGTTCTAAACGTACTTGTGGGCACAGCAGAATTTCTCTGAAAAAATTATTTCTCATTCTATTTTGGGCATATTTGTTATTTGGGCAGTTGTTACTAAACTTCCTCACATCACCCCACATCACCCCATGATATTGGCACCTCCATCTTCTGTTAATATTGAATTGAAGATGCCGTGCGCCATGTCCATAGTGGCGCACAGATTGCATTCTCCCGTGCACCGAGATTGCTACAGTAAATGGGGAATTTGCGCTCTGTTCCTGGTGCACCATTTCATATATATGAAAATGTACGTTGCGCCTCGCCATGCACCTCTACTGATGGTGCACAGCTTTCGTAAATTAGCCCCACGGTGTTTTTTTTCAAAATTGTAGCTTTTCTTTTGTTTATAGCGCAAAGAAAAAACAAAACGCAGAGGTGATCATATACCACCAAAAGAAAGCTCTATTTGTGGGGGAAAAAAAGGACATCAATTTTGTTTGGGTACAGCGCTGCATGACCGCGCAAATGTCAGTTAAAGCAACACAGTGCCTTATCGCAAAAAATGGCCTGGTCATTGAGCAGCCAAATCTTCCGGGGCTGATGTGGTTAAATAGAGCTATATGTATTATGTATCAAAGCCAGGGATTTTTCCACGTCAGTTAACATCAGAATTATGTCATTCGCGAATAGGCTAATGCCGCGTACACACGGACGGACTTTCCAATGTAAAATGTGCGACCGGAGCTTGTTGTCAGAAATTCCGACCATGTGTGGGCTCCATCGGAAAGTTTCCATCTGAATTTCCGTCACACAAAATTTGAGATTTGGTTCTCAAATTTTCCGACAGCAAAATCCATTTTCATCAATTCTGATTGTGTGTACACAATTCTGACGCACAAAGTGCCACGCATGCTCAGAATCAAGCAGAAGAGCCGCACTGGCTATTGAACTTCATTTTTCTCGGCTCGTCGTAAGTGTTGTATGTCACCGCGTTCTTGACGTTCGGAATTTCCGACAAGATTTGTGTATGCAAGACAAATTTGAGCCAACATCTGTCTGAAAAAATCCATGGATTTTGTAGTCGGAGTGTCCAATCAATGTCCGATCATGTGTACGGGGCATTATAGTATGCATTCTCTTTTTTATCCAGAAACCAACGATATCGGGATGAGATTGTATATATATTGCCAAAGATTCCATTAGTAAGTTGAAGATAAGCAGAGAAAGAGGGCATCCTTGCCTTGAAACATTTGTTATTGGCAACAGGTCAGATAAAGCCACAGAGGTGAACACTTGTGCAGATGGTGAGGTATAGAGTGCCATTATGGCCGAGTAGATAGAGCCTTGAAATCCAAAGGCGGACAATGTCTGGGCCAGGTATGTCCAATGTATTCTGTCAAATGCCTTCTCTGCATCCAGCGGCAGGAGCAGAGAAGGTGTTTTTTTCTGGTTGGCAATATGGATAATACTGACAATATTGACAATTCTGTGGGTAGCATCTGTTGTTTGTCTATTTTTAGTGAAACCAGATTGGTTTGGATGGATAATATGGGGTAAGTCAACTAGACTCATGGCAATAATTTTGGCGTATATTTTTAAATCATTATTAAATAGAGATATTGGGCGAAAATTTTGGGGGGAGACGGGATCTTTCCTTGGCTTTGATAGTGTCATTATTGTTGCTCTAAGCATCTCAGTTGGAAAGTTTGAAGATATTTTCCATGTGAGTGGTTACGATATGTTTGAAAGTTTTATAATCCATCTGGTCCAGGGGATTTACTATCAGGTAGTGATTCTAGCGTTTTATAAATTTCAGGAATTGTAAAGGGTGAATTCAGTATTTTTTTAATATAATCTTTATTTTACAAATTCTTTCATTTTACACAACATATACACAAATAAAAAAATATACATTATAGATACAACCATACATATGATTTATAATTCTCTACCCTATATATAGGTCCATGCTTGTATCTTTTGTTTTCCCAATCAATATAGCAATCCAAATTCCTAAAATTATTTTTATCCAAACTCGTACGTAACTAATGAACATTAACTCAAACAAACCTTACCCGCTACCACCCCCATGAAAACAAAAAAAAAACAAGGGGGGGGATTGGAAGGGGAAGGGAAACAGGAGGGCCCTGTAATGTTGTTCTACATATAATTTGATAAATTTGCAGAGGTTCTGAACTCCTCCCCTTGTTGCCATGTCTTTAAGGTTTGTTCCCTTAGACCTGCTTCTGTCATTATCATCAGCTCCAGGACATGCATCTCGCTTATCTCACACACTCACTCCCCGATTGAGGGATCTACCGCCTTCCTCCAATTTTGAGCTATAACTGTGCATGCTGCTGTTAGCATGTGTCTTAAAATATCTTTTTTTATAGATTTTATGGAGCCTGGAATCATTGACAATACAGGCACTAACACATCTGGCTGTGCATTAAGTCCTGTAATTTTCTGATATATATTGTAAATCTTTGACCAAAATAACAGAACCAACTTACCTCTTCATTTTCCTTATTCATTTTATCTACCGGGCATCTATATCATCTTGCTAAGAATTAATAATTCCTTTCCTGATGTCTACTTGATAAAGATAATTTATGTGTTAATAGAAACGATCTTTCGCATTTTAGTCTAGGGATGGTCAACTCCAACTCTTCTTCCCACCTAGTTAAGTATGTTGACTCTTGCGTTGACTGTTGCGCTTTATTTTTTGGGAGTGAATATTTATATATTATGGATAAGATGTGAGCTGGTCTTTGCTCTTGTAGTAGTAGTTGTTTGAATTCTGTTAATGGTCTATTAACAAGTTTTTTGTCAAAGATTGAATATATGTTTGAAGTTGTTGATATTGCATCCACTTGGTCCTAAATTCTGGGCCTAAGGAATCCAATGGAGGGAGTCTGTTCTCCACCAAGGTCTGGACCACCCTCACATCCTGTGCCATTTTAAGAAGGTCAAAGCTTCCATTGCTGGTGGAAATTCAGGGTTACAAAATAAAGGTGTCATTGGCCCAATCTGGGTAGACCAGGTCTCTCTCTTCGATAGTGCATTCCACACTTTCAGTGTTGAGGATACCAAAGATGGCATTTCTCTCTTAGGATCTTGGAAATCCCTGGTTATCCATGGTAATGATTTGAATTTCATGGCTGTGTCATCTTCCTCCAATTTCACCCATTGCTTAAATTTGCTTTATGGAACTAATCCACTATCCTGGACATAAATACAGAACAGAGATACATTGAAAAATCTGGGAGAGCCAAGCCGTCATTTTTCTTTGCCCTGATTAGTATATCTCTTCTAATTTGAGGTGATTTATGTGCCCATATGACTCTCCCTACAGCTTTACGCAATTGATCTAATAGATTTGTTGGAAAGAATATTGGAATTGTCTGAAATATATATAACACCTTTGGCAATATGTCCATTTTTACAATATTAATCCTTCCCATCCAGGAAAAAAATGTTCTGTCATACTTTTGAAGCATCTTAATTATCGGGAGATAATTAAGTTCTTGAAGTTTAGTTAAATCTCTAGAAATGTGTGCTCCTAGATATTTAATGACTATCTTTTGCCATTTAAAAGAAAAATTTTTTTGGAGAAGGTCTAAAGTCTTATTTGATAGTGTAATATTCAGCGCTTCTGATTTGTCTTAATTGACTTTAAAATTACTCAATATTCCAAAACAGTTAAATTCTTGAATGAGGTTTGGTATAGTCACTACTGGATTAGTTATATACAACAGCAAGTCATCTGCATATACTGATGTTTTGTGTTCTATTTCCTTGACCCTTATCCCTTGTATATCTACTTTTTTAAATTTCAGGAATTGTAAAGGGTGAATTCAGTATTTTTAAGTTTGCGGGGGTTTTTTGGGGGATTTTAAGTTGGCTAAGTAATATCTTGATAACTTCAGGTGTGGGTTGTGGTGTACTAGTGTCTGCTTTTAAATTGTACAGTGATCCGTAGTAGTCACTAAAAGCGTTGGCTACTGCTTGTGGATGGCACAATTTGTCAATGGTTTTTGGGTGGAAAATGAAAGGATCTTTTGTATCTAACTCCCCTCAAACGCTGAGCTAGAAGTTTGCCGGCTTTATTGCCGTTAGCGTAGTATGACATTTTCAATCTTCTGGATGTTTTTTCAAAATCATCTCAGATAGAGCAGAATTTGTGTCTTGTATAGCTCAATTTTTGGGATATTTGGGAAGAGGGATTGGTTTTATTCTGGGAGTCGAGTATTTGAATTTCTTTTGTAGATCGTCTAAACGCTTAAGTCGCTTCCTCTTCATTCAAGCCCCCAATTTGATAAAGATTCCTCTGATGAAGGCTTTGTGAGCATTCCAAAGCAGGAAAGGATCATCAACAGATGGAGCATTATCTTTAAAGTAATCAATTAGGCATTGTTCAATTTCATTTTTGGATTCTGATAGCTGGAGGAGTCTCGGATTTGATCTCCAAATAAAGGTGGCGTTGGAGTATAATGAGTCCTCTAGAGTCAGTGAGACCCATGCATGGTCTGACCATATAATATTGTTTATTAAAGAGGAAGATGCTTTCATCAATACTCCATGGTCCAGAAGAAAGAGATCAATTCTACTGTAGCTTTGATTTAAGGATTTATTTTCAGGTAGTGATTCTATCGTTTTATACATTTTGGGAATTGTAAAGGGTAAATTCAGTATTTTTAAGTTTGTGGGGGTTATTTGCGGGATTTTAAGTTGGCTAAGAAATGTATTGATAATTTCAGGTGTGGGTTGTGGTGTACCAGTGTCTGCTTTTAAATTGTACTATGTTTCGTAGTAGTCACTAAAAGCATTGGCTACTGCTTGTGGATGGTACAATTTGTCAATGGTTTTTGGGTGGATCTTTTGTATCCAACTCCCCTCAGACGCTGAGCTAGAGGTTTGCTGGCTTTATTGCCGGTAGCATAGTATGACATTTTCAATCTTCTGGATGTTTTTTCAAAATTATCTAGGAGGAATTTGTGCCTTGTATAGCTCAATTTTTGTGATATGTGGGAAGAGGGATTGGTTTTATTCTGGGAGTCGAGTATTTGAATTTCTTTTGTTAGATCGTCTAAAAGCTTAAGTTGCTGCCTCTTTATTTGAGCCCCCAATTTGATAAAGATTCCTCTGATGAAGGCTTTGTGAGCATTCCAAAGCAGGAAAGGATCATCAACAGATGGAGCACTATCTTTAAAGTAATCAATTAGGCTTTGTTCAATTTCATTTTTGGATTCTGATAGCTGGAGGAGTCTCGGATTTGATCTCCAAATAAAGGTGGCGTTGGAGGATAATGAGTCCTCTAGTGTCAGTGAGACCGATACATGGTCTGACCATGTAATATTGTTTATTAAGGAGGAATATGCTTTCATCAATAGTCAATGGTCCAGAAGAAAGAGATCAATTCTACTGTAGCTTTGATGTGGAGTAGAAAAAAAGCTGCAATCTCTTTCATTTGCATTTAGACATCTCCTTCATCATAGAGCTTGCGATGGTTGATGAAAAGTTGTAGAGCTAGAGGGTTTCTTTTAGGGAAAGAGGTACAGTCGATATTGGGGTCCGGTGTGAGATTAAAGTCTCCACATAGTAACAATCAGCCTTTTTGTTCATTGCAAACTTTTCGCAGTAGTTTATTGATAAAGCGTAGTTGGTGAACATTAGGGGTGTATACGTTCACAAGGGTATATGTGGATGAATTAATCCCACAAATGAGGATGAGGTAACGTTCTCTTGGGTCTTTAATTTCTTTTATGAGGTTGAATGAAACAGTGTCTATAATAGCTAGTAAAACTCCCCTTTTTTTGGAATCCGCATTCGCTGTAAAAATATGTGGGGAATTTTTTTGAGTGCACTTTGGAGGTGCGTCATTGCAGAAATGCATCTCCTGGAAACTTAGAATATCACTCTTGTACTACAATGCTTCCTTCCAGAGAGTTTTATGTTTGACAGGATGATTAAGGCCCTTGGCATAATTGATAGAAAGTTTATTCCCATTGTGAGGGTGTTTGATATGTTTGTGAGGGTGTTGAGGTTTACTTACAGTAAGTGACCTCTAGTGGACATTTTCAGTATAGACTGCCGGTTTTCTTCCCATTAGAAGCGACCATGTTGAAAGGCTTTTGGATTGTTGTCTTCGGAGTAATGGAGGACTTAGACATAAAGCATAGGAAAAAAATAGAAAAAGAAAGAGAAACGGTAATCTATAACTATGAACGTTTTTCAGGTCTCCCATGACTTAGAGGAGAAGAGTGGATTTTCCGAATCTGGGTGCAGCTATAATTCTGCTCAAGTAAAGCGAGGCTAAGAAGGAAAAAATGTTAAACAGTTTAACGGGACAAGTTCTGTAAGGAACTTTTGCTCCTTGAGGGTATGTAAGCAAAGGTAATAGTTCGTCCAGAGGCTATTTGTGTTTGTGTGAATTTGTGGCAATGACCAGACACCATTCTGGATTCACTCATTCAGTATGTCTCCCTGAAGGTGCCGAGCCTTGCAGTTCGGGAATTATATTCCAAGCCTTTAAGAGGGAGATACCTTTTTCCAGGTAGTCAACCACATGTGTAGATCCCTCATATGTGACGATAATCTTGGTCGGGTACCCCCATCTGTAGGTGATGTGGGGGTTACAAAGAGATTTTGTTATGGTGTTGAGATTTCTTCATTTTTGAAGTGTATATTGCGAAAGATCCGCATAGAGTTGTAGGTCTGAGTATTGAGATGGGATTTGAGACTTGTTGTGGGTGGCTGACATAAGATTTTCTTTGATGTGGAAGAAATGCAGGCGTAGAATTACATCCCTAGGAATTTTTTTTGGAAGATAGGTGGGCAATGTATACTATCTATAGTCTTATCCAGATCTGTGGCATCAGGAAGGATCGATTTGAACGGAGTAGTGGCATATGAGTGGAGGTTATCCTGCTGGATGTTCTCAGGGACTCCTCTAATTTTGAGGTTATTACAACTCGATCTGTCTTCTATATCTGCTAATTTGGCTTTAAACCTATCCATTATCATCCTTATTTCCATGTGTGTCTATCAGGACATTTATGGTGGTGGCAAACTCTCCCATTTTTGTTTCTACATGCTCTACTCTATTTTCAACAGCCTGGAGATCATTATTGATTCTATTCATGTAGGAGGCTAGGTCTGACTGTATGGAGGATCTACGGGACACTTACATGTCCTTAAGGACAGTGCCCATAACTGGTTGTTTGACAGTGGGGAACTCCTCTATAGTGTCAGGCAAGTCTCTTGTGTCCTCCCCTGTGTCTCCAGCTGGACTCACCTCCTGTCTTCCATGCTCTCTGTCCAGCCTTAATCTGGCTTTCACTGGGCTGCCAGATGCTGGAGTGGAATTGTATACATGTGTAAATTAGTTTTTTCTGCTCCCTGGTCAGTCTGCCTGGGATGACTGATGAGGAGAGCGGGCGGACACTGGCGGAGAAGAGACGGCGCTTTCTTGGTGGGCTCCATGTGGCTGCTGGACAAAGAAGACTGTTAGTTTCTTTCCCCCTTCCTCTTCCCTGGCAAATCCCTGGTGGTCGCATGTGATCGTTTGTGTGGTGGGTGGATTGCGCCGCTGGAACGCCACTGCAAGCTGTTTAGTCCCTTGCTGGAGCCGAAGAAAGGCCCTAATCCATCATGGATCCAGGTCGGCCACGCCCCAATGATTTCTGCTTTTCTGTGTAATGTGATGAATAGAGTTGTTTACTATTCTTACATTTTGGTCTAAACAATCTTTTTGGGCTACACCCCATAAAATCCCTAAGGGCTCTGTTTTTTTTTTAACTTAAGGATACATGAAACACAAGGGTAATCTTCATACTATCAGGAAATTTTAAGAAAAAATTGACTGGGTTAATTTAAGCTGAAATCTGGAAATTTCCCACAGATGGAAGATGCACCTTACAATTTTTCATTGATACCAAACTTTGTCACCCACGTGAAAGGCAGGAAGCAATCTTTGATGTCTTTTCTTAACATTTTTGAGCATCCTTCAAAGTCTCGATCAATTTCTCCTGAATCTCCTGCAATGTAAATAATCTGTTGGTAACAGCAGGAATTTGAGTTGAGATAGGGTGATCAGGAATGAAAACTGGACACCCAGTGTTTAAGGAAAAAGGACTTTGAGCAACAGAGCTATGTTTAGAATTGTTTGAAGCAAATTCTTCCGTAGGAAGATAGTCCAGCCAGTCACCCTGAAGATAACTGACAAAACATTGAAGGTACTGCTCCAGAGTTTGATTGGCTCTCTTGGTCTGACCATTAGACTAGGGATGAAAAGCAGAAAACAGATTCATCTTAACTAGGGATGAGCCGAACCCCCCCCGGTTCGGTTCGCGGCAGAACATGCGAGCAGACCAAAAATTAGTGCGAACATGTGAACCCCGTTAAAGTCTATGGGACTCGAATGTGAAAAATCAAAAGTGCTAATTTTAAAGGCTAATATGCCAGTTATTGTCATTAAAAGTGTTTGGGGACCCGGGTCCTGCCCCAGGGAACATTGCAAAAAAAAAGTTTTAAAAACGGCCGTTTTTTCAGGAGCAGTGATTTTAACAATGATTAAAGTGAAACAATAAAAGTGTAATATTCCTTTAAATATCGTGCCTGGGGGGTGTCTATAGTATGCCTGTAAAGTGGCACATTTGTCCTGTTTTTAGAACAGTCCCTGCACAAAATTACATTTCTAAAGGAAAAAAGTCATTTAAAACTGCTTGCAGCTGTAATGTAATATTGCCCCCCCAGCCCATTACTGGGCCCTTTTGGTCTTGTATGGATATTAAGGGGAACCCCGCACCCAAATAAATAAAAAGGCATGGGGCCCCAGGCCCTATATACTCTGAACAGCAGTATACAGGTGATCCCCGGGTTACAAACAAGATAGGGACTGTAGGTTTGTTGTTAAGTTGAATCTGTTTGTAATTTGGAACAGGTAAATTTTTTAGGTGTAGCTCTAGCCCAAAAATCTATTTTTAAGCTTTTTGGATATTATAGGGCAGGGTTATCACCCCCGTAACATTTTTTTTTGCTGTCTGTGCCCCTGTTCAGAAGATTTCACCTCATTTTCTGTCCCAATGACAATTGGATTTTGAAAATTTTGGGTTATTAGGGGAACAAGGATTGGTGATAAAGCATCAGTGGAGACACCTTTTTCCCATATTAACTCTTACAGGAGAGAATTTAACATCTATGGGTAGATTTTCTCTCACTTCCTGTTGTCTCCCTCCATTTGTAAGTAGGAGTCGTTTGTAAGTCGGATGTTTGAAAAAAGGGGGCCGCCTGTACATACTATATGGCCTGCCCTATACACTCTGCTGAAAATTGGGCCTTAGGTGTTGGTGGTACCAGAACACTGTAAGCCCTCACAGTTACTCTTGGTAAACCAAGCTGGAATGGGCCCTGCTGTGAAATATTATATCAAGAATTGTAAATATATGCCCCTGTTAAACAGAGGCAGAAAAATTGGGCATTAGGCGGTGGTGGTGGCACAACACTGTAAAGCCTCACAGATACTTTTGTTGAGCGCAGAAACAGGCCCTGCTGTTAAATATTAGATCAAAAATTGTAATTACGCGCCCTTGTTAAACAGGGGCAGAGAAATTGGGCCTTAGGCGGTGGTGGTGGTGGCACAACACTGTAAAGGCTCACAGATACTCTTGTTGGGCCCTGCTGTGAAATATTATATCAAGAATTGTAATTACATGCCCCTGTTAAACAGGGGCAGAAAAATTGGGCATTAGGCTGTGGTGGTGGCACAACACTGTAAAGCCTCACAGATACTTTTGTTGAGTGCAGGAACGGGCCCTGCTGTGAAATATTAGATCAAAAATTGTAATTGAAGTACAGTGCAGTCGTAGTGCAGTTGCTACTACTTTTCTGGTGGTGTACACAATACAGTGTAGTGCAGTGTTGCAAAACAGAATATACATCATGTCCAGAAGGCCGCCAAGGATAGGCAGACGCTCACAAAATTACCATAGTGGAAAAATTTCCCCAGGGGGCTTTTAAGCAGCAAAATATTTCTGAAACAATGTTTAGTAACCATGTTTAGTAACCATGTTTAGAAAAATAATATTTATTTCAGACATAGAATGCATTGCATAAATACAATCAATATCACATAAAATTTACAGTAGTCGACATCAGCAACAACAAAGGACCATCTCCCATGGCAATCAATTCATTAAAAAAGTTCTAATTGTACAGTTACATTGTATCAATACTATCCATATGAATCCCCATGATGCGCACAGGCCACTGAAAGAGGGCAAGCAGGCTCTGAGTCTACAGTCAACAGTGCTGGTCATGGACATGGTGCATCCTCTGCCAGTGGCCGTGGGGCACACTTGTCCTTTTTTTCTGCTACTGGCTGTATTATTGAGCTAGAACATGCAGAAGAGTTGGTGGAGTGGATAGCAAAGCCATCCTCATCATCCTCATCCTCTGTCACCCAGGCTCAGAGTAGTTTTCCTTCCTATGCAGCTGCCAAAACAGCCCATTCCACTGGCTCCTTGTCCACAGTCATTCCTTCTATAGCCCAACCATCATGCACAGAGGAGTCCCCCGAACTATTCAACCACAGTGTTGGGTACATGCTGCTGGAGGATGCACAGCGAATTGAAGGCTCTGATGTTGGTTCCCAGGTTGAGGAAAGTAGTAACGTGAGCCTGGAGAGAGGGGGTACCCAAGAAGGACAGGAAACTGGCAGTCATGTTCCCCCAGCTGCAGCATAGTGCCAAGTTTGCTCCAGTGACGAGGAGGGAGGGGATGATGAGGTCACTGACTCTACTTGGGTGCCTGATAGAGTAGAGGAGGAGGAGGCACAAATCCAACGAGGCAGGATGTCCTCTAGGGGGCAGCTTAAGGGCAGCCACCCTACTGCATTAAACCGCAGAGCTCTGCAGGTGCAGGGCGCTGCTGACTCCCCACTGAATTTGAAAAGCACCTTGGTGTGGGCCTTTTTGGATATGTGTGCAGCAGATTGCACCGTAGCTGTATGCAACCTATGTCTGAAGTGGATCAAGCGTGGCCACAACAGCAGCCGCTTGTGCACCACATGCGTGACCAGACATATGACGACCTCCCATGCAATCTTTTTCCCATATACTATATTTGAGATTTAATATCTCTCAGATATGATTTGGGTTAAATGAGAGTTCTTTGACCATGAGTGAATGCTTTAACACAATAAAAACATTCACTGGTGAGTAGTTCAAAGTCAATCTAATACACAACCATCTATCTATAGTCTACACCAAGGAAGAAAATATTAGGTTAAAATAAGAGAATTACATGAAGGAATACAGAGTATATTCCTGAAAACATTAATCTGCAAACATATTTAGTTAATGTAAAATGCAGACCTTTCCTATAATTACCCTTTGCACCAAAGTTCCATTCTGATGGTTGCTCTCCCATAAAAGTGTATGTTTGCCTTCCATCTAGTCTGTGTATATCATTGCATGCTGATTGGTTGGCATAGTGTAGCTCTGATTGGTGAGCTTCCCTATTCCTGGTTAAGGACTGACTACATCTCCAATGCCTATACTTTGCATAAGTCAGCCCCCTTTAATGCAAATCCTTGTGACTATTCTGAGCAGGAGATTAAGTTGAATTTTCCCGGGAAGTTAAGTACTGATTACGGGTTGGCCTCCCTTCGTTGCATATCCCAGCATGGGATCCTTTGAAGTGAGTATGTGTAAAACAATGAGGTTTTGATCCCATTTTTTGTATACACAAGCCTAGGCACCGACTTGTTTGGTCTACCAGAGATTTCTGTGAAGATAATATGTTCCGCCCTACATAGATAAAAGCTAAATTAAATGTATTCATTAAATATAAATAAATTAAATGTAAATTAAATATAAATTAAATATATTCATAATTACAATATCCATTGGCAACAGCACTTGAAAGACCCACATCAAAGAAAAAGGCGGACTTCTCCTTGCTCCTCATCTGGGATCTCCAACCCTACTCCAGTTCTCTCGAAAACCTGCACTGAGAGGAATGAAGGTATAGCAATAGGTGTCCCAAGTACTTGCAGCCAATCTGCTAGCAGTACACCACCATCTGATTTTAGCAGGCAAATTTCCCTACCCCAGTTGCTAAACCATGAAATGAAATTCGGTCCCAGCCATCCACATGCTCACAGTCTGAATGCCAGCTTGGCTAAATTGCTAGCACTGAAACTACTGCCTTTTCAGCTGGTAGACTCTGCCCCCTTTCATGAATTTGTAGAATGTGCTGTACCTCAGTTGCAGGTTCCAAAACGCCATTTCTTTTTGCGGAAAGCCATTCCAGCTCTCTACCAGCATGTGGAAGGCAATGTTTTTGTCTTGTTGGACAGGGCGGTCAGCAGTAAAGTGTATATTACCGCAGACTCTTGGTCTAGCAGGGATGAGCAGGGATGTTACCTTTCCTTCACGGTGCACTGGGTAACGCTGCTGGCAGCTGGGAAGAATGCAGGACAGGGTTTAGTATTGTATGAGCTTGTTCCGCCACCACGCCTCCAAAATGCTTGTGGTGATTCTGCCACAGCTCTCTCCTCCACCCCCTCCTTTTCTTCTTCCTCTATGGCCTCTTCTGCAGATTTGTTCTCTGAATCAGCGGTGCTCTGTAAGCTCTGTAAGCGTTCAAGGGGCTACGCAAAAAGATGCCATGCGGTGCATGAGTTACATAGTTACATAGTAGGTGAGGTTGAAAAGTCCATCAAGTCCAACCTATGTGTGTGATTATATGTCAGTATTACATTGTATATCCCTGTATGTTGTGGTCGTTCAGGTGCTTATATAATAGTTTTTTGAAACTATCGATGCCCCCTGCTGAGACCACCACCTGTGGAAGTGAATTCCACATCCTTGCCACTCTTATAGTAAAGAACCCTCTACGTAGTTAAAGGTTAAACTACTGCTTAGGGAACAGGAGCCACACTGGGGCAGAGATTCTGTCAGGTCTGCAGGGGTTGTTGATGCCACGCCAGCTTTAGCCAGGAATAGTTGTATGCGACAATGGCACCAACCTTCTCTCTGCCCTCTGACAGGGACACTTGTTCCATGTTTGGCACACATCCTGAATTTGGTGTTTGACAACGGTTCTTGAGCAGGTACCCAGGCGTACAAGATCTCCTGAGGCAGGCCAGAAAAGTCTGTGGTCATTCCCAATGGTCACACAATGCCAGTGCTCGGCTGGCTGACATTCAAAGGGAATGCAACCTGTCCACCGACCGCCTCATTTGTGACATGTCCACCAGGTGGAAGTCAACGTTGGCAATGCTGCAGCGGCTGTACATGCAGCAGAGGCCCATCAATGAGTACCTGTGTGAGTATAGCACCAGGGCAGGGTCAGGGGAGCTTGACTTCTTTTCGCTATGCCAGTGGCTACTGATCAAGGATGCATGCACTGTCCTGTCACCATTTGATGAGGCCACAAGGATGGTGAGCAGCGACAATGCATGAATGATACTGTCCCTCTTGTCTTCCTGTTGGAGCACACGCTTCATGGAATAATAGACAGGGCACTTGAGGCAGAACAGTGTGAGGAAGAGGAGGACTTCCTTACCTCTCAAGGCCACCTTTATCCAGATATTATTCCTGCAGGCCCACCAAACACACAGGAAGAAGAGGAGGAGGAGGATGGTGGACGTGGAGGATTACACTCAGCAGCAGTCTTCAAGGGATGGTTTTCAGTCCCCAGAAACCCAAGGAGTTGTACGTGGCTGGGAAGAGGTTGTTATGGATCATGTGATCCTTAGTGACCCAGAGGACTCAGAATCGAATGCCTCTGCAAACTTTCGCAGGCTTCGCAGAATTAGGGAGGCCATGCAGCGTAAGGACCCTAGGATTCGTGGTATCAAAGAGAAGGAATCATTACTGACTGGCAACCTGTCACGTACCTGGTAGTTTTGAGCCTGAACTGCAGAGAGAGGCCTCCCCTACGGCTCCCACTCACGGCCCCCTGGAATGGAGACAGAGGGCACAGGAGTAAGGAGTGGTATGAGTGCCTGGCAGGATCAACAGTCAGTTCAGAAGTCCAGGAAACACTACGAGCCAGGAGACTGGACCTGGAGAGTAGACTGGAGACTGGAGTGCTGGACTGGAACCAGGAAATACAGCACGCAAGTAGACTGGAGACTGGAGTGCTGGGCTGTAACCAGGAACAACAGCAGGCACAGAGAGGTCAGGCAGGCTGGGTCAGATATGAGGCAGGCAGAGGAGGTAGCAGAGGGTGGAGGGGGAGGGGTTACGTTCTTGATTGGCTGAGTAACAATATGTCCCTTTACAATTATATGTATATATAGGAGGACTGCTGAAGGGGGTTCACTGCTGTGGTCTGAGGAAGGGGGGACTTGCCCCTTGAAACGCGTCAGCTGGCAGTGATTTCTGTGATTTCCTCCGTGACCTCTGGAGAATTGTCCATGTTCAACTGAATGCTGCTACTTGATGACCATATACTGCAATTACGTTATTTATGTTTTGTAAGTAGGCTTTTTTTATCTTCTTAATAAATTTTTATCCAAAGATAATGCACTAGGCTGGTGCACCCTCTTGTTTCTCTTTTATCTTTTGACTACTAGGCAGAGGAGGTACCAGAGAGTCAGGCAGAAGAATCGTCAGGCTGGCCGGTGGTCAAGTATCAAGCAGACAGCAGAGGTACCAGGGAATCGTAGGCAATCCGGAGGTCAGATGCAGGCAGACAGCTGGGTTGGTCACAAACAGATAGCCGGGTCTAAACAGGTAATCACAGATCAGGTCAGATTAAGCACACGGAACGCTGTAGAGCAGACAGTGGGACTGGAAGTGACAGACAGCCTTAAATAGCCCACCTGGCTCCAACAGGGATGCGCACGCGTGTGCACAGTGTCGCTCACAAGTGCACACCAGTGAGCCTGGGGCGCCGATTACTGGAAAGGATTTTCCTGACACAACCCTTCTTGATCCATGTTATAAGGGTAAGGTTGCAGAACTCATCCTGCCTTCGCAGAGGGAGCAGAGGATGAAACATCTTCAGGAGGCTTTGAAGAAAGGTTTGTGCAATGCATTTCCAGACCCTGTGAGGTTACAATTTCCTGTCAGGTCACCTGAGGCCAGGTGACAGATGCACACCGTTGGGGTCAGGAGTGCACCACAAAGGTAGTGGACCCTACGTCTGACTGCTGCGGATGGGAGTCTAGGTGGTTAAGGAAGGCAGGTCCTCTGGAACATCAACATGGATCCCACAGGGGATAGAGCATAATATTCCCCAGGGCACGGAGTCTAAGAGCCAGCAGCCTCTAGTAGTGAGAATGGACTGGGCTGCAACTGGCTCCAGGTCGCGACCCCCAGGGTCTCCCAGCTCACACCAACAGTAGGCTACAGGAGGACAGAGATAGTAAGGGAATAAGCAAAAGATCGGTGTGACTAGCAGACAAGGATAAACATAGAACATGCCAAAGGTCAGGGTCACAAGCAGGCAGGGAGAACAAGCCAAGATCGCTAACTGGAATCAGACATAGAAGACACAGCAAGATGTATTTGTATATATATTTGTAAATATAATAAGTACACTGCAGCTAACTGAATCACCTGCCTGCCAGCAGAAGTATATTAGAAACAGTACACCAGACTGCAGTCAGATCTAGCTAAACTGGATACAGTGGGATACATATATATATATATATATATATATATATATATATATATATATATATATATATATATATATATATATATATATATGTATATATATGTATATACAAGACTGTCTGTGTGTGTGTGTGTGTATGTATATATATATATATATATATATATATATATATATATATATATATTAAAAACACTGCAGTAACTAAATCACCTGCTTGCCAGAAGTATATTAGAAACAGTACACCAGGAATGGCCTGCAGTGAGATATAGCTAAACTATATGCAGTGGGTATATATATACGAGACTATCTGTATATATATATATATATATATATATATATATATATATATATATATTAAATACACTGCAGCTAAATGAATCACCTGCCTGCCAGAAGTATATTAGAAACAGTACCACCAGGAACGGACTGCATTCAGATCTAGCTAAACTGGATACAGTGGATATATATATATATATATATATATATATATATATATAAAACACTGCAGCTAACTGAATAATCTGTCTGCCTGCTCAATCTAAATGACACTCTCTCTCTGTCCACGCCAACGACACACTAAAAGAGGCCGACGTGCAATTGGACTTATATAGTGTGGAGCATGGACTTAGTCCCCCTGAGCCATGATTGGCCAAAGGCACTCTGCTTTTGGCCAATTATGGTTCTCTTAGCTGAGGGCGCTGTGTTTGGCCAAAGCATGCAGGTCATGGTGCATGCTCTGGCCAATCATCATACAACAATGCACTGCGCTCCCGCAGTGCATTATGGGTCATTACGCCCCGTCGAATTTGGCGCGAACGGACCATAATGTTCGGTTTTCGACGAACGGGCGAACAGTCAACTGTCAACAGTCAACTGTTCGAGTCGAACTCATGTTCGACCCAAAAAAGAAAGCTCATCCCTAATTGTAACACCTAAGGCTGAACAAAACCTTTTCCGCAACTTTGAAGTAACTTGCACTTTTCTGTCTGACAATACATCATCCGGGATTCCCAAAACATCTGTTCCACAATTTGTTCAGCAGTGTGTACCCCCTTAACTATGAGGGATAAGCTTCGTGTTCGAGTCGAACCCATGTTCGACTCGAACATCGTCTGTTCGCCCGTTTGGCGAATTGCCAACGATATGGGCCGTTCGCGCAAAATTCGTGTGGCGCGTCACGGCCCATAATTCACTGCGGCATCGCAGTGCATTGCTGGCTGATGATTGGCCAAGCATGCACTATGACCTGCATGCTTGGCCAATCACAGCACCATCAGTAGAGAGAGCTGTAATTGGCCAAAGCCAGGGTGGCTTTGGCCAATTATGGCTCAGGGGGTTTAGAACACGCCCCACACTATATAAGGCCGCCTGCACGGCGGACCTGTGTAGTGTGTTCCGGCGTGCTGAGAGAAAGAGAGAGAGAAAGTGTCATTTCATTTGAGTTAGCTAGATTAGGCAGGACAGTCAGTCAGTTAGCTGCACTTACTGTACAGTGTATTGTGTATATATATGCATCCCAGGTGTTGTGTGTGTATATATATATATATATATATATATATATATATATATATATATACACTGTATTCAGTTTAGCTAGATCTGTTCCTGTTATCTTCCTACTGACAGGCAGGCTTGTCTTGTTACAGTATTTACAGCTACCTGAAGAAAATTGCTGGTGTTCTTTTGATCCTATTAGTACCACAGTCAGGCAGCTAGACTATTTACAGTTAGTGTAGTGCGTCTTCCTCACAGTGTTCAGCTAAAGCTACAAGTTAGTTTAGTGTGACCTCTGCACAGTGTTCAGCTAAAGCTACAAGTTAGGGTAGTGCGTCCTCTTTTACAGTGTTCAGCTAAAACTACAAGTTAGTGTAGTGTGACCTCTGCACAGTGTTCAGCTAAAGCTACAAGTTAGTGTAGTGCGTCCTCCTCACAGTGTTCAGCTAAAGCTACAAGTTAGGGTAGTGCGTCCTCCTCACAGTGTTCAGCTAAAGCTACAAGTTGGTGTAGTGCATCCTCCTCACAGTGTTCAGCTAAAACTACAAGTTAGTGTAGTGCGACCTCTGCACAGTGTTCAGCTAAAGCTACAAGTTGGTGTAGTGCATCCTCCTCACAGTGTTCAGCTTAAACTACAAGTTAGTGTAGTGCGACCTCTGCACAGTGTTCAGCTAAAGCTACAAGTTAGTGTAGTGCAATCTCCTCACAGTGTTCAGCTAAAACTACAAGTTAGTGTAGTGCGACCTCTGCACAGTGTGCAGCTAAAGCTACAAATTAGTGTAGTGCGTCCTCCTCACAGTGTTCAGCTAAAACTACAAGTTAGTGTAGTGCGACCTCTGCACAGTGTTTAGCTAAAGCTACAAATTAGTGTAGTGCGTCCTCCTCACAGTGTTCAGCTAAAACTACAAGTTAGTGTAGTGCGACCTCTGCACAGTGTTCAGCTAAAGCTACAAGTTAGTGTAGTGCGTCCTCCTCACAGTGTTCAGCTAAAGCTACAAGTTAGGGTAGTGCGTCCTCCTCACAGTGTTCAGCTAAAGCTACAAGTTGGTGTAGTGCATCCTCCTCACAGTGTTCAGCTAAAACTACAAGTTAGTGTAGTGTGACCTCTGCACAGTGTTCAGCTAAAGCTACAAGTTAGTGTAGTGCGTCCTCCTCACAGTGTTCAGCTAAAGCTACAAGTTAGTTTAGTGTGACCTCTGCACAGTGTTCAGCTAAAGCTACAAGTTAGGGTAGTGCATCCTATTTTACGGTGTTCAGCTAAAACTACAAGTTAGTGTAGTGTGACCTCTGCACAGTGTTCAGCTAAAGCTACAAGTTAGTGCAGTGCGTCCTCCTCACAGTGTTCAGCTAAAGCTACAAGTTGGTGTAGTGCGTCCTCCTCACAGTGTTCAGCTAAAACTACAAGTTAGTGTAGTGGACCTCTGCACAGTGTTCAGCTAAAGCTACAAGTTAGTGTGGTGCGTTCTCCTCACAGTGTTCAGCTAAAACTACAAGTTAGTGTAGTGCGACTTCTGCACAGTGTTCAGCTAAAGTTACAAGTTAGTGTAGTGCATCCTCCTCACAGTGTTCAGCTAAAACTACAAGTTAGTTTAGTGTGACCTCTGCACAGTGTTCAGCTAAAGCTACAAGTTAGGGTAGTGCGTCCTCTTTTACAGTGTTCAGCTTAAACTACAAGTTAGTGTAGTGTGACCTCTGCACAGTGTTCAGCTAAAGCTACAAGTTAGTGTAGGGCGTCCTCCTCACAGTGTTCAGCTAAAACTACATGTTAGTGTAGTGCGACCTCTGCACAGTGTGCAGCTAAAGCTACAAGTTAGTGTAGTGCGTCCTCCTCACAGTGTTCAGCTAAAACTACAAGTTAGTGTAGTGCGACCTCTGTACAGTGTTCAGCTAAAGCTACAAGTTAGTGTAGTGCGTCCTCCTCACAGTGTTCAGCTAAAACTACAAGTTAGTGTAGTGCGACCTCTGCACAGTGTTCAGTTAAAGCTACAAGATAGTGTAATGCGTCCTCCTCACAGTGTTCAGCTAAAACTACAAGTTAGTGTAGTGTGACCTCTGCACAGTGTTCAGCTAAAGCTACAAATTAGTGTAGTGCGTCCTCCTCACAGTGTTCAGCTAAAACTACAAGTTATTGTAGTGCGACCTCTGCACAGTGTTCAGCTAAAGCTACAAATTAGTGTAGTGCGTCCTCCTCACAGTGTTCAGCTAAAACTACAAGTTAGTGTAGTGCGACCTCTGCATAGTGTTCAGCTAAAGCTACAAGTTAGTGTAGTGCGTCCTCCTCACAGTGTTCAGCTAAAACTACAAGTTAGTGTAGTGCGACCTCTGCACAGTGTTCAGCTAAAGCTACAAGCTAGTGTAGTGCATCCTCCTCACAGTGTTCAGCTAAAACTACAAGTTAGTGTAGTGCGACCTCTGCACAGTGTGCAGCTAAAGCTACAAGTTAGTGTAGTGCGTCCTCCAAAACGCCACTACTAATAATTGTGACACACCTCTCTTCTCCACCTACTCCTCTTCTTCTTCCTCCATGGCCTCTTCCTGTGCTTTGTCCTCGGAACCAGCGGTGCTCCGTAGGCGTTCAAGGGGCTACGCAAGTACACAGGCCAAAAGAGGCCATGCGGTGCTTGAGCTGGTGTGCTTGGGGGACATGGGCCACACTGGGGCAAAGGTTCTGTCAGCTCTGCAGGGGCAGGTTCAGAGGTGGTTGACGCCACGCCAAATTAAGGCAGGAATGATGGTTTGCGACAATGTCACCAACCACCTCTCTGCCCTCTGACAGGGACAAATGACCCATGTGCCCTGTTTGCCTTACGTCCTTAACTTGGTGGTACAGCGGTTCTTGGGCAGGTACCCGGGCTTACAGGATGTCCTGAGGCAGGCCAGGAAAGTCTGTGTGCATTTCCGCCGGTCATATAATGCCAGTGCTCGGCTGGCGGACCAGCCCAAGAACCGCCTAATCTGTGACATGCCCACCAGGTGGAACTCAACGTTGGCCATGCTGCAGCGGCTGCACACGCAGCAGAGGGCCATCAATGAGTACCTGTGCGACTATGGCACCAGGACAGGGTCAGGGGAGCTTGTTTTTTTTCCCCACGCCAGTGGGCCATGATCAGGGATGCATGCACTGTCCTGTCACCATTTGAGGAGGCCAAGAGGATGGTGAGCAGTGACAGTGCATGCATCAGTGACACTGTCCCCTTTGTCCACCTGTTGGAGCACATGCTGCGAGAAATAATGGACACAGTACTTGAGGCAGAACAGAGGCAGGAAGAGGAGGACTTCCTTAGCTCTGAAGGCCCCCTTTATCCAGACAGTGTTCCTGCGTGCCCGTCGATCA
Source organism: Lithobates clamitans (assembly GCA_037952925.1). Classification (NCBI taxonomy): domain Eukaryota; kingdom Metazoa; phylum Chordata; class Amphibia; order Anura; family Ranidae; genus Lithobates; species Lithobates clamitans. The sequence continues at coordinate 4,724,920 of JBBGZY010000305.1, read as the reverse complement.
CACAGGAAGAGGACGAGGAGGAGGAGGAGGATTGTGTCAGTATGGAGGTGGAGCCTGGCACTCAGCATCAGCAGCAGTCTTTAAGGGATCAGTCCCAAGAAACACATGGACTTGTACGTGGCTGGGAGCAGGTGGCTGCGGACCATGTCATCTTTAGTGACCCAGAGGACTCCGGACCGAATGCCTCAGCAAACCTACGCTGCATGGCCTCCCTGATCCTGCAAAGCCTGCGTAAGGATCCTCGTATTCGTGGTATCAAGGAGAAGGACCAATACTGGCAACCCTCCTTGATCCACATTACAAGGGTAAGGTTGCGGACCTTATCTTGCCGTCGCAGAGGGAGCAGAGGATGAAACATCTTCGGGAGGCCTTGCAGAAAGGTCTGTGCAATGCATTCCCAGAGACTGGGAGGTTACAAACTCCTGTTTCTGGACAACGTGTTGCTGAGGCTTTGGTCAGTCAAAGAAGGAGCGGTGGAGAAGGTGGCCGTCTGACCGATGCGTTCAGACAATTTTTTAGTCCGCAGCCCCAAGGTATGATTGGTTCCAGCAACCATCGCCAGCGTCGGTTTTACATTTTCCCACCGAAAATCCTCTGGGTTACTGGGTCTTGAGGATGGATCACTGGCCAGAGCTTGCACAGTATGCAATTGAGCTACTGGCCTGTCCTGCATCCAGCGTTCTTTCGGAACACACATTCAGTGCTGCTGGAGGGTTTGTAACCGATCACAGGGTGCGTCTGTCCACCGACTCGGTCAATCGACTGACCTTCATAAAAATGAATCAGTCTTGGATAACCACCAGCTACCAAGCACCTGATGCTGATGTAACCGAATAATTTTTTTTAAATGTCAGATCCCTTCAAAGACTGCCTATGCTGATGCTGAGTGACTATCCTGAGTAATTATCCTCCTCCTCCTCAATGATCACGCTGATAGCTTGTAAGAACATTTTTGGTTCTGGGCGCCTCCACCAGTGCCTAAGGCCCAATTTTTCAGCCCCTGTTTAACAGGGGCGTGTAATTACAATTTTTGATGCAATACTTTGCAGCAGGGCTCATTTCTGAGTTCCAATTAGAGTATCTGTGAGGGGTTGAAGTGTTGTGGCACCAGCACCAGTGCCTAAGGCCCAATTTTTCAGCCCCTGTTTAACAGGGGCGTGTAATTAAAATTTTTGATGCAATACTTTGCAGCAGGGCTCGTTCCTGCGTTCCAACTACAGTATCTGTGAGGGGTTGCAGTGTTGTGGCACCAGCACCAGTGCCTAAGGCCCAATTTTTCAGCCCCTGTTTAACAGGGGCGTGTAATTACAATTTTTGATGCAATACTTTGCAGCAGGGCTCCTTTCTGCGTTCCAACTAGAGGATCTGTGAGGGGTTGCAGTGTTGTGGCACCAGCACCAGTGCCTAAGGCCCAATTTTTCAGCCCCTGTTTAACAGGGGCGTGTAATTACAATTTTTGATGCAATACTTTGCAGCAGGGCTCCTTTCTGCATTCCAACTAGAGGATCTGTGAGGGGTTGCAGTGTTGTGGCACCAGCACCAGTGCCTAAGGCCCAATTTTTAAGCCCCTGTTTAACAAGGGCGTGTAATTACAATTTTTGATGCAATACTTTGCAGCAGGGCTCATTTCTGAGTTCCAACTAGAGTATCTGTGAGGGGTTGAAGTGTTGTGGCACCAGCACCAGTGCCTAAGGCCCAATTTTTCAGCCCCTGTTTAACAGGGGCGTGTAATTACAATTTTTGATGCAATACTTTGCAGCAGGGCTCGTTCCTGCGTTCCAACTACAGTATCTGTGAGGGGTTGCAGTGTTGTGGCACCAGCACCAGTGCCTAAGGCCCAATTTTTCAGCCCCTGTTTAACAGGGGCGTGTAATTACAATTTTTGATGCAATACTTTGCAGCAGGGCTCCTTTCTGCGTTCAAACTAGAGGATCTGTGAGGGGTTGCAGTGTTGTGGCACCAGCACCAGTGCCTAAGGCCCAATTTTTCAGCCCCTGTTTAACAGGGGCGTGTAATTACAATTTTTGATGCAATACTTTGCAGCAGGGCTCGTTCCTGCGTTCCAACTAGAGTATCTGTGAGGGGTTGCAGTGTTGTGGCACCAGCACCAGTGCCTAAGGCCCAATCTTTCAGCCCCTGTTCAACAGGGGCATGTAATTACAATTCTTGATCTAATATTTCACAGCAGGGCCCATTTCTGCGCCCACCAAGAGCGAGTGAGGACTTACAGTGTTGTGGCACCAGCACCACCACCAAAGGCCCAATTTTTCTGCCCCTGTTCAACAGGGGCATGTAATTACAATTCTTGATCTAATATTTCACAGCAGGGCCCTGTGAGGGCTTACAGTGTTGTGGCCACAACAACACCTAAGGCCCAAATTTCTGCTGAGTATATAGGGCAGCCCCCTACTTTCAAACATCCAACTTACAAACGACTCCTACATGCAAACGGAAGGAGACAACAGGAAGTGAGATGAAATCTACCCCTAGGAAGGGAAATTCTCTCCTGTAAGAGTTAATATGGGAAAAACTTTTCTCCTTTCCACTGATGCTTTATAACCAATCCTTGTTTCACAAAAAACCCTAAATTTTCAAAAAACATTTGTCATTGGGACAAAAAGTGAGGTGAAATCTTCTGAAGAAGAGCACAGACAACAAAACAAATGTCACAGGGGTGATAACCCTTCCCTATGTTTTCCAAAAAGCTTAAAATAGATTTTTTGGCTGGAGTTAAACACATTAAAAATGTACCAGTTCAAAATTACAAACAGATTCTACTTAACAACAAACCTACAGTCCCTGTCTTGTTTGCACCGCCTGTATACTGCTGTTCAGAGTACAGAGCTTGTAAACTGCTGTTTCCTTTTTTTAACTTGGGTGCGGGGTTCCCCTTAATATCCATACAAGACCCAAAGGGCCTGGTAATGGACTGGGGGGGTACCCATGCCGTTTGGTTAACTGATTTTCATCCATATTGCCAGGACCCGACATTACATTAAAGCCGCAAGCAGTTTTAAATGACTTTTATTCCTTTAAAAATGACATTTTGTGCAGGGACTGTTCTAAGCATGGGAAACACGCGCCACTTTACAGGCATACTATACACCCCCAAGTACGATATTTAAAGGAATATTATACTTTTTTTTTCTACATTAGGCATAATTAAAATCACTGCTCCCAAAAAAACAGACGTTTTTAAAAGTTTTTTTTGCACTGATACATGTCCCCTGGGGCAGGACCTGGGTCCCCAAACCCTTTTTAGGACAATACCATGAAAATTAGCCTTTAAAATGAGCACTTTTGATTGATTTCGAACGTTCGAGTCCCATAGACGTCAATGGGGTTCTAACGTTCGTGCAAATTTTCGGTCCGTTCACAGGTTCTGGTGCGAACCGAACCGGGGGATGTTCGGCTCATCCCTATTAACTAGTATAAATTGAGCCATCTTAGTGAGTAAGCCACAACTACAAAAACAGTGGTCATTTCTTTTCGAGGGAGGTAATTCTTTTTATCAATGTAATTTTCTGATTGGTGGAGAACTTGCTTTACAAGGTTCTCTAGAATGTTCCTCACAATGGGGGGATACAAAATGTATAGTCTGTGCCCCACAGTTGATGGAGGGATTATTGGTAGAAAACCAAGGAATTCCCAGGGTGAAAGGAAACCTTGGTGATGTAATGTTCTAAATGCTAATCTCTCAAATTGGAGTACCAGAAACATTGTTTCATGGGTAACAGGTCCTGACAATAAAGGTGAACCACCAACCATGTTCATATTAATAGGGGCAGATCTTTTTCTTGTTTGAATATCATTGCTTTGGGCAAATTCTATGTCTATAACATTCCCCTAGTTCCAGAGTCCAGCATAGTAGAGCAAGGAAATGAATGACCCTCAGTGATATGTTTAATAGGGATGACAAAATGCTATTTAAAAAGCAAGTTCTTGGGAGAAGCAAGTAGTTTAGGGTTCAAAACAAAGAAGTAGGGATGAGCCGAACACCCCCCGGTTTGGGGACCTGGGTCCTGCCCCAGGGGACATGTATCAATGCAAAAAAAAGTTTTAAAAATGGACGTTTTTTCGGGAGCAGTGATTTTAATAATGCTTAAAGTGAAACAATAAAAGTGTAATAGGGAAAAAAGTCATTTGAAACTACTCGTGGCTATAATGAATTGCCGGTCCCGGCAATACACATAAAAGTCATTGAAAAAACTCAGGGGAACCCTGAACCAAAATTTAAAAAAAAAATGCGGGGGGGTTCCCCAAATTTTTTTTTTAATTTTGGTTCGGGTTCCCCTTAATATTCATACCAGACTCAAAGGGCCTGGTAATGGACTGTGGGGGAATCCTATGCCATTTTTTTCAATGACTTTTATGTGTATTGCAGAGACCCGACAATTCATTAATAGCCGCGAGTACTTTTAAATTAAAAGTACTCGCGGCTATATGAGTTGTCGGTCCCGGCAATAGACATAAAAGTCATTGAAAAGAATGGCCCTTTGGGTCTAGTATGAATAATAAGGGGAACCCCGAACCAAAATAAAAAAAAAATGTGTGGGGTCCCCCCAAAATTCCATACCAGGCCCTTCAGGTCTGGTATGGATATTAAGGGGAACCCCACGCCAGAATAAAAAAAATGGCGTGGGGGTCCCCATCAAAATCCATACCAGACCTGAGGGCCTAGTATGGATTTTAACCACTTCAATACCAGGCACTAAAGCCTCGTTTCCACTGAGTGGATCGGTTCGGTACGGTTCAGTACGGTACGTATTTTGAGTGTTTCCATTATGAAAGCGGCCCATACAACTGAACCGAACCGCACCATTCTGGGTCCTGCTTCAGATGTGGGGCCATAGAAAATGGTACGGTTCGGTTAGGGAGGAGCTACAGTACATTCCACTGATTGGCGGACGTGTGACGCCATGCTAGGCATTTTTTCTAAACCAAGGTATGGCCCCTGGCGGTCCCACTTGCAGTGGAAATGCTCACCTGAATAGGCCGGACCATTCTAGGCCTTCCAAACTGTACCGACCCGAATCGATCTGCTCAGTGGAAACGAGGCATTAGACACCTTCCTGCAAAAGCCAATTTTCAGCTTTCAGTGCTGTTGCACTTTGAATGACAATTGCGCGGCCATTCAGCACTGTACCCAAACAAATTATTTATCATTTTGTTCCCACAAATAGAGCTTTCTTTTGGTGGTATTTGATCACCTCTGCGGTTTTTATTTTTTGCGCAACAAATAAAAAAAGACCGAAAATTTTGAAAAAAACAAGTTTTTCTTTGTTTCTGTTAAAAATTTTGTAAATAGGTAGGTTTTCTTCTTACATGATGGGCACTGATATGGCTTCACTGACGGGCACTGATAAGGTGGCACCGATGGGCACCGATGAGGTGACACCAATGAGGTGGCACTGATGAGGTGGCACTGACAGGCACTGATGATGGGCACTGATAGGCGGCACTGATGGACACTGATAGGTGGCACTGATGGGCACTGATAGGTGGCACTGGTATGCGGCACTGATGGGCACTCATAGGCGGCACTGATGGGCACTCATAGGCGGCACTGATGGGTACTTATGGGTGGCACTGATGGGTACTTAAGGGTGGCACTGATAGGTGGCATGGATGGGCACTGATGGGCACTGATAAACATACAAAAATTCGCCCGTGGGACTTTAAATGAAGTGTCCATGGTGATCACAGAAAAATAACAAGTATAGAAATGACAAAATTTATTGTGATGAATAACATCCGGTACAGGTCATGAACATCGGTGACACATGCATAAGAGCAGCAGCATGATAAAATGGTCCTAAAAACATAGCCATCATGACATAACATCAAAATATAAAAAGTATAAACAGTACAGATATACATGCTACATCTCTAACCCGACGCGTTTCGCGAGCTCTCCTCGCATCATCAGGGGCTGATGTGTATATCTGATGTCTGTAATAAACAGATAAAGAGTATATTGGAGTATAGGTTATGGTAGGACAACAACATGAAGCCAGAGTAATTAATCCAATACCCACTTGTCAGGCGTAGAACCCCGAGGAGGTGGCCCCCAGGTGGGGGGCAGCGGGGATACATCTCCCCCGGGAGCTGAGGGGGAGGAGACCACCAAATGGACGTCCAGGATCAGGCAAAGGGCAGGCAGGGCAGTTGAAAAGAAGAGAGGGATGAACCCGACTGTCACCCAAGATGGTTGCAAAGTGTATTCACTATAATGAAAATAGATAGCAAAAATGTATCTAAGATAATGGCAATAACCATATCTAAGGAAATTGGCAATGGTATACTGGAATATGAAGAATGCAGGGTGTTCAGCAGAGCAAGAGGAAAAACAGAAAAACAAGAAGTGAAAGCATAGAAGTGGTGAGAAATTTTGAACCCAAGTGTTACCCATGGACCTAGCAGGGCATACTCCATGTCAAAGCATATATAAATGTGTATAAATATATTGGGATGGTGAATGACACAATCTCCCAAGTAACCCATGAGTCCTAAATGACATGAAATACCATAATGAGATGCATAAATATATGTATTGTATGACTAGAGTTGTTAATGTCGCCCTGTAGTGGGAATGTAGTACGGTAAACTGAGGTACAGAAAATGCAGGAGTGTCCTGCAAGGCATGGGGAAATGTGATGTGGGAAGAAAGTGCATGTGAGGAAAAAAGTGAAGAAATAGTGAAGGGAAGAAGGGAAGAGGGAGAGGAGGAGAGAAAGGAGAGAGAGGAAAGAAAGCAGAGAGAGGAAAGGACAGCAAAGAAAAAGGACAAGGAAAAATGCATGGAAGAGAGAAAGAGAGAAAAAAAAAAAAAAGAAAAAACATGCAGACGGCCAGAAGAGATTGCAGATGAACGGAAGTAAAAATCAATGGCAGAGTGTGGCTGCAGGGTGTACCTATAAGAGTAAGCGGTACACTGGTGAGGTAACATGTAGCGATCTGTGTGTAAAGGTGGTGCTTACCAGTGTGCTCTCTTGTGGAAGTGTGGAGGACGCCAGATAGAAGCAAAAGAGACTGACCATGCCAAAACCCCCACCTTAAATATCCGGACGTCCACCGTAATCTCCGCCCCCAGCGTCATACAGACATCGGTGAGGGGGACCGCCCAGCCACATCCGCCAGAGAGCGGCGGAACGCCGCAGAGGTCCCCGCCCAACGTCCAGCTGTTACTGTGCTCGGGAGGTGGGGACACCGCCGTATGCAGAAATCTCCCACTGGAGCACAAGGCATGACGCCGATGCACTGGTGGCTCCGCCCCCTCTGGAGTGGGGAGGCGGAGACAGCAGGGGAACACGGAGGCAACCCCATTTGTGCATCGCAGCTCCCGGGGGAAACGAGCCGCCACCCCCAGAAGGGAGCCACACACATGGAGCCAGGTCTGCAAGTGGGAAAGGAGAGGTCACCTGAAGGAAGCCATATACAGATGTGAATGAATAGTCAAAACAATGTATGTATTTATTTGAACTGGATCTAGGAGCAGCGACAGACTCAGGGCATTTAGGTGTCTACCACCTGATGGGCACTGATAGGTGGGCACTGATGGGCACAGATGGGCACTGATAGGTGGCACAGATGGACACTGATGGATGGCACTGTTAACACTGATTGGTGGCACTGATGAAATTGATGGGCGGCATTGCTAAGCATCACTGATTTATAATGGTGCCAGTCAGTGCCCATTTTTGGGCACTGATTGGCGCAGATTGGGCACATTGGGCACATGTGGATGGTCATGGGGTACATACCTGGCCATCCACATGTTGTCTGCTTCCCTGGTGGTCCCGGCGGCATCCCTGGTGATCTAGTGCAGACATCTGAGAGGGGGCTGCACTGATAAACAATCAGCGCAGACCCCCCTGTCAGAAGAGCCGCCGATCAGCTCTCCTCTACTCGCGTCTGTCAGACGCGAGTGAGGAAAAGTTGATCAACGGCTTTTCCTATTGACATCGTGATCAGCTGTGATTGGCCACGGCTGATCACGTGGTAAAAAGCTTCCACCAGACTGACACACCACTCCACCGATCGCCGCGATGCGCGCCCCCACGGGTGTGCAGCGGCTGTTATCCTAAAGGACGTCATATGACGCCCAGTCAGGATAACTGAACCACCGCCTGGCCATCATTCTGCTATAGGCCAGGCGGGAAGTGGTTAAGGAGAACCCCGCACCAAAATTAAAAAAAAAATGGCATGGGGTCCCCCTAAAAATCCCTACCAGATCCTTATCTGAGCACACAACCTGGCAGGCCGCAGGAAAAGGGGGGATGAGAGAGCAGCCCCCCTGAACTGTACCAGGCCACATGCCCTCAACATGTGGAGGATGTCCCCATGTTGATGGGGACAAGGGCCTCATCCCCACAACCCTTGCCCGGTGGTTGTGGGGGTCTGCGGGCGGGGGGCTTATCGGAATCTGGAAGCCCCCTTAAACAAGGGGACCCCCAGATCCTGCCCCCCGTGTGAATTGGTAATGGGGTACAAATGTACCCCTACCATTTCACAAAAAAAGTGTCAAAAATGTTAAAAAAGACAATAGATGTTTTTTTACAATTCCTTTATTAATGTCTTCTTCTTTCCCAGCTTCTTCTTCCATCTTCTTCTGGTCTTCCTTCAGTTTTCTTCTTCTTCCTCCATTTTGTTCTGCCCCCGCTACTTCCTCTGCTTCATCCTCCAGTCTTCTCTGGCATCTTCCTCCGGTCTTCTCCTCCGACATCTTCCCCGGCTTCTTCTTCCCTGCCTCGTCCTCCGGACGATCCGCCTCAATGGGAGTCTCCCGCTGTGTGATGCTTCTGTTCTTGTGACAGTTCTTTTATAAATGAGGGCGGGGCCACATTCCCGGGCGAGCCCGCTCCCCTCTGATGCACGGGACATCCCTATGGCTTTCCCAGGATGTCAGAGGGGGCGGAGTCACCCGTTTACATTAACGGGTGACCCCTCCCCACTCTGACACCAGGGGAAAGTCCCCGTGCATCAGAGGGGGGTGGGGTCACCGGGTGGCCCTGTCCTCTGTTATTTAAGAGCTGTCACAAGAACAGAAGCAGGAGACTCCCATTGAGGCAGATCGTCCGGAGGACGAAGCGGGAAAGAAGAAGCCGGAGGAAGATGCCAGACGAGAAGATCGGAGGAAGAAGCAGAGGAAGATAGAAGAAGCGGGGAAGAACAAGAAGGAAGACCGGAAGAAGATAGAAGAAGAAGCAGGGAAAGAAGAAGACATTAATAAAGGAATTGTCAAAAACCGTCTATTGTCTTTTTTAACATCTTTGACAATTTTTTTGTGAAATGGTAGGTGTACATTTGTACCCTATTACCAATTCACACAGGGAGGGTGGAATCTGGGGGTCCCCCACACCATTTTTTTATTCAATTTTGGCGCGGGATTCCCCTTAAAATCCATACCAGACCTGAAGGGCTTGGTATGGAATTTGAGGGGACCCCCACGTATTTTCTTTTACTTTTGGTTCGGGGTTCCCCTGTGGGGGAATCCCATGCCGTTTTTTTTCAATGACTTTTGTGTGTATTGCCGGGACCGACAATTCATTATAGCCGCGAGTAGTTTTAAATGACTTTTTTTTTCTTTAGAAATGTCATTTTGCTCTCAGACTGTTCTAAACATGGGAAACATGCGCCACTTTACAGGCATACTATAGACACCCCCCAGGTATGAAATTTAAAGGAATATTACATTATTATTGTTTCACTTTAAGCATTATTAAAATCACTGCTCCCAAAAAATGGCCATTTTTAAAACTTTTTTTTGCATTGATAGACTTTTAAAGGGTGTTCCGTGGCTTTCGAATTTGCCACGAACACCCCAAATTGTTCGCTATTCGGCGAATGGGCGAACAGCCAATGTTCGAGTCGAACTCATGTTCAACCCAAACATGAAGCCCATCCCTAGAAACAAGGCACAAGGCAAGATTATCCAAGGAATCAGAGAGGATGCTGTCCAGCATCTCAGATGGCTCAGCAAGAAGAGCTACTACTGGAAGCAACAGAGGTTGTCAGTTTAGATCCTGGTCCTGACACTTATGTTGGTGGTTAGTGCTCAGTGTGTTCACTTACATTATTGATTAATACTCAGTGTGCATCCTTATATTTGTCATTAGTGCACATCATGTAACTTTACATTAGTGGTCGGAGCTCAGTGTGTCCTTACATTGGTGATTGGTGGTCAGGACTCATTATCCCCCTTATAGTGGTGGTTGGTGCTCAGTGCTCAGTGTGTCATCTTACATGAGGGTCAGTGTGTCCCCTTTCATTGGTGTTTACATTGGAGGTGAATGTGTCCCCCTACTTTGGTGGTCACTGCTCAACTCTCACCCTGACTGGTTCCCTCTTTATAAGTGTAGCACTAACTCTCAGTGGAGCTGCTGGTTTAAAGCGGGCTGTTACCTTCACTCTTGATACCTCTGTTTCACCGACACCTGGTCTAGGGTTCCGTTGAGTTTACCTCTGGACGATGTAGACACCAACACTTGAGTACATTTTCCAATGCTTTAATGAACTATTAATAAAGGAAGTAGCAGGAAAGAGGCAGGAGGAAAGCTGCAGGGAAGCTCAAATACCTTTCCTTAGAATGCTTTGGAACGTTCTCTGGAATGGAACACTTGTGGTTGAATTGTTGAATACACTGACCCTTGTAGGACTCAATCTTTGCCCGCCTGGATAGGCCTCTCTCACTTGCCTAGCAGCCAGTACGCGGCATGAACAAAAGTCTCTGCCACAGACTTGTTTGGAATAAAACCCGTACGATCCTCTGCCACAGGATGTATTGGTTTGCGATGAATATCAGACGAAGTACTTGAACCTTTAAGCCAACCCGGCAGTACTATGCAGTAAGATTACTTCAGGATACGTCCTCCAACCGAGTCACCAGGCCCCTCTCCAGACCAGCACTCTGCATGATCCTTCCATGATGGGTCCTCTCCTGGGATCTTCTCGGTTGTCCAGATTCATCACTCAGGATAGACAGCTCAGGACCATTCCTGCTGTGGTAGGCCCCAGACAAGCTTCTGGGCCCACCCACACGCCGCAGCGACGTGGGCCTCTGGAACGGAGGACCACAAGGTGGTACTCCTAATGCATACCTGTCGGCCAGGAGGGCCAGCAGGTGGCTGAAAACGAACCCCTGAACATGGCGTCTGTCCCATAAATACCCTCTCCCAGCATGCAACTCGGAGGACCACCTCCACCGAGTTGTCTCAGGGACAGAGGAGCACTCATACGCTTCAACACGTTGCTTTTCCAACACCAGCCGATGGTGACAACGACACCCACCGGCACAGTGTGGAACGACAATGCAACTCAGCCAAGCTGGAACAGAGGCAAATCTAGCTTCCTCTAAAAAGTAACCCACAAGATTTACCTATCAGCGGTAGATTAAAAAATCTACCAGCGCTACATAAGCAATCAGCAGCAGCGGTGGCATCATCATGAAGATGGACAGGTGGGGAGCAAGCAAACAGGCTGCAGATCACATGCTGTCATTAAAGTTGACCTTTGCTCAAACGTGAAAGCACCCTCATCTTGCTTGCCCCCTCCCCCCAAAACATATTTACAGTGTGGTTTTTTTGGAGGGGTGGAAAGCAGGTACCTTTTGTTGACTGGTAACCGCTCTCACTTTGTCAATTCTAGCCTCAGTGAGAATGAGATTTGCTTATTCTGCTTACCCCCATCAAATGTTCCAGAAGGCCACAGGACCAGTTCCGTGCCTCACACATGAGCAGTGGTGACCCAGCTGTGAGACATTAGCAAGTCACAGCTGTCTCCTAAATCCAAGGTAGCAGCAAAAGAGAGCAGAAGCCCAACAAAAAATCAGCTGCAGGGAAGACACCACTATAATCTATGGGCTGGTGTCAGTCTGTTAAAAGTCAGCCCCTATAGTATTTGTAGTTACCGACTTTTATTTTATTTTTTTACCAGAATTAAGTTCCTTTTTAAGCCACTTGATCTAATTCTGAAGCTGGTGGAGATGTGCCCAAGGATAAACATAGGGCAGCCCTGGGGCAGATGCTCTTCCCCTTAAAAACCCAGGCCTTCCCGGGTGCATGCCTAAAAACAACATGATGGGGGGTAGCAATGCACACTGTGTACAGTGAAAAGTAATTACTTTAGATGATGGGTGGTTTGCAGACTTGGGCACAAAACATCAGATGTTGAGCATCTAGCTCTAGGGAAACCACTGACTGGAACAAATAAGGAGGCTGCCATTGACGACTTCCATCTGAAAAATTAAGTAAGAACTCCTAATCTATGTATTTGCTCTGGGTTAGTGACTTAAAGTTTTATGAGTAAACTGAGACCATTGTATTGCAACTCTTCAGTAATACAATTCATTATCAGAAAAAAAAAAATAGTAACACTTATTTTACACTTACAGATAGTACTAATTTAATTGTTTGAGAGCTCACCCAGGGCTCTGTGTAGACCAATTGAGTTCCTCAACACTAAATTTATCAAACCATGTCTTTGTGGAACTGGTTTTGAGTTCTTGAATGAAATAATATGAAGGGGTTTGACATACGTTTGGCCATATAGTGTTTTATTTATTCTACTTTGACGGTGGTGGTTATTGTTCTTGATAGAAACAGAACAAGGGTGTACACACCTCTTCAGGCAAAAAATGGACACACCCACTCCAAGGTGGTAATCCCGGCTCATCACCGCAGGCAATATTAAGAAGAGAAGAAAAGATTGATCACACACTTGAATCCAAAAGATGCTGTCGAAATGTCATTATTGTCATGAGCCAGACAAAATTGCAATGATGATCAGTTGACGCGTTTCACACAAAAAGAACCATGCTTGTTCAAAATGGTTGTGACTCATGACAATAAAGAAATCTCTACAGCATCTTTTGGAGTCAAGTGTGTGATCAATCTTTTCTTCTTTTCTTGATAATGTTCTTCATATATGGGAGCTCTAGTGCAGCTCCTGACATCAACAATGGGAAGCACACATCATTTGGTGAATGACATGCTACAAAAAGCTGTCTAGTTTACTAATATATGTGGAGGATAATTGGCGCCACTGAGAGAGTTTTGGGTCCAACTTACACAAAACTGCAGCACAGTAAACTTTTACTGACTTGCTCATCAGAGATGTCATGGGGTGGATAATGGTGGCATGGTGGTTATTCTAAATATTGCTGTGCACATATGTATAAACACACTTTACCTGCTATTTTCTTCTCAGATCCAACTTTATTGCTCTATTTTATAGCAGCAAATCAAATGTTAACATAAACTTCTGACTTTTATTTTTTATTTTTCTATTATTCACATGAGTAATCATTTATAAATAGTAAAATTTTATGATGCAACATAGATGTTTCTAACTTTCTTAAAGTAGCAAATATTCTCAAATTGGCTTTCATTTTTCATGTATTTCTCCTGCTTAAACTAGTTAAAATACATCCTGAAGGCAAACATATTTTGCACTCTCTTACACTTTGAGTATTAATTACAAAACTGTCCTTCTCTCCACTGAAAGCTATCCATTCCCCTGATCCTAATTACAGTTAATCTCCTATTTCCAATTATAACCCTACTAGCAACCCCTGCTTTCCACAGGCATGTTCTCATATTTCCCACGGCAAGTATTTCATGAATCCTGATCACTACCATATGAGACTCACATTCATTGTAGCCATTCCAACAACAACTGCAGATGTAAAAAAAAAAATACAGATTTTTAAAGTACTACATGTAACAAAATATGTAAGTGTTACGTTAAAACAGCTGAAATGATATGAAAATGCTCTGTTTTATATATAGCCATAATAATGTTTATGTTTTATCCCACACCAGAAGCATTCAGCTGGTATATGTTTTACTGGCTGATTAGGGTCAATACCAACAGCAAGTTTCAGGCATTATTTATATGCAGGGCTTTCCAAAATCCATGCTGGTTTTAAATTAACACTATTATACAGTGGAAATGTATGTTGCATAATAAATAAATGTATAATTTGATAATGAGTGCAAAAACCTAACTAATTACACATATAATAAATACAACAATATTTGGTCTGGCTCTGGTCCAAGGTCGTGCTTGATCTAAAAAATCCAGCACTCAGAGATCACTACTCTATATTATTAGGGACATTCCACAGCTTAAAGCACATCAAAAACACACTATCAGCAGCAATATCTGATTTACAAATGGATATAAAGGCAATAGTGGTCAGACTTGCAGAGGTGGAGAGGATAATGGCACACCATGCTTCTGCCATCCAGCAAGTATAGCTCAGCTTTACTGTACCGATAAGCTGTCAGGATCACTTTTGTGCTCCTCCTCTTCATTCCAGCATCTGGGTGTTGGCTGTTGCATTCTGCCTTTTACCTGGACTGCTATTGGATCGGATATTGGACTATTCCCTGAACTCAGCCTGCCTTTTACCTGTACTGTAATAGAACAATGTTATCTGTCTGCTAACTGCAAGTAGTCTGTTTGTTTGCTCTGTTCGCATCTGCCCTGGCGTGGTGGCCAGGCACTATAGCATTGTGTATAAGTCCTGGGGGCAACCAAGTACCATTAGGCCTGCTTACCTTAAGGGAAAGGGGCTGCTATAGGTGAAGCACACAGTAGCTAGCAATAGTGTCTGACCACCTGCGTTGGTGTAGACTAGGGATGAGCTTCGAGTTCGAGTCGAACTCATGTTCTACTCGAACATTGGCTGTTCGCAAGTTCGCCGAACAGCGAACAATTTGGGGTGTTCGCGGCAAATTCGAATGCCGTGGAACACCCTTTAAAAGTCTATGGGAGAAATCAAAAGTGCTAATTTTAAAGGCTTATATGCAAGTTATTGTCATAAAAAGTGTTTGGGGACCCGGGTCCTGCCCCAGGGGACATGGATCAATGCAAAAAAAAGTTTTAAAAACGGACGTTTTTTCAGGAGCAGTGATTTTATTAATGCTTAAAGTCAAACAATAAAAGTGTAATATCCCTTTAAATTTCGTACCTGGGGGGTGTCTATAGTATGCCTGTAAAGGGGCGCATGTTTCCTGTGTTTAGAACAGTCTGACAGCAAAATGACATTTTGAAGGAAAAAACACATTTAAAACTACCGCGGCTATTGCATTGCCGACAATACACATAGAAGTTCATTGATAAAAACGGCATGGGAATTCCCCACAGGGGAACCCCGAACCAAAAAAAAAAAAAAAAAAATTGATGTGGGGGTCCCCCTAAATTCCATACAAGGCCCTTCAGGTCTGGTATGGATATTAAGGGGAACCCCAGCCAAAATTAAAAAAAAAAATTGACGTGGGGTTCCCCCTAAATTCCATACCAGACCCTTCAGGTCTGGTATGGATTTTAAGGGGAACCCCGCGCCAAAAAAAAAAAAAAAAACGGCGTGGGGTCCCCCTAAAAATCCATACCAGACCCTTATCCGAGCACGCAACCTGGCAGGCCGCAGGAAAAGAGGGGGGGACGAGAGTGCGGCCCCCCCCCCTCCTGAACCGTACCAGGCCACATGCCCTCAACATTGGGAGGGTGCTTTGGGGTAGCCCCCCAAAACACCTTGTCCCCATGTTGATGAGGACAAGGGCCTCATCCTCACAACCGTGGCCGGTGGTTGTGAGGGTCTGCGGGCGGGGGGCTTATCGGAATCTGGAAGCCCCCTTTAACAAGGGGACCCCCAGATCCCGGCCCCCCCCCTGTGTGAAATGGTAAGGGGGTACTTACCCCTACCATTTCACTAAAAAACTGTCAAAAATGTTAAAAATGACAAGAGACAGTTTTTGACAATTCCTTTATTTAAATGCTTCTTCTTTCTTCCTTCATCTTCTTCTTCTTCTGGTTCTTCTGGCTCTTCTGGTTCTTCCTCCGGCGTTCTCGTCCAGCATCTTCTCCGCGGCGTCTTCTATCTTCTTCTCCTCGGGCCGCTCCGCACCCATGGCATGAGGGGGGAGGCTCCCGCTCTTCTCTTCATCTTCTTCTCTTCTTCATCTTCTTCTTCATCTTCTTCTTCATCTCTTCTTCCTTCTTCTCTTCTTCATGTCTTCTGCGGGCCGCTCCGCAGCCATGCTGTGGCATGGTGGGAGGCTCCCGCTGTGTGACGGCGTCTCTTCGTCTGACGGTTCTTAAATAACGGGGGGCGGGGCCACCCGGTGACCCCGCCCCCCTCTGACGCACGGTGACATGACGGGACTTCCCTGTGACGTCACGGGGAATGCCACGTCAATTTTTTTTTTAAATTTTGGCTGGGGTTCCCCTTAATATCCATACCAGACCTGAAGGGCCTTGTATGGAATTTAGGGGGACCCCCACATCAATTTTTTTTTTTTTTTTTTTGGTTCGGGGTTCCCCTGTGGGGAATTCCCATGCCGTTTTTATCAATGAACTTCTATGTGTATTGTCGGCAATGCAATAGCCGCGGTAGTTTTAAATGTGTTTTTTCCTTCAAAATGTCATTTTGCTGTCAGACTGTTCTAAACACGGGAAACATGCGCCCCTTTACAGGCATACTATAGACACCCCCCAGGTACGAAATTTAAAGGGATATTACACTTTTATTGTTTGACTTTAAGCATTATTAAAATCACTGCTCCTGAAAAAACGGCCGTTTTTAAAACTTTTTTTTGCATTGATTCATGTCCCCTGGGGCAGGACCCAGGTCCCCAAACACTTTTATTGACAATAACTTGCATATTAGCCTTTAAAATTAGCACTTTTGATTATTCATGTTCGTGTCCCATAGACTTTAACGGTGTTCGCATGTTCGAACGAATTTTTTTCCTGTTCGCATGTTCTGGTGCGAACCGAACAGGGGGGTGTTCGGCTCATCCCTAGTGTAGACGTGACATTCGTGACATGAGCCTCTGCTAGAGCAGACCACACTTCTGGCACTTATGCACTTCATGTGTATGCTATTATGACACTCTTTTACAGTTAATGCTTTGTTGACTAATTAACATGTGTCTCTGCGTAGTGTTACATACCCCTCTCCTAATCCCAACATATTCACCATATAATATTTCATATACAATGATTAAATAACTGGGATGGGAAAGAGTAATTACACTGGCAGTTAGAAACTGTACCCCTCATGTGATCAGACCAACATGTTAAGGTTTGTTTTAGCGGTCTTGAACATCTTAACATTTTGCTTGATGTTGCATTGTTTTACTGGTTAAGTGATTTATTTTACTGGCTCTTCTATTAGGCATTCCTTGAATATCTAGAGCATTGATGCCATAGTACCAATCACCCTTATGTATATTGTATATCCAATTTAAATGATGCATATCTACTACTCATTGACTACTCCAGGCAGCAAATAGTAACTTTTTCAACATTCCCCTTTAACTTGTAGGTTATAGAGACGTTCACATTCAATACATATTTCATATTGCTACCAGGGAGAGGGCCATTTTAGGGCAGCCATGATCTTCAAAGGGTGACTGTGTGAGCTCATAAAGCTGTTACTTCACTAGTTCCCTAAACTCCAGCCTCTTTAGATACCCATGCATGGCTTGACCTTTATGAGTTCTTATTTCTTTTCAGCATGGGTTCATATTCAGCTAGGGCTTCCAGTTAACCCACACTATAAATGTTTGATTAGAATTGTGACCTTTCTTGTGTGAGGATGTTTATTTTTCTATACATGCAGTTTCTCCTGCCTCCTATACCACTGTTTTCAACCATTATTAGACTTTTGGGGAGTGTGTCCTCTTCTTTGTGTTATTTTTACCAAGTAAATTTGTTGATGCTTTTAATTTGGCTTTAACTGGAGCCCTCACTAGTATTGCATGTTCTAAGGCCAGTTAAACTAGTTACTGTTTCAAATGCTCTTAAAGCCTTCTTCCTGGACCTCAGGGCTTTCATTTCCAAAAGGGGATTTGAACCTGACTCCTTTTAAGGTGGGACTTTGGTACTATGGTTTCCCCTACCCAGTCACCCAAGAGTATTCATTTACCTCCCCTGTTGACTACTTTTTTTAAAATAGCAAACATGTTATACTCACCTGCTCTGTGCAATGGTTTTGCAGCTTTCTATGTAGGCACCCTAGCAGGCTTGCTCCCCAGATACTGCTCTGTGTATCCATTCATATACTGTGCGCATGTCGGCCCCACCCCCATTCTCTACTCATTGACTCACTGGCTGTGATTGGCAGTAGTGGAAGCCTATGGCTACCACTGCTGTCTCAGACAATGAGGAGGGAGAGACCTGGTAGAGCCAATGCTCATGTGTACATCGCTGGATCGAGATGGGGCTTAGGAAATTATCAAGGGGCGGGGCTGGGGACGCTGCTGCACGCAGAAAGTGCTTTACCTTCATGCATAGAATGCATGAAGGTAAATAACCTTCAGCCTTTACAACCACGTGAACCAGTTAATATAACCTTATCCCCACACAGCAGACTCATTAAGCTCCAACTTACTTCTACTGGAACATATTCTTGTTTCTATAAGTGGGCTAGCAGGTCTAAACCAACCTCCGGGTCTGTACTTCTCCTTTCCTCTCTTGACACACCCAATCGTATTTACACTCCTGCCTTACATTTTTTCTCTATCCTCCTCTTTGCTGTTGCCCAAGTCCACCTGGTGATGAGCTTGAATTAAACTGGGCACTACCTGAGTAGCTATCAGAACTATTTATCTTTGCATACATAGGCTTTTTTCCACATGACCTCTGTTAAATGATTAAAAACCATTCCATGTTAAAAACTCTTTCATTGGATGTGGGAGGCCTCAACACACCAGAAAAAAAGGATCTAAAGTACTCACTGACTTTCGCAAACACCAAGCCCATATTGTATTCCTTCAGAAGATGCATTTTAGAACTAACTCTATTCCAAAGATTTCCAATTTGATGATTCCCTTGGTATATCACTCTTGAAATGACAATTTAAAATCTTGAAGAGTGTCTCTATTCATACCTAAACACATACCTTTTCACTTGACTGATTGACTGGCAGACAGTGAGGTCTCTACTTCTTTCTCAGGGGCATGTTTGGAGACAAACCTATTACTTTGGTTAATATTGGTGGATATATATTGCCTCAATGACAAACAGATCTCTTTTTTTCACAAAGTTAGAAATTTTCTTACGGAATTCAATATGGGTTTTTTGATCCTGGGTAGATTTTTATTTGCTCCTTAAAGAAGTAGTAAACTCAGATATTAAAATAAAATAAATGGTTCCCCTGCAGGTTTAAGTCATAATGTACTAGTATGCACTGCATAATAGTATATTATGACAGACTTACTTACGAATGGAGCCCTCCAGTGCTGCACTGGCACTGGTCTCCCTGGTTCCTGGCGGCTTCCATCTATGCCCAGTCCTTCTTCCAGGTTTTGTATAGTCGGCCACTTGAATGGCCAGGCTGAGGCAACATCTCTCCTACCCATGTGCACAGGAGTCACATTGCAGCGGCCTGCAGAGTGGGCTGTAAATGTGGTCTGAGCTGCGCATATGCGGCTCAGATCACATTACCCGCTGACAGGCAGGGGCGACATTAATGACAGAAGAGACTTCTAGGGACTCTTCTGCTATAAAAAACCCTGCCTGACAGCGGATTTTTTAAATTTTAACTTCACTACCACTTTAAATCAATTCATGACACTTCTCTGCCATTCAGGGCCCTCCATTAGATAAAATATTTGGCACCACATAAGAAATATTCATTCTTTCTATCTCAACCTGACCTTCCTTTTCTGCAGTAAGCCACTATAGAACCTACATTCATGTCAGATCACCATTCCATAACTATTGCCTTTCCAGGGAAAACCCAAAGAACAAACTTATGGAGATTAGATGCCTCCCTGCTTAATGACACAAATAGATTAACCATACTCCAGATTAATTTGTAGACAATGACACTCCAGAGGTCTTTTCCCTGAACCAAGGGGAAGCCCATAAATGTGTGATAGGAGGAAAGCTTCTTGTTATGGCTTCCAAAAGGAAGTGAGATAGCCAAGCCACTATGATAACTCTTACTAACCATATAAAGTTGGTTAAATCCACCCATATTGAATCCCCAGGCTGTCGATACCCTCAGTGTTGACTCTTACCTAATCTCTCCTCCTGGATGAACTAGGCAAAAAAGTACAATGTACTGTAGGTATATGCTGACTGAGAAATGATCTATGAACATGGTAATAAAAGCAGTAGAAACCTAGCAAGAGCCCTACACAATAAGCATGCAAACATAACTACCTACCATATTCACGATACCCAAAGTTTACAAAAACAGAAGAAAATGATTTCACCACTCTATACAACTTGCCACCTGAGTCTGCTAGAGCCCACCAAACACAGCTTATACAAGAATTTTTGTGTAAGTGCATGAAATAACCAAATCCAACATCTTATATGCATAAAGTGCAAAAATTATCAAAATAATTTGTGTTTTACTCTTCACTTCAGTCAGTCCATTTCTTATTCATAAAGTGCTCAAACAAAGTGCAGTGCTTCAGTCATCACTTCCCACAAACTGATAAGTGTATATTGAAGCACTGCACTGCACATGCTAAATCCAGCTCATCTATACAATAATTATCAAAAAAGAATACATGTAACCAAAAGTTACTACCAACTAAATAACCATACACACAAAAAATGTTATCCATACAATTACTACTATTTAGAGCTGTGCTATAAAATCAGAACACACACATGCAGTACTTACAATTTATAAAGATGCTAATTTGCAGACAAATACCAACTCATAGAACTTCTTTAACAAACACCATCAACAGCTAAAAATTGGTGCTCAATTAAATACATGTTACCAAGCATGGCAGGCTTCAAACATGCATTAGAAGCCATTCAGGGAGCGACTGACATTGCATGCATTAGCATCACTCTGATTTCAGTGTGCCATGTTTGCAATATACATACTGCAGCTGCTGACTTTTAATAATCGGACATTTACCTGGCCTGGAGTCCAGCGATGTCGGCACCGCAGCTGATCTTTCCATCAGCTGTTAGGTGCATGCCGACTCCATTGCGAGTAAGGGAACCTTACGACTTCACGCCAGGAACCCTACTGCACATGCACGAGGCTCCGCTCCTCTTACCTACTTGCCCGGAAGCCGTAGAAGGAGGAGGGAGGAGGAGGGAGCCCGGGCAGTGACATCAATACCCACATCTGAGGCACCCGGAAGTGGGAACAGGATACCTGTGAAAGACAGGTATCGTGCCCCCCCTCCCCCCTGAAAGGTGCCAAATGTGGCACCTGAGGGGGGAAGGAGTACAAATTTTGGGTGGAACTCCGCTTTAATATTCATACAATATATTGTGACAGTACAGTAGTTCCCAGTCATGGTGTATTGTCAGTTAGGCAGGTTGAGGGGCTCCAAGATGCTTATTCAATTTGGAGGAAACTGCATTTTCAGTTTCCTTTGTGGTTGGTAAAATCTGGTTTGGGACCAGGAGCCCAGAATTTTCATAGTGATCTGGGTTGGATGAAATCTCCAATCCTGGGACCAGGTTTTGGGAATACCCTGCTCACTAATTGTGCAGTTGTGGTGGGTCCTTTTGTAGAGTTAAGACCAGGGTTCTGGGCTCCACCCTCCCAAGGAGTCCATGTGGGTTCAATGGAGCAACCACAAGTGTGTGGGTGTCTGCATGCATGGTGCAGGTGTCAGTGGAGCAGTTGGGAGCTGCGAGACAGAGTGCTAATAGGGATGAGCTCGATGTTTGGGTCGAACATAAGTTCGACTTGTACATCAGGTGTTCGCCTGTTTGCAGAACAGCGAACATTATGGCGTGTTCATGGGAAATTCGAGCGCCACAGAACGCTCCATAATGCACTGCGAGATTGCAGTACATTGCTGTATGATGATTGGCCAAAGCTTGCACCTGACCTGCATGCTTTGGCCAATCATAGCGCGCTCTGCTGAGAGAGCCATAATTGGCCAAATTATCCAGATAGCATTCCTGCGGGCCCGCCAAACACAAAGGAAGAAGAGGAGGAGGAGGATTGGGATTGTGTCAGCATGGATGTAGAGGATAACACTCAGCAGCAGTCTTCAAGGGATGGTTTTCAGTCCTCAGAAACCCAAGGAGTTGTACGTGGCTGGGAGGAGGTAGTTACAGATAATGTGATCCTTAGTGACCCAGAGGACTCAGAATTGAATGCCTCTGCAAACTTATGCTGCATGGCCTCCATGATTCTGCAAAGCCTGTGAATAGAGCCTAGGATTTGTGGTATCAAGGAGAGGGATCATTACTGGCTGGCAACCCTTCTTGATCCACGTTACAAGGGTAAAGTTGCAGAACTCATCCTGCCTTTGCAGAGGGAGCAGAGGATGAACCATCTTCAGGAGGCCTTAAAGAAATGTTTGTGTAATGCATTTCCAGACCCTGGGAGGTTACCATTTCCTGGTGCTAGGGCTTCGTTCAGTCAGAGGAAGAGCGGTGGAGAAGGTGGCCAGCTGACCGATGCCTTTAAACAATTTTTCAGTCCTCAACGCCAAGGTCTGATCGGTTCAAGCAACCATCGCCAGAGTCTGCATTATATGGTGCAGGAATATCAAGGGGCAAGAGCAGACTTTCCAACAGAGCATCCACTGGGTTACTGGACCTTGAGGATGGACCACTGGCCAGAACTAGCTCAATATGCAATTAAGCTACTGGCCCGTCCTGCATCCAATGTTCTTTCTGAACACATATTCAGTTCTGCTGGAGGGTTTGTAATGGATCAAAGAGTGCGCCTGTCTCAGTTGATAGGCTCACATTTATAAAAATGAATCAGTCCTGGATCAGCAGCTATCAAGCACCTGATGCTAATGTAACTGATTGAATTTGCTATTGATCTGGGATCCCTTGAAGACTGCCTATTAGTCTTCAATCTTGATGATGCTAGCTTCCAACAATATTTTTGGTTTAGGGCACCAACACCCAAGGTCCAACTGGCATGTTATTACAATTTTTGATATAATATTTCACAGCAGGGCCTGTTCCTGTGCCCAACAAGAGTAACTGTGAGGCGTTAGTGTTCTGGCGCCACCAAAACCAAAGGCCCAATTTTTCTGTCCCTGTTTAACAGGGGCATGTAATTACAATTTTGCATAAAATATTTAACAGCAGGGCCCATTCCTGCTCCCAACAAGAGTAACTGTAAAGGGTTACAGTGTTCTGGCGCAACAAAAACCAAAGGACCAATTTTTCTGCCCCTGTTTAACAGGGGCATGTAATTACGGTTTTTGATATAATATTTAACAACAGGGTCCGTTCCTGCACCCAACAAGAGTAACTGTGAGGGGTTACAGTGTTCTGGCACCACCAACACCTAAGGCCCAATTTTTCTGCAGAGTACATAGTGCAGTTCGTATAGTATATATACTGCTGTTCAGAGTATATAGTGCCTGGGGCCCCCCCCACAACATTTTTTTTTATTTTGGTGCGGGGTTCCCTCTAATATCAATAGTAGACCTGAAGGGCCTGGTATGGATTTTGAGGGGACATTCACGCCATTTTTTTTGGTATTTTTGGCACGGGGTTCCCCTTAATATTCATACCAGACCCAAAGGGCCTGGTAATGGACTTGAGGGGGAGCCCATGCCGTTTTTTTCAATGATTTGTATCTATATTGCCGGGATCCAACAGTACATTACAGCCGTGAGCAGTTTTAAATGTCATTGTTTTCCTTTAGAAATGTCATTTTGCTGTGGTACTGTTATAAACATGGGAAAGATGCGTTACTTTACAGGCAGACCAAGGAGACCCCCCCCCCGGCATGATATTTAAAGGAATATTTCATTTTTGTTGTTTCACTTTAAGCATTATTAAATTCACTGCTCCTGAAAAAACAACCGTTTCTAAAACTTTTTTTTGCATTGATACCTGTCTCCTGGGGCATAATTTTTTATGGCAATAACTCCCATATAAGCCTTTAAAATGAACACTTTTGAATTTTCACATTCTCGTTCCATAGACTTTAACAGTGTTCGCTTGTTCGTACAAATTACATAGTTACATAGTTACATAGTAGGTGAGGTTGAAAAAAGACACAGGTCCATCAAGTCCAACCTATGTGTGTAATTATGTGTCAGTATTACATTACATATCCCTGTATGTTGCGGTCATTCAGGTGATTATCTAATAGTTTCTTGAAGCTATCAAATTGTTTGCCTGTTCTCATGTTCTGCTGCAAACCAAACCCGGGGGGTGTTTGGCTCATCCCTAAGTGCTAACAGAGGTACAGCATTTGTATGTGAACACGGGGATGCTGTGTTACAGGGTCAGAAGGTCTGAGGCACAAAGCCTGAGCAGCAGTGCCGCTAAAGGGAGCCATGAGGCTGAATTGTACATTATATAGTGGTGATGGTGGAAACCCCTGCATAGTAAACTGTTCTGTTATTGGACTTTTTTTTCCTCTTTAATAAAGGTGGGCCAACAAACCCTTAAATGGCACAAATAGCATGGACTCTTCTCACTGTTCGGCACTACACTGAGATAAACAACCCCCAAATATTACAATATTTATTGTATCAACTAAAATTCATAGTGAGATCAAACTGTGCTTCTTTGTTTTAAGTAGGCCAATATATAACAGACTTGCCCATTTAACTACAAAATGTGCCAGACATGGATCCACAATTGTGTCTATATTGTTTAAGTAGGGATGAGCTTCGTGTTCGGGTTGAACCCATGTTTGACTCAAACATCGTCTGTTCGCCCGTTCGCCGAATTGCGAACGATATGGGCCGTTCGCTCCAAATTCGTGTGGTGCGTTATGGCCCATAATTCACTGCGGCATCGCAGTGCATTGCTGGCTGATGATTGACCAAGCATGCACTATGACCAGCATGCTTGGCCAATCACAGCGCCGTCTGAACAGAGAGCTGTAATTGGACAAAGCCAAGGAGGCTTTGGACAATTATGGCTCAGGGGATTTAGTACATGCCCCACACTATATAAGGCCACCTGCATGGTGGCCCTGTGTAGTATGTGTTCCGGCGTTAAGAGAGAGATATATAGACGGAGAGACAGTGTCATTTGATTTAAGTTAGATAGATTAGGCAGGACAGTCAGTGAGTTAGCTGTACTTACAGTGTATTGTGTGTATATATATATATATATATATATATATATATGCATCCCAGGTGTTGTGTGTGTGTGTGTGTGTGTGTGTGTATATATATATATATATATATATATATATATATATATATATATATATATATATACATATATATATATATATATATATATATATATATATATATATATATGCAGTGTATTCAGTTTAGCTAGATCCGTTCCTGTTATCTTGCTACAGACATGCAGGCTTGTGTTGTTACAGTATTTACAGCTACCTGAAGAAAATTGCTGGTGTTCTTTTGATCCTATTAGTACCACAGTCAGGGAGCTAGACTATTTACAGTAATGCCCCGTACACACGGTCGGACTTTGTTCGGACATTCCGACAACAAAATCCTAGGATTTTTTCTGACGGATGTTGGCTCAAACTTGTTTTGCCTAGACACGGTCGCACAAAGTTGTCGGAATTTCCGATCGACAACCACGCGGTCACGTACACCACGTACGACGAGACTAGAAAAGGCCGGTTCAGAACCAAGCGCGGCACCCTTTGGGCTCCTTTTGCTAATCTCGTGTTAGTAAAAGTTTGGTGAAAGACGATTCGCGCTTTTTCAGACTCGTGGCTTTCAGATCGTTTTCTGACGTTCAGTTTGTGCTTGTGGGTTTGTATCTGCTCTTCAGTGCGTGCAAGCAAGTTCCGCGTGACTTTAAGTAGTCATTGTATTCTTGTTCGTTCGTTACTGGTTTTCAGGTCGCTCTTCACAGGCCTTGCTGTTCTTCAGTGCGTTCTGTTACTTCGTTCTGAGCAGCCGACCATTTTCTAGCCATGTTTCGTATGCGTACTCCTCGTAGAGTTCGTGCTGTGCGGGGGCTTGGTGTTGGGGTCCTGACCTTGACACAAGACCAGTCCATGAACAGGGTGGGGAGGAGTTCATGGACCAAGAATTGGTTGCTTCAGCGTGACCAGTTCTCTCATATGCCTTTGTTCCGTGAGATCCGTGAGAATAATCCTGATGATTTCAGGAACTTTCTCCGGATGACGGACCCCGTATTTCACCGTTTGTTGGCTTCGCTGACCCCCTATATCAGCAGGCAGGATACCTGCATGAGGCAAGCCATCACTCCGGAGCAGAGGCTGGTCGCTACCTTGCGGTATTTGGCCACAGGGAGAAGCCTGCAGGACCTCAAGTTCTCGACAGGCATCTCCCCCCAGGCTCTTCTTTGTGGACATTTACTGCTTGTGTTTGTTTGAGCTGACCCTGACAGAAATGTGTGGAGTGCAGAAAATGTCGTGATTGTGTAACCTTATACAAAGCACTGTTGGCTGTTATTTACTAAATGCAAAGACACTTTTCACTACAAGTGCACTTGCAACTGCACTGAAACTGCACTTGTAGTGCAAAGTGGATTTGCCCTTAGGAAATTACCCCCATTTACTCATAAAACAACAATTACATCACCCCAAAAGTGTTGTAGTGTTGAGACAATAATCCACACATTCTTTTTTTTTTATATAATCTTTATTTATCAAAACGTTTTAACAATATTTATAATACATATATATACATCCATGACATGAAACAATTCTATAATTCTTTATCGTGACCGTTATTACATTCTCTATTTCCTTAAAACAACACAATTTATTCAAGGGTGTACATGCATATATTATACCCATCCCCCGTCCTCTCTAACAAAACAATCAAACCCATTCATACCAACACATCAAATGACAGCAATAACAAAAAAAAAAAAAAAAAAAAAATGTATAATAATTTTCTTTTAGAATTTTCTCTCTCTTTTCCCGGGGACCTCACTTCCTCCTATGTTAAAATTAGAGCTTCTATGCCTTTCTCAGAAGCTTTGAGGAGACTCTGTACTCTTCCCATTTAATCCATATATTTAATATTTGTTCCTTATACCCTTCTTCTATCATCATTCTTACCTCCAGGGCACGCATCTCCGCCATCTCACACTCCCACTCCACTACTGAAGGCATATGTGTGCTCTTCCAATTTCTTGCTATAATGGTTCGAGCCGCTGTCAAAAAATATTTCAAAATTCCCTTTTTTATTTTTTTCACTGATCCTGGGATCATAGATAATACTGCCATCTGTATTCCAGGGTATAGATCCGTCCCTGTCATATCTCTGTATATCTCGAATATTCTCTGCCAGAATGGTTGAATTTCTGAGCAATAGTACCAAATATGTGACATTGTACCCTGAGCTGCATGACACCTCCAACATGTATCCTCATTATCAGGGTTTATTTTATGTAAATCCACAGGACATCTATACCATCTGGCTAAGATTTTATAGTTCCTTTCTTGATGTTTAGCAGATATTGAGAGCTTATGGGTTGCTATGATTGCTTTTTTCCACCTTTCCCTAGGGATTTCCATCCCTATCTCTATTTCCCACTTCTTAATGTAGGGTAATTCCAGTTCTTTGTTCTCTGAATTTAAATATTTATATATCTTAGATAGAACCTGGGTGGGTCTATGTTCCTGCAGGAAAATTTTTTCTAGATCTGTTAGAGGCCTATCTAATACTGATTCCTTTATTAAAGATGTAATATACCGTTGAAGCAATCCATACTGCATCCATTTTGTTTTATGTTCTTCGCCCAATCTATCCAGTGGGAGGAGTGTATTCCCCACCATTGTTTCCACTATCCTGGTATCCTCAGATCTCTTCCATTTAAGAAATGTTTTGGCTTCAAGTGCCAATGGGAATTCTGGGTTACTAAATAATGGGATCATTGGGCCTCTATTGGTAGATCCTATCCCTCTTTTTATCATGCTATCCCATACCTTTAGTGTTGATACCACTAGAGAGGGCATTTCTCCATCTGGCGGTCTTAGCTCTTTTCTAATCCATGGTAATGATTTTAATTTTAAGGCCGTGATCTCTTCTTCAAGCCTCACCCACTGTTTATTATCTCTGCTATGGAACCAATCCACCATTCTTGTAACCAAAATTGCTCTAAGATATAAATCTATATCTGGAAGGGCAAGGCCCTCATCTCTTTTATTTTTGTTTAACACTGTTCTATTGATTCTGGGGGTCCTGCCTCCCCAGACAAACTTACCTATTAAACTATGTAGTTTTATTATAACATTTGTTGAGGGAAAGGTGGGTATCGCTTGTAACATATAGAGAATCTTGGGTAATATGTCCATTTTCACTATACTTATTCTACCCATCCAGGAAAACATTCCTTTCTCATACTGTTGTAACATTCTCGCAGTTTTCTGCACCATCGGGACATAATTATATTCTTGCAATTTACCAAGATCAGTAGGGATATAGATACCTAAATATTTGATTGCATTTACCTGCCATTTAAAAGAAAAATTGTTTTTAAGGAGTTCCAACATACTATTTGGCAGATTAATATTTAGAGCTTCAGATTTATTATAGTTTACCTTGAAATTGCTAAGTGCCCCATATCGTTTGAATTCAGATATTATATTTGGTAATGATATCAAGGGATTTGAGATATATAATAGAATGTCATCTGCATATACTGACATCTTGTACTCTATGTCTCCCACTTTGATTCCTTGTATGTCTTTATTTTCTCGGACTGCTTTTAATAAGTGCTCCATCACTAGTATATATAGCAGTGGGGATAGCGGACAACCCTGTCGGGTGCCGTTCGTTATAGGGACTACCTCCGAAAGATCACCATTTGCCCTTATCTTAGCTGTTGGATTCCGATATAATGCCATTATTTTATCTATAAGTATAGGGCCCAATCCCCATTGTACTAATGTCTCTCTAAGAAAGTTCCATCCTACCCTGTCAAAAGCTTTCTCAGCATCAATTGCCAATAGACAGGATGGGATGGAACCTCTCTGTGCGTGTTCCACCAGTGTGAGTGTTTTTAGAGTGTTATCTCTTGCCTCCCTACCTCTCACAAATCCTACTTGATCTAAATGTATATACAGAGGCATTATAGGTGTCAGTCTATTGGCGATTATTTTAGAGTACAATCTTAAATCAATGTTTGTTAATGAGATTGGTCTATAATTTCCACATAATGTATGATCCTTCTCTGGTTTGGGTATAAGTGATATATACGCCTGCATACTTTGTGGGACAAAAGGCACTGAGGTAGATACTGCATTAAAGGTCCGCGTTATTATAGGGATAAGTTCTTCTTTAAATGTTTTGTAGAATCTAGGGGTAAAACCATCCGGGCCTGGACTTTTCCCAGGTACTAATGCATCAATTGCTTTTTGTACCTCTATCTCTGAGAAATCCTGGTCTAGTTGTGATGTTTCTGTTGGTGCTAGTGTGGGGAGTGCAGTTTCTTTAACATATTGATACACACTTTGTTGAAATCCCTTCGGATCGCTGTTTATGCTATCGTTAGGTATATTATATAATTTTGTATAAAAAATCTGAAACTCTTTTAATATTTCTTTTGAATCATACCTCATATCTCCTTTTTCTGACTTGATTTTAATAATGGGCATTGTATTGCCCCGGTGGCGCAGAGCCCTAGCAAGAAGTTTACCTGGTTTATTACCCTGCTGATAATATAAAGAGCGATTACTATCTCTTATTCGTAGGGTTTGCTACAATCCACACATTCTTGATTAACAATCTTTTTAATACCAGCACAATCACATGTGCATTTACCAAAGGTTTTTCTGACAAACCAACATGTTTGTTGTATAACAATTTTTGTGGTGTCATTATCCAAAATCAAAATGTGCATTTTATAGAAAACAGGCCTGTGTAAAACCCACAAGAAAGACAGAAATCTTGATCTTACAAAGTTCACATTAGGTAGAACTTGAAGGCAATATCAGACATGAGTATTTAGGAACTGTGTTTGATATTGCGTTCAGATGGGGGGAAATCACCCCTGGAAAAGCCAAATTTGGAAGATGCACACCAATTTCCCAATGTCAACATGTGCTAGCTGCCATCCCGGGGGATCAAGGGATGTGTTTTGGGGGAGAAAGCCCTTCCTCACCGCTACTTTATTATTGAGGAAGGGGTTGCACCCCCAAAACGCGTCCATTGATCTCCTGTGATGGCAGATAGCACATGTTGACACACTGTGTGCATCCTCCAAATTTGGCTTTGGGAAAAATCACAAAAACATTTCGCACATTGTAGCACACAAAAGAAGAAAGTGATTTGGAGGGGTTTTAAACTCTCCCCAAAACATCAATGATGTTTTTATATTTTGGAATAACATCATTGATGTTTTGCTTGATGTTTTCCAATTGTAAATTACACCCCATGATCTCCCCGATCAGGATCTGGGCACTTTCGGATGTGAAAGGATCTTCATCCACAACCTCACGATCACCTAAAAAGAGAGGAACTCAAAATAAATTAGGTCTAAAAA
Organism: Lithobates clamitans; assembly: GCA_037952925.1. Taxonomy (NCBI): domain Eukaryota; kingdom Metazoa; phylum Chordata; class Amphibia; order Anura; family Ranidae; genus Lithobates; species Lithobates clamitans. The sequence continues at coordinate 4,694,536 of JBBGZY010000305.1, read as the reverse complement.
ATGCCGCCATCCATCTCTTATCTGAGCCTGTGGTCGCAGACACTCACCTGTTGTGGTGACTAGTTCCACCACGTCTTCATCCTCCTGCTCAGCTTGTGTTGGGGGGATTTCCCCTTCATCCAGGGGGGGGGGGCTCTGGTCTCCTCGGATGAGGGGTGTCCTCCGAGTCTTTTCTCCCCTATGTAAAACAAAAATGGTATACTTAGCACACAGATATTTGATGGCAGAACTATAAAGATGAAACATTGCTTGGAAGTGGGGTACAATTGTCTGTTTTAGCAGAGTTCCAAGATGTAGCTTTTTTAATGCCCTTTGTCAAGCTGCAATACTTTACCTGTTTGGTACAAGCTTCACAGATGGAGACCCCCCCCCTATAGTATACACTGGAGCACCTGTGTGGCCCCCCTAATAAAAATAATGGTGTTCTTGTGTCCCACACTAGTGCTCCAGTGTCCAGATGTGAAAACAGCTGCTCAGTGTCCTCTCCTTACACACAATCTAGTTTGCATTTCATTCTAGTAACAAAGCCATCTACACAACCCAATTCTTTGAAGACAAGTATAGGGCGTCAAAATGGTGGCCAAATGCATATGGCCTAAACAATGGTATTTTATCGTCTGAAATTAAAATGTGTGATCCGAACGAATAATGTGCCCATGAACATGAAAGTTGCCATTTTAAACTGTACCACAGTTCCTAAAAGCACATGGAGCAGCACGAACGTAATAAACACAAGAACAATAGGAACACAGCACAACTACTTACTTTTTTGCAGCACTCTCCGGATCTTTCTGTACTGCTCATGTTCTCGTAATTTCAGGTCCGACCACCGCTTCCTGAGCTGATCTTTCGATTGTCGTACCCCGAATTTCCGGTGCAGACTCCTGACCACTTTCGCCATGATCTTGGCCTTTCGGATACTGGAGTTGGGGTAAGGCCCATACTTTCCATCATAGTCGGCCTTCTTCAGGATGTACACCATCTCCAACATCTCCCCAAAGGACATATTTGAGTCCTTTAATCTCCTTCTGGATCGGGACGTTTCAGGCTCCGGCCTTTCCTCCCCCTCCTCCTCGTTGCTACAATTAGCACGATCCTGCTGTCTATCCACCATGTGCTCTTCCTCCACTGCGCCGAACGAAAAGGGGCGGGGAATAGAATAAAAAGAACGTCAGGGGCGGGCGGAGTTATACGCATGCCAGTGTGTATAAATCGTAACGCGCGCGTCTTACGTACGATCTGTGAGCGGAGGAAGGGACATCGGAGATGCCGATCGTGCTAACTAAGGTAGGATCTAAACTTGGGCCTATACTGCTTGGAAATGGAACCCTATATTGTAACAAGATTAGGGGAGTTTGGCCTGACATTAGGGTTTGTCTTGTGTTGTGTCTTGCAGAGAAAATGGATGGGTTCAACGACCACAATTTCTTGCCCCTGTTTATTGACAAGTACAGAGAGCTGCCCTGTCTGTGGCAGGTGAGACACCCCCACTATAATCACAAACAGAAGAGGCAGGCAGCGCTGGAGAAACTGCCGGAGTTGGTGAAGCCGGTGGTCCCCACAGCAACCATCCCTTATTTAAAAGCCAAAATTGGTGGCCTGAGGAGCACATATCTTAGGGAGCGCAAGAAGGTCACGGATTCCCAGAGATCCGGAGCTGCAGCAGATGACGTTTATGTCCCCAGGCTGTGGTACTATGAGAGACTGCGATTTCTGTCAGACCACACTGAAGTCAGGGAATCCCTCTCCACTCTTCCTTCCACTCTTCCTTCCATCCCAGCTGAGGCTTCCGATGTCCAACCTGGGCCTTCCAGCCAGGAAGAAATGGAGGAGCCCAGCTGGAGTCAGGTATAGCATTCTTCTACAGATTTCTTGCCAATAAATAAATGATGTTTACTAGATGTTATTATTGATCATTAATTGAAAGTGTTTTACATATCAATAGACAGTAGTGGGCACCCAAAATTGGGACAAGAATGAAAAATGCTGGGCTCAGAATGATAGTCTGTTATATTTGTTAACATTCAATTTGCAGCAGTCAGGAGGTGAAAATTGTGTGTGATTGATGTAAAAAATACTAAAACTATGTCCCTTTTTCATACACAGGAAGACCTCAGCCAGGAGGAGGCTGTGGAATGTGGCAGTCAGGAGGAGGCGGGGATTATTAGTGTCAGCCAGGAGGAGGCGGGGATTAGTGGCAGCCAGGAGGAGGCGGGGCTAAGTGTCAGCCAAGAGAAGCCTGGGACAAGTCGCAGCCTGACTGAGTCTCAGGTTCCTCCCCTCCGCCTGCCACATAAACGAGCCAGGAAGGCCACTCCCAGTCCTGTGCAGGATTCAGCATACAGGCTGATCCAGGAGGCTTTGGCGTCCCTCAGAGCCTTCCCCAGTCCTGAAGAGGCCTTTGCCTGCATGGCTGCCACCAAATTGCTGGGCATGCAGGAGGGCCAACGCAAGATCTCTGAGGACCTGATTTATAAAGTCCTACGTAAGGGGGAGAGTGAGGAACTGACACACAAGACGGATGTCATTGAGATCGACAATCCTCCTCCTCCTCCTGCTGCCACAACTAGACCACCACAGCCAAAGGCTGGAAGGAAGCGTGGAAGGAAGACCAAAGAGTGATGACCCTGGGTTCAGTCTGGTCTGACAGAAGATGCAGTCTCTTGTATGACCACAGCCTGGGGACACAGATGTCATCTGCTGCTTTCCGGATCTCTGGGACTTCTGGACCAGACTGCCCTCCCTTAGATATGGACTCCTCAGGCCACCAATTTTGCTTTTAAATAATTGATGTCTGCCCTGGGGGTCCAAAGCTTTGCCCACTTCTGCAGTTTCTCCAGCGTTGCCTCCCTCTTTGTTTATAGTTGTGACCCCTTAATAAAAATTTTTTTGGTAAATTCTACTCTCCTGTGTGTGTTTTCATCCAAAAAGGACAGTTTGTTGGTGATGATTCAGGTACATTTCTAACATAAAATGTGAAATTAACAAGGGACAACAACACCAAACAATCTCCTACAGATTATAGAGAACAACATATCAATGGTGTTGTGGGAACTTGTCACAAAAAACACACAAACATTTTCGGGAGTACAAATCAAAATCACCAAAAAAAAAAAATTAAAAAAGAGAAACACAAAAAAAGATTCTACATTAAAGTCAAAAAAAAAAAACAACTATGTTGTCAGATGTGAGAAATCAAAATATATTGAGGGAATCCCGATAAATAGTAATGAAAGAAGTTTGTGAGAAGTGTGTGTGAATATGAGCATCAAAACTAATATATTCTTGTCACGTTATAAAGAAGAAGAAAGTGCGCTGTATTAAACCATTTTGAACATTGCAGCGTGACGAAAGTGCTGTATCCATTGCGAACGCTAAGTTTACCAGAACGAGCTGTCCCGTGTCGGAATTTCTTCTGAGCATGCGTGGCACTTTGTGCGTCGGAACAGGCCACATACGGTCGGAATTGACGCGATCGGATTTTGTTGTCGGAAAATTTTATCTCCTGCTGTCCAACTTTGTGTGTCGGAAAATCCGATGGAAAATGTCCGATGGTGCCCACACACGGTCGGAATTTCCGACAACACGCTCCGATCGGACATTGTCCATCGGAAAATACGACCATGTGTACGGGGCATTAGTGTAGTGCGTCATCCTCACAGTGTGCAGATAAAGCTACAAGTTAGTGTAGTGCACAGTGTTCAGCTAAAGCTACAAGTTAGGGTAGTGCGTCCTCCTCACAGTGTTCAGCTAAAGCTACAAGTTAGGGTAGTGCATCCTCCTCACAGTGTTCAGCTAAAACTACAAGTTAGTGTAGTGCGACCTCTGGACAGTGTTCAGCTAAAGTTACAAGTTAGTGTAGTGCATCCTCCTCACAGTGTTCAGCTAAAACTACAAGTTAGTGTAGTGTAGGGATGAGTCGAACACCCCCTGTTCGGTTCGCACCAGAAGATGTGAACAGGAAAAAGTTCGCTCGAACGCGCGAACACCGTTAAAGTCTATGGGACACGAACATGAATAATCAAAAGTGATAAGGCTTATATGCAAGTTATTGTCATAAAAAGTGTTTGGGGACCCGGGTCCTGCCCCAGGGGACATGGATCAATGCAAAAAAAAGTTTTAAAAACGGACGTTTTTTCAGGAGCAGTGATTTTAATAATGCTTTAAGTCAAACAATAAAAGTGTAATATCCCTTTAAATTTCGTACCTGGGGGGTGTCTATAGTATGCCTGTAAAGGGGCGCATGTTTCCCGTGTTTAGAACAGTCTGACAGCAAAATGACATTTCGAAGGAAAAAACCCATTTAAAACTACCCGCGGCTATTGCATTGCCGACAATACACATAGAAGTTCATTGATAAAAACGGCATGGGAATTCCCCACAGGGAAACCCCGAACCAAAATTAAAAAAAAAAAAAAATGACGTGGGAGTCCCCCTAAATTCCATACCAGGCCCTTCAGATCTGGTATGGATATTAAGGGGAACCCCGGCCAAAATTTTTTAAAAAAATGACGTGGGGTTTCCCCTAAATTCCATACCAGACCTGAAGGCAGGAATGGTGGTTTGCGACAATGGCACCAACCTCCTCTCCGCTCTCCAGCAGGGACAACTGACCCATGTGCCCAGTTTGGCTCACATCCTTAACTTGGTGGTGCAGCGGTTCTTGGGCAGGTACCCGGGCTTACAGGATGTCCTGAAGCAGGCCAGGAAAGTCTGTGTGCATTTCCGCTGGTCATATAATGCCAGTGCTCGGCTGGCAGACCTCCAAAAGGAGTTTAACCAGCCCAAGAACCGCCTAATCTGGGACATGCCCACCAGGTGGAACTCAACGTTGGCCATGCTGCAGAGGCTGCACATGCAGCAGAGGGCCATCAATGAGTACCTGTGTGACTATGGCACCAGGACAGGGTCAGGGGAGCTTGTTTTTTTTCCCCACGCCAGTGGGCCATGATCAGGGATGCATGCACTGTCCTGTCACCATTTGAGTAGGCCACGAGGATGGTGAGCAGTGACAGTGCATGCATCAGTGACACTGTCCCCCTTGTCCACCTGTTGGAGCACACACTGCGTGGAATAATGGACAGGGCACTTTAGGCAGAACAGAGGCAGGAAGAGGAGGACTTCCTTAGCTCTCAAGGCCCCCTTTATCCAGACAGTGTTCCTGCATGCCCGCCGATCACACAGGAAGAGGAGGAGGAGAAGGATTGTGTCAGTATGGAGGTGGAGCCTGGCACTCACATCAGCAGCAGTCTTTAAGGGATCAGTCCCAAGAAACACATGGACTTGTACGTGGCTGGGAGGAGGTGGCTGCGGACCATGTCGTCCTTAGTGATCCAGAGTACTCCGGACCGAATGCCTCAGCAAACCTACGCTGCATGGCCTCCCTGATCCTGCAAAGCCTGCGTAAGGATCCTCGTATTCGTGGTATCAAGGAGAAGGACCAATACTGGCTGGCAACCCTCCTTGATCCACGTTACAAGGGTAAGGTTGCGGACCTTATCTTGCCATCGCAGAGGGAGCAGAGGATGAAACATCTTCGGGAGGCCTTGCAGAAAGGTCTGTGCAACGCGTTCCCAGAGACTGGGAGGTTACAAACTCCTGTTTCTGGACAACGTGTTGCTGAGGCTTCAGTCAGCCTAAGAAGGAGCGGTGGAGAAGGTGGCCGTCTGACGATGCATTCAGACAATTTTTTAGTCCGCAGCCCCAAGGTATGATCGGTTCCAGCAACCATCGCCAGCGTCTGTTTTACATGGTGCAGGAATACCTAGGGGCAAGATCTGACTTGGACACCTTTCCCACCGAAAATCCTCTGGGTTACTGGGTCTTGAGGATGGATCACTGGACAGAGCTTGCACAGTATGCAATTGAGCTACTGGCCTGTCCTGCATCCAGCGTTCTTTCGGAACGCACATTCAGTGCTGCTGGAGGCTTTGTAACCGATCACAGGGTGCATCTGTTCACTGACTCGGTCGATCGACTGCCCTTCATAAAAATGAATCAGTCTTGGATCACCACCAGCTACCAAGCACCTGATGCTGATGTAACCGAATAATTTTTTTTAAATGTCAGATCCCTTCAAAGACTGCCTATGCTGATGCTGAGTGACTATCCTGTTATGCTGAGTAATTATCCTCTTCCTCCTCAATGATCATGCTGATAGCTTGTAAGAACATTTTTGGTTCTGGGCGCCCCCACCAGTGCCTAAGGCCCAATTTTTAAGCCCCTGTTTAACTGGGGCGTGTAATTACAATTTTTGATGCAATACTTTGCAGCAGGGCTCGTTCCTGCATTCCAACTAGAGTATCTGTGAGGGGTTGCAGTGTTGTGGCACCAGCACCAGTGCCTAAGGCCAAATTTTTCAGCCCCTGTTCAACAGGGACATGTAATTAGAATTCTTGATCTAATATTTCACAGCAGGGCCCGTTTCTGCGCGCACCAAGATTAACTGTGAGGACTTACAGTGTTGTGGCACCAACACCACCACCACCACCACCAAAGGCCCAATTTTTCTGGCCCTGTTCAACAGGGGCATGTAATTACAATTCTTGATTGAATATTTCACAGCAGGGCACGTTTCTGCACCCACCAAGATTAACTGTGAGGACTTACAGTGTTGTGGCACCAACACCACCACCACCAAAGGCCCAATTTTTCAGCCCCTGTTCAACAGAGGCATGTAATTACAATTCTTGATCTAATATTTCACAGCAGGGCCCATTCCAGCACCCACCAAGAGTAACTGTGAGGACTTACAGTGTTGTGGCACCAGCACCACCACCACCATCACCAAAGGCCCAATTTTTCTGGCCCTGTTCAACAGGGGCATGTAATTACAATTCTTGATCTAATATTTCACAGCAGGGCCCTGTGAGGGCTTACAGTGTTGAGGCCACAACAACACCTAAGGCCCAAATTTCTGCTGAGTATATAGGGCAGGCCCCTACTTTCAAACATCCAACTTACAAATGACTCCTACTTGCAAATGGAAGGAGACAACAGGAAGTGAGATGAAATCTACCCCATAGGAAGGGAAATTCTCTCCTGTAAGAGTTAATATGGGAAAAACTTTTCTCCTTTCCACTGATGCTTTATCACCAATCCTTGTTTCACTAAAAACCCCAAATTTTCAAAGAACATTTGTCATTGGGACAAAAAGTGAGGTGAAATCTTCTGAAGAGGAGCACAGACAGAAAAACAAATGTCACAGGGGTGATAACCCTTCCCTATGTTTTCCAAAAAGCTTAAAAACAGATTTTTTGGCTGGAGCTACCCTTTAAAAATGTACCAGTTCAAAATTACAAACAGATTCTACTTAACAACAAACCTACAGTCCCTGTCTTGTTTGTACCGCCTGTATACTGCTGTTCAGAGTATATAAGGCCTGGGGGCCCCACGCCTTTCCTTTTTTAAATTTTGGTGCGGGGTTCCCCTTAATATCCATACACGACCCAAAGGGCCTGGTAATGGACTGGAGGGTACCCATGCCATTTGTCTCACTGAGTTTCATCCATATTGCCAGGACCCGACATTACATTAAAAGCCGCAAGCAGTTTTTTTGCATTGATACATGTCCCCTGGGGCAGGACCCGGGTCCCCAAACCCTTTTTAGGACAATACCATGAAAATTAGCCTTTAAAATGAGCACTTTTGATTTTGAACGTTCAAGTCCCATAGACGTCAATGGGGTTCTAACGTTCGTGCGAATTTTCGGTCCGTTCGCAGGTTCTGGTGCGAACCGAACCGGGGGGTGTTTGGCTCATCCCTATGTTCAAGTATTATGTAATGCTTGGTATAGTTTCTAAATGGTGTTTTTGCAAATTTGCCACCTCACTTCTTCCTTCGATCCTATCTGAGATTTTTAAATATAATAAATGATTATCACCTTTTTGTCTATGTCAGAATCAGAATCAGGCAAGAATCTATATAATACGATTTGGATAAGAAGCTTGAAAGCTTCATTTCTGAAATAAATATTAGGTGGTTATGGATTCCCTCTATTTATACCATATACCAGACTATCAAAGCTCTGATAATGTTACAGGTGATAGTGCAATGAAATAAGGTTAGCTATGAAAATAAACACACTGCTTAAAAAAACACGTCTTATTTATTTCCCAAGAAAATAGGAAATGCTAGCATAAAAACACTAAAGGAAAATATTACAGAGCATATAACAAAAGAACATCAAAGATACTTTATGTAAGGCCATCCTCTAGATATTGTCCACTGGCTGGGTTCAAAATGGCAAGAGAGAGCCATTAGGCAAGAGAAGCAAGAGAGGGCTTTTGCCCTTCGGTGAGCACTTTTAAACTACATTTGGACCCCTCCCAGACACAACCCCATTGCCAGCCCATCTAGGATTCTAACAAATCCAGATCGTTAAGAGACAGTCCTCCTTAACCACTGCAATACTGGGCACTTTCACCCCCTTCCTTCCCAGGCCAATTTTCAGCTTTCATCGCTCTTGCATTTTCAGCAAGAATTGCGCGGTCATGCAACACTGTATCCAATTGAAATTTTTATCATTTTGTTCACACAAATAGAGCTTTCTTTGGGTAGTATTTATTCACAAATCAATTTTTTATTTTTTGCGATATAATCGGAAATTTTGAAAAAAAAATATTTTCTACTTTCTGTTTTAAAATAAATCCAATAAAATCTAATTTTTGCTATAAATTTAAGCCAAAATGTATTCTACTACATGTCTTTGGTAAAAAAAATCCAGTTACGTGTATAATAATTGGTTTGTGTGATCACGTTCATATGTACGCAATGATCACTGACATATGTGCGCAGATGATCACGGACATATGTGTGCAAATGATCATTGGGACATATGATTTTAGTGTTACATATGTGGGGACAGGTGTTTTTACTTTTGGGGACATGTGTGTGGGGACAGTGTTTTGGGGACACTATTTAGGGGACACTGTGTGTGTGTGTGTGTTTACAATGTGTGGGCACACTGTGCCAGTGATCAATATGTAAAAAGCTGTAAAAACAGCTCATACTCACTGATCATCGGCTGGCTGCAGCGATCTGCTCTCCTCTCCTCACTGACAACTTCCGGATGAGGAGAGGAGAGCCGATCGCCCAGTAACCAGCTCTCTGTTTACATCACATGACAACTCTGATTGGATACAGCCATCATGTGATCAGGAGGGCCAATCACAGAGCCCTCCTGATGATCGGAGATGCACCATGTCAGGGTGACACGAGAGCATCGGGATCACGCAGCTGCAAGGGCACACGTGCGTTCGATCCCCCTCCTTCTGAGGGACATTCCTGAACTTCCACTCAGAAGGAGAAAGTGCCCGGCCGTATATGTGCAGTGGCCAGGTGGGAAGTGGTTAATATATTATTGTTCTGTCCATCCTGCTGTATTGTTCTCTAGGGGCAGCATTCGTCCATGGATCACCGCTATGTGACCTGGGTCATCTTCAGTGTCAGCTGGCCCTTTGATCTTCTGAATGAATGAATGAATGATTTGTAAAGCGCTACAAATGCGAACTGAATCGCCTCAAGGTGCTGATGCGTTGTGTTGTCAGCTTAATTAGAAGAGGTGAGTCTTGAGTTTTTTCCTGAATGCCAGATGGTTTTCTTCCATGCGGATGTGAGTCGGAAGAGAGTTCCATAGCCGGGGTCCCTGGACTGCAAATCTTTGTTCTCCCCTTGCTTTGTAGCGGTATTTGGGAACGAGGAGGAGGTTTTGGCCAGACAATCGCAGATTGCGATTCGGAGTGTAATGTTTTATTTTCTCTTGGAGGTACTGAGGGGCGTTTCCACGTATGCATTTGTGGGTGAGGCAGAGGGTCTTGAAAGTGATCTGATTCTTTACTGTTAGCCAATGTAGGCTCCTTAGGGATGGGGAGATGGACTCCCAGGGTTTTTTCCTGTTATTAGTCTTGACGCAGCATTTTGAATGGCCTGTAGGCACGTAAGCTGATAGTTGGGTAGTCCTATGTAGAGTGAGTTGGCATAGTCAAGACGGGAGTTACTGTAGCACTTCAATCAACTTGACAGCAGTGGCCCTTTTTGTAGCTTATTTGCAGAGTGTTAATCAAGCATTTCAATCTTTATCACAACAGGTGGTTTGGAGCCAAGCTCTCCCCCCCTGCCAGGGGCAATAATCGCCACCCTGCTGGGTCAACTTTCAACTTAAGTCACCTGGCTGTATCAACCAGAAAGTAAAACTCCAGAAATAGGATATTAAATCATGTTGCCTTCCAACATATGCTGCTTTGCGCCTAAAGGGCGTATATCAACTTTCTTCAGACACGGCGCCTATGGAACAGTCCATAACTGTCTTAACGTGTTGTGCTTCCCAACATGTGCTTTAGAAACAACTCCTATGGAACAGTCAATAATAGTCTTAACATGTTGTGCTTCCCAACATGTGCCGCTTTGCCCCTAAGTGACACTCCACCATCATTCTTCAGTGACAGCTTTCATGGCACCATTCTGTGTCTTCTCCTTTTCGGTATCTTCACAATAGGGTGCAATACAGGCAAGGGGTGTCCATTCACTCACCATTCACCAGCACAAACTAAGAGCCATGTATTAACCAATTTTCAGATACAGAACCTCGAGGAGGGCTTTACTCACCCATATTACTAACCTAAAATACACATATGTCCGACTATACCATCACACAAATCAACCCATTACCATAATATATGAATATATATGTGACCCACCAAATTAAGCATCCCATTCCCAACCTCCTATAACTCTTTATTGTAGATATGGGTCGGGATTAGTCAGGCTTGCTCAAAGTGGCCTTTTCTACCGCAATTTTGGAATGTCAGCGGTACTTCAGGACTCTGAATTGGCAGCAAAGCCTCTAATGTCAATTCATCCTTCAACTTGCATAGATAAATGTGAGACCTTACTATATAAATGTTGAGTCCAATAACACATAACAACTTGAACCAATGACGAAACTGCAGCAATAATGAGTAATACTACAACAGGATGTATCAAATAATTCAAAATACCGTTGGCCTTACTGGAAAGTCCGAATATTATCTCCTACCAATACCCTCCAGCATCATTCTCTAGTTGATGCACTAGCTCCTTTATTTTATTATGATCATGGTAGATGGCTATAGTAGCATCTACCATGATAGTAACATCTACCAATAGTAGCATTCTTATCTGTTAACCATTCCTGTATCTTCCTTCCCATACCAAGATTTAGGGCTCTCAGACTAACAGGGTGGTTATATTTGACATCCACAGACAGATTGGCAATATGTGGTACCACATAATTCCACTCCTGTGTCTGGATTTCAGGGACACTGCCAAGGGTACACCATGGTCCTCTTTCGGTTACGCCTCAAAAATAAGCGTCCTGCATGAACCCCATTCTGTGTCCGCACAACTCTGGGAGTAAGCCACTGGTACAATGACCGCACTTGATTCAGTGTATACTGTATTCAGCACATATAGGGTAATAGGATTTTATCAACCACTGTGAGACAAAGCATATTGTACCCTGGTAACCAGCGTTTGGGAAGAGGCTAGATCTATTTGTAGTGGTTCTCCTTTCTCTAATGAAGCATGCCCTTGTGGATAATCACTGGCATTACTTGTGCAGGGTTTTAACCTCTCAGGTGAGACATCAACCAGGCATTAGACATGTGCAATTCGTTTCATAACGAATCGAAATTCGGTCGAATTTTGCATCTTTCGGACATTTGGATCAATCCGAAAGTCCGAATAAAAAAATAACAAATTTCAACTAATACGAAAGAAATTATAGCGAATATAACAAATGAGTTTGACATAATTCGGTAATTCATTAAAGATCTAATGAAACAAAAGGTCAACTCAAAGTAAATCTTACAGTCCAATCAGCTGATTATTTTTGTGCTGGAGGTTGGATTACTGGCAAAGTGCATTCCTGAGAACTGAGTGAGAAGGGTGTTGTATTGTATTTGAGCAGAGGAGAAGAGATGTTGTCATTGCGTGTGTTAAAAGATTCAATAAACAAACGACTTTCCAAACTACGAATCATTACCACAAATCAATATATATACATAAATATCGAATTTCAACAAATAAGAACGAAATTATAGCACATATAACAAATGAATTCAACATGATTCGAGATTCAGTATAATGAATATCGAAACTCTACGAATAATAAGGAATTATCCGAAAACAAATTAACGTAACGTAACGAATATAACAGAACGAAATTATGTATTTTACGAATGACAATGAACCGAAACTAAACAAAATTTCCCGTTGTGCACAAGTCTACCAGGCTTTATCTCCCCCATGTCTAGTTCTGGTGTCCCACATGTCCAGTAACCGAGAGCCTCTCTATAGGACCGATAAGACCGAGATACCGCCCCCACAAGGAAATTTTTACCCCGTTGATGTGTCATCTGATGCTCCCTAGTCTGACCAACGGACACCCTACTATGCATCAGTGCCAGCCTCCTGGGTACCTGCACCATATTAATTCAGTTATGCCAATACATGTAACACATTAAAAACATGATTTCCTTCTTTCAATTCCTCCCTCCAAAAAAAAAACTTATTTTACATTTCTTGTTCTGAAGGATTGGATAGGTTATATTCCTTCCCAAACCTCCAAACCATTGCACTTGTGTTCACAATACGTTTGCACTCATAAATGACAGGAGAGACTCCGGCAAAATGTTTCATCAGTCTTGTTGTTGGGCAAAGTCTTTCAGATTCAGCATTAGCACAAAATTGCCCATAAGAAAAAGAAACCTTATATTGCAAGTATTAATCTGAATCTTTTCATTTATCCCTTCTGAGGTGTGGTATGGCACAGACAAACTGCCAACCAGATGAACATCTTTCATCCATGTTCCAGAGACCTCTCCTAATTCTCGCTCCACCAGAAAATTGTGAAAAACCTCTAGTTTGGGATTTTTAAGGCAATGAAAAAATTTATTGAGAAAGAAATTCTATATATAAGAAATTTATTTTGACACATAAAGACAAATTGAATAGAGGAATCCAACATGTTGCATAAATTGTACAAAAGTTAAAAACAATGCATGGTATATTGAATAAACTTGAAGTGGTATTTTCCAACTACTTGCTATCTAGCCACCAGTATAAACTGGATGGTAAAGAGTAGAGGGATATCCAACGCATTTCAAATAATAATTGCTCTAACAGAATCTTTATCAGGGATTTATACCACTTCTGAAAATACAATGTGTAGCATTTTAGAATTCATTTGAGTACCATAGAAAGTACAAAGTTATAATAGCTGCAAACATATGGCATGAACACTTACGTTCTAAATACATATTTCAATAACTTTTGGCAGAAGCATTCCCCATATCTCGGTGAAAAAAAGGCCAAGATCTGCACAGATTGCTCTTCACCCTGTACAGGACTGCTGGATGTGATCCAAACATATGGCACTCAAAACCGAAAGGAACACTGTAGGCTATTTGAAAAAAGATAAGAAGAAATAAGTCCAATGGGTAATATGTATATACATATATTACCCACACTCTAAATCCATCTATTGGGGTGTAAAAACATCCCTCAAGGGAGCAGTTTGCTTATAGAATCCAAAAGTTCCTGGAGCAGTAGAACTTGCTCCGCCTGTGTTGGAGCGGCTCCACCGGATTTTGACTCCTCCAGTTATCATGTACAGGAGAGGAATGGCGCCAGCTGCAGTCCCCTGTGTCTCCATATATTGCACAGGTGCACCGTGATGACATCAGACGTACTGCTGGTGCATCCTGCTTTGCCGCGTCACTTCTGGTCTATCGCATGACCACATCTGAAGACCGGATTAGCGGCCATATTGGAGACAAATGCTGCCAACACAAAGAAAACTCTAGTGATTGGATTCCCAATGCAACCAGAGGAGAACAACGGCCCTGATATGAGATATAAGGGCCTTTGTGTGACAGGTACAGGTGTGAGAGCTGGCGAAAAAAAAAGGCATTATGTACACCTACTGAGAAATGACTCTGTCATTACAAACAAAATTGCACAAATAATCACAATATGTGCTATTCCCTGAATAAACTGTTGCATACATTTCAATCCCACATAGAGTGAAAAAAGATGCAAAAAGAGAATAAAGAGGATAATAGCCTAAACGTTTTAAGAGAAAAAAAACAAAGGTGTAACATCAATATTTGAGCTCTCAGAGTATAAGTAAAAAGAGATCCCATTAGGGGGCTAAGAGGGAGAGAGGCCACCTCCAAATATTATCTACAGAAATCTTACCTATGGAAAAGAATAGATTAAGATTGAAATTAGATAGGAGAGAAGAAAGGAGAACCACCTACTTATGAAAAAATACCCCTCATCAGGGAAGTAAAGTATATTTGTGTGTGGGGGAATATGATCCTTGTATATTCATTGAATCATCCCATCAAGGAATTCCCTAAGGTTAATCTGTTTTTCCTGAGCTGAAACTCTCCAAAAAGGGCCTAAAGCATTCTATCTCATTGAGGCCTGGAGGAGTTGTAGCCTTAAGATATCTGATCCACTGCATTTCGCGCTGAAGCAGAATCTTATTCCAATCGCCTCCTCTAATGGGAATATGTACTCTGTCCAAAACCATAAAATTGATGTAAGGCAGTCTGTAGTTATGTCTCCTGGCAATGTGTCTGCCCAGGGGTAAGTACAGATTGCCTATTCGCATGCTATGCATGTGTTTCTCAATGCGTTTGCCCAATTCCTGCCATGTCTAGCCCACATAGAAGGCAACACATTGACACCGCATGAGGTAAATCACACCCTGCATTCTGCAATTTGCAAAATGCCTTAGGCAGAAATGTTCCCAATTGGGCAGTGTCAATGAGGTCCTCTTGCCAATAACTGCACATTGTGAACAGGATCCGCAAGGATAAGTACCCCAAGTTTTACAAGGGTCCATCCTTGAGTTACCTTTATATTCACTTTGTGCCAGCATTCCACCAATGGATCCTGCTTTCTTGTATGTTATTTGTGGATTTTTGGTCACTAAATTTCCCAGGATTGCATCCTCAGTCAAAATAGTCCAATACTTTGTGAGGATTTTCCTCTCTTGATTATGTTCGTTAGAATATCTCAAAATGATCCTAGGAATATTGTCCTTCTTTTTCCTGCCTTTAGACTTGAAGATAGGATCCTGTCTCTTGGTGTCCTTAACACAGTTGAAAGCCTTTATTACAGTGGACTTGGTGTATCCTCTTTCCAATAATCTAGTGGTGAGCTCATCAGATTCCCTCTGAAAATCCTCAACCGTAGTACTATTTTGTTTTTATGCGTAGAAATTGACTAAACAGTATCGACTTCTTGAGAGGTTCGGGATGAAAACTATCTGCATGCAATAATGTATTGCCTGCAGTTTCCTTTCTAAAAAGTTTACTAGTGATCTCTAAGCCCACTTTCTGGACCATCCCAAATAATCAATATATCGTCTATGTACCTCTGCCACATTAAAATGTGGCGAGTATACATAGACAATTGTTCTCATGACATAAAATATTTCTCCCACTCCCCCGTGTACAGATTGGCATATGAGTGGGCACAACAGGTCCCCATAGCCACACCCATTACCTGGAGGTAGTGAGAGCCCTTAAAAAGAAAAACATTATGTCTCAAGATGAAGTCCAACATTTGTAAAACAAATTGGTTGAACTTCCATTCTTGTGTTGCCCTCTGTCGGAGTATTTGTCCCACAGCTGCAACACCTAAACCATGTGGAATGCTATTATATAGCGATTCAACGTCAATTGTTACCAATATGGCTGAATTGGGGATCTCCAAATTTTCTAGGAAATGCAGTAAATGAATGGTATCTTTAGTGTAAGATGGCAGTTCCATCACATGTGGCCTAAGATGTTGGGATGTTGGTCTATTATCTGGCTGATTCCCTCGGAGAGACATCCATTACCAGAAATGATTGGTCTTCCGGGGGATTATGTATATCCTTTTTCACTTTGGGTAGTGCATATAGTGTGGTTAAGCGGGGCTGCCAAGTTCGAATAAACTCCCACATGTCTTTCGTGATGAATCCCTTGTTAAGGGACTCATCCAGGAGAGAATAAAATTCCTGTTTGAATCTATCGACCAAGGATGAGGAAATTTTGCGATAGCATTTGGTATATTTTAGAATCTTGAAACACATATTTTTCATTGTAGATTAGGACAATGTTGCCCCCCTTATTTGATGCCTTAATAGTTATCTTGGTATTGTTTTTTAAAAATCTGAGTACCTGTTGATGTTCAGAACTCAGATTTTGATTGGTGGTATCTTTTTTTCAATGCTTCTATCTCCTTGGTAGTTTGTCTTACGAAAACCGCTATTGCTGGGTTCTGATTTAAAGGAGTGAATCTGTGTGATTTCCTGATTGGATTGTCATTTATCTCTTCCCTCATTTTCCTCGCTGTCCAGATAATCCTCCCACATGCCATCCAGGGACTCATTTTCCTGTAACAGCAGATTAAGGTCTCAAAGAGTTTTAAAATCTGCTGCTTTGAGGTTAGGAGCCACCTCTACATCCTTGCTGGTTTGTTTGGCATACATACTTTTAAATAATCATTTTCTGGCAAATAAATTGATGTTTTTAATTGTTTCAAAATTGTCCATACTGCTGTTTGAACAAACAGATAAACCCAATGAAAGTATATCCTGCTCTTTCTGTACAGTGTATGGGAAGACAAATTGTAAATCTGTGTAGTTTTGACCACGAAGGGCTCTATTCCCATTTGTGTCAGAGTTGATTGGGGTGCATTCGTTTTGTCTAAAAAATGATCAAATTGAGTTTTCTGTGTCCTTGGAATAGTTTCAGGATCATTTTTAATTTTACCTTGAGTTGAAGTGGAATTTTTTGTATTTCCATTTGGTGCACTGTTGTTTCTCATTGTGTTATACCCATCACCTTTACCATCTCGTGATGATTCCATCTGTTGAGTTTCTGTTGTGCGCGTTTTATTAATCTGTTGGATTTCTCCTTCCATTTCCTGCTGTTTGGGGAAAGGGCCTTTTCTTTTCCCAAAGAGATGGCCTGTATGGGAGGAAGCTGAAGAAGAAAAAAATTTAGAAGGTGTATCTGATGAATAATCATTATTTTTGGTAGTGCTCTCTTGACTGAAATCAAACAAAGAAAAATGAGGCTTGTTTTACCATGTATATAAATTCTGTACCCTAGATCAATGGTTGCCTAACAGCCCCATATATCTATAACCCAAAGTTGTCCCAAACAGGGGGGACCAAAAGAAAAGTGGGGCTCACAGGAAAGGGAATCTAGATAAATGTGTTAAATTCGAATGAATATTTATTGGTACAAAATTGAAAAACATAGGGATATATACAAAAGCATTACCTACAAGTAACATTGCCCTGATAAAAATGATCGATACCTAGATTGATCAAAAACAAGAACACAGACATGGGGAACATGTAACATGTATAGACTAACAAAACAAACACGTCCGGACGTCTAGGCTATTGATGTCTGCGCAACCTGTAACAATGAGAAGTGTACAGCTATGCTGAGTAAGGTTGCAATGCAGACATCAATTCCCCTGGGGGAGGGGCGGCTCAAAAACGGGGTATGGAGGGATACGGGAAACTGGGAAGGGGGGTGGTGGAGAAGGAAGGGAAGGAATCAAGGACAGGGTGAAAGGCCGTGGAGTGGGGTGCTAATATGAGTCCTATGATTGGACATCAATCATCCTGTGGAGGGAGGTGTATCGGCCATACATGTATAACTGTGAGAACGCGGTTACCAAAGTCCGGGATGGTATGCAGCAGAACATGCAGTTTTCCAGTGTGATGTATGAGATGTGACCAGGGGCACGCTGTTGTTAAGTCAGGTAATGACTAGCATGGGCAAACATACACAAACAGGTGGCCAGGTACGTTACCCCTCCCGGGTCCTGTTAGGGAATCCTTAGGTACCGCCGGGATGCAGTGACCCCTGTGTTGTAGGCTGCCCCACTCGCCGCTATAGACAATGCCGGACACTGCCTCAGAAGTTCTCCGCAATCCGAAGGATACTCCTCATATGGATGGATGGTTGGCCGTACAGGTGCACCTGTTGCCCTCCGAACGGCTGTTCCGAGCCGTAGAGCGGAACACTCCCTCAATCGATGAGCCGGCTAGCCCCAGCGAGGGATGACAGCAGGCGTGACATCCGGACGGAGAGACGTCAACGCGTTTCACATGACAAACGTATGTAGCTTCATCTGGACGTACAGGTGGCGTGCGAGGGCTCCTTCTTATTATTGTCCATCCCTCGTACACGCCCACCCGGCTGATTTAAATAAAGAAGGATTTTCCAGACTGTGTGTGTCCAGGTTATCGCCCACTGTTTGTTTGCTGCTTTCTGTGTGTGGTTAATCTCTTATTATAATAACAAGAGTTCCAGCATATACTCTCTTGAATATATAACCAAAAACAATAGAAGCATTAATGGATATAGAGAGTATGGTAATAAATATCTTCTTGTGGTTGATGTTACTGTTCTCTATATGTGACAACTAATCAATACATATAGGTTTTAAATAAGCTACTTTTATTCTGTTCATCAGATGTAGCAGATATCAAACCAATACTTAAGTAGGAGATACACTTAAAACATCAACCAAATCAACGCGGGACAGGGAAGGATGATGGAAGGATAGGGAAAATAAATAAATAGAAAAGGAGGGGGGGAAAGAGGGGGAGAGGAAGGGGGGATGGGGGGGAGGGGGAAAGAGAGGGAGGAGGGAAAAGGGGGGGAGAGAGGAAAAGAAACAGGGGCTTGTTGTTAAGGCGTGGACCTACCTCATGGTCTTTCTCTGTGTCAACATCTAAGAATATGTGTTAACTAGAATAGTCCAATGGGCCCTAATGTATTCATATATAGCCCACATTGAGAAAGTCGTATATAAATTACAGAGTTACTAGTTTATATCTATAGATAGTGACCATATATGGTGATCCATAGTTCTGCCCTTCAAAGCAATTAGAGAGACTCCAAGGGGTGGAGAAATAGATCCAATATTCTCGACAGTATGTTATATACATTGGGGGTTCACATGGCTTGTAATGGAGGGGGGGGGGGAGGGCGGAAAGACTTGAGCATTGACAATGGTGCTTAGACTGGGCCCCAAAATTAAGAAACTAAAATAATAACTATGAGGTCAGTTTCTTATATAATAGGCCCCCAGCATTTTCATGCTGCCAAAAAAGGTTGAAAATTCAATTCTGTATTCAAGCCTAAAGGAGCCAGGGAGCCCAAGCGGAAAATCCATCTTTTTTCTTTCTGCTGCAAAATTTGATCAAAGTCCCCTCTTCTGGAGGAAAGGTTTAGGGTATAAATTCCCTTTACTTGCATGCCAGACAGTTTGCCCTGGTGGTATTGGGCAAAGTGTCTGGCTACCGGTTTCTCCGGATTCTTTTCCAGGATTTCCCTCATGTATTCTCCTAGGCGAATCCTAAATTGTCGCTTTGTCTTGCCGATGTATATCTTTTTACACGGGCAGGTCAACATGTAGATGACCCTAGTGGTTGCACAGTTAATAAGGCTTTTAATCTCAAAATTGTTTTTATTAAGAGAGTCACTGAAGGTTGTTGTCCTGTGCACATATGGACAGACCTGACAGTGTCCACAAGGGAACATCCCCTTGCTTCTAGGGAATCGAGATAGCCAAGAGCTATCAATACTTCTAATATGTTCAGAGTGAAATAGGGAGTCGCCTAGGTTTCTGGCCCTTCTAGCTACCATTTTGGGAGTAGGCCCCACAATTTGGGCTATACCGGGAGTGTTGGTAAGTATACCCCAGTGTTTCTCTAGTATGGTTTTGACCTTGTCCCATTGAGACCCGAATTCAGTGATAATTCTCACTGGATCTGGGGTAGTGGGAGAAGGAAGGGCAAGTTGTAGATTTTCTGATGGTTTTCTTTCTAAGAGAGAGGGGCGATCTTGTCCTGCTGCCTTACGTTTGGCCCTCCTTAGCTGTTTATGGAAGTATCCGCGTTCTCTAAAGCGTTTGTATAGCTCGTCGCTTTCACGTCTATAGTCTTCTTTGTTGGAACAATTTCTCCTAATGCGGAGGAATTGGCCCACAGGGATACTATCCTTGAGCCATGTCGGATGATGGCTGTCTGCTCTTAAAAGTGTGTTCGCAGAAGTCTCCTTACGAAAAGTCTGGGTCACCAGGGAGGAGCTCTTCCTGTTAATAAATAGATCCAGAAAGGAAATCCTCTCTCGTTCCCATGTGTATGTCAATTTAATATTGCGGTCATTGGAGTTAATTGGAGGTAATCTATAAATTGCGCCAATGTATCCTGGTCACCCTTCCAGATGACGAACACATCGTCGATGTACCTGAGCCACATGTGTACATGTTTTTCAATTTTGTACCAATAAATATTCATTCGAATTTAACACGTTTATCTAGATTGCCTTTTGTAACGAGCCCATCTCCCGACACTCCTCTGCAGCTATAGCATCAGATTGCAACGTCTAATGGTTCGGTCATCCACTGCCCTGGGATTAGAACTTCAGCTATGTGCCCTTCCAACCCAGTTGTGATAGCTCAGAACAAACACCAGGCAGGCTGTATATAAGTTCAAACAGGAATCTCCCTTTATTGCAAAATACAGGCTATTATACAATCAAAGTGGAGGTGCAGACCTCCTGCTCATTTTACTCTAACAATACAGCTGTAACCTAATTAACCTAATTAACATGAGCTAATTAACTAATCCCTTTAGACAGCCTAGATGACTCAGACATGACCTTTAGGCCAGACTGGCTGTCTTGTAGTTAAGAAAATCCAATCAACATTATCACAATCAACATAGACTCTATTCACACAATAGCAGAGTTATTTAACACAAATAACAATGGGGATCTAATGACTCTTAGATCCCATAGTAGACTTATTTACAATACACATTTTATCAGACAATAGACAGACAGGTGTTGGAATTTACATCAGCATCTCCTAACAGTATCTGTCCCAGCATTATGAATCAGCCACTATTCCAACATGGCAAATCCAAGGTCCCCAGAGTCTGTGTGTCCTGGGGGACCAGGACCCGAATCCACAGTAATACCACCTCAAGGGTCCCCAGGCATACAGCTCACAAAGAGCACCGTTCCCCCAAATGCAAGGGCCCCCGATCGATCGGCAGGGGGCTAGCATACAGTCCCCTCCAAAAGTCTCTTTCCCGGCTAGGTCTGTCCCATTTCTTCCCTTTCGGCAGGAGACTAACACAGGAGGAGACCCCAGACGGGTTGACTCCGAAGTTAGTCAGTAGTTCCAGTCCTCTAATGCCTGTACCCACACAGTACCCAAAACAAATTGTTCCAAACAAAGCATTACTCACCCAGCCAACCTCTGCCTCTCTCAGAGAACATATCTGCCGCTGGGGAGAGGCCTGGACTGGCGCTTCTCCCTGGAGTCCTTTCTGCCGCTGGAGAGAAGACAAGGTGTCTGGGCTCACTCCGTCATGCTGTTGGGGATCTGGGCCGACTGCCCAGCATCCCTGGGGTATACAGGTGGAGACTGAAGTCCCATCCACCTTCACAGAACATCCATCCTCTGTTAGTTGAGGGCAGAGTCCAGCAGTACTCGGCCCTGTTGCCAGCCCTTCTGCTGGAAACCCCACACCATCTGCTCCGGCTAACTGTTGGGGAGGGACGACGAAAACCTCCTCTCCCTTCTCCCCCTGTATCCTGATCTGCTGCTGGGAAGTGACCACCTCCTTCTCACAATGAGCCTCCGGAACCGCCGCAGGTGTAGGGCAGAGATCTTGGACCCTCTGTCCGGTTGTCAGCGCTTCAGCTGGGGAAGTTCCTTGTGACTTCACAGATACTTCTGTTGGTGCTGGGCAGAGCATAGTGAAGTTTGGCCCTAATAACAGCTCCTCTTCTGCTGGAGGCTCACCAGGTTGTTCTTCCTCAGCAGAAAAGTCTATCAAATCTCCTGTCTCTGCAACTGGTGTCTGGGGATAAAGGTTCACCATCTCCTCTCCCTGGAACCCAGAAGATGCTATCAGTGCTGGGCAGAGGTTAGCAGAGCTCTGTCCTGTTGTCAGCACTTCAGGTTTGGGGACGTCAATCTTCAGATTTTCCACTGCCGATTCTCTGGCATTCTGCTGGACAGGCACATTCCTCCATTCAAGATCATCCAATGCAGAAACAGGTTCATCAAGGTCAGTCAGCACTTGCTGCATCCGCCATAAGACCTCCGCCTCCATAGCTGCGGGTGCAGGTTGGCAAAGCACACTGTTACTCTGCCACATTGTCAACTCTTCAGACAGGATTTCAGAGTTGTCAACTGGTATTTCATGATAGTCCCAGGCAAAGGGAGCACCACCCTGCTGCTAAGCAGAGTCTAACAGCTGTTTGTAGGCGATCTCCAACTCCCATTCCTGAACGGCCAGAAACTCCAAATCTTCCAGTGCCCAGTGCACTTCTGAGACATTCAGTCTCCGCTCTCTGTGCTCCATTATTTCCTCCAAACGCCACTCCTGATCACTTCCAAAGTCAGGGTCCCTGGACAGCCTTCAGTATAACAATCCCAGGCCATCGTAGTCAAAGCCTTCCATGGGGCTGTCATCCGCTGTCCATGGGCACACTTGGGCTACATACCACTGGAGGGCTCTGTAGCTCTTGTCCAACCACATTTCTGCCCGGATCAGCCTGCTTAACTCGGCTGTCCACTCCTGGTTCAGCTGTTCCCCCAAAAACAGCATTCGCACTTCATACTGCGACCAGTACCTTGCATGGATGGAGGGGAGAACTTTTCCCTGGTGTCGCTGCTCACGGGCTAGCGCTTCCTTCCAGAGTTCACAGCGGATAGAATCAAACCATCCTAGCAGGACCTGCTCTGATACTGGTCCTCTATGCTGTATCTCCTTCTCTCGCAACCTCCTTCTGAATTCCTCATCCATGGTGGCTGGTATCTCTCCTCTCCTGCTATCCTGCTACCTTGGATCCGGGTGATGGTTTGGATGTGTTCATGGCAAGGAAGCACGATCCCACCATTCCCTCCACGGCTCTCAAGTAAATCTTTCAGCGTGGCTTTCCTGCAGGCTGGTTTGGAGTGTCCCAGTAACTGGAGAGCAAATCCCACGGCTGCCAACCAATGTAACGAGCCCCTTGCTCGCTTGGTTCCACTCTCCCGACACTCCTCTGCAGCTATAGCATCAGATTGCAACGTCTGATGGTTCGGTCATCCACTGCCCTGGGATTAGAACTTCAGCTATGTGCCGTTCTAACCCAGTTGTGATAGCTCAGAACAAACACCAGGCAGGCTGTATGTAAGTTGAAACAGGAATCTCCCTTTATTGCAAAATACAGGCTTTTATACACTCAAAGTGGAGGTGCAGACCTCCTGCTCATACTACTCTAACAATACAGCTGTAACCTAATTAACCTAATTAACATGAGCTAATTAACTAATCCCTTTAGACAGCCTAGGTGACTCAGACATGACTGTTAGGCCAGACTGGCCGTCTTGTAGTTCAGAAAATCCAATCAACATTATCACAATCAACATAGACTCTTCTTCACACAATAGCAGAGTTATTTAACACAAATAACAATGGGGATCTAATGACTCTTAGATCCCATAGTAGACGTATTTACAATACACATTTTAGCAGACAATAGACAGACAGGTGTTGGAATTTACATCAGCATCTCCTAACAGTATCTGTCCCAGCATTATGAATCAACCACTATTCCAACATGGCAAATCCAGGGTCCCCAGAGTCTGTGTGTCCTGGGGGACCAGGACCCGAATCCACAGTAATACCACCTCAAGGGTCCCCAGGCATACAGCTCACAAAGAGCACCATTCCCCCAAATGCAAGGGCCCCCAATCGATCGGCAGGAGGCTAGCATACAGTCCCCTCCAAAAGTCACTTTCCCGGCTAGGTCTGTCACACCTTTCCTGTGAGCCCCGCTTTTCTTTTGGTCCCCCCCTGTTTGGGATAACTTTGGGTTATAGATATATGGGGCTGTTAGGCAACCATTGATCTAGGGTACAGAATTTATATACATGGTAAAACAAGCCTCATTTTTCTTTGTTTGATTTCAGTTTGTTAAAGGGATCACTGGTGATCTATTCCTGAAGCATTTTCCTGATATTTACAGCAATACCGAGAACTGCCCTGGGTGTTCTATGTGGTCTATTGTTTGATTATTTTTGCTGCTTTGGTTGGTCAAGTATGGCCTTTGTGATCGGGGAGGATATTGATCGTGAAATCAGTCAGGCTTTCAGGACGGACATGGTGACCATTCCCTCTCAAGAAGAAGAGGTAAAAACTCGGTTCAAGGAACATAAAAAATTACTTATCAAACATTTAAATAGAAAGTGGGACGTGTCCTTCCTGGAAACCTATATCAACAACAGGATAGTACCCAGGGGTCTCAGAGACAAGGTAATACCCGCTGAACACCTCCACAGTCCAAGATTTTTGGAAAAGTGGAGGGAACTCTGTATAGACCATGGGATATCGGTTATTAAATTAATAGTAGAAGAGGAAAAAATCCAACTGGAGGAATTGGTAAAAGCAATAACAGAGAGCTCCCAGGGATTGGAACCCTATAAAGAACTAGAGGAGTTTCAGAAACTCAACGAAGCCCTTAAAAAAGAGGTGGAAAAAACGCAGTCCGTATTAAGAACAACAAAACAATCTAAGTTCAGACGGGACCTGAGTGACTGGGAGAAGGGAGACATTTTTGACTTGACCCCACGCCGTAGCAGGAGCAGCTCTAGGAGAAGAAATCATAGATCATCATCTAGAGGTAAAAAATCCTTGAGCGAAACCGAAGAAGATAACCTGACTAAAACAGTGACTTTTTTAGGGGAGAAGGGGGCAGTGGGCGAAAACAACGGCAATCATCTAGACGCAAACCCGAAGTCACACAAACAACTAGCCCCCGAACCCCAGAGACAGACAGGCAGAGGGGGAGCATGCACCAGGAGCCAGCGGAAATAGCCAAACCATTTATTGATGAGACAGATAGGAAGGACATGAAAATCATCAATCTTTCTAAGTTTAAATTAAGTAGGAGACATATTGATCTCTTACAAAAAGGGATGTCGTTTTCGCCCACCAATCAGATGGACGAATTCACAGTATTTAAGGACGTCACCCTTTTTATATGCAAAGTCTTCCTACGCTTCATCCATACTAATAATCCAGGATCTGTAATAGATAAAAATACAACCAAAAATCAGGATGAAGAATTGTTGGCTATCCTCAGCTCCCTCCTGGATGAAAATGAAAGAGAGGAAGCTGGGCATGGTCCCTACAAAAGACAGTCCAAACTTAACATCAAGTCCATTAAGATGCCCCCACTTAATAAAAACAGATGGCTAAGTCTATTTTTGGATATGGTACAAACAGACCTATCCAAAATGGACTGGAGCACAAAAAGTGAAGACAATCTCTCCCCAGCAGAACGTAAAGCAATCTGTGAACTGTCAGAAGCCCCACAGCTAGTTATAAAAAGGAGTGACAAAGGTGGGAATGTGGTGCTCCGGATGAGAAGGATTATGAAAAGGAGGTCTTTCGGCTGCTTGGTGATACCAGAACCTATAAAAAACTATCCAGTGACCCCTTTCCCAACCTTGTCACTAACCTTAATAATAAACTTAAATTAGCAGCAGAGGCAGGACTACTAGGCAAACGGGAACTAAATTACCTTACAATTCAAGAATACAATGTACCGATATTTTATTTCATGCCCAAGGTACATAAATCGCTGGAAAACCCTCCGGGGAGACCAATTGTCTCAGCGATAAAGGGTCCCCTCGAGAGAATTGGTAAATACTTAGACAATCTACTGAAGGAGATGGTTGTAGACCTTAAATCCTATGTGAAGGACACAGGTGATGTCTTGAGACATATCTCCCAAATCAACATACAGGGGGAGTACCTCCTGGCGGGGATCGACGTGGAATCTTTGTACACGTCGATCCCCCACGACTGGGGAATTAAAGCAGTTGATGTCTTTCTCGACAGACATTTTCCCAACTATGGTCCACAGAATGAATTTCTAGTGGACCTTTTGACTTTTGTCCTCAAAAACAATTTTTTAAAATTTTTGTCCAATTTCTACCAACAAACCAACGGCACCTCCATGGGAGCACCCTGGGCCCCGGCATACGCCTGTCTCCATCTGGGACTATGGGAGGAGGACACGGTCTACACCTTGCCAATGTACCTGAGCCATGTACACACGTGGCTCAGGTACTTCGACGATGTGTTCGTCATCTGGAAGGGCGACCAGGATACATTGGCGCAGTTTATAGATTACCTCAACTCCAATGACCGCAATATTAAATTGACATACACATGGGACCGAGAGAGGATTTCCTTTCTGGATCTATTTATTAACAGGAAGAGCTCCTCCCTGGTGACCCAGACTTTTCGTAAGAAGACTTCTGCGAACACACTTTTAAGAGCAGACAGCCATCATCCGACATGGCTCAAGGATAGTATCCCTGTGGGCCGAGAAATTGTTCCAACAAAGAAGACTATAGACGTGAAAGCGCTGAGCTTTATAAACGCTTTAGAGAACGCGGATACTCCCTTAAACAGCTAAGGAGGGCCAAACGTAAGGCAGCAGGACAAGATCGCCCCTCTCTCTTAGAAAGAAAACCATCAGAAAATCTACAACTTGCCCTTCCTTCTCCCACTACCCCAGATCCAGTGAGAATTATCACTGAATTCGGGTCTCAATGGGACAAGGTCAAAACCATACTAGAGAAACACTGGGGTATACTTACCAACACCCCCGGTATAGCCCAAATTGTGGGGCCTACACCCAAAATGGTAGCTAGAAGGGCCAGAAACCTAGGCGACTCCCTAATTCACTCTGAACATATTAGAAGTATTGATAGCTCTTGGCTATCTCGATTCCCTAGAAGCAAGGGGATGTTCCCTTGTGGACACTGTCAGGTCTGTCCATATGTGCACAGGACAACAACCTTCAGTGACTCTCTTAATAAAAACAATTTTGAGATTAAAAGCCTTATTAACTGAGTGCGCAGGTGCAGGACTCCCAAGATGGCCGCGTAAGCCGGGAGCTCCGCTCTACCCAGCCCAGCAAGCCACCCAAGCGCCGGTATCAGGCCACCTAGACACCCACCATTAGCGGATTCGGATCCGGGAACTCCCGCAGCCTCGATCCATGCAAAACAATTCGGTCCGCAGGGACCTGGGACCGCAGTTTACAGCAGAGGATTCCCGGGCCTTGTCCAAGATGGCGGCCGCAGCACAGCACAAGGAGTCATATACAGGGGGACATGCGGAAACAAGGCAAGTGATAGCTCCTGCCACTTTAGCCTATACACCCCTACCCACTCTTCACAACCAACCTATGGGGACCCCATCTCCAGCCTCTACAGTATCCCTCTTAGAGCGCACCTTTGAGAACTACTCTCTGTCCCCACTGAACACCACACCACCTCATCAGGGTGCTGGGACTTCCACAGGAGACCCGGAGCTTGCTATAGCCCTCAATGCAGGAGATTTATTCCTCAAACTGTCGGATCTACTAGATAGAGGTTTAGCAAACACAGCCACAAGAATCACAAACGAGATAAGAGCTGACTTTCAAAACTTGGGAGCAAGGATGGAAGCTATAGAACACAAATTAGACATCACAGTGTCCAGAGCTAACCAGAACACTGAGCACATTCATGTTGTTCAAGAGCAACTAGAGGTGGCACTGAATAGAATCGATGACTTGGAGAACAGGTCGAGAAGGGACAATTTCAGAGTCAGAGGTGTCCCTGAATCAATTACAGACGTCCCCAAAGCAATCCAGGATTTAATCAAATCCCTTATCCCTGAGCTGCCCTCCATCAAATTGTAGCTGAACAGATCCCTGGGTCCCCCCAGAAAAGAAGGATCTCCCAGAGATGTGGTCGTGAAGCCACACTTCTATAGTGTGAAGGAAGCAATAATGAAAATATCGCGCCAGCAATCCCGCATCCTTTTTCAAGGACAGGAAGTGCAAATTTTCACGGACATTTCTCCCACGACTATCCAGAAACGCAGAGCCCTGAAGCCCCTTCTGCTGGTCCTCTCCCAGAAGGAGATCAAATATTGGTGGGCATTCCCTTTCGCCTTAAAATTTACCCTTAATGGCAGAACCCACTCATTCACCACGTTTACAGAAGGGGAACGAGTCCTCCTATCACTTAAGCTCATATCCCTAGACTCGGAAATGGACATTTCCAACACTCAAGCGGGCTCTTCGAATTGACAAACTCCCAACAGCCCTATCTCTCCTGCCTGGAAATCCAACAAAAGCAGACGTCTGAAGGAATAATTGCCAACCTGAAGATACCAATTACAAGATCCCGGCGACACACCTCTTCCTCTTTGTGATCCACTGACTCCTGTCTTTTTCATACCAGATGACCTCTACCTTACTCGGATCCTTCACAAAGAGGCCTCGTCCCCTCTAGGGGACATTTTCCCAATTACCCCAAGCCTCAGGCTTCCACTTCAACACCCCAGTGGCCCTACGCATCCAGTTCCCTAAGACTCACTACCGCCCTTATCTCTCACCCACACCTCAGGGGTGATCAAAGGCTCAACTCATCGATCTTCACAAGAATGGCCTTCTCGGATTGTGACATCGCATCCCCATCGTCCTCTCTGGTACCCCCAGCGTTAGCAGGGTGTTTCGGCCCTTCCCCACTTTTCTATACCCTCATGACAGACTGTTTAAGTCCACAGCAGGATTCAGATATCCCATATCCCCTTTTATCTACACCTCCACTGAGGAATCCATGATGTCTACCAGGAAGACTCTTTCTGCATCTTTGGCCAGCACGGCTCCTAGTTAAAATCATTTCAGTTTTTTCAGAATTTGAAAATGTTATGTTCTCCTTTTGCATCTTTTTATTTTTACACAGCTTAATACTGTATGCAAGGTATCAAGGGTGGCTTGGGCTGCGGTAGCTGCCCTGCGACTCCTTCCATCCTACGAAAATGGAATTCCCATTCTCGTTCGATGGACTGGTGGTTCGTTTTCAGGACCACCTACTTCTGTTATTGGAGTTCGGAAAGGGGAATACTTCCCCCCCTCTCCGTCTCCGGCCTATTTTAGGTCACCATGTTCATTCTCTCTTTCTCCTTCTGTCTCTATGTTTTAACCCATCTGTGAATTTCTCTCCCTTCCCCCCTCCTGCCAGGGTTGATGGATTGTCTGCAGCACCTTCTCATCCAGCATCTCCAGGTCCCGAGCTCCACTCCTCACTCGCCATCTGCCCATCTCTCATCAATATGGCCAGGGTAAGTCTTCCACCATCAGAAGCACACTCTTAACTCAAAAATCATGCCTAACACCACTCTAGCCTCCTCCCAGATAAAAATTATTTCTCATAATGTCCAAGGCCTCAACTCCCTAACCAAAAGCAGGAAAATCTTCCAATCATACCATAAACAAAGGGCTTCAATAGTGATGCTCCAGGAAACGCATTTTCCCTCTCGATTCTCCCCTTCATTCCTACATGCGCGCTTCCCCTAGTTTTATCTAGCAAACGCAGAGGATAAGACCAGGGGGGTCGCGATTCTATTTGCTAAAGACTGCCAATTTAAAGTAAGCCGGACTCTTAGTGACCCTGAAGGCAGGTACTTACTAGTGAAAGGCCAGATCACAGACCAAACTTTTTCTCTCATATCCTATTATGCCCCGAATAAGGGACAGAACGCATTCTTCACATCACTTTTCCAAACACTAGGACCCCTCCTGGAAGGAACGGTAATATTTGGAGGAGATTCGAATGTCGCCTTTGACCAGAGTCTTGATAAATCTAAACCCCCAGCTAAACAGCTCTTCAGGCCAACAAAAATCAGCTCTAAAATTGCTAAACTAATCCACCAGCAGGGCCTCACAGATATCTGGAGAGAACTCAACCCCACATCAAGGGATTACTCCCATTTCTCAATACCTCATCAAGTATACTCCAGAATCAACCATATTCTAATCTCCTCCATGCACATCCCCACTGCTATCTCAGCTAAAATTAAGGATACTCCCCTCTCTGACCACTCCATGATCTCTCTATCCATCCAAGGCCTGCTCCTCAGACCCTCGTCCCCCATATGGCGCATTAAAGAACACATCATTAAAGATCCCATTCAGATCACGGTTCTTACCAAGTCACTAAAAGAGTATTTCGCCCTGAACAACGTAGACGATATCTCGGCCGAGACCCTCTGGGCAGCCCACAAAGCCGTGATACGAGGTAAACTTATACAAATCTCCTCCCAACTTAAAAAGGAGAGAACCATGGACATTTCAAAACTGGAGAGAGATTTTCTCCTCCTGCGCAAAAATCATAAAGCTAACCCGTCCATGGTTCAAGTCGACCAGCTTGACGCTGCTCGGATTAAACTAAACCTGGCGCTCACAGTTAAAGCTGAGAGTTCTTTGCGTTGGAATGGTGCGAAATTCTACCTGAATCAGGACAAAATGAGCATGATGCTGGCTTCCAAATTATCCCCTAGGACCCGTCTCTTCGCTCTCCCCAAAATAAAACTTCAGGATGGTTCGTCTTCCCAAAATCCCCATAGAATCTTGGAATCTTTCCAATCCTTTTACTCTCAACTATATAGAGCAAATTATTCCCACGATACACAAGCTATAGAAGCATTGTTAGAGCGTCTGCCTATCCCCACTATATATAAGTCCCACAAAGATATTATGGATGCACATATCACAGTAGAGGAAACCTTGGAGGTCATTAAAAACCTGAAAGGGAGCTCAGCCCCAGGCCCAGATGGTCTTTCCAATCTTTATTATAAGACTTTTGCCGAGACTCTAGCGCCACACTTAACTAAAATGTTCAACTCCAAACGAAAGGGAGACCCCATGGATCCCCAGTTGAATGCAGCATTCATTACTGTCATCCCTAAAACCCTAAAATCCGGACCAGGTAGAAAACTACAGACCAATATCACTTATAAATAACGATTTAAAAATTCTGACAAAAATTTACGCCAAAAGATTAAACACATTCATCAACACTTATATCCACAAAGATCAGGTGGGTTTTATCCCCGGCAGGCAGGGTCCGGACCAGGTTAGAAGGGCCATAGACATAGCTTCAATTTTGCATTCGGGATGGGATGGAGGCCCAAAGCAGGAGGGTCTCTTCCTTTCCCTAGACCTACAAAAGGCCTTCGATTCTGTGACTTGGCCCTTCATATTCGCTACCCTTAAATTCTGGGGGTTCGGCGAACATTTATCGGAATCCTCAAATCACTTTACTCTGAACCGGAAGCGAAAGTTAAATTACAGGGCTTCCTCTCATCCCCAATCAAAATTGGCAGGGGCACAAGACAGGGCTGCCCCCTATCCCCACTTGTGTTCGCTCTAACAATAGAAACACTAGCCATAGCAATCAGGTCAGATCCAAACATTAAAGGTGTCAACTGTGGCTTGAATACCCATAAATGCGCCCTCTTCGCAGATGACCTTCTTCTATTTATCACCTCTCCAATTACCTCACTTCCCAACATTAACAAACTGCTGCAGACATTTGGCGAGGTCTCAGGCCTACGAGTCAACATGACCAAATCACAGGCATTAAACATCTCCCTCAATCCAGCCCTAGCTGAGAGATTAAAACAGACCTTTAATTTCAATTGGAGTGATTCCTCAATTCGATACCTAGGTATAAACCTTACACCCAAAATAGACTCCCTCTATCAAGCCAATTTCCCTCCTATGTATCGTAGATTGGAAGAGGACATACGAATTTGGTCATCCCATAAACTTTCATGGCTGGGGAGAATCCATGCCATCAAAACGACCCTGTTTCTTAGAATTCTGTACCTATTTAGAGCCCTTCCGATCGCGATTAACAAAAAGCACCTCAAAAACTTTCAGGGAAAGATCATAAAATTTATATGGGGAGGGAAAGGATATAGATTCACGCGAAACACCCTTTATGCCCCGAAATCTAAGGGAGGGCTAGGCTTCCCTGAACTAGCCAAGTACTACCAAGGAGCTAGACTGGCCCAACTCTCCACCATATATTTTAGGGGCGAAAAACCCGACTGGATACAAATAGAACGCCAAGCAGTCCCTTCCCACACACTAGACTTTCTACTCTGGATTCCCAGTAAATCTAGACCTCCCATCATGGCACCCACACTTTCTCACTCCTTCAAACTATGGGATAACCTGACCCAACTTCCCGCTTTGACCTCACAGCTTCGCCCCCTTTCACACATATTCCACAATCCCCTCTTCAAGCCGGGGTTAGACATCAAATCCTTTCAATGGTGGCTTGATAAGGGAATGTACCGTATTGGACATTTCCTTGTCGCCTCCGGACCAATCTCCATGAAACGATCTCCATTGAAAAACTAGAGCTCCCCGATTACGAAAAATTTAGATTTCTTCAAATCTCCCATTTTCTTCACACTATTTGGAAAGACAAATCAAATCCCCCAGAGTGCACATCCTATGAACAATGGTGTGGACAAGCAACAGAGCAAAAAGGAGGTATATCCCTGATTTACGAAGCTCTCTCAACTCCCCCTTCCAAACTTACATACATGACAGAGTGGGAGAGGGACGTTGGCGAGACTTGGGACCTGGAGATCTGGAATAGAATGAGCACAAGAGCCTACAAAGGTATAGTTAATATTGCATTAATAGAAGCTAACATGAAAGTTCTTACGAGATGATATCTGGTTCCTTCCAAACTTGCACAGATGTTCCCTTCCTCGTCCCCTTTATGTTTCAGAAACTGCCAAGCCCAGGGCTCCATGATACACATTTGGTGGGAATGCCCGAAAATCAGGGGCTTCTGGAACAGGATTTTTTATCTGATCAGAAAAATTACGGACACTCCCATTTCTAAATCTCCCCAGATAGCTCTATTAAATGGTCATATTCCCCAAATCCCCAAAACAACTGCTAAACTTATTTCTTTCATCCTGATGGCGCCAAGCTCTCCATAGCAAAGGCTTGGAAACAACCAGGAGTCTCTCTGGCGGCTGCCAAGAGAAAGATCTCGTGGATCATGTCCCAGGAAAAATTAGTCAGTGCCTTAGCAGACTCAAACAAAGCATTTTTGGCTGTCTGGGAACCCTGGGCAAGGCATGTAGGCATCTCTCTCATTCCGGGAGTCGAAGTATGATTTGTTTCTATTGTTATATTGTAGTCTGTCAACCCACCCCACCCCCCATTCTTTCTCCCCCTCCGTCTTCTTTTCCACCTTTATTTCTCTCTTTCTTCTTATTCTCAGGAAGTTGTTAATTTATTTTTACTAAAAGTATTTGGTTCCAAACGGTTTGCTCCAGTTTTCTACGCACTTGAATGCGATTAGTTGGTACCTCGACTTATTTCTCGTGGGTCGACCTCCCAGCCGGAACCTTCAGGATATTTTTATGGCACCCCTGGTTCCTTAGGCCTTTGGCCTTAGAGGACTGGGGAAGGCTACCTCACGCAGTCTGGGACCTTTATTCTCCCGGAAGGCGCAATGGGCCTTGACAGATTAGTTACACACCTAATGATTAACTACGGCTGCTCCACGGTGTTCGACACAGTATGTTCCCGATAGGGGTGTCGAGCCTACCTGCAGCACTAGGTGTCTCCTTATTATGCCTGAGGGCTCTTCTTTCTGTTTATTCGAATAAGCTTAGATATTTGGTCAACCTCTCTGTTATTGTTCAATATTTGAGTATTGTCATAGAGGTGGGCTGCGCGAGCTCCCCGATTACGAAAAATTTAGATTTCTTCAAATCTCCCATTTTCTTCACACTATTTGGAAAGACAAATCAAATCCCCCAGAGTGCACATCCTATGAACAATGGTGTGGACAAGCAACAGAGCAAAAAGGAGGTATATCCCTGATTTACGAAGCTCTCTCAACTCCCCCTTCCAAACTTACATACATGACAGAGTGGGAGAGGGACGTTGGCGAGACTTGGGACCTGGAGATCTGGAATAGAATGAGCACAAGAGCCTACAAAGGTATAGTTAATATTGCATTAATAGAAGCTAACATGAAAGTTCTTACGAGATGGTATCTGGTTCCTTCCAAACTTGCACAGATGTTCCCTTCCTCGTCCCCTTTATGTTTCAGAAACTGCCAAGCCCAGGGCTCCATGATACACATTTGGTGGGAATGC
Source organism: Lithobates clamitans (assembly GCA_037952925.1). Classification (NCBI taxonomy): domain Eukaryota; kingdom Metazoa; phylum Chordata; class Amphibia; order Anura; family Ranidae; genus Lithobates; species Lithobates clamitans. Next base: position 4,660,413 of record JBBGZY010000305.1, on the reverse strand, counting down.
CCGAAAATCAGGGGCTTCTGGAACAGGATTTTTTATCTGATCAGAAAAATTACGGACACTCCCATTTCTAAATCTCCCCAGATAGCTCTATTAAATGGTCATATTCCCCAAATCCCCAAAACAACTGCTAAACTTATTTCTTTCATCCTGACTGGCGCCAAGCTCTCCATAGCAAAGGCTTGGAAACAACCAGGAGTCTCTCTGGCGGCTGCCAAGAGAAAGATCTCGTGGATCATGTCCCAGGAAAAATTAGTCAGTGCCTTAGCAGACTCAAACAAAGCATTTTTGGCTGTCTGGGAACCCTGGGCAAGGCATGTAGGCATCTCTCTCATTCCGGGAGTCGAAGTATGATTTGTTTCTATTGTTATATTGTAGTCTGTCAACCCACCCCACCCCCCATTCTTTCTCCCCCTCCGTCTTCTTTTCCACCTTTATTTCTCTCTTTCTTCTTATTCTCAGGAAGTTGTTAATTTATTTTTACTAAAAGTATTTGGTTCCAAACGGTTTGCTCCAGTTTTCTACGCACTTGAATGCGATTAGTTGGTACCTCGACTTATTTCTCGTGGGTCGACCTCCCAGCCGGAACCTTCAGGATATTTTTATGGCACCCCTGGTTCCTTAGGCCTTTGGCCTTAGAGGACTGGGGAAGGCTACCTCACGCAGTCTGGGACCTTTATTCTCCCGGAAGGCGCAATGGGCCTTGACAGATTAGTTACACACCTAATGATTAACTACGGCTGCTCCACGGTGTTCGACACAGTATGTTCCCGATAGGGGTGTCGAGCCTACCTGCAGCACTAGGTGTCTCCTTATTATGCCTGAGGGCTCTTCTTTCTGTTTATTCGAATAAGCTTAGATATTTGGTCAACCTCTCTGTTATTGTTCAATATTTGAGTATTGTCATAGAGGTGGGCTGCGCCCCACCAGCAATTCCGTGCTATGAAGTGTAATGTACTGCTCTTCAATAAAACTTCTTTAAAATCAAAAAAAAAAAAAAAGCCTTATTAACTGTGCAACCACTAGGGTCATCTACATGTTGACCTGCCCGTGTAAAAAGCTATACATCGGCAAGACAAAGCGACAATTTAGGATTCGCCTAGGAGAACACATGAGGGAAATCCTGGAAAAGAATCCGGAGAAACCGGTAGCCAGACACTTTGCCCAATACCACCAGGGCAAACTGTCTGGCATGTAAGTAAAGGGAATTTATACCCTAAACCTTTCCTCCAGAAGAGGGGACTTTGATCAAATTTTGCAGCAGAAGGAAAAAAGATGGATTTTCCGCTTGGGCTCCCTGGCTCCTTTAGGCTTGAATACAGAATTGAATTTTTAACCTTTTTTGGGAGCATAAAAATGCTGGGGGCCTATTATATAAGAAACTGACCCCGTAGTTATTATTTTAGTTTCTTAATTTTGGGGCCCAGTCTAAGCACCATTGTCAATGCTCAAGTCTTTCCCCCCTCCTCTCCCCCCCCCTCCCTTACAAGCCATGTAAACCCCCAATGTATATAATATACTGTCGAGAATATCGGATCTATTTCTCCACCCCTTGGAGTCTCTCTAATTGCTTTGAAGGGCAGAACTATAGATCACCATATATGGTCATTATCTATAGATATAAACTAGTAACTCTGTAATTTATATACAACTTTCTTAATGTGGGCCATATATGAATACATTAGGGCCCATTGGACTATTCTAGTTAACACATATTCTTAGATGTTGACACAGAGAAAGACCATGAGGTGGGTCCACGCCTTAACAACAAACTCCTGTTTCTTTTCCTCTCCCTCTCTCTCTCCCCCCCCCCTTTTCCCTCCTCCCTCTCTTTCCCCCTTTCCCCCCCTCCCCCCTTCCTCCCCCCCTTCCCCCCCTCCTTTTCTATTTTGCTATTTTCCCTATCCTTCCATCATCCTTCCCTGTCCCGAGTTGATTTGGTTGATGTTTTAAGTGTATCTTCTACTTAAGTATTGGTTTGATATCTGCTACATCTGATGAACAGAATAAAAGTAGCTTATTTAAAACCTATATGTATTGATTAGTTGTCACATATAGAGAACAGTAACATCAACCACAAGAAGATATTTATTACCATACTCTCTATATCCATTAATGCTTCTATCGTTTTTGGTTATATATTCAAGAGAGTATATGCTGGAACTCTTGTTATTATAATAAGAGATTAACCACACACAGAAAGCAGCAAACAAACAGTGGGCGATAACCTGGACACACACAGTCTGGAAAATCCTTCTTTATTTAAATCAGCCGGGTGGGCGTGTACGAGGGATGGACAATAATAAGAAGGAGCCCTCGCACGCCACCTGTACGTCCAGATGAAGCTACACACGTTTGTCATGTGAAACGCATTGACATCACTCCGTCCGGACGTTATGCCTACTGTCATCCCCCGCTGGGGCTAGCCAGCTCATTGATTGAGGGAGTGTTCCGCTCTATGGCTCGGAACAGCCGTTTGGAGGGCAACAGGTGCACCTGTACGGCCGACCATCCATCCATATGAGGAGTATCCTCCGGATTGCGGAGAACTTCTGAGGCAGTGTCCGGCATCATCTATAGCGGCGAGTGGGGCAGCCTACAACACAGGGGTCACTGCATCCCGGCGGTACCTAAGGATTCCCAAACAGGACCCGGGAGGGGTAATGTACCTGGCCACCTGTTTGTGTATGTTTGCCCATGCTAGTCATTACCTGACTTAACAACAGCGCGCCCCTGGTCACATCTCATACATCACACTGGAAAACTGCATGTTCTGCTGCATACCATCCCGGACTTTGGTAACCACGTTCTCACAGTTATACATGTACTGTATGGCCGATACACCTCCCTCCACAGGATGATTGATGTCCGATCATAGGACTCATATTAGCACCCCACTTCACGGCCTTTCACCCTCTCCTTGATTCCTTCCCTTCCTTCTCCACACCCCCCCTTCCCAGTTTCCCATATCCCTCCATACCCCGTTTTTGAGCTGCCCCTCCCCCGGGGGAATTGATGTCTGCATTGCAACCTTACTCAGCATAGCTGTACACTTCTCATTGTTACATGTTGCGCAGACATCAATAGCCTAGACGTCCAGACGTGTTTGTTTTGTTAGTCTATACATGTTACATGTTCCCCATGTCTGTGTTCTTGTTTTTGATCAATATAGGTATCGATCAATTTTATCAGGGCAATGTTACTTGTAGGTAATGCTCTTGTATATATCCCCATGATTTTCAATTTTCTACCAATAAATATTCATTCGAATTTAACACATTTATCTAGATTGCCTTTCCTGTGAGCCCCCCTTTTCTTTTGGTCCCCCCCTGTTTGGGACAACTTTGGGTTATAGTGCTCTCTTGACCCATATTTTTACAACTCTTTTTCTAGAATTTTTTATCTTGGTTTTATCTGTATGCTCGACCCTCACCGGATGCATTTTTATCCCTCCAATACTTTTTTTCTTTTTTTATAGGTATGGATTTGCCAAAGGCCTCCAAATGCTTTTTAATTTTTTTCTCCAAATTGGCATATTCATCATGACTCTTCAGTGGGGTGAGTTTAGCATACAGAGAGCTTATTTCCTTATCCATGATTTCCAGTTACTGCCGATATTTATTCTGCAACAACATCATTAATTTTTTTGAACAGTCATTTAATTTACATTCCCAATTCTTTTTGAGATCATTATTAATATGATCTAGAATGAGAAATATTTGAATCCTCAAACCAATGGGATTGTCTTCCTTAATATATCTTTCTAGAGACTGTATATGCCAATGTGAAGGCTGACTTTTTTTCAAGGATTTTTGTAAGGCTGAAAAAGAGAGAAGAAAAATCAGATGTAACTTGTTCTTTTCCCTGATAGCTTTTCTGGATATTGGACATTAATTCCTCCCATTCCTCCCCACCTGTAGGTCCCCCATCTTCAACCCCGGGCAACAGAAAGAAAGATGAACAGATATAAATGTGTTGCATTCGATCAGGTGATTTCACCTCAGACCAAAAGACCTCCAAATTTAGAGGGAAATATATCTATGAAAGACATGAAAAACACCAAATGGGTCCACACCTAGTTTCATGAGTCAAGGCGAGGTTTGGGTGTATTATCCACTCTATTGAAACAGGAAAAGTAGGTGTAAATCTTGCCTTTTTTTGCCAGCTCTCACACCTGTACCCAGCACACAAAGGCCCTTATATCTCATATCTGGGTCGTTGTTCTCCTCTGGTTGCATTGGGAATCCAATCACTAGAGGTTTCTTTGTGTCGGCAGCGTTTGTCTCCAATATGACCGCTAATCCGGTCTTCGGATGTTGTCATCCGATAGACCGGAAGTGACACAGCAACACAGGATGCACCGGTGGTACGTCTGACGTCATCACGGTGCACCTGCGCAATATATGGAGATGCTGGGGAATGCAGCTGGTGCCATTCCTCTCCTCCACATGATAACTGGAGGAGTCAAAATCCGGTGGAGCCGCGCCAACACAGTCAGAGCAAGTTCTACTGCTCTGGAACTTTTGGATTCTATAAGCAAATGGTCCTTGACAGTAAGTAACCCTTTTTAAGTTTAGAGCTTGCAAATCTCAATAGATGGATTTAGAGTGTGGGTAATATATGTATATACATATTACCCATTGGACTTATTTCTTCTTATCTTTTTTCAAATAGCCTACTGTGTTTCTTTTGGTTTTGAGTGCCATATGTTTGGATCACATCCAGCAGTCCTGTACAGGGTGAAGGGCAATCTGTGGCGATCTTGGCCTTTTTTTCACTGAGATATGGGGAATGCTTCTACTAAAATTTATTCAAATATGTATTTAGAACATAAGTGTTCATGCCATATGTTTGCAGCTATTATAAATTTGTACTTTATATGGTACTCATATGAATTCTAAAATGCTACACTTTGTATTTTCAGAAGTGTAATAAAACCCTGATGAAGATTCTGCTTATGCAATTATTATTCAAAATGCGTTGGATATCCCTCTACTCTTTACTATCCGGTTTCTACTAGTGGCTACATAGCAAGTAGTTGGAAAATACCACTTACCACTTTCTAAATAATTTTTTTCATTGCCTTAAAAATACCAAACTAGATGTTTTTCACATTTTTCTGGTATCATAGAGATGATGGCAATTACACATCTAGTCACATGAGTCGCCCTACTTTTCCCAATGCTCGCTCCACCAGGACTTCGGAAGTGAAAAACAAGAGCAGAATCAAATTCTTATCCACAATATCTACTCGCTTGCTATGTTTATATATAGTTCCCTCCTTGGAACCCAGGAGCTTAGTATTCCTGGCTTCTGCAAATCTGAACAAAATATCAAAACAACCATGATTTTTTGAGGATGAACCCACTCTAAAAAGGATCTACGTGGTAAGAGCAAAAAATAAAAAATGAACGTGAATGTTGCTTCTCAAAAATACTAATTTTCACCATTGCATTTCTTTTTCTATAGCAATGCCTCTCGTTTTCAACAACATGCATACAACATTGGCCATTCTCGCTTTTTTGCCTTTCTTTGATGACGGTTTATGTTTTATCTCATCATTATGAATATTACATTGTTTCAATAAATCATTAAATTAGTGAGTTCAAGCGTTTTCTGTCATGGTGTTGAAATTAACAGGCATGTTTTTTTAACCACTTGCCGACTGCCTAACACCTATATACATGAACAGAATGGCACGGGCAGGCAAAATCACGTACCTGGTACGTGATTGCCTTCCCGCGGGCGGGGGGGTCCGATTGGACCCCCCCCGGTGCCAGCAGCGGTCGGCTTGTGACTGGAAGCATTCAGAGATGAGGGGGAGGCCATCCGATCGTGGCCCCCCCTCGCGATCGCTCCCAGCCAATGACAATTATCCCCTGCCTCTGTGTAGTACACAGAGGCAGAGGATGTGATGTCATCTCTCCTTGGCTCGGCAGTTTCCTTTCCGGCGCCGAGGAGAGAAGACATGTGAGTGCACCAACACACACACACAGTAGAACATGCCAGGCACACTTTACATCCCCGATCCCCCCGATCACCCCCCGATCACCCCCCAATTACCCCCCCATCACACTGACACCAAGCAGTGGTTTTTTTTCTGATTACTGCATGGTGTCAGTTTGTGACAGTTAGAAGTGTTAGGGCAATTAGTGTTAGCCCCCTGTAGGTCTAGGGTACCCCCCTAACCCCCCTAATAAAGTTTTAACCCCTTGATCACCCCCTGTCGCCAGTGTCACTAAGCGATCATTTTTCTGATCGCTGTATTAGTGTCACTGGTGACGCTAGTTAGGGACGTAAATATTTAGGTTCGCCATCAGCGTTTTATAGCGACAGGGACCCCCATATACTACCTAATAAATGTTTTAACCCCTTGATTGCCCCCTAGTTAACCCTTTCTCCACTGATCACTGTATAACTGTTACGGTTAACGCTGGTTAGTTCGTTTATTTTTTATAGTGTCAGGGCACCCGCCGTTTATTACCTAATAAAAGTTTAGCCCCCTGATCGCCTGGCGGTGATATGCGTCGTCCCTGGCAGCGACAGATTAGCGCCAGTACCGCTAACACCCACGCACGCAGCATACACCTCCCTTAGTGGTATAGTATCTGAACGCATCAATATCTGATCTGATCAGATCTATACTAGCATCCCCAGCAGTTTAGGGTTCCCAAAAACGCAGTGTTAGCGGGATCAGCCCAGATACCTGCTAGCACCTGCGTTTTGCCCCTCCGCCCGGCCCAGCCAAGCCCACCCAAGTGCAGTATCGATCGATCACTGTCACTTACAAAACACTAAACGCATAACTGCAGCATTCGCAGAGTCAGGCCTGATCCCTGCGATCGCTAACAGTTTTTTTGGTAGCGTGTTGGTGAACTGGCAAGCACCAGCCCCAGGCAGCGTCAGATTAGCGCCAGTACCGCTAATACCCACGCATGCAGCATACGCCTCCCTTAGTGGTATAGTATCTGAACGCATCAATATCTGATCTGATCAAATCTATACTAGTGTCCCCAGCAGTTTAGGGTTCCCAAAAACGCAGTGTTAGCGGGATCAGCCCAGATACCTGCTAGCACCTGCGTTTTGCCCCTCCGCCCGGCCCAGCCCAGCCCACCCAAGTGCAGTATCGATCGATCACTGTCACTTACAAAACACTAAACGCATAACTGCAGCATTCGCAGAGTCAGACCTGATCCCTGCGATCGCTAACAGTTTTTTTGGTAGCGTGTTGGTGAACTGGCAAGCACCAGCCCCAGGCAGCGTCAGATTAGCGCCAGTACCGCTAATACCCACGCACGCAGCATACGCCTCCCTTAGTGGTATAGTATCTGAACGGATCAATTTCTGATCCGATCAGATCTATACTGGCGTCCCCAGCAGTTTAGGGTTCCCAAAAACGCAGTGTTAATGGGATCAGCCCAGATACCTGCTAGCACCTGCGTTTTGCAGCTCCGCCCGGCCCAGCCCAGCTCACCCAAGTGCAGTATCAATCGATCACTGACACTTACAAAACACTAAACGCATAACTGCAGCGTTCGCAGTGTCAGGCCTTATCCCTGCGATCGCTAACAGTTTTTTTGGTAGCGTTTTGGTGAACTGGCAAGCACCTGCCCCAGGCAGCGTCAGGTTAGTGCCAGTCCTGCTAACACCCACGCACGCAGCATACACCTCCCTTAGTGGTATAGTATCTGAACGGATCAATATCTGATCCGATCAGATCTATACTGGCGTCCCCAGCAGTTTAGGGTTCCCAAAAACGCAGTGTTAGCGGGATCAGCCCAGATACCTGTTAGCACCTGCGTTTTGCCCCTCCGCCTGGCCCGGCCCAGCCCACCCAAGTGCAGTATCGATCGATCACTGTCACTTACAAAACACTAAACGCATAACTGCAGTGTTCGCAGAGTCAGGCCTGATCCCTGCGATCGCTAACAGTTTTTTTGGTAGCGTTTTGGTGAACTGGCAAGCCCCAGTGGCCTAGTACACCCTGGTCGTAGTCAAACCAGCACTGCAGTAACACTTGGTGATGTGGCGAGTCCCATAAGTGCAATTCAAGCTGGTGAGGTGGCAAGCACAAGTAGTGTCCCGCTGCCACCAAAAAGACAAACACAGGCCCGTCATGCCCATAATGCCCTTCCTGCTGCATTCGCCAATCCTAATTGGGAACCCACCACTTCTGCAGCACCCGTACTTCCCCCATTCACATCCCCAACCAAATGCAGTCGGCATTTTCTTTATGTCCTCCTGAGTACCCCTACCCAACAAACCCCCTCAAAAAAGATGTCGTGTCTGCAGCAAGCGCGGATATAGGCGTGACACCCGCTATTATTGTCCCTCCTGTCCTGACAATCCTGGTCTTTGCATTGGTGAATGTTTTGAATGCTACCATTCACTAGTTGAGTATTAGCGTAGGGTACAGCATTCCACAGACTAGGCACACTTTCACAGGGTCTCCCAAGATGCCATCGCATTTTGAGAGACCCGAACCTGGAATCGGTTACAGTTATAAAAGTTACAGTTACAAAAAAAAGTGTAAAAAAAAAACACAAACAAAAATATAAAATAAAAAAAATAGTTGTTGTTTTATTGTTCTCTCTCTCTCTATTCTCTCTATTGTTCTGCTCTTTTTTACTGTATTCTATTCTGCAATGTTTTATTGTTATTATGTTTTATCATGTTTGCTTTTCAGGTATGCAATTTTTTATACTTTACCGTTTACTGTACTTTATTGTTAACCATTTTTTTGTCTTCAGGTACGCCATTCACGACTTTGAGTGGTTATACCAGAATGATGCCTGCAGGTTTAGGTATCATCTTGGTATCATTCTTTTCAGCCAGCGGTCAGCTTTCATGTAAAAGCAATCCTAGCAGCTAATTAGCCTCTAGACTGCTTTTACAAGCAGTGGGAGGGAATGCCCCCCCACCGTCTTCCGTGTTTTTCTCTGGCTCTCCTGTCTCAACAGGGAACCTGAGAATGCAGCCGGTGATTCAGCCAGCTGACCATAGAGCTGATCAGAGACCAGAGTGGCTCCATCTCTATGGCCTAAGAAACCGGAAGCTACGAGCATTTTATGACTTAGATTTCGCCGGATGTAAACAGCGCCATTGGGAAATTGGAAAAGCATTTTATCACACCGATCTTGGTGTGGTCAGATGCTTTGAGGGCAGAGGAGAAATCTAGGGTCTAATAGACCCCAATTTTTTCAAAAAAGAGTACCTGTCACTACCTATTGCTATCATAGGGGATATTTACATTCCCTGAAATAACAATAAAAATGATTTAAAAAAACAAAAATGAAAGGAGCAGTTTAAAAACAAGATAAAAAAGCAAAAAAATAATAAAGAAAAAAAAAAAGCACCCCTGTCCCCCCTGCTCTCGCGCTAAGGCGAACGCAAGCGTCGGTCTGGCGTCAAATGTAAACAGCAATTGCACCATGCATGTTAGGTATCACCGCGAAGGTCAGATCGAGGGCAGTAAGTTAGCAGTAGACCTCCTCTGTAAATCTAAAGTGGTAACCTGTAAAGGCTTTTAAAGGCTTTTAAAAATGTATTTAGTTTGTCGCCACTGCACGTTTGTGCGCAATTTTAAAGCATGTCATGTTTGGTATCCATGTACTCTGCCTAAGATCATCTTTTTTATTACATCAAACATTTGGGCAATATAGTGTGTTTTAGTGCATTAAAATTTAAAAAAGTGTGTTTTTTCCCCAAAAAATGCGTTTGAAAAATCGCTGTGCAAATACTGTGTGAAAAAAAAGGAATCACCCACCATTTTAATCTGTAGGGCATTTGGTTTAAAAAAATATATAATGTGTGGGGGTTCAAAGTAATTTTCTTGCAAAAAAAAATAAATTTTTTCATGTAATCAAAAAGTGTCAGAAAGGCCTTTGTCTTCAAGTGGTTAGAAGAGTGGGTGGTGTGTGACATAAGCTTCTAAATGTTGTGCATAAAATGCCAGGACAGTTCAAATCCCCCCCAAATGACCCCATTTTGGAAAGTAGACACCCCAAGCTATTTGCTAAGAGGCATGTCGAGTCCATGGAATATTTTATATTGTGACACAAGTTGCGGGAAAGAGACAATTTTTTTTTTTCTTTTGCACAAAGTTGTCACTAAATGATATATTGCTCAAACATGCCATGGGAATATGTGAAATTACACCCCAAAATACATTCTGTTGCTTCTCCTGAGTATGGGGATACCACATGTGTGGGACTTTTTGGGAGCCTAGCTGCGCACGGGACCCCGAAAACCAAGCACCGCCTTCAGGCTTTCTAAGGGCGTAAATTTTTTATTTCACTCTTCACTGCCTATCACAGTTTCGGAGGCCATGGAATGCCCAGGTGGCAAAAAAACCCCCAAATGACCCCATTTTGGAAAGTAGACACCCCAAGCTATTTGCTGAGCAGTATAGTGAGTATTTTGCAGACCTCACTTTTTGTCACAAAGTTTTGAAATTTGAAAAAAGAAAAAAAAAAAATTTTTCTTATCTTTCTTCATTTTCAAAAACAAATGAGAGCTGCAAAATACTCACCACTCAGCAAATAGCTTGGGGTGTTTACTTTCCAAAATGGGGTCATTTGGGGGGGTTGTGCCACCTGGGCATTCCATGGCCTCCGAAACTGTGATAGGCAGTGAAGAGTGAAATCAAAAATTTACACCTTTAGAAATCCTGAAGGCGGTGATTGGTTTTCGGGGCCCCGTACGTGGCTAGGCTCCCAAAAAGTCCCACACATGTGGTATCCCCATACTCAGGAAAAGCAGCTAAATGTATTTTGGAGTGCAATTCCACATATGCCCATGCCCTGTGTGAGCAATATATCATTTAGTGACAACTTTTTGTAATTTTTTTTTGTTGTCATTATTCAATCACTTGGGACAAAAAAAATGAATATTCAATGGGCTCAACATGCCTCTCAGCAATTTCCTTGGGGTGTCTACTTTCCAAAATGGGGTCATTTGTGGGAGTTTTGTACTGCCCTGCCATTTTAGCCCCTCAAGAAACGACATAGGCAGTCATAAATTAAAGGCTGTGTAAATTCCAGAAAATATACCCTAGTTTGTAGGCGCAAACCAATAAATATACACTTATTGACATTTTTTTTACCAAAGACATGTGGCCGAATACATTTTGGCCTAAATGTATGACTAAAATTGAGTTTATTGGATTTTTTTTAGAACAAAAAGTAGAAAATATCATTTTTTTTCAAAATTTTCGGTCTTTTTCTGTGTATAGCGCAACAAATAAGAATGGCAGAGGTGATCAAATACCATCAAAAGAAAGCTCTATTTATGGGAAGAAAAGGACGCAAATTTCGTTTGGGTACAGCATTGCATGACCGCGCAACTAGCAGTTAAAGCAACGCAGTGCCAAATTGTAAAAAGTGCTCTGGTCAGGAAGGGGGTAAATCCTTCCGGGGCTGTAGTGGTTAAGGAACAGTTCAATGAGTTCCATTGACGTGCTAATTAGGTCCACACTGAAGGTTGTTTAACCAGTCTATATGCAGCAGCTGCTTACACAATGCACACATAGGCAAACACACAGATAAAGCTGTTTAAAAGCTAACATTGACTTGTAGTTCCACACAAGGAGACATGCACACTCTTAATCAATGCCTTACTATCTCCTTATTACCACTGATTTTAGCCCTCTTATCTCAGATTGTAGGCAAGATTAATCTCCTATTAGAGCAAAAAGCTATTTCACTTTTATGTGGATACAAAAAAATATACAATATAATCTATATATCTCCCACTTTCTCCTTAAAGATGTCTGGTTTATTCCTATAAATCTGTAGAGTACATCAGATAACCAAGGGTTATCAGCCCCTCAATCACCGGCACAATTGACCAGCTACACTGGCCTAAAACAATTTGCATTAGCAATAAAATAAACTTTAACAAATACACATATATCAGATCTGTGCGTCCTCTTACCGATAAAATATTTCACAAAACTCTCAGGACCACTCAAGCAGGGCTTAAGAATTCATGAACCAGCACAGATCTTGTCCATAGTAGAGAAGGTTTTCAGTTCTAGGTCTAGTTGAGGGCTTCTTAGTAGGGATGAGCAGAACACCCCCCAGTTCGGTTTGCACCAGAACTAGCGAACAGGCAAAAAAATCGAGTGAACACGCGAACACCATCAAAGTCTATGGGACACGAACATGAAAAATCAAAAGTGCTCATTTTAAAGGCTTATATGCAAGTTATTGTCATAAAAAGTGTTTGGGGACCCGGGTCCTGCCCCAGGGGACATGTATCAATGCAAAAAAAGTTTTTAAAAAAACTTTTTTTTCAGGAGCAGTGATTTTATTAATGCTTAAAGTGAAACAATAAAAAAGAAATATTCCTTTAAATAACGTGCCTGGGGAGTGTCTATAGTATGCCTGTAAAGTGGCACAGTTTTCCCGTGTTTAGAACAGTACCACAGCAAAATGACATTTCTAAAGAAAAAAATGTAAATTAAAACTGATCGCGGCTGTAATGAATTGTCAGAGCCCTTCAATACAGATAAAACTCAATGAAAAATGGCATGGGTAACCCCCCAATTCATTACCAGGCCCTTTGGGTCTGGTATGAACATTAAAGGGAACCACGAACCAAAATGTAAAAAGAAATTGCGTGTGGATCCCCCAAAATCCATACTAGGCCCTTCAGGCCTGATTAGAATTTTAAGGGGAACCCTGTGCCAAAATTTAAAATAAAATTGCTTAGGGGTCCCCCCCATAATCCATACCAGACCCTTATCTGAGCACGCAACCTGGCAGGCTGCAGGTTGAACCGTACCAGGCCACATGCCCTCAACATGGGGGGGTGCTTTGGAGTTGCCCCCAAAGCACCTTGTCCCCATGTTGATGTTGACAAGGGCCTCATCCCCACACCCCTTGCCCGGTGGTTGTGGGGATCTGCATCTGGGAGACTTATCGAAATCTGGAAGCCCCCTTTAACAAGGGGACCCCAGATCCCGGCCCCCCTCCCTAAGTGAATTGTAACGGGTACATTGTACCCCTACCAATTCACAAAAAAGTGTCAAAAATAGTAAAAATGACAGGAGACACTTTGGGACAAGTCCTTTATTAAAGAATAAAAAAATAAAAATGTCCCGCGATGTAAATCCATCTCACGCCGCCCAACGAACCGAAAAAAGAAAATAAAACACAACAGCTCCGCCTCCATGGGAGGCTCCCGCACACTGCACACTTCATCTCGATGACAGCAGTTATATAAGTGAGGGAGGGGCCACCCGGTGATGTAAATGAGTGACCCCGCCCCCCCTGACGCCACATGACCTCAGAGGAAGGCGGGGTCACCCGTTTACATCACCGAGTGGCCCCGTCCTTAGCTATATAACAGCTGTCAAAGTAAGAAGCATGCACTGTGCGGGAGCCTCCCATGGAGGCAGAGCTGTTGAATTTTTTTTCTTTTTCGGTTCGTCAGGCGGTGCGAAATGGATTTACATCACGGGACATTTTTAAATTTTTTTTAATAAAGGACTTGTCCCAAAGTGTCTCCTGCCATTTTTACTATTTTTGACACTTTTTTGTGAATTGGTAGGGGTACAATGTACCCATTACTTATAATGGGCCGAACGGACCCCTGTTCGGTTTGCACCAGAGCTTTTGAACACTGCAAAAGTTCGGACCCGAATAACGAAACCCATTAAAGTCAATGGGAACTGAACGTCAAAAATCAAAAGTGCCCATTTTGAAGGCTTAAATGCAGGTAATTGGACATACAATGGTTATAGGGGTCCCGGTCCTGCCCTGGGGGACATGTATCAATCAAAGAAAAGTTTGTGAAAAACATCATTTTTAAATAAGCAGAGATTTTTTTTATTTTTAAAGTGAAAGCATAAAAATGAAAAATTCCTTCCAATATAGTGCCTGGGGGGTCCCCTTAGTCTACCTGTAAAGTGGCAGATCTGTACCATGTCTAGAATCTGCTGCAGCAATAATTGCATTTATAAAGCCAAAAAAATGACATTTTCCCTGCAAGCTGCCTTTATTTTGCTCAGCAACAGCTGGGAAGCCAGTGTGTATGATGAGGCCACAATGTAGTGCACTGGGAAAAAGATTAGAGATTTTTTGATACATTCTGGTGTCACTTTGACTTTGGATAGAAGTAACAGGTGCAGAAAAATTGTTCTTTGGGTGTCGATGGTGCCTTCCCACCATAACCCTATAGAGGTACTCTTGATGAAAGCAAAAATTGGCCTTGCAGTAAAAAAATGCAATAATATGCACCTATCAAACAGGTGCAGAAAAATTGGTCTTTGGTTGTCGGTGGCGCCTTCCTACTGTAAAACTATAGAGGTACTCTTGATGAAAGCAAGAATTGGGGCGTGGTCTGGGGCCACTCTAAGATGGACGTGTTGTTCTGAAGCTCCCGTCCATGAGGTCCAGCTTCTTCAGCGAAATAGCACCTGACACCACTCTGCTATGGTAAGGACATCCCGCAGTGCCTCAGCAACCAGGTCCCGGTCCCCACGGAGCCAAGACAATCCGCAGGACGGGCACATTCATGAGATATTCCGATCTCGGCCCAGAAGCGCCATGCAGCCCTCACATCCAGCCGCCTCAAGTAAGGTACAACCCCAGAGTGACAGCCCCCACCGCTCTGGAACTCTGAGCCTGTCAGGTACAGGAACAGAACAGAGATATCCTCCCGCAGTTAACCTGGAGGATTTACACAGTGTAGCTGCTGATATCAAGAATACCCTTATGGCAGCTATTTCAGACATGAGGTCTGACCTGCAGGCAATTTCTCTCAGAGTGGAGGAGGTAGAAATGACACAGATGCGCCATGAAGCCTCCCTTTGCCATGTGCAGCAGCTCACAGAGTCTCACACAGTACACTTGAGAGATATAAATCGACATATGGAGGACATTGATAATCGCGGGAGACGCCGTAACCGACTGAGAGGAATCCCAGAAATGATCGACTCAAATCAACTATCTCAAACAGTCACCTCCATAGTCAATGAGCTGTTAGAGAGACCCCAAGATGCCCCGGTCACCTTTGAACGCATTCACAGAGCGTTAAGGCCGAGAGGAAGAGACACAGATCCCCCCAGGGACACAGTGTGCTGCCTTATAGACTTTTCCCTCAAGGAAGAAATTTTGCCGGCATCCAGAAATCGAATCAATTAATTTTCCAAGGATTAAATATCAAGATATACCAAGATCTTTCAAATATCACCCTGCAAAGGAGACACGAATTAAGACCATTGTTGGACATTCTAAGAGCCAGATCTATTGTATACCAGTGGAAATTTCCTTTTGGCCTCTCAGCAACGCACCAAGGCCGCACAGCACTTCTCAGGGTCTCAGAAGACCTGGAACAATTTTGTTCCACCCTGGACATCCCAACAGTCGTGCTGCCGGATTGGTATAGTGATTTTCGTTTACCACAGAAGCACAGAGCTACTTCAATGGATGGCATCGCAGAAGCGGGCAACTTCCACCTTGGTCGTCACCGCCCTCACCCAGCGCCTCCTCACTCCCCAGGTATACCATGGAATGGTAGACCCACGGCCTCCCCCGCACATAGCAGAGCCCGTATCACTTAAATGGATGGCAGTGCCTTCTTCTTTCTTCGAATGACCCAGGACGCAGGTTGAAAATCTCCATGTTTTGCACACATCCTCATACTAATGTTACAGATACCTGTGAGAGACATGCCAACCTGTCACTAAACTCTCTGACGCACCATCTTGAATCCAGACAGTATTTCTACTCTGCTCACAAGAGGCTTAACCACTCGCACCTCCATCACCACCCTCACTTATACACCAGCAGGAGATTATGACGCTACCCTCTGCAGTTGTACATTCTGCACTGACAAGGAATACAATCCCCCTGCCTTTTGTTCTACCGCATCCCTCCTATTCCTCTAACAAGATGGAAATTACTGTCCGTATCCAGTTACTCTCCCAGCTTGATCCAGGTGGCTTGAAAGCAAAATTTTCCTTACACCGAACAACCAAGATGGAATATCTATTAACATCCAACAGCGCTTACATCCGCCCGGGATACCTACCCGCATCAGCAAGGAGAACAGGAGAGCTGCAATAAAACTTTAATAAGGACACATGCAGTATTTATATATCCATCTATAATTCCTTCTCTCCTCTTCTTTCCCTTTACTTTCTTTCCCCCTATTTTTACTCTTATTTCTGTGCTCCCTTCCTATTTCTCTCCACTAAGAAACTTCTAAACGTACCCTATACTTGCCTGAGCCACATATCACCTGCTTTTCTCGCTATTCATCGCATATATGGCACATTGAGGCAATCCTAATATGTTCATTTAATATGTCATTATTCTCCCTCTCCTTCTGGTTTTAGATACTCCTATAATTTAACCCATAGGAGGTACGATGTGATCAAGACTGTCTGGAAGCCGAAAGGGACGTGCTTAGGTAAGCAAGTTACGATAGAACAATCTACTTGTACACACACATATTACCCAGAGGATCAAATCAACCCTCCCATGCAGAACTTAATGTTCATTTTTTACCCCATTTCATGGGGGCCAAACACAGGACAAAGCCCCTAGATCACAACTGAGCACGTGCCCCTCGGCACCAGAGAGATGCTATAGAGGATTTTCTTTTTCTCTCACAGGTACGAATAAAATTGTTAATATGTTACTTAGTTTAACTTCTTATAGGGCGTACACACGGTCGGACTTTGTTCGGACATTCCGACAACAAAATCCTAGGATTTTTTTCTACGGATGTTGGCTCAAACTTGTCTTGCATACACACGGTCACACAAAGTTGTCGTAAAATCTGATCGTTCTGAACGCAGTGACGTAAAACACGTACGTCGGGACTATAAACGAGGCAGTGGCCAATAGCTTTCATCTCTTTATTTATTCTGAGCATGCGTGGCACTTTGTCCATCGGATTTGTGTACACACGATCGGAATTTCCAACAACGGATTTTGTTGTTGGAAAATTTTATCTCCTGCTCTCCAACTTTGTGTGTCGGAAAATCCGATGGAAAATGTCCGATGGAGCCAACACGCGGTCGGAATTTCCGACAACAAGCTCCGATCGGACATTTTCCATCGGAAAATCTGACCGTGTGTACGGGGCATTAGTGTTAAAGTTGAATAAGTTAGTTTACTACAATACCCTGGGTCACGTGGACTGTATACCCACAGGTGACAATTCATGCTTTCATATTCATTCAAGCATAAATTATCTTAGTTATATAGCCATTCGATAGTTACACACCATCTAACACAGGTGGCATGTTGATATATACGCCATTCCTCAGACATATGGTACCTAATCACGGTATAGACGACATATGAAACACATCTCCTAAACCATTGCTAAATAGAAGCTCAGTACCTAGAACATCCTTCGCAACACACAGACCTTACACATCCCCGCTACAAGAATATACTCCTGCACCATAGTACGAAAACACACTATTTTTTTTTTGTCGGGATCGTATATGGGTTCATCTATCATATATAGCAGAACCCTGACAAACTAACCAAGAAACTACATAGGTAGCTTTTTATGACCTCCTTGGGACACAGGACTTCCGTCTTCGGTTGAACGTCACCTCCCACTCCCGCCACCAGCGAACTCAAATAGATACCGCTGACCCATACCGGTCCCCCACAAAGTTGTTAAGTGGAATTGCAGGTCATCCCACACAACCGGTTTACCCCCTGAACTTCCCCTCTCGTTACCCACACGCTAACCCTCCCTCTTCCCCACACCACTTCCCTGTACCACCTTCCACCCATCACTCCCCCTCCTCTTACCTCCCTTCAGCCCTCGTCCTCATATCAACTACCCCCGTCTCTGACTTCCCCTTTGGAAAGCCATAAACTCAGTTGCCTCCTTGAAAATATCAAGACTAAATACCATTTACCAAGCAAAGTCAGAGACCTCCCCGTCCCACCCCCCCATCCTCTCCTTCCCTCTTCCATCCCCCACCGACCCCACTGCCCACCTTCCTACATCCCATCTTTCCCTCCTCCCCCTCTCCTTTTCCTACGCTTTCTACCTAGACACCCATACAAGCACATAGGTCACCCACTTCACATACCAATTAAATACCCAATTTATGAGATGTACTCTAGATGCATACGAAACTATTCTGTACGCTTAATGAGTGGTCCCTACACATTACGTAATAAATACATCACACTTCCGATAGAGTTCTCACGTAATTTGCATGCCAACTATCTGCTACATACAGAATCTCTTACTGAAAGTAGAACATACCTCCAATGGAGTCTCAGTTTAAGGGCAGTTAAAACCCAATTAAGGATATATGTTGGGTTCACGCCCTTTTAATAACTAGTCTAGTATGTATGTGATTATCTGGGAATTTTCTCATGATAAAACTTCATAATTTAACAATTTCATGATCTATGTTTAATGTTAAATGTAAAACAATTGCTGTAAAGACTTTATAATCTTCAATAAAATACTTTGGAAAAAAAGAAAGCAAGAATTGGCCTTGCTGTAAAAAATTGCAATAATATGCACCTGTCAAACAGGTGCAGAAAAATTGGTCTTTGGGTGTTAATTGTGCCCATGAAACCTATACCAAAAACATTCTTCCAGATAAAATGATTGAACACCCTCAAAGCTAGGCAGCCTTGAAGTCCTACAGAGATTTCACATCCCAAAAAGACTTAATCAGTGACATCGGCATTAGGGGCTTCATACCTGGTAATCCAGGACTGATTCATTTTTATAAAAGTCAAACGGTCCACGGAGTCTGTGGACAGATGTGTTCTATGATCAGTAACGAAACCTCCTGCAGCACTGAATGCCCATTCTGAAAGCACACTGGATGCAGGGCAGCCCAACAACGCAATAGCATGCTGGACAAGTTCTGGCCAGTGGTCTATTCTCATGACCCAGTAAGTCAGTGGATCATCAGCTGGAAAGCTTTCCATCTCTGTTTTGGCCCTGAGGTAATCGTCCACCATGTGATGCAGACGCTGCCGATGGGAAGTGGAAGCTGACAGCCCTAGCCAGCGAGGACTAAACAAATTCTGAAATGCCTCGCTTGGGCGGGCACCCTCTCCAACGCTCCTCTCTTGACCAACAGAAGACTCAAAACTGCATTTTCCACGACACTGTAACCTACTGGAGTCATGAAAAACATTCAATAAAATCCTCTTTAACATGTCTTCAAGAGATTTTATCTTCTGCACTCTCTGTGGGGGCGGGATGAGTTCTGAGGCCTTCCCCTTATAATGGTGGTCAAGGAGGGTTGCCAACCAGTAATCATTCTTCTCCTTTGTGTCACATATTCTTGGGTCTTTTCTCACTCTTTGAAGCATGAGGTTGCCCATGCGCCTCAAATTTGCAGAGGCTTGAGAGGCAGACTCCTCAGGGCACTCAGGATTAGGGATGACCTTCGTGTTTGAGTCGAACCCATGTTCGACTCGAACATCGTCTGGTCAACCGTTCGGCGAATTGCGAACGATATGGGCCGTTCGCGCCAAATTCGAGTGGCGCGTCACGGCCCATAATTCACTGCGGCATCGCAGTGCATTGCTGGCTGATGATTGGCCAAGCATGCACTATGACCCGCATGCTTGGCCAATCACAGCGCCGTCTGTACAGAGAGCTGTAATTGGCCAAAGCCAGGGTGGCTTTGGCCAATTATGGCTCAGGGGGTTTAGTACACGCCCCACACTATATAAGGCAAGTCGGCCCTGTGTAGTGTGTTCCGGCGATTAGAGACAGAGACAGAGAGACAGTGTCATTTGATTTAAGTTAGATAGATTAGAAAGGACAGTCAGTCAGTTAGCTGCACTTACAGTGTACCGTGTATATATATGCATCGCAGGTGTTGTATGTGTATATATATATATATATATATATATATATATATATATATATATATATATATATATACTGTATTCAGTTTAGCTAGATCCGTTCCTGTTATTATCTTCCTACTGACAGGCAGGCAGGTGTTGTTACAGTATTTGAAGAAAATTGCTGGTGTTCTTCTGATCCTATTAGTCCTATTAGCTACAGTATTTATACTTAGTGGAGTGCGACCTCTGCACAGTGTTCAGCTAAAGCTACATGTAGAAGATTGGTGGTGTTCTTCTGTTCTCCTATCACTACTGCAGGCAGCTACATTATTTTTTAGTGTAGTGCGACCTCTACACAGTGTTCAGCTAAAGCTACAAGTTAGTGTAGTGCGACCTCTGCACAGTGTTCAGCTAAAGCTACAAGTTAGTGTAGTGCAAATTCTGCACAGTGTTCAGCTAAAGCTACAAGTTAGTGTAGTGCGACCTCTGCACAGTGTTCAGCTAAAGCTACAATTTAGTGTAGTGCGGCCTCCGCACAGTGTTCAGCTAAAACTACAAGTTAGTGTAGTGCGACCTCTGCACAATGTTCAGCTAAAGCTACAAGTTAGTGTAGCACGACCTCTGAACAGTGTTCAGCTAAAGCTACAAGTTAGTGTAGCGCCACCTCTGCACAGTGTTCAGCTAAAGCTACAAGTTAGTGTAGTGCGACCTCTGCACAGTGTTCAGCTAAAGCTACAAGTTAGTGTAGTGCAACCTCTGCACAGTGTTCAGCTAAAGCTACAAGTTAGTGTAGTGCGACTTCTGCATAGTGTTAAGCTAAAGCTACAAGTTAGTGTAGTGCGACCTCTGCACAGTGTTTAGCTAAAGCTACAAGTTAGTGTAGTGCGACCACTGCACAGTGTTCAGCTAAGTCTACAAGTTAGTGCAGTGCAACCTCTGCACAGTGTTCAGCTAAAGCTGCAAGTTAGTGTAGTGCGACCTCTGCACAGTGTTCAGCTAAAGCTACAAGTTAGTGTAGTGCAACTTCTGCATAGTGTTCAGCTAAAGCTATAAGTTAGTGTAGTGCGACCTCTGCACAGTGTTTAGCTAAAGCTACAAGTTAGTGTAGTGCGACCTCTGCACAGTGTTCAGCTAAGTCTACAAGTTAGTGCAGTGCGACCTCTGCACAGTGTTCAGCTAAAGCTACAAGTTAGTGTAGTGCGACCTTTGCACAGTGTTCAGCTAAAGCTACAAGTTAGTGCAGTGCGATCTCTGAACAGTGTTCAGCTAAAGCTACAAGTTAGTGTAGTGCGACCTCTACACAGTGTTCAGCTAAAGCTACCTGTAGAAGGTTGGTGTTGTTTTCCTGATCCTATCACTACCGCAGGCAGCTACATTATTTACATGTTAGTGTAGTGCGACCTCTGCACAGTGTTCAGCTAAAGCTACCTATAGAAGGTTGGTGGTGTTTTCCTGATCCTATCACTACCGCAGGCAGCTACATTATTTACAGGTTAATGTAGTGCGACCTCTGCACAGTGTTCAGCTTAAGTTACAAGTTAGTGTAGTGCGACCTCTGCACAGTGTTCAGCTAAAGCTACAAGTTAGTGTAGTGCGACCTCTGCACAGTGTTCAGCTAAAGCTACAAGTTACTGTAGTGCGACCTCTGCACAGTGTTCAGCTAAAGCTACCTGTAGAAGGTTGGTGATGTTTTCCTGATCCTATCATTACTGCAGGCAGCTACATTATTTACACGTTAGTGTAGTGCGACCTCTGCACAGTGTTCAGCTAAACCTACAAGTTAGTGTAGTGCGACCTCTGCACAGTGTTCAGCTAAAGCTACAAGTTAGTGTAGTGCAACCTCTGCACAGTGTTCAGCTAAAGCTACAAGTTAGTGTAGTGCGACCTCTGAACAGTGTTCAGCTAAAGCTACAAGTTAGTGTAGCGCCACCTCTGCACAGTGTTCAGCTAAAGCTACAAGTTAGTGTAGTGCGACCTCTGCACAGTGTTCAGCTAAAGCTACAAGTTAGTGTAGTGCAACCTCTGCACAGTGTTCAGCTAAAGCTACAAGTTAGTGTAGTGCGACTTCTGCATAGTGTTAAGCTAAAGCTACAAGTTAGTGTAGTGCGACCTCTGCACAGTGTTTAGCTAAAGCTACAAGTTAGTGTAGTGCGACCACTGCACAGTGTTCAGCTAAGTCTACAAGTTAGTGCAGTGCAACCTCTGCACAGTGTTCAGCTAAAGCTGCAAGTTAGTGTAGTGCGACCTCTGCACAGTGTTCAGCTAAAGCTACAAGTTAGTGTAGTGCAACTTCTGCATAGTGTTCAGCTAAAGCTATAAGTTAGTGTAGTGCGACCTCTGCACAGTGTTTAGCTAAAGCTACAAGTTAGTGTAGTGCGACCTCTGCACAGTGTTCAGCTAAGTCTACAAGTTAGTGCAGTGCGACCTCTGCACAGTGTTCAGCTAAAGCTACAAGTTAGTGTAGTGCGACCTTTGCACAGTGTTCAGCTAAAGCTACAAGTTAGTGCAGTGCGATCTCTGAACAGTGTTCAGCTAAAGCTACAAGTTAGTGTAGTGCGACCTCTACACAGTGTTCAGCTAAAGCTACCTGTAGAAGGTTGGTGTTGTTTTCCTGATCCTATCACTACCGCAGGCAGCTACATTATTTACATGTTAGTGTAGTGCGACCTCTGCACAGTGTTCAGCTAAAGCTACCTATAGAAGGTTGGTGGTGTTTTCCTGATCCTATCACTACCGCAGGCAGCTACATTATTTACAGGTTAATGTAGTGCGACCTCTGCACAGTGTTCAGCTTAAGTTACAAGTTAGTGTAGTGCGACCTCTGCACAGTGTTCAGCTAAAGCTACAAGTTAGTGTAGTGCGACCTCTGCACAGTGTTCAGCTAAAGCTACAAGTTACTGTAGTGCGACCTCTGCACAGTGTTCAGCTAAAGCTACCTGTAGAAGGTTGGTGATGTTTTCCTGATCCTATCATTACTGCAGGCAGCTACATTATTTACACGTTAGTGTAGTGCGACCTCTGCACAGTGTTCAGCTAAACCTACAAGTTAGTGTAGTGCGACCTCTGCACAGTGTTCAGCTAAAGCTACAAGTTAGTGTAGTGCGACCTCTGCACAGTGTTCAGCTAAAGCTACAAGTTAGTGTAGTGTGACCTCTGCAGAGTGTTCAGCTAAAGCTACAAGTTACTGTAGTGCGACCTCTGCACAGTGTTCAGCTAAAGCTACCTTTAGAAGGTTGGTGTTATTTTCCTGATCCTATCACTACCGCAGGCAGCTACATTATTTACACGTTAGTGTAGTGCGACCTCTGCACAGTGTTCAGCTAAAGCTACAAGTTAGTGTAGTGCGATCTATGCACAGTGTTCAGCTAAAGCTACAAGTTAGTGTAGTGCGACCTCTGCACAGTGTTCAGTTAAAGCTACCTGTAGAAGGTTGGTGTTGTTTTCCTGATCCTATCACTACCGCAGGCAGCTACATTATTTACATGTTAGTGTAGTGTGACCTCTGCACAGTGTTCAGCTAAAGCTACCTGTAGAAGGTTGGTGGTGTTTTCCTGATCCTATCACTACCGCAGGCAGCTACATTATTTACACGTAAGTGTAGTGCGACCTCTGCACAGTGTTCAGCTAAAGCTACCTGTAGAAGGTTGGTGGTGTTTTCCTGATCCTATCACTACCGCAGGCAGCTACATTATTTACACGTTAGTGTAGTGCGACCTCTGCACAGTGTTCAGCTAAAGTTACAAGTTAGTGTAGTGCGACCTCTGCACAGTGTTCAGCTAAAGCTACAAGTTAGTGTAGTGCGACCTCTGCACAGTGTTCAGCTAAAGCTACAAGTTAGTGTAGTGCGACCTCTGCACAGTGTTCAGCTAAAGCTACAAGTTAGTGTAGTGTGACCTCTGCAGAGTGTTCAGCTAAAGCTACAAGTTACTGTAGTGCGACCTCTGCACAGTGTTCAGCTAAAGCTACCTGTAGAAGGTTGGTGTTGTTTTCCTGATCCCATCACTACCGCAGGCAGCTACATTATTTACATGTTAGTGTAGTGCGACCTCTGCACAGTGTTCAGCTAAAGCTACATGTAGAAGGTTGGTGGTGTTTTCCTGATCCTATCACTACCGCAGGCAGCTACATTATTTACACGTTAGTGTAGTGCGACCTCTGCACGGTGTTCAGCTAAAGCTACCTGTAGAAGGTTGGTGGTGTTTTCCTGATCCTATCACTACTGCAGGCAGCTTTATTATTTACACGTTAGTGTAGTGTGACCTCTGCACAGTGTTCAGCTAAAGCTACCTGTAGAAGGTTGGTGTTGTTTTCCTGATCTTATCACTACCGCAGGCAGCTACATTATTCACACGTTAGTGTAGTGCGACCTCTGCACAGTGTTCAGCTGAAGCTACAAGTTAATGTATTGCGCCCTCTGCACAGTGTTCAGCTAAAGCTACCTGTAGAAGGTTAGTGTAGTCTTCCTGATCCTATCACTACCGCAGGCAGCTACATTATTTACATGTTAGTGTAGTGCGACCTCTGCACAGTGTTCAGCTAAAGCTACAAGTTACTGTAGTGCGACCTCTGCACTGTGTTCAGCTAAAGCTACCTGTAGAAGCTTGGTGGTGTTTTCCTGATCATATCACTACCGCAGGCAGCTACATTATTTACTCATTAGTGTAGTGCGACCTCTGCACAGTGTTCAGCTAAAGCTACCTGTAGAAGGTTGGTGGTGTTTTCCTGATCCTATCACTACTGCAGGCAGCTACATTATTTACACGTTAGTGTAGTGTGACCTCTGCACAGTGTTCAGCTAAAGCTACCTGTAGAAGGTTGGTGGTGTTTTCCTGATCCTATCACTACTGCAGGCAGCTACATTATTCACATGTTAGTGTAGTGCGACCTCTGCACAGTGTTCAGCTAAAGCTACAAGTTAGTGTAGTGCGACCTCTGCACAGTGTTTAGCTAAAGCTACAAGTTAGTGTAGTGCGCCCTCTGCACAGTGTTCAGCTAAAGCTACCTGTACAAGGTTGGTGTTGTCTTCCTGATCCTATCACTACCGCAGGCAGCTACATAATTTACACGTTAGTGTAGTGCGACCTCTGCACAGTGTTCAGCTAAAGCTACAAGTTACTGTAGTGCGACCTCTGCACAGTGTTCAGCTAAAGCTACAAGTTAGTGTAGTGTGACCTCTGCACAGTGTTTAGCTAAAGCTACAAGTAAGTGTAGTGCGCCCTCTGCACAGTGTTCAGCTAAAGCTACCTGTAGAAGGTTGGTGTTGTCTTCCTGATCCTATCACTACCGCAGGCAGCTACATAGTTTACATGTTAGTGTAGTGCGACCTCTGCACAGTGTTCAGCTAAAGCTACAAGTTACTGTAGTGTGACCTCTGCACTGTGTTCAGCTAAAGCTACCTGTAGAAGGTTGGTGTTGTTTTCCTAATCCTATCACTACCGCAGGCAGCTACATTATTTACATGTTAGTGTAGTGCGACCTCTGCACAGTGTTCAGCTAAAGCTACCTGTAGAAGGTTGGTGGTGTTTTCCTGATCCTATCACTACCGCAGGCAGCTACATTGTTTACACGTTAGTGTAGTGCGACCTCTGCACAGTGTTCAGCTAAAGCTACCTGTAGAAGGTTGGTGTTGTTTTCCTGATCCTATCACTACCGCAGGTAGCTACATTATTTACATGTTAGTGTAGTGCGACCTCTGCACAGTGCTCAGCTAAAGCTACCTGTAGAAGGTTGGTGGTGTTTTCCTGATCCTATCACTACTGCAGGCAGCTACATTATTCACATGTTAGTGTAGTGCGACCTCTGCACAGTGTTCAGCTAAAGCTACAAGTTAGTGTAGTGCGACCTCTGCACAGTGTTTAGCTAAAGCTACAAGTTAGTGTAGTGCGCCCTCTGCACAGTGTTCAGCTAAAGCTACCTGTACAAGGTTGGTGTTGTCTTCCTGATCCTATCACTACCGCAGGCAGCTACATAATTTACACGTTAGTGTAGTGCGACCTCTGCACAGTGTTCAGCTAAAGCTACAAGTTACTGTAGTGCGACCTCTGCACAGTGTTCAGCTAAAGCTACAAGTTAGTGTAGTGTGACCTCTGCACAGTGTTTAGCTAAAGCTACAAGTAAGTGTAGTGCGCCCTCTGCACAGTGTTCAGCTAAAGCTACCTGTAGAAGGTTGGTGTTGTCTTCCTGATCCTATCACTACCGCAGGCAGCTACATAGTTTACATGTTAGTGTAGTGCGACCTCTGCACAGTGTTCAGCTAAAGCTACAAGTTACTGTAGTGTGACCTCTGCACTGTGTTCAGCTAAAGCTACCTGTAGAAGGTTGGTGTTGTTCTCCTAATCCTATCACTACCGCAGGCAGCTACATTATTTACATGTTAGTGTAGTGCGACCTCTGCACAGTGTTCAGCTAAAGCTACCTGTAGAAGGTTGGTGGTGTTTTCCTGATCCTATCACTACCGCAGGCAGCTACATTGTTTACACGTTAGTGTAGTGCGACCTCTGCACAGTGTTCAGCTAAAGCTACCTGTAGAAGGTTGGTGTTGTTTTCCTGATCCTATCACTACCGCAGGTAGCTACATTATTTACATGTTAGTGTAGTGCGACCTCTGCACAGTGCTCAGCTAAAGCTACCTGTAGTAGGTTGGTGGTGTTTTCCTGATCCTATCACTACCGCAGGCAGCTACATTATTTACACGTTAGTGTAGTGCGACCTCTGCACAGTGTTCAGCTAAAGCTACAAGTTACTGTAGTGCGACCTCTGCACAGTGTTCAGCTAAAGCTACAAGTTAGTGTAGTGCGACCTCTGCACAGTGTTTAGCTAAAGCTACAAGTAAGTGTAGTGCTCCCTCTGCACAGTGTTCAGCTAAAGCTACCTGTAGAAGGTTGGTGTTGTCTTCCTGATCCTATTACTACCGCAGGCAGCTACATAATTTACATGTTAGTGTAGTGCGACCTCTGCACAGTGTTCAGCTAAAGCTACCTGTAGAAGGTTGGTGTTGTCTTCCTGATCCTATCACTACCGCAGGCAGCTACATAATTTACATGTTAGTGTAGTGCGACCTCTGCACAGTGTTCAGCTAAAGCTACAAGTTACTGTAGTGTGACCTCTGCACTGTGTTCAGCTAAAGCTACCTGTAGAAGGTTGGTGTTGTTTTCCTTATCCTATCACTACCGCAGGCAGCTACATTATTTACATGTTAGTGTAGTGCGACCTCTGCACAGTGTTCAGCTAAAGCTACC
Organism: Lithobates clamitans; assembly: GCA_037952925.1. NCBI lineage: Eukaryota > Metazoa > Chordata > Amphibia > Anura > Ranidae > Lithobates > Lithobates clamitans. The sequence continues at coordinate 4,633,367 of JBBGZY010000305.1, read as the reverse complement.
TGTAGAAGGTTGGTGGTGTTTTCCTGATCCTATCACTACCGCAGGCAGCTACATTATTCACACGTTAGTGTAGTGTGACCTCTGCACAGTGTTCAGCTAAAGCTACAAGTTAGTGTAGTGCGACCTCTGCACAGTGTTTAGCTAAAGCGACAAGTTAGTGTAGTGCGCCCTCTGCACAGTGTTCAGCTAAAGCTACCTGTAGAAGGTTGGTGTTGTTCTCATACTAAAAATACTACAGGCAGGCAGTTGATTTTGCTAGCTGCAGTATCAATATATAGTATGTCTGGAAGGCCAACAAGGAGAGGCAGACAGTCACAAGCCAATAAAAGAGGGCAAGCAGGCGCTGTGTCTAGAGGCAACAGTGCTGGTCGTGGACACGGTGCATCCTCATTAGCACGTGGCCGTGGGACACGCTTGGCCTTTTTTTGGCATCTGGCCGTGTTGAGCCGCAACATGCGGAAGACTACGTAGAGTGGATGACCAAGCCATCCTCATCCTCCTTATCCTCTCTCACCCATGCTCAGGGTACTTTGTCTGGCAAAGCAGCTGTCAACGTGGCCTCTTCCCTCGGCTCAATGGCATCAGTGACTCCTTCCCAAGCCCCACCATGTCCTCCTGAGGAGTCCCTTTGAACTGTTTGACCACAGTGTTGGGTACATGCTCCAGGAGGATGCCCAGCGTTTAGAAGGCTCTGATGATGGTACTCAGCTAGAGAAAGGCAGTAAAGTGAACCCAGACACAGGGGGTGCCCAAGAAGGACAGCAATCTGGCAGTCATGTTCCCCCTGCTGCAGCATACTGCCAGGTTTGCTCCAGTGATGAGGAAGGAGGGGATGATGAGGTCACTGACTCAACGGGAGGAGGAGGAGGCACATCACCAACGAGGCAGGATGCCCTCCAGGGGCCAGCCTAAAGGCAGCACACTGACTGTATCACACCTCAGAGCTCCGCATGTGCAGGGCGCTGCTGTCTCTGCGTGTTATTCCAAAAGTTCTTTGGTGTGGGCCTTTTTTGAGATGAGTGCATCAGATGGCACCGCTGCTATTTGCAACATATGTCTCAAGCGTATCTCGCGTGTAGGGACGAGCTTCAAGTTCGAGTCGAACTCATGTTCGACTCGAACATCGGCTGTTCGTAAGTTCGCCAAATAGCGAACAATTTGGGGGGTGTTCGCGGTAAATTCGAATGCCACGGAACACCCTTTAAAAGTCTATGGGAGAAATCAAAAGTGCTAATTTTAAAGGCTTATATTCATGGTATTGTCATAAAATGTGTTTGGGGACCTGGGTCCTGTCCCAGGGGACATGGATCAATGCAAAAAAAAGTTTTAAAAACTGACGTTTTTTCGGGAGCAGTGATTTTAATAATTCTTAAAGTGAAACAATAAAAGTGTAATATCCCTAATTCGTACCTGGGGGGTGTCTATAGTATGCCTGTAAAGGGGCGCATGTTTCCCGTGTTTAGAACAGTCTGACAGCAAAATGACATTTCAAAGGAAAAAAAGTCATTTAAACTACTCGCGGCTATTAATGAAAAGAAAAAAAATGACATGGGGGTCCACCTAAATTCCATACCAGGCCCTTCAGGTCTAGTATGGATATTAAGGGGAACCCCGGCCAAAATTTTTTTTAAAAATGGCGTGGGGTCCCTGGTACGGTTCAGGAGGGGGGGCGCTCTCTTGTCCCCACCCTCTTTTCCTGTGGCCTGCCAGGTTACATGCTCGGATAAGGGTCTGGTATGGATTTTTAGGGGGACCCCACCCCATTTTTTTTTAATTTTGGCACGGGGTTCCCCTTAAAATCCATACCAGACCTGAAGGGTCTGGTATAGATTTTGAGGCGGACCACATGCCATTTTTAAAAAAAATTTTGGTCGGGGTTCCCCTTAATATCCATACCAGACCTGAAGGGCCTGGTATGGAATTTAGGGGGACCCCCACGTCATTTTTTTTTAAAACTTTGGTTAGGGGTTCCCCTGTGGGGAATTCCCATGCCGTTTCTTTCAATGAACTTTTATGTGTATTGTCGGACCAACAATTCATTAATAGCCGTGAGTAGTTTTCAATGACTTTTTTCCTTTGAAATGTCACTTTGCTGTCAGACTGTTCTAAACACGGGAAACATGCGCCCCTTTACAGGCATACTATAGACACCCCACAGGTACGTAATTTAAAGGGATATTACACTTTTATTTATATAAAAAAGTGGGGAAATGGGTATACCCTATTGGGATCTAAGGTTAAATAACCAATTATAATCCATAAAATAATAGATAAACATAAATAGTGCTGATCCCAGTATAGTTGATACTTATAATTATGTGTGACGGTAATTATAAACGTGCACTAATTCCCATACAGTGATATAAGATCCATATATCTGTACTGTGACAGTGTGCCCCTAAGGGCAAGCAACAATGGTGTGCAGTACTCCAGTGTTTGTTCAATGTGTACTTACATTCCAAAGGGCTGTAAGCCCCTTAAAACAAACACCAGCAGTAGTGTGTATTCAAAATTGAACTCAGTGTGTGCATGCAACCCAATTAGCTGCTGCACATAGTGAGATAATCAAAGTAACATCAACTAATCTAACCGACATCCAAACATGTGTGTATGTATATACTGTATATAAAATAAAAATAGAAAAATAGAAATAAAAAATATTAGAAGTTAAACTATAATTACATGTGACATATATACCACAGTATATAAAGGTATATCAGGGCAGTGTGTGTACAACGCTAAAATAAACTTATGTATAAAAACAAAATCCCTAAAAGACAAAAAGTCTCTGTGAGAAACCAAAGACTCTGTGCAGTCAAGTAAAAATAATAAATAATAAAGGATGAAAATCAAAGGTGACTTCTGTGCTCATCACCAATTGTGACTCCAAGTGCTCCCCCAATGTGTCCCCACTCACCAGAAGCAGTCACCCCTGCAGGGGTAGTGGGCATAGAGTGGGTAACTTGGAGTGGATACTCCCTTAGGAATCAGGCTTAACCTCCGTTCCTCCGTGGATGTGCCCCGGTGATCCGGTTCCAGGTTCCCAGCTGGCGTTTCAGTGATGAACTCTTTCTTGCCACATCGCCATCAGTGAATGTTTTCCTCCATTAAAAAGAAGAAACAGGGGACTTCCGTAGTGAAGTAAGTTCAGGTTTATTCACAAAATGTACATAAAAACCATAAGCAGCTAACCCAGTGCAGCTCGGCTATACAACGAACAAGACCAGGAAGCTAGGAGCGGCGTGCGTCCCAGCTTGTGTTCCAACCAGAGCTTCCGGGTGTGACGTGTGAGCGTGACTCCTCCTTACGCATTTCGTCATAGGACGTTATCAAAGACGGTGTCGATGCTTCACGCTTCACACATAATATAGGTCTGCGGACTCCAAGATACCTCCCCTAATTGCATAATGGGCGCAGCAAGGTATGCAGATAGGGGGGTGTGTTACTAAAAACAAAGCCGCTGGTGTCCATATTACACAAAACAGACTCGATGCTAATACGATAAAAACAATATTTGTAAACATAACTTGTTGTTCATTTTATATAATTCTATTGATCACATGTAAGCCTGCGGACTCCATAGAACCTCCCCTCGTTGTATAATGGGCACGTCCAAATATGCCGGTAAGGGGATTTTTATACACAAACCGGAGCCGATGTGTCTGTATTTAACCACTCCAGAGAAATGGGTGCTAATACATTGTGTTGCTGATACATAGGTCTGTTACATTGGAAAACAATATTTGCATGCACATCACAATATCCATTCCATAAGATCCCATCTGTTGAATGATAGCGATGATGCCACAATGCCATCATGCATTGAGAAATTGCACTACAACTATCATTAGTGGAAACAGATACAATAAAGTTACCATACATGTACAATCCATTCAAGTGCCCCATGTAGACTACATGTATGGTAAAGATAAAAAATGAATAAAAATAAAAATAAAGATAAAGAAACATAAAATTGATAGTAGTAGAGAGCATTAGAGGGGATATAAATAAAAAAAAATATTAGTTTGTATAAACAGTCGGACTGGATCTAAAAACTAGATATAAAAAATATTTTTAAAAAATATTCTAAAAAATATATTCTAAAAAATTCCCTCAGAAATGTTTTTGGGAGTTTGACTTTTGACATCCTAGGAGGTGCAGAAAGATGATGTCTATCTGCCAGATTGCCATGTCCTGGCAGAATGGGATATATAATACCTAAGCTAATGGGAACATCTTTAAGAGCCAACAAGGAAAGTACCAAGAAAATACGATATAATTGCATGGTGCACCTTCTATGCTTAAAGACCCAGAGGCTGAATTTACAGCCGCACCTGAGCTGTGTGTGTGCCTGTTATCTGCCATAAGGCATATACGAGGATAAAAATGAAAAATCAAAAAAATGAAAAAAATGAAAAAGGAATAAAATATATATAGAAAATATGGATACACAATTTAGTGCCCGAGTAAAGGGGGTACCCTACCTAGGCCCATAGTATGGTATATTAAGTCAAGAGATGATAGTTATAAAATAGCTTGTTAATATAACATATAATGTTAATATCATATCTAACAATATGTAATATACGCCCTACTGGTAAAGTAGGGCAGGGCTAGTTTAACCTAGCTCTACAATAATGAGCCTTACTTCCCTAAGGTGGAATTCCTGTCCCCACTTCCTATGTTATAGTAAAACAACACAGGAAATAAAGTTATATGAAAAATACGTAATAAGAAAAAATGATATGTATAAGAGAAAATGATAAAAAAAGTAATAAAAAAGAAGAACAACGCTTTCGTAATCTAAGCCCTACTGTTAATTAGATTAGGGCAATTCCAATTGGGCAGTGCCCTGTAATATTGCCTTGCTGAACATATGATACACTTCCTAACTACCATTAATGTAGTATTCAATCCAAATCTTAACCAATGGTTCCTTCCCTGACGAGGCCAGTTTGTGAGCTACTCTATCCCACCCTCCTCTCATTAGTTACATACTTGGCCATAACCTATGATGTTGTGTATGGGTATGTAGGTGTAATAATATAGGAACCGGAGTATATATTTTTAATGCTAACTCCCTCCTATTATACCTTCCCACCTATATGTACCAGTAATAATCCAGTACTTAGGGGTTAGCTATATAACAGTTTAAGTAGATGTCCAGGTTTAACCCTTTGGGGGCAAGGGATCCTAACTGGTAGATCCAGCTAGTCTCATTTTTAGAGATTAAAGTTTCCCTGTTACCCCCCCTCCAGTGCTCTTGCACGGAATTGATGCCATAGAAAATGAGTCCACTAGGATCTCTTTCGTTGACCTCATCGAAATGCCTGGACAAGCTATGATTAGGGAACCCTTTTCTAATGTTTTTAATGTGTTCCCGAATGCGAACAAAAAGGGGGCGAGTAGTTCTACCCACATACTGGAGGTGGCAAGGGCATTCTATAATGTACGTAACATGTGTACTTCGACATGTGATTAATTTGTTGATGCTGTATTCCTTATGGTCGGTGCTGGATTTAAACAGGATCTTCTTTCTGGGTTGCTTTTTTGTAACTCTACAGGGCAAGCATCTTTGGCACCTAAAAAACCCTTTCAAGTCAGGACATATCTTAATTGGTTTCGGGGGGTCTATAACATTTCTTACAAGGTAATTCCTTAAGCTGGGGGCCTTTCCATATACGAATTTCGGTTTCACAGGCAGGATTTTTGATAGGACAAGGTCTTCCTTGAGGATCGGCCAAAATTTTTTTTTATTTACGTTCAACGTCTTTAAATTGGCTATTGAACTCGGTATCAAAGGCTATATCAACTTCTTTGTTCTTATTTCTATTCCTACTTAGGAACAGGGTATTTCTGTCCATGTTCATGATCTCACTTTGTATTTTCAGAAGTCTATCTATTTCATATCCTTTTTCTTGGAATCTTTTAATTAAGATATCAGCCTGATAGCAGAAGTCTTCCAGTGTGTCACAATTACGACGGATGCGCAATAATTGTCCTTTGGGGACATTGGACTTCCACCGTGGGTGATGGCAGCTGGAGGTGGGGATGTACCCATTGCGATCGGTAGCTTTGAAAAATGTACGGGTGGAAAGTGTTTCCCCCACTTTAAAAATCTCCAGGTCCAGATAGTCGATCATATCATGACTCCACTTTCCAGTAAACGTAATACCATACTTGTTTATATTTAGACCATCAATGAATTTAGTAAGGCTCTCTGATGTCCCATCCCATAAGATGATTACGTCATCTATATATCTCCTGTACATCTTAATCTGGGATATATCCTTACTGTAGATGTACTTATCCTCCCACATATCCATGAATAAATTAGCTACGCTAGGAGCATAACGGGCTCCCATTGCGACACCCTTTGTTTGTACATAATATTTCTTATCGTACCAAAAATAGTTACATTCCATGGCCAGCTTAAGGCCTTCTAAAATGTAACTAATTTGTTGCTGCTTGATACTCGTGTTCATATGTAATGCTTTTTCGACTCCCCGTAACCCGTCCTTCTGCTCAATGCTTGTGTACAAAGAATTAACGTCTATTGCCACAAGCAACCAGTGTTCTACTCCTTTTATCTTCTGAAGCTCCTGTATTAATTGCATGCTATCTCTTAAATAAGATTTCCCTTCCTTAACTAAAGATTTAGGGAATTGATCCAGATATTCTCCAAGTCTGGAAAAAATGGAGTTGATCCCACTTATAATAGGTCTCCCTGGTGGTTTCTCCAATCTTTTATGAATTTTGGGTGTATAGTACACCACTGGTGTTTTTGTGGAGTTTGATATCATATATTCAGCTTCTTTGGGATTCAGAATGCCCTTAGTTTTCCCTTTTTCGACAAAGGTTTTCAACTTCTTTTCGTATTTTCTCTTGGGGTTCCCTGCTAATTTCTTATAAGTATTCTCTATATTTAAAAGATTGTTCATCTCCTCCTGATAATCCTTTTTATTTAAAATGACCAGTCCTCCCCCTTTATCTGCTGGCCTAATTACCACCTCGTGTTTATTTCCTATATCTTTAATGGTTTTCCAGATGTTCCGTGCTCTCTTATTACTTTTTCCCATTCCTTTGATATCTTCTTCCACCATTTTTTTAAACATGTTCATACATTGATTACTTGGTGTTTTAGGATTAAATATAGAGTTGTTTTTAAGATTAGTATGCACAAACTCTGAGTCTTCTCTTCTTGCTTCTCCTGGATTTATGGAAAAATGTTTCTTTATGTTAAGTTTCCTTAGAAACTTTTGGAGGTCAATATAGGCCTCAAATTTATCTAGCGGCTTATTAGGGGCATATTTGAGTCCCAATTGTAACACTCCTAATTCATCTTGCGTGAACTGTATATTGCTGAGGTTAAAAATCCCTTGGCCTAATAGTTTCAAGGTCTTTTCCTTCTTCTTGCCTCCTCGTATTCCTCTTGTCTGCTTTCTCTTTCTATGTTCCTGTATACGGGTCCCGTGTTTCTTTCTTGGTGATGGTCTCTCCTGGTTCCAACTTGTGGGTTTGTTTCGTATCCTTGATGCGTGTTCGGACCTTCCATCCTTCTCGGGCTCCGGTATTGGCCTCTTGGCCATGGTCCTCCACTTACATTCCGTCCTCTCCATCCGGTGTTCCTGTAGGGAATGCGAGGTCTCCATCTCCCAGGCGGCCTGTCCTTGTATGTTGCTCAGGGAAAATCCCTGTATTCCCCATTCCCTCTTCTGTAAGGGGAGCGATATCCCCTGTGGTCTTGGTTTCTTAGTGGAGAGTACCTGTTGCGTGTGGGTATGTTATATCTGTTATTTGACGGAGTTCTATAATAGGGGGGTCCTTGATAGTCATCTCTTCTAGTATCTTTCCTTCTTAGTTGTATATTAGGGGTTACGGGCCTTCCTTGGTTCTGAGGTAAGTTTTCCATTCTCCTAGGTGTATCTCCCATCATGCCCAATGTGGTAATTGTAAAATCACACTTTTATTGTTTCACTTTAAGCATTACTAAAATCACTGCTCTGGAAAAAAACGGCCCATTTTTAAAACTTTTTTTGCATTGATCCTTGTCCCCTGGGGCAGGACCCAGGTCCCCAAACACTTTTTATGACAATAACTTGCATATAAGCCTTTAAAATTAGCACTTTTGATTATTCATGTCCCATAGACTTTAACGGTGTTTGCCTGTTCGAACAAATTTTTTGCCTGTTCGCAAGCTCTGGTGCGAACCGAACAGGGGGGTGTTCGGCTCATCCCTACTCACGTGGCCAAAACATCTCCCGCTTGGGCACCACATGCTTCACCAGACATATGTTGACCTGCCATGCAGTTCGTTGGCAAGCGTACCTAAAAGACCCACACCAAAAAACAAAGAGGACCTCTCCTTACTCCTCATCAGCTAGGATCTCCAACCCCACTATACCTTCAGTCCTCTCTGAGACCTGCACTGAGAGGAATGAAGGTGTAGAATTAGGTGTGTCACAGACAAGTACCAATCTATCGATACACCGACGGCAGATTGTACCAGGCAAAATTCTCTGCCCCAGCTGCTGCACCGCAAAAAGAAGTTCGCTCCCAGCCATCCACATGCCCAGCGGTTGAATGCTAGCTTGGCAAAATTGCTAGCACTTCAACTGCTACCTTTTCAGTTGGCAGACTCTGCCCCCTTCCGTGAGTTTGTGGAATGTGCGGTCCCTCAGTGGCAGGTTCCCAAACGCCACTTTTTCTCACGGAAGGTGATTCCGGCTCTCTACCAGCATGTGGAAGGCAACATCTTGGCCTCACTGGACAGGGCGGTCAGCGGTAAGGTGCATATTAGCACTGACTCATGGTCCAGCAGGCATGGACAGGGACGTTACCTAAGTTTCACGGTGCATTGGGTCACTGTTCTGGCAGCTGGGAAGGATGCAGGACAAGGTGCAGTAGTGTTGGAGGATGTTCCGCCACCACGCCTCCAAAATGCCACTACTAGTGATTCTAAAAAAAAACCTCTCTCCTCCACCCCCTCCTCTTCTTCTTCCTCCATGGCCTCTTTCTGTGCTTTGTCCTCGGAACCAGCAGTGCTCCGTAGGCATTCAAGGGGCTACGCATGTACGCAGGCCAAAAGATGCCATGCGGTGCTTGAGCTGGTGTGCTTGGGGGACAGGAGCCACACTGGGGCAGAGGTTCTGTTAGCTATGCAGGGGCAGGTTCAGAGGTGGTTGATGCCATGCCAACTTAAGGCAGGAATGGTGGTTTGCGACAATGGCACCAACCTCCTCTCCGCCCTCCAACAGGGACAAATGACCCATGTGTCCTGTTTGGCTCACGTCCCTAACTTGGAGGTGCAGCGGTTCTTGGGCAGGTACCTGGGCTTACAGGATGTCCTGAGGCAGGCCAGGAAAGTCTGTGTGCATTTCTGCCAGTCATATAATGCCAGTGCTCGGTTGGCAGACCTCCAAAAGGAATTTAACCTGCCCAAGAACCGCCTAATCTGTGACATGCCCACCAGGTGGAACTCAAGGGCCATCAATGAGTACCTGTGCGACTATGGCACCAGGACAGGGTCAGGGGAGCTTGTTTTTCTTTCCCCACACCAGTGGGCCATGATCAGGGATGCATGCACTGTCCTATTACCATTTGAGGAGGCCACGAGGAGGGTGAGCAGTGACAGTGCATGCATCAGTGACACTGTCCCCCTTGTCCACCTGTTGGAGCACATGCTGCGTGGAATAATGGACAGGGCACTTGAGGCAGAACAGAGGCAGGAAGAGGAGGACTTCCTTAGCTGTCAAGGCCCCCTTTATCCAGACAGTGTTCCTGCGTGCCCGCCGATCACACAGGAAGAGGAGAGGAGGAAGAGGAGGAGCATTATGTCAGTATGGAGGTGGCCCCTGGCACTCAGCATCAGCAGCAGTCTGTAAGGGATCATTTACAGTCCCAAGAAACACATGGACTTGTACGTGGCTGGGAGGTGGTGGCTGCGGATCATGTCATCCTTAGAGACCCAGAGGACTCCAGACCGAATGCCTTAGCAAACCTACGCTGCATGGCCTCCCTGATCCTGCAAAGCCTGCGTAAGGATCCTCATATTCGTGGTATCAAGTAGAAGGACCAATACTGGCTGGCAACCCTCCTTGATCCATGTTACAAGGGTAAGGTTGCGGACCTTACCTTGCCGTCGCAGAGGGAGCAGAGGATGAAACATCTTTGGGAGGCCTTGCAGAAAGGTCTGTGCAATGCGTTCCCAGAGACTGGGAGGTTACAAACTCCTGTTTCTGGACAACGTGTTGCTGAGGCTTCGGTCAGTCAAAGAGGGAGCGGGGGAGAAGGTGGCCGTCTGACCGATGCGTTCAGACAATTTTTTAGTCTGCAGCCCCAAGGTATGATCGGTTCCAGCAACCATCGCCAGTGTCTGTTTTACATTGTGCAGGAATACCTAGGGGCAAGATTTGACTTGGACACCTTTCCCACCGAAAATCCTCTGGGTTTCTGGGTCTTGAGGATGGATCACTGGCCAGAGCTTGCACAGTATGCAATTGAGCTACTGGCCTGTCCTGCATCCAGCGTTCTTTCGGAACGCACATTCAGTGCTGTTGGAGGCTTTGTAACCGATCGCAGGGTGCGTCTGTCCACCGACTCGGTCGATCGACTGACCTTCATAAAAATGAATCAGTCTTGGATCATCACCAGCTACCAAGCACCTGATGCTGATGTAACCAAATATTTTTTTTTGAAATGTCAGATCCCTTCAAAGACTGCCTATGCTGATGCTGAGTAACTATCCTGTTATGCTGAGTAATTATCCTCTTCCTCCTCATCCTCAATGATCATGCTGATAGCTTGTAAGAACATTTTTGGTTCTGGGCGCCGCCACCAGTGCCTAAGGCCCAATTTTTTTAGCCCCTGTTTAACAGGGGCAGGTAATTACAATTTTTGATGCAATTCTTTGCAGCAGGGCTAGTTCCTGCGCTCCAACTAGAGTATCTGTGAGGGGTTGCAGTGTTGTGGCACCAGCACCAGTACCTAAGGCCCAATTTCTCAGCCCCTATTTAATAGGGGCGTGTAATTACAATTTTTGATGCAATTCTTTGCAGCAGGGCTAGTTCCTACACTCCAAATAGAATATCTGTGAGGGGTTGCAGTGTTGTGGCACCAGCACCAGTGCCTAAGGCCCAATTTTTCAGCCCCTGATTAACAGGGGCATGTAATTACAATTTTTGATGCAGTTCTTTGCAGCAAGGCTAGTTCCTGCGCTCCAACTTGAGTATCTGTGAGGGGTTGCAGTGTTGTGTCACCAGCACCAGTGCCTAAGACCCAATTTTTCAGCTGTTCAACAGGGACATGTAATTAGAATTCTTGATCTAATATTTCACAGCAGGGCCCGTTTCTGCGCCCACCAAGAGTAACTGTGAGGACTTACAGTGTTGTGGCACCAGCACCACCACCACCACCAAAGGCCCAATTTTTCTGCCCCTGTTTAACAGGGGCATGTAATTACAATTCTTGATCTAATATTTCACAGAAGGGCCCTGTGAGGGCTTACAGTGTTGTGGCCACAACAACACCTAAGGCCCAAATTTCTGCTGAGTATTTAGGGCAGGCCCCTACTTTCAAACATCCAACTTACAAACGACTCCTACTTGCAAACGGAAGGAGACAACAGGAAGTGAGATGAAATCTACCCCTAGGAAGGGAAATTCTCTCCTGTAAGAGTTAATATGGGAAAAACTTTTTTCCTTTACACTGATGCTTTATCACCAATCCTTGTTTCACTAAAACCCCCAAATTTTCAAAGAACATTTGTCATTGGGACAAAAAGTGAGGTGAAATCTTTTGAAGAGGAGCACAGACAGCAAAACAAATGTCACAGGCGTAATAACCCTTCCCTATGTTTTCCAAAAGGCTTAAAATAGATTTTTTTGGCTGGAGCTAACCACGTTAAAAATGTACCAGTTCAAAATTACAAACAGATTCTACTTAACAACAAACCTACAGTCCCTGTCTTGTTTGCACCGCCTGTATACTGCTGTTCAGAGTATATAGGCCCTGGGGGCCCCACACCTTTCCTTTTTTAATTTGGGTGCGGGGTTCCCCTTAATATCCATACAAGACCCAAAGGGCCTGGTAATGGACTGGGGGGTACCCATGCCATTTCTCTCACTGATTTTCATCCATATTGCCAGGACCAGACATTACATTAAAGCCGCAAGCAGTTTTAAATGACTTTTATTCCTTTAAAAATGTCATTTTGTGCAGGGACTGTTCTAAGCACGGGAAACACGTGCCACTTTACAGGCATACTATAGACACCCCCCAGGTACAATATTTAAAGGAATATTTCACTTTTTTTTTACTTTAAGCATCATTAAAATCACTGCTCCCGAAAAAATGGCAGTTTTTAAAACTTTTTTTGCATTGATACATGTCCCCTGGGGCAGGACCCGGGTCCCCAAACCCTTTTTAGGACAATACCATGCAAATTAGCCTTTAAAATGAGCACTTTTGATTTTGAATGTTCGAGTTCCATAGACGTCAATGAGGTTTTAACGTTCGTGCAAATTTTTGGTCCATTCTCAGGTTCTGGTGCGAACCAAACCGGGGGGTGTTTGGCTGGAAGGAGTAAGTTCAAGATAGCATCTTGAACTTACTCCTTCCAGCCACATACTACTCCCATGGGTCCTGGGGTTGGAAAGCCATCGCTTACAGATTGACGCATGTCTTCCTCTTCTTCGAGGCCTATGAAGCCTATCCTCCTCCTCATCCTCCTCCCCTCTCTCCTCCTGTATGTTCTGTGGCATAGGAATGATGGTGTCTGGATAAAGTGGGCCTTGAGAGGAAAGGAAGTCCTCCTCTTCCTCCTGCTGCTCTGCCTCTAGTGCCCTGTCCATAATGTCACGCAGAGTCTGTTCCAGCAGGAACACAACAGAGATTGTGTCACTGATGCATGCAATATCACAGCTCACCATCCTTGGCCTCCTCAAATGGTGACAATACTGTGCATGCATCCTTAATGATCAGCCATTGGCGCCTGGTAAAAAAGCCAAGACGGCCTGAGCCTGTCGTTGTGCTGTACTGGCACAGGTACTTGTTAACGGCCCTCTGCTGCATGTATAGCCACTGCAGCATTCCCAAAGTTGAGTTCCACCTGGTGGACATGTCACAAATCAGGCAGTTTACAGGCAAGTGGAATTCCTGATGAATTTCAGCCAACAGAGCACTGGCTGTGTATGATCGCCTAAATGGCTACAGACTCTTCTGGCCTGCTTTAGTACATCTTGCAACCCTGGGTACATACTTAGGAAATTCTGCACCACCAAATTGAGGACATGTGCCAGGCATGGCACATGTGTCAACTTTCCCTGCCTAAGGACAGACAGGAGGTTTGAGCCATTATCGTTCACCACCATTCCTAGCTCTATCTGGCATGGTGTGAACCACCCCTGGGCCTGTCCCTATGGAGCTGCAAGAATCTCTGCTGTGGTGTGATTCCTATCCCCTAAACACACCAGCTGAAGCACTGCATGGCACCTTTTGGCCTGACTCTGGCAATAGCCCTTTGAACACTTAGGGGGTACCTGATGTTCATAGGGCAATTTTGCAGAGGAGGGCATGGAGGAGGGGGTAGAGCTCACAGGGCTGGCATCATCACCACCAGCTGTATGGCGACGTGGGGGCACAACAAGCTGCAGCACTGAGCCCTGTCTGCATCCTTTCGAGTTGCAAGCAGCGTTACCCAGTGTGCTGTGAATGAAATATATTGTCCCTGCCCATGCTTGCTGGACCACGTGTCAGCAGTAAGGTGGATTTTACGGCTGACTGCCTTGCCCAACGATGCCAAAACATGGCCTTCCATGTGATGGTAGAGAGATGGTACTTCATTACATGAACAGTAGTAGAGACTACTGCCATTGTGGTACAGAACATTGTGCGAATTCACGGGAGGGGGCAGAATCCACCAGGCTGGAAGATAGAAGTGGGAGAGCCAACAGCTTTGACAAGCTTGCATTCAGATGCTGGGCATGTGGGTGGCAGGGACTGTATTTTTTTTTCTGCTGCAGCAGATGGGTCAGAGAAATTTGCCGGATACAGTCTACAGCTGGTGGTGTGCTGCTGGCAGATGTGCTGCTTGGGACACCCTGTGCTATACCATCATCCCTGTCAGTGGAGGCTGCTGAGAGGTAATGACTCGGTATCACAGGGGCAGACTGAAGTAGGTAAGGAGGATGAGGAGGGACTGATTTTTGCCCCTTTTGTGTGGCTTTTAGATGTTCTTACCAATGAGTGGTTGGACATCAAATGTCCTGTTAAGCATGTGGTGCCCAAATGGTTGGTGTTTTTGCCACGTTTGATGTGCCTGAGGCAAAATTTGCTATAGCAACAGCTGCAGATTTGCTGAAAAAGAACCAGACAGCTGAGCTTTGGGGAGTGGGCTGGGAGATAACAGCTGCAGAATGTGATGGAATAGGGTGGCTGCTCTCTACTCTTTCTTGCTGTCGACCTCCTTCGGGTTGTACCGCCTCACCTTTAGTTTCGGCCTCTGCTCTATCTGGCACCAAAGTCACATCAGTGACCTCATCATTATCATCATCATCTCCATCTCCTCCATCTTCATCATTACCACTGGAGACAAGTTGGCAATACACTGCGGCTTGGGGAACATGAATGCCAATTTGTCTACCAGTGTTCCTCTCTCACTCTAGGCTCATGTTCCTGTCATCCTCAACCTCAGAACCAACATCTGAATCCAGTAATGGCTGGGTATCATCAAGGAGCAAGTGGATAATGCTGTGGTCAAATAACTCAGCTGACTCCTCAATAGCTGATGTTGGGGCTATGGCAGGAGTAGATGTGGACAAGGAGGCAGGTTCATCCACTCTGGCAACTGCAGGGGACTGCACACTTGTCTCTGCTTGTGTGACAGAGGATGAGGAGGATGAGGAAGGTTTAGTAAGCCAGTCCACTACCTCCTCTGCATGCTGTGGCTGGATAGCACAGGCAAACTCACCAAACAGAGAAAATGATGCCCTGTCTGAGGACTGACCACCATGTCCACCTTTGCCTGTGGACACATTTGTTGCTGGCCCCCTCATACTGCCAAGGGAACGTCTGCCTCTCCTTGTTGTCCTCTCAGACATTATTGGAAGGGAGGGGGCGGTGCTTATAAGCAAATGTAAAAAAGAAGTTGAAATCTGTACGTAGATGCACTTTAATCAATGTAAAGAGATGTTTGGTGCACTTTAATTTGAGTACTCACACTACACAAACACACTCCACGGATACACTATAATATACTGCAATATAATGTGCCAAACATACAGTGACGTACAGAACTATATGGTGTTAAACTGGGAGTAACGCACACAAAATGATATGGTGTTAAACTGGCAGTAACGCACAGAGAAGTAAATAGCGTTAAACTGGCAGTAACACACAAAATGATATGTTGTTAAACTGGCAGTAATGCACAGAGGAGTAAATTGCGTTAAACTGGCAGTAACGCACACAGAAGTAAATGGCGTTAAACTGGGAATAAAGCACAAAACTATATGCCGTTAAACTGGCAGTAACACACACAAAACCATATGGCGTTAACCTTGCAGTAATGCACTATATGGCAGGGGTCTCCAAACTTTCTAAACTGCCAGGCTGTTCGGGTTGAGGTTGAGTTTTGATACTGTTTCTTTTTGCCAATGGTTCTAACATTGTATTTACTTTTCTGCATCTATGTGTTGAGGAACAGAAAAGAGGGGTCTGACACCAATAATAGCCATTCCTCTGCCCTCCTGTAACCTGTCCACATAGGTATTGTACGTGCCTTGCTTATAGTTCTCACTGTTGAATGTTTAATATTGATATGTGATTGCCATTTAGTAATTGATAAGATTCCTATAAGAGATACCTTCATGTTGATTTTCCAATCATTTTCATTTCACTAAGTAAACCAGTTAATTCAGTGGTTCTCAACTCCAGTCCTCAGGACCCACCAACAGGCCAGGTTTGCAAGATAGCTGAAATACATCACAGGTGATATCACTTGCTGCTCAGTGATTGCAGTATTCTAGTCTGCAACTCCCCAAGGTAATACTTAAAATCTGACCTGTTGGTGGGTCCCGAGGACTGGAGTTGAGAACCACTGAGTTAATTGGTTTAATCAATTCTGGTGTACCTATTTCATTAGTATTGTTATCAAGAGGGAAAATGTATGAACCCAGGGTGTCAGAGGACTTACAGGGTCAGGTCAACCAGAGGGGTACTGATTTACCCAGCGACCCTCACGAGGGCAGCACTACATAATCAATACATAAAAAAGTAATAAAGAATAATAGTGGTACATTACATAGCCATCCTGATGTCCTAAAGGCTGTAGAGAGCTGTGTATACATTGAGCTTTTTTCCTTTTCTTATTATGCAAGTTTGCGCCATAAGCTCTGTGATGCCCAGGTAGTTTGCCCTGGAATAGGACTTCATCCTTGTTGACTACTAAATACCCAGTAATAGAATGCCCTTCTTCAGTATAGAGGCGGGACCCATCTACAAAAACAGTGAGATCAGCATTTTTGGGGGTGTCTTTATCCTCTGTGCTTCCATATAGTGATCTTCCATTTTTGCATTGCAGTCATGGCTTTTTATTTTATTGTTCAGTGTCTCTGGTAGCAACGTAACTGGATTTAAATTCACACACCTTTTGAGTTTAATATTTGCGGGTGTTAAATGTGTCGGTTCGTATGTGCTTTGGATGTCAGGTTCTGCACGACCAAATAAACCTCATGGGCTAAACTTCCAATGAGTTCCCTAACACAATGTCCACAGTCTTGGTCAGCATCTCAGCAGCTGCCGCTACTGTCCTCAGGCAGGGTGCCATCACATTGACAATTGTGTCCATCTGACAACTATAATAGCTAATAGCCTTGTCATATCCTCAATGGTCCAGTGTCAGGTCTCCAGCAGCATGGCCTCTGGACTCATGACAGTAAAGTCTGAATCCCTTGCCACAGTCTGGCAGACTAAAGCATGGGGCTTCACTGATTTCAGCTTTCAAGGTCAGAATAGCATGCATTTCCTCTTTACTGAGTTCCAGTTTCCCCTGTTTGTCTACAGAGTCATAGAGTGGCTTACAAACTCTGGACATTTCTGGTATCCATTGTCAGCAATATCCAACCAACCCTAGGAATCTCCGGAATTATTTAGCATTTTATGGCATTTTATAGCTTTCTTTCAGTCTTGTGTCAAGTGTTTTTTTCCTTGGGAGATGCAAACCCAAAAACACAACTCTGTCCATGTTTTATTGTAACTTGGAGGGGGATATTCTGCACCCCTCATCTCCAAGGTGATTCAACAAAGAAAAAGTGGCATCTCTACATGCACCTCTCATGTCTACTCCAATCAGCAAGTTATCCACATACTGAAGGAGAGTGATACCCTCCAGACAGTGCCATCTGTCAAGGCATTCTTTCATTGCTTTGCTGTATTCATTTGGCTTGGATACCCTGCCCTGGGGCAACCTCATCCAGGGATAATTCTATTCTAAACTGAAGTCAAACAAATATTGACTATCCAGGTGGAGCGGTATAGTGAAAAAGGCCCTTCAAATAAATAACTGTGAAGCATTGATTGGAAGATAGTATGTTATTCAGAATGGTTTGAGGATTTAGCACCACTAGTGCAGCTTCTTTGATGATTTTGTTAATTGCCCTCAGGTCATGCACCATCTGGTAAACATTTTGGACTGTTTTTTTCACAGGGTGTATTAGCTGGTGAACTCACTTTTACCAACATACTGTCCCTTAGGGGGTGTTTTATTTGGTCTCTAATTCCTTCCACTTGAGCCAGTTTTAATTTATGCAGAGGTAACCTAGGTATGATAGCATCAGGTTTTAGTTTGATCTAAGGAGCAGTGGATCATAAGTCCCAATTAGTCCAAACATATGGATTTGTGTTTTCGGATAAGTCATTGGGCAAGCTCCCTGAAATACTTGTGTCTGGTTCCAATGTACACAAGGCAATAATGCTATCCCAGGTTTCTACCATTTGGTGTTTGTCAGGATCAGAAGCTATTTTCATTTCCACTCCATTCTCTATAAATTCACTCATTTAGGAGAGCAAATCTTTTGCTAGCAAATTGCAATTAACTGAATCGCTCAAGAGCAGGGAGGCTTCAGTTTGAAAGGGTTTTGTGGGAGTGGTTTCCAATAGGGGGTTTAGTGGCTGTTTTGCTTGTTTCTACTGCTAAGGGTCATGTGGTGTGTTTTTTCCTTAAATTCTGCAGTAAAAACACTCAGACTAGTAGACTATGGGGGTCATTTACTATAGAGCTGCGACGCTAATTACTGCAAATTAGCGCTATTAGCACTAATTAGCGCTAATTTGCGGTAATTAGTGCTAATTAGCGCTAAAACGGTATTCACTGTAGCGCTGGTGAGAAAATACTCCCAAAATCGAATTTACTATAGTTCCCTGAAACCAAATAGCGCCCAAACCCTTACTCTGCTAAAACCGGGAGTAGTGCACATGGAAATAATGTTTAGAGCATGATATAATTGCCTAAATGGTACTGAAATATGCTGTATATTATTTAAAGATAATCTGCTTTTAAACTGTGTGAAATAGTGATTTCTACACTGAAATATCTTTAAAAGTCTGAGAAGTGCAAAAATTCCCCGTTTTGGACAACTAGGTGCCAACACAACTGAGCATGCTCAGACCTGAAAATAACTCTCATTTTAACTCAAGTGTCTTTTTTAGCCGGCGCTATAGTAAATACCAAAATGAGAGCTAATTAGAGAGCATTTTTTTAAATGAAAATCTGCTCTATTTTAGTCCAAATTAAGTATTAGCCATTGATTCTAATGGAACAATTCCAACTTTCACAAAAAAAAAACTTTTAATGTTGACATGAAATGTATCTTTCTGTGAAATAAATTTTCCTTTGCAACATTGTTGCTTCTACTTAAAATATTTTGATTTTAAGAATGCTAGAATGTGGAATGTTTTGATGTTTTGGTAAAATATATTTTTCTCTGTCACTTTCACTTGTTACTCTCAATCTCACAACAATCTTTACCCCGAACTCACACAGGTGTCTTTATAATCCACAAACAATACCATTGCTGATGCAAATTTAAAATGAATCACAGTTTTTTGTGCTTTTTATTATTTCAAAATATTCATAATTTGAGCCCAAAAAATGTGATATGTGTACCAACATCAGAAAGCAAAATGTAATTCAAAAAAATTTGAGGGTAATATTCTACTCTCACCCACAAAAAAAAACAAATATCACAGAATAAATCAAGAAGAATAACTCTAGAGTAATGTAATTCCATCACTTGTATGTCCAAAGAAATGCAGTATTTATGTGTTTTTATGTGTTTTTATGTGTATTTATGCGTAGTTATGTGTAGGAGGTTCTCACATGTGGCAGGTCCATAGCTTAGAGGTTAGAATTTCTGCTTAGCATCTCTGAGTGTATAGGTTCAAATCCCAACCATGTTGCTCCATGTAGAGAAGTTGTCTAATCGCCCAGGTCTTATAACTATGTCTAAATGTAGTATTTATGTGTAGGAGGTTTCCACCACCATTGTAAGTCTTTTCCAGATACACTATTTAGCCAAAAGTATTGAGACACCTGCCTTTAAACACACATGAACTTTAATGGCAGCCCAGTCTTAATCCGTAGGGTTAAAATTTGATTTGGCCCACCCTTTGCAGCTAGAACAGCTTCTGGGAAGGCTGTCCACAAGGTTTAGTATGCCTATGGGAATGTTTGATCATTCTTCCAGAAGTGCATTTGTGAGGCCAGGCACTGATGTTGGATGAGAAGGCCTGGCTCGCAGTCTCTACTCTAATTCAGCCAAAGGGTGTTCTATCGGGTTGAGGCCAGGACTCAGTGCAGGCCAGTCAAGTTTCTCCACCCCAAACTTGCTCATCCATGTCTTTTTGGACCTTGCTTTGTGCACTGGTGTGCAGTCATGTTGGAATAGGAAGGGGCTTTCCCCAAACTGTTCCCACAAAGTTGGGAGCATGAAGTTGTCCAAAATGTCTTGCTATGCTGACGCCTTAAGAGTTCCCTTAACTGGAACTAAGAGGTCAAGCCCAACCCCTGAAAAACAACCCCACATCATAATCCCCCCTCCACCAAATCATTTGGACCAGTGCACAAAGCAAGGTCCATAAAGACATGGATAAGGGAGTTTGGGGTAGAGGAACTTGACTGTCCTGGGCAGAGTCCTGATCTCAACACAACAGAACACCTTGGGGATGAATTAGAGAGGAGACTGTAGGTCAGGCCTTCTCGTCCAACATCAGTGCCTGACCTCACAAATGCAACCCACTCCCTGTGTGGGTTTCTGACCACAATGCAAAGACATGCTGGCATATTATTTGTCTCCTGTCAAAATAGGTTCTAATGTAAGAAAGTTAATTTTGGACTTTAGATTGGAAGCTCATTGCAGCCAGGGACTGATGTTAATGTTTATTAGCACTAATCATGCCCAGGGACTTGGACATTTCAAATTTTAGGGTTTACATTGCACGGGTACATATGCTTAGAAAACTGTTGCTTTGTTTATGTGGATGCAAATGGACTTTGATCTTTGTCCTGTAGCTGGAGATTTGATTCACATAGCCAAGGGCTAACACAGTTGCGAATAGTATTATGTGTTCCTGCTCATCAGGTGCAATCACTTTAGACATACATGAAGAGATTGAAAGATACTGGTGGGTGCGTACTTCTATTGGGTGTGTCAGTGTGCTAACAATACAACCTCTCTTATATAAAGGCCTGCAGTAGGGGGGTTCATTTGCCCTGAGAAGGTCAGGTTTTTGCTGTGATTTGTGGGGGAGAAGGAATGATATTGGGAGATTTGATGAAATTCTTGTGCATTTTTTCAATCAAAAGTGGGTTTATGTGACCATGCTGTCAATGTTGTGCGTGTACTCTTCCTGTCTGATCGTACAAACATCGTTTGGAAGCATCTGCTGACCTACTTTTTTTTATCTTGTTTAATCGTGTACACTGAAATGCAGCTTCCAGCAGAACATGGTCACCATTGTATGTATGTGTGGATTGACTGTTAAGTATGTTTCTATAATCTTGCAGATAATAATGTGATGTGTTGCCTGTTATACACTGAAATTAAATCTGTGTCCGCTCTAAGGTTTTGTCAAATTTTAGATTGTAAGCTCCTATGAGCAGGGCCCTTAAAATCTTATTGCTAAATGTAGCACCATATATCCTGTCCACATTTTTTTGAAGCTAGTAAATGAATGTACTTTTTTTTTTCTGCTGGTAAAATAAAAGTACATTATTGAGCTTTGTTGTGGTGTGTTTTTTTTTCTTCTACTTTTTTCTTTTTAGTTTTTGTGGGTGGTGGTTTTGGGAAAGTGCAATATCTCTTATATTTTATTTCAATATGTATTTGTGCACCAAAAAACGAATCTCTTTGCTCTGGTTCACATTGATGCTACTTTGAAATCACGCTACTTCACTTGAAGTAGCACAATTTTAAAGTAGCAAGGTCAGCGTGATTTCAGGTGCTACTTGATAGACATCCGTGTGGCTTCATACACAAATGTCTATTAAAGTTGCACCAGCAATCAGCAAAAGTAGTGCAGGAACTACTTTAGCAAATTGGTGCGTTGCCACAAAAAAAGTTGCATCGATTGGAACAGTGCCATTGCTGCCAATATTCATGCTATTTGATCTCTCAAATCGCTCCAATGTAAACCTAGGCTTCTGCACACCTGTAAGTTAATGATAAAGGTGGAATCTTTATATATAACAGCTGTGGAGAATTGCAGGTAATGAATTCAGCTGGTGGATAGGCAGTGTTGTATGTGTCAGCTTTAGTTCACATTGATGCGATTTGACATGTCAAAGCGGTGACAATTGCACTGTTTTAATTGGTGCGACTTTGGGGTGCAATTTGTGTTGATATCAGTGCAGAAACCTGCACAGCTGTCTCTGAAATTCCCCCTGCAGTCGGGACTGACATGCGGGAATGAAAGTGTGTAATTTCAGCTGAACGATTTCCTCCCACTGGTAACCCAGGGACACCATTTCTTATTGAATGCCTTTAAATATCATAAGTAGAAATACAAATGTGCATATCTGCAAATAAACAAAAATAATACAATTCTAATAGTGGTTGCGATCAAATATTCACAGCAGCGATCAAAAGAGTGTTCCGCTGCTTGATCGTTCTCACGGGAGGCGATAGGGGAAGTTCCCCCCCGCCACCCTCCGGTGCTTGTACCAACTCACCGCTGCGATCGGTGAGTCGGTCACAGGATCCGCCAGCCCTGGATGTTTAGCATAGAGATTTCCGGCGGACCAGATGGTTGCCAGAGTCTCGATGATCATTCGGAGGCCGGGTGTGAAGGTTTTTTTTCTTTCAGGCTTCTAAGCCTAGAGGTGAGATGTGGGGTCTTATTAACCCCACATCTCACTGTAAAGAGCACCTGTCATGCTTATTCCTATTACAAGGGATGTTTAAATTCCTTGTAATAGAAACAAAAGTGACCAAAACATTTTTTTAGGGAAAAAAAGTGTCAAGCTAAAATAAAAAAAGTAAAATTAACAATAAAAAAATACATTTTTAAAGCGCCCCTGTCCCCGTGAGCTCGCATGCAGAAGTGAATGCATACATAAGTCCCGCCCACATATGAAAATGGTGTTCAAACCACACATGTGAGGTGTCCCCGCGAACGTTAGAGCGAGAGCAATAATTTTGGTCCTAGACCTCCTCTGTAACGCAAAACATGTAACCAGTAAAAATGTTTAAAGCGTCGCCTAAGGGGATTTTTAAATAGCCAAGTTTGGCGCCATTCCACGAGCGTGTGCAATTTTGAAGTGTGACATATTGGGTATCTATTTACTCGGCGTAACTTCATCTTTCACATTATGCAAAAACATTTGGCTAACTTTCTTGTTTTTTTCTTTTTTCAAAGCCCAAAACTGTTTTTTTCCCAAAAAAACGCATTCAAAAAATTGCTGCGCAAATACCGTGCTAGATAAAAAGTTGCAATGACCGCCATTGTATTCTCTAAGGTCTGATAAAAAACATATATAATGTTTGGGGGTTTTATGTAATTTTCTAGCCAAAAAATTATGATTTTTACATGTAGGAGAGAAATGTCAGAATTGGCCTGGTAGGCAAGTGATTAAAGGGGCACGAACATGAATAATCAAAAGTGCAAATTTTAAATTTTAGCATGCAAGTTATTGTCATTAAAAGTGTTTGGGGACCTGGGTCCTGCCCCAGGGGACATGTATCAATGAAAAAAGTTTTAAAAATGGCTGTTTTTTCGGGAGCAGTGATTTTAATAATGCTTAAAGTGAAACAACAAAAGTGTAATATTCCTTTAAATTTCGTACCTGGGGGGTGTCTATAGTATGCCTGTAAAGGGGCGCATGTTCGTGTATTTAGAACAGTCTGACAGCAAAATTACATTTCAAAGGAAAAAAAATCATTTAAAACTACTCACGGATAATAATGAATTGCCGGTCCGACAATACACATAAAAAGTTAATTGATAAAAATGGCATGGGAATTCCCCACAGGTCCCCCTAAATTCCATATCAGGCCCTTCAGGTCTGGTATGGATATTAAGGGGAATCCCGGCCAAAATTTAAAAAAAAAAATGGCGTGGGGTCCCCCTCAAAATCTATACCAGACCCTTCAGGTCTGGTATGGATTTTAAGGGGAAGCCCACGCCAAAATAAGAAAAAATGACCCTTATCCGAGCACGCAACCTGGCAGGCCACAGGAAAAGAGGGGGGGACGAGAGAGCGCCCCCCTCCTAAACCATACCAGGCCACATGCCCTCAACATTGGGAGGGTGCTTTGGGGTAGCCCCCCAAAACACCTTGTCCCCATGTTGGCATGGAGGGAGGCTCCCGCTGGCTGTGACGCTTCTCCTCTTCTGACGGTTCTTCAATAATTGGGGAGGGGCCAACCAGTGACCCCACCCCCCTCTGACGCACAGGGACTTCCCTGTGGCATTCCCCGTGACTTCAGAAGGGGCAGGGTCACTGGGTGGCCCCGCCCTCCGTTATTTAAGGACTGTCAAAAGAGGAGAAGTGTCACACAGCGGGAGCCTCCCTCCATGCCATCATGGATGCGGAGCGGCCCGGAGAAGGAGATGAAGAGGAGAAGACGCCGCGGAGGAGATGCCGGACGAGAACACCAGAGGAAGAACCAGAAGAACCAGAAGAAGCAGAAGATGGAGGGAGAAACCGAAGGAAGATAGAAGATAGAAGAAAGAAGAAGCATTTAAATAAAGGAATTGTCAAAAACTGTCTCTTGTCATTTTTAACTTTTTTGACAGTTTTTGTGAAATGGTAGGGGTACTTTTGTACCCCCTTACCATTTCACACAGGGGGGGCCAGAATCTGGGGGTCCCCTTGTTAAAGGGGGCTTCCAGATTCAGATAAGCCCCCCGCCCACAAACCCCCACAACCACCAGGCAAGGGTTGTGGGGATGAGGCCCTTGTCCCCATCAACATGGGGACAAGGTGTTTTGGGGGGCTACCCCAAAGCACCCTCCCAAAGTTGAGGGCATGTGGCCTGGTACGGTTCAGGAGGGGGTGGGGGCCACTCTCTCATCCCCCCTCTTTTCCTGCGGCCTGCCAGGTTGCGTGCTTGGATAAGGGTCTGGTATGGATTTTTGGGGAGACCCCACGCCTTTTTTTTTAAAATTTTGGCGCAGGGTTCCCCTTAAAATCCATACCAGACCTGAAGGGTCTGGTATAGATTTTGAGGGGGACCCCACGCCATTTTTTTAAAAAATTTTGGCCGGAGTTCCCCTTAATATCCATACCAGACCTAAAGGGCCTGGTATGGAATATAGGGGAACCCCCACGTCATTTTTTTTTAAATTTTGGTTCGAGGTTCCCCTGTGGGGAATTCCCATGCCGTTTTTATCAATGAACTTTTATGTGTATTGTCGGACCGGCAATTCATAAATAGCCGCGAGTAGTTTTAAATGACTTTTTTTCCTTTGAAATGTCATTTTGCTGTCAGACTGTTCTAAACACGGGAAACCTGCGCCCCTTTACAGGCATACTATAGACACCCTCCACGAAATTTAAAGGAATATTACACTTTTATTGTTTTACTCAAAGCATTATTAAAATCACTGCTCCTGAAAAAACGGCCGTTTTAAAAAAAATTTTTGGCACTTTTTGTGGCAAAGAACTTGCATATAAGCCTTCAGTGAGAACTTTGGATTTTGCAGGTTCAAGCTCCATTGACTTCCACTATTCCAGCATATGTGATCTGACAGGCATTATTGCCGCAATAGCGCTGCTTTCTATTTGCATTAGCGCTGACTTTCTGAGAGTTAAAGTCTTTCTGGCCTTTTTTGAGAGTTATTTTTTGGTACTGTAGGAGAATTTTTTGGCGCTATAGTAAATGGCCCCCTATGACACAATTTCTCTCCCTCTCTCTCTTCCTTCTCTCTTTTATAAGGCATAGGATTTAAAAACTGGGTCAGGCCAATACATGGGCCACCGATTGGTAGACAATACTTAAAATCACCTATGCTTGCCAATTATTAGCACATATGTGGGCAGTTTTACAGTCCAGCTTGAGTTATGGAATATATAGAAGGTAAAAAATAAAAATTATTAAAAAAAATTAAAAACTGTTGCACTCTCACTGTCTGTACATGTTCTGCATTTAGAAAAAAACTCTAAATGTCTTATATTTCATAATTGTCATGCCTATGACAATGTATGTAAGTTATTTCCTTGAAAAGTGCATATACTTATTGCAGCTCTAACATAATTTAAGGTCTGCATTCAAATACATTTTTAGTGTGGTGTTTTGAGAATTGGTCCATCCATTTATTACAACACTATAGCTTACAAAATGTCACAAATTTCATACCCATACTATATTTATTGTTAAAAATAAAACTTGCTGGACAAACATGTGTCAACAACCAGGTTGTGTATTGAATGAGAACACTGGAATGAGAAGAAATATGTGATTAATCTTAAAGGTGAAAAATACTCACCTCCCTGATTTCTGTTTTATAGACAGACAAAAGAAACAGACTGAATCCTCCGAACCCTGAGTAAGCCACACATACAGTATACTCTTTCAGATAAACAGATTGTGTTTTGATTTTTGTTTGCTTGACTTGAAAAGAAAATAATTTATTAAAGCAAATTAATTAAATTAATAAAATACATCTACATACATCAATAGAGTGGAAAAAAACCTGCTGGGACTAATAGTATTCCTGATAAGTGCTTTCCATATTTTATGTTTTTTTTTCAGAAACCATTTGCTTTTCATGTAAAGCAAACTCAGTTGAAAAAAAACAAAAATCCTTGTATTTATTTTCCCTGACTTGATTAGCGATGAGTGAAGTGGTCCACAGTGGTATTCAAAGTGGTATCAGTTCACAAATTCGACCAGCTAACTCGACTCAGATTCTTGCAAAGTTATTGTGAGGTCTGAGTCTTCTTAAAGTGGTTCTAAAGGCTCAAGGTTTTTTTACCTTCATACATACTATGTGTGTGTGTTCAGAAGCCCCCCCAGCCCCCCAATACTTAAACCTGAGCCCCATCCCAATCCAGCAATGTGCATGAGAGCCTTGGCTCTCTGGGGACTCTCACACCTTATTGGCTGAGGCAGCAGCGGGAGCCATTGGCCAGTGAGCCAATCAGGAGAGGGAAAGGGCGGGGCCGTTCCATGGCTCTGTGTGTGAATGGACACACAGAGCCATGGCTTGGGAGAAAGCCTGTTTGGGTGCCCCAGAGCAAGCCGAGAAGAGGAGGATCAAGGCTGCTCTGTGCAAAACCATTAGACAGAGCAGGTAAGTATAACAATTTGTTATTTAAAAAAACAAAAAAGTCTTTAACATCACTTTAATTCTGCCTCTACAAATATGTTGCTGGATTGCATTTTGCAGGACTTTTATTTATACCAAGCCTCCACTGTGCCCATCACCTTTTAGCGGCAGCCAAGTATAAAGGGCAAAGTAAAACGAGCTTATAAGAGAAAGCCTAAGCTGCCTCTGTAAAAGTGGGATTTTTAAGGGAGACCTTCACATCTGTATAGTAAGGTAAGCACAAAATCATTAGAATTTTGTTTAAAAGTTTGAATTTATTAATACAAAAATGCAATATATAGTAACATAGAAAAACGCAAGGTTTACATAATACATAGTTTATGATTGATACTGGGATGTACTATTACAAGATGCTTGGATATGCAGAGGGCCAACATGTTTCACAGTTTCCTGCTTCTTCAAGGGCGTCACATGCATCTGTAGATTCATCTAGATTGCATAAAACAAGATTAGAGCCATAATTTATTCAATACATAGCCAATATATGTTTCCCTAAAATCATGTAAGTGCTTACCCACTCAAAAATTGTTGGTACTTTAAGACAAAACGTGTATAGCAGAAATTCACACCCAGGACTCAGTTATTGATATCAGCCAACCAAAATCATTACCTCGTGGAAGCCAGATCCATGAGGGTTGGATAGTGGGATGTCGGACCACGCAGTGGCCAAAATATCAGACAGGTATTCCCTGTGCCAATGATCTAAAAATAAAAAGATATTATTTGGAATATAACCATTTATTAGACATGGATGGGTCATTAGTGGATTACTATTACCACTGACCCCTTAAACGACTATATCCTTTATTGCAACCGTAGATATAAGTGGTTCATAGTGTGGATCAGAACATTGACCCCACATGAGCCACTATTAATGCTTGATGAAAACATGGTTACTAGGTAGGGTTTAATTGATTATGGCATTGATAAGAAAAGGCACTAGTATGTTGATTGATTTATAAATGTATGTCCTCACCAGACTCTACATATAATACTGATAATGGGCCCTGGATATGACCGAGATGATAGAGCGCCAAAGTTTTAACATAGCAGTCTGTATATCATGGGGATACAAAAGGTATGTTACAGTGTACAGCTATAATTAACGGATAAACCGGTTATATTGTATTACGATGCATCCTATTACAGACAAGGAGTCTAAGATGGCATTAGATACCCTGCCTTGCCAACCAAGTAAACAGGCCAGGCGAGATATCTATCAAAGTTTGTAGTTACGCTATGGTTCCATACTCGAGAGGAAAAAATGTATCCCAATTACCTGTAAGGGGTCCTGATCGAGCGCGGCTTAGCAGCGGGGAAGCTGCCCCCGCTGTGTGATGCGTTAGCTGTCGCAGGTGAGTGACGGTGAGAGCGCTCACCGCGTCTCCTTAAATGTGCGTGATCCCCCCAGAAGTACAGGGTCCGTAGTGACCCCTGACTTTACTTCCAGAGCAGGAGCCCCTGCATAGCGCATACGCGAGGAGGCCTGCAACGGCCAACATCGCACTCGCGCCCACAACGCACAGGGAAGCGTGCAAAGGGAATGAGGGAGGGAGATGCAATTTCCCTACCCTCCGCCAGGGGTGCCCGAACAGCACCACTAATGTCCTGATCCCGGGAGGCTGAATCACTGAACTCAAAGTGTGCAGTGCCACACAGTCATTGCAGCACCGACAATTACAAAAAACGAAAAAATTAAAAACGAAAGAGTTATTCTATGCAGGAAAACTTTACAAACAAAGACTTTTTCCAAAGAAAAATAACTGAGCATGGTAGTTAATTTCGCATGAATATATAAACATTCATTGGTAATACTGCACAAATACAAAATACTACAAACTAAGAAAAGGGAAGGAGAAGGGGAGAATGATGGAAGAATGGGACAGGGGTGTTGGGGGGGAGGGGAAAAAGAGACAAAATGGGAAGGGAACAGAAGATGAAAATTGCCCCTTAGATCTTTTAAAACGTTACATCCTCTGAGGGGGAGATGTATATTAGAATGAGTATATGTTAGTATACCACTTAACACAGAAGAGATGATAAAAGTAAGTAGATACTCATAACTAGTAGACCTCTCAGTTGGGATATAGACTTTCATCTTATATTAATCAAGCAATAAATGGAAAGGGAGGAGAAAAGGAGACAATTATTCAAAATGATGTCTGGCTGGTAATATGTTCCAGTTACTAAACTGGATCATATATTTTCTATATATATCTATATTTTGTAGTTATAAGAATGGCTTGAATGATAGGGCAGTGTTCAATCCAGGTGGATAGGTGGCTCTTTGATTAAAGATCCATCTGGCTTCTTGTTTAAGGATTCTTTTATCAAAATCCCCTCCTCTCTCAGATTCAGGTATCACCTCCAGTGCAAAGAATGATATATATGTAGGATCATAACTATGTAGGATCATAACATGTTTACATATTGGGGTATATAGTAAACCCGCATCAAGATAGTAGAGGTGATCCTGAATCCGTTTTGCAAACGGGCGTTTTGTCTTTCCAATATAGAATGCGCCGCATAGGCACATTGCCAGGTAGACGATCCCAATAGTACTGCAGTCAGCATATGTCTTTGATTTGTAATATCCTCCTCTCGGTAAGGGGCAGCCAGTGCCTTCCCTGATCCATGAGCATTGATCGCAATTGCCACATTTAAAGATCCCCTTTCCACCCGCCGCTCCAATAAGGGGAGCGGCGGGTGCAAAGGGACTATGCACCAGGCTGTCCCTAATAGAACGAGATCTCCTATAGGTGACTTCTGGTTTGTTTGCCACATATTTAGATACAACTGGGTCCTCTGATAGAAAGTGCCAATTATTTTCCATTAATTGCCGAAAGATATTCTGGTGTGCACTAAATGTTGTAACAAATTTGGTTGTAGGTTTAGTTTCTGGTCTCTTTGTTCTAAAAATTAATGACTCTCGTGTGTGTGCTTTTGCCCTTTGAAATGCTTTTTTAAGGACCTTCTTACTGTATCCGCTGATGATCAGTCGTTCATATAATGCTTTAGATTCCTGATTAAAGTCCTCGTCCCTGGCACAATTTCTGCGCAATCTCAAATACTGGCTGTATGGTATACTGCGTACTAAGGGACGGGGATGTGCACTAGAATAGTGCAGGATTGTGTTACCCGCTGTCTCTTTCCTATACAGATTACTGTATATGGATCCATCACTGCTGAGGAAAAGACGTAGATCTAGGAAGGCAATACTTTTTTTGTCTGATTGATTTGCAACAGCTAACGCATCACACAGCGGGGGGGGGCAGCTTCCCCGCTGTTAAGCCTCGCTCGATCAGGACCCCTTACAGGTAACTGGGATACATTTTTTCCTCTCGAGTATGGAACCATAGCATAACTACATACTTTGATAGATATCTCACCTGGCCTGTTTACTTGGTTTGTAAGGCAGGGTATCTAATGCCATCTTAGATTCCTTGTCTGTAATAGGATGCATCGTAATACAATATAACTGGTTTATCCATTAATTATAGCTGTACACTGTAGCATACCTTTTGTATCCCCATGATATACAGACTGCTATGTTAAAACTTTGGCGCCCTATTATCTCGGTAATATCCAGGGCCCATTATCAGTATTATATGTAGAGTCTGGTGAGGACATACATTTATAAATCAATCAACATACTAGTGCCTTTTCTTATCAATACCATAATGGATATAATCAATTAAACCCTACCTAGTAACCATGTTTTCATCAAGCATTAATGGTGGCTCATGTGGGGTCAACGTTCTTATCCACACTATGAACCACTTATAACTACGCGCAATAAAGGATATAGTCGTTTAAGGGGTCAGTGGTAATAGTAATCCACTAATGACCCATCCATGTCTAATAAATGGTTATATTCCAAATAATATCTTTTTATTTTTAAATCATTGGCACAGGGAATACCTGTCTGATATTTTGGCCACTGCGTGGTCCGACATCCCACTATCCAACCCTCATGGATCTGGCTTCCACGGGGTAATGATTTTGGTTGGCTGATATTAGGGATGAGCTTCGAGTTCGAGTCGAACTCATGTTCTACTCGAACATTGGCTGTTCGCAAGTTCGCCGAACAGCGAACAATTTGGGGTGTTCGCGGCAAATTCGAATGCCGCGGAACACCCTTTAAAAGTCTATGGGAGAAATCAAAAGTGCTAATTTTAAAGGCTTATATGCAAGTTATTGTCATAAAAAGTGTTTGGGGACCCGGGTCCTGCCCCAGGGGACATGGATCAATGCAAAAAAAAGTTTTAAAAACGGACGTTTTTTCAGGAGCAGTGATTTTATTAATGCTTAAAGTCAAACAATAAAAGTGTAATATCCCTTTAAATTTCGTACCTGGGGGGTGTCTATAGTATGCCTGTAAAGGGGCGCATGTTTCCTGTGTTTAGAACAGTCTGACAGCAAAATGACATTTGGAAGGAAAAAACTCATTTAAAACTAGCCGCGGCTATTGCATTGCCGACAATACACATAGAAGTTCATTGATAAAAACGGCATGGGAATTCCCCACAGGGGAACCCCGAACCAAAATAAAAAAAAAAAAATGATGTGGGGGTCCCCCTAAATTCCATACAAGGCCCTTCAGGTCTGGTATGGATATTAAGGGGAACCCCAGCCAAAATTGAAAAAAAAAATTGACGTGGGGTTCCCCCTAAATTCCATACCAGACCCTTCAGGTCTGGTATGGATTTTAAGGGGAACCCCGCGCCAAAAAAAAAAAAAAAAAACGGCGTGGGGTCCCCCTAAAAATCCATACCAGACCCTTATCCGAGCACGCAACCTGGCAGGCCGCAGGAAAAGAGGGGGGGACGAGAGTGCGGCCCCCCCCCCCTCCTGAACCGTACCAGGCCACATGCCCTCAACATTGGGAGGGTGCTTTGGGGTAGCCCCCCAAAACACCTTGTCCCCATGTTGATGAGGACAAGGGCCTCATCCTCACAACCCTGGCCGGTGGTTGTGAGGGTCTGCGGGCGGGGGGCTTATCGGAATCTGGAAGCCCCCTTTAACAAGGGGACCCCCAGATCCCGGCCCCCCCCCTGTGTGAAATGGTAAGGGGGTACTTACCCCTACCATTTCACTAAAAAACTGTCAAAAATGTTAAAAATGACAAGAGACAGTTTTTGACAATTCCTTTATTTAAATGCTTCTTCTTTCTTCTTTCTTCCTTCATCTTCTTCTGGTTCTTCTGGCTCTTCTGGTTCTTCCTCCGGCGTTCTCGTCCAGCATCTTCTCCGCGGCGTCTTCTATCTTCTTCTCCTCGGGCCGCTCCGCACCCATGGCATTAGGGGGGAGGCTCCCGCTCTTCTCTTCATCTTCTTCTCTTCTTCATCTTCTTCTTCATCTTCTTCTTCTTCTTCCTTCTTCTCTTCTTCCTGTCTTCTCCGGGCCGCTCCGCAGCCATGCTGGCATGGTGGGAGGCTCCCGCTGTGTGACGGCGTCTCTTCGTCTGACGGTTCTTAAATAACGGGGGGCGGGGCCATCCGGTGACCCCGCCCCCCTCTGACGCACGGTGACTTGAGGGACTTCCCTGTGACGTCACGGGGAATGCCACAGGGAAGTCCCGTCATGTCACCGTGCGTCAGAGGGGGGCGGGGCCACCGGGTGGCCCCGCCCCCCGTTATTTAAGAACCGTCAGACGAAGAGACGCCGTCACACAGCGGGAGCCTCCCTCCATGCCAGCATGGCTGCGGAGCGGCCCGCAGAAGACAGGAAGAAGAGAAGAAGGAAGAAGAGAAGAAAGAAGAAGAAGAAGAAGATGAAGAAGAGAAGAAGATGAAGAGAAGAGCGGGAGCCTCCCCTCATGCCATGGGTGCGGAGCGGCCCGAGGAGAAGAAGATAGAAGACGCCGCGGAGAAGATGCTGGACGAGAACGCCGGAGGAAGAACCAGAAGAGCCAGAAGAACCAGAAGAAGATGAAGGAAGAAAGAAGAAAGAAGAAGCATTTAAATAAAGGAATTGTCAAAAACTGTCTCTTGTCATTTTTAACAATTTTGACAGTTTTTTAGTGAAATGGTAGGGGTAAGTACCCCCTTACCATTTCACACAGGGGGGGGCCGGGATCTGGGGGTCCCCTTGTTAAAGGGGGCTTCCAGATTCCGATAAGCCCCCCGCCCGCAGACCCTCACAACCACCGGCCAGGGTTGTGAGGATGAGGCCCTTGTCCTCATCAACATGGGGACAAGGTGTTTTGGGGGGCTACCCCAAAGCACCCTCCCAATGTTGAGGGCATGTGGCCTGGTACGGTTCAGGAGGGGGGGGGGGCCGCACTCTCGTCCCCCCCTCTTTTCCTGCGGCCTGCCAGGTTGCGTGCTCGGATAAGGGTCTGGTATGGATTTTTAGGGGGACCCCACGCCGTTTTTTTTTTTTTTTTTTGGCGCGGGGTTCCCCTTAAAATCCATACCAGACCTGAAGGGTCTGGTATGGAATTTAGGGGGAACCCCACGTCAATTTTTTTTTTCAATTTTGGCTGGGGTTCCCCTTAATATCCATACCAGACCTGAAGGGCCTTGTATGGAATTTAGGGGGACCCCCACATCATTTTTTTTTTTTTTATTTTGGTTCGGGGTTCCCCTGTGGGGAATTCCCATGCCGTTTTTATCAATGAACTTCTATGTGTATTGTCGGCAATGCAATAGCCGCGGCTAGTTTTAAATGAGTTTTTTCCTTCCAAATGTCATTTTGCTGTCAGACTGTTCTAAACACAGGAAACATGCGCCCCTTTACAGGCATACTATAGACACCCCCCAGGTACGAAATTTAAAGGGATATTACACTTTTATTGTTTGACTTTAAGCATTAATAAAATCACTGCTCCTGAAAAAACGTCCGTTTTTAAAACTTTTTTTTGCATTGATCCATGTCCCCTGGGGCAGGACCCGGGTCCCCAAACACTTTTTATGACAATAACTTGCATATTAGCCTTTAAAATTAGCACTTTTGATTATTCATGTTCGTGTCCCATAGACTTTAACGGCGTTCGCGTGTTCGAACGAATTTTTTTCCTGTTCGCATGTTCTGGTGCGAACCGAACAGGGGGGTGTTCGGCTCATCCCTAGCTGATATCAATAATTGAGTCCTGGGTGTGAATTTCTGCTATACACGTTTTGTCTTAAAGTACCGACATTTTTTGAGTGGGTAAGCACTTAAACGATTTTAGGGAAACATATATTGGCTATGTATTGAATAAATTATGGCTCTAATGTTGTTTTATGGAATCTAGATGAATCTACAGATGCATGTGACGCCCTTGAAGAAGCAGGAAACTGTGAAACATGTTGGCCCTCTGCGTATCCAAGCATCTTGTGCAATAGTACATCCCAGTATCAATCATAAACTATGTATTATGTAAACCTTGCGATTTTATATGTTACTATATATTGCATTTTTGTATTAATAAATTCAAACTTTTAAACAAGATTCTAATGATTTTGTGCTTACCTTACTATACAGATGTGATGGTCTCCCTTAAAAATCCCACTTTTATAGAGGCAGCTTAGGCTTTCTCTTATAAGGTCGTTTTTCTATATATTATTAGGGATTGGTGACATATATCTGTATCTGGAAATAACCCAACAATATTAATTTTCCCATGAAGGGCAAAGTGGTTGGCCATATGTCCCCCCAAGAAACCAAAAATCTCACTAAAACAACAATTTCAACAGTGTCTTTCAATAGTGCTATAAAAAAGCAGGGCTGTACTAAAAAGTGAATTGAATTCTGGGTCTGCTTCTACTCTCACTTGAAAGAGACAACAGAGTATTAATCTTTTCTAGTTTCTTGTTTTATATTTATAATTAGGGTATTTTTCAGTATTGTATATGGCTTAAAGAATATATAATGAAGTACGTATCCAATTATACTCTATTTTTGATGCTGATATTTTTGATATTGACACTGATATTGATACTTCATTGTCCACTACTTCTATGATTTCTGGCCTTAGTCCGGAGTTAGCCAGTATTTCAGCCAATGTTCAAAAAGTAGAAAGGTTTGATACATGCTGAAAATTCATGTATGAAGAACAGACCGGTTGTATTGCTGCATGTACTGCAGTTAGCTCTACCCCATACCCCCATGTCTTGAAGGAATGCTCGCTGGCTTGTCTGACAACAGAATGCCTTTTTGACTAAGATGCTAAAGCTTCAGTTCCAAATATAAAAACTGGTATAAGATATCAGCTTATCTTAACAGATGAAGTGCTCTGTGTGTAGTTCTGCGTACACACGACCGGACTTTCTGGCAGAAAAGGTCCTGCAGAATCATTCCGTCGGACATTACAATCGTGTGTGTGCTTCATTGGACTTTTTCTTTCTAAAATTCTGACGGACCTAGAAATAGAACATGTTTCAAATCTTTCCGACGGAATCAGTTCCTATCGGGAAAACAGCTCATCTGTATGCCATTCCAACGGACCAAAAACGACGCAAGGGCAGCTATTGGCTACTGGCTATTGAACTTAATTTTTTTAGTCCTGTCATATGTCATCATGTTCTAAACGATCGGACTTTGGTGTGATCGTATGTAGGCAAGTCCGTTTCAGTGGAACACCATCGGAACTCCGTTGGAAAGACAGTCGGAGTCTATTCTGATGAAAAAGTCCGGTCGTGTGTGCGCGGCATTAGACTCTGTGCTGTCACCACTTCTCCTTCAAGACTGTGCCTATGCTCTTAAAATATGAATGATACATTGCTGCTGCTATGCTTATTGCTAGTTTTTCTATTATCTCTACCTAAAAAAAAAAAGTTTAAAGAGAAAAACACAAAACAAGAATCTAGGGTTTTTAACCATAAAACAGCTGGAGTCACATCAATGCTAATTCTCCAGTATAAAGAAAAAACTATTTTTCACGCATCTGCATTTATATAAAACGTTTGTAGATTTAAGCTGCAATAAGATAATAAACAATTCAAACTGCCAGCTGCCTCACACTATGCTGTACCACTAGCATTACAACATGAACAGTCAACAGATGCTGGCACTTATATCAATCTTTTTTATATAACCTTTATTATCAGTGATATTATCAAAGGAAATAGTACCTCCACTGAAGAGGGAAGTGTTTGCATAGGAAGGGATTGAAGGTAACGAGAAACTTCTGCAAGATTTATGAATACCAAGGAGTGGAGGTACCATTGCTACAAGTGCAAAAACTATTGACTGTTTGGTGTTTGCTCTTCTGCACAGGAAATAAAACATGACATTTATCATATAAAAAAGAAAAAAGCTAAATTGATGTCCTGTTAACCAAACACATAATTTTGTCTAAATGTAACGGTCTCAAAAATAAGAGAATAGCAGAAGGTATTTTTACTGAAGACCTTATGACTTGCGGACTTCTCCCCAAAAAAACCTTTCAGGAGATTAGGTACCCAATTTGATTCACTCATCAAAAGATATGACACTAAAGCCCAACTCTAGCCAAAATGAAATTTAAATAGCGCATTGTGCATCAGTTACCTTGCTCCTCAGTCTTGATTCCAGCTGCCTCTTCTCAAAGCATCCTGCAGTGTAATGGATCAAAGTTCCAGTTTTCCTATGAGCAAAGCTAAAATACTGACCTGCGGTCCATTACCATGCTCATTATCTTCTTGGGCACTGGTCTCCTCACCGCCCCCATGAGTTTGCTTGCTTCTGGAACCTTTGAGAGGGGATCAGGCCACTGGAAGTTGAGATGGTAAGATGGTGTCTACATCATGCAGGCAGTGATATGGACATCCGAAGACTGACTGACGAAGTAAACAAAAGAAGAGAGAAGGATTGTCATGTGACCATGGTTTCAGTTAAGTAAAAATACCACTTTGATAGGGTTTTCTTTCGTACCAGGGATTCATTAAGGTGGTAGAAAAGTCTTTTTCTAAACTTGTACTTACAGGTAAGCCTATACTAAGGCTTACCTGTAGGTACAGTGAATATCTCCTAAACTTGCACTGTTCAGGAGAGCTGACATCACCGGCGCATGCACTTTGAAGGGAAGGGATACCCGTGCCATCCCTTCAGAGTTCTGTGCCCTGGATGTTGTGTGACGTTATCACGGCTCGGCCAATTAGACGGCCGGAGCACGTGAACCCAGAAGGAAGACCGGGTGAAGATGGAAGCCCTGTCAGTGGTGACAGCACACCACTGGATAGCTTTGTGCTAAGGTAATGCATACTAGCACATTATGCTGTTTTCTTGCAGGTTTTTTTTTTCCTAAAGACTGTGTCCTTGAGTTTCAAATTACCCTATTGTATTTATTTGTTGTGCTTTACATCTATATTCCTTTTTACAGTGCTACTGTTTTTCTGGCAGTGAGAGCCCCTTACTCACCATTGCTGTCTATGTGTCTATGTCTAAGTGCATATCTTGAAAACCTAGAAGTGGAAAGAAAGAAGTCAGTGGCCAGAGGTTGACATAAATATCTTATCTCATTCTGTGCCTATTAGGGAAGATAAAAATCAGAATTCCCTTTGTGGGACAATATTAGATTTGTACCATTTTCTTCATATGATGAAATTCATACAGAAGTAGTTGGTGTAAATTATGTAAAGCCAGAGATCAGATTTACTTAGCTTTGAAGCTCTCTGATAGTGGTAGCTCCAACAATACAATTTTCCAGTGTCTGTTCATTCATTAGGGTGATGGCCTCTGAACATAGTGGGCACTCAAAAATCCCAAATGTCCTATGAGTTGGACTGCTTCTCAAATCCCAAAATGCAGTGCTTAGTTCTTGAGCAATCTTTCACTAGGCTAAACCACTGTCATGGTGAGAAACTGGGCCTTTATTTGTATAAAACCTTTTTTGAAGAGGGTAGACAGGCAAGCATCTTAAATATAAGATGTGGATCCGGAGGGTATATCCTATGCAGCTAGTAGAGTTGCTTTTTTTGCCAATATAATTGCTGCGCTTTAAGATAAAAATTGATGAATAATTACCTCATTTGGCATGTTTTCCAACATGAGGTACACATATCATGATGGAGTGCATCCAAGCTGTGCAATGCTGAGCTTAGAATTTAGCTTATCTAACCATAAGTATGCTTTCATGCCAATGTTTGCACAAGGATTATGAAATCAAGAGTAAGCACACTTTAATTAATTATTTTACAGATAGTACTAAAGTATACTGTATCTGAAACGTTAAGACTAGGGTTGCACAGATACCACTTTTTTAAGACAGAATTCAAGTACCGATACTTTTTTTCAAGTACTCGCCAATAACAATTATGATACTTTTTTTTAAATGTCATGTGGCAGTGGCACTTATATGCAGCAGTGGCAGTAGTTTTTTATTTTTTTTTACAATTTAATTTTTACAATTACATTTTTTATTATTTTATATTTCTTTGGGGGGGGGGGATTGGATGGTGTCAGTGTTTTCTTTAAATTGTATTTTATATATTTTTTAACCCCTGATATCTCGCCTTTGAGACAGGGAAAGGGACTGAGGATAGATATTCCCCAGTCCCTTTCTCTGCAGCTTTCGCTGCATTGAAGATGAATGGAGAGAAGACAGAAGCATCTGACTCTGTGCATTCGGAAAAGGAAGTAGCCGGTAAATTACATATTTACTGGCTCCTTCCTCCACTCTCCATCCTGACAGATCCGGTACATGGGGTGACTGGTGGAGGAGCCAGAGAGCCGGGGAGGACACAGGGGGACCCGAAGGAGGACACGGATCAGGACCCGGAGGAGGACACAGGGGACACGAGAGCACAGAGTCGGACCCGGAGTAGGACACAGAGACCCGGGGAGCACAGGGGGATTCAGCTGTGGGAGTGAGAGGAGGAGAAGCGGCTATCAGAAAAGCTATACAAGGAGATCGGTGCTTGTAACTGCCTCCACCGCCGCACCGATCATGTCTGAGGCTGCCCAGGTATCAGATCAAGCATCGGAGCATTTGCATGAGTACAAGTACTCATGCAAATGCTCAGTATTGGCACTGATAATGATACTAGTATCGGTATCGGTGCAACCCTAGTTAAGACTGTACAGCACATGAAATATATTGCCCCTTGGTCCCTTTAGTAAAAATCTAGGAGATATAGGGATTGATTTACAAAAACTGGAGAGTGCAAAATCTGGTGCAGCTCTCCATAAAACCAATCAGCTTCCAGTTTTTTTTTTTTGTTAATGCTTAAAGCGGGGGTTCACCCACACCGCAAAAAAATAAAAAATATTAAAAGCCAGCAGCTACAAATACTGCAGCTGCTGAATTCTAATACATGGCCACTTACCTGTCCCAGGGTCCAGCGATGTCGGCGGGGGACGCCGAGAACCCGCTCGGTTCTCGGCAGCTGCCGCCGCCATCCTAGGTGAGGGAATCAGAAAATGAAGCGTTGCGGCTTCACTTCCCTGTTCCCTACTGCGCATGCGCGAGTCGCGCTGGGCGTCCCTAGTGGTCGCCGCTCTCTCCTGGGAGCTGTGTGTTCCCAGCAGACAGCGCGGTCGGGACGGGAAGAGGCATAGACTCCCATGGGAGTCTATGCCGGAAGTGGGTGCAAATACCTGTCTTAGACAGGTATCTGCACCCCCTCCCCCCTGAAAGGTGCCAAATGTGACACCGGAGGGGGGGAGGGTTCCGAAAAGCGGAAGTTCCATTTTTGTGTGGAACTCCGCTTTAATTAAACAAGCTGAAGTTAAAACCTGATTGGCTACCATGCACAGCTGCACCAGATTTTTCACTCTCCAGTTTTTGTAAATCAACCACATAGTCTATTTGTGATCATTTTAATCCTTATGACTATAATTGACCTACTGTACATACAACAGTGTCCAGTTTTAAAAAGAAGGAATAATGAATAAATGTATGATAAGAACAGTTATGGAGGCTGATAAAATGTGATGCTGATGTTTTTCACTGCAGTAAATTTAATTTTTTATCATAAATTATATTAAAATCTAGGTTCAAACAGGTCCTCGAAGGTAAAGGGAACAATGCCCAGACCTTGGCAAAAATGGCTGTTATATAATGGGCACTGGAGTGAGTATGTGTGTAATTGCACAATCGTGTTTGTTCACACCACAAATATTTTTTTTTCATTACATTAGGGATCAACAACTCATAGAACAAGAGTTTATCCAAGGATAGGAGGTCTTATTCACATGCACCACCTCCCCAAAATGGAAATATTACAAAAGAAGTAGAAATTGGAGTTTTAAGGTGCAAATTAATAAGACTGAGAACAAAATCAAATTACAAATTTTTATTTTAATAAAGATAATTTAAAAATGTTCTTATTAAAACCAACATTAAAGAATTCATACAGTCGTTATACAAAAGTTTGTTGACATGACATGTTTCGCCAAAATCATGGCTTTTTCAGGAGCTATTGCAAGACCTCATGTGCAGTATCACTATAAATAAAAAAAAAAGATTTATTTTAAATAAACAAAAT
The DNA here is from genome assembly GCA_037952925.1 of Lithobates clamitans. NCBI lineage: Eukaryota > Metazoa > Chordata > Amphibia > Anura > Ranidae > Lithobates > Lithobates clamitans. The sequence continues at coordinate 4,593,150 of JBBGZY010000305.1, read as the reverse complement.
AAATAATTAAAGAAAAACATAATACGCATAGAGACCATATGAGGTCTAAAAATCTATATAAGTACACAACAGAAATACAATCATAAAAATATACAGGTGAAAGCCAGTAAATTAGAATATTTTGAAAAACTTGATTTATTTCAGTAATTGCATTCAAAAGGTGTAACTTGTACATTATATTTATTCATTGCACACAGACTGATGCATTCAAATGTTTACTTCATTTAATTTTGATGATTTGAAGTGGCAACAAATGAAAATCCAAAATTCCGTGTGTCACAAAATTAGAATATTGTGTAAGGGTTAAATTTTGAAGACACCTGGTGCCACAAACTAATCAGCTGATTAACTCAAAACACCTGCAAAGGGCTTTAAATGGTCTCTCAGTCCAGTTCTGAAGCCTACACAAACATGGGGAAGACTTCAGATTTGACAGCTGTCCAAAAGGCGACCATCGACACATTGCACAAGGAGGGAAAGACACAAAAGGTTATTGCTGAAGAGGCTGGCTGTTCTCAGAGCTCTGTGTCCAAACACATTAATAGAGAGGCAAAGGGAAGGAAAAACTGTGGTCAGAAAAAGTGTACAAGCGATAGGGATCACCACGCCCTAGTCAAGATTGTGAAAAAAAACCCCTTAAAAAATGTGGGGGAGATTCACAAGGAGTGGACAGCTGCTGGAGTCAGTGCTTCAAGATCCACCACCAAGAGACGCTTGAAAGACATGGGTTTCAACAGCCGCATACCTCGTGTCAAGCCACTGTTGACCAAGAAACAGCGCGATAAGCGTCTCACCTGGGCTAAGGAAAAAAAGAGCTGGACTGCTGCTGAGTGGTCCAAAGTCATGTTTTCTGACGAAAGCAAATTTTGCATTTCCTTTGGAAATCGAGGTCCCAGAGTCTGGAGGAAGACAGGAGAGGCACAGGATCCACGTTGCCTGAAGTCTAGTGTAAAGTTTCCACCATCAGTGATGGTTTGGGGTGCCATGTCATCTGCTGGTGTCGGTCCACTCTGTTTCCTGAGATCCAGGGTCAACGCAGCCGTCTACCAGCAAGTTTTAGAGCACTTCATGCTTCCTGCTGCTGACCTGCTCTATGGAGATGGAGATTTCAGGTTCCAACAGGACTTGGCGCCTGCACACAGCGCAAAATCTACCCGTGCCTGGTTTACGGACCATGGTATTTCTGTTCTAAATTGGCCAGCCAACTCCCCTGACCTTAGCCCCATAGAAAATCTGTGGGGTATTGTGAAAAGGAAGATGCAGAATGCCAGACCCAACAACGCAGAAGAGTTGAAGGCCACTATCAGAGCAACCTGGGCTCTCATAACACCTGAGCAGTGCCAGAAACTCATCGACTCCATGCCACGCCGCATTAATGCAGTAATTGAGGCAAAAGGAGCTCCAACCAAGTATTGAGTATTGTACATGCTCATATTTTTCATTTTCATACTTTTCAGTTGGCCAACATTTCTAAAAAATCCCTTTTTTGTATTAGCCTTAAGTAATATTCTAATTTTGTGACACACGGAATTTTGGATTTTCATTTGTTGCCACTTCAAATCATCAAAATTAAATGAAATAAACATTTGAATGCATCAGTCTGTGTGCAATGAATAAATATAATGTACAAGTTACACCTTTTGAATGCAATTACTGAAATAAATCAAGTTTTTCAAAATATTCTAATTTACTGGCTTTCACCTGTATGTCATCTGATGAGTGAACTCTCACCCCAAATAAAAGCACAACTCCAATCACGACCCCAAAGCAGATAGTCCAGCAAAGTATAAATGTGTCATAGAGGGGATAAACCCCTTAATTGAACCTGCAGAAACATAGAATCAGTCATGCTTGAACATAAGTAATGTCCAATAAGGCACAACAATGTTACATGTCTGATCTCTTTTACCTACCATGTTTCAGCAAATGGTTAAGGAAAGTAATAAAAAATAATAATGATCTTGTCACTAATAGGAGTTACTTCAGATAATAGTATGTAGCTTGATAGAAGAAAGAGGCTGTATAATCTAAAAATGGCTTTTTTTCTAGTCATCTCAATATATTAATGTTTAATTATAGTCTTTAATCATCAATGCAACTTACATGTTCATCAGTTGGGTCAATTCAGCCTAAGTTCACTACCTTCTACCCAAGAGTATGTGTTTCTATGGACTGGAAACTGTCCGGCCCAATTGTGATTATTTTTGTTACCCACACTTATAATCCTTAGCTGACATTCACCCACGATGGTCATCCTTCTCCCACTTTGAACCCCACTACATATGTCATATTATGGCAAAACTGCGATTACCTTTTGTATATCTATAGAGTATGACACTGTATGGAGATGCCTTCTATGTCATCAGACCCCTAATCCAACTACTTTAGGGACACCTCTAACCTTAACCTTAGTTATTTGACATGGCCTCCCCTCTGTGGGTTGTCACCTTCACTACTTTACTTTTTTTATTATTTACACCAACTGCACATATTTTCCACCAACAGTGCACTTGTCTCAAGTTCACTGTTCCACACTCCCTATAATTTCACCTTATTTTATTATTTTATTTTATTTTATCACCCTTCACTTCATTACCCAAAATGTGTCCGGAGTATAGTGATCACCCCTTGGATGCATTTTCCCAATTCGGCACAATCCCTCCTCTTCCCCCCCCCCTCGTCCCTGTTTCCTACCCTCTCACCCTCCACTTCCACTACCCACCAATAGGAAGCCCTACTTTATTACTTTTTCTCACCCTGAAATATGGGCTCTTTTCAGTAAGTATTGTCCCCCTTGGTTCCTGAGCCGTGTCTGGGTGTCAATTCCCGTTTGTGTTTATCAACACAGTAATTGTTATTGTGGCGTTTACATTGCCACTCATATCATTTTTTTATATATATCTTTTATATATATTCTTTGTTTTTCATTGCTACATGATGCTTAATGTTTTGTTTTTATTGTTTTGGCGATCCCTGGGTGCCTTGTGCGGTTCATGGCTGCCTGTGCCTTCCCACAGCGGCGGACTTGTGTTTCTCCTGGCAGGGTTGACTCTTATTCGTTAATCTTCTGCTTGCTCTCTTTGAGCCCAGGGCTCCCCGCCCACGGGCTCATCTTGAATGCGTTGCGCAGTAGCACGGGCTGCGCACCTGCACAGTGCGGAGAAACTGACCCTGTGACGTCAGACGCCGCCGGACGGCGTCGTTGTGGGCGTCTCCGGGTTGGGGAGCTCACTTAATGGGCCCTTGGGCCTTTGAGCGAGCATTGAGGTTCTCTCCAATGAAGGTTCGCATGCGTGGGGCTTGGATGGAAGGCACGCCTTCATTTTCTCACTGAGGACATCTATGGGTACGTTTTTCTTCATTTTTACCCTTGGATACTATCCTTTACCTTACGCCATCTACAACTGATACCGTCCTATGGATACTATCCTGTATCTTATGTTATATTCGATACTGTTTTATTGACAGACTCCCATGTAACCCTGTGGGTATCCACCCACATTGTTGGGCTCCCACACCTTTGTACCCTCCATGATGCCCCATTTGGTGGACACAGCTGGCGTTCCTGCTCCCTACGGACCATCCGACCTCTGCGCCATCAGCAGCCTCCATGTGGCTTGGTATCTCTATTACCCTTTGGTTTAATATTTACGGTGAGCTACACTATATGCCCCATTATTCACTAGTTAGGGTGCTGGTTACCTCCTCCCCCTTCCTGTGTCCTGTCTGTCCTAGCATGCTCTCCCCTCTCCTCTCCTTTTTCTCCCCCCCCTTATTCCTCTCTCCTCACCACCTCCATCTGTTTTTCCTTTCCCCTCCCCCCTCCCCTTTCTCCCGCCCCCCCACCATCTGGTCCCCCTTTCTCCACTCCTTTCCCTTGGTCTCCCCCCCTCCTTTTGTCCTCCTTACCTCTTCCCCTGTCCCTTCTTCCTCTTCCCCTTCCCCCCCTCCCTCTCCCTCTTTCCCTTTCCCTCTTTCCTCCAACATTTCCTCCCCTTTTCTTTCCCCTCTCCCAATTTCTTCTCACCCTTTCCTCCCTTCTTCTTCCTCTCTATCCTTGTCCTTTCCCTTCCCTACCCCCCCTACTATGTGAATGGCTAATCTATCTTACCTTTCAACCAGCCAACTTACTAGGCCCCTCACCTGTTTTATGCTCTTTATTTAGAGAGCTCCGCACAATCCCCCTTGTCCGCCGAGGGGGAGATTTAAGTGGGCGGCTAGGTGTCGCACATGATCACCTAGTTATAGGGTAAGCTAATCCCTTATTTCCTTTTTTGGTTATTTTTTCTTTTTTACATGCTGTATTATGATCATTGTATTCATTATGCTTGTATTGTATTGTATTATCTGTCTCATAGATTGGTCCTCCTGAGGAAGCGGTAAAACCGCGAAACTAGTCGAGAACCAGACCATTCTATACCTTGTAACAACAGATATTCCTTGGGGAATCCTGAGCCTCTGTTTTACAATTTCAATAAGTATACTATGTATTTCCTTTTTTGTAATAAACCCTTTTATATAATTTGTTTATTGTTGTCTATCTGTACCGATATAGTCCAGCCACTTTTAGGGTGGGAATGTTATGGGGCCAACATCAGCCACTGTCCCCTTTTTCCCACTCTCCTTTGTTTCTGTATATTAATTTGGATGATGGTACGTTTTTAAGACTTGTTATCTGTGACTACATGAGGCCATACTCAAAATCTTTGTATAATCTAAAAAGACATATTAACAAGCCATAAGAATCAATCTCTGCAATCAAGCCCATCAGAAAATCCAATTCTGTATTCATCTTACCTAGATAGACAATTCCTCAATGCACAATAATAATTTCCTTTTCCTTTACACCAATATGATAACAAGGCAGGATGGATCCAAAGCAAACAGCCATTGCCCTTCTGTGATTTATTTTGATGAATAATGTCTTTATTTTCAAGCACTCCCACTACCTCCAGGTGCAGGGGGCTGCGATGGGGACACGTTGTGCCCTGTCATATGTAAACCTGTACCTGGGGGGGCTGGGAGCGTGAATTGTTCTCAAGGGAGGGTTTGCAAGAACACTTGAGTAAGATATCAATATGGAAAATATTCATTGATGATATCTTGCTAGTTGGGCTTCCTAGAAGATTTGATGTGTTTTTTTAGAGGCTCAAAAAAGCAATGATTACAATCTAAAGTTTACAATGACTTATCATCAATGAATTATAAACTTCCTAGAAATTTAGATCTATGCAAATGAGGATGGGAGCCTTGGTTCCACACTTTATACAAAACCATCATCAGGCAATACCATTCTTAATGCTAAAAGTTCTAATCCGGCATCGTTGGTATCAAGTATACCTAATAGCCAGTACTTGCATTTAAAACGTAACCGTTCTAAGCAGGAAGATATTGAAGTTTAGTCCAAAGCATTACAACAACGCCTGTTAAAAAGAGAATTCAGAAAAACATCTTTGAAAAAAGCGTATCAATGGGCTAATGATCAAAATAGGAGTTTTTTGATACATAAATCAAAAACAAGAGTAGAAAATCCAAATGTAAGGTTAATTACACGTTACTCTGGACAGCATAGTCAAGTTCGAGAAATCATGAGCAAATTTTGGTACCTCCTAAAGGCAGATGCTACCGTTGCTAATTACATAAAAGATCACCCTGAAATCACCTTCAGGATGTCTGAATCTCTGAGGGATAAGTTGGTCCATAGCCATCATTCAAATTCTAATAAAAAAAGATTGTTCTAAAATCACTGGTACTGCTCCATGTAGGAAATGCAACTTTTGTCAATACATTTGGAAAGCGCAACAAATTATGTTGCCTAATGGCAAGATGCATATGCCTCACTTCTTTGCTAATTATCAATCGATAGGCATTATGTATTTTATGGAATGTCAATGTGGCATGTTTTATGTTGGTAAGACTAAGAGGCCATTCTTCCATAGAAATAGGGATCATGTAGGATTGGTCAATGCACAAAAATTTGAGAGCCCCATAAGTTGCCATATGGGGCTATACCATCAATTTGATGCCAACAAGATGACATTTTTCACCTTGAAGCATATTTATACAAATGAAAGGGGAGGAGACGTAGACAAATTGCTCCTACAACGAGAAACAAAATGGATATTCAATTTGTCTGCTACAAAACATCCAGGGTTAAATGATGCTCTTAGTCTTAAGCCATTTCTTTAAGTTAGTCTATATATATATATATATATATAATTGAGAGAAACTTGGTTTGGTATTTAGTATCGTCTTGACAAGTGAAACCTTCCCATGGTTGATAATCTGCTTCCGAAAATGTATAAAATAATAAAATAAAATACTGTTTTATCTGGTGATTGTTAAATTGTCCTGAATTGAGATTTATGACTCCGTGTGGATTGTCTTGGCCACACGATCAGTCTGGTGGAGTCGGTGGGTATACGGACGCCCAGGGCGTCATCTGGGCAAGCGGATGGATTAACCTTCTGGGTATCAGTTCATGCTCGGATGGCGCCAAAGTGGTCCCCTTTTCCTCTCATTGTCTCGATTTTTCCCTCTTTTATGTTGTTATGTAACAACTGGGCTATGAATGATTGGTGTTGTTGTGCTCTAGATATTGTTTATGCCAAATAATAGTGCAGCCCTTATAGAGACTTGCTTTGTCATTTAGTGGAGGAGTTACCTTTTAGTATGGACCTTTATAGTGTAACTGACTGGCTATTGACAAAGCAGATGTATTAATTTGGTAACATGCAAAACTGCTGACTTTTTCCTTAAAGAGTAATCTATCAGTATTATCAGAACACTTGGGGGACTATTTAAGTGGATGATGGGAGATTGCTGTTCCTTTTTGGCTCCTCCTTTCTTCCACTCTTCTATCTCCCAAAGTGTCAGCCCACAACTGGGGATCTTTTGTCATGATCGCGGCTTTTTTGTGCCTGCATGGTGAGCCGCTGTTTGTCTTTGAACTTTAGTATGGGAACGAGGAGTTTCCAAAATAGCCGCAGCTGTTTTGCTGTTTTGTGGAACGTCGCTGCTGGTAGATTTGATCATGTTTATCGCAAGAATTTATCACTGTATTAGTGTCACTAGCGACATCAACGACAGATAGCATCAAGGTCAGATAGCATCCCTCCCAGCCAGGATCTATAGTGTTTTAATGGATCAGTATCTTGATCACAAATAGAACCATACTAGTGTGCCCATTAGTATAGTGTCCCCAAAAATGCAGCATTAACAGGATCAGCCCCAATCACTGCCGGGACTTGCGTTTGTACCCCTCCCACCCACTTCCAACAAGTGCAGTGTCAGTATAATTTTTCTGACCATTGCCACCTCTGATACATCGCACACACAACCTCAGTGTTAACAAGAACAGACATTATCTCTGTTGGCACTAGCAGTTTAACCACTTGACCTCCGGAAGTTTTACCCCCTTCATGACTAGGCTATTTTTTGTGAAAAGGTACTGCGTTACTTTAACTGACAGTTGCGCAGTCATGAAACGCTATACCCAAATAACATTTGTGTAATTTTTTTCATACAAATAGAGCTTTCTTTTGGTGGTATTTGATCACCTCTGTGTTTTTTATTATTATAAACAAAAAAAGACAGACAATTTTGAAAAAAAAAAAACAACAATATTTTTTACTTTCTGCTATAAAACATATCCAATAAAAAATTTAAAAAATCAAATTTCCTTATAAATTTAGGCCAATATGTATTCTGCTACATATTTTTGGTACAAAAATCCCAAAAAGCGTATATTGATTGGTTTGCGCAAAAGTTTTACTAGTAAAGGCGGCGATCAGCAACTTATAGCGGGACTGTGATATTGCAGCAGACATTCTTACACTTTTGACACTTTTTGGGGACCAGTGAAACTAAAACAGTGATTAGTGTTAAAAAATATTCACTGTTACTGTACTAATGACACTGGCTGGGAAGGGGTTAACATCAGGGCCGATTAAAGAGTGCTTCTATGCCACTGTGTGCCTAGACAGTGTTTTACTACACTGTGGGGTTTATTTACTAAAGGCAAATCTACATTGCACTACAAGTGCACTTGGAAGTGCAGTCGCTGTAGATCTGAGGGAGACATGCAAGGAAAATAAAAAACAGCATTTTTGCTTGCACATGGTTGTATGATAAAATCAGCAGTTTTCCCTCATTTCAGATCTACCCCTCAGATCTACAGCGACTGCACTTCCAAGTGCACTTGTAGTGCAAAGTGGATTTGCCTTTAGTTCTTTTAATTAAAGGGTAGGAAATACGACCATAGATTACTGAATGTCCCATGTATTGAATGTGTGTACAAGAACTACGGCATGATAGAATAATATATAGGATACACAGCAGGAGTAAAAAATTGCAATACTTTTAAGATACTTTAATCCACAACAGAAGTTATGGGTTGCATATAAAGTAAGTATAGTATCTGTTCTGAAGCCAGAAAGTTCACTCAGTTTACTTTAAGATGATTTATGTATACTTCACTGAGGAAAGGTTTTTATTGACCATCTGAAGGGGTCGGTAGCAGGACAATAAGAGTGAATGTCCTGGAGCCCATACTGTGCTGCTTCCTTTCTTTATACTTTCTGATTCACTAATCATATTGAAACTTCCAAGGTAAGTCTGAATCTTTTTGGTGGCATTGAGAAGCTTTCAAAAACTTTTACATCATGGTTTCCATCTAAGAAAGGTGTCAAAAAAGCAGGAAACAGCCAAAATCCTTTGGTGTGCAGAAGCTGCCAGACATTTTGTTTAAACACCACTGCAACATTATTGGAAAATAATGGATCAACCTAGGGTTCCAGCGCTAAGCATTCTTCCCCTTTAAAGTTTTAATTAAAATCAGGCTTGACTACCAGATGGGTCAATTAAAATTAGCCTAAGAACTGACTCTGATGGCTGAGTGCTTGTGTAAAGCTGGCCATACACTATACAATTTTCCTGTTCAACTTTCCTTTAGATTTACCAAAACCATATAATATGAGGTCAAACCTAAACCCTTTCAATTTGTATGCAATCAGACAGGCCCTTGCACTACATAGTTGAAGGTAAATCTAAAGGAAATTGAATCAGAAAATTGTATAGTGTATGGCCAGCCTAAGGCTGGCCATGCACTATACATTTCTTGTACAATTTTCTTTTGGATTTACCAAAACCATTTAATATGAGGTCAGATCTAAACACCGAATTTGTATGCAACCAGGCAGGCCTTTGCACTATGTAGTTGAAGGTAAATCTAAAGGAAATTTAAGAAAAAAACTGTATAATGCAAGGCCAGGAATGACTGTTCCCATATTTCTGCCTTGACCGGTGTTTTATTTTGCGCAGTAAATATCTGGATGCATGTTTTTTTTTTTACTAAAGGCAAATCCACTGTGCACTACAAGTGCACTGCAAACATTGGCTACAATATATTTGTTTTAAAAGTTTTATACAGTGTTAGAAAAATATGTCTGCTCCTAAGCTCAGAGGAAGATATACATTGCACTTTATCCTAATAAAATATCACTTTTAAAAATATACTTTTTAGATTGATTGTTTTGTTTTTAAGCAACTGAGATTTTGTAAGGCTAGAGGTAGATGTAAACAAGCAATACACTTGTCTTTATATGCAGGAAAATCCGTCCTTGAACTAAATGTAGAGGTTTTGTCTGTACTAATCAAAAGCGATATTATCAAACAAAAGCTCTTTGGAGCCTTAAGTCTGAAATAAATACCTAAACATTTCATTTGAGCTCCATGGGGATAATAAAGGTATATGAACCTGTTAAGTAAAGCAAAAAAAAACAAAATGTAAAGCAAAAAACCAAAATTAATAAGGATTTTAACCACTGGAAGGATTTGCCCCCTTAATGGCCATTTTTTGTGATACGGCACTGCGTCGCTTTAACTGACAATTGTGCGATCGTGCGATGCTGTACCCAAACAAAACTGACGTCCTTTTTTTCCCACAAATAGAGCTTTCTTTTGGTGGTATTTGATCACTTCTGTGTTTTTTATTTTTTGCGCTTTAAACAAAAAGTGACAACTTAGAAAAAAAAACCACAATGAGGGTTATTTACGAAAGGCAAATTCACTTTGTACTGCAAGTGCAAACTACAAGTGCAAAGTGCACTTGAAATTGCACTGAAAGTGCACTTGGAAGTGCAGTTGCTGTAAATGCGAGGGGGACATGCAAGGAATATAAAAAAAATAATTTTAGCTTGCACATAATTGGATAATAAAATCAGCAGATCTTCCCCTCATTTCCGATCTACCCCTCAGATTTACACCGACTGCACTTCCAAGTGCACTTTCAGTGCAATTTCAAGTTTGCACTTGTAGTGTAAAGTGGATTTGCCTTTCGTAAATAACCCCCAATATTTTTACTTTTTGCTATAATAAATATCCCACTTTTTTTTTTAAAAATGTATTCATCAGTTTAGGCCAATATGTATTCTTCTACATATTTTTGGTAAAAAATTGCAATAAGCGTATGGTGATTGGTTTGCGCAAAAGTTATAGCATCTACAAAATAAGGGGTCGATTTATGGCATTTTTATTATTTATTTTTTTTTACAAATTATTGCGGCGTGCTGCAATTTTTAGCGGGACTACGACATTGGGGTGGACAGACACTTTTGACACTTTTTTGGGACCAGTGACATTTATACAGCGCTAAAAATAGCCACTGATTACTGTATAAATGTCACTGGCAGGGAAGGGGTTAACACCAGGGAGCGATCAAGGGGTTAAGTGTGTCCTAGGGAGGTGTTTCTAACTGTAGGGGCAGAGTATTGACTGGGAGTAGAGAGACATCGCTGTTCTAATCACTAGAAACAGCAGATCTCTCTCCTCTCCCTGACAAAACGGGGGATCTGTCTGTTTACATTGACAGATCCCCCATTCTTTCTCTCTCAGGAGCAATCACGGGTGCCCGGCAGACATTGCGGGCGCCGGCAACGTGCATCAGCTCCTACGTCACACGGCTGGCGCGTGCATGCCTGCTAAGTGTATTTAAAGTGGAATTCCAGCCAAAAATAGAACTTCCGCTGATCAGATTCCTCCTTCTCGTCACATTTTGCACCTTTCGGGGAAAGAGGGAGCAGATACCTGTCTAACCGCTGATCAGATTCCTCCTTCTCGTCACATTTGGCACCTTTCAGGGGAAAGAGGGAGCAGATACCTGTCTAATCCAGGTATTTGCTCCCACTTCCGGGCATAGATTGCCGCAGACTCCGCGTTGATCTACGCCATGTCTGGACCCTCTTCTGTCCACCCCGCTGTTTTCTGGGAGACACACAGGTTCCAGAAGACAGCAGGGACCTCTGAGGACACACAGCGAGACTTGCGCATGCGTAGAAGGGAACCAGGAAGTGAAGCCAGGCTTCACTTCCTGATTCCCTTGCCAGAGATGGCGGCACCTCCACTCGAGAGCCGAGGGACAGGTCGGCTTCGGTGAGGACATCACGGGCGCCCTGGACAGGTAAGTGTCCATATTTTAAAAGTCAGCAGCTGCAGTATTTGTAGCTGCTGACTTTAAAGCGGAGTTCTGCCAACAATTTTTTTTTAAAGGATTGACGTACAGCTTTGGCGATTTGTCCAGGAGAGCCAACCTGCCGCTGTATAAGGATGGCGGCAGGTTTGATAGTGGTTAACAGAAAAAATAAAAGTAAATACATTTCACAACTATGCATTTTTTAATCTTACCCCCAGAAAGTATTAATTTGGCATGTTGCACTTTGCTAATTAGATTAATTAAAAGGGTTTTGTCAAGTCTACAGTGCTCAGCATAAATGAGTACACCCCTTTTGAAAAGTAAGATTTTAATCAATATCTCCATGAACAAGAACAATTTCAAAAATTTTGACAAAACTGAGTTTTATAGAAAATTTATTTAGCTCATTGTATGAAAGTAAGGTTAATAATATAACTTAGGAACATATTGAAAAGGTCTGGTGTCACCCCAACATCACCTCCATCCCCAATGAGAAACATATATACAAAGGTATCGCCCTGGGACTTTAAATGAGGTGAATATGGTTAGCCAATTAACATACCATGAGTATAAAAAATTTGATTTATTGCAACTTGTCGTGCATGTAGAGCACAGTGACAGAAATAAGCAGGCCAATAAGGTAAACATGCAGGGTGAAAGGGGAGCAATCCACATACAAAGGTAAATGTATCATATATAAAAGCAGTATAGAGGCATCAAAATTATGTACAAGCATCAGTAGTATCCAACGCATTTCGCAAGGCCATGCTACCTTCTTCAGAGGTAGATGCTTTAATTTATCTGCAATACAAGTAAATATAGGTTAGACAAAATTGTCATGGAGGTGAGTGGCCATAGGGGTCTGAGTGTAAGACCCCATACTCACCAATGGGCTGGGCCAGGGCATCAATCACTGACTTGACAGGTGGCAGCAGCAACAGACAGGCCCGGGAGGTGAGGAGGTGGAGCGACAGGCAACCCCACCAGGGGAACAACCAGAGAACCGGCATGGCTATGGTGCATGCAAGTGTCCCTAGAGGTATCATCTTGTCCATAATAGATGACAACTAGAAATAATGAATAGTGAAAGAGTGCCACTCTCTCTTGCTACTAAGACATAAAAAGAGAGAAGGGCGCACCAGCCATGTGCATTATCTTTTGTAAAACATTTATTGAATAAAACGATAAAGGAAATTACTCACAAGCAGTAAAGAATCATGTGCCATAAACCTTGGACATCAACTTGCAACAAGTGGTATAGATGATGAACAAAGCCTTCCAAAGGTGTGACTCGAGCCATATGCTGGAAATACTGTCCCATTATGTCTGGCAGCCGAGGTACAAATGGCTTTCCCTAGATGTAGCCTCGCTCTACACATCAATTGACCATACTTATGGCCTTAGGGCGGCCAACTATTATTTGTCCAAAGAGGGTGCACTCAACTCAGTGCAGGCCAAATTTGTGCTTGACTGTATTGAGTATTCTCTCACGCACAACCACTTCTCATTTCTCGGAGAACACTACCTGCAGACTAAAGGCACGGCTATGGGGGCCAGGTTCGCCCCAAGCTATGCCAACATTTTCATGGGATACTGGGAAGAACTATCTATTTGGAACAACAACCCTTATGAAGCGAACCTGGTCCTCTATGCCAGATATATTGATGACATCCTTATCATTTGGGATGGGACTGATCAGGAACTACACCTCTTCCTTGACCATTGTAGAGGGAACCCCTTTGGGATTAGCTTCACTCACGTTATCAATAGTGAGAACCTTGTCTTTTTAGACCTCGAGCTTAGGAGTGACCCTGATGGCAACATTCTCTCTAGAACACATTTCAAATCTAGTGGTGGCAATTCCTTTTTGCACGCTGACAGCAATCACCATCCTAGATGGATTAGAAATGTCCCGTTTGGACAGTTCTGCTGTCTGAAGCGTACGTGCACCAAGAAATGTGACTACCTAGAGCAAAGCAAGGTCCTTCGCAACAAGTTCCTGGATAAGGGTTATGACTCCACCCTTATTGAGACTGCCTTCAATAAATATGCCCTCTTGTATGATGATATTCCGACATGTGATCCACCGTCCATTTCCTCCACCAATCAGGATACCATACAGACTCGTTTTTCCACACAATACACCAACAAAGCCTTTGAGATACAAAGTATTCTACGGAAAAACTGGAATATTCTGAAACACGATCCAGTGTTAAGTGAGCACCTTTCTGATGGCCCAAACATAGTATATAGAAAACCACGAGACCTGAGAGGGCTTATAGCCCCCAGTATGGTGAGGGAGCCCCGTAATAGGTCCATAAATGCATGGTCAACAATCTTTGACCAGAAAGGTAGCTACAAATGTAGTATCAAGAATTGTGGCACATGTCAATACATGTGGCACAGAAAAAAGTCAGTCACCGGCAGAGACGGTAGAATACATCATCTGAAGCAGTTCATCAACTGTGGGACGGACCACATGGTATATGGCATTCTTTGTCCATGTGGACGCCTGTATGTAGGTCGTACCTCCCGCCCTATGAGAGTGCGTATTGGCGAACACAAATGTGACATCACAAATACACGTGTCAAATATCCAGTCCCTCGGCATTTTCAGGAAGTCCATCACGGTGATCCATCAGGCATGAAAGTGTTCGGGATCGAATCCATTGGAGGCGGCCTCGATAGGGGCAGGAGACACCAAAGGCTCTGCAAACGCGAAGCCTATTGGATCTTCACCCTTGGGAGTATGACCCCTGGGGGCCTTAATGAGGACCCTGAGGTTCACAAAATCACGTGACCCCCTAGTATGCACCCACGGCGCTTCTATATGCCACTGCCATTTTATCCACATATACACACCTTTCTGTCCTTTCTGCTTCTGGCCCTAGGTCGACTTTCGATTGTTGCATTCTAATGTATCTTTCCAGTTTTATTTGGTGTATCATATTTCATATTTCTCTCAGTGACCTATGGTTAATCAAATCTACACTGTACTATCATAATGTGGTTATGTTATTATTGTGGTACCATTGTTGATATGTTTAGCATATATGATATAGGCATCTTCTTTGTTTTTTAATGACAAGTTTGTCACGTCACACATGTTGCACACAGTAATGAGAAAGGGACCACCCGCCTTTCGCCTGGAAAATATCAACTATAAAACAAAAACACATATACATATATGTGCATATACATCCTTTTCAAATCCCCCCACCCTCCGTTGTGGGGTATATGATGACTACCATGAGCACATTAGCACTAAGTAGTCACTATGCCAGTTACTGTTCGTGCCACATGTGTCCTCTCCTTCAGTACCATCCCGGTGGATCCAATCACCCCCTTTTTTTTTTTATATTAAGAACATTTTTAATTCTTATTGTTACACAATTTGTTTTATAATAATTTTTTTTAATAATCTATTATTAGTTCTTATACATATTTTTAAAATATTCATACACTCTGGTCTGGCCTGGATTAGTCCTTCATTTATATAATAATCTTTCTTTGCTGCCTCGGGTGCCACATGGTTTACAGTGATGTGGGCACATATGCAATGTGCAGATGGGCATATGGATTGTGCATCCTGTTATATTGTGCATCTATCTCTATACACATATACATGTACTACTAGTACCGCTGACAGTCCTAAATGCTATTTAGCATAACACTATATAAGTTGTATACTATCCATTAGTCACCATTGACTTCTGGTAAATATGTGTGACATAGATATGTGTGTGTTCACTGCCTGTCAGTGTGCAGCAGCCCCCTTGACTTAGTGTGTGACGGCCGGCTTGTCTGTGCATTGCTTCCGTGTAGTCACTTGCGGGGCGGGCCCGTGGTCTACACTGTGCTGGCCTCGCCCCCTCGAGCGTCTGCCTTTACTAGCATGGCGCCGCGCTATCCCCTGCCGCTTACGTCATCGGTAAGCGGCAGGGGGCACAGAGGAAATGACGCGCACCGCCCCTTCCTCCTGTCTGGAACGCAAACGCACTGGCGTGCGTTCCAACACGTAATATACATCCAGATAGAACCGGCGAGCCGCTCTTCCACACACATTACAGCTTTAAAGCGATCAGGGTGTACTGAACATGTAAGGTACAGTGTCGATCTCTGTTTATATATAAGTTTATTAACATGAACTTTCTTTCTTGCCTAACAGATGCATCTACCCCATGCCACTCTGCACCTTTCTGTGCCCACATATCTCTTTCAATATATATATACAGGTGTGTGTACATATGCACACATCTATCATTGCTGAACATGCACCCCTTTGACTAGCCCCTGCTGGGTTTTTACTGTATTACAATACAGCGACACTCACCAGTTTTTTCATTTTACTATATCTAGTAATGAATCTATTCATCAATCTATTTCTATTTTTATTATATTTATACATTTTTTAAATCATGATGGGCTATCCGTTTGTACAGGCAAAGAGTGTAGGAGGGAGGATCTCCCAGGAAGGGAGGAGCCCTATGTGCCCCGCCCCATCCATTGATTGGGCCTGTTTGGCATTCACTACTATATATACAGGGCCTACTGAAGGAGGGTTCACTGCTGAGCTCTGATGAAGAAGGGATGAGCCCTTCGAAACGCGTAAGCAGGCAGTGTATATATTCCTCGGAAACACCTTTGGAAGGCTTTGTTCATCATCTATACCACTTGTTGCAAGTTGATGTCCAAGGTTTATGGCACATGATTCTTTACTGCTTGTGAGTAATTTCCTTTATCATTTTATTCAATAAATGTTTTACAAAAGATAATGCACATGGCTGGTGAGCCCTTCTCTCTTTTTATGTCTTTGTCTGCTAGGAATCCCCATCCTTGAGGGCAGCAAGGCCAGTGTATTCCTTCTATATTGGGTCGACCACTTGTGCGCAGGAGTCATTTTCTGTTTCTCTCTTGCTACTCCCTGACGATGGCAGCGTCCCACCATCCAGCTCGGGAGCTGCAATATGTGTCAGGGGGGTCTTCTGGTCTCCTGTTGTCACCCCTGTTCTGCTCAGATGGGCAGGGCCACCCACATATTGGTGTCATATTTTCCACGCCCATTGGGTGGCACCCACAGGCGTCATCGTGTATGGGCTGTGTGGACCATCCCGGGTAATTAGGGACACTGCGCTTGCGCAGCCCCAGTGGTGGCGAGTGTTTCTTGTGCTTGCACACCTTCTTTGCCCATACATGACATTGGCGGCAGAGCATCGGGTCCTCCTGAAGATACAAGTTGAAGCCTGACATGGTGGTGTTTCTCACTCACAGCTTTGTATGTACACAACAGCTGCACTTCCACAAGGGGAAGACTACACTTTCTGGCCCTCATACTCCACTCAGGTAACCACTGATTTTTTTTTAGTTCAGTTCACATTATTTCACCCCAGTGCACCCTACACATAAATTGTCAAACATCTTTCTACACTTTTTCAATGATAATTTTTACTGCCCTTTCAGTTTCTTAGTCCATACCAGCATTTACTCCATGCTGGTCTATGAATAGCTACATGCATACTAACTTTACTGTATTAAGCTTATCTGCATTTGCAGGGTCGTTTGACATGCATTTATACTCTTTTATTATTCATTATTTCTAGTTGTCATCTATTTTTGACGAGGTGATACCTCTAGGGACACTTGCATACACCGTAGCCATGTCGGTTCTCTGGTTGTTCCACTGGTGGGGTTACCTGTCGCTCCACCTCCTCAGCTCCTGAGCCGGATGTCTGTTGCTGCCACCGCCTGTCGTGTCAGCGATTGATGACCTGGCCCAGCCCATTGGTGAGTATGGGGTCTTACACTCAGACCCCTACGACCACTCACCTTCCTGCCAATTTTGTCTAACTTACATTTACTTGGTTTATTACTTGTATTGTAGATACATTAAAGCATCTACCCCTGAAGAAGTGAGCATGGCTCTCGCGAAACACGGGTACTACTAATGCTTGTACATAATTTTGATGTCTGTATACTGCTTTTATATACGATACATTTACCTTTGTATAAGGATTGTTTCCCTTTCACTCTGTATTTATACCTTATCGGCCTGTTATTACTGTGGCTCTGCTCTACATGCATGACAAGTTGCAATGAATCAAATGTTTTTATACTCATGGTATGTTTATTTGCTAACTATATTCACCTCATTTAAAGTCCCAGGGCGATTCCTTTGTATAATAATTTAACTTAAAACGACTACATCTAGTATTTTGTATGACCTCCATGATTTGTAAGGACATATTACACCATCTATCTTTTTCCATTCTTCAAGAACGACCTCTTTTAGAGCCTGGATGCTGGATGAAGAGTGATGCTTAACTTGTCTCTTCAGAATTTCCCATGGGTGTTCGATTGGGTTCAGATCAGGAGACATACTTTGCCACTGAATCATTTTTACCCCATTGTTCTTCAGAAATGCAACAGTGGCCATAGATGTGTTTTGTATTGTTGTCATGTTGGAAAAGTGCATGACGACCAAGGACACGCAGTGATGGTAGCATCACCTCCTTCAATATAGAGCAGTACTTCTGTGAATTCATGATATCATCAATGAAATTCAGCGCCCCAACACCAGCAGCACTCATGCAGCCCCACAGAAGGACACTGCCACCACCATGTTTCACTGTAGGCACTAGGCACCATGCATTTTTCTTTGTACTCCTCACCTTTGAGACGCCATACAGTTTTGAAGACATCAGTTCCAAAAACATTTACAGTATCTTGGTCTCATCACTCCAGAATACAGAGTCCCAGTAGTGTACTTCTTTTTCAGCATGGACCCCGGCAAATTATAGGCAGGCTTTTTTGTGCAGTGGCTTTAGGAGAGGCTTCCTTCGTGGAAGACACCCATGTATGCCATTCCTCTGCAGTGTACGTCATATTGTGTCATGGGTAGGGATGATCCAAACACCCCCTGGTTCGGTTTGCACCAGAACCTGTGAACGGACCGCAAATTTGCACGAACGTTAGAACCTCATTGACGTCTATGGGACTCGAACGTTTGAAATCAAAAGTGCTCATTTTAAAGGCTAATTTGCATGGTGTTGTCCTAAAAAGGATTTGGGGACCCGGGTCCTGTACAGGGGACATGTATCAATGCAAAAAAAACTTTTAAAAACAGCCGTTTTTTCGGGAGCAGTAATTTTAATAATGCTTAAAGTAAAAAAAAAAAGTGAAATATTCTTTTAAATATCGTACCTGGGGGGTGTCTATAGTATGCCTGTAAAGTGGTGCGTGTTTCCCGTGCTTAGAACAGTCCCTGCACAAAATGTAATTTTTAAAGGAAAAAAAACTGCTTGCGGCTTTAATGTAATGTCGGGTCCTGGCAATATGGATGAAAATCAGTGAGACAAACGGCATGGGTACCCCCAAGTCCATTACCAGGCCCTTTGGGTCTTGTATGGATATTAAGGGGAACCCCGCACCCAAAATAACACTGTAAGTCCTCACAGATACTCTTGGTGGGTGCACAAACGGGCCCTGCTGTGAAATATTAGATCAAGAATTCTAAATACATGTCCCTGTTGATGAACAGGGGCTGAAAAATTGGGCTTTAGGCACTGGTGCTGGTGCCACAACACTGCAACCCCTCACAGATACTCTAGTTGGAGCACAGGAACTAGCCCTGCTGCAAAGAATTGCATCAAAAATTGTAATTACATGCCCCTGTTAAACAGGGGCTAAAAAATTGGGCCTTAGGCACTGGTGCTGGTGCCACAACACTGCAACCCCTCACAGATACTCTAGTTGGAGCACAGGAACTAGCCCTGCTGCAAAGAATTGCATCAAAAATTGTAATTACATGCCCCTGTTAAACAGGGGCTGAAAAATTGGGCCTTAGGCATTGGTGCTGGTGCCACAACACTGCAACCCCTCACAGATACTCTAGTTGGAGTGCAGGAACTAGCCCTGCTGCAAAGAATTGCATCAAAAATTGTAATTACACGCCCCTGTTTAGGAGCTGAAAAATTGGGCCTTAGGCACTGGTGCTGGTGCCACAACACTGCAACCCCTCACAGATACTCTAGTTGGAGCGCAGGAACTAGCCCTGCTGCAAAGAATTGCACGAAAAATTGTAATTACATGCCCCTGTTAAACAGGGGCTGAAAAATTGAGCCTTAGGCACTGGTGGTGGGACTGGCGGTGCCCAGAAGCAAAAATGTTCTTATAAGCTATCATCATGATCATTGAGGAGGAAGAGGATAATTACTCAGTATAACAGGATAGTCACTCAGCATCAGAATAGGCAGTCTTTGAAGGGATCTGACATTTCAAAAAAATGTATTCAGTTACATCAGCATCAGGTGCTTAGTAGCTGGTGGTGATCCAAGACTGATCCATTTTTATGAAGGTCAGTCGATCGGCCGAGTCGGTGGACAGACGCACCCTGTGATCGGTTACAAAGCCTCCAGCAGCACTGAATGTGCGTTCCAAAAGAACGCTGGATGCAGGACAGGCCAGTAGCTCAATTGCATACTATGCAAGCTCTGGCCAGTGATTCATCCTCAAGACCCAGTAACCCAGATGATGTTCAGTGGGAAAGGTGTCCAAGTCAGATCTTGCCCCTAGGTATTCCTGCACCATGTAAAACAGACACTGGCGATGGTTGCTGGAACCGATCATACCTTGGGGCTGCGGATTAAAAAATTGTCTGAACGCATCGGTCAGATGGCCACCTTCTCCACAGCTCCTTTTTTGACTTACCGAAGCCCCAGCAACACGTTGTCCAGGCACAGGAGTTTGTAACCTCCCAGTCTCTGGGAACGCATTGCACAGACCTTTTTGCAAGGCCTCCCGAAGATGTTTCATCCTCTGCTCCCTCTGCGATTGCAAGATAAGGTCCGCAACCTTACCCTTGTAACGTGGATCAAGGAGGGTTGCCAGCCAGTAACGACCCCCCTCCTTGATACCACGAATACAAGGATCCTTCCGCAGGCTTTGCAGGATCAGGGAGGCCATGCAGCGTAGGTTTGCTATGGCATTCGGTCCAGGGGCCTCTGGGTCAGTAAGGACGACATGATCCGCAGCCACCTCCTCCCAGCCACGCACAAGTCCATGTGTTTCTTGGGACTGTAAATGATCCCTTAAAGATTGCTGCTGATGCTGAGTGCCAGGCTCCACCTTCATACTGATACAATCCTCCTCCTTTTCCTCCTCCACCTCTTCCTGTGTGATTGGCGGGCACGCAGGAACACTGTCTGGATAAAGGGGGCCTTGAGAGCTAAGGAAGTCCTCCCCTTCCTGCCTTTGTTGTGCCTCAAGTGCCCTGTCCATTATTCCATGCAGCGTGTGCTCCAACAGGTGGACAAGGGGGACAGTGTCACTGATGCATGCACTGTCACTGCTCACCATCCTCGTGGCCTCCTCAAATGGTGACAGAACAGTGCATGCATCCCTGAGCATGGCCCACTGGCGTGGGGAAAAAAACAAGCTCCCCTGACCCTGTCCTGGTGCCATAGTCACACAGGTACTCATTGATGGCCCTCTGCTGCGTCTGAAGCATGGCCACCTGGCATGTCACAGATTAGGCGGTTCTTGGGGAGGTTAAATTCCTTTTGGAGGTCTGCCAGCCGAGCACTGGCATTATATGACCAGCGTAAATGCACACAGACTTTCCTGGCCTGCCTCAGGACATCCTGTAAGCCCGGGTACCTGCCCAAGAACTGCTGCACCACCAAGTTAAGGACGTGAGCCAAACAGGGCATATGGGTCATTTGTCCCTGTCGGAGGGCGGAGAGGAGGTTGGTGCCATTGTCGCAAACCACCATTCCTGCCTTAAGTTGGCAAGGCGTCAACCACCTCTGAACCTGCCCCTGCAGAGCTGACAGAACCTCTGCCCCAGTGTGGCTCCTGTCCCCCAAGCACACCAGTTCAAGCACCGCATGGCATCTTTTGGCCTGCATACTTGAGTAGCCCCTTGAACGCCTAGGGAGCACCGCTGGTTCCGAGGACAAAGCACAGGAAGAGGCCATGGAGGAAGAAGAAGAGGAGGGGGTGGAGGAGAGAGTTGTGTCAGAATCATTAGTAGTGGCATTTTGGAGGCGTGGTGGTGGAACAACATCCAACACTACTGCACCTTGTCCTGCATCCTTCCCAGCTGCCAGCAGAGTCATCCAATGCACCGTGAAACTTAGGTAACGTCCCTGTCCATGCCTGCTGGACCATGAGTCAGCAGTAATACGCACCTTACCGCTGACCGCCATGTCCAGTGAGGCATGGACATTGCCTTCCACATGGCCAGAATCGCCTTCTGTGAGAAAAAGTGGCGTTTGGGTACCTGCCACTGAGGAACTGCACATTCCACAAACTCACGGAAGGGGGCAGAGTCTACCAACTGAAAAGGTAGCAGTTGAAGTGCTAGCAATTTTGCCAAGCTAGCATTCAACCGCTGGGCATGTGGATGGCTGGGAGCGAACTTCTTTCGGCGGTGCAGCAGCTGGGGCCGGGAAATTTGTCTGGTACAATCTGACGTCGGTGTACCGAAAGCAGATTGCCCACAAGTACTTGGCTGTGACACACCTAATTCTACACCTTCATTCCTCTCAGTGCAGGTCTCAGAGAGAACTGAAGGTATAGTGGGGTTGGAGATCTCAGCTGATGAGGAGCAAGGAAAGGTCCTCTTTGTTCTTTGGTGTGGGTCTTTTAGATACGCTTGCCCAATGAACTGCATGGCAGGTCAACATATGTGTGGTCAAGCATGTGGTGCCCAAGCGGGAGATGTTTTGGCCACGCGAGATACGCTTGAGAGATATGTTGCAAATAGCAGCAGTGCGATCTGATGCACTCGTCTCAAAAAAGGCCCACACCAAAGAACTTTTGGAATAACGAGCAGAGACAGCAGCGCCCTGCACATGCAGGGCTTTGCAGTGTGATGCAGTCAGTGTGCTGCCCTTAGGCTGGCCCCTGGAGGGCATCCTGCCTCTTTGGTGATGTGCCTCCTCCTCCTCCTCTCTCCTATCAGGCACCCACGTTGAGTCAGTGACCTCATCACCCCCTCCCTCCTCATCACTGGAGCAAACCTGGCAGTATGCTGCAGCAGGGGGAGCATGACTGCCAGATTGCTGTCCTTCTTGGGCACCCCCTCTGTCCGTGCTCACGTTACTGCCTTCATCTAGCTCAGTATCATCATCAGAGCCTTCTAAATGCTGGGCATCCTACTGGAGCATGTACCCAACACTGTGGTCAAACAGTTCGAGGGACTCCTCAGCACAAGGTTGTCACTTTGAATCCCAATCACAGCACTACCTGCTTGAAGTTAGCATGTTCTTCCTGTGCCTGTGTGAGTTTCCTCCCACCCTCCACAGATATGCTATAGAAGATTGTCAAGACCCTGAAACTGAGCTGCAGCATGGTGGCCAAGACCATACAGCAGCTTAACAGGGCAGGTTCCACTCAGAACAGGCCTTGCCATGGTCGACCAAAGAAGTTGAGTGCACATGCTCAGCATCAATTCCAAAGATTGTATTTGGGAAATAGGTGTATGAGTGCTGCCAACATTACTGCAGAGGTTGAAGGGGTGAGGGGGTCGGCCTGTCAGTGCTCAGACCATACGCTGCACACTGCAAATTGGTCTGAATGGATGTCGTCCCAGAAGGAAGACTCTTCTAAAGATGATGCACAAGAAAGCCTGCAAACAATTTGCTGAAGACAAGCAGACTAAGGCCATGGATTACTGGAACCATGTCCTGTGGTCTGATGAGACCAAGATAAACGTATTTGGTTCAGATGGTGTCAAGCGTGCGTTGTGGCCATAGGCGTGTGCACAGGGTGTGCCGGATGTGCCTGGGCACACCCTAATCCCCCCATGTTCATTAGCATTATCATTCTGTGTGCCAGCAGGAAGACGGGAAAGATCTCACTCTTACCAGCTCTGCCATGAGAGAAGTGTTTACGCAATTCTCTTCACTGTATCGGCAGGGAGATCAATGTGCTGGGGTCATATATATGTAGACACACACGGCTGTTGAGCTTTAGGGTGCACACCCTAATGCAATAGGCTGTGCACACCTATGGTTGTGGCAACCAGGTGAGGAGTACAAAGACAAGTGTGTCTTGCCTACAGTCAAGCATGGTGGTGGAAGTGTCATGGTCTGGGGCTGCATGAGTGATGCCAGCACTGGGGAGCTACAGTTCATTGAGGGAACCATGAATGCCAACATGTACTGTGACATACTGAAGCAGAGCATGAGCCCATCCCTTTGGAGACTGGGCTGCAGGGCAACATGATAATGACCCCAAACACACCTCCAAGATGACCGAGATTTCTTGCTAAAGAAGCTGAGGGTAAAGGTAATGGACTGGCCAAGCATGTCTCCAGACATAAACCCTATTTAGCATCTGTGGGGCATCCTCAAATGGAAGGTGGAGGAGCGTAAGGTCTCTAACATCCACCAGCTCTGTGATGTCTTAATGGAGGAGTGGAAGAGGACTCCAGTGGCAACCTGTGAAGCTCTGGTGAACTCCATGCCCAAGAGGGTTAAGGCAGTGCTGGAAAATAATGGTGGCCACACAAAATATTGATACTTTGGGCCCAATTTGGACATTTTCACTTAGGGGTGTACTCAATTTTATTGTCAGCGGTTTAGACATTAATCGCTGTGTGTTGAGTTTTTTTGAGGGGACAGCAAATTTACACTGTTATACAAGCTGTACACTCACTACTTTACATTGTAGCAAAGTGCCATTTCTTCAGTGTTGTCACGTGAAAAGATATAATACAATATTTACAAAAATGTGAGGTGTGTACTCACTTTTGTGAGATACTGTGTATATGACTGTGAGTTAGAGACCTTAGATTGTAAACTCCTTGAGGGCAGGGACTGTTGTGGAGGTACAATATACTGTATATGCAAAGTGTTATGTAATTTGTCAGCACTATATAAATACATGTATAAAATATAAACACTGTGCAATACTAGGTGCAGTCATGGTAAATAATTGACATTGTTCATGTATAGAGTAGCTTTCTGTAATGACTTTAACCACTTGAGCCCCGGACCATTATGCTGCCTAAGGACCAGAGGTCTTTTTCCAATTTGGCACTGCGTCGCTTTAACTGCTAATTGCGCGGTCATGCAATGCTGTACCCAAACGAAATTTGCGTCCTTTTCTTCCCACAAATAGAGCTTTCTTTTGATGGTATTTGATCACCTCTGCGGTTTTTATTTTTTGCGCTATAAACGGAAAAAGACCGAAAATTTTGAAAAAAAATGATATTTTCTACTTTTTGTTATAAAAAAAATCCAATAAACTAAATTTTAGTCATACATTTAGGCCAAAATGTATTCGGCCACATGTCTTTGGTAAAAAAAATGTCAATAAGCGTATATTTATTGGTTTGCGCAAAAGTTATAGCGTCTACAAACTAGGGTACATTTTCTGGAATTTACACAGCTTTTAGTTTATGACTGCCTATGTCATTTCTTGAGGTGCTAAAATGGCAGGGCAGTACAAAACCCCCCCAAATGACCCCATTTTGGAAAGTAGACACCCCAAGGAAATTGCTGAGAGGCATGTTGAACCCATTGAATATTTTTTTTTTTTGTCCCAAGTGATTGAAAAATGACAAAAAAAAAAAAAAAAAAAAATATTTACAAAAAGTCGTCACTAAATGATATATTGCTCACACAGGCCATGGGCCTATGTGGAATTGCACCCCAAAATACATTTAGCTGCTTCTCCTGAGTATGGGGATACCACATGTGTGGGACTTTTTGGGAGCCTAGCCGCGTACGGGGCCCCGAAAACCAATCACCGCCTTCAGGATTTCTAAGGGTGTAAATCTTTGCTTTCACTCTTCACTGCCTATCACAGTTTCGGAGGCCATGGAATGCCCAGGTGGCACAAAACCCCCCAAAATGACCCCATTTTGGAAAGTAGACACCCCAAGCTATTTGCTGAGAGGCATATTGAGTCCATGGAATATTTTATATTTGACACAAGTTGCGGGAAAGTGACACTTTTTTTTTTTTTTTTTTCATAAAGTTGTCACTAAATGATATATTGCTCACACAGGCCATGGGCATATGTGGAATTGCACCCCAAAATACATTTAGCTGCTTCTCCTGAGTATGGGGATACCACATGTGTGGGACTTTTTGGGAGCCTAGCCGCGTACTGGACCCCGAAAACCAATCACTGCCTTCAGGATTTCTAAGGGTGAAAATTTTTGATTTCACTCTTTACTGCCTATCACAGTTTCGGAGGCCATGGAATGCCCAGGTGGCACAAAACCCCCCCAAATGACCCCATTTTGGAAAGTAGACACCCCAAGCTATTTGCTGAAAGGCATGGTGAGTATTTTGCAGCTCTCATTTGTTTTTGAAAATGAAGAAAGACAAGAAAAAACTTTTTTTTTTTTCTTTTTTCAATTTTCAAAACTTTGTGACAAAAAGTGAGGTCTACAAAATACTCACTATACCTCTCAGCAAATAGCTTGGGGTGTCTACTTTCCAAAATGGGGTCATTTGGGGGGGTTTTGTGCCACCTGGGCATTCCATGGCCTCCGAAACTGTGATAGGCAGTGAAGAGTGAAATCAAAAATTCACGCCCTTAGAAAGCCTGAAGGCGGTGCTTGGTTTTCGGGGTCCCGTACGCGGCTAGGCTCCCAAAAAGTCTCACACATGTGGTATCCCCGTACTCAGGAGAAGCAGCAGAATGTATTTTGGGGTGTAATTTCACATATTTCCATGGCATGTTTGAGCAATATATCATTTAGTGACAACTTTGTGCAAAAAAAAAAAAAAAAAAAAAAAAATTTGTCTCTTTCCCGCAACTTGTGTCGCAATATAAAATATTCCATGGACTCGACATGCCTCTCAGCAAATAGCTTGGGGTGTCTACTTTCCAAAATGGGGTCATTTGGGGGGGTTTTGAACTGTCCTGGCATTTTATGCACAACATTTAGAAGCTTATGTCACACATCACCCACTCTTCTAACCACTTGAAGACAAAGCCCTTTCTGACACTTATTGTTTACATGAAAAAGTTTTTTTTTTTTTGCAAAAAAATTACTTTGAACCCCCAAACATTATATATTTTTTTAAAGCAAATGCCCTACAGATTAAAATGGTGGGTGTTTCATTTTTTTTTTCACACAGTAATTGCGCAGCGATTTTTCAAACGCATTTTTTGGGGAAAAAACACACTTTTTTTAATTTTAATGCACTAAAACACGCTATATTGCCCAAATGTTTGATGAAATAAAAAAGATGATCTTAGGCCGAGTACATGGATACCAAACATGACATGCTTTAAAATTGCGCACAAACGTGCAGTGGCAACAAAATAAATACATGTTTAAAAGCCTTCAAAAGCCTTTACAGGTTACCACTTTAGATTTACAGAGGAGGTCTACTGGAAAAATTACTGCCCTCGATCTGGCCTTCGCGGTGATACCTCACATGCATGGTGCAATTGCTGTTTACATTTGACGACAGACCGCTGCTTGCGTTCGCCTTAGCGCGAGAGCAGGGGGCGACAGGGGTGTTTTTTTTTTTGTTTTTTTTTTTCTTTATTATTTTTTTGCTTTTTTAATCTTACTTTTAAACTGTTCCTTTCATATTTTTTTTTTTAATCATTTTTATTGTTATCTCGGGGAATGTAAATATCCCCTATGATAGCAATAGGTAGTGACAGGTACTCTTTTTTGAAAAAATTGTGGTCTATTAGACCCTAGATCTCTCCTCTGCCCTCAAAGCATCTGACCACACCAAGATCGGTGTGATAAAATGCTTCCCCAATTTCCCAATGGCGCTATTTACATCCGGCGAAATCTAAGTCATGAAATACTCGTAGCTTCCGGTTTCTTAGGCCATAGAGATGTTTGGAGCCACTCTGGTCTCTGATCAGCTCTATGGTCAGCTGGCTGAATCACCGGCTGCATTCTCAGGTTCCCTGTTGAGACAGGAGAGCCAGAGAAAAACACGGAAGACGGTGGGGGGGGGGGGCATTCCCTCCCACGGCTTGTAAAAGCAGTCTAGAGGCTAATTAGCCGCTAGGATTGCTTTTACATGAAAGCCGACCGCTGGCTGAAAAGAATGATACCAAGATGATACCTAAACCTGCAGGCATCATTCTGGTATAACCACTCAAAGTCGTGAATGGCGTACCTGAAGACAAAAAAATGGTTAACAATGGTTAACAATAAAGCACAGTAAAGTGTAAATAATTACACACCTGAAAAACAAACATGATAAAACATAATAACAATAACAATAACAATAATAATAACAATAAAACATTGCAGAATAGAATACAGTAAAAAAGAGCAGAACAATAGAGAGAGAGAATAGAGAGAGAGAGAACAATAAAACAACAACTATTTTTTTTTATTTCATTTTTTTTTTTTTTTTTACACTTTTTTTGTAACTAACTTTTATAACGGTAACCGGTTCCAGGTTTGGGTCTCTCAAAATGCGATGGCATCTTGGGAGACCCTGTGAAAGTGTGCCTAGTCTGTGGAATGCTGTACCCTACGCTAATACTCAACTAGTGAATGGTAGCGTTCAAAACATTCACCAATGCAAAGACCAGGATTGTCAGGACAGGAGGGACAATAATAGCGGGTGTCACGCCTATATCCGCGCTTGCTGCAGACACAACATCTTTTTTGGGGGGTTCGTTGGGTAGGGGTACTCGGGAGGACATAAAAATGCCTCTCATGCAGCCGACTGCATTTGGTTGGGGATGTGAATGGGGGAAGTACGGGCGCTGCAGAAGCGGTGGGTTCCCAATTAGGATTGGCGAATGCAGCAGGAAGGGCATTATGGGCACGACGGGCCTGTGTTTGTCTTTTTGGTGGCAGCGGGACACTACTTGTGCTTGCCACCTCACCAGCTTCAACTGCACTTATGGGACTCGCCACGTCACCACGTGTTACTGCAGTGCTGGTTTGACTACGACCGGGGTGTACTAGGCCACTGGCGCTTGCCAGTTCACCAAAACGCTACCAAAAAACTGTTAGCGATCGCAGGGATCAGGCCTGACTCTGCGAACGCTGCAGTTATGCGTTTAGTGTTTTGTAAGTGACAGTGATCGATCGATACTGCACTTGGGTGGGCTGGGCCGGGCCGGGCGGAGGGGCAAAACGCAGGTGCTAGCAGGTATCTGGGCTGATCCCGCTAACACTGCGTTTTTGGGAACCCTAAACTGCTGGTGACGCTAGTATAGATCTGATCGGATCAGATATTGATGCGATCAGATACTATACCACTAAGGGAGGTGTACAGTGCGTGCGTGGGTGTTAGCGGTACTGGCGCTAATCTGACGCTGCCTGGGGCTGGTGCTTGCCAGTTCACCAAAACGCTACAAAAAAAACTGTTAGCGATCGCAGGGATCAGGCCTGACTCTGCGAACGCTGCAGTTATGCGTTTAGTGTTTTGTAAGTGTTAGTGATCGATCGATACTGCACTTGGGTGGGCTGGGCTGGGCCGGGCGGAGGGGCAAAACGCAGGTGCTAGCAGGTATCTGGGCTGATTCCGCTAACACTGCGTTTTTGGGAACCCTAAACTGCTGGGGACGCTAGTATAGATCTGATCGGATCAGATATTGATCCGTTCAGATACTATACCACTAAGGGAGGCGTATGCTGCGTGCGTGGGTGTTAGCGGTACTGGCGCTAATCTGACGCCTGGGGCTGGTGCTTGCCAGTTCACCAAAACGCTACCAAAAAAACTGTTAGCGATCGCAGGGATCAGGCCTGACTCTGCGAACGCTGCAGTTATGCGTTTAGTGTTTTGTAAGTGACAGTGATCGATCGATACTGCACTTGGGTGGGCTGGGCGGAGGCACAAAACGCAGGTGCTAGCAGGTATCTGGGCTGATCCCGCTAACACTGCGTTTTTGGGAACCCTAAACTGCTGGGGACGCTAGTATAGATCTGATCGGATCAGATATTGATCCGATCAGATACTATACCACTAAGGGAGGCGCATGCTGCGTGCGTGGGTGTTAGCGGTACTGGCGCTGCCTGGGGCGACGCATATCACCGCCGGGCGATCGGGGGGCTAAACCTTTATTCGGTAATAAACGGCGGGTGCCCTGACACTATAAAAAATAAACGAACTAACCAGCGTCAACCGTAACGGTTATACGGTGATCAGTGGTGAAAGGGTTAACTAGGGGGCAATCAAGGGGTTAAAACATTTATTAGGTAGTATATGGGGGTCCCTGACGCTATAAAACGCTGACGGCGAACCTAAATATTTACCTCACTAACTAGCGTCACCAGCGACACTAATACAGCGATCAGAAAAATGATCGCTTAGTGACACTGGTGAGGGGGGGTGATCAAGGGGTTAAAACTTTATTGGGGGGGGTTAGGGGGGTACCCTAGACCTACAGGGGGGTAATACTAACTGTCCCAACACTGTAACTGTCACAAACTGACACTATGCAGTAATCAGAAAAAAAAAAAAAAAAAAAAAAACTGCTGGTGTCAGTTTGTGACAGGGGGGGGGGTGATTGGGGGGGGATCGGGGGGCGATCGGGGGGGGGATCGGGGTGTTTTGTGTGCCTGGCATGTTCTACTGTGTGTGTGTGTGTTGGTGCACTCACATAGATGTCTTCTCTCCTCGGGCCGGAACGGAAAATACCGAGCCGAGGGGAGATGACATCACTTCCTTTGCTGCTGTTTAGCATACAGCAGCAAAGGAGTGTTCTCATTGGCCGGCGGCGATCGCGAGGGGGGGCCACGAACGGATGGTCTCCCCCTCATCACCGATCGCCGCTGGACAAAAGACGACCGCCTCGGGCACCGGGGGGGGTCCGATCGGACCCCCCACCCGCGGAAGGCAAATCACGTACCCTGTACGTGATTTTGCCTGTCCGTGCCACTTTGCCGACGTACATCGGCGTGAGGCGGTCGTCAAGTGGTTAAAGTAAACAAATTCGCTGTTTACTGAACCATGGTAAAATGAATTGAGCAGAAACTTGTATTGATAAAGTATATAGGCTGTAATTTCTGACCACTTTTCGGCTTCGTGTACACTACAGCTCCTAAACTTAAGTTTTTTGCCAAAGCTCCTAAACGCAACTCCATAAAAGCCTATGTGTCCATGTACACATAGGCTTTGAGCAGAGTTTAGGAGCTGCTGCGGTTAGGGGAGCTTCAACCTCCCTCCACCCCCTCTCCTGAACACAGAAGTATCGCATTCATGATAGGAACAGTTTCACCACCAGCTGCCGGAAAATGCAAACCGTGGAAAATTGCGGCATGATTTTTCTGCGGTTGGCGGTCAAAGTAGGCTATATATACATGAAGCCTAAAAATACTAGACATACATGTTGATTCAGTGCTTTAGGTCCCTGACTCAAAATTCAGATTAGTTTCAGCTTTGCTCTGACTTTCCTGACCTGAATGCCCATTCTAGGTCAATATTTTAAAATATTGTAACCAGAGAAAAACAGGAAATTGAGAGCCTAATTTTTTCTCGACTACCAAAGTTGTTTCTCTGTTTTTTGTACAACACATGTTTAAAAATAATTTTAGGACTAAAGATACGGTAAGTTAAGCCCCACAAATATTATACATTTTCTAAAAGCAGGCACCCTAATGGTTGTTCCATATTTTTTGTCACACGATGTTAGCACAACAGTCTCTGAAACATAACAATTTTAGTAAAAAATACTGAATATATAAACTAATTTTAGGGAAAAAAACAGAATATATTAACCATTTTTTAGGGAGATATAAAAGATGAGGTTGCACCTAAAGCTTGTTAATGCTTATGTTATGTTTTTTCTTACAAGATCAGTTATTTGCTACTGGACCTGAACAATGGTATACTTTGATCCAGTTGGAACATCTAACCTGTTGTAACAAATGTACAACATGTTCATTTTCATGAAATATTTAATAAAGAAATATTGAATATTAAAAAAAAAAAAAAAAAAAATGAGGTTGCACTGAGTAAACAGATACCCAACATGTCAAGGCTTAAAATTGAGTACACCCATGAAACAGTGACAAACTTTAGTACCTTATATTGTCTACAGGGAAATCTTTAAAAACCCTTACAGGTCCTTGGTAGGGATGGGCCGAACACCCCCCTGTTTGGTTCGCACCCAGAACATGCGAACGGGCAAAAAATTTGTTCGAACACGCGAACACCGTTAAAGTCTATGGGACACGAACATGAACAATCAAACATGGTAATTTTAAAAGTTAATATGCCAGTTATTGTCATAAAAAGTTTTTGGGGACCCAGGCCCTGCCCCAGGGGACAGTATCAATGCAAAAAAAGTTTTAAAAACGGCCATTTTTTCAGGAGCAATGATTTTAATAATGCTTAAAGTGAAACAATAAAAGTGAAATATTCCTTTAAATTTCGTACCTGGGGTGTGTCTATAGTATGCCTGTAAAGTAGCACATGTCTCCCATGTTTATAACAGTCCGAGAGCAAAATGACATTTCCAAAAGAAAAAAAAGTCATTTAAAAGTACTAGCGCTAGTGCTGGCTATTAATGAATTGTCTGTCCCGACAATACACATGAAAGTCATTGAAAGTCATTGGAAAAAAAAAAAGCATGGGGGTCCCCCAAAATTCCATTACCAGGCCCTTCAGGTCTGGTATGGATAGTAAGGGGAACTCCGGGCCAAAATAAAAAAAATGGTGTGGGTTCCCCCAAAAATCCACACCAGACCCTTATCCAAGCACGCAACCTGACAGGCTGCAGGTAAAGAGGGGGGAGTGGGGTGAGCCCGTCCGCCTCTAATGCAATGGGAATCCTGCATTGCATCAGAGGGGGGCAGGGTCACCCGTACTCGTCACTGGGAAACCCCGGTGTTTCCCCTTGTCAGAGGGGGACGGGGTCATGTGACGGGTGGCCCCGCCCTCAGGTACATAAGGGCTGTCAAGCTGGCACCGCATCATTGGCTGGGTGCCTCTGGTGGAGGCAGGATCCTATGCGTGTTCCTCGCTGAAGTCGCTGGAGATCATCCATCGCTGGAGATCATCCATCGCTGGAGATCAAGAATTAGATTACATTGCTGGAGTAGGAGCATGGATTTATTGGAGTACATCACTGGAATCTCTTTTTTGTTTTTTATTTTTTATTTTTAATAAAGGACTTGTCCCTGTGGTTTTTAACATTTTGACACTTTCTTTTTGTGAAAATGGTAGGGGTACATTGTACCCCTTACCAATTCACATAGGGGGGGCTGGAATCTGGGTATACCCTTTGTTAAAGGGGGCTTCCAGATTCCGATAAGCCCCCCGCCCGCAGACCCCCACAACCACCTTGCAAGGGTTGTGAGGACGAGGCCCTTGTCCCCATCAACATGGGGGCATCCTCCCCATGTTGAGGGCATGTGGCCTGGTATGGTTCAGGAGGGGGGGCGCTCTCACGCCTCTTTTCCTGCCAGGTTGCATGCTCGGGACCCCCCGCCATTTTTATTTTAATTTTGGCGCGGAGTTCCCCTTAAAATCCATACCAGACTCGGGTCTGGTATGAATTTTTGGGGGGAACCCCACGCCATTTTTTTAAAATTTTGTCGTGGAGTTCCCCTTAATATCCATACCAGACCTGAAGGACCTGATAATGGAATTTTGGGGGACACACACGCATTTTTTTTTATTTTTCAATGACTTTCAATGACTTTTATGTGTATTGTCGGGACTGACAATTCATTAATAGACGGCACTAGCGCTAGTATTTTTAAATGACTTTCTTTTCCTTTAGAAATGTAATTTTGCTCTCGGACTGTTATAAACACGGGAAATATGCGCTACTTTACAGGCATACTATAGACACCCCCCAGGTACAAAAATTTAAAGGAATATTTCACTTTTATTGTTTCACTTTAAGCATTATTAAAATCACTGCTCCTGAAAAAACGGCCGTTTTTAAAACTTTTTTTTGCATTGATACCCTGTTTCCCCGAAAATAAGACCTAGTGTGACTGTCGGTGAACGCTGCAATATAAGCCCTACCCCCCAAATAAGCCCTAGTTAAAGTCCTTGTAGGTCTTATTTTCAGGGTAGGGCTTATTTTCGGGGAAACAGGGTAGGGCTTATTTGGGGGGTAGGGCTTATATTGCATCCTTCACCGACAGTCACGCTAGGTCTTATTTTCGGGGAAACAGGGTACATATCCCCTGGGGCAGGACCCAGGTCCCCAAACACTTTTTATGACAATAACTTGCATATTAACCTGTAAAATTAGCACTTTAGATTTCTCCCATAAACTTTTAAAGAGTGTTCCGCGGCTTTTCGAATTAGCCGCGAACACCCCAAATTGTTCGCTGTTCAGCGAACGGGTGAACAGCCAATGTTCGAGTCGAACTCATGTTCGACTCGAACATATAGCCCATCCCTAGTCCTTGCTTTAAAGTTAACCATGAGTAATTGGTCTAATACTATTTCTCTCAGTCCAGCGTGCAGGGGGTTTGTAACATATGTATCGCAATTGAGGTTTTTGTGCATAGGCACCCCAACACATGTATTTACATTCATACATGTATGTATGTGGGGGATGGGGGGGGTCAACATTTTTTTGAGTTAAGTGCTTGGGTGTAGATTTAAATTTTACTAAAACCCTTGATGTCTCACCTGCCCTCCATTGAAGCAAATGGATCATGGGTTGTGCTCCATTAGCTTTTTATCTGGCCACACTGGTTGGTGAAAGTGACACCAGGGCTCAGAAAGTGCTTTTACTTCTGGGTCATGAGCACGAGGGGAAGATCAACAAATAAATGTTGAGAACAAATGATCTCCTTCCCCTCTACTCGTCATCACATGCCATGACAGTCCCGGGTTCCACCAATGAGAGTGCAGTGGCCAGGAAACATGACGAGTTGCAAGGGTGAGTGGAAGAGCTCTGGTGATTGTAGAGCCACTGGATAGCTTCCATTTGACAGTCAGGTTTTCACGTTTACACACACTCCTGTAAGCTGCAGCAGTCGGGAGTGTGTGTAAAACCCCCTGCCACCACTGACCTTTGGCATACAGTGGTGGCAGTAAAAGGGTTAAACCTTTCACTGCCAGGCCCTGCTTATCATTTTTGACCTCAGGTGGTCAGATCATTATTTGTCATTTTTCACAATTTGATTACGTTTCACTATTTTTTACTTACAGCTTGGAAAATTATCAAAATGCCCCCTAAACCATTTTCTGAAAAAACAGGACACAAAGAAAAAAAGATGGTGCTATCGATTTTGTTCAGTGCAATAGTTGTGCCAATGTTTATCAAAACAATATTTTCTATAAAAATACATACAAAATGTTATTACTTTTTGTAACTTCCAAAATTCCTACTAAATCTAAAATATTAAATTATATTGAGTTAACCCCTTGCCAGCTGCTAACAGTAGATTTACTGCTAGCAGGTGGCAGCTGCAGGCTGAGCAATGTACTGCTATGTCATTGAGCACATGTGCACTGGCGCACTCCTGGGGGTTACAGTGGCATGAACCCCTGGTGGCTGTGTCTGGTGGACACAGAGGATCACAGAGGATCACGGTGATCATGGTGATTGGTCTTAGTGATCATAGGATTACAATGTAAACAGAACAGTCATTATAAGCAATAATAGTTTAAATAATAATAGAAAACAAATCCCTGATTCCCCCCCCCCCCCCCCATAGTAATGCAGTGTCACTATGGTGACACTGAACTACTCCGATGACAGGATGTAAAAAAATACATAATAGAATGGATTGTCTACTTTACAAAAAAGGGGTCTTCTGGGGGTATTTGTACTGCCCTGGCATTTTAGGGCCTCAAGAAATGAGACAGGCCATCAGTACACCAGGATTGATCAATTTTCAAGTATACTGTATATACCATTGTTTATAGACTCTATAATGTTCACACATACTGAATAATACAGTATACACTGAATTGGGTTATTTTTACAAAATAGCTGTAGCAGACTATATTTTGGCCTACATTTATGGAGAAAGGTTATTTGTTTGTAAAATTTAGTAACAGAATCTAAGAAGAATTTTTATTTTTTTTTAGAAATTTTTTTGGTATTTTTTTGTTTATATAGCAAACAATAAAACAACACAGTGGTGATTAAATACAACCAAAAAAAGCTCTATTTGTGTGAAAAAATGATATAAATCTAATTTGCATACAGTGTTGCATGACTGAACAATTTCCAGTTAAAGTTGCACAGTGCTGAATAGCAAAAAATGCCCTGGTCATAAAGGGTAAAGTAAAACCTTGCGGATGGTTAATATGGTTAAATAGATAACAAATATTTTAACATTTTAAATTATGTCTTTTTGTAAAACAATAAATATTGAAGGTATTCAAAAGTGTAAATAAGCAAATTATGCTGAAAGTCTGGAGGCTGGCCTCTCACCTATCCATTGTGATAACACCTGATCTGCTTTGCCTGTGTGCACTGTATTGGTGTACATGTACTAAAATGATCCAGTAATTAAAAAAATCACAATACAGTGCAAATACTAATGCACAAACAAAAACATAAATAATAAACTAAGTAGCTGCTAACATAAATGGTGTTCCCACATAGTGTAAATAATAAAATGAATAAAGTGGCGCTTACTCAAAATATGATGCAATATATCTTCAAATAAACAATAGATAATGAATGTGCAACTATAAACAAGTAATGTGTTCTGCATATACAGTGCAGTGCAAATTCCAAAGTGACAAATGCAGTGAATAAATATCATATACAATAAAGTGCAACAATTCCAAAGTGATGATGCAGTAAAGGAAGTTACGTCACCCGGGTCATGGCCGAGACCGGAAGTTCTATTATTTGTCAAGCTGAACAGCGCTTTTTTAACTTAAGTTGCTAGTTTGTTTAAATAAATGTATTATTGCTCCTGTAAAAACAATCTTTTATAAAAAAAAAATGTTTGCATTGATACATGTCCCCCAGGACCCTCCATACCCTTTGGCCAATTACTTGCATATAAGCCTTCAAAATGGGAACTTTTGATTTTTCAAGTCCGGGTCCCATAGACTTTAATAGGGTTCGCCTCTCAGGTCAGAACTTTTTTCTCTGTTCAGGAGATCTGGTGCGAATAGGGGGGTGTTCGACCCATCTCTATTTGTAACTAACACTTAATTAAATCAGTGAATCCTAATACCTGCAATGGTATTCCACAGGCACATTTTAACATACTAAGCTGATAAAATAACTTATCAGGTGTCACTCAGTTTTGTGTGAAAATTAATTTTAAGCATATGAAACATGCATTTGAAATATTTCATATTTTCCTGTCTAAAATCATTTTCACATTCCTTTTTTGTGCATTATTTGAAGTCATATAGTGCAGTTTAGCAGTATTATATTTTACAGTGAGAGCTAAAATACTGGAAATCTTACACAACTTATATGCCATCTGTCTAAAATCATTTTCACATTCCTTTTTTGTGCATTTTTTGAAGTCATATAGTGCAGTTTAGTAGTATTATATTTTATAGTGAGAGCTAAAATACTGGAAATCTTACACAACTTATATGTCACTTGCGGGGGGCTTATTTAAAAAGCAGTGAATGTGACATTCACTGATTATTCTTTCTTGGTCATGTGTTTTAAAAACAGTGAATACCAGATCAGCAATGAATATTTGAATTTCACATTTACTGCTTTTTAAATTTGCCAAGTTAATACGCTAACCCTCCTCATATAAATTCAGTATATTTTCTTGGGTTTTGTTTCCCCCGAAGAAGCAAATTCCTATGAATTGCCTAACTGTAGGGTGCATTACCAAGTTATTTGTAACTTCATCTAAGTTTGCTTTATTTGTGCATGCCTTCCGGTAGTAGTAATAGTCTCTGTCTAGCTGTAAAATATATTTGTGATTGTGTAGTAAAACCTTTATCTCTGACTGGTGGTTCTACCAATAACACACTTCCTGTCCTAGGGTAACAGCACACTTTTTTCCTTTGAGAAGCAGCATCTCCTTTACATAGGGGGGTACTGATTTGTAGTTGACATTTGATAGCTTAAAAATTGATAACATTGTTTGAGAATTCAGTTCAGTCCACAGGAAGTTACAGGTATTATGGTAAAATCATGTGTTTTCTGTATTTGTAGAAAAAGAAAAAAGAAAATGAAGGCAGTCACCATATCTAAGGACTTGTTATCTACAACAGATTACATTTTTTGTTATTGGGTTTAGACATCCTTTAATAAAAAGGATGGCAAGCAATTGCACCTTCAGAGTATACAAATGTTTTACATTGCCTGGGAGATTTTCTATCTTTCGTACGTTATATTTCCTATCGTAATAGGAAATATATTTGTAAAGAGAAAAAAAGAGTGCTATGCAATGGTAAATATAAAAAAACTCCTAATACAAAAATGTATATTATACTAATATGTTATTTATTGCATGTAAAGTGTAAATCTATAATAAATATGTAGGTGCTTAACAGCTTACAGATGCCTTATTTGATTTTAATTATTTGTGATATATTGAGAAACTGAGTGCTCTTAGCTATACCTGTCAATTTAATTAAATGTAAATTGAGTAATTTATCGTTTGAGTTCAAGCTATGTCAAAGTTACTGAAAGCAAATTAGTTTATTAGGGTGGAACTGCACAGAAAAATTGACGAAAGGTAGCAAATAAAAACACTGTGATATACGCCATTAGTAATGTAGGTTTCTTTAAAACAGCTGAATAACAGGCCATATTTTTAATGATCCTAGGGCAATTACATGTAGGTAAGGCCCCAGTTCCATTCATCTCAGGATGTTTCTTTGTAAAGCCTGCATCCCTAGCTTTAAACTGATTTATTTTAAAATAGTACAACATGGGAAGGAATGAGGGGATAAAGAATAGATTAGGATACCCCAAGCACAAATGGTCTTGATCAGCAGACTAAGCTCAAATTTTCTTTAAAAGCTTTTATTCTCATGTCTGCTCCCAAAAGCTATGCTGAATAATTACACCTCAAGATGTAGTGGTATCTAGATCAAAGACTTCTAAATCTGGCCATACACTGTTCAAGTTTCACCCAGTTCCTGATGAACCAGTCAAAATTCACCATTCACTCCTGCCTGAAATTTTTCAATAAAAAAAATTGAAGGATGTGGGTGGAAAAAAGTTGGCTGAACAGTGGCCATATTCAATAAGATGCAGCGGTTGTTAAATATTACAATACAATAACCAAGCAGAGGGATTCATCCAGCCACAGACTGAATGAAAAAAACAAATAGTGTATGGTCAGCTTAAGGCAGGAAAACAGAAAAGGTTCTTGTGTAAACTTTTCCCTTGGCTACTCAATCACATCTTTAACAGGGACATAGTGAGGAATAAAAACATGACAAAGTCAGTAATATGAATATGGGTTTGTTCAATATAACTAGTGCTTAGAGTTGTCTCCTCTGCTTCCATGATGAGTTGCATGCATCATTTTGATCTTTTTGGTGCCAGCACAGGGGTGTGCTATACCATACGTAAAAGTTTCTGTGTGCCAGTGGAGGGTATCATCCCTATAGTAAACATATTGCAACAAAAGGTAGGTAGTGGAATTTTTTGAATACCCTTCCAGTGATCACACAAGTACACTTATGTAAAAAAAATGTACAAAGTCTTTATTTTAAACAATAAAATACTTAAAAACACATATCAAATTGTCATGGTTTGCATACTGATACCAGCAAAACATTATTCACTACAAACATATATGGCTGTTTGTTGAGATGAGGAACATGGGTCAATGCGTTTCTTGCTTGCTCCACATACTACCACACCATGTAGAAACAACTCTGTGGTCTTTCTGTAAAAAGAGCTCTACTCTGGGGATGATCTATCTCCCATGGGCCGTGAGACTATACCTCACTGGATATCCCACCAGTACATCTCTGTATACTGTGTGGTCTAGTTACAAGGTGCATGGAAAATAGATAAACTGAAATCTTCTGGAAAAAGAATCTACTTTTGCGATCATGAACATTTAAGAGGTCATTTCTGCAAAACGCATTGACCCTAGTTCCTCATCTCGACAAACAGCAATACATGTTTGTAGTGGATAATGTTTTGCTGGTATCAGTATGCAAGCCATGACAATTTTATATGTGTTTTTAAATATTTCATTGTTTAAAATAAAGAGTTTGTACATATTCGTTTTTTTACATAAGTGTACGTGTGTGATTACTGGAGGGGTATTTAAAATCCTATATCATAACTAAGCAACATATACTTCCTGCATCTCATACAATTTGACCATCTCCAAACAGAAGCAAAAAAATGCAGACTGTGGTAATTCTAATTACTGCTCTGGTGTGCGTAAAGGAGCGTGGGGGCTAAGATTGTTTCTTCCATTTTACTGATTACTCTACCCTTTTAAACTGAGGTTTGAAAATCAGGTGAACATGGTGGACTGGAGGAAAAAAAATCAGGAGATCCAAATTTGTTGACATTTTTGTCTCTTTTTGTGTTGCTTATTGCTATTATCTATAATGGTTCCTGAAGTGTTTACAGATATGAAGATGCAGTCAGAGATCCAGAAACAAATGTGTATACTATTATACTGGTACATGCTGTACCCCTTGAGAAATGTACTATGTCACTGGGGTCACTGACCCTTTCTATTAAATACTATGATAAATGTATAATACACTTTATTCAATATGGTTATAGTTTGCATCCACTTAAACCAGATATTAATATTTGGATTTGTTAGCACACTTCTGCAATGTGATTTAAATTGTCCCCTTTGTGACTTTTTAACAAAGCAATTGCATAATGATCATGTGAAGGTCAAGTTCAGTAATGTGTATCCCATTTAAATATATAGCAGACTAAAAGTTCAAGAGTTATTAACTTAGAGTATTTGCTAAATATTTCTAACTGGAAAGTAAATTAGGTGAGGATTATAAACTTCACAGACTAGAAAAGTTACATAAATTATGCACAATAAATGAGCAGAAGACAAATGCAGAATAGAGGTCTCTGATATTGTCAACCTACTCACTTTGTAGATCATTTTCTACTCTAGAGTATGTTACTGTAAATTAAATATTATGTTGCTGATATTGAAAGTGCCACTGGTGTTGACAAATACATTTAATTCTGATTGCCCAAGTCCCTTATTTGTTTATGACAGTGCAGTAACATAGACAATGTTCTTTTGCACAGCTTCCTTATTTACAATGCAAACATACATAAAACAATGCTCAGTTCAATAAATAAACCAAATGAAAACAAAACAAAATAAGAATACAATAATCGTGTAAGTTTTATGTACAAAGCTATAGTATGGAATACTGTATATCTTTATCGTTGATATTGTTGATCAAACTAAAACATCATTTACCATAGAACTCTTGTAATACCAAAAAATAACGTTTTTTCTTAATTTTTAGCTGCAATCTTCCCCCTCCCAGCTGGTTGGGATGTGTTTAGTGACCTTTTAGCAAGAACTTTGGTAATGATGTCTATGAGAATTGCACATACAGTGCCTAGCAATAGTATTCACCCCCCGGCTTTTACCTACCGTATTTATCGGCGTATAACACGCACTTTTTTCCCCTTAAAATCAGGGGAAAATCGCTGGTGCGTGTTATACGCCGATCCCCTGCGATCCTGAGCTGACAGATCCAAAAAAACGCCGACCGCGATTTGAAAATGGCGCCGAAATACACAGTGCCGGTCCTCGGCTCTTCTCGGCCTCTTTCGGCTTCACTCGAGCGCCGCCCGAACCTAGCCGAGTGTACTCGGCTAGGTTCGGATAGCTCCACTCACAGTCCCGCCCAAGATGGGCAGGACTGTGAGCGGAGCTATCCGAAAGTGAACGAGAGCGGAGCGGAGCTTTCCGAAAGTGAAAGTGTGGAGCCGAAAGTGAACGAGAGCCGCCGAGAAGAGCCGAGGACCGGCTCTGTGTATTTCGGTGCCGGCGGCGCCATTTTCAAATCGCGGTCGGCGATTTTGAAGCTCAGCAAGCTGCAAGGCTGCACTGGGGCAAGGCTGCAATGGACACTGGGGAAGGCTGCACTGACAAGGCTGCACTGACATGGCTGCACTGACATGGCTGCACTGACAAGGCTGCACTGACAAGGCTGCACTGACAAGGCTGCACTGGGGCAAGGCTGCACTGAGAAGGCTGCAATGATGAGCATTTAAATGTAAGTTTTTTTCCCTTCAACTTCCCTCCTAAAAGTTTTTTTTCCTTAAAATTCCCTCCTAAATTGGGGTGCGTGTTATACGCCGATAAATACGGTATTTTGTTACATTACAGCCTTTAGTTCAATGTTATTTTAATCTGAATTATATGTGATCAGAACACATACGTCTAAGTTGGTAAAGTAATATTAGAAAAATATATACATAAAACTATTTTTCAGAGAAAAAAAAATGGATAATTGGCATGTGTGTATGTATTCACCCCTATTTTTTATGAAGCCCATAAAAAGCTATGGTGCAACCAATTAACTTCAGAAGTCATATAATTAGTGAAATTATGTCCACCTGTGTGCAATCTAAGTGTCACATGATCTGTCATTACATATACACACCTTTTTGAAAGGCCCCAGAGGCTGTAACAGCTAAGAAAGAGGCACCACTAACCAAACACTGCCATGAAGACCAAGGAAATCTCTCTGGTTAGAGTTGAGGAAAAGATGGATGGTGCTAAATACAGTGATATTCTTGAGCAAAACCTCTACCACTCTGTGTGTGATTTGAGGCTAGGATGGAGGTTCACATTCTAGCAGGACAATGACCCCAAACACACTGCTAAAGCAACACTTGAGCGGTTTAAGGAGAAACATGTAAATGTGTTGGAATAGCCTAGTCAAAGCCCAGACATCAATCCAATAGAAAATCTGTGGTCAGACTTAAAGCTTGCAAACCATTTAACTTGAAGGAGCTGGAGCAGTTTTGCAAGGAGGAATGGGCAAAAATCCCAGTGGTAAGACGGGGCAAAATCATAGAGACTTATCCAAAGTGACTTGGAGCTGTGATAGCTGCAAAAGGTGGCTCTACAAAGTATTGACTTTAGGGGGGTGAATAGTTATGCACATTGACTTTTCTGTTATTTTGTCCTATTTGTTGTTTGCTTCACAACAAAAAAAAAAAATCTTCAAAGTTGTAGGCATGTTCTGTAAATTAAATGATGCAAATCCTCGAACAATCTATGTTAATTCTAGGTTGTGAGGCAACAAAACACGAAAAATGCCAAGGGGGTGAATAATTTTGCAAGACACTGTACATGCACGATGACATAATTATATGTGCATAATGATGTCATCACTCAAATGACGCTGGTTCATGCACAGGCGTGTGTAACAACATCATCCACCCCACCCTTATAACAGTATAAATTTGAGCATCCTTAAGGGGTCAGCACATTGCTGGGGGAGCACATTGCAGGGGCTTCTATCCTTAAGGCTTCTATCTCTAAGTGATTCTTTCTACAAGTGATATGCACTTCAATTTCTGCACTTCAGCGATTGCACGAAGCATACAAATATAGCAAACTTCACTGGAAAGCACCTAACAGACTGCAGGTGACCCTGTCTCTCTATTAAGCTCTCCTTCCACTCTGTAACATGCGCTCTCTACCACTGCTTCTGACACTCGTGTCCTCTCTCCTCAAACTCTCTTACCTTCACCCCTCTTCTCCACGCCCCCTGCTTATACATATCACCCTGCCTTCTGTCCTCTCCCTACTACTGCTCCTACCAACTCTTGCTCATTCTACATCCATATACTGATAAAACCTCCAGTACTCTGAGACATGCCCCTTCATATAAATCACATTTCCACATTACCTCTCTCACCCTCCTGCTTCTCCTAACCTCTGGTGACATATCCCCAAACCCTGGGCCACCATCATCTGTCTTTGCCCAACGCTCCCATCCCCCTACACCCTCTGGCAGGAGCCGCAACCCACAGAACTTGGTCTCTATTCCTCTTCTTTCCAAAACCAGACCCCCCTTTTCCTGTGCCCTTTGGAATGCACGTTCTGTCTGTAACAAACTCACCGCCCTCCATGACCTCTTTATCACAAATTCCTTTAACCTACTTGCCATTACTGAAACCTGGCTTC
Source organism: Lithobates clamitans (assembly GCA_037952925.1). Lineage (NCBI taxonomy): Eukaryota > Metazoa > Chordata > Amphibia > Anura > Ranidae > Lithobates > Lithobates clamitans. The sequence goes on along the minus strand of JBBGZY010000305.1, from coordinate 4,549,693 downwards.
ATGAATCAGATTCTCCTGCTTCCCTCTCCCATGGGGGCCTTCTCTGGACTTACTCCCCCAGACCAAGTGGAAGGAAGGGAGGTGGAGTGGGAATCCTTCTAGCCCCATGCAGCACCTATCGGGTACTTCACCCACCTCCCTCTCCGACACTCTCCTCTTTTGAGGCACATTGCATTTGTCTATTCTCTCCCATTTCTCTAAGAATTGCTGTCATCTACTGGCTCCCTGGACCAGTATCAGCCTTCCTTGATGACTTCTCTACCTGGCTACCCTACTTTCTCTCTTCTGAAATCCCCACAATTATTCTTGGTGACTTCAACATCCCTGCTAACACTAACACTACTATTACTTCTAAAATTCTCTGTCTAACCTCGTTGATTGACTTGACGCAATGGATACAGGCTCCTACTCACTCCGTCGGCAACACCCTTGACCTTGTCTTCTCCTATCTGTGCACTCCGTGCAACCTTTCCAACAATCCCCTCCCACTCTCTGATCACCACCTTATTAGTTTTGCTCTCTCCCTGTCTTCCACCTCCTCTCCCTCCAATCGCCATGCAGATACATTCGCCACCTCAACCCTTTTCTTCTCTACTCTGCTACTGATCACCTCTATGACAAAGTCTCACCCCTGTCCTGCCCCAACTAGCCACTTTCATTTACAACAGCTCACTGTCTTCCTCCCTAGACAAGCTTGCCCCCCTCACTACATGCAGAATTAGGCCCCGAGTGCTACAACCCTGGCAAACAGATAACATCAGAAGTCTCAGAAAATGTAGCCGCGCTCTTGAGCACCTGTGGCATAAGACTAAGTTCCAGGAAGACTTCACACAATATAAATCTGCCCTCCTAAAATACTATTCCTGCCTTCACACTGCCAAACAGACCTACTTTATCACACTCATTAACACCTTCTCATCCAGTCCACGTCAACTCTTCTCTACCTTCAACACTCTACCCTGTCCTCCACTGCCTCCACCCACCAACTCACTCACTGCCTAGGAGATCACCAATCACTTCAAAACTAAGATTGATACAATTCATGAGGAGATCTCCAATGCGCAAAAATCTCCCCCATGCAACAACCCATGTCCACAGATACAATCATTACTTCCCTCAGTCAACCATGCTACTATTAATGAGGTTGCTAAACTTTTATCTAACACTCATCTAACCACCTGCGCCCTGGATCCTGCTCCCTCGCAAATGCTACGCTCACCCTCCAAACTCTCTAAAACATGCGCTAGTCACCCCCATGCTTAAAAAGCCCTCACTGGACCCCACCAATCATAACAACCTATGTCCACTCTCCTTACTCGCCTTCTCCTCCAAACATCTTGAAAGACTGGTTTACAACCGACTAAGCGACCATCTGACCATGAATAAACTTCTTGATCCCCTTCAGTCCAGAATTTGCTCTCAACACTCCACAGAAACTGCTCTCCTTAAACTCTCAAATGACCTACTAATGGCTAAAACCAGTGGACACTATTCTGTTTTACTTCTCCTAGATCTCTCTACTGCCTTTGACACAGTGGACCACCCCCTCCTCCTCAATAAACTCCACTTCTTTGGTCTCCGTGACTGTACTCTTTGCTGGTTCTCATCCTACCTGTCCCACTGCTCCCAGTGTCACTTACAACTCTACTTCCTCCTCTCTTCTTCCTTTCTCCATTGGGGTCCCCCAAGGTTCTGTTCTAGGACCTTTCCTTTTCTCAATCTACACCACCTCCCTGGATCAGTTGATTGCCTCCCATGGCTTTAAATATCATCTCTACGCTGATGACACCCAAATCTATCTCTCCACCCCAGTAGAAATTTCCACTTTAATTCATATGTCCCAAACTTTTTCTTAATGAACTTCTAATATTTGAATTCTTTTTCACTTATTTTTCACTTTTTCTAATTTAACCAGAAATAATCAACCATATTTTCACTTATTTTCTTATCTTCATTAAATATATTAAAAATTAATTCCTCACAGTCTCATAACACATTAGCATAGCCCCGGAGATAAGCATCATAATACCAGGGTTTTATTTAATCTAAAAAATTATATCATTTTTTTCAACATACTATGAATAATTTTCTTATTTCTCTTTTTAGTTTTACTATTTTTTACATAGGGAATATTATTGATTATATATTTTATCATTGCTGCATGGTGTAAATGAGTTTTTATATTTATAAGCAATTTCGTGCTATTTGGCATTTATTTTCAAGTTTATATATATTTTCTAAGTCTAATTTTACCAAACCGTTGTATCTGTACTGTTGTGACAGTGTGTTTGATTCGCGCACAGACATAGAAACTGTTTTGGAGAGGTGCACTACACCGGGTGTTGTCACCAACCCGGACGTTGGCTTAATCCTGGGTGGGGGGAAATTATTTGATAAGACATGACCGATCATTAATTTTCTCTTCTACGAGCGACTCAGACTCCGGTCTCCAAACACCCACACCAAAATGGACGCCGCAAAACACCAGTGCGCAACCGCACCAAACACACGGCACACTATATAAGCATAAGAGGTGTAGCAAGATGGACGCCCCAGTTGACGTCTGATGATGAAACACGTAGGGCGGGACTTACGTACGTCTTGCATCACCTCAGGCCAGACGAACACAGGCCGTTCAGGATGAAACTCTCTTTCTTTTTTCATACTTATAACCTACCTTGTAAATGTGAGTACGACATTGTATCAGTCACAATAAAGTTTCCATATACGGTTTTACACTATGGCAATTCCTCCTCTCTTTTATGCAAATCGATAAAACAACATTGCAAAGAACAGACCGGTAACACCCAGAATTGCTGTACAGTGGCACACACTGTGACCACTCGTACCCCTGCAAGGGGAAGTGGATTTGGTGAGTACAAGCATAATAAGAGCACGCTGTTGAAGCACAACTACCAAGCCAGCACCTGGACAAGAAATTTCCCTTGTATTTGGATTCCAAAGAGGAAATATCCCTTGAAACCATCCAAAAAGACTTTTCTGAAACAAAAAGAAATTTTCTTATCCAACAACACTTTTTTAAGCACACAAGTCACTTTATATATCAGCACAAGTCATTTTGATGTAAATATCATAACTTTTACAAGCACTACTTGCACTTTGTTAATTTACATATGATATGCACTATAAGATTGTGGTTTTTATTTGAAGTAAGTAGCACGGTGTTTTGAACTGAATAATTTACATTCTTGATGTAAATATTATCACTTTTACAAACACTATTTGCACCTTGTTAATTCACATATGATATGCATTATAAGATTGTGGTTTTCATCTGAAGAAAGTAACACGGTAATTTTGAATTGAATAATTTACATTCAAGCAACATCACGCTTAGAATAAGCTTCTATATTTATAAAAGAAAAAAATGTTTTGGCAAATCATTGCCAGACACCTAAACACCTATACATTTGTTTTTGAAACACATTTTGTTCATTAGTATAATCCATTCTTAGCACACATTGGGATTTTTTGGTATTTTTTATATAACTTTTGTTGTTTATTTTGGCATTTTGACACATACACATAAACAATGGAACTGTGTAAAGCACAACAGTGGAGGTCACCACTATAAAAATAATTTTTATTTCAGAAGAGCAGCGCCATATCTACTCCTGCTTTCTATACATATCTCTCCACTCCCCCAGCTCTCTCCATCTGTCTCCTCACGCATTACCAACTTAGCAGTATCAGTCTGGATGTCACATCACTTCCTCAAACTCAAACTATCCAAAACCAAGCTCATGATATTTCCTCCCTCAGGTGCCATTTCACCTGATTTCTCTGTCAATATCAACGGCTCAACTATCAACCCATGCCCCCACGCCAAGGTCCTAGGTGTAATCCTGGACTCTGAACTAACCTTTCAGCCCCACATTCTATCACTATCCAAAATTTGTCGCCTCAACCGCAATATCTCCAAGATTCGCCCCTTCCTAACCAATGTCACCACAAAGCTTCTAATCCACTCCCTGGTCATCTCCCGCCTCGACTACTGCAACTCCCTCCTCATTGGCTTACCTCTAAATAGGCTATCCCCACTTCAGTCCATCATGAATGCTGCTGCCAGGCTCATCCACTTCACAAACTGCTCAGTGTCTGCTATACCCCTCTGCCAATCCCTCCATTCGCTGTCACCGAATGAAATTCAAGATACTAACTATAAGTTACAAAGCCATCCACAACCTGGCCCCCAGCTACATCTCTAACCTAGTCTCAAAATACCAACCTAATCGTTCTCTTCGCTCCTCCCAAGACCTCCTGCTCTCAAATTCCCTTATCACCTCATCCCATGCTCGCCTTCAGAACTTCTCCAGAGCCTCTCCCATCCTCTGGAATGCTCTACCCCAATCCGTCCAATTTTCCCCTACTTTATCCACTTTCAGACGATCCCTGAAAACTCATCTCTTCAGAGAAGCCTATCTGGCCCCCGCCTAACAACTGTACATTTATCTTCTCAATCAGCACATCACCCACAGTTATTACCTCTTGTATCTCTTGACCTTCCCTCTTAGATTGTAAGCTCTAAGGAGCAGGGCCCTCTGATTCCTACTGTATTATTTGTAGTGTCTACCCTCAAGTTGTAAAGCACTACATAAATAGCTGGCGCTATATAAATCCTGTATAGTAATAATAATAATAATCATGACATAAAATAGGTGCCAAAATGGTTGGCTTTAAATACAATTTCCAAACATGGTGGCCACCATTTAGGACAAGTAACATGTATAAGACACACACACGTTGTTTTGCACCATGTCACTCTTTTACACCCCTGACAAAGGCAAAATATGTAGAGTTTTGTAGGGTTCTTTTCTTTTGGGAGTGTTCATTTTCTTTAATAATTGTTTATTTTTCAGCAAGTGCAAAGATTTTTGACCTTAAGAAAACCTACTATAGTGAGAGGAAAAGAATCACTATGTAATCCACAGTACCACGGGCTATTGTAACTTCTCAATCCCAGGTTTACTAGTTAGCCTAGATATCAGCATCCATTGACTAGACCAAAACAGCACATTGCTACCACTAGTAGTAGTAGTATTGTGCTTTGATTGGTCCAGTCAATGAATGCTGTGGAATACCTAGGCTGACTGATAAACCTGGGATTAGGACATTACATTGGCCCGTGGTACTGTGGATTACATTTTTGTTAACTATCTAGTAATTTAAGGTCTTCTTTGATGTGGGACAGTAGTGCAAACCTGGTTATCTTTGTATTGTAAGTCTGCAATGTCTAACAAATGGATCCCATAAATATATTAAACTGCGCTCCCACACCTGCCAGGGAAATTTTAATACTGCTGTGGCGCACGAACGTGGATGAAGCTATCCTTTGTAATTGTAACCAAGAAATATTGTTGCACCTTTATGTGCTCCTGAAGAAGCGGGAAAACCGCAAAACATGTAGAACAGCTTTACAAGGATGGTGGAACCCCCGCTGTGATATACTCTGCTAGATTGTTATTTCAAGTAAACTAACTATAGCAGGTAGAGGAGAAGTTTTTTTTTTTCCACCGTCTAGTATTTGCTGCACTATTTTGATATACATTTGCTTTAATGCTTTTTAAATGATGTACATTAAAGAGTGATTATTTTTTAGAAAAAAATATGAGATGCAATTTATGTATTTTGTATTGTATTGCTCACTCAGTGATGTACCTCATATAAAGTCCCATGAGCAAATTAATATTGTGTAGTATTAAGTAGGAAGATGCCAAAGAAAATATGGACTAGCCAATAAAGTGTGTCCCTTCATAGTGTTATGGCTTGTGGTGTGGGAGAAAAACAGCCCCAACTCTGGTAATTACAGTCATTTTAACCCCAAGCACTGCTTCAAGTAGATGCAATGACCTCCTTTTTTTGCCCTGCCTCCTCCAGGAGCATCTTATACACCGGCACCTTTCAAAGTCCCCTATAAACCCTTCACCCTCCACAATCTACCATATACCTTACCCACTCTAGGAGCATCTTAGACACCCTGCATCATCCAGGATGCCCCCACACACTCTACATCTTTCAGAATCCCCCGTCATACACCCTGCATCCTCCAGAATCTCCCACACACCCTGCATCCTCCAAGATCCCCCATATAGCCTGCATCCCTAAAGATCCCTCATACACCCTGCGTCCTCCAAAATCCCCCAAATAACATGCATCTCCAAAGATCCCTCATACACCCTGCATCTTTCAGGATCCCCCTATATGCCTTGCAACCACCAGAATCCCCACTTAAGAGAAGCTAGCAAGTCTCATTAGAGACTAGAGACGCATGCCGTGCTTCCTGGTTTCACATTCAAGTGACGGATCGGCCCCTGCCTCATCCCACAGCTAAGCTGCCATCTGCTGTATGTTTTAAAGCATGTAAGTGCTCTGACAATAAAGACAGTACTACACTATATTGCCATTTTTTGGCTCATTCATGGAAGAGCCAATCTTTACAGACTTAAGATAAGGATAAGGAGCGTTTGGGATTTGCATTAAGTGTAATTATCAGAGGATCACCATTCATCACCTATGATTGTATGAGGTTGATCGATATTGGAGATGGTCAATTGAAGTTTAAATTGGCTTGGAGGATCCTGGTTTGCTGAGGAAGTTTTCCATACTTTATGCCTGGTGGTCACCTTGTGGCCAGAGATATCTGGTCAGCAGATTTGTTTGTCACTTTGGGTGAACCAGCATACTGCACTTTATGAAGGCACGGTGGTGGAGATTTTACCCACACAGAAGAGATACACACATTTATATTTGTTGCACAGATATGATCATATTTATTTCAGATTTCTCTATATTGGACTGGTTTTATATATTTTATGGTATATGTGTTGATCATCATGCCACACCTATGTGGGTTTAGTTGACATTTATATGTTTATATGGTTTTGCGCCCAATTTTTCACTACTTTTTGTTTTATTAGGTTCACTAATTTTTTGGTGCAGCATCACTTTATTATTATTTTTTATAATATTCTGGTGCCGGTTCTCATTCTTTTTATTTTTCATTTAGGTAGAGCTCTCTTGTTTAACCACCTATGGCTGTGCAGCTACTGGGACTTATAGTTGAACACAAGCTGCTCCTGTCCCATTTATATGGTCCATCCCACCAGCCCAGTATACCTGCAGTTCAGCCAAGCACAGTACTCCTGTTGGCCCATTGGAATCTTCAATACAACCTCTTAACTCCTCCCCATGAAGATAAACATCTGCACTGTGAACAGCATCACCTAATCCCAATGAAGATGGCAGGACTGAAAGCAAACCTTTTTTTTCACATTTTAACTAACTTTATTCAAAGGGTTGTGACAGCGCAGGAGTCTCCCAACTATCTGTCATGCAGCTGGCTGGAGTGAATGACTCCGCACTGGAGTTTCCAAGGGCATACCAGGGATGTCTTTTTTAACAGGGACAGAACTTTCAAAACAGGAGCTGTTCCAGGAAAAAAGGGACAGTAAAATATGAGCCCGCTGACTGGTCAAGAGATATATACCTCTACCAAGAAGAAGGAACTTTGAAACATATGTAAGTGATATACCTAAACATTTTTGGTTTGATTATTATTTTTATATTTTTCAATGTTTTATAGAGATTATAAAATTAAAATAAACATTATTCATGTCACACAAGAGCCTTTAATGGTTGTGTTTATTTATATAATAAATTACCTGTAGCTTGTTCATTTTCAGAAATACCCACTAAATGCTCAGCTGGGTAGATTATCTCCCTTACTATGCAGAGGCCTAGCTTGCATTAATTAAAGGAAATACTTTTCCAGCTACTAAATCAGCATAAAGCCCCACACACACAGGCAGAATGTCGAGAGACAAAAAATACTGGCCGACATGCAGCCCGTGTGTATGTCAGACATGCATGCTGGAAAACCAGCAGAGGACCGACCTCGATCAGCTCTCTTAGTCAAGAATGCTGATTGGAGTGTTCTGGTGGGGTCCATCCCCCTGTTAGAACACAAAAGCTCAGTGGGGGAGATCATTGCACTAACCTCGCATGGTTAGTAGCAGTGACGTAGCGTGGGGGGTGCAGGGGGTGCCGTGGCCCCGGGCGCGATATTTAGGGGGGCGCCAGTGTGTGTCACTGGCTGCCTCCTCCTAATTTCTAATTTTGTGTCCCCGGGCTCTGGCCGCCATGTTAAGTGTCCGGCGCCCTGTGATTGGGTGTATGGGGGTCATGTGAGGCGCCCCGCCTCCGCACATGACCCCCATACACCCAATCACAGGGCGCTGGATACTGAACATGGCAGCAACCAGAGCGCAGGGGAGAGAAGAAAGTGAGCCGCCGCTGTGTTCTCCTCCTCATCCGGATCGATGCAGCAGGATAAGAAGGTAAGTAAAGTCATGTTACTGGGAGGGGGAGGGAGGGGGGCGAGAGAGAGAAACTGTAGGCAGGACAATGTAGTGTAGTATAGTATGGAGGTCAGTGTAGTGTCACTATGGGGGGCAGTGTAGTGGACAGTATAGTGTAGTATAGTGGTCAGTATAGTATAGTGGTTAGCATAGTGGTCAGTATAGTATAGTGTAGTTTAGTATGGAGGTCAGTCAGTGTAGTGTAGTGGACATTGTAGTATGGTGGTCAGTATAGTGTAGTATAGTGTAGTGGACAGTGTAGTATGGTGGTCAGTGTAGTATGGTGGTCAGTGTAGTATAGTGGACAGTGTAGTATGGTGGTCAGTGTAGTGTAGTGTAGTGGTCAGTGTAGTATGGTGGTCAGTATAGTGTAGTATAGTGGACAGTGTAGTATAGTGGACAGTGTAGTGGTTAGTGTAGTGGACAGTGTAGTATGGTGGTCAGTGTAGTATAGTGGTCAGTGTAGTATAGTGGTCAGTGTAGTGTAGTATAGTGGACAGTGTAGTATGGCGGTCAGTGTAGTATAGTGGACAGTGTAGTATAGTGGTCAGTGTAGTATAGTGGACAGTGTAGTATGGTGGTCAGTGTAGTATAGTGGTCAGTGTAGTGGTTAGTGTAGTGGACAGTGTAGTATAGTGGACAGTGTAGTATAGTGGACAGTGTAGTATGGTGGTCAGTGTAGTATAGTGGTCAGTGTAGTATGGTGGACAGTGTAGTATGGTGGACAGTGTAGTATGGTGGACAGTGTAGTATAGTGGACAGTATAGTGTAGTGGTCAGTGTAGTATGGTGGTCAGTGTAGTATGGTGGTCAGTGTAGTATAGTGGACAGTGTAGTATGGTGGTCAGTGTAGTGTAGTATATTGGTCAGTGTAGTGGTTAGTGTAGTGGTCAGTGTAGTATGGTGGTCAGTATAGTGTAGTATGGTGGTCAGTGTAGTATAGTGGACAGTGTAGTATGGTGGTCAGTGTAGTGGTTAGTGTAGTGGTTAGTGTAGTGGTCAGTGTAGTGGTTAGTGTAGTGGTCAGTGTAGTATGGTGGTCAGTATAGTGTAGTATAGTGGACAGTGTAGTATAGTGGACAGTGTAGTGGTTAGTGTAGTGGACAGTGTAGTATGGTGGTCAGTGTAGTATAGTGGTCAGTGTAGTATGGTGGTCAGTGTAGTATAGTGGACAGTGTAGTATAGTGGACAGTGTAGTATGGTGGTCAGTGTAGTATAGTGGACAGTGTAGTATAGTGGTCAGTGTAGTATAGTGGACAGTGTAGTATGGTGGTCAGTGTAGTATAGTGGTCAGTGTAGTGGTTAGTGTAGTGGACAGTGTAGTATAGTGGACAGTGTAGTATAGTGGACAGTGTAGTATGGTGGTCAGTGTAGTATGGTGGTCAGTGTAGTATGGTGGACAGTGTAGTATGGTGGACAGTGTAGTATGGTGGACAGTGTAGTATGGTGGACAGTAAAGTGTAGTATAGTGGACAGTATAGTGTAGTGGTCAGTGTAGTATGGTGGTCAGTGTAGTATGGTGGTCAGTGTAGTATAGTGGACAGTGTAGTATGGTGGTCTGTGTAGTGTAGTATAGTGGTCAGTGTAGTGGTTAGTGTAGTGGTCAGTGTAGTATGGTGGTCAGTAAAGTGTAGTATAGTGGACAGTATAGTATGGTGGTCAGTATAGTGTAGTATAGTGGACAGTGTAGTGGTTAATGTAGTGGACAGTGTAGTATGGTGGTCAGTGTGGTATAGTGGTCAGTGAAGTATAGTGGTCAGTGTAGTGTAGTATAGTGGACAGTGTAGTATGGTGGTCAGTGTAGTATGGTGGTCAGTGTAGTATGGTGGTCAGTATAGTGGTCAGTGTAGTATGGTGGTCAGTGTAGTATAGTATAGTGGACAGTGTAGTATGGTGGTCAGTGTAGTATGGTGGTCAGTGTAGTATGGTGGTCAGTGTAGTATAGTGGTCAGTGTAGTATAGTGGTCGGTGTAGTATAGTGGTCAGTGTAGTATGGTGGTCAGTGTAGTATGGTGGTCAGTGTAGTATGGTGGTCAGTGTAGTATAGTGGTCAGTGTAGTATAGTGGTCGGTGTAGTATAGTGGTCAGTGTAGTATGGTGGTCAGTGTAGTATGGTGGTCAGTGTAGTATGGTGGTCAGTGTAGTATGGTGGACAGTGTAGTATGGTGGTCAGTGTAGTATGGTGGTCAGTGTAGTATGGTGGTCAGTGTAGTATGGTGGTCAGTATAATGTAGTATAGTGGACAGTGTAGTATAGTGGTAAGTGTAGTATGGTGGTCAGTATAGTGGACAGTGTAGTATGGTGGTCAAGTGTAGTGTAGTATAGTGGACAGTGTAATGTAGTATAGTGGACAGTGTAGTGTAGTATAGTGGTCAGTATAGTGGACAGTGTAGTATGGTGGTCAGTGTAGTGGTCAGTGTAATATAGTGGTCAGTATAGTATAGTGGTCAGTATAGTGGACAATGTAGTGTAGTGGACAGTGTAGTTTTCAGTGTAGCGGTCAGTATAGGAATCAGGTAGGTCAGTACTATTGTATTTGAAGGGACTCAGGGATAGCTAAAAGTCCGCAGGTTGGGGGGGCGCAAATTACTTGCCTTGCCCCGGGTGCTGACAACCCACGCTACGCCACTGATTAGTAGTGCAGCTCCGATTGGACCTGTCAGTTTCTTTTTTTGTGCAACCTGCTGGGTTGCAGAAAAAAAACTAGTGTGTACCCGGCTTAATACTCTGCATGTTTGTCTTTGTAAATTAAGCAAGGAGTCTGGAGGGCTGACAGTATTTTCATTGCGCACCTAAAGAATACATGGCCTCTAACTTCCTAAAAATATTATTAGAAATAACTGGAACTCTAGTACTACTAATAACATAATATGTATTATTAATAAGACTATTGTCATTATCATTTAAATGTGATGGCTTTTAACTGCTTTACAAATCTTGTGTTCCTCTTTAAAAAAATGTATGTAAAAAAATTCTTCAAAATTTTTTCTAAATGTTTACCAGTATGCATTTTCACAAAACGTATTACACCTGTTGAAAGGTTCATGTATTCCTCGGTTGACTACCAGAAAATCAGCCAAAATCTGACAACTCTCAAAACAGATCTCAGTAAACAAAGTTTTTCAGCACCTCTGTACTCCAAAGTTGCAGTTCATCATTACCTGCCTTTACATGTTTCTATACTTTGCCTTTTCTTTCTAGCTGTTCCCAGCAGGCTCAAAACTGAATAATTGCCAGACATTTTCCGACAAGCTTATCATTTCAATTCGTTCTCTTTGCAAGTTGCAAGCAGCATTTCTATGTGTTTTCTTAGGAGCTACTTTGGAATCTGTAATAAAAACCTTGACCCAAGGGAACTTCATTTTTTTCTCTATGCATTTTAACAGGGCGCACTCAGTGAAATGTTAATGAGATTATTTACTGCATGATAAACTACTATAGGAAAGTGACTTGTAATTAAATGCAATTGTATATTAATTTTGACACATAGTAAATATTTATATTTCTTCTTGCATTCCAAATAAAAGTAGCTGTATTAAAATTAGAAATGTGTTTATGCAATGTAAAAACACATAGCAACAAAATATGAGGCTGAATAAAGAGCGATTTTTCGAATAATATGTTTGAAAAAATATTTTAAACCTAAGATACCTCCCTTTATCGGAACCAAAATATTATGATAGTCAAAATGTTAAATCACCTTGGAGGTAAAAAAAGGATAAGAGAGATGATGATGTTCTAATTATTGACAGCCCTGATACTAAATATGAAAATTTATATCAGCGCACATATGACACAAAAAACTGGAAGCAGCTGAACACCAGGGTCAAACGATCAAATCCCTCCAAACAAATAAATCAAAAGGTGCAGCGCTAAATCAATAAAACAACCATAGAGAATATATAAAATGCTATATCCCAGGGGGAAAGGAAATAATGATGTGATGAACAGCACAAAGAGTGTCCAATTACAAAATGTCCAAGTATGAAGACATGAATCCACCAGGCAAACGTGATGATCACAGCAAAAAAGTGTGGCTGATAGTAGAACCCTTCACCATGAACCAAATGGCCTCTCACCTGGTCACAAAGATCAAACAAGCAATCTCATATGGGTCAGCAGATAAATGGCAAAGGTCCTAAGGCAAGGGACTCCTCCAGATAACCAGGTAGCAGGTGGGTGTCGTTTTCATGAAATCACAAAGGGTACAGACATAGTGCTCTCTGTATAAAACAGTTTATTAAAGAAAGTGAAATAAAACTTACATAGCAGGCACTTCACAAGTGCCAGGAAGCTGACATAGAAACACAGCAGAGTGTGTACGAGCGGTGGAGCATGCGCAGTAGCCGCGGATGACGTCACAACGTCACCTTCTGGACGCGTTGCGTCCCAGTGGGCGGGGACTTCCTCAGCAGCCCTGATACTGACTAGCCATTAGTATGTATGTGGGTTATAGTCACGTAACAATGGAATCTACAACTGACCCACAAATGAACTGCTGTAAATGTTGGCTTTTCCTTCCATTTCCAGTAATGGCGATCCTGAAACCAAACCCAATAGCACACTGATACACCAGTGAAAGAAATATTGGCTACAGACTAATTTCTCTTTTGACATAAAAATCCTCTCAACTCCTTCTTGGGCAGCATCATTCATAAGTACCAGTTTGGATTTGTTCTATTGAGAAAGGGGAATGATATGTACAACGAGTTATAAAACTCATCCATTTAGCTTAATCTTGCTGCATTCATTTAATTCTACTCTCCCTTGATACCCAAGGGAGACTCAATCTCCTGGCAATTAATGTACTATGTCCTCTATAAAAGCGGCTCAGGGGAGAAATGTTTATTCTAGATTAAGGCTCCTTATGCCCAGTCCTCAGAGGAAAAAAAATATGTGGGATTTACCCCAGATTGTTTTTCAATGTCCCCTATCTCCAATATTATTTATCCTGGCTCTTGAACCCCTGGCAGTTGCCATCTGGACATTAAGGGGCTAGAACTAGTGGGGGAACATCATAAGCTGATGTTACTCGCAGGTAATATCCTGATGCACATTTCCTCCTCTCATACTACTCTCCCTAACCAATTCAAGGTACTCTCCGAGTTTGCAGCAATACCAGATCTCTAGATCAATGAAGCTAACTCCAAAGCATTAAACCTAAACTTGAACCCCAATCTACTTGGGGTGATTCAGGGAAAATACAACCTTTACCTCGACCACCTCCCTGCCATACTTGCTATCAAGCTCACCTCTTCCTTTGAATATCTATACAAGCCCCCTTTATTTAGCTACCCTCCATACCACTTGGAAACTTTTACCACTATCTTAGTTTGGCAGAATCCAATTGCTGAAAATGACTTATTTACCCAAGCTACTGTACTATTTTAGGGTCCTGCCAATTCCAATATCAAGTCACTAATAATGAATTGAACAATAGGATTGTATCTGTGTTATTTTTATTTATGTATATTTTATTTGGCACCATAATAGCCTGAAAACTGCCTGCCTCGGTGTTATACCATCAAAGATTAGCTGGTGGCCTCTCTGTGCCCAATTTAAAAAAATATTACACAGCAGTCCAAATTGCATCCCTAATATCAATACATGTCCCCCATGAATTACCATCCTGGACTCATTTTTTTTATAACTTATTGTGATAAATTTCCCATATATATCTTAATTTGTGTGTCTTCTCCCCAGAGACCACAGACCACTGATCTGTCATTGAGGCAAACCCTCCAACTGTGGGATTTGATAAAATACTCCAGCAAGCTGATCTCATCACATCTCCCCCTATTAGGAATTCTGCATAATCCTTCTATCATTCTCACACACAAAAATTCACAGGCTTTCTGATGGTGGCAGTTGAAGGGCATTAAGCACAAACAGTGCTGTGAAAAAGTATTTGCCTCCTTCCTGATTTTTTATTTTTTTGCATATTTGTCACACTTAAATGATTCAGATCATCAAACAAATTTTAATATTACACAAAGATAACCCGAGTGAATACAAAATGGAGTTTTTAAATTATGATTTCATTTATTAAGGGGAAAAAGCTGTTCAAACCTGCCTGGCCCTATGTGAAAAAGTAAATCTAATAACTGGGGGGCGTGGCCTGACCTGGCATGAAGATGGCTGCTTAATTCAATAGCTCCTGCCATCCGACGACCTTTCATCTGCTTATCGGTGACACGGACACCCCCAGCTCGGATAAAACATGGGGACAGCATCCCGGAATACCTCGACCTCCCGATCCCGCTCTCCTAGGGAACAATCGGGCACCACAGGACACTCCACTATCCCTGAAATGTTCCGGTCGGGCAGAGGCAATATGGCACCTACCACCTCAGAGGCCATGATCTCCTCACAACCGGGCCCCATACCACAGCCCTTACCGTCCAGCCAGGCGAACGGGAACGCAACGGAGGACCATCCAGTACCTCAGTTGAACATTCAGGATTTAAGAATGATAGCCGCAGACATCAAAGACACTCTCTCCGCCGCTATCTCTGAGTTACGCATTGACATCCGCGCCCTCTCTGACAGAGTACAGGCAGCGGAACAAATGGCGTACCGTCAAGAATTACAGCTACGCAAAACACGCTTCAAATGAGGGAAATGCAGAGACACCTCGAGGTTCTTGACAACCGCGGCAGACGCCATAACTTAAGGGTCAGAGGTGTGCCCGAATCCATTGAAGGCGACCAGATTGCTCAAACTACTGTCAGCCTATTCAAAGGCCTCTTACGCAGACCGTTACAGACACCAATTGAATTGGAGAGGATCCATAGGGCCCTGCGACCAAAAGGGAAAGCCACTGATCCCCCTAGGGACATCATATGCTGCCTCACAGACTTTCGACCTTCTTTGCCTCGTAAAAAAAATTTGTAGAAAATTCATCTGGCTATCCAAACAGCCTAGATTGAATTGGCACAAACTAACAACCTCCAAATTACAAGGAGGATTACAAGTTCCTGACCTACAAACCTACTATCAGGTTTGCCATCTAGTTAGAATTGTGGATTGCCACGAACACGGCAAAGAAAAAGACTGGGTGCAGTTGGAAAATGCTTTTTCCAAAACCCCTTTGAAACTCCTCCCTTGGATCAACCCAAAATTTATCCCGCGAACCGCCGCTGCAAATCCCTTAATCAACTCCACCCTAATCAACTTCACGAAATCATGCAAAATTCTCAAGTTCCAACCCGCATCGGGACCGATGACACCTATCGAAGATAACCCGGAATTTACACCGGGCGTACACATAATCCACCCAACCAAAGAACCACATAGACCCCGGCTTCTAGCGCAACAACTATGCCACCAAGGAACTCTATTACCATACTCAGAGCTGACCACTAAATTTCCAGAATATCACATCCCCTTCTACAACTATATACAAATCCGTCACTTCTTGCAAAGCCTCCAACACAAAGACAACATTCATAGGGAACTTACACCCTTCGAACAGCTCTGCTCCAGAAATGAACCCCAAAGACACCTCATCTCGACCATCCACGCACTTTTCTCCACTCATCCAAACATCACAAATATTGCACTACTAAGTCAATGGGAAACTGACCTGAACACAACCTTAAACACAGATGATTGGAGAAATGTGCTCTACCGTATTCACAAAGGTTCCGGCAACGTAGCGACACAAGAATGCAGGTTCAAAATATACTCAAAATGGTACAGAACTCCCGACAAAATTAACAAATTTATACCTACAATATCCCCCAATTGCTGGAGATGCAACGCAGCCCAGGGTTCCCTTCTTCACATATGGTGGGAATGCCCACTCATTCAATCCTATTGGGCCGCGATTCACAGCCTAATCACCCAGATTACAACATACACCCCTGACTACACCCCAGCGCAATACTTACTCCATCACACCTCACTCCCCCAACGTGTATACAAGAAGTCACTAACTCTCCATCTTATGAATGCGGCAAACCTATGCATCCCTGTACATTGGAGAAGCACATCACCCCCCTCGATCCCAGAGTGGATCCGGAGAGTGGACAGGATAGCTGACATAGAGAATCTCATACACCAAGCATCCGACTCACCATCCAAATACTCTGATACATGGGCATGTTGGACCCATTTCAGGAAATCACATTCCACAGGCACGCAAACCAACCCACCTACTACTACTTCAGGAGATGACACTGGCCGGATAGCCTCCATAAAAAAAACACCAACCAATAATTTTTTCGCCCTGATCCTCCGTCTTAATTACCTTACATCCCCTTGAGATTACTATAGAATCAAGCTCACACCTAGTGTGTTCAATACATGGAACCAGAGAATCACATGTACAACAATGGAAATGTTATAGCTTTCTCTTATTTGTACCTTTGTACCATGCAATGCACTAGCTAACACACTATTACTGTAGACCTCTGTATTTCTGTATGGAAAACTTTCATTCACTTGGTATCAAATAGTTTACCCTTGTTATGAAACTTTATGTAGATCGTGGAATATTTCTTCGGTGTAAATCCACCACTGTACTGCCTTTTATACTTTATGAAAATCCAATAAAGTGCTTTAAAAAAAAAAAAAAAAAAAAAAAAAAAAATCTAATAACTGGTTGTGCCATCCTTGGCGACAATAACTGCAACAAAGCATTTGCGACAACTGGCAAGGAGTATGTTTTTGCAGCACTGTATATGACTTGTTGACAATCAATGGTACCAAAATATTACAGTATCTAAAAGAAAGGCCTGGCCTCAACTTTATAAATATCACTTACTGATTCAACATGCCCAGCTAGGCTCCTAAACTTGGATACTGTAAGTGGGAACAATATTTGGGAGAAACTCTCAATCAGACAGATTAGAACAACATTTTGACAGCACCTCAAAATGTTGGCCCAAGAAAATGCTTACAAGGCGCTCTCACATATAACACCAGATAGTATAGACAAATTTGTCCCTCATGCCTGGCCTAAGGCCACTCGCTTCTAAATACACCTATATAACATGCTCTGAACAGTTCTAAACACTAACCTTACTTGCAATCCATTGGAAGCCCTGTTATATAGGCCAAATCTGGGTCTCACTAAACGCGAGTGTAAATTTGTAGAATTTGCATTCTTAACAGTCAGGCAAAGGTTGGCTAAAGTATGGAAACAACCTACTATTAACTTTGCACAAATTAAACAGAGAATGATGTGCAATATGGCTCATGAGAAACTTACTGCAAAACTTAATGATACACATGCTAAATTCCTCAAGATCTGGATGTCTTGCATCTGACATCATCATGCCATGCAGGGGGCATGTTTCCTCCTGTGCAGTGGGCATCAGAATGCCAGACTTGGGAGACAGTCACTACCCACTGTCCAAGCTTTCACTTAGTGGCCTGCAAAGGGGTTAAAAATGCTAGGGGCTGTGGGAGACCCCTATTATAAGCAAAAGTAAGTTGACCGTGCTATTCTGGGTACCATTATTTTTTACTATAAGCAGTGTTTTTTTATTGGGATCTATGTAGGAGATCCAATACTCAGGTTGTTCAGACCTTGGTGACCAGAAGATCATGAGCGCTATATAGCAGGGGATATGAAAGAAGTCTGTTTTGTCTGCTCAGCAAAAGCTTTCTCTCCTGTGTTCCCTGCTCTAGCCAAAATCCTTGACATTTTACAGTCAGCGCGTTTCACTCTAATGCCGTGTACACACGGGCGGACTTTTGGACCGGACTGGTCCGACAGGACAAATCCGTCGGACAACCCGACCGGGTGTGGGCTTCATCAGACCTGCAAAATCAGACGGACTTTAGATTTGGAACATATTTCAAATCTTTCCGACGGACTCGAGACCGGTCGAAAAATCGGCTCGTCTATATACTAGTCCGACGGATGAAAACTGACGCTAGGGCAGCTATTGCTACAGGCTATCAACTTACTTATTTTAGTCCGGTCGTACATCATCACGTACGAATCCATCAGTGTGATCATGTGTAGGCAAGTCTGTTCATTCAAAAGTCCGTCAGAAGTCCATCAAAAGTCCGTCGAAAGTCCGTCGGAAAGACCGTCAGACCTTTGATGCCGAAAAGTCTGCCTGTGTGTACACGGCATTAGTATCATTTACACATTACATGGGTATTACAAATTATGTATATTAAAGTGGTATTAAACCCTAAAACAAACATTTATTATATTGCAGCTTACCATTTCTTGCATCTGATGGCTGCATTCATTTTCATCTGAAGATCCAGCCAGTAAGTCA
This sequence comes from Lithobates clamitans, assembly GCA_037952925.1. Classification (NCBI taxonomy): domain Eukaryota; kingdom Metazoa; phylum Chordata; class Amphibia; order Anura; family Ranidae; genus Lithobates; species Lithobates clamitans. The sequence goes on along the minus strand of JBBGZY010000305.1, from coordinate 4,531,075 downwards.
TTTGTAATCAAGTAATTTGTCAGGCTGCAATGATGGGCAAGGCTGCATATGGGCACTGATCATGCTGCAATGATGGGCAAGGCTGCAGATGGGCACTGATCATGCTGTAATGTAGGGCAAGACTGCAGATGGGCACTGATCAGGCTGCAATGATGAGCAAGGCTGAAGATGGGCACTGATCAGGCTGCAATGATGGGTGACATGGACATTCATTGTACTGTTCATTTAAGCACAAGAGAATCCATTTTGTTCTCACTGTTGAAATGTGTTCTGTAACCTTCACCTAACACACAGACACATCTCCTACTAAACGCTCTCTACTCCCCCCTCCCTTCTCAAGGTTTTACTTTTGCAATTGTTCTATTCGCTAGTTTTTAATAATATATTTCTATTTGTTAGCTTTTCATAACATATTGCTATTTGTTAGTTTTTAATAACATCTCACACCACCCCTTTCTTATCTATGTATAAAATAACATGTAATAATACATTTTTCACTGAACGGACATTTTAAACACAGTGATTGAGTCCTGTGAATCTGTTCCTGCAGCTGCAGTATTAACTTTGTTTTAGAGTCCCAATCAGAATTCAGTCATATCAGTCTTGGCGAGCCATAACAGGAGTTTGGCAGAGTCTCCAGAAGGAACCGCGCTTCGATCGGGATCATCGGGAAATGCAGACCTCAAATGCCGGCTAGGTAAGCTGCCCTTAAGCTTGCTATATTTCTGCCTTTTCCTATGTATCCTATCTGTCGGTTCTCAAGGAAACCAGACCACTCTCGGACCTTTCTGGTTGGGTAACGTGTGTGTGTGAATGTGTTTGTGCCCCCCTTCACGGGTTGGACTGTGTGTGGATAGGGAAAATCCTCTGCAGTTCCCTGAGTTGACTCCTTGTGGGCGACCTGGGTCAGAGGCGCATGGTAGGGTCAGATAAAACTCAGAGAAGAGAAGAGACGAGGAGGGTCTCTTAATGAGTGTTTTGTCTATTGTCATAAACCCCTTCTATCCACGTAGATAAGTGGAGACTATTCTTGTAAATCTGCAGATTTGCTGTACTATTTGTTTTAGAGGCAAGAGGGTATAGGCACAAGTAGAGAAGAGAGAAGACTGGCCAGTCATTATGGGCATTAAATTAATTAAGGGAATGAAGGGAGAGAGGCCTTCAGAAAATGCCCAGCGCAAGATGAGCGCTAGAGAATATATGAACCGAAGGTACGGTTCTGCCTATACTGAGCCCCTAGATAAATGGGTAGAATGGACAAAGGGAACAGCTAAACCTTTAAAATCTGAATGGACTTTTGATTTACAAGTATGGCAAACTTTTCTGCACGATTATGGCCCACTACTGTGCAGTGAAGGAACGTGGAGAATAGCTTGCACATGGGAGACAGAAGCTAAAGTAGCAAATCAAACTGGCTTGACGGAGATATTTAATAAAAGTACTGCCCAAATTTACTATGTTTGGCCAGAAGACTCTGTAGAGGAGGACCCCCCACCTTATGTGGCTGCCAGTTTGGCTTTAAGGGGTCCACGCACAAAAGCAAAAGAATTAGATTACATGGAACACACAAAAGATGAGCTATGCAATATAGTAGAGAGCAGAGGTTTAACAGCCCCATATCAACCTACAAAGAGGGATTTGGCTCGTATCCTAGAAACAGATGATTGGCATAAATCAAAAGGCACATATGCAAACCTAGATCTCTCTGAACTTAAGGCTTTGGCCAGAGAAAGAGAGATAGAGTCTGAACTTCCAGAGCAAACCATAATTTCCAAATTGTGGCAGCAAGATGAAGAGAGAAGGAAGGGAGATGCCAGCCCTTCTGCCCCTGGCATAGAGAAATCTGTTGCAGTTTATCCTGTCAGAACCAAATTAGTTTTTGAAGGTGATGTTGTTGACAGTAAGTCTCAAATTAAATGGCATGTACCTTTTAGTTCCCAAGATATGAGAGCCATATTAGAGGGATTGGGAGATCCTAGAAAGAATCCAATTGGGTTTGCAAACAAACTTAGTGCTGCACAGGAAGCATATGAGGCTTCTGCTACTGACATACATCAGCTTCTTATTAAAGCAGTGGGAAGCAACATGTCTGGCTATATACTTAAAGAATGTGGTGTAGACGTCAAAAATCTAGGTAAGATGGTTAGTGGATGGGAGGTTTGTGAGAAATTGAAGGAAAAATTGCCCCAAATATATGGATAAACCAGACATGATGAATTTATGAATGCTAAGCAAGGGAAAGAATAAGCAGCAGGGGCTTATTGGAGGCGGTTAAGTGATATGGCTGAGGAAGCAGGCATCAAAATAGAGGAAGAGAAGGCGGGAGAAACTGCAAGTCCATCTACACAACTGGTGAAACAAAGGTTTCTTGATGGTTTAATACCCCAGTTGAAAGAAAAGTTGTTCACAGCAAGGCCTGAGGCAGGCAATATGTCTATTCGAGACATCCTGCCTATCCTGTTATCCATAGAAAACAGGATTAACCAAAAAGACAGCAAACCCAAGGTAATGTACATGGGGAAGCAGAGAGGAAGAGGAAGAGGCAAAGGCAATTTCAGAAATCATGGCAATCGGGGACCAATTATATGCTACAATTGTGATGGGGAAGGACACATAGCCAAATTCTGCCATCTTCCTGACCGTAGACTAGGAAAGAGCTTAGAGGCCCCTCATGCTGATCCCAGTTCTCTGCCAAAAGCAGTGGATCAGGCATAGGAAAATGGCATGCCAGTATCAATCATGTTAAATAGGGGAGACAATGGTCCCGAGGCCAGAGTAAAAGTATTTTTACAAGAACTCCCCGTTCCTGGAGGAGAAACAGAATTAACCTGTTTAATTGATACTGGTGCAAGCCGAAGTGTTTTTAATATAGAGGACTTACCTCCAGGATTATTATCTACAAATGTTATCTCTGGTGTTGGCCTAACCGGGACCTCTACTGATTTGGTTGAGTCCAAGCCACTTAAACTCAGGCTAGGACAGCAAACAGAAATTGGCACTAAAGTGTTAGTTTCAGACACAGTTCCTACCAATCTTTTGGGAGCTGACATTTTGAACCAAATTTTAGCAAACATAGACTACACTCCTACAGGAGTCCGAGTGGTCAGTAGTCTATCAGGAGAAGTTTTAAATTCTGCCTGTGGAGTATTTTTAATCCAAGACTCCACTCTGCCATTTCCACCAGAATTGAAAGTGATTCCCACTGAATTATGGGCCACCAGCAAATATGATGTAGGTCTGCTGGATTGCACCCCAGTCATGATAAAAATTAAACCAGGAGCCCATCTCCCACAGATTAAACAGTACCCACTGAGTATTGCTCAGACTGAGGGGATAAAGGATCAAATCACTTAACTGAAAGCAGCAGGGGTTGTTGTACCAATTAAGTCCCAAGTCAATACACCCCTGTTCCCAATTGCAAAGAAGCCAGACAAGAAGGGTGGGCAGGTGACATATCGCATGGTGCATGATTTGAGAGCCATTAACAATATAATAGAGGCAGATACCCCGATCGTGACCAACCCCCGCACTTTACTAAGTGGAATACCTGCCTCCAGCACCTGCTTTACAGTGATTGATCTTGCAAATGCTTTCTTTTCGGTGCCCCTGCACCCAGATTGCTGGCACCTTTTTTCATTTACCCATGATGCCCAAAAGTTAGCATGGAGAAGATTGCCCCAAGGCTGTGTGAGTATCCCGTCTGAATATAATACTGCGTTAAAGCAAGTATTGGACCAATGGTCCCTCTCACACCCAAACACTGTTTTGCTTCAGTACATAGACGATTTGCCTATTTGTTCTGATACAAAGGACATTTGTAGCAGAGAAACAGTAAACCTTCTCATGTTTCTCTATAACAGTAACAACAAAGTTAGCAAAGATAAGCTACAATACTGCAAAGAGAAAGTGATCTTCCTGGGTCACTGCATTTCACATGCAATCCGTCACCTAACCCCAGATCGAGTTAAAACTCTACAAAACTTTGAAAAGCCAAGAAATGTCCGGCAACTACGTGCCTTCCTGGGGTTAGTGGGATATTGTAGGGACTGGATTCCAAATGCATCAGAACTTATGGCTCCTCCATATGAGGCTACCACTAGAAACCCTTTCAAACTCACATGGGACAATGAATTGCAGATGAAGGAGCTTATTAAAATTTTGTCTGAAGCTTCCGCCATTGGACTTCCTGACTATACTAAGACTTTCTCGTTGTTCTGTCATGAAGTCAATGGATTTGCTGCAGGTGTACTCACCCAGCTACATGGAGACAAACAGAGGCCTGTGATGTATGTATCAGCCTCATTAGACCCTGTCATCAAAGGCTCCCCCAGTTGTATGCGAGCCATAGCAGCCTGCATTTTGCTGCTAGACAAAGTAATGGAGCTTGTACTAGATTCTGCTCTGATCCTGTATGTGCCACATGCAGTACAGGAAATCATGAATCAAGTAAATACTAGACATGTGTCTGCCAGTAGATTTGACAAGTACCAGTCTGCTCTTTTTGCTCCATCGATTTTAACAATCAAACGATGTGTTACTTTAAATCCGGCTACTCTTCTTCCTATAATTGATGAGGAAGATGCAACAAATGGTACTGATGTAGAACCTGAGAGTTTTTCTCATGATTGTATGGCTCTTATGGAGGTAGAAAGGGCCTCTGTCACACCAGCAAAAGATGAGCCCTTATCAGATTGTGACACACACTTATTCGTAGATGGTTCCAGATTTTACACTGATGATGGTCAGCCACACACAGGGTTTGCTGTAACCACTACAGACACCATTTTACATCAGGAAGCATTGAAACCCCAGATGTCAGCACAGGAAGCGGAGTTGTATGCTGTAGTCAAAGCATGTCATCTCCTATAGAATCAAAGGGGAAATGTTTACACTGACAGCAGATATGCATTTGGAATAGCCCATGATTTTGGGCCTATCTGGAAAGCACGGCACTTTCTGACTAGTGCAGGGAAGCCAGTGAGACATGCAAAACTCATAGAGCGGCTATTTGAGGCCTTTCAGAAACCAGCAGAAGTTGCCATCTTGAAGGTAAAAGGGCATGCAAGGGGAAATGACATGACAGCCAGAGGAAATGCTTTAGTGGACCAAGCGGCAAAGGATGCTGCCCTTATGGCATTTGGAGTCACACCCACTGTAGGGGTCGCCCAGGTAGCGGGGACAGATTCCCCTCATCAAGAGCAGTGGGATGTAGAAACTCTAATTCAGTTGCAGAACCAGGTCCCTGATGAAGAGAAGGATAAGTGGATCAAACGTAATGCTACCCAAAATCAGCAGGGCCTGTGGAGCGCTGACAACAGGTGGTGTCTACCCAGGAGTTTGTACCCAGTTTTAGCACAGCTGGCACATGGCGTCAGTCATCTTGCTAAGGGCGCGATGGTGGCACTTACTGACTGCTATTGGATAGCACCTGGATTTAGTGCATTTGCAGCCAGGTTTTGTGCTTCATGTCTCACTTGTGCTCTGTACAATGCAGGGAGGCCTGTTCATGTTCCCCAAAGGCATTCTCCAAAGTCAGATTTCCCTTTCCAAAGAATTCAAATAGACTACATTCAGATTCCCAGAATAGGCACCTATGAGTTTGCTTTAGTGTGTGTTGACATGTTTTCAGGTTGGCGCGAGAGCTGGCCAGTAGCCAAAGCAAATGCAAAAACAACAGCAGGGAAAATTTTGAATGAAATAGTTTGTAGATATGGAGTTCCTGAAACTATTGAGAGTGACAGAGGAACCCATTTTACTGGGGAAGTAATGGAAGAGGTAATGGAAGCACTTCACATACAGCAAGCTTTCCATACACCTTATCATCCACAAAGTAGTGGTAAAGTTGAGAGACTTAATGGAATTTTGAAAAACAGATGTGCAAAAATTAAAGCAGATACAGGAAAAGGATGGGTGGAAGCTTTGCCATTAGCCCTATATTCTGTACGAACTACCCCTAAACAACCACATGGGCTGTCCCCCTATGAGATTTTATTTGGAGGGCCACCCAAAACAGGGCTATATTTTCCCCAACAGTTGCAGGCTTCTCACTCTAATCTGTTAGAATATGTTCAGATTTTGCAAAGAACATTGAATAAAATACATGAAGGTGTTTATAAATCTATCCCCGACCCAGATTCTGTTTCAGGTATTCACAGAATCCAACCAGGTGACTGGGTGGTGGTCAAGCGACACGTCAGAAAGCCACTAGAACCAAAATTTGACGGACCACATTTGGTGCTTTTGACAACCGGTTCTGCTGTCAAGTTGGAAGGAAAGCCCACCTGGATTCATGCCAGTCACTGCAAGAAAATCCTGAAGTGATGATATCCTTTGAAAAAAAGATGATAATGTTTCTTTTCTTTTTGTTGTTTGTGAGAACTGAGACATGAAAACATAACCCTTTCATCCAAATGTTAAAATTGTATGCAACCCATAGCAACGCTAGTAACTGCTGCGTGTGTTCTCACTTACATCCCCAAACAGGAACAATACCCATGATAGCAATGCCTCTCAATTTCACTGATCTAAACAGGACCAGAATAAATGGCTCATACATAGTCTCCACAGTTAATGAGCACAGATCAGTAACTTTGATGGTTTCGAAACAGATAAACACTCCACAGATTTGTTTAAACATTACATGCCCATTTAACACTAAATGTACACGGTTGGGCAATTCAGATTGCACTGGAGCAAAAATTACAGTTTATGGAGGAAACTATGGTCAATATTATTATATCCCAGATCCAGAACTAAATAGAACCCTTTATAGTACAAATTGCTCACAGTTTCCAATATGTGAAAATATCGGTTTCCTGAGATTCCATGTTATTGCTTCCAGGTTTTTTTAGGAGCAGGCATACCGTCCATACGTAGAGGGTTATATTATATATGTGGAAATAAAGCTTACGCCTGGCTTCCTACTAATGTTACAGGTACATGTTATATCGGGAAGTTAGTACCTGCTTTGGCTGTTCGCAAAGATACAGTGTGACCAGATCAAAGTCCAGAATACCCTTTAGTGTTCAAAAGAGAGCCAATCACTGAAGGTGACACGGCATGGTCATGGTTCCCTTCCTGGACAGGATGGGGAATTGAAGCAATGAAAAGACTAAATAATTACACTAGAATTGTAGATGAGATTATTAACCTTACTACCACTGATATAGGTTTATTAAATGAAGAAATGGCTCAGCTTAAAAAAGTAGTATTAGAGCAACATATTAACGCTAAATTATCTCACTGCAGCTCAAGGTGGGATGTGTAAGGTATTTCGCACTGACTGTTGTATATACATTTCTGATAATGCGGACATTATTAAAGGGCATCTTGCTAAGATAAGAGAACTACAGAATAAGGCCAGAGATATTGCTAAAGATGAATGGAACCCCTTTCAGGGTTTAGGTGGTTTTGGTGATTTTTTATATGGCATAGCAACATGGTTACAGAAACTAGGCGCTTACATTGTGATGTTCCTATTTCTCATGTTTGTTATTTACTTCCTCATCAGGCTATGCCTCTGTGTGACCCGCTTTACCAACAAATGTACCACCAGCCCTGATGAACCCATTATTGTGAGAAAGCTAGGAGAGAGTTGAACAGGAGGCCGTCTCTCTGCGCCAATGTAACAGAAGTTACCAGCAATCGGCTGAACGTAACGCGGAGAAGAATGGTGTCAAATAAACAAAAGGGGGGAAATGACATGGACATTCATTGTACTGTTCATTTAAGCACAAGAGAATTCATTTTGTTCTCACTGTTGAAATGTGTTCTGTAACCTTCACCTAACACACAGACACATCTCCTACTAAACGCTCTCTACTCCCCCCTCCCTTCTCAAGGTTTTACTTTTGCAATTGTTCTATTCGCTAGTTTTAATAATATATTTCTATTGTTAGCTTTTAATAACATATTGCTATTTGTTAGTTTTAACATCTCACACCACCCCTTTCTTATCTATGTATAAAATAACATGTAATAATAAATTTTTCACTGAACGGACATTTTAAACACAGTGATTGAGTCCTGTGAATCTGTTCCTGCAGCTGCAGTATTAACTTTGTTTTAGAGTCCCAATCAGAATTCAGTCATATCATGGGCAAGGCTGCAGATGTGCACTGATCAGGCTGCAATGATGGACAAGGCTGCAGATGGGCACCGATCAGGCTGCAATGATGGGCAAGGCTGCAGATGGGCACTGATCAGGCTGCAATAATGGGCAAGGCTGTAGATGGGCACTGATCAGGCTGCAATGATGGGCAAGACTGCAGATGGGCACTGATCAGGCTGCAATGATGGGCAAGGCTGCAGATGGGCACTAATCAGGCTGCAATGATGGGCAAGGCTGTAGATGGGCACTGATCAGGCTGCAATGATGGACAAGATTGCAGATGGGCACTGATCAGGCTGAAATGATGGGCAAGGCTGCAGATGGGCACTGATCAGACTGCAATAACGGGCAAGGCCGCAGATGGGCACCAATCATGCTGCAATTATAGGCAAGGCTGCAGATGGGCATTGATCATGAAATATCTGTGTGTTTACTGTTTAACATGTCAAGGGATTTGTATTTCTCTTAAGCCAGTTTAAGATATACCACAAATGTTAGCATTTAGCTTTATTATTTTTATCATATAAATATACAGTACTATACAACAAGTCTGCCTCATGTATGAAAGTGATTGATTTTCTGATGAAAGTTTTCAATATAAAGGACTGTACAAATGCATGTGAATATAGTGTCTTTCAATGATTTGTTCATGTTCTTAACACTTTATAGAACCTCTATAGCAGTATCTGATCTACAAGCCATTTGTGCTCTGGAGTTTTAGCAGAATGGCCTCTGTCTCTTTTATTACATTTCCCCTTTCCTCCCACTGTTTTTTGTACTGAGGTTGGGTTCACACTATCTTTGCATGCAGCTCACAGCAGGGGTCCATTGCGTCCATGTTCACCATTTCAGGTCCGATTTCAGCCTGAATTTTTTAACTGAATTTGGACCACAGAGGAGATATGGGAAGCGTCTCCATAAAGAGCCAGTCAAAATCTCCTGCTTTTGCGAATTGGATATGAGGAAACCCGCATTCAATTCGCAATAGTGTGAACCCAGCCTGATGCAAAGAGCCGCACTGCACCTCATACCTCTAGGTAAAGTGTATGAACTGTTGTTTATGGCAAGATGAGCAAAAAGAGAGTTTGTGCATGAGCCAAATTGTCTATAAAATGCTGTTAAAATTTTGGGACCAGCTAGTAACATAGCTGCATAACTTTAATGGACAGACAAAATATCTTGGCATAGTCATAATTTTTTAAACAGTAGGTAGATGTCAGATGAACATACTCCATTTCCCTGGTTACTAGTTGACTTATCCTCCAGTTTGACCTTGTAGTTTTATTTTGCGTTCATACCAGTTTGCTTAGTCATGCATGTTGAAGTAATTTCCCAATAGTTAAATACTTGTAAAATATAATTATAATTATAAGGTAAATTAATGATGATAATTGCTTTGGGCTATAACATGTTTTTATCTAGTCTTTGATAATACCCTTAAATAAAAAAGATCCTTTATATAGAAGTGCACAACACGTATTAATTCTATTGTGTAAAATTAAACAAAAATGCTTGCTCTGTTCAGTACATTTTTTAGATAATAGCTTACAAAATATACAAGCTATATTTTTAAGGTAAAGGAGCCAATAGCGACTTGAATGGAAATGAATTGGGAATGAATTATAGAAGGGCTCAGGGGTCTAGGGTAATGTCGGATGCATTTTCTCTATTTGAACATAGTAATTTAATGCAATAATTACTTTATGGTAAAACAAATATGTCAACGTAGTGCTTGGAAATGCATAAAGAATTCAGCATATTACACCTCAAATGGGATTATTTTCATCTTATTCTAGCTAAGAAAGCAGTAGGATATTTTAAAAAAATGGCTCACAGTGCTGTCAAGTGGCCATATCCTTCACACACTGTTCTGACCAAAGATGTGCGGCAAACCAATTACATTTTGTTTTGCAAACTGTATCCAATCATACCGTGGCCTTGTGGGATAACAGTAGTCTATGAATACTTACTAGTTATGACTTAGTGAGTCAGTAAAAATGTGAGCTGACCAAAAGGCACATTATTTCTTTCTAAATGCAATGAAGATTTGTATGTTTTGTTTTTGATTATGATCAGAACAAAAAACATTTAACTGTCTCTTTCTTTCCTTTCTTTCTTTCTTTCTTTCTTTCTTTCTTTCTTTCTTTCTTTCTTTCTTTCTTTCTTTCTTTTTTTCTTTTTTTCTTTCTTTCTTTCTTTCTTTCTTTCTTTCTTTCTTTCTTTCTTTCTTTCTTTCTTTCTTTCTTTCTTTCTTTCTTTCTTTCTTTCTTTCTTTCTTTCTTTCTTTCTTTCTTTCTTTCTTTCTTTCTCTCCCTTTATTTTTTTTATATTATATATAGGGCAGTACAGTGGCTTATTTGCTAGCTCTTCTGCATGGCAGCACTGGGTTCATTGAGTTTGAACGTTCCCCTTGTGCTCATGTAGGTTTCTTCTGGGTACTCTGGTTTCCTCCCACACTCCAAAGACATGCTGGTAGGTTAATTGGCTCCTGACTAAATTGGCCTTAGTATGTGTATATATGTGAGTTAGGGGCCCTAAATTGCAAGTTTCTTGTGGGCAGGGACTGAGGTGAATGTACTACATATATGTAAACCACTGTGTAAATTGTTACACCAGTATATATATATTTATATATATTTATATATTTATAAGTCACATGCATAAAAATTATTGCGGCGCTGAAGTAAATTTGCTGTCCCCTCAAAATAACTCAACACACAGCCAATAATGTCTGAACCGCTGGCAACACACAGCCATTAATGTCTGAACCACTGGCAACAAAAGTGAGTACACCCTGTCCCCTTCCCGTCCTGTCCCCTTCCCCTACGCGTGTTCGCTACAAGGGGTATTTCGTATCTTCATCAGGGATGAGTGATTTGATTGGACGGTTCACCGTCCAATTTAATCCCCCCCTGATGAAGATACGATATACCCCTTGTATCGAACACGCGAAGGGGACAGGACGGAACATTATACATACAACCTGTTGGGACAGATTAGCACGCCACCCCATACCGGCCGCTGTTACCCATTCGTCTCTGCTGTTTTAGTGTGGGGCCCTTAAGCGCCTTGTTACTGTGAGTACCCATTGCAGGATTTGTTTATGATTTTAATAAATTTAGTACATACTGCACCATGAAGTCCTTTTTATGTTGATATATTGAGGTACAAATGGGACTGCTGTGAGGAACAGAGGCACCAGTGCAAATCTATCCAGGACCCTGCATATAACATCGAACCCAGAGAGGTTCTAAGGCGCATTCTGACCAAGATTAATTGCAAGGTTGCACGCCCTAAGGTGAGGGGCTATCACCGGGGGGGAGCACTTGTATGAGCGTACAGCACCTTAGTTTGTGTTCATCATAACACATGAATGGATTGTGGAAGATCTGTGGACTGTTAATTTGATCATTGCACAGCAACACAGCACTGAATTGCATAGAATCACATGGATGCAATACTATAGACACCCCCCAGGTACGATATTTAAAGGAAAATTTCATTTTTTTTTAACTTTAAGCATCATTAAAATCACTGCTCCCGAAAAAAAACAGCCGTTTTTAAACGTTTTTTTTTGCATTGATACATGTCCCCTGGGGCAGGACCCGGGTCCCCAAACACTTTTTAGGACAATACCATGCAAATTAGCCTTTAAAATGAGCACTTTTGATTTCGAACGTTCGAGTCCCATAGACGTCAATGGGGTTCTAATGTTCGTGCGAATTTTCGGTCCTAGTGCAAACCGAACCGGGGGCTGTTCGGCTCATCCCTAGTCCACAATAGATCTATGAAGATCTGTTGTGAAAAACAGCGAACGAAAATCAATTGACCTAAAATCAACTGTTTCCACTTGAATTCCGGGCTGGCCAGTGAATGGGGTAAGTACAGGTGCTGCAGAAGTGGTGGGCTCCCAATTAGGATTGGCAAATGCAGCAGGAAGGGCACTATGGGCTTGAAGGGCCTCTCTTTATCTTCTTGGTGGCTATGGGACACTACTTGTGCTAACCATTGCACCATCTTGAAATGCACTTATGGGACTCGCCACGTCACCATGTGTTACTGCAGTGCTGGTTTGACTATGACCAGGATTTATCATAGCTGCTGGTGCTTGCCAGTTCATCAGAAGGATCAGCGGCACTAGTACTGGCTCTTTGCTCCATACGAGAACCCGGAGGTTCTTGCACCTCAACAACAGAAGAACGGGGTTGGGTACGCCTGACCTTAGCAGGGACCACCACTCCATCATCAGATCTATCTGTCAGGGTGCCACTGCTGTCTACCGGTTCATATACTGAGCCTGAATCTGACAGATGGGTGACCCATCACACTCATCTGTCATGTTTAGCAACGTGTAGGCCTCTTCACTAGTGTACCTCTGTTTTGACATTTTGGCCTCTAAATTTACTGGTACAACTAGTGCAACCCATAGGCAAAAAGAGCACCTAATAGTCAGAGCCTGCTTCAATCGCTACCAAAAAAAATAACTGTTAGCACTAGCAGGAATTAGGTCTGACTCTGCAAATGCTGCAGTTTTGTGTGCTGTGTTTTGTAAGTTTCAGTAATCAATTTATACTGCACTTGGGTGGGCTGGGGTGGGCTACGCTGGGTGAAGGGGCTAAACGCATGTGCTAGCGGTATCTGGGCTGATACCGCTAACACTGCATTTTTGGGAACACCTAAACTACTGGGGACGCTAGTATAGATCTGATCAGATCAAATATATTGATCTGTTCAGACACTATACTAGTAAGGGAGGTGTATGGTGCATGCGTGGGTGTTAGCGCTACTGGCACTAATCTGATGCTGCCTGGGACTCATCCTAACTGATGCTAAAACCTGTACTGGGGGGTGATCAGGGGGTTAAATCTTTAGTCAGTAATATATGGAGGATACCCTGTTGCTATAAAAACCTTATGGTGACAGTAACTAGCTAACTGGCTAACTAGCGTCACCCGTGACACTAAATCAAAAAAGAGATCTGTACACTATACTAGTGACACTGGTGACAGGGGGTGAAAGGGTTAACTGGGGGGTGATCAAGGGGTTAAACCTTTATTAGGGTGTTAATAGGGGGTACCCTAGACTTACATGGGCCTACTACTAACTGCCCTAATGCTGATTAGTGTCACACACATTAGATGACATCACTTCCTCTGCCTGTGTTTACACTGATCACCAGGTCCAGGCCAGAAATCATTGGCCTGGGCCTGGAAACTGATCGGTTCTAAAGCGAATCTGATCGCTGCACGCGCGTCCCCTAGCCAGCACCCTGGCACCCATGATGGCAATTCGCGAAGGAGAGCCAACTTGCCACAGTACAACTGGGGCGTGTGGTCGGCAACTAGTTAAAGTGCATACACATACACATTTCCACATCTTTATTAGATTTTGTTAATAAGCACCCCCATCATGTCTTGGAGGCCAACAAGGAGAGGCAGATGCTCCCATGGCACTGTGAGGGGGCCAGCAGTGTATGTGTCCACAGGCAAATGGGGACGTGGTCAGTCCTCAGGCAGGGCATCATTTCCTCTGTGTTAGTGATGTTGCCCATGCTATCCAGCCACAGCATGCATCCTCATCCTCAGTCACCCAAGCAGAGACTAGTATGCAGTCCATGGAACCTGCCAGAGTGGCTAAATCTGGCTCTGTGTCTGGACACCCAAAGACCAATTTTTCTGCACCTGTTTGACAGGTGCATATCATTTCAATTTTTGACAGCAAGGCAATTCTTGCGTTCATCAAGAGTACCTCTATAGGGTTACCAATTATTCCGCACCTGTTTGACAGAAGCATATTATTTCAATTTTTGACAGCAAGACAATTCTTGCTTTCATCAAGAGTACCTCTATAGGGTTAAGGTGTGAAGACACCACCGACACCCAAAGATACAATTTTTCCACCCCAGTTTGACAGGTGCATATCATTTAAATATTTGACCACAAGGCCAATTCTTGCTTTCATCAAGAATACCTCTATAGGGTTAAGGTGTGAAGGTGCCACCAACACCCAAAGACCAATTTTTCCGCATCTGTTTCACAGGTGCATATTACTTAAATTTTTGACAGCAAGGCCAATTCTTGATTTTATCAAGACTACCTCTATAGAGTTCAATGAAAAGGTACCTCCGACACCCAAAAAACAATTTTCCACACCTGTTACTTCTATCCAAAGTCTGCGTAAGAGACACCAAAATGTATTCAAAAAATCTGCAATCTTGTTTCCAGTGCACTACATTGTGGCCTCATCATACAGACGGGCTCCCCAAGCCCTTTATAAAATAAAGAAAGCTTGCAGGGAAAATGTCATTTTCATGTTCTAAGGTTTTGGTGCGAACCGAACAGGGGGTTGTCCGGCCCTTCCCTATTCTATTCTATTCACACCAGGTTAAAACATTGTTGGTTAGTTACTGTTAACAACAAGGTACACATTTTTGTTTGCATAATCCTATAATCCCAGCCTTGTTGAACTGATTCATAAGTATTTCTTACCACTTTATATAAGTCTTTCTAAAATAAAAAGACTACAAACAAATGTTAAAGTGGAGGTCAGCTCTTCTATCAGTTGATTCCCATTTTGAATACACATAGTACATAGCCGAAGAACACCAATGAAAAAATATTCCTCTGGGTAAAACCCTTAAATTATGCTATGTAGTAAATTCTGGAAAACTGGTCCAAGGAACATTTTCAATCTTTGTTCACCTCTATCCTAATCATTGTAATGTAATAATACTTAGGCAATGTCAGTAATCTTAATAAAGTGGTTTAACCACAATAAATATTGAATGTCTAACTAAAGTCTGAGCTTCCTTACTGATGTATTTCTTAAATTTAAATGGTTTTGCTACATTTTATTAATAGGATATATCTACATATTTAAAACAAGATATTTTATGTGCTTTTCTGGGGCACACAGGGATAGTATGAGATCTGCATTTACAGTCTCTGTATTGTATCACATTGTAGTAGCTATACTAGATCTGTTTATGGTTTCATACTATTAGTTTTCTCTTTATGTCTTTTATTCTGGGAAGCAGAGGACTTATGAAGTGCTTTAGTAACAAGTTCAGATTTCCATAAAATGCATGCAGCCTTCTGAATAAATTATAACAGGAAAAGAAAATGGAAAAATAGAAAGAATTATATATGTAACAACTGTAAATAGTGACACCCACAGGCCAGATGAATGAATACTTATTATCTTGGTAATAGTACAAAATAGTATTTTTCCTTAATAAAGAAAAATACAGATAACAACAATATAAATTATATTACAAAAATAGTGTTATGCATATTAAATACATCACACAATTCTTGGTCTACCCAGAGTATCGCTAGGTTTTGGTTCCTAAACTCAAGTTTGGTTATCAGTAGAAATAGAAAACTATCCTTCTTCAATTGAAACTTCTAAAAAGATCCACCTAACACAAACGCAAAAGACTGCTTCCATTCAATATGTGTCTATCAGACATTTTATAGGTATAAGGTCCTTATCAGATTGAAAAATGTGTATTGTCCCTGTTTTAATAAGTCAGTTTTCTTTACTCTAACTAGAGATCCAGGCTGAATGTGTACTTTTCTCACACCATATTTCTAATGAGTATATGCCTTAATATATTTTGTAGATTTAAACAGTCATGGCAACTGATAATCTCAGAAGAAGTGGACTTTGTGGGAGTTGTATATCTGCAACACATAGTTTAGTGCATTCTTGTCTGCTATGTAGCAGTTCAGCTGGTGATGCTTGTGGTAGTGGCATGTCTAGTCACTATGTAGGCATGCAATAACTCTGTAGTAAAAACTTTCCAAGATTTCTGTGTAAGATTTGCAGTCTGAAGATCTTCTTTAGGACTTCTGTTGATTATCTTAGTTTCTACATTCGCTTGGGGGTAGTAATCTGAGGATTTCCTATGCACAATATTTCTCTGTCTAGGGAGGGATCAAACTCACATGAAACAAATTGTGGTTCATTGTCAGGCACTAAACCCTTTAGGTTACCTTCTCTGTTCAAGATTGTGAACAAAACATGTAATTACAGTAGCAGTAGTTATATTTAGTAGAAATGCAATTTCTGCCACCTATTTACTGTAATATTTCATTAATGGTATAACAAATTGGCAGTCCACAGGGACCTCTGTGAAACGACCTCAATATCAATATCAACTACTCCAAAGAAAATCATGAAATTGCCCTGGCTGGAATAGTGAATTGTGTGTGACAATGGATTTGCCATAGCTCTGACAAAATATGCAAGACTGAAATGCAATTATTATTTGGGCATCAAGGTCTGGTGATCAGTACAGTGAGTAATGAGATCAATGGTCAAGCAACTGAGGACAGTTCATGCCTAATCATGTAGTAAATTTCTAGTGATCCGAATTTGGCTATTTGCTTTGTGTAAACTGCTATCATTTTACTTATACTGGGCATGCAAGACAAGCTTTTTTAATTCAGATGCAGTAATTGCTTCAATACAGTAAAGGCCACAACTTTAACATTTTCAGTCTGTGTATTATGCAGCGTACACATGATCAGGATTTTGGTCGGAAAAATATATGATGGCTTTTCCGATGGGATTCAGCTCAACCTTGCCTTGCATACACACGGTCACACAAAAGTTCGCTGAACTTTCGACTGTCAAGAACGCGGTGACGTACAACACTATGACGAGCCAAGAAAATGAAGTTCAATGCTTCCGAGCATACGTCGAATTGTTTCCGAGCATGCCTAGGCATTTTGCGTGTCGGAATTGCTACAGACAAACGCATTTTTGGATAGGAACTTTTTCCAACCGAAAGATTGAGAACATGCTCCCAATCTTTTGCTGGCTGGAATTCGGCCAACAAAAGTCTGATGGAGCATACACACGGTCGCATTTTCTGACCAAAAGCTCTCATCGGTCTTTTGCTGGCCGAATTTCTGATCATGTGTACGTGGAATTAGTAGTAATAACCAAGACAAACAATCAGCAATAATATTTTTCTAGTCTGGTTTGTTTTGCATTAATTTATAAAAATTGGGGAGCCTTGCTGACCCTCTGACTATATGCATTCCTGCTTGCCTTAGTCCCTTTGAGATAACACATGCTAGGGCTTCTTTTTCTAGAGTAAACTGCTTTTATTTTGTTTTTGTATGTGCTCTTGAAGCAAAAGCAACACTTTTCTCTACCTGGTCTAAATAGCACAGTAGAACTCAAAACACACACCAAGGCCATAGTCTGAAGCATCTGTGGTAACAATAGTAGGTAGAGGAGAATCATATACTGCTAGTGCTTGATTGGTCACAATGAGCTGTTTAACTGATTCAAAGCTATGCTGGATGGTTTCTGACCAGTCTATGCTTGCTTTTCCATGTAGTAATGCTCACAATGGCTCCAAAATTGAAACACTATTAGGAAAAATTTTAAAATGCGTGAAGTAGGTCTTAAGAAATGCATGGATCAGGTGTTTTATCACAGCTTTCATGTTTCCAAGGCAATAGTCTCTCTTAGGTATAATATGAGCCACATATAACAGCTGATAGCAGCATTTAGAAAACAATTTTTCACTCCTGAAGATTCAATGTGCTTTAGAACAACTTGAGGGCCCATTCACACCACATGCAGTGAAACGCACGGAAAGTAGGTCATATGGGTTCCAAAGGCATAGTTCACACCAGTGCAGTGCGTCCCAGTGCATTTCAGTTCCAGGAAAGAAAAAAGTACAACACACAGCTTTTTGTGTGCACAGAACTGTACTGGAACATGGTAAAAGCATCAAAAATGCATCAGTAATGCACCAAACACCAGTACAATGAAAAAAAATAGGGAAAAAAATCATCTGGAATGCATCCGGAAAAGAAACAAAAGTGCACTGGAAAGCATCAAAAATGCATGCAGAAACATATCCGGAACGGATTTGGAGGACATTTTTCTGGTGTGAATGGGCACTTAAAGTGCTTGTAAAGTCTTGTTAAAAAAAAAAAGAAAGAAATAACAAACATGTCATACTTACCTCTGTGCAGTTGGTTTTGCACAGAGCAGCCTGGAT
Organism: Lithobates clamitans; assembly: GCA_037952925.1. Lineage (NCBI taxonomy): Eukaryota > Metazoa > Chordata > Amphibia > Anura > Ranidae > Lithobates > Lithobates clamitans. The sequence continues at coordinate 4,512,938 of JBBGZY010000305.1, read as the reverse complement.
CCTCCTCTTCTCGGGTCCCTTTTTGCTGCTCCTGGCCCCTCCCTTCTATATAGTGCCCCCACAATCAACAGCTTCCTATGGGGGGCACTGGAGCTGAGTCAAAGCTCCTTGTGTCCATTCAGACACAGAGTCCTTGCCCGGCCCCACCCCCTCTCTCCCCTGATTGGCTGACTGACTTTGATTGACAGCTGTGGGAGCCAATGATGCCACTGCTGTGTCTCAGCCAGGAGGAGTATCCTGGATGGGTTAGACATTCGTGGACATTGCTGGAGAGAGATGGGGCTCAGGTAAGGCTGCTACACACTAAAGTTTTTTGTGTGAAAAATTTCCGAAAAAAAGCACTGGGCTTTTCCAACATTTAGATATTGTACTTGAAGCATTAAAAAATTTTGGTGGGGGGGGCGCATGCGCGGCGCCAAAGGAAATGGACGCCTGACACAGTAGCTCCGCTCCACCCGGGCCTTTCACGGCTTCCCGAGGGCTATCAACTGCTCAAATACACTCGTTTCCTGCACCCCTCGAGCCACATAACACTGGTGCATGCCGTCGAAGAGAAGGAAATCCCGTGGCTCCGCTCAGAATACCCTAACTCACTATCTCCTCCGCACACGGGAGCGTTACAGCATGTCCCAAGATGGCGCGGCAGGGAAGGGAGACTCCCCGGCTCAAACTCCCACATCGCAGCAGACACCATCCCGGTCTACATGCAGCACGAGTGAGTACCACACTACCCTCTCTAAGGCTGACCTGGACAGCAGTCTGGAAGCAATGTATACCAAACTGGCTTCCAAATTTCAGATGGAACTGCAGAAAACTTCCCACACCCTATCACAAGAAATTGCGGCCCTAGGCTCACGTACCGAGCTCCTTGAGACCAAGCACGATGAGCTGGCTTTGGCCTACAACGACCTTAGTCGGGAACACGACTCATTGGCCGCGGCTCTTTCGGCGATCCAAGCCCAAGTCGAAGATCTCGACAACAGAAATAGGCGCAATAATTTGCGCCTTAGAGGTATCCCAGAATCAGAGACTGATCTTATCCCTGCAGTTATCCGTCTATTTAAATCACTGCTCCCGGAGTGTGACTCCTCCGCATTTAAGTGTGATCGCATTCACAGAGCGCTTCGCCCAAAGCCTCCTGATGATAAACCACCTAGGGATGTGATCCTCTGCTTAAAAGATTTTCTCATCAAAGAGGATATCCTAAGAGCCGCACGAAACAAGCAAAGGATTATGCTGGACAATCACCAAATCCAGATCTACCCGGATATTTCCCCTGCTACCCTCGACAGACGGAGAAGCTTAAAGGAAATAACCACCGCACTCCAATCCGCTCATATTCGATACAGATGGGGCTTCCCGTTTAAGTTGCTGGTCCCCCACAATGGCACCACCTTTTCAGCCACTTCCCTACTCGAGGGCCAAGAAATCCTAGTGAAACTGGGCCTTCTTGATGCAGCGGCCATCCGCCGCCCACCGCTGACCCCTCGTCCGGCCCCCATCTGGCAAACCCCTCCATCACGAAGAGAAAGACGGAGAATCCGTTACGACGTCGGAGAAGGCATCGCAGAACTTCCACGGTGACTCTTCTGATACCCACCATTCCTTCACCTATATGACGCATGACACTGTTTCTTCCATCACCTTATTACAGGCGACAGTCCCGCGGAGCCGTGACATGTCCTCCCCACCCAGCAAAAGTTCCGTTTGACACCACAGGCTACGTACTGGTTTGAACTTTTTTTTTCTTCTTTTTTTCTTTTTCTACTTTTTTTTGCGAGCCTCACAGGTTTTTCCCCATAGGGGGAACTAGAATACTAGCTGGGTTCGAGACCAAGTTGTCTCGTTAATAAAGGTTTCTTTTAATAGCCTTTACTGTTAACAGGTAAAGATTCGTTTACCTGACTTATTTTTGACACTAGACTTTATGTCTAGCTATATAATTTTTTATTTGTGTGTTTTTCTTCTTTTTTTTATTCAACGTTTTTCTACAGCTGTTCTCCTTTTACCTGGTCAGTCACTTTACAGTCTTAAAAGTTTGCTCTCCCGATATTATGCTAATACGATAGAAATGCTCTCTCCTGGTATTGGCCTGAATGTGAATTTCATGTACCTCTTTTTCCACTTGATGTTTGACTTAGTGACAGCACCCCTGCTGGGCCTAGCTTGCTTGATACACAACCCCTCTTGCATGCATAGTATGTTACCTTTTCTGCCTGACAGCACAATATTGACCTATCATGGCAATCACCTGTACCTCGCATAATGTAAAGGGGTTTAACTCCCCTATTAAAAGACGTAAGGCGTTTGATCTTTATAACCAGATGGGCACCAAGATTCTCCTACTTCAGGAGACACACTTCTCCCACTCCTCACACCCAAAATACCTCCATAAAAGCTTCCCTCAATCATTCTGTTCCCTCCACACATCCAAAAGCAGGGGTGCTGCCATTCTGTTACATTCCTCGGTCCCTATGGAAATTAAGCAATGCTATAAGGATAAAGAAAGCAGATTTGTGATCGTCAAAGGTGTAATGCATAATAGGGAAATTACCATAGCTAGTATTTATGCACCTAATGACGCCCCTGCCTCCTTTTTTAAAATGTTTTTTGATAAACTAGCCTCCTTGGAATCTCCCCATATGATTATAGGGGGAGATTTGAACCTAGTGGCTAACCCCACATTAGACAGATCCTCCTCCACTACTGCTACCAAAGCCTTCCCCAGGTCTCTAACCCAGGGTCTTTTAAACCACCAACTAGTAGACACCTGGAGAACGCACAATATGGGCATTAAGGAGTTTACCTTCTACTCACACCCACATAAAAGTTACGCCAGGTTAGATTATATTTATACTACCCCGATCATTTTAGCCAATTCCACTAATGCCAAGATTCACCCCTGTGTTTGGTCAGACCATCACGTAACCTCCTTCACCACTGACTTCATCAGACTTGCCCCCACACCATATACCTGGAGACTTAATGAAGCTTTGCTCTCAGACTTGGTTGTGGAGTCGGAGACAGCCAAATCCATTGACGAATACTTCTCACTTAACGCTCTCCCTGAAACCCCTCCCTCGATTGTCTGGACAGCCCATAAAGCAGTGCTGAGGGGCAGACTGATCAGCCTTGCCTCCACTCATAACAAACTCCACAGACAGAGAATTGTCGACCTTACAAAAGACCTTGATAGGCTATACAGGGACACGAATTCTCTGGCCTTGGAGTCCACTAGAAAACTGATTGACCAAAAAAGCCTAGAACTAGACTCCCTTCTCTCCTCTAAGACGGAGAAGTCACTTAGATGGTCGAAATCGAAATTTCTACTTCATAACAATACAGCCTCGACCTTATTTGCCAGACGGCTTAATCAGTCCTCCCGTCCCCCGCATGTCTATAAACTAACGCAGAGCTCTGGATTACCCACTTCCCACCCTAAAGAAGTACTCCAACTTTTCAAACAATTTTATTCAACTCTTCTGGCTCCTACCCAAAAACCTCCCACCCAAACTGAGGTTGACTGGCTCCGTGAACTACCCTTGCCCTCACTCACCCCATCTCAAACTGAAAAACTCAATGCCCCCATCACTACCTCAGAAATACATAGGGTTATCAAGTCTCTAAAATTAGGCTCTGCTCCAGGCCCAGATGGCTTTTCAGCCATTTACTACAAGAAATTTGTCAACATTCTGGCCCCTAATTTAGCGCAATTATTCAATTGGGTTCTACAAGGAGGAAGCTTCCCCGAGGAGATGCTTCTGGCAAATATGTCCATGATTCCCAAACCAAACAAAAACCATTTACTCCCCCAGAATTATAGACCAATCTCGGTAATAAACAACGACCTTAAAATCTTTAGTAGAATCCTAGCAGACAGACTGGCGCCCATTATCTCCTCACTTATCTCCCCCTATCAATCAGGATTTATACCCCATAGATTCATTACTGACAACATACGCTTAGCCACAAACATTATCCAAGATGCCAACTTAACCTCCCGGAAACTGTTTATGCTTAGCCTGGACATACACAAGGCATTCGACAGCGTATCCTGGAACTACCTTTCTACCATCCTACAAAGGATGGGATTTAAAGACGAATTTTTCCATGCATTTCAAGCCCTCTATTTAAACCCCAAAACCCGCATCAAGATCCCGGGTTGTAGCTCAGACTTCTTTACAGTGGGTCGGGGCACGAGACAGGGATGCCCACTTTCCCCCTTAATTTTTGCCCTTGCCCTAGAACCACTCGCTATAGCAATACTTAGAAACTCAAATATTTCAGGCTACACCAAAGGCCCCTCCTCTTACAAATTTTGTATGTACGCTGATGATGTCCTCATGTTTTTGACTAACCCCCTCATATCTCTACCCAACCTCTTACGGACTCTTTCGGACTTTGCGGGAGTCTCTGGCCTCAAGATCAATGTCTCGAAATCGGTGGCCCTACCAGTGGGTTTTACACAGACGGAAACCCAACAACTAAAGAATACTTTTCATTTTGTATGGGCCACTACTCACCTACAATACTTGGGCATTGAGCTGACCGGAGACTTCCGCGGACTCTTTGAGGCCAATTATCCCCCCCTGACCACAAAACTTAAAAAATCCCTTAAACTTTGGAATCATCTCCATATATCCTTCCTTGGAAGAATTACGGCCCTCAAAATGACGATACTTCCCAGGCTGCTTTACCTGTTTCGCTCCCTCCCTATTAAAGTGTCTAAATCATACCTACTTACTCTTCAAGCACACCTTAATAGATTCATATGGCAAGACAAACCCCCCAGATTCGCCAGAGAGACCCTTTACCGTTCCACTAAAAGGGGTGGGTTGGGAGTCCCAAATATCTGGCTGTATTACTTAGCCAGCAGATTTGCTCAACAAGCACAATGGAACATTAGAGGTTCCAAAGTCCCATGGGTTAGGTTTGAACAAGACTCCATTGCCCCCCTCTACCTACCTGGCCTACTTTGGTCCTCGCACCCCTCCATCCCAGACCTTTCCACCCGAAACCTGGTGGTGGCAGCGGGCTTGAAGCTCTGGAAAATGTATAAGACAAAGTACTCTCTCTCCTCTCCGATACCCACAGGTGCTTCATATCTTGGGGACCCTAGATTCCCCCCTGCATATGACCACCCGGAGGCCTTCCTGGAGTGGACCCAGGGCGATCTGATTGCTCTTGGGGACTTTCTAGTTAACTCCACATTTACCACATTCTCGGCGCTTCAGGCCAGATGTCAACTACCCAACAGAGAATTTTACCGATATCTCCAAATAAGACATTTTTTTCAATTACACTACCCCAACCCTAATACAGACCCCCCGACACTATATGAAGACCTGTGCCACACATCCCCTCGTCAGAAAGGCCTTATCTCATTGATCCATAGTATGCTAGAATCTTCCAATGACCCACCCACCTTAAAATACAGATCACAATGGGAACAAGAGCTAGCTCTTGACCAAGAAGAATTAGACTGGGATAAAAACTGGCAAAACATTCGCAAATGCACAAAATCACTAACGGTCAGAGAGACAGCCATTAAACTTACAACAAGATGGTATTATACCCCAACCCGTCTCCACAGGTTTTACCCGCAGGTATCTCCCAGGTGTTTCCGGGGTTGCACCAACTTAGGCTCATATCTACATATATTCTGGGAGTGCGATAAACTACAACCCTCTTGGAAAGAGGTTTTTAAACTGATTGATAGACTGGCCGAGAAACCCATCAATCTCACATTTCACCACTGTATTCTTTTCCAAGACATCCCAGAAGTAACTAAACCTATGATGAGATTAATACACTCTATCTGCATTGCTACCCTTTGGGTCATTGCACTACACTGGAAATCCTCTACGTTCCCCTTTGCACAAATTATCTCACGGATAGATAGTATGATGGTGTCTGAGGAAATATTCCATACCTTACATGATTCCATCCCGACATATAATGCCAAATGGAATCCGTGGTTTTTATTCAGGCTCCAAGACTGACCACTTTTTGAATATTTAGACTGACTATTAATAATCTGCTATTTGTTCTATCTGGTTAAGAAATTTCCCTTTTTCTTTCTTCTTTTTCTTTATTGTTTTTCCTTTGATTACCTTACCAGAATGGATACCCTTCAGGGTGATAATTTCTCGTGAGTCATGAACAGAATGTATTGGGCCACTGTGAATTCAAGTTGGTCTTATAGCCTATTATGCCTACACTTCATCATATTGTATTAAAAGATATCCCTATGACTCTGAAGGATGTACATGTATATCTATTTTGTGTACCAATTTTGTTATTCTCAATAAAACTATTTGAAAATAAAAAAATGTTGGTGGTACTGCTTGGTATAATTACGACAAAGCTGTTCATCAGAAATTGTCAGTGTACACCCTTCTTTAAAATGAGGAGTAAAGTACGTGCGTCTTTGGCTAAACCTTTTTCTCCCTCAAAGAAATTATGCAAAGCAGAACCCAAATCCTCAGCCCGTATTCACTTCTGTTTACAAAAAAAAGGTATTTGCTTCAATTTTATCGATACCCAGTGCAAATGGTCAAACTCATGCAAATACAGGCATGAGTGCGCATTTTGTGCAGGGATGCATTCAGTGTTCAGGAAATCAGGAAATATTTCAAAAAGCTTCAACACCGGTGAAGTTAACAAATATTCTCCCATGACTCAGAGCATTTCCAGACAGGCTGAGGACCCAGATGCTAATTAAAGGATTTCAGGATGGGTTTTTATTACCTAGTTACCCAGGTCAATGGTGTACTTTGGTAAAATAATAAAAAATCAGTGGATAAATTTCCGGAGGTATTTTTTGAAAAAAATTCTAAAGAAATGAATGCGGGGAGGATGGAAGGCCCATTTAGCTCTCCTCCTTTTAGTAATTTCAAAATTTCTCCTTTGGGTATTGTCCCTAAGAAAGAAAAACACTCTTTTAGATTAATATAATTTGTCTTTTCCTAAAGGACAATCACTCAATGACCAAATGTAAGACAGCCTGCCGTCAGTTACTTATGCTTCTTGTTAAGACGCACTGAAGAAGATTAGACATTTGGGGAAGGGTTCTGTCTTGGTAAAGGCTGATGTTCAATCGATCGGCTTTCCACTGTCCAATTAACCCATTATGTTTTAATTCATTTGGTTTTTTCTTTAATGGTAAATTATATTTTGATAAATGTTTACCTATGGGTTGTTCACTGTTTTTATTTTGAATCATTTTCTTCTTTTTTAGAATGGGTAGTGAGTACCGCATCTGGTTCTAAATTTATAATACATTATTTAGATTATTTTTTATTTTTAGGCCCGGACAATTTTGCTGACTGATCTTTATTATTAGAAACATTTTTTTAACGTTTGTTTTCAATTTGGTATACCATTGGCTTTGAAAAAGATGGCTTGGCCCTCAACTTGTCTGGATTTCCTGGGTATGACTATTGATACTGAATTATTGGAGTTTTGGCTTCCAGAAGAAAAGCTAACAAAGCTCAAGGACCAATTATTGGTTATTATTCGCAAAAAAAAGTATGTTTAAAAGAAATGCAATCACTTTTAGGTCTTTTGGCTTTTGCTTCTAGGATCATGCCAACTGGCAAGGTATTCTCTAGAAGGTTATGCCTTGAAATCTCCCTTTCTTTCTCGGACATCACGAGACACAGAGCCACAGTAATAACTTATGGGTTATGTAGGTACCTTTAGGTATTGGACACTGGTCACACCCTAATCAGGAAGTTCAACCCCCTATATAATCCCTCCCCTTCCAGGGATACCTCAGTTTTTACGCCAGTGTCTTAGGTGTTGGATGTGTAAAGATGTCCTGTGCTGAAGCTCCAAAGGGAATATCCTGATATCCTATACTGGGGCAAGCCAGGCGAACCTGATCCATTCAAAGTGTCTTTTCATGGCCGAATTGGATGGTACCCGGGCCTCGTGTCAGAAGAAACAAGGTTTTACCTGTAACGCTTCTCTTTTTAGAGAGCTGGACCCCGCAGATCAGAAAAAGGCTTTAAACCTCCTAATTTCTGGCTGGGTGCTTTACAGGGTCAGAACTGCAGGATCCCCCCATTCGTAGGGGGCCTCAGTCTCTGACGGTTTTTTTCAAACGGAGCCCACCGTGAGAGGTGAAGATTGGGTCTGTGTATACAGAATCCTGCGGCTAGATAAGGTAAGAGGAGATTCCACAGAATTTTGAATTCTAGTAGGTTTTCTCCTTTAAGGTAAATGCATGCTATGCCTATTGTGACCACCGGGGGCTGCCAAGAGCACATACCTTCTCATGCTGTTTTCTGTCTCAGCATTCCACGCTACACAGCTCTTCTGACCGGCTCCAGGTAGGATGGGATGGGGGATTTCTCCTCAGGGATGTTCCCCCCAGGCTTAGGGGAGGCCGCAAGTGGGCTGTAAGGTGGTTTCACTGTCACCGCTGCTGCCGCCGTCACCGCCGCCAGGCCGCCAGGCCGCCATTGCAGGTATGCAGGCCCCTCTCCCTTTCCTCCTCCACCCCCAGCCTTCCTCCATGATAATTCCGGAAGTGTCAGGCTCGCGCGGGAAGCGCTCATTTTTGAAAAAGACAAGGGGGGCGCCAGAGGGGGGGACGGGGTGTCAGCACAGCGTCAGCGTGCTCAGACACCCACAGTGACAGAAGCATGGCTACTTAAAGCACACTCTACAGGTGCTCTGAGCCTTGGAGGGACACAGAGCTGACAGTCGCATGTAAGGTGGGACACAGGCATTCTCCTAGGCTTCATTTACTAAGGTAACACTGGACTGGGCATTTGGTAGCAAGGCTTTTGCCAGACTACATCGCTCAGCAGTCAGTGTTCATTTTGGATACCTCACACCTTTTTGCTTTGCACTATGGGTAGAAGTGGTTCAAGTACCCCCAGAACCATAGACACTAGGGGATCTCGTTCAGGTTCTGAGGACCCCCTGTCTGCTACATCCTCTCCCCCCCTGAGGGGCCAGGGATGGCTGGACAGGGAGAGCCGTTGGGGTCTGGGGCTATACCTGCTTCCGGCACTTCAGCCCCTGTATACATTACACAATAGGTTTTTTCCTCAACCATTGCTGGGTTCGAGGAAAGATTCCACTTCACTCAGTGGAAGAAAATGTACTAGGCCTTCCTCTGTTTCCCAAGACCCTCAAGCAGAGGAGCTCTGGGATAAAGGAGATGAATCCCTTTCAGAGGATCAGGATGGGATGGATAATTCCTCTTCGGAGGAATCAGGTGGAGATGGACCCTCTGCGACTTCCCAAGAGGAGAAAGTCTTAGTGCAGATCCTTACTGGACTGGTCCGCTCCACATTTAAGTTGCCCGTACCTGAAGCTGTTAAAGAATCCTCTTCTGCTTTGGGGTCACTGAAACCTTCCCAAGCAGCACATGCTTTTCCTGTTCGTAATTGGCTTGAAAAGCTCCTTTATTCTAAGTGGGATCACCCAGATAAGCGATTTCTTCCGCCGAAAAAGTTTTCAACACTTTATCCTAAGGAAGAAAAATTTATTAAGATGTGGGGAATGCCGGCCATTGATGCGGCCATTTCCTCTATAAATAGTAGTCTGACTTGTCCTGTAGACAACGCTCAGATGCTCAGGGATCCTGTGGATAAAAAGATGGAATCCTTATTAAAGGATGTTTTTTCCTTAGCAGGATCAGTGGCCCAACCTGCAGTAGCAGCGATTGGAGTCTGTCAATACTTAAGAGACCATGTTAAGCAGGTCATCAAAGTATTGTCTGAACAACAGGCCCAGGGGTTTGCTAACCTTCCAGCGGCCTTATGTTATGTGGTTGACACCATCAGAGATTCTATCATGCAAACCTCTCGCCTTTCACTTGGGTTGGTCCATATGCGTAGAATCTTATGGTTGAAAAAATGGTCAGCCGAAGCACCATGTAAGAAACTCTTGGCTGGGTTCCCTTTTCGTGGTACAAAGTTGTTTGGAGAAGACTTGGATAACTATATCAAGAGAATCTTGTGTGGGAAAAGCACTCTCTTACCTGTTAAGAAGAACAGTAAGCGTCCCTCTTTCAAAACTGACTCTTTCCCCAGCCCCAGGGGCTTCAGCCTCCAGGCAGTCACGACAGCCTCCTCCGTCTGGGGCAAGAAACAAGAGTCAACCCCAGGAACAAAAGAAGTCCTGGGGGAAGAAGTCTTCTAGACAAAACACTAAGACCTCTTCATGAAGGGGCGCCCTCGCTCGCTCGAGTGGGGGGGAAGACTGCTACAGTTCTCAAAGCTCTGGCAGGAGGACTTCCAGGACAGATAGGTAATCTCCACGGTAGGGTACAAGCTGGAGTTCCAAGAATTTCCCTCTCCTCGTCTCCTCAGATCAAGTGTTCCCAGAGACCCGGAGAAGAAGCAGACGCTCCTTCTAGCGTTAGAGCGACTTTTGTCGCAAGAGGTCATTATGGTGGTTCCCACAAAGGATCAAGGATTGGGCTTCTATTCCAACCTTTTTACGGTCCAAAAACCAAATGGGGATGTCAGATCCATTCTGGAATTAAGGGATCTGAATCGATTCCTAAGGATTCAGTCCTTCCGCATGGAATCAATTCGGACAGTAGTCTCCATCCTGCAGGGAGGAGAATTTTTGGGAAAGATGGTGTCTTCATTTGAAGCAGTTCCCTATGCTCAGTTCCATTCAAGACTACTGCAACACAGTATTCTGTTGGCCTGGAACAAGAAGGTTCAGGCATTAGACTTTCCGATGCACCTGTCACATGCGGTGCGTCAGAGCCTCAATTGGTGGCTCATAACCGAAAACCTGCAGAAGGGGAAATCCTTTCTACTGGTTACCTGGACGGTGGTAACAACAGATGCCAGTCTGTCAGGTTGGGGAGCAGTGCTGGATCAGTCTGCGATCCAGGGGCTATGGTCCAAGACCGAGAGGACCTTACCCATCAACATTCTGGAGATCCGGGCGGTATACCTAGCCCTAAGAGCCTGGACTATCAGGCTACAGGGTTGCCCGGTCAAGATCCAGTACGACAATGCCACAGCAGTGGCTTATGTCAATCATCAGGGAGGCACCCGGAGCCGAGCTGCTCAAAAGGAGGTGAACCAGATCTTAGTCTGGGCAGAGATGCATGTGCCATGCATATCGGCAGTTTTCATTCCAGGGATAGAGAAGTGGCAGGCGGACTATCTAAGTCGCCAGCAGTTACTCCCAGAGGAATGGTCTCTGCATCCCGACGTCTTTTTGGCCATATGCCAAAGATGGGGGGTCCCAGATGTAGATCTCTTTGCATCCCGATTCAACAAAAAGATAGACAGATTTGTGGCAAGGACGAGGGATCCTCTTGCATGCGGGATGGATGCGTTGGTGATTCCGTGGCATCGGTTCTCACTGATTTATGCATTCCCGCCTATTCTGCTACTGCCACGACTCCTTCGCAGGATCAGGCAGGAAAGGAAGTCGGTACTTCTGGTGGCTCCCGCGTGGCCCAGAAGGACTTGGTATGCAGAAATAGTAAGGATGACGGTGGGTTCCCCGTGGACCCTATCTGTATGCCCAGACCTGTTATCTCAAGGTCCAGTGTTCCATCCTGCCTTACAAACGCTAAATTTGATGGTTTGGCTATTGAGACCCACGTTCTGAAGAGTCGTGGGCTTTCAGGTACTGTCATGCCTTTTGAACCTATACGTCAGATACCTTTGGTCTTGCTGACAAGGAAACTAATTTTTCTGGTAGCTATCTCTTCTGCTAGAAGAGTATCAGAATTGGCAGCTCTTTCCTGTAAAGAGCCTTATTTGATTATACACAAGGATAGAGTGGTATTGCGCCCTCATCCTAGTTTTTTACCGAAGGTGGTTTCAGATTTTCATCTAAACCAAGACATTGTTCTGCCTTCCTTTTTTCCAGATCCCTGTTCTTCAGCGGAGAGATCGCTACATTCTTTGGATGTAGTAAGAGCAGTCAAGACCTATCTGCAAGCAACTGCTCAAATTCGCAAAACGGATGTTTTGTTCGTGCTGCCAGAGGGTCCCAATAGAGGACAGGCAGCGTCAAGAGCGACCATTTCTAAATGGATTTGACAATTGATTATTCAGGCTTATGGTTTGAAACAGAAGATTCCTCTTTCAGATCAAGGCACATTCCACAAGGGCTATTGTCTCGCCTGCAGATGGATTGCTTCTTCCAGCTGTTTCCGGATGCGGATCAAGTGGGAATACCATGTCCACACAAGTTATGGGACCTTGTTTGAAGCCCATATCTGAGTTTTTAAATAATTCTGTAGCACCTTCGACCTGGGCTAGATATCAATCGGCCTGGCTTTATTTTGTTAATTCGATCCGAGCACCTGTGGGTTCTTTTTCAGAAGATTTAGTGGTGTTATTTTTGAATTTTCTATTTAGTAAACATTATTCATGGTCATATGTGCAAAAGACATTGTCTGGAGTTTCATTTTTTCTTAACCTTAATAATTTGCCTTCCTGTTTGGCATATTTTTCAGTTAAACAAGCTTTAAAGGGTTATAAGAAAGATAATTTTAAATTAGCTTCACGCTTCCCTATTACTCCAGATACTTTAGGTAGACTTTGTTCAGTCACTGAACAGGTTTGTTTTTCTTCATTTGAATCAGTGTCTCTTAAAGCAGCACTTTCTGTAACTTTTTTCGCTGCTCTTAGAGTTTCTGAGCTGAAATTTATCCAAGCCTGGGATATTATTGTTTCTGATACAACTGTTCGAATATTTATCAGAAGCTCAAAAACCGACCAATTGGGAAGAGGTAGATATATTTATATGTTTTCCGCAGCTCTCCTATATGTCCAATAAGTTTGTTAAAGAATTGTTTAAGTATTAGACCAATGGGGGGTCCAAGTTTTTTCTTACATGAGTCAGGTTCTCCTTTTACCAAATATCAATTCATATGCATTTTTAAGAAATGCTTAAAAATTTTAAATTTAGAAAATTCTAATCTCACATCTCATTTGTTTAGAATTGGAGCGGCTACTGAGGTTTCCAGATTAGGGTTGGATGCTAACATCCAAAAAAGTAGGTAGATGGAAGTCTGATAGTTACTTATTATATATTCACGCTAACCATTCTTTTTGACTCATTTCAGGTAAATGTCGGATAATTTGGATTATTGGATATTCCTATGTTTTTGGGCACATCTGAGAGCTAAGAAAAGAGTTTATGCTGTTAACCACTTGAGCCCCGGACCATTATGCTGCCTAAGGACCAGAGGTCTTTTTCCAATTTGGCACTGCGTCGCTTTAACTGCTAATTGCGCGGTCATGCAATGCTGTACCCAAACGAAATTTGCGTCCTTTTCTTCCCACAAATAGAGCTTTCTTTTGATGGTATTTGATCACCACTGCGGTTTTTATTTTTTGCGCTATAAACGGAAAAAGACCGAAAATTTTGAAAAAAAATGATATTTTCTACTTTTTGTTATAAAAAAAATCCAATAAACTAAATTTTAGTCATACATTTAGGCCAAAATGTATTCGGCCACATGTCTTTGGTAAAAAAAATGTCAATAAGCGTATATTTATTGGTTTGCGCAAAAGTTATAGCGTCTACAAACCAGGGTACATTTTCTGTAATTTACACAGCTTTTAGTTTATGACTGCCTATGTCATTTCTTGAGGTGCTAAAATGGCAGGGCAGTACAAAACCCCCCCAAATGACCCCATTTTGGAAAGTAGACACCCCAAGGAAATTGCTGAAAGGCATGTTGAACCCATTGAATATTTATTTTTTTGTCCCAAGTGATTGAAAAATGACAAAAAAAAAAAAAAAAATATTTACAAAAAGTTGTCACTAAATGATATATTGCTCACACAGGCCATGGGCCTATGTGGAATTGCACCCCAAAATACATTCAGCTGCTTCTCCTGAGTATGGGGATACCACATGTGTGGGACTTTTTGGGAGTCTAGCCGCGTATGGGGCCCCGAAAACCAATCACCGCCTTCAGGATTTCTAAGGGTGTAAATTTTTGATTTCACTCTTCACTGCCTATCACAGTTTCGGAGGCCATGGAATGCCCAGGTGGCACAAAACCCCCCAAAATGACCCCATTTTGGAAAGTAGACACCCCAAGCTATTTGCTGAGAGGCATATTGAGTCCATGGAATATTTTATATTTTGACACAAGTTGCGGGAAAGTGACACTTTTTTTTTTTTTTTTTTTCATAAAGTTGTCACTAAATGATATATTGCTCACACAGGCCATGGGCATATGTGGAATTGCACCCCAAAATACATTTAGCTGCTTCTCCTGAGTATGGGGATACCACATGTGTGGGACTTTTTGGGAGCCTAGCCGCGTACGGGACCCCGAAAACCAATCACTGCCTTCAGGATTTCTAAGGGTGAAAATTTTTGATTTCACTCTTTACTGCCTATCACAGTTTCGGAGGCCATGGAATGCCCAGGTGGCACAAAACCCCCCCAAATGACCCCATTTTGGAAAGTAGACACCCCAAGCTATTTGCTGAGAGGCATGGTGAGTATTTTGCAGCTCTCATTTGTTTTTGAAAATGAAGAAAGACAAGAAAAAACATTTTTTTTTTTCTTTTTTCAATTTTCAAAACTTTGTGACAAAAAGTGAGGTCTGCAAAATACTCACTATACCTCTCAGCAAATAGCTTGGGGTGTCTACTTTCTAAAATGGGGTCATTTGGGGGGGTTTTGTGCCACCTGGGCATTCCATGGCCTCCGAAACTGTGATAGGCAGTGAAGAGTGAAATCAAAAATTCACGCCCTTAGAAAGCCTGAAGGCGGTGCTTGGTTTTCGGGGTCCCGTACGCGGCTAGGCTCCCAAAAAGTCTCACACATGTGGTATCCCCGTACTCAGGAGAAGCAGCAGAATGTATTTTGGGGTGTAATTTCACATATTTCCATGGCATGTTTGAGCAATATATCATTTAGTGACAACTTTGTGCAAAAAAAAAAAAAAAATTTGTCTCTTTCCCGCAACTTGTGTCGCAATATAAAATATTCCATGGACTCGACATGCCTCTCAGCAAATAGCTTGGGGTGTCTACTTTCCAAAATGGGGTCATTTGGGGGGGTTTTGAACTGTCCTGGCATTTTATGCACAACATTTAGAAGCTTATGTCACACATCACCCACTCTTCTAACCACTTGAAGACAAAGCCCTTTCTGACACTTATTGTTTACATGAAAAAGTTATTTTTTTTTGCAAAAAAATTACTTTGAACCCCCAAACATTATATATTTTTTTAAAGCAAATGCCCTACAGATTAAAATGGTGGGTGTTTCATTTTTTTTTTCACACAGTAATTGCGCAGCGATTTTTCAAACGCATTTTTTGGGGAAAAAACACACTTTTTAAAATTTTAATGCACTAAAACACACTATATTGCCCAAATGTTTGATGAAATAAAAAAGATGATCTTAGGCCGAGTACATGGATACCAAACATGACATGCTTTAAAATTGCGCACAAACGTGCAGTGGCAACAAAATAAATACATGTTTAAAATCCTTCAAAAGCCTTTACAGGTTACCACTTTAGATTTACAGAGGAGGTCTACTGGAAAAATTACTGCCCTCGATCTGGCCTTCGCGGTGATACCTCACATGCATGGTGCAATTGCTGTTTACGTTTGACGACAGACCGCCGCTTGCGTTCGCCTAACCCGAGAGCAGGGGGCGACAGGGGTGCTTTTTTTTTTTTTTTTTTTTTTTTTTCTTTATTATTTTTTTGCTTTTTTAATCTTACTTTTAAACTGTTCCTTTCATATTTTTTTTTTTTAATCATTTTTATTGTTATCTCGGGGAATGTAAATATCCCCTATGATAGCAATAGGTAGTGACAGGTACTCTTTTTTGAAAAAATTGTGGTCTATTAGACCCTAGATCTCTCCTCTGCCCTCAAAGCATCTGACCACACCAAGATCGGTGTGATAAAATGCTTCCCCAATTTCCCAATGGCGCTATTTACATCCGGCGAAATCTAAGTCATAAAATGCTCGTAGCTTCCGGTTTCTTAGGCCATAGAGATGTTTGGAGCCACTCTGGTCTCTGATCAGCTCTATGGTCAGCTGGCTGAATCACCGGCTGCATTCTCAGGTTCCCTGTTGAGACAGAAGAGCCAGAGAAAAACACGGAAGACGGTGGGGGGGGGGCATTCCCTCCCACGGCTTGTAAAAGCAGTCTAGAGGCTAATTAGCCGCTAGGATTGCTTTTACATGAAAGCCGACCGCTGGCTGAAAAGAATGATACCAAGATGATACCTAAACCTGCAGGCATCATTCTGGTATAACCACTCAAAGTCGTGAATGGCGTACCTGAAGACAAAAAAATGGTTAACAATGGTTAACAATAAAGCACAGTAAACAGTAAAGTATAAATAATTACATACCTGAAAAACAAACATGATAAAACATAATAACAATAACAATAAAACATTGCAGAATAGAATACAGTAAAAAAGAGCAGAACAATAGAGAGAGAGAATAGAGAGAGAGAGAATAATAAAACGACAACTATTTTTTTTTATTTCATATATTTTTTTTTTTTTACACTTTTTTTGTAACTAACTTTTATAACTGTAACCGGTTCCAGGTTCGAGTCTCTCAAAATGTGATGGCATCTTGGGAGACCCTGTGAAAGTGCGCCTAGTCTGTGGAATGCTGTACCCTACGCTAATACTCAACTAGTGTATGGTAGCGTTCAAAACATTCACCAATGCAAAGACCAGGATTGTCAGGACAGGAGGGACAATAATAGCGGGTGTCACGCCTATATCCGCGCTTGCTGCAGACACGACATCTTTTTTGGGGGGGTTAGTTGGGTAGGGGTACTCGGGAGGACATAAAAATGCCTCTCATGCAGCCGACTGCATTTGGTTGGGGATGTGAATGGGGGAAGTACGGGCGCTGCAGAAGTGGTGGGCTCCCAATTAGGATTGGCGAATGCAGCAGGAAGGGCACTATGGGCACGACGGGCCTGTGTTTGTCTTTTTGGTGGCAGCGGGACACTACTTGTGCTTGCCACCTCACCAGCTTGAACTGCACTTATGGGACTCGCCACGTCACCAAGTGTTACTGCAGTGCTGGTTTGACTATGACCGGGGTGTACTACGCCGCTGGTGCTTGCCAGTTCCCCAAAACGCTACCAAAAAAACTGTTAGCGATCGCAGGGATCAGGCCTGATTCTGCGAACGCTGCAGTTATGCGTTTAGAGTTTTGTAAGTGACAGTGATCGATCGATACTGCACTTGGGTGGGCTGGGCTGGGCCAGGCGGAGGGGCAAAACGCAGGTGCTAGCAGGTATCTGGGCTGATCCCACTAACACTGCGTTTTTGGGAACCCTAAACTGCTGGGGACGCTAGTATAGATCAGATCGGATCAGATATTGATGCGATCAGATACTATACCACAAAGGGAGGTGTATGCTGCGTGCGTGGGTGTTAGCGGTACTGGCGCTAACCTGACGCTGCCTGGGGCTGGTGCTTGCTAGTTCCCCAAAATGCTACCAAAAAAACTGTTAGCGATCGCAGGGATCAGGCCTGACTCTGTGAACGCTGCAGTTATGCGTTTAGTGTTTTGTAAGTGACAGTGATCGATCGATACTGCACTTGGGTGGGCTGGGCTCGCCTGGGCGGAGGGGCAAAACGCAGGTGCTAGCAGGTATCTGGGCTAATCCCGTTAACACTGCGTTTTTGGGAACCCTAAACTGCTGGGGACACTAGTATAGATCTGATCGGATCAGATATTGATGAGATCAGATACTATACCACTAAGGGAGGCGTATGCTGTGTGCGTGGGTGTTAGCGGTACTGGCGCTAATCTGACGCTGCCTGGGGCGACGCATATCACCGCCGGGCGATCGGGGGGCTAAACCTTTATTCGGTAATAAACAGCGGGTGCCCTGACACTATAAAAAATAAACGAACTAACCAGCGTCAACCGTAACGGTTATACGGTGATCAGTGGTGAAAGGGTTAACTAGGGGGCAATCAAGGGGTTAAAACATTTATTAGGTAGTATATGGGGGTCCCTGACGCTATAAAACGCTGACGGCGAACCTAAATACTTACCTCACTAACTAGCGTCACCAGCGACACTAATACAGCGATCAGAAAAATGATCGCTTAGCGACACTGGTGACGGGGGGTGATCAAGGGGTTAAAACTTTATTAGGGGGGGTTAGGGGGGTACCCTAGACCTACAGGGGGGTAACAGTAACTGTGCTAACACAGTAACTGTCACAAACTGACACCTAGCAGTAATCAGAACTGTTTGTGACAGGGGGGGGTGATTGGGGGGGGATCGGGGGGCGATCGGGGGGGGGGATCGGGGTGTTTTGTATGCCTGGCATGTTCTACTGTGTGTGTGTGTGTTGGTGCACTCACATAGATGTCTTCTCTCCTCGGGCCGGAACGGAAAATACCGACCCGAGGGGAGATGACATCACTTCCTTTGCTGCTGTTTAGCATACAGCAGCAAAGGAGTGTTCTCATTGGCCGGCGGCGATCGCGAGGGGGGGGCCACGAACGGATGGCCTACCCCTCGTCTCTGATCGCCGGGGGACAGAACGGGACCGCCTCGGGCGGCGGGGGGGTCCGATTGGACCCCCCACCCGCGGGAGGCAAATCACGTACATGTACGTGATTTTGCCTGCCCGTGCCGCCTTGCCGACGTACATCGGCGTGAGGCGGTCCTTAAGTGGTTAATTTAGGTTTGGATCCGAAGATGTTTAGGGTTTTTTGGATTGGAAGAAGGGGTATGGTGTGGGCTGATTTATTGGAGAAATAGGGAATCTTTTACAGAATTTCCCCCCACCGGATGTATTAGTTATACATTTTGGGGGGAATGATATTGGTAAACAAAAAACATTAGACATAGACATCATCACTGGACTATTTACACAGGATTCAATTGTCTTTGCCTAACAGGGTTATTGTTTTCTCTGAGGTAGTGCAAAGATTGCGTTGGCTTTCCCTTCCTTCTATGCACCCCTTGGAAAAAATTAGAAAAAGAATCAATAGGGCAGTAGCCAAGTTTCTTAAAATATTAGGCATTTTATTGTTTAGACATTTGAAATGAGTGGGTGGAGTGCAAGGTTTATATAGGAAGGATGACATCTATTTATCAGACATTTTTAATGCAGACTTGAATTCTTGTGTTGAGATGGCCGCGGTGTGGGTGTTTGGGGACAGGTGGTCTTAGGATCACCTGTCTTTTGGAAAGTTATGAAGTCGGTAATATATTATATGCAGCCTGAGTCGTAGTGGCTAGGTTGCTTAAAGTTTATATATTTAAGTTTTTGACATGATGAATTGATATATAATTTTGAAACCAATAATAAACAACCACAGCCTTATAAAATCCAACAATTTAACATTCTTTAATTTATCTTAGAATTTTTTTATTTAGGTTCCTGCCTGCTGTCCCAAAGGGGTTTCTAAGATTGCCAAAATTTACTGATGAGAAAGAACAATATATGTAAAACACTGTAGAAATTGTCAGCCCTATAAAATACCTTTAATAAAGAAAATATTAAATACCTAAACCACCAGTTTCAGAGTAGTTGCAGTAGTGGCTAATTTGCAAAGTACTTAGGTAGGTATATTTTCAAGGACATTATATAGACAACAGATCATTTATCACGCACTCAGGATAAAGGAACTGCCCTTGTTAGCAGAAGCAGTAGTAATAGGTACAGTGCACACTCAAGCCGATGTGACTACAAGTGTTGAGGATTATTGCATATGGACTTAAGCGGATAATTTTATGATAATGCTATGACAAAGTACTGGTTTGTGAGTATATTCACTTCTACTTTATTCAATAAAAACATGTATTGAAGATAATGCACTAGGCCTACATGCCCTCTGGGTTCCTCTATGCTTTCAGTTCAAATGGACTTCCCCAGTCTTTGGAAGGCAGTGAGGTGTGCATTATCTACATATACTAACATGTCAAGATAAGAGTCACGTTGGGATTTACCACACAGCGCAGGAGAGTGAACATTGTGATATTCTCTGAAGCTCAAGAGAGTAACCTCTGGGACTGTAATTTCATGAACCTGCCTAGCAGTAGTATGTCAGGGTTTTTCAGTGTCTGATTTTTGCATTTATGGTACTGTAATGTTCTGTGTTGTACCTCTTCTACCTTTGTATTGAGCCTAAATATGTGCTCTACGAGAGTCATATTCTGAATTCATAACCTGTATGGTTCCAGTAGTTCCCCGATTTAGGATTTTTGCCTTGTAAAGCCTTTGCTAGAGTTAAATTATGTTCCAAGAGCAATATTTCTCTTTCTTTTTCCATTAGTTGATCTTTTATCGTTTCATTCTTTAGAGCAAAAATCTCACAGGTAACAACTAACTCTCAAATAAATTGTGTGTTGTAGATTTGCCATTATGCTGTCCAAGTTGCTGTAATTTTCAATGTTCTAAAAACGCATTTGCTGTAGGTGCACAGTATTTCCTAAGAAGCTGATAGAGTACAGAACATGCCCTGTCTTTCTGCTCCCAGCCAGGCAGTGAATAAGTAAAGCGTTCTGTCTACTGGTAGGCAAGATCTCCTGATTAGAAAAAGCATTAATTTCTCCACCATAACAATTCAAGCATTAAAAGGAATTGCAGGTTAACCGTAGTGTGCAAGAAAAGGTGAAGGCTGCTATAGAGATAGATTAGACAACTGTTAATCTTTTTGGGTCCTGTAGTCTGGAAGGTAGAGTATAGACTGCTTTATTAACAATTTCACACTTCCATAAATCAAGCGCAATCAAGGAAGAGGAACCAGAACTTGTCAGATTATAGAAGGTATGCTACGTGTAACAACTGCAAATAATGAGATCTACTGGCCAGAGATATAAACACCACACTTGTTTTTTTGTATATTTGTATCTGGTTATTCCTAACTTGCAATTTTTTTTTTAGTGTTGCATAAGTTAGGCTGGCCATACACAGTTTTGAATCGTTAATGGGCAGGCTGAATATACCAAGTTGATCGATCAATTAACTTGGGTACAACCAGCCTGCCGGATTCTCTTACGATTAAGGCTAGCGGCTGCTAAAGCCACTAGCGATATTCACTGTCTTCTCCCAGTGAGGATGGATTCCCCCACGCCCTGCCGGGAGAAGATAAAAGCTTGGCATGAGAGATTCCGCTGTCAGCACTATCCTTGTTGATGAAGAAATTTGCACCATGTATGATTGGCCTTAGGCTACTTTTGTAGTTTTAGTTTAATTTTTTCGTTTTTGTTATGTATAGATATTGCTAGGGAGGTGTCCAACCCTTTTGACAGCTGCTTTCTTAGTTCTGATTTAAAATGATAACATGTGTATTTCTAGAAGAAGATTCACTGATTTACAGGTCAGCACAGAGTGTAAATCTAATTTTAGGGTCCCACACCCAGTTGATAGACTTATCAGTAAAATAGATGTTCATGGACTGTTTGAACAGTAGATGGTATAATAATAGAGAAAAAACAAGCAACATCCTTTTTAACATTTTTTAAATAAACTACCCTTCAATGATTGTCATAAATCACCATCTCACTTTTCATGATGATAATAAAACCACAGGTAAAGAAATCGTTTTTTTGTAAAAACCCACAATCTTCAGACTAAATAATAGTAATTCCACAGAAAAATGACTAGTTAATACAAAGGGAAGAATACAGTATCAAGGATAACCTCAGAAATATACAATTGGTAATTCATGCTTTATTCAAAAACAATCAAAATATATATATGATACCTGAAATTGCAAGAATAAAATATAAGTAGACTATAAAATATACAGATTAAAGTAAAAATCAAGATATCACATCTTCAATTGAGTGAAACATAGCTAAAACACAAAAAAATATGGTGCAAACTCTGAAAAGGGGCATCTCATATAACAAATGTGGCCCTACACAGCCATTACAGATGTTTAATAGTTTCCTTTTCAGAGTGTTCTTTCTGCCTAGAAACTGGAGATTGTCCATAGCAACCATTTGCTTCCCTTTACATTAAAAGCAGTTTTAGACCAGCTAGAAAACAGTGATAATAAATTTGAATCACTTGCAGAATTGAGCGATAGTGATTTGTGAGGAAATTCATCATCAAACACTGAAAGTAATGACAGCGACAATTCTGCAACTGAGCAAATTTCAGTGTTTTTGATTTGATTACATTATTGAATACATTTTATTATTATTATATTGTTATTTGTTATAATTATTTATAGTTATTTATTATATTATAATTTATGATTTTGTGTTTCAAACTTTATCATACCCAGGATGTCTACTAGACTCTTGTTTGGACAGATTTAAGTGTGTTATTCCTAAGAATTACAGGCCTACAATATAAAACACCAAATTTCCATGCAAAACATTGTACCGCTTTGAGCATCAAAAATCTGAAATAATCCTACCGATAGGGAGGTTAACAGCAGCCAAGATGGACTTCTATTACCTTTTGTACCACCACCCCCTCCCTTTAGAATGCAAGCTCTATGAGCAGGGCCCTCCTGTACCTTTTATATTGAACTGTACTGTAATTGTGTTGTCCCCCTATACATTGTAAAGTGCTGCGTAAACTGTTGGCGCTATATAAATCGCGTATAATAATAATAATATTCTTCAAGGATAATTTCTGTTCATTGTTAAAAAAAATACTATTAGATTGAAATCTGGAAATTATTAGTGATACATTTTCATGTGAAGGGACCAGAGATATAATCTGGATAGAATGATCCAAATATGCGACAGAAACAAAAGGTCTCATTTCAATGTACTTTGGTAAGGTTAGCTCAAGTGTAGCACTTACAAGGATTCAAACACTCACAAAGTCTACTTTTCTTCTTTTTAGAGTTTTCCCTGCTTGTTTTAAAAATAAAGTTTTACAACAAAATTGGGTTTATTACACAAGAATTTATCAGTAATCCACAAAACGTGCTTGGCCTCCTAGCTTGCTCTTGCTCTGGTCCCCAGACAGAGGCTCTTGTGTTTTCTCCAGACAGTACTCTGTCTCTCTTTTTATACACAAAGACCTCTGGCTTATTCCTTGCAGTGACACAGACTCCTGGGGAGGATGGAGCCCTGGGCCACAGTCACTCTCAAATTAAAAGAGATCTTGCACTGCTGCACAATAAGTGGGATCTGGTTGCTCACAAAAATGAATCTAGGGTTGCAGAATTTTTCTAAGTCTCTATGAAGCCTTCCACCTCTCGAACCCAAACAAGGATTTGCCAAGCCCTCAGAAAACCAACAAGCTTGTTTTCTCTCTATACATGATCTGGAGTCCCTTTCCCTGTATGGGCGAGAACTCTAGGTGAAACTTATACTTTTAATGATCCTGTGTTTCAGTCTTGCCAAACTACACTCACGCAGTTACTACCATTTTCCACCATGACACAGCTTCATACTGTCACGGTTCTTACCTAAACGCGATAGCACCATAAACTCCTATAATTTAAATCCAAAATGTTGGTGTAAAAGTCAAACTTTTTATTTTGGTAATAAGCATTTTCTTCGTTATAATAGCGATTTTATGGGACAATTCCATCAATGAAGACAAAAGAAGACAATTATACATGTTCATCTTTTTATGATCATATTGATATCCAGTGAAGGTATATAGTGCACAAGAGATAATTAGGCTGTCACTGCATGAAATAGCCAGGAAACAAAGATGAAGAGGCAAATAATATGTGACATTTAATAGTAATTTATGTTTCAGCTTCAAATATTCACTTGTTGAAATTGCTTTCAACTTTTAACATCTGGAAGGATGTCTAGATCTCTAATTATAGATTGACGTCTATATTTCCTTACTAGATTTCAGAGGGATCTATCTTTTTCCTGAAGCTGTAGATAGGTGCTAAAGTGTTGCCTATGTGTGTTGTAAATTTTGATATCTACTGTATATATAAGTGTCAAAAAAGAGCTGATGTATATTCATATTGCTGCGGGCTATTTAACAACTGTGAACAATGCTTACGCAGACACAGGTTATTGAAGCTCTGTTGTCATTAATATATGAGGAATGTATTTTATTTATATCTGCACATGCTTCTTACAGTCCATAGTACCAGCAGACATATTATTAAAAAATAATATTTTGCTCCCATACAAATAGCAACATTATATTTCAAAACCTATGAAAAACATACTATACGTATACTATAAGTATACCAACCTTACACTACTGCAGCAACAAATGACCTGTGATGGGCCTTGGAAGATTTATGCAGCACTCACTATTCGTGCACAATTCTTTGTAGCTCAACATTGTTTACTTGTTTGTAGATCAATGTGACATCAGCAATTTCTTATAGGAAAACTGCTGAACCATGGAAGACTTATGTACACACTGTCGGAATTTCCGACAGAAAAAGTCAGATGGGAGATTTTCATTGTATATTCCGACCGTGTTTATGCCCCATTGGACTTTTTACATCGAAAATTCAGACGGACTTAGATAGAGAACATATTCTATATTTTTATTACAGAACAAATTCCTATTGGGAAAACCGCTCGTCTGTATGCTGTTTCGACGTACCAAAAATGACGCAAGCT
The DNA here is from genome assembly GCA_037952925.1 of Lithobates clamitans. Classification (NCBI taxonomy): domain Eukaryota; kingdom Metazoa; phylum Chordata; class Amphibia; order Anura; family Ranidae; genus Lithobates; species Lithobates clamitans. The sequence continues at coordinate 4,488,432 of JBBGZY010000305.1, read as the reverse complement.
CTGAAGCAAGTACGAGATGTCATACGCGTTGTCCCGTCGTGCGTGTTGTATGTCACCGCGTTCTTGATGGTCGGAATTTGGTGTGACCGTGTGTATGCAAGACAGCTTGAGTGGAATTTCCGTCGGAAAAACCTTCAGAATTTATTCCGACGGCAAAACCGGTCGTGTGTACAGGGCATAACAAGTCCATTAGCAAAGACAGTAAAGAAAAGAAAAGTAAAGATGTGAGTGAATCTGTTGAAAACATTCACAAATTATTACAGAGGTTAGAAATCAAAAGTGATTATTAATTTGTGGGTGCAATTAGTTTGTTTAATTTCCCCAAATGAATGTAAAAAGTAAAAGTTACACCTTAACACTACTGACAAATGCTGAAAAATGCTGAAAAAAATAAATCAGGGCCTTTTGAGTTTTACTTAAACCATGGTCTCAGATAATCGTTGTTATCCCAAACAAAACACATTTATCCTGCTGAAATTACAGTAATTGGATGGCAGGCATCTAGAGAGAATAGGCACAATAAAGAACTTTTTTTACCAACTCTTGCTGGTTACATTTTTATCATTTTCTAAAGAGCTTTTTGGTTGTTTTCTTTCTACCTTTATATGTATTCACTTAACAAAACTGGTTACAGTATTCACACTTATTTCCAAGCCACTAACCTTTCAGCAAAATGTAATAAATTAACTGAACAGAAAAAACAAAACTGTTGTTGTTAAAAGAACTTAATAGAATAAATAGAACAGTTACATTTTAGAGAAAGAGAGAAATCGTTCAGATAATTTTACAAGCTCAACCTGATATATAGAGGTTGGCTGTACTTATGAAGATCTTTCGTACAATAAAAAAAACATGAAACATAAAGATGACTCCTAATTTCACCTTATATGTATCAAAACATGTCCATAAACATTCAGTCCAAATCCATCTATAGAAATCCTTCACAGAAGAGATAGTTTAATTTAAAATTCAAATGCACCTTTCTGTGATATACAATATCTCACAAAAGTGAGTACACCCCTCACATTTTTTGTAAATATTTTATTATATCTGTGACAACACTGAAGAAATGACACATTGCTACAATGTAAAGTAGTGAGTGTACAGCTCGTATAACAGTGTAAATTTGCTGTCCCCTCAAAATAACTCAACACACAGCCAATAATGTCTAAACTGCTGGCAACGAAAGTGAGTACACCCCTAAGTGAAAATGTCCAAATTGGGCCCAAAGTGTCAATATTTTGTGTGGCCACCATTATTTTCCAGCACCGCCTTAACCCTATTGGGCATGGAGTTCACCAGAGCATCACAGGTTGCCACTGGAGTCCTCTTCCACTCCTCCATGAGGACTTCATGGAGCTGGTGGATGTTAGATACCTTGCGTTCCTCCACCTTCCGTTTGAGGATGCCCCACAGATGTTCAATAGGGTTTAGGTCTGGAGACATGCTTGTCCAGTCCATCACCTTTACCCTCAGCTTCTTTAGCAAGGCAGTGGTCATCTTGGAGGTGTGTTTCGGGTTTGATTTCATGTTGGAATACTGCCCTGCAGCCCAGTCTCCAAAGGGAGGGGATCATGGTCTGCTTCAGTATGTCACAGTACATGTTGGCATTCATGGTTCCCATCAATGAACTGTAGCTCCACAGTGCCGACAGCACTCATTCAGCCCCAGACCATGACACTCCCACCACCATGCTTGACTGTAGGCAAGACACACTTGTCTTTGTACTCCTCACCTGGTTGCCACTACTCACGCTTGACACCATCTGAACCAAATAAGTTTATCTTGGTCTCATCAGACCACAGGACATGGTTCCAGTAATCCATGATCCATGTCCTTAGTCTGCTTGTCTTCAGCAAACTGTTTGCAGGCTTTTTTGTGCATCATTTTTAGAAGAGGCTTCCTTCTGGGAGGACAGCCATGCAGACCAATTTGATGCAGTGTGCGACATATGGTCTGAGCACTGACAGGCTGACCCCCACCCCTTTAACATCTGCAGCAATGCTGGCAGCACTCATATGTCTATTTCCAAAAGGTAACCTTTGGATATGACGCTGAGCATGTGCATTCAACTTCTTTGGTCGACCGTGGCGAGGCCTGTTCTGAGTTGAACCTGTCCTGTTAAACCGCTATATGGTCTTGGCCACCATGCTGCAGCTCAGTTTCAGGGTCTTGGCAATATTCCTATAGCCTAGGCCATCTTTATGTATAGCAACAATTCTTTTTTTCAGGTCCTCAGAGAGTTCTTTGCCATGAGGTGCCATGTTAAACTTCCAGTGACCAGTATGAGAGAGTGAGAGCAATAACACCAAATTTAACACACCTGCTCCCCATTTACACTTGAGACCTTGTAACACTAATGAGTCACATGACACCGGGAAGGAAAATGGCTAACTGGGCCCAATTTGGACATTTTCACTTAGGGGTGTACTCACTTTTGTTGCCAGCAGTTTAGACATTAATGGCTGTGTGTTGAGTTATATTGAGGGGACAGAAAATTTACACTGTTATGCAAGCTGTACACTCACTACTTTACATTGTAGCAAAGCGTCATTTCTTCAGTGTTGTCACATGAAAAGATATGCTAAAATATTTAAAAAAATGTGAGGGGTGTACTCACTTGTGAGATACTGTATGTATATAAAAACATGTAGATAAACAAAGACTTCCACCATGTGAAGACAAATCACTATTCCTGTGATTCTACCACCATCTATGCACTCACCAGATATACATAATGATCATGTCCTTCTTAATTGTCCCAGCATTATTTGGTCTCTCACCTCTCCAAACAGTCTGTACCAGAACCCCTGAGGATGTGCTTGTGCATGAAATGTGTTGGGTGGGACCTAAGTGCTAACGCCACGCCACTGTTTCCGTTTATCGGTTTGGCAGCTACTTGATGTTTTAAGTGGTACTGTGCTACATGGAATGGATTGTGAGGAGACCCGAGAGCTCAAATAATGCTGGGACAATTAAAAAGGGCATGATCATCATGTACCTCTGGTGAGTGCATAGATGGTGATGGAATCACAAGAATAGTGATTTGTCTTTGTGTGGTGGAAGTCCATGTTTATCTACATGTTTTTATACACATATATCACAGAAAGGTGCATTTGAATGTAGATTAAACTATCTCTTCTGTGAACGATTTCTATTGGTGGATTTGGACTGAATTTTTATGGACATTATGTTTTGAGCATAACAATCTCTAAATATCATGCTTCCTCAACAGGATCGTTTGCAATCGGTCTCCATCCCATATTAAATTCTTAGGCATCTTGATCTATGCCAATCTGAAAAGCATTTTTGAACAAATTTTTCACCCATTGGCCAAGAAAATAAAAGTAGACCTCCATAGGTCAGGTAGGTCAGTGTAGGTGTCAGGTAGGTCAGTGTAGTGGTCAGGTAGGTTAGTGTAGGGGTCACGTAGGTCAGTGTAGGTAGGTCAGTGTAATGGTCAGGTAGGTTGGTGTAGGGGTCAGGTAGGTAAGTGTAGCTGAGTGTAGGTAGGTCAGTGTAGGGGTCAGGTAGGTATGCCAGTGTAGCGGTCAGGTAGGTAAGTGTAATGGTCAGGTAGCTCACATGGGTTACATGGGCAGGGCAAAGGGGGTGAAGTCAGGGGCAGAGCCAATGGGGGGCAGCAAAATTAGGTTTCGCCTAGGGTGTCAAAATTCCTTGCACCAGCCCTGAGTGATACAAAAACTCTCTTTTGAGACATCTCTTGAATGCTGCCAAAGCGTGTATACTGGCTCACTGGAAATCTACTGAACCACCACATTTACACTATACATTCTAGGACAACATTTCTGGCAATGCATGTACTAGGATGTTGTCAAACTTACCCCTAACGCAGGTGGTCAGACACTATAGCTGGCTACTGTGTTCTTATAGCAGCCACCTTTCCCATAAGGCAAGCAGGCCTACCAGTACTTGGTTGCCCCCAGGACTTATACACAATGCTATAGTGCCTGCCCACCACACCAGGGCATGCGTGAACTGAGCAAAGCAAACAGGTATTTGCAGTTGGCAGACAGGCAGAGTGGTTCAATGACATTCCAGGTACAAGGCAGGCATCATTCAGAGAATAGTCAATATCTGATCCGAGGTCATACACAGGGGAATCCAAACTAGCAGAGTAGGGTAGACAAACAGGCAGCTTGATCAGGTATTTACAAACTCTATCACAAGCATGGGACTGCAAGCTTGGCTGGTTCATAACAGGTTGGTCTCCACCCAGAGACTGACCACATTAATCACCTTGCAGGTGGACAGAGAGACAAGAAGAATGCCACAACCAAAACCAGGATGCTGGAACCAGCAGCTATGACGGAGCAGGAGCACAACGCTTTTTACCGATATGTGCAGCCAAGTATTAAACTTCTATAGGAACAGGAATTCCTGCTGCATCATCAATAGTATTCCCATAGTCTGTAAAGGATAATAAACCATTGACTGGTAACATCTTAACATACTTTAACCATCTCCCTACCCACCCATTTTCACATGACATCCACAGATGGGATCTCCCATCCTGGGCAGGCATCATATGATGTCCTCGGCTTCCTGGCATTATAGGGGGCGAACACCACGTCACTAAGGAGCCGATGCGTATGCCTGGCGGCCGTGATATCCACCGGGCACTTGCGTTCGATTGTTACAGAGCAGGACCGTGGATCTGTGTGTGCGAACACACAGATCCACATCTTGTCAGGGGAGAGGAGACAGATTGTGTGATCCTAGTGTATAAGAACACCGTTGGTCTCCTCACCCAGGCAGTCCCCTCCCCCTACAGATATAATCACTCCCTAGGTAACACATTTAACCCCTTGATCACCCCCTAGTGTTAACTCCTTCCCTGCCAGTGACATCTATATAGTAATCAGTGCATATTTATAGCACTGATTGCTGTATAAATGTCAGTGGTCCCAAAATAGTGTCACAGTCACGATAAAAATCGCAGATCACTGCGATTACTAGTAAAAAAACTGATAATAATAAAAATGCCATAAATCTATACCATATTTTGTAGGCACTATAACTTTTGTGCAAACCAATTAATATACACTTTTTGCGATTTTTTTTTACCAAAAATATGTAGAAGAATACATATCGGCCTAAACTGAGGAAAACATTTTTTTTTTTTAATTTTGGATATTTATTATAAAAGTAAAAAGTAAAACATATTGTGTTTTTTTTTTTTTTTCAAACTTGTTGCTCTTCTTTTGTTTATAGCGCAAAAAATAAAAATTGCAGAGGTGATCAAATACCACCAAAATAAATTGGGTACAGTGTTGCATGGCCGCGCAATTGTCACTCAAAATGTTACAGCGCTGAAAACTGAAAATTGGCCTGGGCAGGAAGGGGGTGAAAATGCCCTGTATTGAAGTGGTTAAGATATCATGGAGTATATATGTATATATATAGATATCATGGAGTATATATTACAGTATATATGTTTTTCATGAGCACAATTCTAAACAGTTTCAAATATCCTATTGAAACATCTTTGTTATCCTGAGTTGTCCTATTAATGTAAATGCCTCTGTCCACTAATTAAAAGGAGACCATCACCCCCACCTGTATCAAACTTAACTGAAAAAACTTAATTATTAGTCAATGCTCTCTATTTAACTGTAACATAGAATAACTTACTTAAAAAGGCTGGTGTCACTGAGTGTGTTTTGAATAACTGCTGCAGTTTCCATTCTTTTATAAAGAACATTGGGTCATTACATTACTCAGAAAATCATTTACTAGATAATTAAGACCTTTGTCAGGAAAGGAAACTTAACTAATCAGAGAAATAACCTTGCCCTATATGTGATTGTTTCAAATACTGACTGTGCAGAATACAAATAGACCGACAGTTCACTATAAATTTTGTTCTAATTATGCTTACATTTCTTAAAGAGCAGTGCAAACATGTTAATGCATTAATTTCCTAAGTTTAGAGTTAAAGGGATTTTCTGTATACTTTCTTTATGCCTGTATTCTATTCAGGATTAAGAATAAAGAGGGAAAGTCTGGTACGCCAAACATTCAGAAATCTTTTACTGTTGTGCTATGAGCACACCTACTGTAAATGTGGTTTAACAGCTTGCCGACCAGACACCACAGTTTTACTGCGGCAGAATGGCACGGCTGGGAAAAACTACGTTACCTTATGTCGCTTCACCTTTTGGCCACTAGGGGCACGCACGCACCGCTGGAGGTGATGACCACCGGGCTCCCTCGTGACAGAGGGAGAACCGGGATCTGTGTGTGTAAATACACAGATCTCGATTCTCTCATTGGAGTAGAGACGGATTGTGTGTTCATACTATGTGAACACTGACCTCTCTCCCCTCCTAGACAGTCCCACCCCCCCTACAGTTTGAACACAGTGAGAGAACACAGTCAACCCCTTGATCGCCCCCTAGTGTTAACTCCATTCCTGCCAGTGACATTTATACAGTAATCATTGCATTTTTATAGCACTGATCGCTGTATAATTGTCAATGGTCCCAAAAATGTGTCAAAAATGTCCGATCTGTCTGCCGCAATATCGCAGTCATGATAAAAATCGCAGATCGTGCCATTACTAGTAAAAAAGTATTAAAAATGCCATAAATCTATCCCCTATTTTGTAGATACTATAACTTTTGCATAAATCAATCAATATACACTTGCGATTTTTTTTTAACAAAAATATGTAGAAGAATACATATCGGCTTAAACTGAGGAAAAAATTTGTTTTTTTGGTAAAAAATGTGTGATATTTATTATAGCAAAAAGTAAAAGCTAGTGTTTTTTTTCAAATTGTCGCTCTTCTTTTGTTTATAGCACAAAAAATAAATATTATTTTTTTTTTGAAAACCTTCCTATTGTTTCCAAGAGCCCAAATGCGACCCCTGTGAATCAATATAAGTGGCGCTAAATGACAGTGATTAAACCATCCAATGCTCAAAAGTGATCTAGTGCATCTATCTAAAAAAGAAGAAATTAATACGTCAGGCAATCTATATCAGAAAAGGCACTATTCAATATACAATATAACAGTGAAAATTGTAACAGTGTATGTGAAGGTATGCCATACACAGAGCAATTTCAATTGCAAATGAAATCAAAGGTGAGACCAGGTAGTATAGTCCATAAAAAGTCCATAGACAGACCACCGTGCAGAAAATGTGATATATCTGGAAACGGTCCACCAATTCACTTAGTGTCAGTGACTCCACTCCCCTTGAATTCAACACTCACCGACTCAAAATGCCTCACACTCTCGTGTTTTGGCAAAAAAGCATGGGTGTATAGTTGGTCAGCTGAGGGTGTAAGCTCCGAATTCCTTGTTTATCCCAGTGTCACCGTAACATGCTGGTGAGCAGGAAGGATCAAGTTCTGTGGAAAGCGATACATAGACACAGCATGTCCTCCCTCCAGCTGCCACAGGATGTAGCCACTTATTTCAACAGCTTGGTGTGGAGAAGAGTTCACTATCCGAACAAAGTGGCCCAAGGAATTGACTTCAGCAATCTTCAAAGGACAAGGAGAGCTAAAAGTGAAAACATTTGTTTAATTAATGTAAATAGCCTTTACATTAATTAAACAAATGTTTTCACTTTTAGCTCTCCTTGTCCTTTGAAGATTGCTGAAGTCAATTCCTTGGGCCACTTTGTTCGGATAATGTTTTCACTTTTAGCTCTCTTTGTCCTTTGAAGATTGCTGAAGTCAATTCCTTGGGCCACTTTGTTCGGATAGTGAACTCTTCTCCACACCAAGCTGTTGAAATAAGTGGCTACATCCTGTGGCAGCTGGAGGGAGGACATGCTGTGTCTATGTATCGCTTTCCACAGAACTTGATCCTTCCTGCTCACCAGCATGTTACGGTGACACTGGGATAAACAAGGAATTCGGAGCTTACACCCTCAGCTGACCAACTATACACCCATGCTTTTTTGCCAAAACACGAGAGTGTGAGGCATTTTGAGTCGGTGAGTGTTGAATTCAAGGGGAGTGGAGTCACTGACACTAAGTGAATTGGTGGACCGTTTCCAGATATATCACATTTTCTGCACGGTGGTCTGTCTATGGACTTTTTATGGACTATACTACCTGGTCTCACCTTTGATTTCATTTGCAATTGAAATTGCTCTGTGTATGGCATACCTTCACATACACTGTTACAATTTTCACTGTTATATTGTATATTGAATAGTGCCTTTTCTGATATAGATTGCCTGACGTATTAATTTCTTCTTTTTTAGATAGATGCACTAGATCACTTTTGAGCATTGGATGGTTTAATCACTGTCATTTAGCGCCACTTATATTGATTCACAGGGGTCGCATTTGGGCTCTTGGAAACAATAGGAAGGTTTGCACTGTTTATATAATAAGTGGCAGCTTTGGATTCACTCCAATAGGTTTTTTTACACATTTGTTTTACACACATTGTTTTCACATTCTTTTTCACATCCTTTATAGGGGGTTAACACCCCTCTATCTGGCATTGAGCGCAGTGGTGAGAACTCAAGAAGGGCGCGTTGGTTTGAGTTTTCATTTTTGTTACATTATTTTTTTTTTAAATAAAAAAATGACAGTCCCATTAATGTCCGTCCCAGTGCAGAGAAAGAAAGTGCTCTTGTGCTATGCACTGTAATGAGTCTCTATTATAAGCACCACTTCAGGTCCACCCCTGTGCTCGAGCAGACAGGCTGCTTACCAGAACATGTGATCCCACAAGGGGATTCAAAACGCTTACAGATATCCTCTTTAGGGAAGCCCCAGCTCACTCACAAGTGATCTCCCAAATGTCCTGATAAGTTCCCAGCTCCCACCGATATATATATATTAAAAGTAAGGAGAAGAGCATTGCTGTATATTAGTTTATATAAAAACATAACATATTGCACTTACAAACTCAGTAAAAGTTCAAGGCATACAAACATTCCACAGACATGCCCATTCCACCACTCTATTGGACCGTGCGTGCTGATGTCACACTGCTAGCCTATTGATGGGAAAACGTGCTGGGCGGAGCTAGCGGTTCTTACTTCTAATGTATGTATTGGTTGGAGCCATGTAACCCATGTCATTCTCCATTGCTTGGAACATAATATTGTTTCTGCCTCCTATTTCCACTATTTGATAGCAGACAAATGACGATACCACACTGTATATATTGACTTCTGTTTTATTTATTACTTGTTTTTCTTTTGCACATCTGTTCTGTGGGTATCTTTTGATATTCATGACATCTTGTCTTTTTATAAGGAAATAATAATAAACATATTAAAATTAAATAATATATAAACTTTTAAATCTTTTAAAAAGAAAATAGTGACTGAAGTTTATTTTACAAAGGGTTTTATTGATAATCATAGCAATTTCACAGTTTAACAGTGTAGATAATGCATCATGAATAAACATAACATAACGTTTAGCATCTTATAAATAAAATAAGTATGCTAGTAAATCAAAGAAAAACAAAACAATAAGAATATAACAGAGGCTGAAAACAGTTTTGAGAGGTTGGTTAAAGAAGAGCTAGGGGCAGAGATTAGTTGAGAAGGGAGGAGTAAAGAATAGGGGGAAAGGAGAGAAGAGGAAGAAAGAGGGAAGGGTGGGTCCTCGCGGTGGGGAGCAAGAGTGCATTAAATCCGAAGAAGGGTGGTATCACATCTGGTGGGTTTAGTATATTCGACCCATGGCCTCCATACCTTCAGGAACTTATCATGAGTGTCCGAAAGGACAGCAGTCAGCTTTTCATTAACCATTATATCGCCCATGTGATTCCTAACCACCTCAAAACTTAGTGTCTATGTCTTCCATGCCCTAGCTATCGTTAGTTTGGTTGCCGTAAAGAGATGCAGAGCCAGCTGGCGCTCCGGGCGAAGCAGCTCCGCAATTGGGTTGCAGAGAAGTGCCTCGAACGGATCCTTTTTGAGGTCAGCATGGAGTATGTTTCGCAGGAGGGAGTAAACTCTAATCCATAACCTGCGTACCCTTGGACAGGTCCACCAGATGTGCGACATTGTGCTCTCCTGGGAGCACCCTCGGAAGCACAAGGGAGAGTAGGCTGGAATGAACCGGGCCAGTCTAGCAGGCATGTAGTACCACCTGTAAAGTATCTTATAGGCATTTTCTAAAAAGATGACATTCTTTGAGCATTTGGATATTGCTAAAGTCATGACCTGCCAATCCTCCGGATTAAGCTGTTTTCCTAGTTCCCTTTCCCATTGAAGGTGACAGAGCCGTGTTGGTGTTTTTTTAGAGGTAATAATAGAATAATAGATCAGTGATATTAAACCCGAGGTTTGGGGTTTTGGTCTGCAGAAGTTCTCGAAGGGGGTCAAAATATAAGGGGTCGGTTGAGATTTTATAAGCCCCTGGAGAAAGTGACGAATCTGTAGGTAGCTGTAGGGATATCGTGAGAGGAGCGTAGAGCCTCAAATCATATTATCCTGGTGGGGGTGAAAAAAGAGTGAATGTCCGTGAATCCGTTTGTCTTCCACCAGGAGAATTGCTGGGGATTTTCGCAGCCTGGTGGGAACAATGGGCACTGGAGAAGTTGAAGTAGGGGTAGATGAGGAGAAATCAGGCTGGCCGAATATTTTACTGAGTCCCACATGCGAAGGGAATGGGCCAGACATGGCCCCGTCACGAGAGGGCGATGTGTGGGAGGGAGCCAGGGCAATGAGGAGATGGGTGTTGAGTGTGAATCCACTAGGTCCATAGTGGCCCATAATGACTGAAGTTTCATAGTGCAGTTGACTAGTTTAAAGTTACTGAGTATGAGCATGAAAATAATCCGACCATTACAGAAGCCAATGAAAATGTAAAAATGTAGATCAATTTCTCTCTGGTGCAATCTTCACATATACAAATTATTTAGGTCGCTGCAAAATAAAAGGATGAAATCAAGGCATTGGAACATGTACCCAGATCTCAGGCATGGTACACCAGGTCAATGATACCTGCCAGTGTGCAGGTTGATTTCTCTTCCAAGAGGGCCTACACAGTTCTTGCACTGACAGAAAAAGGGCCAGATCTAGCTGTGCTGGACATGAATTATCTTGCTGAAAAAGGAACCACTAACATCAATACATAGATCCTCCCTTCCCCCATTGATCAATAATGCTAAGGCATTGTCCCTAAGGCAATGTCCCCATTGGTGTCCCAAAGACACCAATGCTGGGGCAGTCATCCAAACACTGACCACAAAAAGGGAGCATTATTCCTCTTACTGAGCTTCAATGTAAAGGGAAGACTTTCTCCCATTGTCCACAAATTTAAGAGTAAATGAGAAGTGTGGGGTGCTGAAACATTTATTCTAGTAACTGATCAATTCTCTTGGATCTGGAATAATTGTTAATCCACTTATTAGGCAGCTCACCAAGGACATAGGATGGCCATAGATCAGCTTGTGCCTCAGATAGATTAGAAATCAAGGAAGTAAGTGGTAGGCGTAATGGGGCTGATTTAATAAAGGTAAAAAAGTCTGTTAACTTTGCAGGGGAATTTCCCTTAGCCTAATGAAAGTGATAAAAGAAGGTAACCTTTACTTCAGTTCTTTCCAGCTTCTAGAGACTCATAAATCCTTGAAGATTTCTAACAAACTGTTTGTAGAGCTGAGTCTATAAAGCCAAGGATACCTGCAATCTCTGTTTGTTAAATAAAAGGATGGAGGAAGCCTGATACCTATAATAAAAGTTGATGACACAACCCCTTGACTGACTTCAAGGTGAATTACCCGTCTCTAGACAGAATCTATTGAGAAAGCTTTTTTGACTTGTTCAGTTGAACACTTTCTAGAGTGTCAGCAAGGCTGTCCAAAGTCCATTTTAGACAACTAAAAGAAATTTTATATATATATATATATATATATATATATATATATATATATATATATATATATATATATATATATATATATATTCTTTTTACTAAGAAGTATTTTAAAAGTATAAGACATTCAAATTATATATTAGATTCCATGTCATAGATACAATCATGATTTCAGTGTCTGCTGGTGCAATAGTAATTCTGTTATAATATATATATATATATTCTAACCATGTACATAGAGATAGATATCCATATAGCCTGTGTTTTTACCTATATGTATAAGTAATCATAGCATCTACAGGGGTAAAACATATATTTATATCCATGAAAAACACATTGGATATCAGAGATAGTATAAAGGCTCTGATCCCAGCGCTCTAAAATGGATGAAATGATAATGGTCTATGCACTTCAAGCTGCTATTATAAGAAACCAACAACAGAGATAAACTGTATATACCCCCTTCTTTTTTTTAAAAAGAGAAGGTATTAACAGCGCTACAAGTGAATAAAATATTCATCAATATGGTATAACATGTAGTGCATGAAAAATAAATAATAAATGTATGAAATAAACTATTTCCACTCAATTGGCAAAAAAAACCCTGCCAGTGGTGGATCTAATGTGTCTGATCTGGAACAACCGTATTGTGTGTGCTGGTTAAACACAATCCTAGTACATACAAGAATGTTATTAATCAGAGCAAGAAAAAATTGGAAATAAAATAGCATATACAAAATGCGTAATGTGTGTGAAAGTCCAAACACTCAGTCAACGTGACTAAAAAACAAAGGGAGGGTGATGTAACCAGTCCTTTGTAAAGAATGAAAGTTCCATGCATGCAGTCTACAGCAATTGAAGGCTTCAAAGTCAAATGGAGTGCACACTCCAAGGGCTGCTACACCATCACCGAGGAGGAGGGCTTTCTGCAGCAGAGTTCAGAAAATAAGCAACAGGCTATTGAAACGGTGCAGCATTGGGAAGGGAGCAGTGGGCCAGCAACAACGCAGGGCACAGAAACTTTTGGCTGAGGAGATCAGATCCATCTAGTGGCAGAGGAGCAGATTACTACCAGGAAGTTACCACGGGCTTATTTGACACTTACCTCTGGTAAGCTTATACCCTTAAGGGGTTATCACGAGGTGGTCTGGTGATGGTGTAGCAGCCCTTGGAGTGTGCACTCCTTTTGACTTTGAAACCTTGAATTGCTGTAGACTGCATGCATGGAACTTTCTTTCTTTACAAAGGACTGGTTACATCACCTTCTCTATGTTTTATAGACACGTTGACTGAGTGTTTGGACTTTCACAAACATTACCCATTTTGTATATGCTATTTTATTTCCAATTTTTTCTTACTCCGATTAATAACATTCTTGTATGTACTAGGATTGTGATTAACCAGCACACACACAATATGGTTGTTCCAGATCAGACACATCAGATCCACCACTGGGAGGGGTTTTTTTTTGCCAATTGAGTAGAAATAGTTTATTTCATACATTTATTATTTATTTTTCATGCACTATATGTTATACCATATTGGTAAATATTTTTGTTCACTTGTAGCGCTGTTAATACCTTCTCTTTTTTAAAAAAAAGAAGGGGGTATATATATCTTTGTTTATATATTTATATCCAGTAATTTTGTGTGATAATAACCACTTCAGCCCGGAAGGTTTTACCCCCTTCCTGATCAGAGCACTTTTTAGCACTGCGCTGCTGGTAATTGTGCGGTCATGCAATGCTGTACCCCAAAAAAATTTGCATCCTTTTTTCCCCACAAATAGAGCTTTCTTTTGGTGCTATTTGATCACCTCTTTGGTTTTTATTTTTTGTGCTTTAAACAAAAAAAGAGCATCAATTTTGAATAAAAAACCCCAATTTTTTTTTACTTTTTGCTCTAAAAACCATCCCCAAAAATGTTTTAAAAAACAAATTTCTTCACAAGTTTTGGCCAATATATATTCTTCTTCATATTTTTGGTAAAAAAATCACAATAAGCGTATATTGATTGGTTTGCGCAAAGGTTATAGCGTATACAAACTATGGGAAGATTTATGCCATTCTTATGGAATTTTTATTATTATTATTTTTTTTACTAGTAATGGCGGTGATCTGCGATTTTTAGTGGTACTGCGACATTGCGACTGACATATTGGACACTTTTGACACATTTTTGGGACCATTGATATTTATACAGTGATCAGTGCTACAAATATGCACTGATTACTGTGTAAATGTAACTGGTAGGGAAGGGGTTAACACTAGGGGGTGATAAAGGGGTTAAATGTGTGTTCCCTCAGTGTGTTCTAACTGTATAGGGATAGGACTGACTAGGGGAGGAGACATATCATTGTTCCCACCTACTACGAACACACAGTATGCATCCTCTCCCCTGACAGAACAGGGATTTGAGTGTGTGTTTACACACAAAAATTCCTGTGCTGGCTCTCTGCACGTGATCGCGCGTGGCTGGCAGCGAATGCAGCCGCTGGCCACATGCGTCAGGTCCCCTGCCGTGCAGCGGCCGCACATGCGCGCCCTCTGGCGGCTCTTAAAAAGGAATATATACGGGGTTTCCCGCAGGGGTGCCATTCTGCCCCCGTAAAAAGATGTGCGTCGGTTGGGAACCGGTTAATTAAAAAAAATTGTACACTCACCTTGTACTGGTTACCAGATCTCCTCAATATTACAGATATACTAGCAACTCTATACAGCCAGGCACACATTATGATGATATGAACATTTTTACAAAATATCACTCATAGAAATATTTCAGGTTAAATATTTCTGTCCTAGGACATGCTTGGTGGTTGAAAGAGGTATTACCTAAACCTACAGAAAAGTAATCAATGGATTTCTCCACCAATGAAAAGAAGTCCCACCTTCTGGGCTAGGTCTATGAAAATTTTTATGAGTTCATTGTACAAGTTGGTATTTAAGAGCAAGAGAGAATGCCATAGAGAGACAGACACATTTCATCCATCAACTTCATACACTCCATGAACTCAAACAGGACAGATACATAGCGTATGTCTATTTTATTTCACGCTGTTTATCACTTTCTCACCTAGAGTAGAGTAACGGTTGAATTCGTGAAATACAGACGTTCTGTCTAATCATATATATATATATATACTGTATATACACAGTATCTCACAAAAGAGTGTACACCCCTCACATTTTTGTAAATATTTTATTATATCTTTTCATGTGACAACACTGAAGAAATGACACTGTTAATTTGCTGTCCCCTCAAAATAACTCAACACACAGCCATTAATGTCCAAACCACTGGCAACAAAAGTGAGTACACCCCTAAGTGAAAATGTCCAAATTGGGCCCAAAGTGTCAATATTTTGTGTGGCCATCATTATTTTCCAGCATTGCCTTAATGCTCTTGGGCATGGAGTTCACCAGAGCTTCACAGGTTGCCACTGGAGTCCTCTTCCACTCCTCAATGACTACATCATGGAGCTGGTGGATGTTAGAGACCTTGCGCTCCTCCACCTTCTGTTTGAGGATGCCCCACAGATGCTCAATAGGGATTATGTCTGGGGACATGCTTGTCCAGTCCATCACCTTTACCCTCAGCTTCTTTAGCAAGGCAGTGGTCATCTTGGAGGTGTGTTTCGGGTTTGATTTCATGTTGGAATACTGCCCTGCAGCCCAGTCTCCGAAGGGAGGGGATCATGGTCTGCTTCAGTATGTCACAGTACATGTTGGCATTCATGGTTCCCTCAATGAACTGTAGCTCCCCAGTGCCGACAGCACTCATGCAGCCCCAGACCATGACACTCCCACCACCATGCTTTACTGTAGGCAAGACACACTTGTCTTTGTACTCCTCTCCTGGTTGCCGCCAAACACACGTGACACCATCTGAACCAAATAAGTTTAGCTTGGTCTCATCAGACCATAGTTCCAGTAATCCATGTCCTTAGTCTGCTTGTCTTTAGCAAACTGTTTGCGGGCTTTTTTGTGCATCATCTTTAGAAGAGGCCTCCTTTTGGGATGACAGCTATGTAGACCAATTTGATGCAGTGAGCAGCGTATGGTCTGAGCACTGATAGGCTGACACCCCACCCTTTAACCTCTGCAGCAATGCTGGCAGCAATCATACATCTATTTCACAAAGACAACCTCTGGATATGATGCTGAGCACGTGCACTTAACTTCTTTGGTCGACCATGGCGAATACTGTTCTGAGTGGAACCTGTCCTGTTAAACTGCTGTATGGTCTTGGCCACCATGCTGCAACTCAGTTTCAGGGTCTTGGCAATCCTCTTATAGCCTAGGCCATCCTTATGTAGAGCAACAATTCTCTTTTTTCATATTCTCAGAGGGTTCTTTGCCATGAGGTGCCAAGGTTAACTTCCAGTGACCAGTATGAGAGAGTGAGAGCGATAACACCAAATTTAGCACATCTGCTCCCCATTCAGGGGTCTACTCACTTTTGTTGCCAGAGTTTTGGATATTAATGGCTGTGTGTTGAGTTATTTTGAGGGGACAGCAAATTTACACTGTTATACAAGCTGTACGCTCACTACTTTACATTGTAGCAAAGTGTCATTTCTTCAGTGTTGCCACATGAAAAGATATAATAAAATATTTACAAAAATGTGAGGGGTGTACTCACTTTTGTGAGATACTGTATATACAGTTATTGACTCTAGAGGAAGATGTAATCATTTTTGTGTCATTTAGAAAGTACAGCACTCCCATTAGCAGGTGCTTCAATTAATTTTCTTTATTTTATGTAGTATTTATTTCTGTCAACCAATACATATTACTATTTTTCATGAATACATGTCTGGTGAATAAATATCCTATTTTTAGTCTGTGTTCATATTGATTGATCCTGTATCTTAAAAATATTATTGTTTAAAAATTACTCATTCATAATTATCGTGTGGGAAAATTATTCTCAAAAGCACAACAAAACTAAGTGATATTTATTTTGCAAAGGCGATAACCTATTTGTCTTTAGTAAATACAGTAAACCCCATTGTGTGGAATCCCAGAATGTGTTTTTTGTTATTAGAAATCAGATTAACGAAAGCCAAAATGTTTTTTGATTGAACAGGTCCCCCTTGGTCAGGTGGACATGGAGTGATCCTGATGGGTAAACCTAATTTATAATAACCAGCCTAAAGACTTGTTCCAGGCCCCAGTTTTAGCAGGGAAAACTGG
This sequence comes from Lithobates clamitans, assembly GCA_037952925.1. Classification (NCBI taxonomy): domain Eukaryota; kingdom Metazoa; phylum Chordata; class Amphibia; order Anura; family Ranidae; genus Lithobates; species Lithobates clamitans. Next base: position 4,471,408 of record JBBGZY010000305.1, on the reverse strand, counting down.
CATTTGGAGCAAATCCTTTAATTAGTTATCAAACACTAGAATTACAGATCAAGAATACTCCATACACCAGTACAGTGTATAGTATTTTTAGCACTTACCAGCCCTGATAAAAGGGTTGTGGATTCTCAAAAATTGTGCCTGGCATTATGATGTTTGCACCTCACTGGTGTGAGGGAGTGTTTTGTTTTGCTCTCAACTCCAATTGAGGTATTTTTCCACACACAAATGTAATAAGAATGTTTCCTCCCATTGTATAGGACATCCTTCTTCACACTGACCATCAATATGAGGGACCTTTTCTTTCCACTGACTTACTCATGACTGCTGCACATTACTTATCCTAAAACACTGAACTCTGTAGTTTGTATGTTATAATGTTAAAAGTTTGTATGCTACACATTTGGACTATTACACTCTTTAAGTATTGCTGTACCATTGACACTCCTGACTACTACACAGTGCATATTCTGCTGTATTATACTGTACATTACATATATGTGATCCCTGGCTGCATACTATTTGCTATATTTCATGTTATATACTCCTGGCCACTGCACTGCATATCTTAAGCATTACACTCGTAATGATCCACAATGAACCTAGCTATAAAGTCAATCAAACACATTAATCTTCACAGAGAAAAAATGTCAAATACAAATCCATGATGTATTTTCTTGAAATCAATTAAACTGATCCCAGTCACATATAAAATAGATTATCTCCAGTATCAGCCCAGAATTCAATTGTCAATTGGGTGACAGCAATCATACCTGCCCAAAGGGAAGCAGCGACTCTGTTAACAGATTTCATCACATCAAGAACACTGCACTATTGATCCACTGTTTGTGGATCATTGCGAGCGTGATCTATGTTTGTTTTAATATTTATTTTACTTTGGCCTTGGTAAGATAGGGTTGCTCAGGTAAGCAGCTGCATAGTAATTGTGAAAATAATCCTTGAGCATGTTTGGCCTTATACTTGTCTCCTGATGAAGTTGTTTATTATTTCAACATTTGCTGTTTGTTAAAAGAGAAGTATTTTTTTTTTTTAAGGTTCATACTTACATAGGTGGATGCAGCAGTTTGTCGGTCCAGGGTTTTGTTAATCCCGACTCCGTGACGTCAGCAGAGAGTGGACTTCAGCCCGCCCTGTGCTGAAAATGGGTCACAGGAGTACAAAACTAACTGCACTCCTGTGATCCACAGGAGAAGTACAGCCAAACGAGCTTTGGCTGTACTTCTCTGTTAAATAAATCTTGAGGTTTATATGAGTCTATGACATTCTCTCACAGTAATAAGATTAATTCTATTAATATTAATTAATATTTTGTAGGTGCAGGGATTGTGGTATATGTATTCTAAATAGATAGTATGCTCAGACTTAGTTTAGCCACACCCTTTATGGTCATATCTATTGTTCAGCCTGAAGTGGCCACATTCACCATTTACCACCACTATTTCTTTCTTCAGAGAGAATTACTAAGAGATTCATCTTAAAACATAAACTCTTATAATAAAAAAGCATATTGGTTAAGGCATGCTCTTGAACTGCTCCAAATATAAGCCAGGTAAAAAAAACTATCTTGCAAATCTTACTGTAGTTTGTTATAACAATGCCAATTTAGTTACTAATTTCTCCATTTGTTATCTGTAAATATAACTAATCTACTAGATTAGTGGGAGTTGAGATGTGTGGATCTGTCAATTATTCTGCCAATTGTCAAGCTGTAAATTCACTCCTGAAGCTTTTTCTTCATTTGTTGACATATCAGTACAAACAAATACATAGTAATTGTATTAAAGTCCAAATGAACTACTTCAGGATGCTGGCTCCAGGGTGTTCTATTTTTGTAGAATCCATGTGATGACAGCATGTTAAACATTAAATTAAAGAGAGAAAAGGTACAAAGATATACTTAAATAGTATTAATATAAAAAAAATGTTATTATGTTGCAACTAACTGGGTTCTTTTTTGGGTATACCATCCTTAGAGCACTATTAAATCCAACAACAAAAATACAATACACTGCAGCTAAACAATCCTTAAATGCGGTGGCTGCATTGGGTGCATTTATTTTCTTTTTTTTTTTTAAGGCCTTTTCCTTTTTTTTCACCTGGGAATATGTTTAATAAGTCTGGTATTTTTCAACTTTCTTACTTTCTTTAACCACTTGCCACCCGGGCCAATACTGACACTTCGCTCCTACATGTAAAAATCAACTTTTTGTTTGCTAGAAATTTACTTAGAACCCCCAAACATTATATATATATAAAATGGTGGGTGTTGCACGTTTTTATGTCACATGGTATTTGCGCAGCAGTTTTTCAAATGCAATTTTTTTGAAAAAAAAATTAAAATTTCATGAATTAAAAAAAAACAAAAAACACTAAAAGTCCAGATTTTTTGTTTAATGTGAAAGATGATGTTACCCTGAGAAAATAGATAACTAACATATCACACTTAAAAATTGGGTCTGCCTGCGGAATGGCAGCAAACTACAGTGCTTAAAATTCTCCATAGGCGACGCTTTAAACAACTTTACAGAGTACCAGTTTAGAGTTGCACAGGAAGTCTGGTGCTAGAATTATTGCTCTCGCTCTGAAGTTGGCGACAATACCTCAAGTATGGGGTGTGATCACTGTTTTCATATGAGTGCGGGAGTAAAGTATGCGTCACATTTGCGCCTAAGCACGGTGGGACAGGGGTGCTTTAATTTTTTTTTTATTATTATTTATTTTATACAAAAATTTATTTTTTTACACTTTTCTTTTGGATTAACTTGGCATGACAAGTCCTCTCTATGGAGAGATCTGGGGTCTAGTAGACCTCTCCTCTAGCCTCCCATGCCTCCCAGATTGGTCTGATTGGCTGCTTTCCTGGCCACTGGTGGCCAGGTAAACAAAGAGGCGGAACCGAAAGTGATGACATAACTCGTCACTACTGGTTTCCAGGGTTGCAGAGAGAGGGGAATGCCGTCAGTTCCTCTCCTCTGTTCAGGGCGGCCACATCACTCCCGGGCACCACGATCATACTGTAGAGCCCAGGAGAGGTGGCGGCAGTGGCGGGAGGGGAGTGGGACCAAAAACAAGACAAACCAAGCTATCCAGAAAAGATGCATATTGAGTATTGAGGCAAAACATTTAACAATGATAGGATTAATTGCAATGATTAGCTTTATTCATGTCCCAAACGGAAAAAAATTACATTGCTCTGTTTCAAAAGTGTTTGCTTGAGTTTGGATTTAATCTGTTAGTCAAGTAAATATAAATCTGCTAGTACATCCAACACTACTCTCTCCCTATACTGAAAATTCTGCTGTCCAAAGGTGTCTCCTATGCTCCATCAGGAGGGGGAAGCCATCCTAGGAAGAGAAGTGTGGTACTAACTGGATCAACAGGTTAAAATAAAGAAAAAAAAATGAAACAGCAGCCACCACATTTGAATGTTTAACTGCAATATATGAAATATTTGTTTTTGCTCTAAGGATGGTATAACTACTGATTGCAGAGAAGATGTAAAAAAAATAAATGGTAGTCCGTGTATTGAGATTTAGATATGATGAAAAGTGCTGCATCCTCTGTTTAGGTAGTTCAACAATTTAGGAAGTGTGTTTGTGCACAGTGAGAAAAAATATACTGTAAACAGGTTTTTGAGATCATAACTGTATGATATCATAACTTATTTTTTCCATTTTCTGTGTAGCTGCCAAAGTCTTCAACAAAGACAGTGCATATGAAAAGTGGAAGAGAAGGCCATAGAAGGAAAATAAAATGTAGAACATTTTTCTAGGATTTGGGGATAATATGACAATTGAGAAAATAAACCTTGTTCAGTTGAGATGAGAGCTTTCAGGTAGTTCTGATAGGAACATTTGTGTTTAACATAGTTCTCTTTTTTTTTTTTTCTTTTAGTGTCTTTCATCTTTGTGACAACCTTATAAGTTGTGTGCTGTGTGCGATCCTGATTAATACTCCATGGAGAGACTTTAGCTGGAGGAACAATTTCTTTCCAAATAATTTGCAAGAATATAACTGTAGTGAATGAAATCAATTTATTTACCTGTTAAAAGGACAGAAAATAGGTCAGATGCTAAACAACTAAAATATGTTGCATATTGGTGTCATATTATGTTTTCTAGACAGCTGAGTTGGTCAGAGGTAGAGATAAGTAAGGAGAAAAGAATAACAAGCAGCAGCCTGTTATCCTAAATTAATATGGCAAGTTTGAAAAATGAGTCATAGCATGGTGTATAATAAGGTTGAGAATGATTGTGCTGCCATTTGAGAAGTAGATGCTCTTGACTACTATGTGAGCAGAAAAAAAGAATGAGGACCAGGAAATGTTTGACTTTGCCTAATCAAAAGTAATATTAAAATCTTCAAGTAAGGCTGCAGTTATATCATTGGAGCCTGTGGGCACACAGCCTTTGCCATTTTATGTGAAATGACCAATCCCTTATTTAGTCCCTTTTAGTTTTTTTAATATAAAATTTAAAATATTTTGCTATATCTGTATTAAGCACAAAAAGAGTGTTGATGCTGCCAAAAGCCTCATGTGCTGATAACTTCCTTCGCTCTCTGCTTCTGCTCACTATTAACAGTTACAATTGTTCCCAGATATCTCTAAGGATTAATCCAAATGTTATGGAGAAGAGAAGAGGGGGGTTTCTATAGTCCACTTTTAGAGTGATGCCTGCTAAGATCTGAAGGTACCAACAGACTTATGCCGTGTACACACAGGCGGACTTTTCAACCGGACTGGTCCGACGGACCGAATCCGGCGGACAATCCGACCGTGTGTGGGCTCCATTGGACCTGCAGCCGAATTTTTCAGTCAAAAATCTGACGGACTTTAGATTTGTTACATGTTCCAAATTTGTCTGACGGACTCGAGTCCGGTCGAAAAATCCGCTCGTCTGTATGCTAGTCCAACGGACGAAAACCCACGCTAGGGCAGCTATTGGCTACCAGCTATCAACTTCCTTTTTTAGTCTGGTCGTATGTCATCACGTACGAATCCATCGGACTTTGGTGTGATCGTGTGTAGGCAAGTCCGTCGGAAGTCTGTCAAAAGTTCGTCGAAAGTCCGTCGGACCAGTCCGGTCGAAAAGTCCGCCCGTGTGTATGTGGTATTAACGATCTTCACTTGATGATACAGAAATTATCTGGATCAAGCAATGATAAAGTAAAATAATTTGGGTATTGTCAGGAACGTGCTGGCCAGAGCGTAGCTGAAGTTTTGAGGCGCATGCAAATGCGCAGGTGAGGGCCTGCGGGTGCACAGGTGCACGCGAATACGTTGACACTGCTGCCAAGTGGTCTATATAAGTGAAGCAGCTGCAATAGTCCATTTCTGTCTGATCTGTACCTGTACCCTTGTTCCTGTATCTGATTCTGATGACTTTTGTAAATGACCCGGCTTGCTCCCTACTTAGCTTGAATGCTACCTGTCCTGACCTTGGCTTGTCTCTGAACTTTGCTCTACCTTCTGCTTATCTGTCTGATCTCATGTTGCCTACTTCTGCCTGTACCCTGATGATTCCTTGCCTGCTGTCTATGCCTGCATCTGACCATCTGTTGCTGACCTGGCTTGTCTGACCTCGCATCCAGTTGTTTATCTGTCCTGACTACACCTGCCTAGCTCTTGCTGGAGCTTTTTCTGCATTGGGCCACCAGTCTTCCTGCACCTGCTACCAGCCGCTGTCTAGCGCTGCATGCTGTCTACTAACCCTGGGCCTGCTGTTCCTGCTATCATCTATTGTTATAGCCATTAGGCCAACTTTGGCAATGCACCTGCTACACATCACTAGATAAACTGATACTGCTTCAGGCAGTTATCCTATAATGACACCCATCCTGCTCGTAAAAGCACAGGTGTTGGCTCTGCACATAATCAAGAGAACAAAGAATAGCTGGATGGCCACACTCCGTTGCAACATCTTTATTGAAAACAATTAAAATCCATATAGTCATGAAGATCACAGAGGTACAGGAACAGTGTTACTGACGTGTTTCATACCACTAGTGTGCTTAGTCATAGCTGCTAGAACATGAGCTGACTGTCCATATATATAGGGGTAAAAATCCAATCAAAGTATTGTATGAAAGACCATCCACATAGACAATCTAACTCAAATTCCAAAAATACATAGGAAACACCTGGGGAGACGCAGGTGCATGGGATGCCCAATCCAGGAACTGGAATAGGACTGGGAGGGAATATTGGCATCAATGAACAAAGAACAGAAATGGGAATTCTTCAAAATGACTATATGCGAACACACTGCAAAATATATTCCCATGGGCAATATGTTTAAAAGGCTAGAAATAAAACCTATGTGGCTCACAGCCAAAGTTAGAAAAGCTATAAATGATAAGAAAAGTGATTTAAAAAATATAAAAATTAACGAATACTATCATCATTTAAATGTTACAAGGAATATAACAGAATATGCAAAAATTCAATATGAACAACAGATTGCAAAAGAGAGTAAGACAAACCCAAAGAAATTCTTCAAATATATTAATAGTTAAAAGGTCAGGTCTGAGCATGTAGGTCCTTTACACAATAATCTGGAGTTGGGTGGCTGGGAACAAAGAGAAGGCAAATTTATTACATACCTTCTTCAGCTCTGTGTATACAAAGGAGCATGGGGGAACTCACTGCCATAATGGGGATGATATTGACACAGCCCCAAATGATCCACAATTGCTCAAAATTGATATGGTGCAGAAATATTTAGACAGAATAAAGGTGAATAAAGTACCTGGGCCAGATGGCATACACCTACAGATCATAAAAGAATTGAGCTCTCTCATTTCAAAGCCATTGTTTCTAATTTTAGGGGCTCTTTAATGACTGGCTTTGTACCACTGGATTGGACAACGTGGTGCCTATATTTAAAAAAGATGTGTTATTTTAACTTCTATAGTTGGGAAGATACCGGAGAGCCTAAAGAGCACATAGATGAGTTTTTGCTGGAAAAAACATTTTAAGCAAAAGTCAGCTTGGATTCATGAAAGACAGAAGTTGTCAGACAAATCTGATTTCTTTTTATGAGGAGGTGAGCAAAACCTTGGACAGAGGGGTGGCTGTGGACGTAGTATACTTGGATTTTGCAAAAGTGTTTGACATAGTTCCCCACATGCGGCTAATGTGTAAGGTTATGTCTACAGACTTGGAAAACTCAGTTTGTAAATGGATAGAAAACTGGCTAAAAGACCTTATTCAGAGTAGTGGTTAATAATTTATACTCTGATTGGTCTAGTGTTGCTAGACCAATCAAGGTTTAGTGTTGGGATCCCTACTTTTTAATGGTTTTCTCCAGGGCTTTTTTTCTAGGTACTGGAACTTAACCATGGCCCCACAAAACCCCTCCCCCTACACACACCCTCCAAATCACATCAAATAGTGGGTGTGTTCAGTCAAATTTCACGAAAACAGTAGGAGGGTCTTAAAGGGGCATTAAATACTAGGATTGCATTACATACAGAGTGCAGAGCTGTCACTTGTAAACACAGAAACCAGACTTCTGTGTTTACAAGTGATTGTGGTGAGCAGGCACCAAAGGGTCTGAGCCAGAGGTGGTGGAACTGAGTTCCACCAAGTTCCCCCTGAAAAAAAGCCCTGGTTTTCTCTGATTTGAAGGGGGAGACATACCATCTGGTGACTTGTTGGTTTATAAAAAAGATACATTTTCCTGGCTGAGACAAGCTGTTTTTCTGACAAGATGCACCTCACTGTCCTTAGGCCTCCTATACATACATTGCACTGTATACTATATACCCTAGACACCCATCCTTAGGAATACTTGGCCCCCCTCTTTTGCTATCCAGATATCTGGTTGACTTTGACATTAATATATATATTGTTTATCAATAGTCCTAGTTAAACAGATTTATATTAAGGGGTTCCTGTTTCTTCCTTTTTGGAGCTCCCCCTCTTTTGCTTTACCAAAATTGACCATACACAATCTATAACCCTGCGGTGCCATTCTCCTTGTTCCCCTTTAGGAGTTGCTTTTATTTTTAAAAAATTGTCTTCTACTGCACTACATCCAAGAGGTCCTGAAGAAGTGGGACAACCGGGAAACGTGTAGACCCCCACCGAGTATTAGTGCATTGGTTAATGTATTTTTGAGGCAGCTGTGTTAGTGCAGAATTTCTCTGATGTTTTAAACTGTATAAAACAAACCTATTTTTTGAGTGTGCATAGAAGTGTATTTAAAGTCCCAAACAGACTATCCTTTTCCTCCAATCTTACTTTTTAATATGTTTATAAATTATATAAGATCGGGGATTAAAAGCAAGCAAAATCATTTTTTGTATTAAAAGAGGCATGGACTGCAGAGAGAGAGAGAGAGAGAGAGAGAGAGACATAATTTTGCCCCTGTACAAATCAGTAGTAAGACCTCATCTGGAATGTGCAATTCAGTTTTGGTCACCATTTCACAAAAAGGACATCGAGAAACTGGAGAAAGTGCAGAGAAGTGCAAACAAACTGATAAGAGACATGGAGGAGCTCAGCTATGAAGAAAGATTAGCTAAACTGAATTTATTCTCTCTTGAGAAGAGGATATTGGGGGAGATTTGATCAATAAGTGGTCCAATTTTGCACCTTAAAAGGTCATCGCAGAGGATAAGGGGGCACACTTTACATCTGGAGGAAAAGAGATTTAATCTCCAAATACGGAAAGACTTCTTCACAGTAAGAGCTGTGAAAATGTGGAATAGACTCCCCCAAGAGCTGGTTCTGACGAGCTCAGTAGATTGCTTTAAAAAAGGCCTGGATTCTTTGCTATATGCACATAATATAACTGGATACTAATATTTAAAGGTAAAGTTGATCCAAGGAATATCCGATTTACTCTTGGGGGATCAGAAAGGCATTTTTCTCCCGCTGGAGCAATTTGGATCATGCTTTATTGTTTTTTTTTTGCCTTCCTCTATATCAACTGTGGGTATAGGATAGTGTATATGGCTGTTTTCTATTTGTGTGTGTGTCTATGTGTTTTATTTATTTTTTCGCTATGTTGGTTGAACTGGATGGAGTAGTGTTTTTTTTTTTCAACCAGATTAACTATTTAAGTGGTGAAACTCATTTTAACTCTCATTGTTGTGTCAAAAGAACCAGTTATTGCTGCCTGGAGAAGCCCCAAATAGGCCACTACTCTTGATCATTGCAGGCAGTACCTGAACTTTGCAGATCACTTATAGAAATAGTGCCAACTGTGAGCTCCCCTAAGAAATCAAATATTTTTAATAACATAAAGAAATGTTTTTAGAATACGATGCTAAGATTTAACCCTTGACATAAGGAGCATGCAATTAGATCTGTTTTCCAGTCTTTAAGTATTTTCATAGTTGTGACCCACAACTATTTATTTTGTTTTTACTCCAGAAAAATATATTACTTAAAAAACTTTCATACTCTGAATGATCTCACAAGCATTAATTGCTGTTTTTCCCCTGCTGTGAAGATGGCATAAAATGTTTAAGGCCTTGTAAGTAATCAAGGCTTCTTTGTTATGCATGAGCTTACTAGTAAACAAACTATACTTTGAGCTTAAACTTATAATAGGCAATCAGTGTGGCATAAACTGATGGCATATAAAATTATTGGCTGCACTGCCTTAAACATTTTTTCAATTGACTGTATAGATGGCTTATGCAAAGAAAAAGCAGTTTTAATAAGTGTACAAGCAGAACTGAGATCTGTAACACAATAATGGGGAAGGGGGTGGGTGGTGGGGATATGCTATTTAAGGAAATAAAGTAGAAATTTGAGATGTTCCTGGTAAATCTATTTCTCAGCTTACAAAAACTGACAGTCCACATAAGTGGTGCAGTGAAAGTATGGTGTAACACAACCCTATAATAGATGTAGCAAAAACAAGGTCATAGCCTATGTCCAGGTCATAAGTGTCACTGTCTCCACTAGTCCAATCAAGTGTTTATAGTAACTGTACATTTAGCAAATTATGCAACTGCTATGGGGACCAGCAGTGCAGGAGACCTAATGCTTTTCAAACTATCATGTTATTATTTGCAGTTCAAACTGAGCATATGCTTAAAAACACATAAAATAGAGATTACCAGCAGTCAAAATGATAAATAAATCTACGTATAAAGACAGATAAAGTTACATAAAAAAAACAAGTTTACCAGCAAGAGCCACCCCTTCTCACCTTCTGAGTCCCATTAATTAGTGAAGTTGCTAATAGCATTAAAGTGTATTCTAACCCAACATTTTTTTTTCCTTTTGTGATAAAAGTTTTACATGAATAAATAAAAGCACCCCTGTCAGTGTTAAATCATTTGGCTCAACTCTGTAACTTATATATTTGCAGGAGAGCTTGTTCTTTTAAAACACAACAGAATTACTAGCAGGATCAAAATAAGGTGAAAATAAAGGAAAGACGGCCTAAAAAAGAAAATGAATGCAGCCATCACATCTAATGCTGCGTACACACAATCGGAATTTCCGTCCGAAAAACTTGGATGGTTTTTCCGACGGAATTCCGCTCAAGCTTGCCTTGCATACACACAGTCACACAAAAGTTCTCTAAACTTTTGACCGTCAAGAACGCGGTGACGTAGCACTACAACGAGCTGAGAAAATGAAGTTTAATGCTTCCGAGCATGCGTCAAATTGTTTCCGAGCATGCGTGATTTTTGCGCCTCCGAATTGCATACAGACTAACGCATTTTCGGATAGGAACTTTTTCCGACCAAAAAATTGAGAACCTGCTCTCTATCTTTTGCTCCGATGGAGCATACATACATACGCATTTGCCGACCAAAAGCTCTCATTGGTCTTTTGCTGGCCGAATTTCCGATCGTGTGTACGCAGAATTAGTATTAGTAAACTGCACTATAATAAATGTTTGCTTTGGGTTTACTACTAATTTAAATCACTCTCAGCTGTACCGTCAATTCTGTAGCCAGATGTCTCACTTTTAAGAAGTTCATTCACAGCCCATTTTATCCTAAATTGCATTGGAAATTACCAGAACCATCTCAGGATCGATCAGGTGACACAGAAATAAACACCTTATTCCTTAATCAACTGTGCCACTATTTGTTATTTTTATTTTTTTATTGCTAACTGTGAACCCCCCTTGATAGGATTTTCCCTATCTTTCTATACTGCCTATAGGACTACAAAAACTACAGGAGGTGGGAAAAAACAGCTACCCTGTAAAGGAGAGAGGGCAGCAGTGACCGGTCTTTATTACAGGAAGCTCCTGCACAGAGGCAAAGTTTAACACTTGATCACTGCACCGAAGAAATACACAATACACACCAAGATGCAAGTAATAATAAACATGATACTTGTAATTAGATAATATTTGCTTATCCTAAAAATCAGCTTTAACCACTTACCACCAAATCACGTACCTAGTACCTCATTTGACTTCAAGTGGTTGTATCGTTTTTTAGAGCCGATGGTCGGCTCTCTTATAATAGCAAACGAAGTGGCTAACCAGCCACTTGGTTGCTAATACAAGCAGCGGCCTTCCGCCGCCTTCCACGGCTTTCTCGGGCTCTCCTCTCCCACTGGTAGACCTGAGCTACCAGCCGACACATCCACTGGCTGGCCAGGGGCCCATACAAAGCCTGAATCAGCTTTGATCGGGTCTCCGCTATAGTAACTCAGAAGCGCTGACATGACATCACTTCCAGTTTACCTGGCTGTCAATGGCCCAATTTTTTAATATCAAAAGTATTCAAAAACGCTGATCTTTTGAATGCTTTCAAGTGCAAAAGAGAGATTTGGGGTCTTATTGACCCCGGGTCATGACATGAAGAGTACCTGTTACGTGCCTATTGCTGTCACAAGGATGTTTACATTCTTTGTGACAGCAATAAAAAAAAAAGGATGTATGCAACAGTGTAAAAATAAATAAAATTAATTAAATGTATAAAAAAAAAAAAATACTTAAGGATCGCCCGCCACAGTTGTACATCGGCTGTTTGAAGAGGAATACCATTGATATGGCAGCAGATAGCTGCCATAATCCTGAAATTCTCTTCAAGAGCGGACGGTCCTCTTTCAGATAAAAGTGGTCTTAGCGGCAGATTCATCACGAGATCACTTCTATCTGTGAAGGGAGAGGGCCCCCCTTCCACCACGCTTCGGTCGTCTCCGCCACTTACTGAAGCCAACGTTAGCGGCGGAAACAATCTGGTCCTCTTCCCTCACAGGCTGGATGCCAAGTGAGGGAAAGATGGCCCCCGCTTGGTTGGCTCCACACCATTGGATGGCGGCAGCAACGTCAAACGTCACTTCCGCCCAATGGTCTTAAAGGGGACTTTTTTTATTGCATTTTAGTGTAAATGTTAGATCTGGGGTCTTTTTTGACCCCAGATCTCACATTTAAGAGGTCCTGTCATGCTTTTTTTTCTATAACAGGAAATAGGAATAAAAGTGACCCACATTTTTTTTGTTTAAATAAAAAATAAGTAAGAAAAAAAAATTTAAAAGCGCCCTGTCCTGCTGAGCTCGCTTGCAGAAGCAAACGCATATGTAAGTCGAGCCCGCATATGAAAACGATGTTTATACCACACATGAGGTATTGCCACAATCGCTAGATCAAGAGAAATAATTCTAGCACTAGACCTTCTCTGCAACTCAAAACTGATAACCTGTAGAAATGTTTAAACGTCGCCTATGCAGATTTTTAAGGGTAAAAGTTGGTCGCCATTCCACAAGCGAGCGCAATTTTGAAGCATGACATGTTGGGTATCAGTTTACTCGGCATAACATTATCTTTCACAATATAAAAAAAATTGAGCTAACTTTACTGTTGTCTTATTTTTTAATTTAAAAAAGTGTATTTTTTCCCAAAAAATTGCGCTTGCGAGACCGCTGCACAAATACAGCCTGACATTTTATTCTCTAGGGTGTCTGAAAAAAATATATGATGTTTGAGGGTTCTAAGTAATTTTTTAGCAAAAAAAATGGATTTTAACTTGTAAACACCAAGTCTGAAAAATAGGCTCGGTCCTTAAGTAGTTAAAGTGCCCCGTGCCCCCGTGCAAAGGCGAATGCGTGCCCCGGTCCTGCAAGCATACAAACAGCGATTGTCCAACACATGTGAGGTAGTGCTGCAAACGTCAGATCGTGATCAGTAATTCTAGCACTAGACTTCCTCTGTAGATAAAAAGTGGTAACCTGTAAAGGCTTTTAAATCATCCCCTAGATAGTAAAATGTACACCGCTTGTCACCGCTGCGTGGGCGTGAACAATTGTAAGGCATGACATGTTTGGTATCTATTTACTTGTTGTGATGTCATCTTTTATATTTTATAAAATAATTGGCTAATGTATTGTGTTTTTTTGCATTAAAAGTTGTATTTTTTCCCAAAATTTGCATTTGAAAAACCACTGCGCAAATACCATGTGACATAAAAAATTGCAAAACCCACTGGGCCTCTGCTAAAAAAATATTTAATGTTTGTGGGTTCTAAGTAATTTCCCAGCAAAACAAAACTGATTGTTACATGTGAACAAAAAGTGCCAGAAAAAATGGTTAAATAGCATATTAAATGCTTTAATATTTCAACTGGGGTATTCCCTTACTCATCATCAACCTGTTCTTATTTTCTTTATTTAAAAATGCCTGTGTTCGAACTCGGCAGGGGGTTCTTTTCACGAGGTCAGGTTTAGTAGATAGGGCAAGCATTGCAGATCCATTAAAGAACCCATATCATAATTTGAACAGGGAATCTTATAAACTAAAGCCAGCCCTAAATAGGACTAATATCCTACAATTACATTTTCATTTTGTACTAATTTATTACAGCCAAGCAATGATGTTTCTTTTAAGAACATCATTATATACAAAACTTTTTATAGAGAAAGTAGAATATAAAATCCAAGATGAGAGTAGTTTTATAGAAGTCATGTACAGCAGAGTTCGTTCCTTGTGAGTGAAGTAAAGGAAATGAAAAAGATTATTGCTCATCTATCTATAGTTTTTTCATTCAAAATAAAGATAGTGCTTGACAAATACGAGAACTGGGTGTCTTCCTACATCTCTGATGTAAAATCAATGTGTGTGTAACTGGAATAGAAATTTGAAATTACATTTTTGACATGTCAATCATTCTCTGTAGGAAGTTGTTTCTTCAGTCACATTTGAAGAAAGTTGTAATGTTTTATTATGGCTTCATAATGGTGTTTATTGGTCAAATAAATAAAAAAGGATGTATATGACAGCTGCATTGTGCCATTTTATTTCTATCCATTAAATTCCTAGTGGATACAATGTCTACATGATAACCAACTGTATAACAATTCTTTTCAGTTGTTGGAAGGCATGAACAATATTTATGCTCTGCTTGCAAAAGGACGTTTTATTAAAAAAGCTACACATGTTTAATATCATAATTTTTGGACCATGTAAATTCAGTTACTTGTTGCTTTATAGTAATCAATACTGAAGCATTTTCAACTCCCTTATCTGGGATAAATAGCATCAGAAATCTAATATTAACACATTTTAACCACTTCAATACCAGGCACTTAGACACCTTCCCGCCCAGGCAAATTTTCAGCTTTCAGCGCTGTCGCAATTTGAATGACAATTGCACGGTCATGCAACACTGTACCCAAACACATTTTTTATCATTTTGTTCCCATAAATGCTTTTTTTTGGTGGTATTTGATCACCTCTGTCGTTTTTATTCTTTGCGCAACAAATAAAAAAAGAAATTTGGAAAAAAAACGTTTTTTTTTTTGTTTGTTAAAATTTTATGTAAATAAGTACGTTTTCTTCTTCAATGATGGACACTGATATGGCTGCACTAATGGGCACTGATACGGCGGCATTGATGGGCACCGATGAGGTGGCACCAATGAGGTGGCACTGATGAGGTGGCACTGATGGGCACTGATGATGGGCACTGATAGGCAGCACTGATGGGCACTGATAGGTGGCACTGATGGGCACTGATAGGTGGCACTGGTATGCGGCACTGATGGGCACTCATAGGTGGCACTGATGGGCACTCATAGGCAGCACTGATGGGCACTTGTAGGTGGCATTGATGGGTACTTATGGGTGGCACTGATGAGTACTTATAGGTGGCACTGATAGGTGGCATGGATGGGCACTGATGGGCACAGATGGGCACTGACAGGTGGCACCGATGGACACTGATGGGTGGCACTGATGACACTGATTGGTGGCACTGCTGGGCATCACTGAAATATAATGGTGCCAATCAGTGCCCATTTGTGGGTACTGATTGGCACAGATTGGGCACAGACTGGGCACATGTGGATGGCCATGGAGTACATGGGGGAGGGGGAGAGGGGAAAAGGAAGATCACCTTGGCCGCATGTCCAATGCGTGACCAGGCTGCAGCTGTGCGGCACCACTAATGCTGCGTACGCACGATCGGACTTTCTGGCATACTTAGTCCGGCACACTTTTTGATGGACTTTGTCCGCCAGGTGCGCCGGACTTTAAAATGGACGGACTTGCCCACACACGACCGGACTTTCCAGCGGGCTAAGTCCACCAGTCTTTCCGACGGACTTTCGCCGGAGTTACGGCGGACTTTCAGAATGAACGGACTTGCCCACACATGGACAAGTCCATTCATTTTGAACATGACTCGGGTATGACGGGGCTAGGAAAGGAAGTCAATCTTGCCGCTTTTATCGGCGAGATTGACACCTTGCGACCCCCATCGTGGGGCATACCAGGCCCTTAGGTTTGGTATGGATTATAAAGGGAAACCCCCTACGCCAAAAAAAACGGCGTGGGGTCCCCCCTAGAATCCATACCAGACCTCGATCCAAGCATGCAGCCCGGCTGGTCAGGAAAGGGGGTGGGGACAAGCGAGCACCCCCCCTCCTGAACCATACCAGACCGCATGCCCTCAACATGGGGGGGTGCTTTGGTGGAGGGGGCGCCCTGCGGGGCCCCCCCACCCCAAAGCACCTTGTCCCCATGTTGATGAAGACAAGGGCCTCTTCCCGAGAAGCGGTAGCTTCTCCTTTTTGGTTAGCTTTCTTGGGGCCGAGGTGATCTTCCTTTTCCCCTCTCCCCCTCCCCCCTGCTTCTTTGGTTCTAGTGTATTTTTGCTACATGGCAGGCAGCCCGTCTTATTGACGAATCGTTTTGATCGTATGCTATTAATCCTTTATTAGACACGTGCTGATTCACTACAGTGGCATTTTATTATTATTTCGCCATGGGGCACATACCTGGCCATCCACATGTTGCCCCCTTCCCTGGTGGTCCTAGTGGCGTCCCTGGTGGTCCAGTGTGCTCATCTGAGGGGGGGCTGCACTGATAAACAATCAGCGCAGACCCCTCCTGTCAGGAGAGCCGCTGATCAGCTCTCCTCTACTCACGTCTGTCAGACGTGAGTGAGGAAAAGCCGATCAACGGCTCTTCCTATTGACATTGTGTTCAGCCGTGATTGGACATGGCTGATCACGTGGTAAAGAGCATCTGCCAAAGACTCTTTGCCAAGATCGGTGTAGCTGTGTGTCAGACTGACACACCCCTCCACCGGTCGCCGCAATGCACGCCCCCATGGGCGCGCAGCAGCATGTTATCCTGCTGGACGTCATATGACGCACAGTCAGGATAACTGAACCACTGCCCGGCCGTCAATCTGCTATAGACCGGGCGGGAAGTGGTTAAAGAAAATCCATCACAACATATGTACCAGCCTGCCTTCTATTCGCTGGTCTCAGTGACCAATCTACCACTGAACACCAGTGCCACCTCATTGGTGCCACCTCATTGGTGCCCATCAATGCCGCCGTATCAGTGCCCATCAGTGCAGCCATATCAGTGTCCATCTTTAAAAAAAATCACAGTGGCAAACTTTTGTTGATAAAGGCTGACAATAGAGGCAGTCCTTTGTTAAAACCATATGACTGCTACTGCTTCTTTTTTAGCAGTCTGCTTTCAACTATTTTTTATAGGAGAAGAAAATTTCAGCACTCGGCGCCCATTGCCTGCCAAACAAACCCTCAGCTTTGGCATCAATTGCCATAATAATAACCCCCTGGATGGATGTCAGTGACCACAATAAAAAAACTGCATTTTTGTCAGTGTCAGCAATGATAACTCCTAGCATTTGGTAACAGTAGCTGAAATAATAACCCCCAACACTGGTGTCACTGGTTGCAATAATAAAACCTGGCATTGGTGTAATTGGGAAAAAAATAAACCATGGCGTTGGTGTGCAATGGTAGAACTATTAACACACCCCATCCCAACATTGGTGGTCAGTAGTAGTAAGATTAAAACCTCTTTTCATTGTTGGTGAGTAACAGTACTACTAACCGCCCTCCACTGGCATTCAGTGGCAATAATATTGTGGCGTCCCTGGTGGTCCAGTGTGCTCATCTGAGGGGGGGCTGCACTGATAAACAATCAGCGCAGACCCCTCCTGTCAGGAGAGCCGCTGATCAGCTCTCCTCTACTCGCGTCTGTCAGACGTGAGTGAGGAAAAGCCGATCAACGGCTCTTCCTATTGACATTGTGTTCAGCCGTGATTGGACATGGCTGATCACGTGGTAAAGAGCCTCTGCCAAAGACTCTTTGCCAAGATCGGTGTAGCTGTGTGTCAGACTGACACACCCCTCCACCGGTCGCCGCAATGCACGCCCCCATGGGCGCGCAGCGGCATGTTATCCTGCTGGACGTCATATGACGCCCAGTCAGGATAACTGAACCACTGCCCGGCCGTCAATCTGCTATAGACCGGGCGGGAAGTGGTTGTTGGTTGGTGGTCAGTAGTAGTAAGATTAAAACCTCTTTTCATTGTTAGTGAGTAACAGTACTACTAACCGCCCTCCACTGGCATTCAGTGGCAATAATATTTAACCCCCATTATTGGTGGTCATCGACACTACTATATAACCCCCATTCTTTAGTGATCAGTGGGAGTACTATTTATCTTTTTTGCATTGGTGGACAGTGGCAGTGTTATTTAACCCTCCTTTATTGGTAGTCAGTAGCAGTACTATTTTAACCCCCTTTATTAGTGATCACTGTCAAATCTATTCACTAGCGGTATTTTTTACCACCTTCATTAGTGTTCAGTAGTTTTATTTATCTGATCAAGCACTCCCATGCTGCATCCTTTCTCCCTGCTAATGTTGAGTGCTTGCTATGCTTCTACTACTCTTAGGCAGAATAATCTACTCCAAACAGTACAGTATCTGTTACTTCAGTGCCAGATGCTGGAATACAAAGATAATTTCATCAAATGGCACCCTACTGCCAGTATGCCAAATACCAAGTGCCCTGGATCCTGCAGGACAGGCCAATGGGAAATGGATACTATGGGATAGTGTCCAAAAATCTAGTACTGTTCAATGGGTTCCAGGACACTTGACAACTAAGATAATCAAGTACAGACAGGAAATTAAGTGTAGTTGTATCTGTTTTTAACAGGAGGCCATTGCCTAACAAGTAGGAATGAGGAAAAATGGAGTGGTCTGAAAAGCTAAGCTTGTCTCCATAAGGGTAGAGTTGGTAACAAAGAGAAAACAGGAATAAAGCAACAGAGAGATAGATTAGCAGCAAGGATGGGAAGCGTTATCATAATGGGGTATTTTAATTATCCAGACATAGACTGGGTGGAGGGAACCACGCATTTGTCTAAGGCTTACAGGACAATTTCATGGGTCAGATGGTAGACGCACCAACTAGAAATAAAGCATTCCTAGATCTACTGATTACCAAC
The DNA here is from genome assembly GCA_037952925.1 of Lithobates clamitans. Classification (NCBI taxonomy): domain Eukaryota; kingdom Metazoa; phylum Chordata; class Amphibia; order Anura; family Ranidae; genus Lithobates; species Lithobates clamitans. The sequence continues at coordinate 4,452,682 of JBBGZY010000305.1, read as the reverse complement.
AATACAGACCTGATCACGGATGTGGAAATACAGGGCAATTTAGAAAAAAGCAATCAGAGGTCAATTGGCTTCAGTATAAATTACGCAAATAGGAAACTTAAGGGAAATACAAAGACACTGAATTTCAAAAGAGCCAACTTCCCTAAACGTCCAACCTTGCTAGAAGGCATAAATTGGGATAAAATCTAAGGAACAAAAAAACATGGAGGAGAGATGGGTTTGCTTTAAGAGCATAATAAATAAGGGCATTAGCCAGTGCATCCCATTGGGTAATACATTTAAAAGAGTGAACAAAAGTCCTGGATGGCTTAACTCCAATGTAAAAATGCATATAAAAGCAAAAGAGAAGGCCTTCAAAAAATACAAGGTTGAAGGATCATCATCAGCATTCAGACTTTATAAAGAATTCAACAAGAAATATAAGGGTGCAATTAGGGCGACTGAGACAGAACGCGAAAGACACATAGCAGAGGAGAGCAAAAAAATCCCAAGAAATTCTTTAAGTATGTAATCAGTAAAAAAGAGAGGACAAACTATATTAGTCCCATAAAGAATGAGGAAGGACATCTGGTTACAAAGGATGGGGAGATGGCAATGGTATTGAATTTATTCTTCTCCTCAGTTTTCATGAGGGGATCAGGGGGCTTTAGTAACCAAAACTGCAGTGTTTATCCTTGTGACGCATCACAGGAAGCACCCTCATGGCTAACAGAGGACAGAATTAGAATTAGACTTGGGAAAATTAACATTAATAAATCACTGGGCTTGCACCCGGGGTACTTAGGGAACTCAGTCAAGTAATTGCCAGACCATTTTTCCTAATTTTTTCTAACAGTCTACTGACTGGAATGGTACCAGTGGATTGGAGAAAAGCCAAAGTAGCACCAAAATTTAAAAAAGGCCCAAAATACATCCCTGGAAATTACAGACCAGTTAGCCTAACATCATTAGTATACAAGCTCTTGGAGGGGATGATAAGGAACTATATACAAGATTTTAGTAATGAAAAAAGGTATCATTAGCAGTATACAGCATGGATTCATGAAGAATCATTCTTACCAAACCAATCTATTAACCTTCTATGAGGAGGTGAGTTGCCATCTAGATAAAGGAAGGCCTGTAGATGTGGTGTATCTGGATTTTTCAAAAGCATTTGACACAGTTTCCCATAAACGTTTACTGTACAAAATAAGGTCCGTTTGCATGGACCATAGAGTGAGTACATAGATTGAAAACTGGCTACAAGGGCGAGTTCAGAGGGTGGTGATAAATGGGGGAATACTCGGAATGGTCAGGGGTGGGTAGTGGGGTCCAACAGGGTACTGTGCTGGCACCAATCCTATTTTATTTGTTCATAAACGACCTGGAGGATCTCTGTATTTGTGGACAATACTAAGCTAAGCAGTGCAATAACTTCTCCCCAGGATGTGGAAACCTTGCAAGAAGATCTGGAAAAAATTAATGTGGTGGGCAGCTACATGGCAAATGAGGTTTAATGTAGAAAAATGTAAAATAATGCATTTGGGTGGCAAAAATATGAATGTAATCTGTACACTAGGGGGAGAACTCCTGGGGGAATCTAGGATGGAAAAGGACTTGGGGGTCCTAGTAGATGATAGGCTCAGAAATGACATGCAATGTCAAGCTGCTGCTAACAAAGCAAACAGAATGTTGGCATGCATTAAAAAGGGATTAACTCCAAGGATAAAGCCATAATTCTCCCACTCTACAAGACTCTGGTATGGCCGCACCTGGAGTATGCTGTCCACTTCTGGGCACCAGTCCTCAGGAAGGATGTACTGGGAATGGAGCGAGTACAAAGAAGGGCAACAAAGCTAATAAAGGGTCTGGAGGATATTATCAATGAAGAAAGGTTGCAAGCACTGAACTTATTGTCTCTGGAGAAGAAAAACTTGAGAGGGGATATGATTTCAATTTACAAATACTGTACTGGTGACCCCACAATAGGGGTAAAGGGAGTTTGACAAGCCACGAGGGCACTCATTAAAATTAAAAGAAAAGAGGTTTAACCTTAAACTACATAGTGGGCTCTTTACTGTAAGAGTGGCAAAGATGTGAAATTCCCTTCCACAGGCGGTGGTCCCAGCGGGGGGCATCGACATTTTCAAAAACTAGATAAGCACCTGAATAACCAAAACATACAAGGTAATACTGACATATAAGCACACACATAGGTTGGGCTTGATAGATTGTGTCTTTTTTCAACCTCACCTACTGTGTAACTATGTAAGAGATGCACTAGATAATTGCAAATAGTAACTAGAGCCTTACATGAAGCAAATATATAGTCAAAAACACGGCACAGATAACACAGTTTGATTAATAACAAGGCCAGGACAAGCATGTTGTAAGATCCAGAAGGTACCCCAGGCAAGAGGTCAGAAGAAATATGACATAGGGAAATTTGAATTAAGAATGTAGCATGGTTTACGCTAGACAGGAGCTAAAGATCAAGCTGGCCACACACTGATTGCAATTCAAACAGTTTAGAAGGGACTGATCAAATTTTGATCAGTGCATGGTGGTTTCTTCTTGACCGAAAACATTTGGTCGATTTTTGTCAAAGGGGCATGTTGTAAAATTTTTATAGATCAGCAGCTGTAGCCATTATGTCAATATGCCTATGTCCCAGAAGAGTGGATTCCTCTATCCACTTCACTGGCTGAACTAAAAAAAACTTACAGTGCATGGCTAGCTTTAGATGAGCTGGGAATACAAAAAATATGATCTACATTTTATGAAAGATGTTACTGACGTTATAACATTTAATAAAACAAAAATATGCAAAACAAAGCACAGCAAGGTTACATGACTGCATTTCCAATAACTCAGTTTTAAGATTCTCTTGATAGCATGATAATAAAAACATGCTGGAAATGACTTAACTTCATAAAATAGAACATAATGACAGTAGTAAATAAATTCAATATTAACAAGTGAAATTTGAATGAAACAAAACTGAAGATAGGGAAGTACAAAACTGCTGACTAATTCTTGTTAATTATAAAGCTTCTCATTTGGGCATGGGTTTCAAATTAATCAAAATTGATTATTATTCTCCTTACATTCTGTGCTCTTAGTATTTTCCTAACTTATCATAAAACTATCATAATATAGTAATAATATCATAAGAAATGTAAACTAGGAGATAAGAATACACACATATCTTATTTTAAAGTGCAGCATTTATTTAGAAAATTGTATGCTATAAAGGTGTTTATAGAATGTTAAACATGATTGTAGAGGTTACATTACTAATTATATATAATATGTTTGCTTAGTGTACAGTATATCACACATAATGTACATTTGTTACACATGAATGGTGTGTCTCATTTTATTTTTTTATGTTTCTTTAACCTCTGATTTAATAGTTTAATTAGTGAAATGTATACTCCCTTCACTACATACATAAATATCTGTGACCTCTAAAAAATAAAGTCTTATCAGTACCTATCAATACCTCACTAACAGTGGTGTTAAGTCTTGTCTTCCTTTATAGAACTTTTATCTATCTTTATGTGAAATCAGTGAAAAAAGTAATATTGACAAAGTCGAGTTCCACCTGGTGGGCATGTCACAAATAAGGCAGTTTACGGGCAGGTGGAATTCCCACTGAATTTCAGCCAACCGAGCCCTGGCTGTGTATGACCACCTAAAATGGATACAGACCCTTCTGGCCTGCTTCAGCTGATCTTCCAACCCTGGGTACCTATTTAGAAAAATGCTGCACCACCAAATTGAGGACATGTGCCATGCATGGCACATGTGTCAACTTTCCCTGTCTAAGTTTGGAAGGAGTTGCAAGCAAAGTTACCCAGTGTGCTGTGAACTAAATATATCGTCCCTGACCATGCTTACTGGACCACGTGTCAGCAGTAACGTCGACCTTGCAGCTGACTGCCTTCCCCATCGATGCCAGAACATTGCCTTCCATGTGATGGTAGAGAGTTGGAATAGCATTACTTCAAAAGAAATAGCGACTGGGAACCTGCCATTGTGGTACAGCACATTCTGCAAATTCACAGAAGGGGGCAGAAACCACAAAATGGAAAGGCAAGAGTTGTAAAGCCAGCAGCTTTGTAATGCTTAAATTTAGATGCTGGGCAAGTGGGTGGCAGTGACTGTATTTTTTTTTCACTGCAGCAGATGGGGTAGAGAAATTTGCCTGCTGTAGTTTACAGCTGGTGGTGTGCTACTGGCAGACATGCTGCAAGGACCAGGGAAACCCTGCGCTACACCATCATCCCTGTCAGTGGAGGTCATGAGGTATATCGGGAGTAGATTGGAAAGGTCAGAAGTGAGGAGGAGCAGAATTGTGTCCCTTTTGTGTGGCTTTTGGGTGCTCTTGACAATGGGCTGAGTGGTAGGAGGTTAAATGCCTTGTCAAGCATGTGTTACCCAAATAGCTGGTGTTTTTGCCACGCTTGATGTGCTTAAGGCAAAGTTTGCAAATTTCAACAGTGCAATCAACTGCACATGTGCTAAAAAAGGCCAAAACAGCTGACCTGTGAGAAGTGGACCGGGAGATAACAGCTCCATAATCTGATAGAATATGGTAGCTGCTCGTTACTCTTCTATGATGGCTGCCTCTTTGGGGTTGTGCCTCACCCTCACTTTCCTCTTCTGCTCTATCCAGCACCCAAGAAGTGTCAGTGACCTCATCATCATCCCCTCCATCCTCATTATCACTGAAGATAACTTGGCAATAAGCTGTGGCTGAGGGAACATGACTACCAATTTGTTGTTTACCAGTGTTCTCCCCTCTCTGTAGGCTCATGTTCCTCAACCCCAGAATCAAGCTCTGAATCAAGTAATGGCTGTGCATCGTCAAGGAGCTAGTGGCTGACGCTGTGTTCAAATTACTCAGCTGACTCCTCCATGCCTGATGCTCAGGCTATGGAAGAAGAAGCTGTGGACAAGGAGGCAGAATAAGCCACTTTGGCAGCTGCAGTGGACTGCGCACTAGTCTCTGCTTGGGTGACTGAGGAAAAGGAGGATGATGATGGTTTAGTAAGCCAGTCCACCACCTCCTCTGCATGTTGTGGCTGGATGTCAACATCACTAAACAGAGGAAATTATGCCCTGCCTGAGGACGGACCTCGTCCACCTTTGCCTGAGGACACATACGTTGCTGTGCTCCCACAGTGCCATGGTAATGTCTGCCTCTACTTGTTGGCCTCCCACGTGCAGTAACGCACTTTACTACGTTAAACGTGAAGTAATGCACTGATATATACTGTGTTAAATATACAGTAACGCACTGATATACAGTATCTCACAAAAGTGAGTATAACCCTGTGACAACACTGAAGAAATTACACTTTGCTACAATGTAAAGTAGGGAGTCTACAGCTTGTATAACAGTGTAAATTTGCTGTCCCCTCAAAATAACCCAACACACAGCCATTAATGTCTAAACTGCTGGCAACAAAAGTAAGTACACCCCTAAGGGAAAATGTCCAAATTGGGCCCAAAATGTCAATATTTTGTGTGGCCACCATTATTTTCCAGCACTGCCTTAACCCTCTTGGGCATGGAGTTCACCAGAGCTTCACAGGTTGCCACTGGAGTCTTCTTCCACTCCTCCATGACAACATCACGGAGCTGGTGGATTTTGGAGACCTTGCACTCCTCCACCTTCTGTTTGATGATGCCCCACAGATGCTCAATAAGGATTAGGTCTGGGGACATGCTTGGCCAGTCCATCAACTTTACCCTCAGTTTCTTTAGCAAGGCAGTACTCATCTTGGAGGTGTGTTTGGGATCTTTACCATGTTGGAATACTGCCCTGTGGCCCAGTCTTCGAAGGGAGGGAATCATGCCCTGCTTCAGTATGTCACAAACAAGGCCTGGGGAATGCCCAGGAATAAATTCCAAGCTTACTTACCACCAGCTCGCAGACAACCAAATTAACCTGTCTAACAGTATGCGTTAAAAATAGGGGTTTAGTCCGCACGCATTTGCAAATGGATGCGTAAGCCACAGAGCCTCTTCACGGCACCCTGATAACTGTGGTCCTAACACTAAAATATGAGTGTCACCACAGTGGAGACACATGCATTCTGATGGATAAATGAGAGCAGGTGGACTGAAGGGCAGCCCATCCCTTCTTAAAGGTACAGGAGCACACCAGACACCCAGCAAATAGCACAATGGCTGCAAAGGTGCTGGTGTGTTGCTGGACCAATACACACACCAAGGTGATCTCAAAAAACTTGCCACCACCCTCATTTATAGCTGGCTATCGCAGTAAGCGGCATTGGAGGGCTACAAACAGATACAAACAAGGCCTGGGGAATGCCCAGGAATAAATTCCAAGCTTACTTACCACCAGCTCGCAGACAACCAAATTAACCTGTCTAACAGTATGCGTTAAAAACAGGGGTTCAGTATGTCACAGTACATGTTGGCATTCATGGTTCCCTCAATGAACTGTAGCTCCCCAGTGCCGACAGCACTCTGGCAGCCCCAGACCATGACACTCCCACCACCATGCTTGACTGTAGGCAAGACACACTTGTCTTTGTACTCCTCACCTGGTTGCCACCACACACGCTTGACACCATCTGAACCAAATAAGGTTTATCTTAATATCATCAGACCACAGAACATGGTTCCAGTAATCCATGTACTTAGTCTGCTTGTCTTCAGCAAACTGCAGGCTTTCTTGTGCATCATCTTTAGCAGAGGCTTCCTTCTGGGATGACAGCCATGCAGACCAATTTGATACAATGTGTGGTGTATGGTCTGAGCACTAATAGGCTGACCCTCCAACCCCTTCAACTTCTGAAGCAATGGTGGCAGCACTCATACGTCTATTTCCCAAAGACAACCCCTGGATACGATGCTGAGCTTGTGCACTCAACTTCTTTGGTCGCTCATGGCGAGGCATGTTCTGAGTTGAACCTGTCCTGTTAAACCACTGTATGGTCTTGGCCACTGTGCTGCAGCTCAGTTTCAGGGTCTTGGCAATTGTACATTGTAGCAAAGTGTCATTTCTTCAGTGTTGTCACATGAAAGGATATAATAAAATATTTACAAAAATGTGAGGGGTGTACTCTCTTTTGTCAGATACTGTATACTGTGTTAAACGTGCAGTAATGCACTGATATAACACATATATATATATATATATATATATATATATATATATATATATATATACTGCATTAAACATACAGTAACACACTGATATATAAAGAGTTAAACATGCAGTAACGCACAGTAGGGATGAGCCGAACACACCCCGAAAATTTTTTTTTTTTTTAAACGGCAGTTTTTTAGGAGCAGTGATTTGCTTAAAGTGAAACAATAAAAATGAAATATTCCTTTAAATATCATGCCTGGGGTTCCCCTTAGTCTGCCTGTAAAGTAGCGCATTTTCCCCATGTTTAGAACAGTACCACAGCAAAATTACATTTCAAAAGGAAAAAATGTGTTTTAAAATTACTCACGGCTGTAATGTATTGCCAGATCCCGGCAATATACATAAAAAATGTATAAAATACCAGGCCCTTTGGGGACTTTTTTTTTTAAATGGCGTGGGGATCCCCCCAAAATCCATACCAGACCCAAAGGGCCTGGTATGGACTGGGGGAAGCCATGCCGTTTTTTTCTTAATTCTGTTATAGGGCTTCCCTTAACCACTTCAATACACCATATTATATATATTGTACACTGCACTAGATACGCTGCACTGTATTATATATACTACACTGACTGCACTATATACTCTGAACTGCAGTATATATACTATATAGGTGTTGGTGGTGGCGGAACACTGTAACCCCTTACAGTTACTCTTGTTGGGCGCAGGAATGGGCCCTGCTGTTAAATATTATTTCAAAAATTGTAATTACATGCCCCTGTTAAACAGTAGCAGAAACATTGGGCCTTAGGTGTTGGGGGTGCCAGAACACTGTAACCCCTCACAGTTACTTTTGTTGGGTGCAGGAACAGTCCCTGCTGTTAAATAATAAATATTATTTAAAAAATTGTATAGAAAGGGAGGGCCCTCACTGTACCAACATCCAATATTATAGAAAAAGATTGAATGAGTTGAAGACAACTCAGTCAAAAAAAGGGCGGATTTTATGAGCACAACACGAGACAAAAATTTCTTTTAAAAAGTACAAATCTTTATTACAAATATGCTAATTAAAATAACACAAAACAGACAAAAACACCTAACTAACTGACAGGCTCAACAAGTACCCAGTACAATAGGCATGGAAGTATGGAGAAAATCCATATAGATAGATGATAATACTGTATCAATAAGTAGCTTTCATAGGTTTTTTCATGCGTTCTTGTCGCAAATAGCTTCTTCAGGACATTTATTGGGTAGATGCTAGTACACAATTAAAAACAGTAAGAAAAATAAACATAACAGAAAACACCAAACAGACTTTTCGGACAGACACCCATCACATGTATGCTTGCCTGGTGAACCAACAAAGACAGGTGTAGACGACACCACAGAGGGGGTAGATTAGTTGATGAACAGGAACCTATTTAATCTCTATGGAACAACAGCAAGTGGTTGCTCTAACACTTGATTGGAAAACCTCTGCTGTGGCCGCGATTAATGGTGGTTCTAAAAAATAGTAAATACATACATGAACCAGCAGGGGTTAATAACTAGCATCCACTGGTTGGATTTGCCTGAAATATGTTCTATTGTATACAGTATAAACTATATCTTTACCTCAAATCTAGAAATCAAGTAGATTACAGTGAGTAGGTTGCAGTAAGTATTAAGAGTGGACTATAAATCAGGACATCACCGCCGACATCTATTTAATGATCGATACATGTGTCCATAAACAGAGGGGAAAAAAAAAAGAAAAAAAAAGGGGAAGAGGGCATTGGGTATTGGACTACGTGCTTACCTATAATGATTACTATTATCAACTCCCTGAAAGGGGAACAAGATAGAAGACCCAAGTATCCACTGGATGTATCCACCCAGGTGTAAAAAATTGTAATTACATGCCCATGTTAAAACAGGGACAGAAACATTGGGCCTTAGGTGTTGGTGGTGCCAGAACACGGTAACACCTCACAGTTACTCTTGTTAGGCACAGGAAGGGGCTCTGCTGTTAAATATTACTTCAAAAATTGTAATTACATGCCCCTGTTGAACAGGGGCAGAAACATTGGGCCATAGGTGTTGGTGGTGCCAGAGCACGGTAACCCCTCACAGCTACTTTGTTGGGTGCAGGAAGGGGCCCTGATTTTAAATATAATTTCAAAAATTGTAATTACATGCTCCTGTTATACAGGGGCAGAAAATTGGGCCTTGGGTGGTGGTGGTGCCTTAACCCAAAAATATTGTTGGAAGCTAACATCATCATTATTGATGAGGAATAGGATAGGCAGCATAGGCAGTCTTCAAGGGATCCCAGACCCATAGCAAATTCAATCAGTTAATCAGTCAATCAGCATCAGGTGCTTGGTAACTACTGTTCCAGGACTGATTCATTTTTATAAATGTGAGCCTATCAACGGAGTCTGTGGACAGGCGCACTCTTTGATCCATTACAAACCCTGCTGCAGCACTGAATGTGCGTTCAGAAAGCACGCTGGATGCAGGACAATCTAGTACAGGCATATGCAATTAGCGGACCTCCAGCTGTTGCAAAACTACAAGTCCCATCATGCCTCTGCCTCTGGGTGTCATTCTTGTGGCTGTCAGAGTCTTGCTATGCCCTCATGGGACTTGTAGTTCTGCAAGAGCTGGAGGTCCGCTAATTGCATTTCCCTGGTCTAGTAGCTCAATTGCATATTTAGCAAGTTCTGGCCAGTGGTCCGACCTCAAGACCCAGTAACCCAGTGGATGCTCTGTTGGAAAGGTCTCCAAATCTGCTCTTGCCCCTAGATATTCCTGCACCATATAATGCAGATGCTGGCGATGGTTGCTGGAATCTATCAGACCTTGGCGCTGAAAACTGAAAAATTGTTTACAGGGCGTCGGTCAGCCGGCCACCTTCTCTACCGCTCTTCCTCTGACCAAACGAAGCCTCAGAAACACATTGTCCAGCACCAGGAAAGGTAACCTCCCAGGGTCTAGAAATGCATTACACAAACTTTTCTTTAAGCTTCCTGAAGATGTTTCATCCTCTGCTCCCTCTGCAAAGGCAAGATGAGTTCTGGAACCTTACTCTTGTAACGTGGATCAAGAAGGGTTGCCAGCCAGTAATGATCCCTCTCCTTAATACCACGAATCCTAGGGTGCTTTTGAAGGCTTTACAGAATCAGGGAGGCAATGCAGCGTAAGTTTGCAAAGGCATTCGATTCTGAGTCCTCTGGGTCACTAAGGAACACATTATCAGTAACTACCTCCACCCAGCCATGTACAACTCCTTGGGTTTCTGGGGACTGAAAACCATCCCTTGAAGACTGCTGCTGAGTGTTATCCTCTACATCCATGCTAACACAATCCTCCTCCTCCTCTTCTTCCTGTGTGTTTGGTGGACCCCCAGGAATGCTATCTGGATAAAGGGGGCCTTGAGAGGAAAGGAAGTCCACCTCTTCCTCCCGCTGTTCTGCCTCAAGTGCCCTGTCCATGATTCCACAAAGCATGTGCTCCATCAGGAAGACTAGAGGGACAGTGTCACTGATGCATGCATTGTCGCTGCTCACCATCCTTGTGGCCTCCTCAAATGGTGACAGGACAGTGCATGCATCCTTGATCAGTAGCCACTGGCGTGGCGAAAAGAAGCCAAGCTCCGGTGACCCTGTCCTGGTGCCATACTTGCACAGGTACTCATTGATGGCCCTCTGCTGTGTGTGCAGCCACTGCAGCATTGCCATCGTGGAGTTCCACCTGGTGGGCATGTCACAAATGAGGCAGTTGATGAGCAGGTTACATTCCCTTTGAATGTCAGCCAGCCGAGCACTGGCATTGTATGACTGGTGGAAATTACCACAGATTTTTCTGGCCTGCCTCAGGAGATCTTGTAATCCTGGGTACCTGCTCAAGAACCACTGCACCATCAAATTCAGGATGTGGAACATGGGTCAAATGTCCCTATCAGTAGAGAGAAAGTTGGTGCCATTGTGGCATACAACCATTCCTGGCTGAAACTGGCATGGCGTCAACCTCTCAGCCTGCCCCTGCAGAACTGACAGAATCTCTGCCCCAGTTTGGCTCCTGTGCCCTAAGCAGACCAACTCAAGTACTGCATGACATCTTTTTGCCTGACTGCTTGAGCATTTAGGGAGCATTGCTGGTTCAGAGGACAATTCTGCAGAAGAGGCCATAGAAGAAAAAGAAAAGAAGGGAGTAGAGCATACAGATGTTGTGGCAGAATCACCACTAGCTTTTTGGAGGCATGGTGGCGGAACAAGCTCCAACACTGAACCCTGTTCTGCATCCTTCCCAGCTGCCAGCAGAGTTACCTAGTGCCCCGTGAAGGCAAGGTAATGTCACTGCCCATGCCTGCTGGACCATGAGTCAGCTGTAATATGAACCCTTCTGTTGACCGCCCTGTCCAACGAGGCCAAAACATTACCTTCCACATGGCAGTAGAGAGCCGGAATGGCCTTACGTGAAAAGAAATGGCATTTTGGAACCTGCCACTGTGGTACAGCACATTCCACAAATTTGTGAAAGGGGGCTGAGTCTACAAGCTGAAAAGGCAGCAGTTGCAGTGCTAGCAATTTGGCCAAGCTAGCGTTTAGATGCTGAGTATGTGGATGGCTGGGACCGAATTTCTTTTTACGGTTCAACATCTGGGGTAGGGAAATTTGCCTGCTGAAATCAACTGGTGGTGTACTGCTAGCAGATTGGCTGCAAGTACTTGTGACACCTATTGATATACCTTCATTCCTCTCAGTGCAGGTTTTTGAGAGGACTGGAGGTATAGTAGGGTTTGAGATCCCAGATGAGGAGCAAGGAGATGATGTGGGTCTTTCAGGTGCTGCCAATGGACTGCATGGAAGGTTGTCATATGTCTGGTCAAGCATGTGGTGCTCAAGTGGCTGCTGTATTGGCCACGCTTGATCAAAATATATTTTAAAAAATGGCATAGGGGTACCCCCAAAATCCATACCAGACCCTCATCCTAGCACGCAACCTGGCAGGCCACAGGAAAAGAGGGGGGATGAGAGACCGCCCCCCCTCCTTTACCATACCAGGCCACATGCCCTCAACATGCGGAGGGTGCTTTGGAGTAGCCCCCAAAGCACCTTGTCCCCATCATGACAAGGGCCTCATCACCACAATCCTTGCCCGGTGGTTGTGGGGGTATGCGGGGGTATCTACCTATCTATCTATCTATCTACACCGCCTGAAGGAGTATAAACTGAATATATAGTCGACACTAAATGCAGAGTATATATATATATATATATCTATATCTATCTATCTATCGATCGATCGATCGATCGATCGATCGATAGATAGATAGATAGATAGATAGAGAGAGAGAGAGAGAGAGAGAGAGATATGAAATACACTGCAACTAACTAACCTGCCTGCCTAATCCAGCTCAATCTATCTCCGTCCACAGTCCCGCAATATACATGGCCGCTATGTAAGCAGCCTTATAGTGTGGGGCGTGGACTTAGTCCCCCAGAGCCATGATTGACCAATTTTGGCTCTCTCTTCAGAGCGTGCTGTGATTGGCCAAAGCATGCAGGTAAGGTGCATGCTTTGGCCAATCAACAGACACTAATGCACTGCGATCTTGCAGTGCATTATGGGGCGTTCCGCGGCTTTCAAATTTCCCATGATTGCCTCATATTGTACCCTGTATGGCAAATGAGCGAACACCTGATGTTTGAGTCGAACTTACGCTTGACTCGAACATCTAGCTCATCCCTAACGCACAGATATATACTGCGTTAAACATGCAGTAATGCACTGATATACTGTATACTGCAGGAAACCTGCCCTTACAAATTAAACTGACACTAAAATTAAATTGAATGGTCACACTACACTCACAAAACTGACACTAAAGTAAAAGTGAATGGTCACACTACACTCACACTGTACTATCACTAGATTCACGCTAAACTGATATTCTACACTGACAATAAAATCACAATAGCACACTATATCACACTAACTTGCTAGTAGCACTGAACAGAGCCCTGTTCTATCTCTCTCCACGCCAATAACACACTGCAAATGGCCGTTATGGGGAGAATATTTTTATAGAATGGGGCGGGACTAAGAGAAATGAGCCATGATTGTATAGAGTCATCATTACTTTCTCCAATCATGGCTCTAATAGTGCTCTGTGCCCTTATTGGGCAAAGCTTTAATTGCTTCAGCCAATCAGAGCTTCCAGTGCACTATGCGGCAGCGCAGTGCATTGTGGTCATTCGACGGGCTGAACAAAAGGTCGAACACCCCGATAATTTGGGTGTTCATCGAACGGCCGAGCAGCCAATGTTCGACCCGAACTCATGCTTGGGGCGAACAGTTCGCCCGCCTCTACAAGTAACACACTTTCTGTCTTAGAGCATTTGCATTCTGGATAAAGTAGTAAAGCAGACACCATTGAACTTCAGCATTGTGAGTCTGGGGAGAGGGTAGTCTTTGACTAGCAGATTTAGATGGCCTTCACTAACAAATTAAAGCTGAGCTAACACTTTATAATTAGTAACAGCAACAGTTTTTTCCTTTTGGTATAAAGGTTTTACATAAATGAATAAAAGCTGACCATTGTAAACACCCCTGTCAGTGTTAAATGGTTTGTCTCAACTCTCTAACTGCTAATTTGTCTGCATAGCTTGGTCCGTTAAAATAAGTTGAAATCCACCAGATTACCAGGTGAAAATAAAGGAAAAAAAGCCTAAAAAAAAAAATAATGAGTGCAGCCACCACATCTATAAATTGGGGAGATGCAATATAATTTTATTTGTTTTTTGTTTTGTTTTTTTAATATCACTTTAACTATGATTCTAAGAAGACCAAATAACACTCAACCTAGCTCATAAAATGAGCCTTAACATTTCCAACCAGCCCCTTAACACTTAACTCCTTCAAGTCCTAACCCTTTAAATTTAGGTGTACCTTGTAATAGTAAGGTTCACTTATTTAGTGAGGGCCTCCACCCCCATTTAAATCCACTGCATTAAACTGTCGAAAAACCCCTGGGTTAAAAAAAAGTTTGCTAATATGCTTACCTTATCCCCACTTGCAGCATCTAGAAGAGAACGTCAAGTAGCCAAAATCTCACCAGAAAAATTGAGATGTCACTCCCTGCACTATAGAAGGTAACTATATTAACTAACATTTTCCCCAAATGGTGTTTTTTGACAGTTGTCCTAATATTTAACCCCCCTACAATACTTATTCCCTGATATACTAAGGGGCAAAAAGCATGTGCTACAAATTTCTGGTGATGTGGATGTACTTAGAAGCATTGCACCAAATTAATGAAAACTCTGTGGCAAATTCACTTAGTTCTTATTTGAGAACATGTTTACTGTATGGCATTATTGTTGTGAGAAATTCATAAAGAAATACTGCCATATTCGTGATAAGGAAACTGGGGGTATATACTGTAAGACCTCTTCCATATTGGAGCAAATTGCTGATTGTGTGACACGTGTAATTATTATGGTGCATCTTAAGACCTCTTCCATGTTGGAGCAAATTGCTGATTGTGTGACACGTGTAATTATTATGGTGCATCTTTGAGACAATTTTGCAGCAAAGATTGTTTTTAAGTTGCTCTGGAACTAATATTTGATGCATCTCCAGGCGGTTTTGCCCCCCACTAGCAGCCGAGAAAGGGTTAAAAACCACCGCAAAGCACCTCTGCAGAGGTGCTTTGCCAGCGGTATAGCCGCGCTGTCCCATTGTTTCAATGGGCAGGAGCGGTGAAGGAGCGGTATACACTCCGCTCCTTCACCGCTCTGAAGATGCTGCTAGCAGGACTTTTTTTCCCGTCCTGCTAGCGCACCGCTCCAGTATGAAAGCCCTCGGGGCTTTCACCATGGAGACAAAGCAGCGGCACTTTCGGGTCTGTTTGAAGGCGCTATTATTAGCGAAATAGCGCCTGCAAACCTCTCCAGTGTGAAAGGGCCCTAACAGCAATCTGTGCTTGTATGGTGTATATGAGAACATCCTAAGCCACAACACAGAAAGAAAGAGCCGGGCTGCTTTACATTAGCATGTGGCACAAGTAAATGTTGACATGAGAAAAAAACAAAAAAGTGCAGCGCTAACTTACTAATCAATACCACAATAATGGTGGAACCCACTAATGTATGGAGATCTCAGTAAGCTTCAATATCAATGCGGTCTCATCAGTGCCCATAAGTGCGGTCTCATCAGAGCCCATAAGTGTGGTCCCATCTGTGCCCATAAGTGCGGTCCCATCTGTGCCCATAAGTGTGGTCCCAGCAGATGGTGGTCTTCACCATTAATTATCCATTGTTACATGCATGTAACTTATTTAAAGTCAAACTAAGTTACATTTTACACTTTTGCACATTAATCCAGTGCTGCCCTATGTCCTGAGCACTTTTCAGTGATATCTCAAGTAGTCGATTTCAAGTAGTTTAGGTTGTTTCTGTAAGCTACAGAACATCTCCCACTTACTTTCATCAGAAAAACAGAGGCGTGTTTTGTAATCTTAGCATATTTCCTGTGCAAGGGTGGCTGCCTCTCTGCAGATACAGTACAATGATTGAACGATGCTATCTTAGGAGAGGAAGTGTGTTAATTACCAATTACCAGTTGAAAACAAAATTGCCTGAAAAAAAAAACAATACAGCCATCACAACCTAGGACTAGTATGCTGCAAAATATTGCTTTTTTGTTTTTGGTAGATACACTTGATCCAGATTCCCACTGGGGCATTGGTTACCACCAGATATGAGCACTGTTGGGCAGAAGTAAAAGCTTCACAACTGTGGACTGAGACACGTTCACATGTATAGGCAGCTCTTTGCAAGAATTAATGATTTTTGGGTACATTGTGTAAAAATTAAAATAGTTTTGAACCATTATTAACATTTGTCTAAATCAGAGTTGCAGCTCTCATGTGAAAATATATTTTTTTTTTTTTCTTACAATATTTTTCACCTTTTTTTCTCATCCTTCCTTGAGTCACAATGCTGTTTATTTTATTTTTTGTTTTTTTTCTGTTTCATAAAGATTTTATTAAAGTTTTCATGTATAATACAGTAAATGGTTTCATAGACAGCACTGCAGGTATACTAGTACATACAGAAAATGTAGCAAAATATGGCATACAGAAACAACTCTACCTATAGCCTATATATATATTAAGATGCGAGGGAGTCATCCTGTTCCTGCAGCTATTCCCAATATTATTGTCTCCTTCATTCAAGGTTATTGTAAGGAGTAGCCATAAACTGTCTAATATTTACCAACAAGTTATATAGGCGCATTACTGGTTAGGTCGCTTGAGATATCCCAAAGGGGTGTGGAAGCAAAAACGGTCAGCACTTTTTTTTGCTACTGGTCCCACTTTCCCCTTTCATGTCTATTTAGCTGGCAGGGGTGTGGGGAGAGAGAGAGAGAGAGTAAAGGAAAAGGGAGGGAAAAAAAAGTGGAGGGGTACGGGGGGAGTAGGAGTACAGAGTAAAGAGGGAGGAAATAGGGTGGGGACACTACCAACTACCCTCTCCTTTACCAACATGTCGAGTTGTGTCTTATGGTTCATGACGAGCGGTAAGGAGGATCCTTTACTGCCAAGTCCCCTACTCATGGGACATGTCACTTGCTATGTCGTATCAGCTCTCGGTAGGCTTGAGATTCTCGGTAGGTGTACTAAGCTGCCCAAATGGCTGAGTATTCGGATATTTTGTCGAGAGTGGTATATATCAGCTCCTCCATCACTGCAATGTGGTGGATACGAGAGGTCCATTCCTGCATAGATGGAGGAGACATAGATCTCCAGTGGACCGGTACACAAAGCCTAGCAGCGTTGATCAGGTGCATAGCCACCGACTTGAAGTAGCGTTTTCTGTGAATTTGTGATTGATGTAGTTGGTATTGTGCCGGAGTGAACTCTAGTGGGAGTTGAAGTGATCAGGGTTGTCGTGTCATGGACCTTACGCCAATATGGCTGGATCAGGGTCTTCCATCCAGATGTTATCCAGAGTGACTGGGCTCAGAGTCTCGGAAAGGTGGAGGGAGAGGCCTGGCTGTCCTGTAAGATTGCAGTTCGATACAGTATCACACTATTGGGCTCCCTCTCTCTTTTATGACGTTTGGTATATGAAGGGAACTCTTCTTAATCACCACCAAGGATGGGATAAATCCTAAATTGCTGCACGGTGGCATATACTGTGGATGCCTTAGGCCCCAGGAGGCGGAGAAGTTTCTGGTGAGTGCAGCCAAAATAGGAGCACGAATAAGGCATGCATGGTGTGATCACCCATTGGAAAGTGAATTAGATCAAAAGTTGATTTCCTCACTGGCACAAGAGCACTTTATTGATTCTATATAATTTTGGACTAGTGTTATTTATTAATTTATATTGGCATGAGATCAATAGTTGTTTTTTTCACTGGCACAAGAGCACTTTATTGATCCTATATAATTTGGATTATTGTTTCTAATCAACTAATATTGGCATCTTGGAATTCACATGCTGGGGGATCTATTCAGTTTTATATGTTTGTTCTATATAATATTTGTCTTTGAAATATTGATTTTGATTGTATTAGTTTATGGGATAAATAGAGTCACGGTGAATTGTGCATAATTCATCACATATGCTTCTACCAATATTCACAGATTGTGACGTATTTAAATATACATAAACACTTTATTTTTAGACCACAGATTTGCACTATATACACTTGGAATATTAATGATTCAACACATTAGTAGTATCACATCAGTTTGGTTTATTTATATTTTATCACTTATTCTCATATGTATTTAAATTATTTTTCACTATCACGTCCATAGGTAAAAATACTGGTTGCACATAGTAGTTCATATATGCATTTGCATTTACCCTTTAATCGGGGTTTAATTAGAAGCACCTACCACCAGGTACATAACAGAACAGCACCGCATATATTTTGTTTTCTTTTTTTCTCTCATTGTTTACTCCACTAATTAGTAGGGGCAGCGGTTTTATCAGCACTCTTTCTAAATTCAATCCTTTAATTAAAAACACCTGCCATCAGGAACATATAAAAAAACAGAACAGCGCCATATCTACTTTGTTTTCTTTTTTTTTTTACTTACTCCACCTAGTGGTAGTAATTTGTAGAGGCAGCAGTTCCATTAATTAGTATACATTATTTCCCAGTTCCAACCCTTGAGCTGGTACTTATTCCTTTGCGCGGAAACATTCAATTTTCTTTTTATGCCCTGTCAAACGTCTGGAAAGTAGCTCCAATTAGTGGATGGGCATAGAGATGGGGAAGTATATGCTCTTTTTGGAGCCATAGTACTATAAGTAGTTCAGCCTCAGATACTAGATGATACTAGCGTTGTAGATCCGGGAATCCAATCCCCCCACTAGACTTCGGCAACACTAACTTAGCCCATTTTATTAATGTGGGTTTGTTGCCCCATAGGAAGGACCTACACATAGCCCTGTATGCCGCAAAAAATGAGGGTGGCAGCCGGATTGGAATCCTTTGCATTTTGTAAAGCATGCGTTGAAGTATCGTCATTTTTAAAATTAAAGCACTCCCGAACCAAGAGATGGAGGACACATCCCATTTCTGGAGATCTCGACGCATGTTCTCTATTTCCGCTGTAAAGTTTCTAGTATAGAGCTCTGATAGGTTGACAGGGAGTTTTATGCCTAGGTACGTAATAGCGTCCATTTTCCATTGGAATGGGAAATGTACCTGGCATTGTTGCACAAGGTCTGGGGACAGAGAAACATTCAGAGAGAATGACTTTGAGTAGTTGATTTTCAAGTTTGAGTTGTGTTTGTACTGTTCAAGAACTGACAAGAGATTTGGCAAGGACGTTAGTGGGGAAAAAAAAAATAATAAGACGTCGTCAGCAAATGCTGCAATTTTAAATTCACGGCCATGTACCTTTACCCCCTTGATATCTGGGTGTTCTCTAATACAATGAAGAAGGGGTTCCAGGGTGAGGGTGTAGAGTAAGGGCGGTAGGGGACAGCCCTGTCTCGTTCCGTTATGGATTGAGAAGGTGCTCGACAGGTGGCCATTAACTCTAACTCTGGCCCTCAGGTTGATATATAGGGACAGGATGAGTGCACGTATTTTGGCACCAATAGTCCCAGGCCACTTGGTCGAACGCCTTCTCTGCATCCATTGCTAGGAAAAAGCCTTCCCCTTGGTTAGAAGTCATCCAGTGACGGAGGTTCAAGGCTTTGACAGTGTTGTCCCTAGCTTCTCTGCCTGGGACAAAGTTTACTTGATCCAGTCCCACCAAATTTGGTACGTGTTGGGATATTCGGGTTGCTAACATTTTTGAAAACAGCTTAATGTCCACATTGAGTAAGGATATTGGACTGTAGGAAGCAACATTGGCTGGGTCTTTATTATCTTTCGGGATCACCATGATAAATGCTTCCAGTAAGCTGGTCGAGGAATAGGGAGCTGCTCACAATGAGTTAAAAGCTTTAAGAAAGCCCGGGGCAAGGAGGTCCAAGAAGCGCTTATAATACTGGGCAGAGAATCCATCAGGACCTGGGCTTTTACCTGGTTTTGTAGCCTTCAGTGCCACCCCCCATTCTTCCAAGGACAGAGGCGCTCCAATTTCCTGTACAGCATCATTGGTTAAAGGAGAGGGACTGTATCTACTTAGGAATTCTCGTATCAGTTTTATCCTATTGTCTGCTCCTACAGGGTTTGGTTCACCGGGGTGAAGGTTATATAGTTCGCTGTAAAAGCGTTGGAATTGGGAGGCTATAGCTTCCTTTTTGGAGTGGATATTCCCAGAGGTGTCAATCACATGGTGAACTGTAGTGGCTAGCATCTAGTTCTGTGTGGCCCTAGCCAGGAGTCTGCTGTTTGTTGCTTTGTTCGTAGAACAAACGTTGCATCAGTACATGTCTTTTGCGTGCTCTTTTAAAGAGTTCTTCCAGTAAGAGAGCCCGAGTCTCTGCCAGTTCCTGTGCTAATTTGGATTGCCAATGAACGTTTGTGTTGGGCTTCTAAGTTATGTATCTTGTCTGACAGCTCCTTTATCAACATTTGATGTTCTCTTTTCTTCCGAGGTGCAATGGAAAGCATGTGTCCCCGTATGGCACACTTGTGCGCTTTCCAGTGAGTCAGAGGTGAGACGCCAGGTGTGTCATTGAGGTGAAAGAATTCCTCAATATGTTGTCTGATAATGGCCAGATCCCCAGGGTCTGCCAGAAGGGATGCGTCCATTCTCCAGATCTTGGAGGAAACCTCCCTGTCAGGGAAGACCAAGGTCATTGTGACTGGGTGGTGGTCCGAAAGCACCATCTTCTCAATGGTAGCTTTGTGTAGGTAAGAACGGTCAGATTGGCGTATGAAGAGATAGTCCAATCTCGAGTAGCGGTTGTCTGGTGGGGAGAAGAAAATGTAGTCTCACTCCCTGGGTTTTAAGGTTCTCTATGAGTCATGTAGCACAAGAGAGGCCAGTTAGCGTTTGGCTTGGTGTAAGGCCGAGAAGGGGAGAGAAGAGGTACCTGAGGAGGTGTCCAGCAATTGGTTCAGAGCCAGATTGAAGTCCCCCCAAGGATCAAAAGACCTGATTGAAAAGTCCCTAATTTAAGCAGGGTTTCCCGGAGAAAGGGTACTTGCTTAGAGTTGGGGCAATAAATATTAGCCAAGGTCATGACCTATTCTTCCATGTCCCTTTCAAAAAAAGATATCTGCCCTCTGGATCCAGCAACTGGTCGGTAAGGATAAATGACAATGACCTAGACAGAAAAATCGATACTCCCTTGGTTTTTGCTTCGGCACAGGCTGCATGGAAAACCGTGGGAAAGCAAAGGTTACATAGTCGTGGGATGTAACCTAATTTAAAATTTGCATTTCTTGTAGAAAGATAATTTGCACCTTCAGTCGGTGAGCCTCTGATAAACGCTGCTACGTTTTTCAGGCACGTTGAGGCCTTTAATGTTTAAAGAGTACACTTTGGGTGAGAGAGGAGCTGTTCTTAGCAGAGAGCATATTGAAATGTTTCTGTTGGAGATGGACTAAGAGGATCTGTGGCGGTGTAGGAAATTAAAGCAAGAGGAGGGTAGAGAAAGCAAGAGAATTAGTGGACTTTCAATCTGCCCAAGGAGTTTTAGAGGGTTGCTTTGTGGTACCAGTCCATGTATTGAAACAGTGTCATTAGTTGTGATTTCCAAAGTTGATAGCATTTTCACTCTATAAAAAATTTCCATCTTGTAAGAAATGAATGGTAGGGCCAAAGGATTGGACTATCGCGTCTAACCTTTCAATATACAAATAGAGCAGTTATATCATTTTTGACTGTCGTTATCATTGATGGAGTAGATGATTAGGGATGAGCCCGATGTTTGACTCGAACATCGGGTGTTCGCCTGTTCGCCAAACAACGAACAATATGCGATATTTGCGGCAAATTCGAAAGCTGCCGGAACACTGTTGAAGTCTACGGGACACTAACATGAAAAATCAAAAGTGTTCATTTTAAAGGCTTATATGCAAGTTATTGTCATAAAAAGTGTTTGGGGACCTGGGTCCTGCCCCAGGGGACATGTATCAATGTAAATATTTTTTAAAAATGGCAGTTTTTTCGGGAGCAGTGATTTTTTTAATGCTTAAAGTGAAACAATAAATATGAAATATTCCTTTAAATATCGTGCCTGGGGGGTGTCTATAGTATGCCTGCAAAGTGGCGCATTTTTCCCATGTTTAGAACAGTACCACAGCAAAATGACATTTCTAAAGGAAAAATTGTCATTTAAAACTGATCGCAGTTGTAATGAATTGTCGGGTCTTGGCAATATGAATAAAACTCATTACGTTTTAAATTGTTCCTTGTTTCCTGGTGTTACGGAAGAGAATTTAGTGGACCCATGTGAGAGCAGGTGATTCAAATTCCCCAGGGTCTAGAGTCTTAGCACCAGCTGGTGTTTCACCATAGAACCTCATCCCTTTAGGACTTAGCTGCATGCTGACTAAGTTCACGACCCCCACATTTGCCCCAAAATGACAGCGCAGAGGACATGAACCGAACAGCAGGGATGAAGGAACCAATCATCAGAGAACAACTACAACTGTGGCCTGTAGCATATTGGGTAAACAGTGGACTTGACCAGGGAGTAAGGTTGCATAACTCACCAGTACAGACAGTACACAGATCTGGAGCATATCAGATGGACAGCAATTTAGGACAAAGCAGCAGAGCTTCAAACTACATCAGGGCAGAATGGTCTGGAATGTGCTGCATGAGCAGCATGCCAGACCAAGCTGTAGGACTGCAGACCACACAAGGGCAGGCTGGAACAGGGCTGAGAAAAAAGAGAACAAGAATACATGCTAGGAGGTGAATCCAAAATGGTAGCAGTGGGTGGTACATGGGATTTCAGTCCTAGAAAAAAGACAGTCTAGAGGCTAACTCAATGGGAAAGTCTTAGTAGCAGACTGAAAATGTTGCTTGGGTACTGACCATGTGGGCACAAGCCTTTTAAATAGAGGTACTCAATTATGTCCACAGCCAGAGAAAGGGTGTAGCTGTAATGTCTCAGGAGAACATTGAAGAGCCAGGCAACATTAGAGCAGGAAAAGATAAGTGACAGTTTTTTGCTGCCGTTGATATCTTTACCTAGGTCTTCTTCCATTTTGACTGGGCAGCCCGGGATGATGTAACTCTAGTGCATGCTCAGCTCAGTCTTTTTTGCAATAAGAGCCTACTTGCCCATGTTTTTATATAGCAGTTTACTTCCTCTTTAATGCTATAAAAAAAGCTTTAAAATATATATGAAAAAAAATGATTACACAATAAAGGTCCATATTTGTAAATAAAAAACTAGTGTATCTTATAGAAATAATATCAAAATGAAAAAAATAATCCTCCTTTTAAAAAAAAGTAAAAAGTCCCTTCATTTGCAATAAATAATTTAGGTAAAAAAAATAAACGTACAAAATATATTATTAAATATTGTTATTTCTTATTATATACTAAGAAACATGTAAATGAAAATAACTTTACTTCATTTTTGGTGGAATATTGTGTATAACAAAACAAGTATTCACTCCCACACAACCAGGTCTGTTGACATGATAAAAATAAGGTCAGCAGGAAGTATGTGATGTAATTCTGATGTGACTTGCGTTGAGATGCCATGATATCATATACATGATGTTGTAAAGAATGGCAGGAAATGTGCTTGACTTGGGGAAGTGAAAATCCCATCTGCTATTCACTGAGTTCCAATAATAAATCTCTTTACATAAACTAGTGTTTCTAAGAGGACAAATAGGGTACACACATGGCAATAAACTTTAACCATGAGTGTTTATAGGCTAAAAAATGGGGGCATCCCTAATGACAGCATCTGCAAATAGGGGAAGGCATATATACTGCAAAATGGGAGCATCCATGTTTTCTGGTGCAATGGTGTGAACTTCACATTTATGTTGCCAAGAACATAACCTCCAAAACTTTATTGAAGCAATTGCATCGCAAACTGCGTCAGTGCAAAGTTTCAAGGCTGCTCAGGACCCCTTTGTTAGTTAAGTGATGAGACAGCTCAACTCCGGGCTGTTTCCAGGGAGTGAGGGAAATATATTAAATGACTCACATTTATGTTGAGAATGTGTTATTACTATATTTTATCTCATCCCGAGTGAAGCCTTGGGGGAATACGTGGTGAAAAAAAATTAGATTTTAGATTTTTGGATTTGGATCGCTTTCAAATATTTAGTACATTGCTCCTGAAAAGATAACAGAGTGAACTGAGGGTCAATGCTTATGGACAATATAGGGTCTCTATTAGGTATGAGCCGAACACCCCCCTGTTCGGTTCGCACCAGAACAAGCGAGCAGGAAAAAAGTTCGCTCGAACACGCGAACACCGTTAAAGTCTATGGGAAACGAACATGAATAATCAAAAGTGCTAATTTTAACCACTTCAGCCCCGGAAGGTTTTACCCCCTTCCTGACCAGAGCACTTTTTACAATTCGGCACTGCGTCGCTTTAACTGCTAATTGCGCGGTCATGCAATGCTGTACCCAAACGAAATTTGCGTCCTTTTCTTCCCACAAATAGAGCTTTCTTTTGATGGTATTTGATCACCTCTGCCGTTTTTATTTTTTGCGCTATACACGGAAAAAGACCGAAAATTTTGAAAAAAAATGATATTTTCTACTTTTTGTTCTAAAAAAAATCCAATAAACTCAATTTTAGTCATACATTTAGGCCAAAATGTATTCGGCCACATGTCTTTGGTAAAAAAAATGTCAATAAGTGTATATTTATTGGTTTGCGCAAAAGTTATAGCGTCTACAAACTAGGGTACATTTTCTGGAATTTACACAGCCTTTAATTTATGACTGCCTATGTCGATTCTTGAGGTGCTAAAATGGCAGGGCAGTACAAAACCCCCACAAATGACCCCATTTTGGAAAGTAGACACCCCAAGGAATTTGCTGAGAGGCATGTTGAGCCCATTGAATATTCATTTTTTTTGTCCCAAGTGATTGAATAATGACAAAAAAAAAAAAAAAAAAAAAAATTACAAAAAGTTGTCACTAAATGATATATTGCTCACACAGGCCATGGGCATATGTGGAATTGCACCCCAAAATACATTTAGCTGCTTCTCCTGAGTACGGGGATACCACATGTGTGGGACTTTTTGGGAGCCTAGCCGCGTACGGGGCCCCGAAAACCAAGCACCGCCTTCAGTATTTCTAAGGGCGTACATTTTTGATTTTACTCCTCACTACCTATCACAGTTTTGAAGGCCATAAAATGCCCAGATGACATAAAACCCCCCCAAATGACCCCATTTTGGAAAGTAGACACCCCAAGCTATTTGCTTTGAGGCATGTTGAGTCCATGGAATGTTTTATATTTTGACACAAGTTGCGGGAAAGTGACAAATATTTTTTTTTTTTTTTTTTTTTGCACAAAGTTGTCACTAAATGATATATTGCTCACACAGGCCATGGGCATATGTGGAATTGCACCCCAAAATACATTTAGCTGCTTCTCCTGAGTATGGGGATACCACATGTGTGGGACTTTTTAGGAGCCTAGCCGCGTACGGGACCCCGAAAACCAAGCACCGCCTTCAGGATTTCTAAGGGCGTACATTTTTGATTTTACTCCTCACTGCCTATCACAGTTTCGGAGGCCATGGAATGCCCAGGTGGCACAAACCCCCCCCAAATGACCCCATTTTGGAAAGCAGACACCCCAAGCTATTTGCTGAGAGGCATGGTGAGTATTTTGCAGCTCTCATTTGTTTTTGAAAATAAAGAAAGACGAGAAAAAAAATTTTTTTTTTTCTTTTTTCAATTTTCAAAACTTTGTGACAAAAAGTGAGGTCTGCAAAATACTCACTATACCTCTCATCAAATAGCTTGGGGTGTCTACTTTCCAAAATGGGGTCATTTGGGGGGGGTTTGTGCCACCTGGGCATTCCATGGCCTCCGAAACTGTGATAGGCAGTGAAGAGTGAAATCAAAAATTTACGGCCTTAGAAAGCCTGAAGGCGGTGCTTGGTTTTCGGGGTCCCGTACGCGGCTAGGCTCCCAAAAAGTCCCACACATGTGGTATCCCCGTACTCAGGAGAAGCAACAGAATGTATTTTGGGGTGTAATTTTACATATTCCCATGGCATGTTTGAGCAATATATCATTTAGTGACAACTTTGCGCAAAAAAAAATAAAAAAAATAAAAAATTGTCTCTTTCCCGCAACTTGTGTCACAATATAAATTATTCCATGGACTCAACATGACTCTCAGCAAATAGCTTGGGGTGTCTACTTTCCAAAATGGGGTCATTTGGGGGGGTTTTGAACTGTCCTGGCATTTTATGCACAACATCTAGAAGCTTATGTCACACATCACCCACTCTTCTAACCACTTGAAGACAAAGCCCTTTCTGACACTTATTGTTTACATAAAAAAATAATTTTTTTTTGCAAGAAAATTACTTTGAACCCCCAAACATTATATATTTTTTTTAAAGCAAATGCCCTACAGATTAAAATGGTGGGTGTTTCATTTTTTTTTTTCACACAGTATTTGCGCAGCGATTTTTCAAACGCATTTTTTGGGGAAAAAACACACTTTTTTACATTTTAATGCACTAAAACACGCTATATTGCCCAAATGTTTGATGAAATAAAAAAGATGATCTTAGGCCGAGTACATGGATACCAAACATGACATGCTTTAAAATTGCGCACAAACGTGCAGTGGCGACAAACTAAATACATTTTTAAAAGCCTTTAAAAGCCTTTACAGGTTACCACTTTAGATTTACAGAGGAGGTCTACTGCTAAACTTACTGCCCTCGATCTGACCTTCGCGGCGATACCTCACATGCATGGTGCAATTGCTGTTTACATTTGACGCCAGACCAACGCTTGCGTTCACCTTAGCGCGAGAGCAGGGGGGACAGGGGTGCTTTTTTTTTTTTTTTTTTTTTTTTCTTTATTATTATTATTTTTTTATCTTATTTTTAAACTGTTCCTTTCATTTTTTTTTTTTTTAAATCATTTTTATTGTTATCTCAGGGAATGTAAATATCCCCTATGATAGCAATAGGTAGTGACAGGTACTCTTTTTTGCAAAAATTGGGGTCTATTAGACCCTAGATTTCTCCTCTGCCCTCAAAGCATCTGATCACACCAAGATCGGTGTGATAAAATGCTTTCCCAATTTCCCAATGGCGCTGTTTACATCCGGCGAAATCTACGTCATAAAATGCTCGTAGCTTCCGGTTTCTTAGGTCATAGAGATGTTTGGAGCCACTCTGGTCTCTGATCAGCTCTATGGTCAGCTTGCTGAATCACCGGCTGCATTCTCAGGTTCCCTGTTGAGACAGGAGAGCCAGAGAAAAACACGGAAGATGTTGGGGGGGGGGCATTCCCTCCCACTGCTTGTAAAAGCAGTCTAGAGGCTAATTAGCCACTAGGATTGCTTTTGCATGAAAGCCGACCGCTGGCTGAAAAGAATGATACCAAGATGATACCTAAACCTGCAGGCATCATTCTGGTATAACCACTCAAAGTCGTGAATGGCGTACCTGAAGACAAAAAAATGGTTAACAATAATACACAGTAAACAGTAAAGTATAAATAATTACATACCTGAAAAGCAAACGTGATAAAACATAACAACAATAAAACATTGCAGAATAGAATACAGTAAAAAAGAGCAGAACAATAGAGAGAGAATAGAGAGAGAGAGAACAATAAAACGACAACTATTTTTATTTTATATTTTTGTTTGTGTTTTTTTTTTTTTTTTTTTTACACTTTTTTTTGTAACTAACTTTTATAACTGTAACCGGTTCCAGGTTCGGGTCTCTCAAAATGCGATGGCATCTCGGGAGACCCTGTGAAAGTGTGCTTAGTCTGTGCAATGCTGTACCCTACGCTAATAGTCAACTAGTGCATGGTAGCGTTCAAAACATTCACCAATGCAAAGACCAGGATTGTCAGGACAGGAGGGACAATAATAGCGGGTGTCACGTCTATATCCGCGCTTGCTGCAGACACGACATCTTTTTTGGGGGGTTCGTTGGGTAGGGGTACTCGGGAGGACATAAGGAAAATGCCTCTCATGCAGCCGACTGCATTTGGTTGGGGATGTGAATGGGGGAAGTACGGGCGCTGCAGAAGCGGTGGGTTCCCAATTAGGATTGGCGAATGCAGCAGGAAGGGCATTATGGGCACGACGGGCCTGTGTTTGTCTTTTTGGTGGCAGCGGGACACTACTTGTGCTTGCCACCTCACCAGCTTGAACTGCACTTATGGGACTCGCCACGTCACCAAGTGTTACTGCAGTGCTGGTTTGACTATGACCGGGGTGTACTAGGCCGCTGGCGCTTGCCAGTTCACCAAAACGCTACAAAAAAAACTGTTAGCGATCGCAGGGATCAGGCCTGACTCTGCGAACGCTGCAGTTATGCGTTTAGTGTTTTGTAAGTGACAGTGATCGATCGATACTGCACTTGGGTGGGCTGGGCCGGGCCGGGCGGAGGGGCAAAACGCAGGTGCTAGCAGGTATCTGGGCTGATCCCGCTAACACTGCGTTTTTGGGAACCCTAAACTGCTGGGGACGCTAGTATAGATCAGATCGGATCAGATATTGATGCGATCAGATACTATACCACTAAGGGAGGTGTACGGTGCGTGCGTGGGTGTTAGCGGTACTGGCGCTAATCTGACGCTGCCTGGGGCTGGTGCTTGCCAGTTCACCAAAATACTACCAAAAAAACTGTTAGCGATCGCAGGGATCAGGCCTGACTCTGCGAACGCTGCAGTTATGCGTTTAGTGTTTTGTAAGTGACAGTGATCGATCGATACCGCACTTGGGTGGGCTGGGCTCGCCTGGGCGGAGGGGCAAAACGCAGGTGCTAGCAGGTATCTGGGCTGATCCCGCTAACACTGCGTTTTTGGGAACCCTAAACTGCTGGGGACGCTAGTATAGATCTGATCGGATCAGATATTGATCCGATCAGATACTATACCACTAAGGGAGGTATACGGTGCGTGCGTGGGTGTTAGCGGTACTGGCGCTAACCTGACGCTGCCTGGGGCTGGTGCTTGCCAGTTCACCAAAACGCTACCAAAAAAACTGTTAGCGATCGCAGGGATCAGGCCTGACTCTGCGAACGCTGCAGTTATGCGTTTAGTGTTTTGTAAGTGACAGTGATCGATCGATACTGCACTTGGGTGGGCTGGGCTGGGCTGGGCGGAGGGGCAAAACGCAGGTGCTAGCGGGTATCTGGGCTGATCCCGCTAACACTGCGTTTTCGGGAACCCTAAACTGCTGGGGACGCTAGTATAGATCTGATCGGATCAGATATTGCTGCGATCAGATACTATACCACTAAGGGAGGCATATGCTGCGTGCGTGGGTGTTCGCGGTACTGGCGCTAATCTGACGCTGCCTGGGGCGACGCATATCACCGCCGGGCGATCAGGGGGCTAAACCTTTATTCGGTAATAAACGGCGGGTGCCCTGACACTATAAAAAATAAACGAACTAACCAGCGTCAACCGTAACGGTTATACAGTGATCAGTGGTGAAAGGGTTAACTAGGGGGCAATCAAGGGGTTAAAACATTTATTAGATAGTATATGGGGGTCCCTGTCGCTATAAAACACTGACGGCAAACCTAAATATTTACGTTCCTAACTAGCGTCACCAGCGACACTAATACAGCGATCAGAAAAATGATCGCTTAGCGACACTGGTGAGGGGGGGTGATCAAGGGGTTAAAACTTTATTAGGGGGGGTTAGGGGGGTATCCTAGACCTAAAGGGGGCCTAACACTAACTGCCCTAACACTAACTGTCACAAACTGACACTATGCAGTAATCAGAAAAAAAAAAAAAAAAAAAATACTGCTAATGTCAGTTTGTGACAGGGGGGGGGGGGGTGATTGGGGGGGGATCGGGGGGCGATCGGGGGGGGGATCGGGGGTGTAAATATGCCTGGCATGTTCTACTGTGTGTGTGTGTGTGTTGTGCACTCACTTGTCATCTCTCCTCGGCGCTGGAACGGAAACTGCCAGACCGGGGAGAGATGACATCACATCCTCTGCCTGTGTGAAACGACACACAGGCAGAGGAGGATTCCTATTGGCTGGGAGCGATCGCGAGGGGGGGGCCACGATCGGATGGTCTCCCCCTCGCCTCCCGACGCTCCCAGTCAGATGCCGACCGCCGATGGCACCGGGGGGGGTCCGATCGGACCCCCCGCCCGCGGGAGGCAGATCACGTATGGGTACGTGATTTTGCCTGCCCGTGCCATTCTGCCGCAGTATATATGCGGTAGGCGGTCGGCAAGTGGTTAAAGGCTTATATGCCAGTTATTGTCATAAAAAGTATTTGGGGACCTGGGTCCTGCCCCAGGGGACATGGATCAATGCAAAAAAAAGTTTTAAAAACTGACGTTTTTTCGGGAGCAGTGATTTTAATAATTCTTAAAGTGAAACAATAAAAGTGTAATATCCCTAATTCGTACCTGGGGGGTGTCTATAGTATGCCTGTAAAGGGGCGCATGTTTCCCGTGTTTAGAACAGTCTGACAGCAAAATGACATTTCGAAGGAAAAAACCCATTTAAAACTACTCGCGGCTATTGCATTGCCGACAATACACATAGAAGTTCATTGATAAAGACGGCATGGGAATTCCCCACGGGGGAACCCCGAACCAAAATTTAAAAAAAAAATGACGTGGGGTTCCCCCTAAATTCCATACCAGACCCTTCAGGTCTGGTATGGATTTTAAGGGGAACCCCGCGCCAAAAAAAAAAAAAAACGGCGTGGGATCCCCCCAAAAATCCATACCAGACCCTTATCTGAGCACGCAACCTGGCAGGCCGCAGGAAAAGAGGGGGGGGCGAGAGTGCGCCCCCCCTCCTGAACTGTACCAGGCCACATGCCCTCAACATTGGGAGGGTGCTTTGGGGTAGCCCCATGTTGATGAGGACAAGGGACTCATCCCCACAACCCTGGCCGGTGGTTGTGGGGGTCTGCGGGCGGGGGGCTTATCGGAATCTGGAAGCCCCCTTTAACAAGGGGACCCCCAGATCCCGCCCCCCCTGTGTGAAATGGTAAGGGGGTACTTACCCCTACCATTTCACTAAAAAACTGTCAAAAATGTTAAAAATGACAGGAGACAGTTTTTGACAATTCCTTTATTTAAATGCTTCTTCTTTCTTCTATCTTCCTTCATCTTCTTTTTCTTCTGGTTCTTCTGGCTCTTCTGGTTCTTCCTCCAGCGTTCTCGCCCAGCATCTCCTCCGTGGCGTCTTCTATCTTCTTCTCCTCGGGCCGCTCCGCACCCATGGCATGGGGGGAGGCTCCCGCTCTTCTCTTCATCTTCTTCTTCATCCTCTTCTCTTCTTCCTTCTTCTCTTCTTCTCTTCTTCATTTTCTTCTCCGGGCTGCTCCACATCCACGGGGAATGCCACAGGGAAGTCCCGTCATGTCCCATGCGTCAGAAGGGGGGGTCACCGGATGGCCCCGCCCCCGTTATTTAAGAACCGTCAGACGAGGAGACGCCATCACACAGCGGGAGCCTCCCTCCATGCCAGCATGGATGCGGAGCGGCCCGGAGAAGAAAATGAAGAAGAGAAGAAGAGAAGAAGGAAGAAGAGAAGAGGATGAAGAAGAAGATGAAGAGAAGAGCAGGAGCCTCCCCCCATGCCATGGGTGCGGAGCGGCCCGAGGAGAAGAAGATAGAAGACGCCACGGAGGAGATGCTGGACGAGAACGCCGGAGGAAGAACCAGAAGAGCCAGAAGAACCAGAAGAAGAAGAAGATGAAGGAAGATAGAAGAAAGAAGAAGCATTTAAATAAAGGAATTGTTAAAAACTGTCTCTTGTCATTTTTAACATTTTTGACAGTTTTTTAGTGAAAATGTTAGGGGTAAGTACCCCCTTACCATTTCACACTGGGGGCTGGGATCTGGCGGTCCCCTTGTTAAAGGGGGCTTCCAGATTCTGATAAGCCCCCCGCCTGCAGACCCCCACAACCACAGGCCAGGGTTGTGGGGATGAGGCCCTTCCTCATCAACATGGGGACAAGGTGTTTTGGGGGGCTACCCCAAAGCACCCACCCAATGTTGAGGGCATGTGGCCTGGTACAGTTCAGGAGGGAGGCTGCACTCTCATCCCCCCTCTTTACCTGCAGCCTGCCAGGTTGCGTGCTCGGCTAAGGGTCTGGTATGGATTTTTGGGGGGACCCCACGCCGTTTTTTTTTTTTTTGGTGCGGGGTTCCCCTTTAAATCCATACCAGACCTGAAGGGTCTGGTATGTAATTTAGGGGGAACCCCACGTCATTTTTTTTTATTTTGGCCGGGGTTCCCCTTAATATCCATACCAGACCTGAAGGGCCTGGTATGGAATTTAGGGGGACTCCCACGTCATTTTTTTTTAAATTTTGGTTCGGGGTTCCCCTGTGGGGAATTCCCATGCCGTTTTTATCAATGAACTTCTATGTGTATTGTCGGCAATGCAATAGCCGCGGGTAGTTTTAAATGGGTTTTTTCCTTCGAAATGTCATTTTGCTGTCAGACTATTCTAAACACGGGAAACATGCACCCCTTTACAGGCATACTATAGACACCCCCCAGCTACGAAATTTAAAGGGATATTACACTTTTATTGTTTGACTTTAAGCATTATTAAAATCACTGCTCCTGAAAAAACGTCCGTTTTTAAAACTTTTTTTTGCATTGATCCATGTCCCCTGGGGCAGGACCCGGGTCCCCAAACACTTTTTATGACAATAACTTGCATATAAGCCTTTAAAATTAGCACTTTTGATTTCTCCCATAGACTTTTAAAGGGTGTTCTGCGGCATTCGAATTTGCCGCGAACACCCCAAATTGTTCGCTGTTCGGCGAACTTGCAAACAGCCAATGTTTGAGTCGAACATGAGTTCGACTCGAACTCGAAGCTCATCCCTAGTCTCTATGAACCTCCTTCCTCTAGTTCTGATAAATAGTTGAGGGTCAGAGCTAAGTAGCAAAGTTGGCAGAGGTAGAGACAATGATCTCTTGTTAGTACTATCTCCCTTATTTTTATCTTTGCATAAATATCTAAGACAGAAAGGCAGTACATGAGTATAAGTAAAAAGTTTGTCTACCGTATAGAGCCATTTGTTTATTTTAGGGTGAGCTGCACATCCTGACTGTATTGATAACATTGATATCACTTCCCTTTGACTTTCAAGACTAATAAATAAAATTGCAATATCAAACTAGGAATTGGGAACTATCAAACTAGGAATCAAACTAGAGAAGATCATCATTTTGATTTACATACACTTTATGGCTAATGTGCTTTGCAGAAAAATGTATGTGAATGAAGTCTTAGACAACAATTCATTTGTATTCTTGTGTTGTAGTAGCTATGTGCAGTTAAGTGTCAGGTTAAAAGATCTTCAGGGTCAATATATAGTTTAATTGCAAATGTTTATTAGGAAAATAGTACAAAAAGTCTTGCACATTGAGAATGTATGAGTTGTCAACACTGACCTGCAACACTGTTGAAATCACAGTCACCCTGTGGCAGCATTTTTTTTTACAAAGATAAGACAATAAAACATCTTTGGTTTAAAGTATGCATGTGCATATACCATTTATTATTTTCCTGCCTTCATGTTATGTCCAAAACATTTTCATAAAGGAACAAGGGCTTTCTAAGGTAGTGTTTTTCTTCTGCCTGTGGGAGGCTAATTGTTTGTATTTACATTTTTCTACGAGAATTACCAGCCATTGTCCTCAGCTTTTATCATCGTTTGACAAAAGACAATTACACAAATATATTTATCTTGTTTACCATTCTTTCTTGTTCCTTCCTTCAAATTTCACTAACAAAAGACCATTTATTTTCTCTTCAATAAAATCCTTTATTTATTCAGAAGTGCTATCTGGAAAGCCTGTAAATTAAGTCATTGATGGCTTACACAATAGAGATTCACTTGGTCTTGGAAACAGAAGCTGATTTCACAGGCATGAATCATTTGAAGAAAGAAAGGTAGCATGGCTGTGTATACATACTGTGTACCCAGGCTGGGCTGCTGTAACCCAAAGAACTACTAATTTGATTATTATTAAATTTCATGTAAAACCTCTCCAAATCATAGGCTGAATGGGTTAACTGCTTCTTTTGCCTAGGGGTTAAAAACCAAAATGATGTAATTACCGCGTTCCTTGCTCTCCTGGCTCCACTGTAAGGACGTTTGGTCCAGCATTGTACAGGATATGACTATTCAGGCAGTGAGGGGAAGAGGATTTCGGGGACCAGCTGCATGAAGAGGAAAAAGTCATTAAGTGTATCTCTTTATTTATCACCCCCTAGGCAGAATGAGCTCTGCAAGGTGTTTTATTTCCCAGAGTTTTATTCCCCAGAATTCAGCTTCAGCTAAGATGCTGCCAGACAGTTACTCTTTACCTGTAATTTTCAGCCTATGCAAAAAGTCTGGTTGTCGGTTTGTGCAGGTCATGTCCTTGAGATACATCTATGATGAAAGATGAACCAAATATGTTAGACATTGGGGGCGTGTCCAACTTCCGGTATGTGAGGAAGCTTTCCTTCAGAGCTCCGACCGCGGCTAAATCCTGACGAATCCTGTGTACCTGCAGGTTCATCCTTTTCGCCCCAAAACTACCGGATCGGATAGCGGAACATCCCGGGCACCTGAAGATGGTGAAATATGGCCCGAGTGTAGATCCTACGCCCGCAGAGAAGCTGGCAAAATATGCGCACGAGGACTCCCAAGATGGCGCCCGGACGGGGAGAGCGAGGCCTCCACCAGCAGCTCCGCCTAACAGTGAGTGGACCGAGGGGGATAGAGACTGGCTGGATCCGACAGACCCGCTGGCTCATCCCCTGCCATCTCCGGGTTCGGAACCCGAGGAGAGCGGCTCCGGTACGCAAGGTGGTGAACCGACGCTTTTACAAATTATGGATACTATTAAAAGCTGCCATGCGGCCTTATCCACGCAAATAGAAACCATTAGAGTGGACTTTGCCCTGCTTAAAGATGATGTGCAGAAGGTGAGGCAGAGAGTCACCCAAACGGAACACAGAATCAGTGCAGTGGAGGATGATCTTAACCCCCTGATGATACATGTCAGAGATCTCTCGGCGGACAACAAAGCCCAGGAGGCTAAACTGGGAGACATAGAGGACAGGCTGAGAAGGAACAACCTTCGGTTCTTGGGATTCCCAGAAGGCACAGAGGGAAAAAACCCGGAGGAATTCCTGCTGTCCTGGCTTAAACAGGTATTTGGCACTGATAGCTTCTCCCACTTATTCGCCATAGAGCGCGCGCATAGGATCCCGCTGAGAGCTCCTGTCCCTGGGAGATATCCCAG
Source organism: Lithobates clamitans (assembly GCA_037952925.1). Classification (NCBI taxonomy): domain Eukaryota; kingdom Metazoa; phylum Chordata; class Amphibia; order Anura; family Ranidae; genus Lithobates; species Lithobates clamitans. Next base: position 4,417,693 of record JBBGZY010000305.1, on the reverse strand, counting down.
ACCCATGATAGCGCGCTTTCTCTACTTCAGAGACAAGGAAACGATTCTAAGAAAGGCCCGAAACTTACCTGAGCTAATGTTTAACAACAACAGAGTCTCCATTTTCCCTGACTTCTCTGCTGCGACACAGAAACAAAGGGCGGCATTTCAAAGTGTAAAACAGCGCTTGCGGGACCGCAGCTTACCATACAGCATGCTTTACCCAGCCAAACTTCGAGTGGTCCACAAAGGACAAACGCAATTCTTTTCCTCACCCACAGAGGCGAATAGATGGCTGGAATCTCTTGGTCAAGGATAAAGATGTGATGTCCCTAACAGCTAGCAGAACTGGCTGTGAACGCCCGGGTGGATTCCTGTAAAGAAACGAATAATGATCAACATAATCCCACTTTGTCATACCCTGCAGGGTATCGAAGATGTCTTTTGAGCTAGATGGATGCCGGTTTGCAAGATTCTGCTATAAGTTGACCTGTTGGGAACACTAGTAAATGATCTTCAAGCAACGCGGTGTCGGTAGAACTCTGTAAACTCACATATACTTTTTCCTAAAGCTTCCAGGCCGGCTGGCGTAGGAAGAATACCCCCCTTTAGGAAGCACTTTTTTTGGTTTCAATGTTAGGGGTGAAAGTCTGTGGGTTGTTCGGGGCTGCAGGCAGGGTGGGGGGACGGGGAGTTCAGATCACTTATAGTGATCACAATGTTGGTTGTTATGCCTTTTGTTCTTTTTTTTTCTTTTTTCTTTTGTTTTTGAAGTTATATCACGCAACGAAAGGATACCCTAAAAGTTTAACACTGCTTAAGATTTGGGTACACTGGTATCAGGAAAAGAGTTCATATGCAAATTCAAGAGTACGGTACAAGCTAGATATACCTACAGATGGGAAGGTTGTCACCATATGTTACTCCAGGGGGCAAGATTTAGATGTAGGAAGGAAATACATGGAGCGTCCCTTTGCGGGGGGATTGGAAATGCTGATATACCCCCGAGATATTTACGTTCTTGCTATTATACCCAAATTTCACCATGGTGCAGTCCCTTGATATTCTCTCATGGAATGTGAGAGGTCTAAATTCAAAAATAAAAAGAGCCTTAGTATTTAAATACATACTAAAACGAAGGCCACATATCATATTCCTTCAGGAAACACATCTAGTGGGATCCAAGACGTTAGCCCTTCATAGGGCTTTTGTAGGTAGAGCATTCCACTCTACCTATTCCAGCTATGCTAGGGGGGTGTCCATTTTGCTTGCCAAGTCGCTTCTACACACTATTAAAACGGTCAAAATTGATCCTATGGGTAGATATGTGGCCCTCGCGGTTATTATTAATAATCAAGCTTTTACCCTGGTGGCAGTGTATATACCTCCCCCGTTTGCAATCAAGGTATGGGAGGAGATGATGGCTGATGTATTGCAGATGGCGGAGGGCCCGATTATTTTGGCCGGGGATCTGAATGCTGTATTATCACCAGACAAGGATAGGTTTAAAATGGCTGCGGTAGGAGGTTCACCCCTGGAGGCATGTGTGAAACCCTATGATTTAATGGAGGCCTGGCGGTGGAAACACCCTGATGTTAAAGAATATTCCTGTTACTCTGCCACTTATAATACACTCTCGAGGATAGATCTATGTTTTGTCTCTAGAAACCTGCTCCCAAGGGTGGTAGATGTTCAGTATCTGCCGAGGGCCATCTCGGATCACTCTCCCATGCTTCTCTCCATTGACTTGGAAAAACCGAGGGGTTATGTGGTATGGAGATTGACTCCCCTATGGCTTGAGGAGGAGTGTTTCGAGAGGTCCACCGCAGCATCTATCAACAATTTCTGGCTAGTAAACCAGAAAGAGGTCCCGATTGGGGTCACATGGGATGCTTTTAAGGCTACACTCCGGGGATCCATCTCAGGTTTAGTAAAACAACTGCAGTCTGATAAAGGTTGGAAGGTAAGAGATGCGGAACAAACAGCCGCGGAATCCGAAGTAGAATATATTAAAAACCCTAATTCTGATACCCATAGAATATGGAGAGATAATATTAGAAAACTAGATTTAGTGTTGATAGAAAAAACTCAGAAAAAACTACTTTATCAGTCACAAAGGATCTTTGAGTTTGGGGATAAAAATAGTAGATTGATGGCATACCTGGCACATTCCCAGCAGACCCCCACTTCTATTCCAAGAATATATGACGCAAATGGGAAAATCTGCACATCACACGATGATGTTGCAGATGCTTTCTTATCGTTCTATAAAGATCTGTATGGGTCAAGGGTGGATTATGAGTTGGAGGAGGTGCGGACGTACCTTGCCCCAATACCCCTGACTGGGCTTACAGCTGAGGGAGTAGAGGAACTAGATGCACAGTTTACAACTGAAGAAGTATTATCAGCTATAAAGTCCCTTAAACCTAACAAAACCCCCCGACTGGATGGGTTTCCAGTCGAATGGTACAAAGCATATGCGGAAACCTTAACCCCTAGGTTGCTTGAGATGTATGAAGATGCCTTTGACAAAGGTATCCTACCTGAATCTATGAGGGAAGCTCTGATAGTACTGATCCCCAAGCCGCACAAGGACCACGATTTATGTGAATCATATAGGCCTATATCCCTTATTAATGTAGACGCAAAAATCCTAGCTAAAATTCTGGCGAAACGTCTCAATGGGGTGATAGCATCTATTATTCATCCTGATCAGACAGGATTTATTCCTGAGAGATCGACGGCCATAAATCTGAGACGCCTATTTACTATATTACAATCGAAGGGCCCTGTCCCCGATACTCGGGTGGTGGTGTCACTGGACACTCATAAGGCGTTTGACTCTATAGAATGGCCATATCTCATAGCAGTCCTTGAGCGGCTGGGTTTCGGCCCAAAATTCATAAGGTGGGTCAGACTCCTATATGCGGAACCTCGGGCTAGATTACGTGTCAATAACTCCATTACTGAACCTTTCAATATAGCTAGGGGCACACGGCAGGGGTGCCCTTTGTCGCCCCTGCTGTTTGCCCTGGCAATAGAACCATTGGCAGCAATGTTGAGGGCGGACGAGCAGATCAAGGGATGTAGGATTGGTGACAGAGAAGAAAAAACATCTTTATATGCCGACGATATGCTTTTATATCTGGAGGAGGCGGAGGGGCCCATAGCCTTGGACAGAATATCTGATTTTGGGAGATACTCCGGGTTCAAAGTGAACTGGAGCAAATCCGTAATATTTCCTATTGACCCCGCATATGCTCCGAAACTCTCTCAGGGGATATCACTAGCCCTGGTTTCAGGGTTTAGATACCTCGGGGTTGAGATACAGCTACCATTGAACTCGTATGTGTCGATTAACCTACTACCAGTATGGAAACGTCTAAGGGAAAGTACACAGACCTGGGCTAAACTTCCCCTTGGCCTTTTTGGGCGAATTAATATATTTAAAATGATTTACTTGCCCAGGTTCTTGTACCTACTCTGGCATGCCCCAGTATACATCCCAAAGAAATGGTTTGTTGACATAGACAAGACACTTGGTACGTTTTTATGGGGACCCAAACCCGCCAGAATATCTATGGAAACACTCCATTTACCTATAAGGTCGGGTGGGCTAGCTCTACCAAACTTGAGATATTACTATCTAGCCGCCCAATTAACACATATACATTGGTGGTGCTTCCCGCAGATGAACATAGCTTCGGTGGCTACTCAGGCCGCTCAGGTTCATTCGTACGAAGCACTGAAAAATGTCCTGTTTAGAAATGGCCCGTACCCGACTAGGGGGTCCAATATTTTAAAGCTCTCATATAAAATATTTCATATATGTAATGGGTTAATAGGGGGGTCAAGTCTGGCAGTTTCCCCTAATGCTCCGCTGTGGCATAACCCTCAACTCCCCGAGATAGCCAAGGTTCCAGACGGAGCCTACTGGGCTGTTTATGGGATAAAATACGCACATCAACTGTTTAGGAATGGCATTTTCAGACCTTTTATAGATCTGAAGACTGAATACAACATACCCAATACCTCCCTGTTTAGATACTTCCAGTTGAGGCATGCCGTCAGGGCGCAATACGGAGGGGGTGTGATTAATCTCTCCATGTCCGCAATGGAAAAACTTATTGCTGAGGAAGACCACTCAAAACTGATCTCTAGATGCTACTCAGTTTTGTTGGCTCCCTCTTCACCTGGATTGGATAGGGTGGCCTTGCAGTGGAAAACAGATATTCCATCTCTTACAGAGGAAACGTGGCAGGGAGTGTTAGACACCACAATGTCATCAATGATCTCGGCTAGAGATAAAATGCTTCAATTCAACTATCTGCATAGAATATACTACACCCCGAAAAGGCTGCATAAAATGGGAAGGAGGGATTCCCCGGAGTGTACCCGTTGCAAAGCAGAGGTGGGAGATTTCTTCCACATGGTATGGCAATGCCCCCAGGTGATGTCATACTGGAGGGAAATCCTTGCATTCGTGGAGGAAAAGCTAGAGCTTCCAAATATTTATTCTCCAGCTAGGTGCTTGCTTGGAGACTTGGAAGAGGAAGACATACCCACATCAAAGAAAACCCTTTTACGGATACTATTTTGTTATGCTAAGAAGGCCTTGGCCCTCAAGTGGAGGGAGCGGAACCCTCCCTCTCTTGGGGACTGGTTAAGATTGATAGATAAAGCCCTACCAATGTATAAACTCACATATCAGGCTAGAGGGAGTAACAAAAAATTTAACAAAATCTGGGGGAAATGGATCACAAAGGTATCCGGAGAGATTGTTATATAATTAATATCAGCGTAATTAACAAGGTATATGTGCAGGTGTGATGGACGCGAGGTAGGACATAGATTTACTGTTGGGAATAATAACAGAGTATATAAGCCAAAGGAAATAATAGGAATAAGAAAAGGAAACAATTAGATAAGAAACGAATAAGTTGGTTAATACGTATATTGAAAGAGCTTTATTTTTAAATTTTTTTTTTTTTTTTTTTTGATAACAAATATTAGATTTGAATGATTGTTACCAGTATACAATGTTATACAATATAAGATGTCATAAGGTGACAAAGAATTGTGATACAGTACTGTAAAATAATTTTGTGAACTTCAATAAAATTTACCCTTTAAAAAAAAAAAAAAAAAAAATATGTTAGACATTTTAGGCATTTTTATTGTACTCATGTCAGTGCACAGATAACACTTCATAGCTCTTCAGTTTACTGTTTCTTTAATAAAATATGTTTATCTACACATTAGATACAACAATTTATGCCTAATGGTATCTCTAATGATAAGAATTGATTAAAATGTTTGTATGAATTTTGAACAGAGAGGAAAATGGTTAGGATCTCTGCTTGGTTTCAATTGCTGTTTGGCCCTGTTAGGTAAATTTCTGTCCTAATGTTTTCTGTTCTGGGCATTACATAGGAAATTAGAGAAAATCTATTCCAGTAGAACACATACAGTGAAGAAAAAGTAACAAAGGGGTCAATTCACTAACGTTTATCGTAAGCGATAAGGGTATCATATTATTCATTTGCATACATTATCGCATGTGGTAAATAAAGTCCAATTCATAAAATAAAATAACAATTATGCGGTATTTACTGGGGGTAAATAATGTGCTGGTAAATTTCGCTTTAAAAACTCTTAAGTCCAATTCACAAACGGACCAGAGAGTAAAAAAGCATGTGATATTTACCACCAGGGTTTTGCTGGCGGTATCACATTTGGTATTTGTCAAATACTGTCGACCCCCACGCTGTTTTTTTACAAATAGCTGGATGCTTAGGAGCGAGCCAGGAAGCTGGCCGCTGCGCTCTTAACAATGGATGACTCATCAGCTGTCAATGGGCTCCCGGCTGACAGCTGAATGTAAAAAAAAGCACAGACAATTAAAAATGATGAACAAAAAAAACAGCATGGGGTCCCCCCCAATGCATACCAGGCCCCAATCTGGTATGGATTTTAAGTGGAACCTCATGCCAAAATTTAAAAAAATAACGGTGTGGGGTCCCCTCCAAAATCCATACCAGACCCTTATTCAAACATGCAGCCCAGTTGGTCAGAAAAGGGTGTGGCAAGCAAGCGCCCCCCCCTTCTGAACTCCTTACCACAACCATGGCCGGTGGCTGTGGGGGTCTGCAGGCAGAAGGCTTATTGGAATCTGGAAGCCCCCTTTAGGAAGGGGACCCCCAGATCCCGCTCCCCATGTAAATGATTATGGGGTACATAGTACCCCTACCCATTCACCAAAAAAGTGTCACAAAGTAATAAAAACACACAGATAGTTTTTGCCAATTTCTTTATTAAAAAAATGAAAAATAAAAAACTGTGTCCCCCCGAATCCATCGTCAATCACGCCACTCACCACACCTGAAAAAAAACAAAGATGCTCCCGCCGTCGATGAAGGCTGCCCGCCTACTGCAAGTTCCGCCGTTTGACATTTCTTACATAGGTAAGGACCATCAGGTGACGTAACAAGGTGGCCCCGTCCTTTGCCTATATAAGAAATGTTGGTGGTCAGCCTTCATTGATGGCAGGAGCATCTTTGGTTTTTTTTTCTTTTTCTGGTTGGCGGTGTGGTGGGTGGCATGATTGATGATAGATTTACATCAGGGGACACTGTTTTTCCTTTTTTTATTTTTAATAAAGAAATTGTCAAAACTGTGTGTTTTTATTCCTTTGTGACACTTTTTTGGTGAATGGGTAGGGGTACTATGTACCCCATACTCATTCACATAGTGGGGGCAGGGATCTGTGGGCCCCTTTCTTAAAGGGGTCTTCCAGATTCCAATAAGCCTTGCGCCCGCAGACCGACCCCCACAACCATGGCCATGGTTGTGAGGATGAGGCCCTTGTCCCCATCAACATGGGGACAAGGTGCTTTGGGGGCAGGGCCCCCCTGCCCCAAAGCACCCACCCCCCATGTTGAGGGTATGTGGCCTGGTATGGTTCAGGAGGGGGCGCTTGCTCATCCCCTTATTTCCTGACCTGCTGGGCAGCATGTTCTGATTAGGGTCTGATATGGATTTTGGGGTGACTCCACGCCATTTTTTTTTTTAATTTTGGCGTGGAGTTCCCATTAAAATCCATACCAGACCAAACGGACCCCACACTGCTTTTTTTTTCCATTGTTTTCAATTGTCGTTTTTTTTTTTTTACTCATTAGCAACCAGCTCAATGCGGAAAATTACCACATTAACTAATGCAGTAATTACCGCTAAATCAAACAAATACCACATTCGGTATTTAATACACAATTTCTAATGAATAACACTTGCACAGTTGTTACAACATGCAGTATTTTACCGCATTTTATTAGTGAATTGACCCCAAAGATTGTAACCCTTCTATGCTTTCCTAAGAAGAGGCTGTTTTGCAGGTTTGGAGAGATTTCATTTAACTTTAACATTCCCCACTACCCCATCCTTCTTAACATTCCCCATTCCATCCAAAAATCAAAAAAAAAAAAAAAACTGTTCTTGCTGCCATGTTAATAATTTGTGAGCTTTACATAAACTGAGCATTACAGTATCTGTGCTTTATGGTAAATTCCTTCTACAAACCTGGTAGTGTCAGGCTAGATTTCATCTACAATCATTTCTGTCACTTTTATCATATCATGCAAAGACCTAAAAGGCACTACTTTATTTGAACTAAGGATCATTTTTCATAAATATGATCAAACTTTTTGTCTATAGCTCAAAGCATTGAGGTCTTCAGCCACATATTTCCATAAAAGTTTTTTTATGAAAAATTCAAAGCCTTGTGAATAAAAGTATGCAAAAGGAGGGCTGTTTTAATATCATTATATCCTTGTCATATTTCCAACATGCAAGGAGAAATTTGAGTTGCTGCAAGTTTATTACACAACTTTTACTTAATAAAATAACCTAAAACTATCCTTTTAGTAAAACCCATCCTCTGGCTAGCCATGTTTATTTTTGACACTTAAGCCAGCCATAATACCTATAATGTATTAAATTTTACTGTGTGCATGGAGCATCTAACTGGATCATATATGTATTTACTAGTTGGTATCATAATTAGGGATGAGCCGAACATCTCTTGGTTCGGTTCGCAGCAGAACATGCGAACAGGCAAAAAATGTGTTAGAACACACGAACACCATTAAAGTCTATGGGACACGGTGCTCTGGGGGGACGCTACCCCAAAGCACCCTCCCCATGTTGAGGGCATGTGGCCTGGTTATGTTCAGGAGGGAGGCCGCTCTCTCGTCCCCCCTCTTTTCCTGCGGCCTGCCAGGTTGCGTGCTTGGATAAGGATCTGGCATGGACTTTTGGGGGGACCCCCCGCCATTTTTTTTATTTTGGCGTGGGGTTCCCCTTAAAATCCATACCAGACCTGAAGGGCCTGGTATGGAATTTGGGGGACCCCAATGCATTTTTTTTTTAAATTTTGGTTCGGGGTTCCCCTTAATATTCATACCAGACCTGAAGGGGGGGACTGTGGGGGAATCGCATGCTGTTTTTTTCAATGACTTTTATGTGTATTGCCGGGACCAACAATTCTTTATAGCTGTGAGTACTTTTAAATGACTTTTTTTCCTTTAGAAATGTAATTTTGCTCTCGGACTGTTCTAAAAACAGGAAACATGTGCCACTTTACAGGCATACTATAGACACCCCCCAGGTACAAAATTTAAAGGAATATTTCACTTTTATTGTTTCACCTTAAGCATTTTTAAATCACTGCTCCTGAAAAAAATGTCCATTTTTAAAACTTTTTTTGCATTGATACATGTCCCCTGGGGCAGGACCCAGGTCCCCAAACACTTTTTATGGCAATAACTTGCATATAAGCCTTTAAAATTAGCAATTTTGATTTCTCCCATAGACTTTTAAAGGGTGTTCCACGGCGTTCGAATTTGCCACGGACACCTCAAATTGTTCGCTACTCAGCGAACACCCGATGTTCGAGTCGAACTTACATTTGACTCGAACATCGTGCTCATCCCTACTCCTAACATATGAACTGATAAAAAATTACCTATTCATTATTCCGTTTGCATTTGTATACTTATGTTTGGTATAGTACACAGGAAATATGAACCTATTTACCTTAATATAATTTACACTATAAATTAAGTTGCTTCTAATGCTTCATGGTCATAACAGTAACAAAATAATGCCATGCTAAATAATGTATAGGTGACAAGGAGACCATGTCTTCCAGCCCAAGGACAGTCACTCTTGTATGACCAATTCTTAAATGTAAAAAAGGGTCTCTAAATTTAACAATATTTCATTTTTATTAGGTATGTAGTGCATGTAATATGGCAAATTATTACTATATTGATAAAATAAAAATATTGTAAGATGCTGGTCATTACCTTAATTTTCATACATTGTTGGCCAAATTAAAAGTGGAAGTAAAGAAATTATGATAAAAATTTCACTGCTACCTAAAATAAAAGCTGGGTTGAGCAAATTTTCATTGTTTTTTGGACCTTCTACAATGATGCCACGGTAATATTTAAGATCAACTCATATAAAACTAACAATACATATATTTCAGCTTGATTCACACAATTACAGTTAAAACAATTAGTGTGGTTCTTTTAATACGGCTAAATAAAACTTGTATGGAAAACACCTTCAGGCAAAATTGAGAAAACATTTCTAGGAAACCCAAGGAAAACACATATACTATATTTTCAATGGGGCTCATCCAAGGGGCATGCAGAAGAGGCAGCTGTCTTTGGTGTTTTATCAGAAAGGGGGCAAAGTTGGCAGGGCTTGAACCCTGTGCTGGTGAATTAGTTCTAATGCCGCGTACACATGGTCGGACTTTTCAGCTACAAAAGTCCGACAGCCCGTCCGACAGACTTTCGACAGACTTTCGACAGACTTTTGGCAGACTTTCAATGGACTTTCTAACGACCAGACTTGCCTACACACGATCACACCAAAGTCCGACGGATTTGTACGTGATGACGTACACCGGACTAAAATAAGGAAGTTGATAGCCAGTAGCCAATACCTGCCCATGTTCCAAATCTAAAGTCCATCAGATTTGCGACTGGAAAAGTCCGCTGAAGGTCTGGTAAAGCCCACACACGATCGGATTGTTTGCCGGATTTGGTCGGCGTCCGTCAGACAAGTCCGGTTGAAAAGTCCGACCGTGTGTACGCGGCATTAGTCAAGAATATGTTAATTAAAGGCGCTTTAAAAAAATTCAGCTGCATGGTCCAATAAGGTCTATTTAGCTAAGGACTAAGCTGCAGCTAGAACCCTCAAGTCCTACGAAGAAGATCCAGAAGAAATTTTTGTGTATTTTGATCATGTGATTATCATGATTAGCAAATCATGGTGATTACATAGAACCAATGTTAGGCAAGCCATAGATGATATATTTGTTCAAGCGGTGGGTTGAACGAAAAAAAAAAAGATTTAATTCCCTCATTAACTCACACACTTGATTTTTCCTGCAGAGCTATTGTATTCTGACAGTGGGGAGAGTTCCCTCTGTCACAATATGATGATGAGCATTGTCGGCTATAGCCAGCGCACTGATCGAGAAAAAAAAAACAGAAGTCAATCGATAGACCAACTTCTGTACAAACGCCCTGCCCATAGATGGATTGAAATTCTGCCAGTCCCTGCAGAATTTTGATACGTTTATAGCCGGCTTTATTATGTTACTATAACAAACCTTTCCTCTCTCATTGCAAGGGAAGATCAGCATGCCAGGCAAGAGTGTAAGAAATACATTTTCTGTTGAAAAATAAAATATCTCCATCTTGATCACCAATATTGTATCTATTAGTAGATATCACACTGAGCAGGACTGGCACGGAGAGATTTACCTATCTTCCATCCCAAAGACTTACTAACGTATACCTCAATTCATTCATTTTAGTGGGGCATGCACAGTGGCACAGTAAAAGCTCTATGTTACTCTTCTTTACAGAAAGTGCTGCTCAGATACATTCCTATTTCTATAAATATTGCATCTGACAATTAGAAATGTTTCCTCAATACTCCCCCTCTACAGGAACTCGCTCACAACTCCTCCTCAAGAAATACACACATTATGGCTATGTTGCAATACATTGTTCATGTATTTTTGTAACTACAGATATATTCTTCAGCCAGTAGATCACAGTGTTTATAAGTTTGTAGTTGCATCTATGGCTAAACTCTGTCTTTTCTCTGTATAATAAAGTTTCCTGTTTCCTGTCTACAGTTAAGCAGCAAAGCCCATGTGGACTGTGCACTGTCTGTTCTGTAGGACTATATACAGAATTCCTAATATATCCACATTATCAAAAGAAGCAGCCCTATTAACCTCCCTGACGGTAATCCCGAATCTGGCTCTGGGTGGAATTTCAGAACCAAAAGCGGAACCCCCGAGCCAGGCTCAGGATTGCGACGCAGGATCCAGGAAGAGCTTACTTACCTTGTCCCCTGGATCCTGCGATGTCTTCTCGGATGATGTCTGTTTAGGCGAAACGCGTCCGGATTTCTTGCTGGTCCACAGTTATTGTCTCTTTTTCAAGCACTTGTATTCCTATTGGCAAATGTAAGTGTAATACCTATGATTTTATATGGAATAAATATCCTATACAGTATTACACTATGTGCCCTATCTCTTTCCTTTATCTATGGTTTGGCTGATTTGCATCTGTATATAAGCTGTGTCTACTCTGCTGAATTCAACGGAACGTCCATCCAGACGCTGTATTCCATACATTGAATTGGTGTCTCATTGGTTACATTCCAAGCTTGATTGGCTTGTCAGATGTACACCTGTACAAGTCCAATTTTTCTGGTAAGAGACTAGTACTTTCGGTGGTGGTCTTTTCAAGGTTATTCACCATTCACTTTGATGTCTGCTCAAGATTTTAATGATCGTCACATGCTCGTTTTGGATCACTCACCACAGGGATTCACCATTATATGTGGTCCCTTTTCATCACATATAGACATTTATTTTTATTAATCTTTATACTGGTCATATGTCACTTTATTTACTGTATATTTATGTCACTGTTCACATATTATTTCACTTCTTTTATTGTGACATCATTATCAACAATTACATTTTTTGGTATTTATTTGTTTATAGCGCTGCACTCCCCCTCCTTTTTCTCCCCGCAGTGTGAGCAGCTCGTCCTCTGCTCGATTCATTACGAGCTCCGTTCCCTGCGAGCGTTGCGACGCATGGGGACGGAGAGCGGTGACAAATTCAAAAAGTGAAATATACACAATACATACAGTACACTGTAATCTTACAGATTACATTACTGTATGAAATTATTTCACATCCCTTTTGTCCCTAGTGGTCTGTCCAGTGTCCTGCATGCAGTTTCATATTATAAAAACTGTTCTTTCTGCCTGGAAACTGGAGATTGTCCATAGCAACCAAAACCGTCCCTTTACATCAAAAGTGGTTTCAGACCAGCTAGAAAACAGCAATAATAAATTAGGATCACTTGCAGAATTGAGCGATAGTGATTTGTGGGGAGATCCGTCATCAAACACTGAAAAGTAATGAAAGCGACAATTCTGCAACTGAGCAAATTTCAGTGTTTTTGATTTGATTATATTATTGAATAATTTTTATTATTATTATATTATTATTTGGTATAATTATTTATAGTTATTTATTATATTATAATTTATAATTTCTTGTCTCAAACTTTATCATACCCGGGATGTCTACTAGACTCTTGTTTGGATAGATTTAAGTGAGTTATTCCTAAGAATTACAGGCCTACAATATAAAACGCCAAATTTCCATGCAAAATAATTGTACCGCTTTGAGCATCAAAAATCTGAAATAATCATACCGCCAGGGAGGTTAAAATGGTATCACTGGGTTGCTTTTCCCTATCAACAATGTATCCTGACACTGGGAACCCTGTAGTAGGAGAAAAAAACATCTTGACAGGTAAAAAATGACAAACCCTTTTTTTAAATATGTTTAGGCAGAAATATAAAACTTAAAAATCATTTAGCAATGAGCTTTTTGTTAAATTAATGGTAGCTGTTGTTTGAAGTGTCATTAAACACCAGCTATTATTTCAAAGCTTCATTTAGAAAGTAGCTTGTAGATTAATGTGTTAGATAGTGACATTGTTGGATTTTCATTTTATTTCTTTTGTGATTTTACATTTAATAGTCAGTGGTTGAAGAATAAATACTGTAATAATAGTCTCTTATGCAGTGAATGGATTACAGCTGAATCTCTCACTACTTCAGGTATAGATATTTATTCAAAAGTCGATCATGTAGCCTATTTTAATTTAAATGAACATGAACTTCCTGGTTTATGCCAAAATGTCTCTGCCATTTTTTATTCCTGTTGAAATTCAGCAGGCCCCTTCCTATTTCAGCCCTATGATTAGCATTTCGTGAGTGCAGTTGCAGCTGGACAGTGCAACTCTCACCCAAAATTATAATGTTAGTGGTAGCAAGTTGTACACAACACTGACAGCTCTGGTCGGAGCCGCTGTACTAACTATCTTATCTTAGCACAGCGATCTCCTCTGCTGTTCTGTTTTGTTCTTACAGTCTAATGCCCCGTACACACGGTCGAATTTTCCGACGGAAAATGTGTGATAGGACCTTGTTGTCGGAAATTCCGACCGTGTGTAGGCTCCATCACACATTTTCCATCGGATTTTCCGACACACAATGTTTGAGAGCAGGATATAAATTTTCCGACAACAAAATCCGTTGTCGGAAATTCCGAACGTGTGTACACTAATCCGATGGACAAAGTGCCACGCATGCTCAGAATAAATAAAGAGATGAAAGCTATTGGCCACTGCCCTGTTTATAGTCCCGACGTACATGTTTTACGTCACCGCGTTCAGAATGATCGGATTTTCCGACAACTTTGTGTGACTGTGTGTATGCAAGACAAGTTTGAGCCAACATCCGTCGGAAAAAATCCTAGGATTTTGTTGTCGGAATGTCCGAACATAGTCCGACAGTGTGTACGGGGCAATGGCTCAGCGTGCTAAAGGGGAACCAGTCCCATTTGAAAAAGTCTATTCGACGAAACATGTCTTGGGCATGGTTACACGGCATTCCATCGCACTGACATTAGATGCCGCTGTCTGAGGAGGACTACACCGATCGGACGGCTGGGCCTTAGAAGGTTGGGTGAGAGATACACCAGTTTACACTTCAGGTCCGCTGTGACCGCGGTGCACTGTTGGATCACTGATCCTGTTGCTTGCTGTGCTTGCTGTGGATTTCTTTTTAAAGGCCTTTATGTTTCAGTTTAAAAGTGAGTGTAACCATTGAAGTGTGTTTGAAGTGATTTTAATAAATCTGTCAAAATGGTATCACGCTATGTGGAGCACTTTATTCATTTTTTTCACATATGGAGCTGGCTTGATTGGAGTCACGGTTCATCACATGCAACCCAGGTGTGGTTCAATTGCTGTTTTGCCAAACACGAGAGTGGGAGGCTATACAATCTGGTGAGTGCGCTCTTCAGAGGGAGTGGTGACACTATCACGGTGGTGTGGTGGAAGAGTAGAAGAAGATTTTTCACAAGAAGATTGAAAAACAACTGTTGAACTTGATCATTTATTTCTTGTAGTTTATTATTTATAGTGACACTTTTCACTGGGTGTTAAGGAAATTTCTTTTCATGATAAAATTAATATTTTTCATGAAACTATTATTATTATTTTTATGCATAAGTAGAGGGTCGTAGGCATTATACTGCTCTGACCCATTATTTTACACAATTTATATTAGCGCCGCTATCTCTATCTGTACACGTGTGAGAGGTATAGTTTTGGGATTTTGATCAGTCTATGTATTTATTTAAGTGGCAGCTTTTTTTCACTGTACACTGTGGATGTACACATATTTTGTATCTATTTACACATCTTTTATATAGCTTTGCACTTTTCTTTGGCGCAGTGGAGTAAGAGAGATTCAGGGGCGGTTTATTTGTATATCTGTTGCTACAAACCTCTGTTTTGTTCTTACAGTCTAATGCCCCGTACACACGGTCGGATTTTCCGACGGAAAATGTGTGATAGGACCTTGTTGTCGGAAATTCCGACCGTGTGTAGGCTCCATCACACATTTTCCATCGGATTTTCCGACACACAAAGTTTGAGAGCAGGATATAAATTTTCCGACAACAAAATCCGTTGTCGGAAATTCCGAACGTGTGTACACTAATCCGATGGACAAAGTGCCACGCATGCTCAGAATAAATAAAGAGATGAAAGCTATTGGCCACTGCCCTGTTTATAGTCCCGACGTACATGTTTTACGTCACCGCGTTCAGAATGATCGGATTTTCCGACAACTTTGTGTGACTGTGTGTATGCAAGACAAGTTTGAGCCAACATCCGTCGGAAAAAATCCTAGGATTTTGTTGTCGGAATGTCCGAACAAAGTCCGACCGTGTGTACGGGGCATTGGCTCAGCGTGCTAAAGGGGAACCAGTCGGCTGCTGGTTTTCCAGCATTCTTATCTGACAGAAGCCGGCCAAATGGTCAGCTTCAGTCGGCCTGGCTTCCATACACTGAGAGCGCTGATCAGCCAGTCGGCTGCTGGTTTTCCAGCATGCTCGTTTGACAGAAGCCACAAAAGTTGGTCTAATGCTTGTAGATACAGTAAATGTCTCATTTTTATTGCTTCTCTAAAACAAGGGTCACAATGAAGTGTTTTTCCACTTTTGCAGCCACATTGGGATAACGCCTACTTTATACTTGTTATATATTCTCATTCACATAGCACAAGTTAAAAAACGCAACTTGTGTATGGTTGTGTATTGCAGGGAGCATGGCATGCATGCAAGCCTGAATGCATGCCATGTGATGATATTCTGAGTGCCACTGAAAATTATATTGTGCACCCTCCGTGGCGCACATGCCTTAAGTTGCCTATCTCTGCTTTAATTGTTTGATTTTGAAAAACTTCAGTGTTTTCATTGACAAAATTACAGGCCATTAATTATACATACCTTCCATTATTCTATAAAAAGCTTTGGAAAAAATGTACTTGATTATATTAGAAAGCACATAGGCATATGTGAAAGGTTTTGTGGATGACATAATATTGAAACTCTGACATTTATTGATTACTTTCTATTTAATAATGTAAGGTTTCTGAATCATTAAAAACTGTTGTCCAGTAATGGAAATTTTAGCAGTTACATCAGTAGAGAAAACTGTTAAAGCAGCTATAAGGAAAAACCAAGCCTTAACTCTATAAAGTATAACAGTTCAAAGGAAATATTGCTCCTTAATTTTAGGCAGGATTAGATTTCCTATCAGGCACAGTAGGCACATTCCTAGGGCCACTGTCACTGAATGGGTATTGCTTACTGCACCTTTTGTAGAAAGTGTCAACAGTTTGTGGGCCTGAACCACTTCCAGGCTGCCCACCGTACATATACTGCAGCAGGGCGGCCCGGCTGAGCAAAATTATGTACCTGCAAGTGACTTTGTGCACGCGGTGTAGGGGAAGCCAGAGCACTGTTCCGCCAATCACAGGGTCCGGCAGCCGCAATGGCCGCCACGACCCGCCATTCATTCACAGAAGACACTATGTAAACAAGGCACACAGCGAAGCTGATCTGTCCGTGGGGAAAAGAGAGATCTTCTGCTTCAGCCAAGCTGAAACACGATCTCTGTTTTCCTCCAGTGTAACACCCCCCCCCCCCACAGTTAGAAAGCACCTGCCTAGGACACACTTAACCCCTTAATCATCCCCTAGTGTTAACTCCTTCCCTGCCAGTGTCATTTATACAGGGATCAGTGCATTTTTCAGCACTTATCACTGTATTGGTGTCACTGGTCCCAAAAAAGTGTCATTTTGGGTCAGATTTGCCCTCCACAATGTCGCAGTCCTGCTAAAAATTGCTGTTTGCTGCCATTGCTAGTAAAAAAATTAAAAAAAATAAAAATGCCATAAATCTAACCCATAGTTTGTAGACACAATAACTTTTGCGCAAACCAATTAATAAACGCTTATTGGGATTTCTTAAATATGTAGCAGAATACATATTGACCTAAACTGATGAAGAAATTAGATTTTTTATTGGCAATGTTTTATAGCAGAAAGTAAGGAATATTGCTTTTTATTCAAAATTGCTGCTCTTTTTTTGTTTATAGCGCAAAAAATAAAAACCGCAGAGGTGATCAAATACCACCAAAAGAAAGCTCTATTTGTGGAAAAAAAAAGGACATCAATTTTATTTCGGTAAGGCATCTCACGACCACGCAATTGTTAGTTACAGCAACGCAGCACCGTATCACAAAAAAATGGCCTGGTCAGGAAGTGGGTAAAACCTTCCGGGGCTGTGGTTAAAGAGCAATAATATATTTTTAGGAGACTTTGCAATCATTATCTAACAAAAGATATTGCTTTCTTTCTCTCTTGTTCACTCCTTTGACTCTTATCACTTGCTGGCATTTCTTTGCCATTTTCCTTTCTCCCTTCAGTCTCCTATGCCCTTACTATTCTTGGCTTAGGCTCTCTATTAACACAGAGACATATACATACCATTAGTACTTAATGTATTATTATACTTTTTTTATACCTACAGTTTCCAATACATATGGACTCAGTGAGACTCTGGGGGCACATTCTCACATGCGCACCATGCCTGTCCTCTGGTTTACCCCACCGGGGTCTTGTTTGGCTCTGCCTACTCAGTTCCCAGTTAAGACACCTGCTGCTGCCTCTGCGAACCGCACACCTGTTATTTTGGCCTTATTTAGTGGCGAGTATGGGACCTCACATTTTGGCTCCCACGCTCTGCAACTACTTTATCAATACTATACCACCTACCCATTTATATTTTTCTATCTTAGGTACATCTGTACACGCATCAACCCTTGAAGAAGGAGCTGGGTCTCGTGAAATGCGTCAGATACACTAGATGCTTGTGTATCACATCTTTTACTCATAGGATACACTAGATGCCCTTGTATTACATGTTTATTACCCATTTATATACCCATTGTCAATTTTACATGTATGTTGTTTTACAACTGGCCATTGCTGATGATACCAATGTATGCATGACTTTTACCTGAATAATAAGGTAATATCTCCAAACTCCATCCCATTCTTTACTTTCCAGATGCTGAAAGGCTGGTTCATGCCTTTATCTCCTCCAGACTGGACTACTGTAATGTACTTCTCATCGGGATTCCTAGAAAGAGTCTGCAGAGGCTTCAGTACGTTCAAAACTCTGCAGCAAGGATCCTGATCGGACATGAGCACATTACTCCCATTCTACACTCACTTCATTGGCTTCCTGTCTCTGCCAGGGTTGAGTACAAGGTTTCCCTCCTTACGTACCAATGTATACATGGACATGCCTCTTCTTACTTCAAAGAACTTCTTAAACCACAAAACACATCACGTTCCCTCTGCTCTGTTCACTCAAACCTTCTTCAAATACCTAGAACTAGACTTAGGACAATGGGAGACAGGGCTATTTGTGCAGCTGCCCCGTGCCTGTGGAATACCCTACCGGACACTTTAAGGGCTCCTCAATCCACTGACTATTTTAAAAAAGGTCTTAAGTCATTTATATTTAGTAAAGCTTTTTGTTCTTCTTAGATGTTTGTTTTTTTGTATAAACTGCTCATTTTAACCTGTAGCACTTTGAGATCTTTTGATGTAATGATGCATTATAAATAAAATGTATTATTATTATTATTAATAAACGCATATACTTGATACTCTAATTACTTGTATGATGCTTTTTGGTCAATTGGTGCCCACCTCAATTAAAGTCCTATTAGGGCGAATCTTTTGTTGCATATTTCAGGGATGGAGGTGGGTCACCAGTGACACCAGACCCTTTTTTTTAGTTTGCAATCATTATCAACTTTTGCTATAATGTGTATAGTGTTAAGAATTGCATATGGTTGAGCATGAATTTGACCCACATTTTCAAATATGGCAATGGTGAATTTTGTGCTTGCTCACAATGCATTTGGCATTACGATTTAAGATGTCCATGATAAGCAGGTAGCTTTAGAAAAGACTGTGCTGTGCACTGGCCTTATTGGGTAGGTAAATTAGATTACAAAGTTTTGCTACGCAAACAAACCCTTATAATTTATCCCCCCTTGGATTCGGGGATGCACTTGTTTACATACAATTACATTCTACTGCCAAGCTATCAAACAAGAGTTCAGCACCAGCATCACAGTGAACCCTAGTGATCCTGACTACATTTACAGTATAAGATTGGGCTCATGTGCATACACCTCATTCATAACAAATTATTTATTGACAAATAAGTTGTATTTCATTTATTAGAATTTGAAATCCAATGAACTTTAATCACTTCAGACCCACGCTATAGCTAAAAGGCGGCTACAGCATGGCTCTGTTGTTCTGGGAGGTCATCCATGGACGTCCTCCCAGATCAACGCCTCCCGCACACTCACACATCAGTGCCAATCAGTGCCCACCAGTACCCCCTATCAGTGCCAACTATCAGTGCCCAACCGTGCCACCTGTCAGTGCCCATCAGTGCCGCCTATCAATGCCCATCAGTGCTGCTTATCAGTGCCTCCTCATCAGTGCTGCTTTTCAGTGCCTATCAGTGCCATCTATGATTGCCACCTATCAGTGCTTATCAGTGCTACCTATTAGTGCCCATTAGTGTTGACTATAAGTGCCCATCAGTGGAGCATATCAATGCAGCCTCATCAGTGCCTCCTTATCAGTGCCCAACAGTGCAGCCTATCAGTGCCCATCAATGCAGCCTCATCAGCGCACATCAGTGAAGGAGAAAAATTACTTATTTGCAAAATTTTATAACAAACTAAAAAAAGTTGTTGTTTTTTCAAAATTGGTATTCTTTTTTAGTTTGTTTAGCAAAAAATGAAAAACCCAGTGGTGACTAAATACCACCAAAAGAAAGCTCTGTTTGTGTGAAAAATGTCATATGGGTACAGTGTTGCATAACCACACAATTGTTATTCAATGTGCGACAGCACTGAGAGCTGAAAATTAGCCTGGGCAGGAAGGGGGTGAAAGTGCCCAGTATTGAAGTGGTTACATTTTCATGAACAAAATGCAACCCATTCATAATTTAGTAGTTTCGCTCAACAGAAGAAATATAATAGTGTTGCTTTTTTTTTTTTTTTGTGATGCTGATACATATTTATCAAAAATCACCCTGACATAAAGAAAAAATATGGTCTAATTTATGTAAAGTGGTTCTAAAAGTAAAGGTTTTTTACCTTAATTCATTCTCTGCATTAAGGTACAGTAAAAAAAACCTTTCATTAGCAACTTCCCCTGACCTCCGCTTAAACACTTACCATTTTTGATCCAGCACTGTGCCCGAAGGCTGCAAGTCTTCTCTCCTCTTCCTGGTCTTACTAGAAGCTCTGACAGCTTCTGCTGTCAGTAAAAACCAGTAAGGAGAAAGTGGGGGTGGGGGTGGGGCCAAGCCATGATGTGTGTGAATGGAAACACACAGTCCAACTTGAGAGTGCACCTGCACGTCTGCCCCCAAAGCAAGCAGTTTTCTATGGGAGTATACAAAGAAGAGGAGGAGTAGAAAGCACCGACGGGGGACTCCAGAAGACGAGATTCGGGGCTACTCTGTGCAAAACCATTGCGCATAGCAGGCAAGTATAAACCTGTTTTTTTTTTTATTTTAACAGGTCGTTGAAATCATAATTACTCATGATTGACAAGGACTTGCACAGCTAGTCAATGTGAATGATGATGGATTTATATTGTCGAATGTGACTTTGTCTTTTTTAAATAAGGACTTTGTCAAAGGTTTGTTTGTTTCTTTATGTTGTATTTTTTTAAGGAGTAACCAGGGATACTATGTAGCCTTTACTCATTCACATAAGGGCGGGCAGCATCTGGGGAGCCACTTATTATAAAGGAGGCTTCCACTTTCCAATAAGTCCTCTACCTACAGACCACAACATCCACTGACCAGGGGAAAGAGGGCCCTGTCCTCATCAACACGGTATAAGGTGCTTTGCCAGGGGAACCAAGGCGAGTTCAGAGGGTGGTGATAAATGGGGAATACTCAGAAAGGTCAGGGGTAGGAAGTGTTCTGTGCTGGAACCAATTCTGTTTAATTTGTTCATAAATGATCTGGAGGATGGGGTAAACAGTTCAATCTCTGTATTTGTGGATGACACTAAGCTAAGCAGGGCAATAATTTCTCCGCAGGATGTGAAAACCTTTCAAGAAGATCTGAACAAATTAATGGGTTGGGCAACTACATGGCAATTGAGGTTTAATGTAGAAAAATTTAAAATAATGCATTTGGGTGGCAAAAATATGAATGCAATCTACTCACTAGGGGGTGAACCTCTAGGGGAATCTAGGATGGAAAAGGACCTGGGGGTCCTAGTAAATGATAGGTTCAGCAATAGCATGCAATGCCAAGCTGCTGCTAACAAAGCAAACAGAATATTGGCATTCGTTAAAAAGGGGATTAACTACAGGGATGAAGCGATAATTCTCCCACTCTACAAGACTTTGGGGCATCCTCACCTGAAATAAGCTGTCCAGTTCTGGGCACCAGTCCTCAGGAAGGATGTACTGGAAATGGAGCGAGTACAAAGAAGGGCAACAAAGCTAATAAAAGGGTCTGGAGGATATTAGTTATGAAGAAAGGTTGCGAGCATTGAACTTATTCTCTCTGGAGAAGAGACGTTTCAGAGGGGATATGATTTCAATTTACAAATACCATACTGGTGACCCCACAATAAGGATAAAACTTTTTCGTGAAAGGGAGTTTAGTAAAAAATACAAAATATTTTACAGCGCACGCATACAAGAATGACATTTCCTGCAAGGCTAGTTAAAAACACCTGAACATATTCAAAAAATACGGGGGTTTGGTCACACTATATGGTCATATAGTGCTAAGCCCACTTACTGCGACAAAGTACCCCGTATTAGTGGGTCCTACTCTAGTAATAGAATGGAAGATCCTTTGTCTCAACCATGGGAGCTAAACTCCTCTATGTGGGAGAACTGAAGGGGATACATCCTAAACACTGGTGGCCACTAAATAAGAGGTAATGAGAAGGGGGAAGTGTGCTCCAGCCCAAAAAACCTGGTCAGGGTCTATTCCAATATACAAGTACATATTTGGGGGGCACACCCTACAGAGAGGGAGTTTAGAAAGACACATGGCCACTCACTAAAATTAGAAGAAAAGAGGTTTACCTTAAACTGCGTAGAGGGTTCTTTACTGTAAGTGTGGCAAATATGTGGAATTCCCTTCCACAGGCGGGTTTCAGTTTCAGCAGGGGGCATCGATAGTTTCAAAAAACTATTAGATAAGCACCTGAACAACCTCAACATACAGGGATATACAATGTAATACTGACATATAATCACACACATAGGTTGGACTTGATGGACTTGTGTCTTTTTTCAACCTCACCTACTATGTAACTATGTAACCCCCCTGAAAAGCTACATTCAAGGGCATATGGATTGGTATTGTTTTGTCTGATTTCATATGGAACCCCAGGTCATTTTTTAAAATTTTTGTACATGGTACTCCTTAAAGTCATTATAATGTACATTTTTTTTAAAACAAATTAACAAACATGTTATACCTACCTGCTCTGTGCAAATCTTTCACACAGAGTAGCCCCAAAACTCCTCTTGTGGGGTCCCCTGTCTCTGATCTTGGCTCTTAGTCCTTTCAGTTGGCAAGGTCAGGACATCTCCCTCTATCATAAAGGGACAGTATTTACAAATGCCACATCTGGACATCCCCGTTTCTACTGAAAACGTAGGCAGATTCTACATAATGTTCCCTCAATGAGTGTCAATGCTTGGTGTAAATCTTTTTTTGCAGTACATCCTCTATCAATTCAGTGTACTGTAAACATCAACTGTAGTCTCGTGAGCCTAAATCAGACTCCTTGTATTTGAAAATTAATTCTTCCCAATCAGAGTCCCTTGCCTTCTGATAGACAGTACCCAACCATTTACTCCTGTATCCTCATTTCAAGAACCTCTCACATAGGTTTTGGGCCACATTTTAAAGATCCAACCAATCCATAAGCACTGAGGAACTTGACATTAAAATGCTTTATTGTTTTAATAACTGCTTGCAGACCAGCCACAGTCATTATACGGCGGCAGATTGGCATGGCTGTGTAAATCGCTGTAGGTGTACGGTAGCTACTTTAAAAGCTATAGGGGCACGCGTGACGCCTGAGCCAATGCGCATGGCCGGTGGCCTCGATGTCCACCAGAGACCTGCAATTGCTCCTCAAAGGGCCAGAATGGGGATCTGCCAATGTAAACAGACAGATCCCCGTTCTGTAAGAGAAGTAGAGAGAGATCTGCTGTTCCTGATCAGGAACAGAGATCTCTCTCTACTCCCTGTCAGTCCACTCCCCCCACAGTTAGAAACACCTCCTTAGGGCACACTTAAACCCTTGATCACCCCCAAGTGTCAACCCCTTCCCTGCCAGTGACATTTATACAGTAATCAGCGGCTATTTTTAGCACTGATCACTGTACAAATGTCAATGGTCGCAAAAAAGTGTCAAAAGTGTCCGATCTGTCTGCCGCAATGTCGCAGACCCACTAAAAATCGCTGATTACCGCCATTACTAGTAAAAAAAAAAATTAATAATAAAAATGCCATAAATATATACCCTATTTGAAGACGCTACAACTTTTGTGCAAACCAATCAATATACGCTTATTGCAATTTTTTTTTACCAAAAATATGTAGAAGAATACATATTGGCCTAAACTGATGAAGACATTTTTTTTTAAATTTTGGGATATTTATTATAGCAAAAAGTATTTTTGTTCAAAATCGTGGCTTTTTTTTGTTTATAGTGCAAAAAATAAAAAAACCACAGAGGTGATCAAATACCACCAAAAGAAAGCTCTATTTGTGGAAAAAAAAAAAAAAAAAAGGACATAAACTTTGTTGCAGACAGCAAGGTACCACAGGATATGTAGTCCTCAGAAATGGAAAGTAAACAGCAAAGTAGAAGCCACAAAGCATACAAGGCAACTTATACATTGTGGAAAAAATTGACATGTTGCCTTAGGAGTTTGTGTGAAGTTTATGTGTAATCTCCATTAACAACTGTAAATATATATATATATATATATATATATATATATACACACACACACAGTGGGGACGGAAAGTATTTAGACCCCGTTAAATTTTTCACTCTTTGTTATATTGCAGCCATTTGCTAAAATTATTTAAGTTCTTTTTTTCCTCATTAATGTGCACACAGCACCCCATATTGACAAAAAAACCACAGAATTGTTGACATTTTTTCAGATTTATTAAAAAAGAAAAACTGAAAGTATTCAGACCCTTTGCTGTGACACTCATATATTTAACTCAGGTGCTGTCCATTTCTTATGATCATCCTTGAGATGGTTCTACATTTTCATTTGAGTCCAGCTGTGTTTGATTATACCAATTGGATCTGATTAGGAAAGCCACACACCTGTCTATATAAGACCTTACAGCTTACAGAGCATGTCAGAGCAAATGAGAAACATGAGATCAAAGGAACTGCCTGAAGAGCTAAGAGACAGAATTGTGGCAAGGCACAGATCTGGCCAAGGTTTCAAAAAAATTTCTGCTGCACTTAAGGTTCCTAAAAGCACAGTGGTCTCCATAAACCTTAAATGGAAGACGTTTGAGATGACCGGAACCCTTCCAAGATCTGGCCGTCTGGCCAAACTGAGCTATCGGGGGAGAAGAGCTTTGGTGAGAGAGGTAAAGAAGAACCCAAAGACCACTGTGGCTGAGCTCCAGAGATGCAGTCGGGAGATGGGAGAAGGTTGTAGAAAGTCAACCATCACTGCAGCCCTCCACCAGTCGGGGCTTTATGGCAGAGTTGCCTGACGGAAGCCTCTCCTCAGTGCAAGACACATGAAAGCCCGCATGGAGTTTGCTAAAAAAACACCTGAAGGACTCCAAGATGGTGAGAAATAAGATTCTTTGATCTGATGAGACCAAGATAGAACTTTTTGGCCTTAATTCTAACCAGGCACTGCTCATCACCTGTCCAATACAGTCCCAACAGTGAAGCATGGTGGTGGCAGCATCATGCTGTG
This sequence comes from Lithobates clamitans, assembly GCA_037952925.1. Classification (NCBI taxonomy): domain Eukaryota; kingdom Metazoa; phylum Chordata; class Amphibia; order Anura; family Ranidae; genus Lithobates; species Lithobates clamitans. Next base: position 4,392,625 of record JBBGZY010000305.1, on the reverse strand, counting down.
GGGGTGTTTTTCAGCTGCAGGCACAGGAAGACTGGTTGCAATCGAGGGAAAGATGAATGCGGCCAAGTACAGGGATATCCTGGACGAAAACCTTCTCCAGAGTGCTCAGGACCTCAGACTGGGCCAAGGGTTTACCTTCCAAGAAGACAATGACCCTAAGCACACAGCTAAAATAACGAAAGAGTGGCTTCACAACAACTCTGTGACTGTTCTTGAATGGCCCAACCAGAGCCCTGACTTAAACCCAATTGAGCATCTCTGGAGAGACCTAAAAATGGCTGTTCACCAACGTTTACCATTTAACCTGACAGAACTGGAGAGGATCTGCAATGAGGAATGGCAGAGGATCCCCAAATCCAGGTGTGAAAAACTTGTTGCATCTTTCCCCAAAAGACTCAGGGCTGCATTAGATCAAAAGGGTGCTTCTACTAAATACTGAGCAAAGGGTCTAAATACTTATGACCATGTGATATTTCAGTTTTTTTTTTAATAAATCTGCAAAAATGTCAACAATTCTGTGTTTTTCTGTCAATATGGGGTGCTGTGTGTACATTAATGAGGAAAACAAATTAACTTAAATGATTTTAGCAAATGGCTACAGTATAACAAAGAGTGAAAAATTTAAGGGGGTCTAAAAACTTTCCGTCCCCAATGTATATTATATTAGCAGTATGAGATATTGCCTTTTGCTCTTTACTGGTTTGATATATTTAGATGTACAAAGAATATGGGAACCAGGTTTTCAGGCTTTAGTATAAGGACTTAATTGATTTACCAGTTCATTTTTCAAGTGCAGGAATGTTAGGTGTGTGTGATAGGGGGGATGCTCTACTATTTACCACACGTAAATTTATTTGCGAGAAAGGTCAACACCAAAAATTATTACCTTATCAGCAGACTATACTAGGCCTTTTGAACACCCTTTGTTAATACTGTCTCTCTTTTGATTTGCAGAGAATATGGCCATCTGTTCAGGAATGGACAATTTGCCCAGGATAGGACTGTGCATAGCAAATGCCCAATGCTCTTTAATTATTTTCTCTTCTAATTAATTTTCTCCCCAAGAGAGGAGGTGCTGGTGAGGGGCTGAACTATGCTAAATTAAGGGGATGGGGAAATTGTCAAATCCTTAATGAGATACGCCCAGAGGGAGGAGAGGGGTAACATTGCTACACTAATCAGGGTGGCCCTGTACAAGTCAATGAGAGATAGGCCTTTATTAGTTTAACCACTTCCCGCCTGGCCTAGAGCAAAATGAGGGCCAGGAAATGGTTCAGTTATCCTGAGTGGGCACCATATGACGTCCAGCAGGATAAGCCGCGACCGCCAAAAGAAAGCTCTATTTGTGGGAACAAAATGATAAAAATGTTGTTTGGATACAGTGTAGCATGACAGCGCAATTGTCATTTAAAAAGTGACAGCACTGAAAGCTGAAAATTGGCTTGGGCAGGAAGGGGGAAAGTGCCTGGAATTTAAGTAGTTAAGGTTAAAAACAGAGAAGGCTCTGGAAGGGCAGTAATCAGAATGGAACCTTTGTGGGCAGTAGCATGGTAACTATGGAATATCTCCCTTGCATTTGTATCTAAATGTTGGTCTTATGTATTTTCTGTCTTGTTTTTTGTAGATTAATGTTTTGAGCATTATACCCCGTATTCCTTCATGTAATCCATGATTTTTACCCTTTTTCTGTACAAAAGATAGATTGCTGTGTATTTGCTTAGGCCTCCTTACTATTTACTAGGGATGAGCCCGATGTTCGAGACGAACGTAAGTTCGAGTCGAACGTAAGTTCGAGTCGAACATCGGGTTTTTGCCTGTTCGCCGGATAGCGAACAATTTGGGGTGTTTGCGTCAAATTCGAAAGCCGCGGAACACCCTTTAAAAGTCTATGGGAGAAATCAAAAGTGCTAATTTTAAAGGCTTATATGCTTGGTATTTTCAAAAAAAGTGTTTGGGGACCTGGGTTCTTTCCCAGGGGACATGTATTAATGCAAAAAAAAGTTTTAAAAATGGACGTTTTTTCGGGAGCAGTGATTTTAATAACGCTTATAGTAAAACAATAAAAGTGAAATATTCCTTTAAATTTCATACCTGGGGGTGTCCATAGTATACCTGTAAAGTGGCACATGTTTCCTGTGTTTAGAACAGTCCCTTCACAAAATGACATTTCTAAAGGAAAATAAGTCATTTAAAAATACTAGCGCTAGTGCCGTCTATTAATGAATTGTCAGTCCCGACAATACACATAAAAGTCATTGAAAGTCATTGAAAAATAAAAAAAAATGCGTGTGTGTCCCCCAAAATTCCATTATCAGGTCCTTCAGGTCTGGTATGGATATTAAGGGGAACTCCACGACAAAATTTTAAAAAAATGGCGTGGGGTTCCCCCCAAAAATTCATACCAGACCCGAGTCTGGTATGGATTTTAAGGGGAACTCCGCGCCAAAATTAAAATAAAAATGGCGGGGGGGTCCCGAGCATGCAACCTGGCAGTACTCACGGCTATAATGAATTGTCTATGGGAAAAACCAAAAGTGCTAATTTTAAAGACTTATATGCATGGTATTGTCAGAAAAAGTGTTTGAGAACCTGGGTCCTGCTCCAGGGGACATGTATCAATACTAAAAAAGGTTTTAAACACGGCCGTTTTTTCGGGAGCAGTGATTTTAATAATGCTTAAAGTGAAACAATAAAAGTGAAATATTCCTTTAAATTTCATACCTGGTGGGTGTCTATAGTATGCCTGTAAAGTGGTGCATGTTTTCCGTGTTTAGAACAGTCCCTGCACAAAATGACATTTCCAAAGGAAAAAAAGTAATTTAAAAGTACTCGCGGCTTTAATGAATTGTCGGTCCCGGTAATACAGATAAAAGAAGTCATTGAAAAAAATGGCATGGGATCCCCCCAGTCCATTATCAGGCCCTTTGGGTCTGGTATGAATATTAGGGGGAACCTAGAACCAAAAAAAAAAATGTGGGGGTCCCCCCAAATTCCATACCAGGCCCTTCAGATCTAGTATGGATATTAAGGGGAACCCTGTGCCAACATTTTTAAAAAAATGGCGTGGGGGTCCCCCCAAAAATCCATACCAAACCCTTATCCGAGCACGCAACCTGGCAGGCCACAGAAAAAGAGTTGGGATGAGAGAGCTCCCCCTCCTGAACCGTACCAGGCCACATGCCCTCAACATGGGGAGGGTGCTTTGGGGTAGCCCCCAAAGCACCTTGTCCCCATGTTGATGGGGACAAGGGCCTCATCCCCACAACCCTTGTCCGGTGGTTGTGGGGGTCTGCGGGCAGGGGTCTTTTTAGAATCTGGAAGCCCCCTTTAACAAGGGTGACCCCGCCCCCCTCTGACACACAGGGACTTCCTTATGGCTTACCCAGGGTGTCAGAGGGGGGGCGTAACCGGTAGGGGACAAGTGATGCAGCGCTGTGGACAGAGGAGTGGCCGCCATTTTGTCAGTAGGAAGCACTGGACGCTTTCCTTTTGCCTGTATTTTATTTATGAAATGTGAGTTTGAAACTTTCCTATTAATAAAATTGCTTTTTTACTGGATGTTTGCGCAATGAGAATGTCTCTTCCATTTTTTACCTATGCGACCGCCATGCTATAGCTGTGGAAGTATACTGTATAGCCAAGCTTTTGGTGGGTCAGTGGAAGAAGGACTTCTTGCGGTAATCGAGCGAGCCATTTGATGAGTAGGAGGAAATGAGGATCTGACCAATCATATATCTATTTATTGTGTTTATCCAATGCGCTGGCGGTAAGAGTCAGTGATATCGGGTGTTGGTGGCAGTCTTTCCTCTTTTGCCTTCTTGAGCTATCCCGATGGACTTTGTTGTGATCATTACAGCAATTTCATATTATTAATGAACTTTTCGCTTATTTTTTTAGCGCTACACCTTTAATCTCTAATGATAGGCAACGTTCGTATTCAAAATTCATAGGCCCATGAAGGGGAATTATATGTACTAGAAATATGTCTCCCCTAATGTGAGATGGTAATACCACCCTACCCCTGGTAGACTGGTAAGGTGGTCCTTTGGATCACTAAATATTTCAGCCTGCGTGTGAAGATAAAAAAAAGAGAAAGGTTAAAAAAAACCTCTTTATTTGATTTAAACTCACCTATCTATTCACCAAGTTTAAAACGTAATCCTCTGGAAACTTTGGTCTTTTTCTATCCTGTGCCAGGTCTCATCTTCATCAAAACACTGCCAAAGAAAAAACTTTGTGGAGACAAATCTGTATAATAGTGACTGGCTTGCTAGATTCTGGCTTGTTCTCATGGTCCAGGTCCACCGTCTTCTTAGATAGGGTTATTCATTCATAGTTATCAATCATATCAGGCTATAAATACAGCTCTAAATTTTTATGTAATCCTAAAGGTTTAATACAGCTGAATAAAATGTATATATTGTACATTCTACAGAGATATTTAACATATCTGTGTATATTCATTGAAAGGTACAGTACAATCCGGTCAGAATTGAAAACTAAGCATTGAAACATAGTTGACCTGCTCAGGACTTCAATGTTTCCTCTAGACATAGGCCATTTCTTTTTTTTGTTTGGTAAATTGGAGATATGAAAACACGTTTTGCTTACCTGTTTGTAATGCAGGAAAGTTATTCCTTACTGACCGTGAGCTTTTACCTCTCTTCACATATACAGCACAGGCCTCAGGAAGCAAACTCACCTACCCAACATTTGAAGATGTTTCTGGAAAATCTCTCAAGAATATTATATAGAATAAAAATTATGTTTAGTTTAGAGAATATTCAGCATTTAGCACAGTTGTAAAGTTTTCTAGACATTTACATACCATATTACAACTTTCATTATCACATACAATGAAAGATCTCACACAAATTGTTACTATAGGCAACTTTTGTCCCTTTTAGATTATTTTTTTTCTAGTTTTCACAAATCAACTTTAAAAAAGGTTATGACCACAATGTTTAGCATGCATTCCACGCATTCCTTATATGTATTGAGATGAATGGTTCAATGTTCGTAAACACTCAGTGTCAGTGTGACCTCATTTGGTTCTGCGTCTTGATAATACAAAGGTGGATTGCAACATCACATTTTGCTGACAGAAAGTTCTCTATTTGTTGAATCCAGAAAAACAACAAATACCAGATGTCATACTGCATTGCGAGATCATCCAAATATACTTTTCAGTCGTTGCATATGAAATGATTGAAGGAGTGAATCAAGAAACAGAAAGATATTGCAACTTATATGAAATCATAATTGTATAATAATTTTATAAGCAGGGTTCAATACCTTCGGTTTAAAATGTATCTTTGTCACCAAACATTAGGTTCTAGTGTTTCATTAGAAGACTGAAATCATATACTGTACTATTGGATAATACTGATATTTACCAGTTGTAAAAAAGGCTGTACAGCAGGATTTGCTAGTCAACAATAAAGTATATATTATTTTGTTACATGTTATATTATTTTGTTTCTGAAATGTAAATCACATATTGCAAATCACCGGAGAAATCATTTTGAAAATTATAATTTTCTCCAAACATATGACAACGAGCTGTGGAGATGACCATAGTTTTGTTTGTTAATTCACATTGACATGCCCACTGGTAAGTCAAGGCCATGGGACATATTAATAAAACTGCACAATTTTTACTCCTTAGCTTTCCTTAGCACCTAGCAGAAATGTTATTTAGTTTTATAAAATAAAGAACAGCAATCTGTTTAAATTGACTAAGCCAAATGCAGATGGTGTGTAGGCTTTATAAAACACATCTTGCATGATAATAAAGTATTCACATGAAATAAAAATCAGGTAGAATGAAAGCATAAAAAACTAATTTTGTTCTTTGCCTGTAGTGTATTCACTATTCTACTGTGATATTCTAGGTAAAAAGTTATCTTTATAACACATTACGGTTCTCGCTAACCAGATCCAGCATCTGCACAGATCTTAGGTTTTCTGAGATGGCCTGGTGAACATTATATGATCTCTAAGCTAAATCTGTGGTGTGGCCAGTGCTGCAAGTCCCTCTGCCCCTATTCATATTATTGAATATAAAAAAGATTTGGGATACAGCAAACTTGGAATATAGGCACCACTTGCCTAAAAAAACATAAGACAATTCACTGACACAATAGATCATTATAGTCACGGTTAACCATGCTTACAGAAGATCATTACAGCAATCATTAACCTTTATCAGATGTTTTTGTGAGCAAGAAAAATGTTTTTTTTTTTTATACATTACTTTTTTCAGACATTTAACAATAAATGTGCTATGTGTGTGGATGCGCTGCTCACTTTTGTGCTCTCTATCCTATCTGTGTATGTGCTATCCTTTGGACATAATCTTATTCACCATCCACCTTTAAAAATTCATCACATTTAAATAACAACCATATACCTGTAAAAATTCATCACTTTAACAATAAATCATGTTTCTTAAAATGATACAAAACACCCTTTTTAAATGCGTCAATACAGGACACTTTTACCCCCTTCCTGTCTAGGCCACTTTTCAGCTTTCAGCGTTGTCACATTTTGAATGACAATTGTGTGGTCATGCAACATGAAATTTTTATAATTGTTTTCATATATATAGAGCTTTCTTTTGGTGTTATTTAATCACCACTGGGTTTTTTTTTTTTTACTAAAGACCGAAAATTTTGGGGGAAAAAAAGTCAATTTTTTTGTAAATAAGTAATTTTTCTCCTTTACTGATGGGCACTGATAGGCTGCACTGATGGGTACTGATAAGGCGGCACTTATGGGCACTGATAAGACAGCACTGAAGGGCACTGATGAGGTGGCACTGAGGAGTAGGCACTAATATGCCGCACTGATGGGCACTGATAGGTGGCACTGTGATGCGGCACTATGAGCAATGATAGGTGGCACTGATAGTTGGCACTGATGAGGTGGCACTTATGGACACTGATGAGATGACACTGAAGGGCACAAATATAGCTTTCTTTCGGTGGTATTTAATCACCACTGGGTTTTTTATTTTTGGCTTAAAAAATTGAAAAAAGGAGGCATTAATATGCCGCACTGTTGGGCACTGATAGGTGGCACTGATGAGCACTGATAGGTGGCACTGATGGGTACTGATAGGCGGCACTTATAGGCAATGATAAGCAGCACAGATAGACGGTGCTGATGGGTACTGCTGGGCACTGATGGGCACTGAAAGGCAGCACTGACTGGCATCACTGATGGGCACAGATTGGCATCACTGATGTGAACAGAAAAACTTTCGCTGAAGTGGATAAAAAAAAAAAAAAAAAAAAAAAGATGATGTGAACAGAATGGCATCACAGATGGGCACAGACTGGCATCATTGCTGGTCACTGTTGGTTTTAGTTGATGATCAGTGCCCTGATTACTTGTACAACTCTCCCCTGCAAGGAAATGCCGCTGATCGGCTCTCCTCTCCTCACACTCTGTCAGTGTAAGGTGAGAAGAGCCGATTGCCAGCACTTCCATGTTTAAATGTGATCGGCTGTGTCCACATGGGTAAAGAGCCACGTCATTGGCTCTTTACTGACATCAGGATTGCGCCATGTCCCAGGGACCCAGCGCACCAGAGATTGCCATGCTGCGGGCCCCCACGGGCACGGGAGAGCAGTGAGACTGGGGTGTCATCATATGATGTTGTCCCAGCATGAGAGAGCATCCTGCCTGCCGTCAATTGACTATATACTGTATAAATGCTGGCGCTGTAATTATTTTAATTAATATAAAACAAATCTAAGTACCCTTTTTCTAATCGATATGCAGCTGTCATATGGCCCAGCCCTTTTCTAGCCTGTCTGCAGGGAAACATAAGCAGGAAGATCTTCTAGTCCTCTGCTGCTGGTCGCTGTTTTAAAAAAAAAAAAAAAAAACAGTCTTTGGGATACAGTGAAAAAAGACATAATTAAAATCAATAAACTGTTTTAAATCATTATACAAATCTATATTTGAAATCAAGTATTTATTATTTTTGGTAATAACATGGCGTGTCAGCCAGCCACAGGCTGTGTCATGCCCCTCCAGCCTGTGTCTTAGAATGAGAGGGAGGTGATGCCTCCATCAATCAAGATGTTTTATCTCATCCCTATTGTGTTTAGCTGATTAATGGGCATGGAGGAGAGGGGAGGGAGTGGGCTGTCATTTTCCACTGTATTTACATGCACATGTCATGTGTGACTCTATAGTCATATGGGCTGCTTAAATGTAATAGGGAGGAAATGCTCAGCATAGAAACTCACTAAAAACTGAGCATGCGCAGAGCTGCCAACACTGCTCTACAAAATCCCCAACTGCACTGGGGACATGAACAGAAGGTGGAGATAGAGGATCAACAACAGGATCAATGGGGTTTTTTGCAGAGTACAGAAAATGAATCCCATAGTGAATGAGTAAGTATGAGCAGCATGTAATACAGCATTTATTGATAGTTTATTTTTTTATTGTTATTTTTTCTTGTTGAAATGTATTACCTACAAAATTGAGCAGTTTTTAAATTGAGCAAGTCTTTTATTGTACTCAATGACACAATTAAAGGGGGAAGTTGGCTTAGTACTATACCTACTGACACCAATGAAAGGGGGTTTGTATTGTTCCTACTGACACCAATTAAGGGGGCTTATAATTGTGCCCACTGACACTATATTTTCCTGGTTTAATTACTATTAGGGATAAGAAAATATGCCCAGGTTCAATACACCGGGAGGTTCACTGAATCCTGCATGAGATTCAAAACTTGTGAACTTAAAAATAAAGTTAATGGGGAGACAAATCTTGATACCTCTATTTTGGCACTGTTCAAGGATGATAGGCAAGATATTGTCAAAAAAGGCACTGGGAGCATGGTTAGCGCACCACAGATCATCACGTGTTGTTCAAAAGTTTTAATGAACGATGATTACAAAACAAATGTTCTAGTACAACATTTTGGAGCCATGCAGGATCCCTTCGTCAGGCATGTGATCACCTCCGTGATGTCCTACATGTTGTGATCATTCTTCCATAAAACTTTTAGATGACACTTGATGATCCATGGTGTGCTGGCAGATGTGCGCATTGATCTGTGATGTCTCCAGTCTCCAGCTGGCTGTTGCTGCAGCAACTGCTATCTCTGAGCCCATTCCATTCCATGTGCAATGGAAATATTGACATTATTTAGGGATGGCATGGGGATTACATGTTTAAATTTCATGTTCTTGAGCTGCCTTTAAGCTGGATGTGTTGTCACAAAAAAGTATGATTTTCATGGACAGCGTCAGTGACACTGTATGATTGTGCTATATATTTTGAATGTGTAATTGATTTATTACATTTTACAGTATTGTTTAATTTGTCCTGGCTGCAAACCATAGGCTTTTAAAATGCCTTATTTCCAATTCATCTTCAAACATTCTAAATATAGACTTCAGGTATGTGTTTGGTAAAGCTTGACCAGTGTCAGGGCAGTACATGATCACTTGATTAGTCAGCAGTAGGGATCAGCCGAACACCCCGCTGTTCGGTTCGCACCAGAACATGCGAACAGGAAGAAAGTTTGTTTGAACACGCGAACACCGTTAAAGTCTATGAGACACGAACATGAATAATCAAAAGTGCTAATTTTAAAGGCTTATATGCAAGTTATTGTCATAAAAAGTGTTTGGGGACCTGGGTCCTGCCCCAGGGGACATGGATCAATGCAAAAAAGTTTTAAAAAACGGCCTTTTTTCAGGAGCAGTGATTTTAATAATGCTTAAAGTCAAACAATAAAAGTGTAATATCCCTTTAAATTTCATAGCTGGGGGGTGTCTATAGTATGCCTGTAAAGGGGCACATGTTTCCCATGTTTAGAACAGTCTGACAGCAAAATGACATTTCAAAGGAAAAAAAGTCATTTAAAACTACTTGCGGATATTGCATTGCCGGTCCGACAATACACATAGAAGTGCATTGATAAAAACGGCATGGGAATTCCCCACAGGGGAACCCCGAACCAAAATTTAAAAAAAAAATGACGTGGGGGTCCCCCTAAATTCCATACCAGGCCCTTCAGGTCTGGTATGGATATTAAGGGGAACCCAGGCCAAAAAAAAAAAAAAAAAAAACGGCGTGGGGTCCCCCAAAAATCCATACCAGACCCTTATCCGAGCATGCAACCTGGCAGGCCGCAGGAAAAGAGGGGGGGCGAGAGAGTGTCCCCCCTCCTGAACCGTACCAGGCCACATGTCCTCAACATTGGGAGGGTGCTTTGGGGTAGCCCCCCAAAACACCTTGTCCCCATGTTGATGAGGACAAGGGCCTCATCCCCACAACCCTGGCCGGTGGTTGTGGGGGTCTGCGGGCGGGGGACTTATCGGAATCTGGAAGCCCCCTTTAACAAGGGGACCCCCAGATCCCGGCCCCCCCCTGTCAAAAATGTTAAAAATGACAAGAGACAGTTTTTGAGAATTCCTTTATTTAAATGCTTCTACTTTATTCTTTCTTCTATCTTCCTTCATCTTCTTCTTCTTCTGGCTCTTCTGGTTCTTTCTCCGGTGTTCTCATCCAGCACCTCCTCCGCGGCATCTTCTATCTTCTTCTCCTCGGGCCGCTCCGCACCCATGGCATGGGGGGAGGCTCCCACTCTTCTCTTCATCTACTTCTCTTCTTCATCTTCATCTTCTCCTCTTCTTCTCTTCTTCACCTTCTTCTTCATCTTCTTCTCTTCTTCTCTGGGCTGCTCCGCACCCATGCTGGCATGGAGGGAGGCTCCCACTGTGTGGCGCGTCTACTTTTCTGATGGTACTTAAATAACGGGGGGGGGCCACCCGGTGACCCCTCCCCCCTCTGACGCATGGTGACTTGACGGGACTTCCCTGTGATGTCACGGGGAATGCCACAGGGAAGTCCCGTCAAGTCACTGTGCGTCAGAGGGGGGCGGGGTCACTGGGGGGCCCCCGCCCCCATTATTTAAGAGCTGTCAGAAAAGGAGATGCGTCACACAGCGGGAGCCTCCCTCCATGTCAGCATGGGTGTGGAGCAGCCCAGAGAAGAAGAGAAGAAGAGAAGAAGATGAAGAAGAAGATGAAGAAGAGAAGAAGAGGAGAAGAGCGGGAGCCTCCCCCCATGCCATGGGTGCAGAGCGGCCCGAGGAGAAGATAAAAGATGCCGCGGATGAGATGCTGGACGAGAACACCGGAGGAAGAACCAGAAGAGCCAGAAGAAGAAGAAGAAGATGAAGGAAGATAGAAGAAAGAAGAAAGAATAAAGAAGAAGCATTTAAATAAAGGAATTGTCAAAAACTGTCTCTTGTCATTTTTAACATTTTTGACAGTTTTTTAGTGAGTAAGTACCCCCTTACCATTTCACATGGGGGGGCCGGGATCTGGGGGTCCCCTTGTTAAAGGGGGCTTCCAGATTCCGATAGGCCCACCGCCCGCAGACCCCCACAACCACCGGCCAAGATTGTGGAGATAAGGCCCTTGTCCTCATCAACATGGGGACAAGGTGTTTTGGGGGCTACCCCAAAGCACCCTTCCAATGTTGAGGGCATGTGGCCTGGTACGGTTCAGGAGGGGGGGCACTCTCTCGTCCCCCCCTCTTTTCCTGTGGCCTGCCAGGTTGCGTGCTCGGATAAGGGTCCGGTATGGATTTTTGGGGGGACCCCACGCCGTTTTTTTTTTATTTTGGCGCGGGGTTCCCCTTAAAATCCAGACCTGAAGGGTCTGGTATGGAATTTAGGGGGACCCCCACATCATTTTTAAAAAAAATTTTGGTTCGGGGTTCCCCTGTGGGGAATTCCCATGCCGTTTTTATCAATTAACTTCTATGTGTATTGTCGGACCGGCAATGCAATAGCCGCGAGTAGTTTTAAATGACTTTTTTTCCTTTGAAATGTCATTTTGCTGTCAGACTGTTCTAAACACGGGAAACATGCGCCCCTTTACAGGTATACTATAGACACCCCCCAGCTAGGAAATTTAAAGGGATATTACATTTTTATTGTTTGACTTTAAGCATTATTAAAGTCACTGCTCCTGAAAAAACGGCCGTTTTTAAAACTTTTTTTTGCATTGATCCATGTCCCCTGGGGCAGGACCCAGGTCCCCAAATACTTTTTATGACAATAACTTGCATATAAGCCTTTAAAATTAGCACTTTTGATTTCTCCCATAGACTTTTAAAGGGTGTTCCGCGGCATTCAAATTTGCCGCAAACACCCCAAATTGTTCGCTGTTCGGCGAACTTGCGAACAGCCGATGTTCGAGTCGAACATGAGTTCAACTCGAACTCAAAGCTCATCCCTAGTCAGCAGAAAGAAAGAGTCAAGTCAGGTTTTAACTTGTGTAGTATATGAGAGACAATAGACACAAATATTTTTCAATGCCTGGATACTATGTAAGCAACTTGGTTTGGCCGCAAAATAAAGGAGGGACAAATGCAGTAGGTTGAACTTGAACTAAAAATAAATTTGTATTATTTGAAAGACAGTATACACAAATATTGTACAGTGGCTGGAATGTGCACTTCCAGATGACAGCTTTCATCTGGAGCTGTAAAAAAAAATGCTACACTATAACTACCCCCAGTCCAGCAGTCTGAGCCCATTTGTTCAAGTTCTTTGCATTGCAGCCCCTCCCATTTAATCTAATTGGCCTGGACTGCCTCAGAGCGTCAGATTCTCAGCCATTTTTTTTTATTTGTTTCTGTTTTACTTATATTATTTTTTTTTTTAATTTATGGGTATTTATATTTGTATACGTTTATTTTTCTGTGTTTTTGGTATTGATAAAGTGATTGCGCTGCACATAGCAAAGGCCAGGCACATCTGCAATTCCTCTGCTTTGCCAGCATAATATTTCTCCTCCCAAAATCTCAGCAACCACTTTTTTTCTTATATATGAATTTCTGTTATGATAGCCAGGGCACTGGTGGCATAGATGCAGTGGAGAAACCTATGGCCTGCTGCTGCCAAAATGCAGGAGAAAAGGGCAGGCAGAAAATGACTATAATAGTAATGAAGATGTTTAGTGTGTGTTAGTGTTATTGGCAATCAAAGGGTTAAGATGTATTAGTGAATATATGGCGAGAAATCTGACGCTGCCTGGGATTGATGTTATCTGATGCTGACGCTAACTGACGCTAACTGGCGCCACCCGTGACACAAATACAGTGATCAGAAAAAAGATCTCTACACTGTACTAATGACACTATGACAGGGAGTGAAAGGGTTAACTGGGGCGATCACGGGGTTAAAACTTTATTAGGGAATATGTGGCGGGACTCTGGCACTATATAAGACTGACACTTACTAGCATCACCCATGACACTAATACACTAATACAGTGATCATAAAAAAGATCTGTGCACTGTACTAATAACACTGTGACATGGAGTGAAAGGGTTAACCTGAGGTGATCAGTGGTTTAAAACTTTATTAGGGAATATATGGCGAGTACCCTGAACTTATTTGGGACTGACAATAACTGCAGCTAACGCTATTTAGGGTCACAAGTGACATCAATACAGTGATCAGTAAAAAAAAACTGTGCACTATACTTAGTAAAAAATGTGACAGGGAGTGAAAGGGTTAACTGGGGGGGGGGCGATTGGGGGGTTAAATGTGCCTAACTGTATGTTGTGGTGTCAGTGTAGGTTTTTTACTCACTGTGGCTCTCTCTCCTCTCATGCTGGAACCGAAAAGAGCTCCAGGAGAGGAGATTGCATCATTTGCATCTGTGTAATGTAAACACAGATGCAGGATGTTCTGACATTAGTCAGAACCGATCAGCAGGTCCAGGCCAATGATTTATGTAGATTGATTAGTTCTGAAACAAATCTGATCACTGCAGGTATGTGATTTCACACAGCCACGCCTTCCTGCTGCAGTAAATGTACATGGGGTGGTCCGGAACTGGTAAAAGTGGTTGTAAACCTCTGACATAAAAATGAAAAAAAAAAAAACATACCCTTCTATAGTGTGTATTTGCCTCAATCCAAAGCACTGAAAGTTGTTTCTGTCTGCTGGCTGCCTGCTATTTGCATGAGAGAGAGTGGAGGGGAAATCCAGCATGGAGCCAATTATTGACAATCTTGGCTGTGCAAAGTTTCCTATGAATTTGTGTTAAGGGGGTATATCCATGTCCTTCACTGGATTTTCAGATAACAATCAGCTCCCAGATATGTGTTCTACAGTGTGTGACATCAGATCCCCACTTCCTGTCTACTAGAGTTCAGAGATACTGTGTAAAACATGTGCTTTAGGAGTCTGTAAAGGAGTGTAAAGGAGAGATGACTGCAAATAAACAGGTACCACTTATGTAGGAGGATTTGTTTAATCTCTGTGAAACAACAGAGGCTTGTCACTTGAGTAAGCACCCATTATGAGTGTGAAACGCATCAGCTGATCTCTGTACACTCCTGCTGTAGTGTTTTGTATACTTTTGTGATCCAGCTTTTTACCAATAAAGGCACTTATCATCTGTCCAGTGTGCGGCTTCCAGATCTCTTTGTCTACTTCTGCAACAACTTTAACCACTTTCCGACCACGTTATAGCCAAATGACGGCTACAGTGCGGCCAGTTAGTTCTGGGACGCCGTCATATGACAGCGTGCTGAGATTGCACTACTGCGCTTCTTTTGGCAGGGCATGGGCGGCGCGCTTTGTGATCACAGATTGAGGTAAAGAGCTAATTAGTGGCTCCTTAGCATGTGAGCAGCTATGTCCAATCACAGCTGATCATGGATGTAAACAAAAGCCGGTCATCAGCTCTCTTCTCTCCTCCTCATGCTGTCAGTGGGAGGAGGAGAGGAGAAGAGAGCAGATGACCGGCTTCTGCAAAACGAACATATACACTGATAATCAGGGCACTAATTATAATGCAGCGTACACACGAGCAGACTTTTCGACCGGACTAGAACAACAGACAATCCGATCGTGTGTGGGCTTCATGGGACCTTCAGCGGACTTTTCCAGTCGAAAATCTGACGGACTTTAGATTTAAAACATGCTTCAAATCTTTCTGAGGGACTCTAGTCCAGTCAAAAAATCCGCTCGTCTGTATGCTAGTCCGACGAATGAAAAACCCACGCTAGGGCAGCTATTGGCCACTGGCTATCAACTTCCTTATTTTAGTCCGGTCATACATCATCACGTACGAATCCATCGGACTTTGGTGCGTTCGTGTGTAGGCAAGTCCGTTCATTCAAAAGTCCGTCGGAAGTCTGTCAAAAGTCCTACGAAAGTCTGCCGGAATGGCCGTCAGACTTTTGTTGCCAAAAAGTCCGCTCCTATGTACGCAGCCTCAGTGTCCTGATTATCAGTGCAGTCCCAACAGTGCCCACCAGTGCTGCCTATCTGTGCCCACTACTGCTGCCAATCATTGCCCACCAGTGCCTCCCCATCAGTGTCACCTATCAGTGCCGCCTACCAGTGCACATCAGTGCCGCCTTATCAGAGCCCATCAGTGTAGGTTATCAGTGCCCATCATTGAAGGATATAAATTGACTGTTTGCAAAATTGCTTTGGGTACAGTATTGCATGACCGCACAATTGTCATTCAAAGTGCGACAGCGTTAAAAGCTGAAAATTAGCCTGGGCAGGACAAGGGTAAAAGTGGCCAGTAGGCAAGTGGTTATTGAAATGCTTAAACACATGAGAGAAGCAGTCTGGGGCAGCTTGGAGGAGCTGAATTTTTTCACCCCACCAATAGTGTGAATTATGCATCAGATAGTAAAGTGGCTAACACAGCCTTTCTCTTCTTAATCTTCCCAGGTGTATAGCAGCCACTTACCTGCAAGTAGTGCTACTGCACCCTCTTCTCCTTCCTCTTCAAAGCTGCAAAGACATAAAGGGAAAAACGAGCCCAGAGGCTCATGGTGCAATACCGTTTGTTTAATTGAATTGAAGAAAAAATCAATGCACTTAAAACATAAGATGAACACATGTGTCAAAATCCTGCAGTAGGGAACCCTGCATAGGGACCCATCCGAGTGCCGTGGTGACGGGATAGTCCAAGGGATGGATGGATATGTTCACAAACTCCCCAAGCAGCTGCAGACAGACCCAATGGGTCAGACTGGCAGAGGACGCTGTGTGGTTGCCAGGGACAATGCATTTCAGAGGGCCTGGCCTCCTTCCTTAGGTCCACCCTGTGTTGTCCAGGGAGCTCTTTTATAGCTATGGGCCAATGCCCAGGATGTGAACCCTTTGCTTTCCAGCTATTAAGCTTCCACTGAAAACATACAGGTGTCAGGGCTGGCTCAGCCCTTCCCTCTCAAAGCTGGCCACTCAGTTGTCAGCTAATTGCTAGCTCATTTTTCTCCACAGTGACTCAGCTATTGATGATATCCTGCTCATCAGTCCTGCCTACTTAAGCCGTCCAGCCCAGATGATCTCTGCCTTTGCCTTGGTCACATCTCTAGAGACGCTCTCCTGTGTTCCTGTTAAAGACTTGCTTGGCTGACATTCCTTCTGGCTCCAGATCCTGCTTGCTGTTCTATTACACTCATCTCTGGCTCCCTGACATTTTGGCTTGTCTGACTATCTGTTCTGGTTCCTGAACTCTGGCTATGTTTGGACTACGTTGTCTCTGTTTACATTTTTATTATTATTATTATTATTATTATTATTATTATTATTAAACAAGTGTGATTTAACTATACTTCTCTCAGTCTGATTCTTGGTTTCTACAACTTCATACAGATCATAAAATTCATAAAATGCATCAATACTTAAAACCTTATTACATTATATATGTGTAAAATTATATAAAACCAAAAATAAAAATAATATGTCCATAGGTTTCTTTAAGTAAAGTTCTTGCTATAAATTTATTTTTAATACATTTATTTTTCGTAAAGTTCTTTTAGACCCCTAGTGTGTTTTAGAGGATATGATATATTAATATATTAACAAAAATAGTGGTATAGCTTCAAATAATTCGAAATTAACCATTAAAAGTTTTTCTAAATTTTTCTAAAAAACAATTATTAGTGGAAAAGGATTCTAATACATTTCTATAGGTACCTCCATAAAGATTTATCATACAATCATAAATGATAATACTTATTTTAGCAATATAAATTGCTGGACTACTCAATATGAATATATATATGTATACACACACGGTAATAATAATAGTGAGGGGGCGTGGTCTGGACATGGCCGAGTGAAGACACATTTGCACGGAGCTCCCAGCCTCTTCTAACCCATCTTGGCTATTTTAGCTCTATTTTCGCAGAATGCTCTCAGCTAAGAAGCGCACATACAGAAGGAACAAGAAGAAGCCTAGCCCGGCTCCTAGTACGCCCGCACTGGGGGACTTACAGAGACTTTTTGGCAGATCTCGCTCCGGCTCTCCGGATCTTAAAATGGCGGACCCTTCTGCCTCCGGCTCGCAAACCCCTGATCGCATGACGGCTCCGGCCTTCTTGGAGGGGTCCCGCAGCCCGATGCTCTACTCCAACTCCCCCAGCCTAACAGAGGCAAACTTTGATGGGTCTCCCCGCCAGCCCTTTATGGTTGGAGCAGATGCTGAGCTGAAGGCTCTCCTACGAGCATTGCCGACCAGAGCAGACATCGAGGCCCTCGTGGGGAAGGTGGAGGCAGCGCATAGGAAAGAGCTTAATGCGGTGAAGCAAGAAGTACACTCGCTCAACACGCGCCTGTCATCAGGAGAAACCTCGCTCGTGGCCCTGGAGCGGAGAGTGTCCTCTCTAGAGACAAGCCAGGTTGATCACAATGCCTCAGCAATAGAACTACAGCTCAGAATAGAGGAAATGGAGGAAAGGAGCCGTAGGAACAATCTGCGGCTCCGAGGCCTCCCAGAAGCTACGGGACAAGCAGATCTCCATGCCACAGTGACGGACATTTTCCGGAGGGTGGCGGGAGACCATTTACCGGAGCGGGTTGAAATCGACCGAGTACATAGAGCCCTGGGCGCCAGATCGTCGGATCCGACTAGACCCAAGGATGTGATTTGCCGCCTTCATCACTACACCCACAAGGAGGTCATTGCACAGGGAGCCTGGGAGGCGGAAGAGCTGGAATTTGATGGCGCGCACGTGAAGCTGCTTCCGGATATATCAAGATCGACCCTCATCCGCCATGCCATTCTGAAACCTTTTCTGGACCTTGCCCGGCGCTGCAATGCCACTTATTGATGGGGCTTCCCGCTGTCAGTTGCTTTTATCAAGGAACAGAGATCCTTCCTTCTACGTTCTCCGGATTCCCTACCAGCCTTGTTTGATTTTCTAGGCACAGATCCAATTGACATCCCAACTGGCTGGACTATCTACCTAGAGCACCTGGTCGCCCCAATACAATGCGGCACCAGGCACCAAGACCGCAGAGAACACAGAGAAGCGGACGTCGCCCCCGATCTCTTTCCCAGGAGAGCCAATGGGAAGTGTGAGTAGACTTGTTTTTCCCCCTCTCCTCCTCACCGCAGGAGCTGTGCATCCATAACTTATGGATTGCTGTTGAATGGTCCCTCTCACCATCCCCCTCGGGAGATCCTCACAGACCCCATGCGGTCACCCCCCCAACGAGTCTTGTCCTGAACGGGCTCTTTTTGTCACCTCACAACGCAGGATTCACATGCTCAGACACGAACTCATGACCCAATGTTGATGTCTGTTTAAGTGTGCCGCTAATGTTTGCCTCAATTCACAACTTATGAGGTACTAGCATCTATCCATCAGCCACGATAGGACCTCTGGAGACTTTCCTTTAATTTTTTCCATGTTGGGCACAAGACCCTCCGGTGGCCAAGTCGTTACCCTACCTGCAGCTGTCGGCCTTCGTTTTCCCTGGAGGGACTCAGTTGATTGGAGGACACACCAGAGAATAACCCAATCTGACTTAATTAGAACTTCCCCCTATGTAGCTGGCCTAAGCTATTGTCCGCAGGTCAGGCGTGAGGTAACAATTGCTTTACAATCGCTGGATTCTCCTTTTATGTTTGAGTTATAAGCGTTATGTTTTACTTATGTTTGATAGAGGGGAAATCTTGTTGGGGAATGTCCTGTTAAGCTGATTTTTAGTATGTAATAAGTTGCACGGTCACATGGGGGAACATTCTGTCCAACGATGGAGATGTTCTGCCGCGTGGGAGGGGAGGGGGGGGATGGCTCAGGCTGAATCATGCTCATGTTCTCTGGAAGTGACGGATCTCCTCTCCTCGCTGGCGACGACAGCAACCAGGAGAGACCGGCTGGACCTGCCATCATATATTTTGACTGGAGGCCAGCTAGGGGTAACAACCCAATCTACATTGTTAAGGTGGAAATACACCCTGTGTGCTCCGCAATTTTGCTATGAGCCTGTACATTTACCCTCCATGGAGCACCAATCAACACCGGATGGTGGCCACTGAGGAGGAGAGGAGACCCCTAGAACCGCTTTCCTGAGTGGACGAGTATTAGGGGTAGCCAGATTAACCTTTTTCCTTTGTTTATCTGTTATATTATTTACCAATTACAGTATGGCTTCTTAAGTGGACCAAGATGAGAGGGAGTCCCGGGACCTCACCCGCGGGCGATATCCATCCACACCCCACATAGGCCATTGCATATACCCGAGGTTTCAGGGTATTATGCACTATAAGTAAGAATTGTCTTACTGATTTAGACTTAAACTAGGTGAGACAGCTAGAGTGTGAGTAGTCGCTGTCCTAACACCTTTCTGCTCCTTCTTCTTTCTTCCCTATCCCCTCCCTTTCCCTCTATCCCCCCCCCCCCATTTTTCCCTATTTCATTGTGATCCTTATTAGTTTTTTCCCTCTCCCTCCCAGAAGACATGGCGGTTGACACTTTCAAGGTGACATGCCTCAACACTAAAGGCCTTAACACCCCGGAAAAGAGAAGCATACTACTTCATGATCTTAAAAAAATCACACACAGATATTGCGTTTATACAAGAAACCCATTTTAAAACAAACAAATCTCCTGTACTCCAGAATAGATCTTTCCCACATGTCTATCACTCCACAAACTGCAGCGCCAAATCCAGAGGCGTGTCGATTTTAATCTCTAATAGGCTGCCTTGGCGTTTCCAGGAAATGCTGGCAGACCCCGAGGGACGCTATTTGTTTCTAAAGGGACGTTTGGGGGAGGCCCAGTTTATGCTGGCCACCCTTTATGCTCCCAATGAACAGCAGGCAAGCTTTATCAAGCGTACAATAAGGAAACTGATGGAATACAGGGAAGGCCAGCTTATCTTGGGGGGTGATTTTAATGTACCCCTGGATCCCTCAGTGGACACATCTTCTGGCACCTCTTCTTTGTCGCAGTCACACCGAAAATGTATTAGACAATCCATGCATAATGCCCATTTACTTGATGTCTGGAGACTCCAACATTCGGGAGAGAGGGATTATACCTTCTTCTCTTCCCCTCATAAAGTATACTCCAGAATAGATCTCTTCCTGGTGCCACATGACCAGCTACATCTTGTGGAAGCGTCCACAATTGGTCAGATCACATGGTCAGACCATGCGCCAATCCACCTCACGTACACACTTACTGAGAGACCCTCACCTAGGTCTCTCTTCTGGCGACTGAATGAGAGCTTGCTGCAGATTCCGGAGGTGCTGGGGGATGTGTCCAACGCCATAGATGCATATTTTCAGGAAAATGATACCCAGGACTGCGACCCCGGTATTTTATTTTATGGGAGGCTCACAAGTGTGTGTTAAGGGGGGTACTTATTAAACATGGGGCCACCATTAAAAAAGAGAGGAATGCACAGCTTACCGGGTTGCTCTCTGACCTGTCTACCCTAGAATTGCAACATAAACAGTTGCCCACTCGAGACCTGGAGTTGAAGTTGGGGACCTTGCGTGCACAAATTAAAGATTTACTCCTTTATAAAGCAAAAGTCGCTTTGCAGTTCTGCCGCAAGATGTCTTACGAGTCGGGAGAGAAATGTAGTAAGCTGTTGGCTAGGTCAGTAAAGGAAATTAAAGCAGCCTCATACATCCCACAGATAACATTACCAGATGGTAGGAAGGCCACCATCCCGAAACAAATTGCAAAGGGTTTTGAAGCCTTCTACTCTGACCTATACAATCTCCCCTCCCCCCCTCTAGTCTAGCGGATATCGACAAATACGTATCGAAAGCCCAAATCCCCTCACTATCTGAAGAAACTAAGGGCCTGTTAGATGAACCAATCACATTAGAAGAACTACAAATAGCAGTAAAATCCATGAAAATAGGTAAAGCACCAGGACCGGACGGCTATACAATCCAATATTATAGGACTTTCCTAACGGTGTTAGGCCCAAGACTTTTTTTTAATACACTAGGAGCAAACTCTAGCTTCCCTAACGAAACTCTCAAAGCTCATATCTCTTTAATCCACAAGGAGGGGAAAGACCCATGCTCATGTGGGAGCTATCATCCCATAACTCTTTTAAATGTCGACCTCAAAATATTCTCTAAAATTATAGCAACTAGATTAGCGGCACATCTCAATTCCCTGATCCACCTAGATCAAGTGGGGTTCATCCCAACCAGAGAAGCCAGGGACAATACCATTAAAGTCCTTAACCTCGTCCACGTAGCAAAGACTAAGAAAATTCCCAGCATTTTTGTTAGTACAGACGCGGAGAAGGCCTTCGACAGGGTGCATTGGAACTATATGTTCTCGGTGCTCCGTCATGTCGGCCTAGGAGACAGAATGCTGAAATGGATTGGTAGCATTTACTCGACTCCATCGGCACAAGTGAAGGTCAATGGTATACTCTCAAGTCCTTTTCCCATTAGGAATGGTACAAGACAGGGGTGTCCTTTGTCCCCCCTGCTTTTCGCCCTTTCCCTTGAGCCCTTTCTTTGTATGATCCGATCGCACCCGGACATAGCAGGTCTTCAAGTAGGTAACACGCACTGCAAAATCTCAGTATACGCTGACGATCTTCTGTTCTCTCTAACAAACCCTAAAATTTCCCTCCCTAATCTAATCTGAGAGTTCAAAACATATGGAGAAATCTCTAATTTAAAAATAAACTTCACTAAGTCTGAAGCAATGGGTGTATTGGTCCCCCCCAATATCTTAACTGATCTCCAATCAAACTTTAAATTTAAATCGACCTCATCAGCACTTAAGTACTTGGGCACATCTATCTCCCCAGATGTAACACGGACGTTTGACCTAAACTTCCCCCCACTGTTGACAAAGACCCGGACATTGTTAGACAGATGGCACACAGGCTTCCACTCCTGGTTCGGGAGATGCAACCTGCTTAAAATGAGTATTTTACCGAAATTCATCTACCTTATTCAAGCTTTACCGATTCATATCCCGCCCTCTATCTTTAGGCAGACCCATGCACTCTTCACCAGATTCATCTGGGCACACAAAAGACAGCGATTACGCCATTTACAGCTGACCCTACCCAAACATTGTGGGGGACTGGCAATGCCAGATATTCGCTTATACTACCTGGCCTCGCACCTGGGGCATATACTCGATTGGAGGAGAAATGGTACTTCCAAATTATGGATAAAACTTGAACAATCACAGTCGAGTGTGCCTATGGGGGGGCGTTGTGGTGTGTTGGTGATCTCCCAAGCACCCTGAAAACTCACCCTCTTATAGGAACCACACTGAGGAATAGCCACCAAATCACCTTCCACACAACTCTCACTTCAAAGATGTCACCGATATTCCCCATTTTGGGCAACCCAAAATTTGAACCAGGCATGGAAGCAGCGGAATTAACGTCTCTTAGAGAGACAGGAAGGGATTGTGCAATTAAGTTTATCAGTGGGGGGAATTGGCCAACCTTAGAGGATCTTTGTAATCAAGCAGGTATGTACCGACTCACTTTTTGGAAAGCATTACAACTACACCACTTTTTCCACTCACTTCCAGAACCACATAACTTTACTCGAGAACTAACGCCATTCGAAGCACTTTGTTCTGAGGATACCCCATTGGCCCACATCTTATCACAAACCTACTCATTACTGAATACACCAATGACGCAACCTCATTTGATTTGCCTAGCCAGTTGGGAAAAAGATCTACAGCGCACCTTCTCATCCTCACAGAGGGCTCGGATCATTACCCTTTCCCTCAAATCCTCGCTTTGCGCTAAAATACAAGAATCCAACTTTAAACTGCTCACTAGGTGGTACATGACACCATCTAGACTAAGAAAATGTTTTCCCGGACTCCTCCGGGCTATGCTGGCGATGTGAAGAGGAGGAGGGAACGCTGATCCATGTCTTTTGGACATGCCCTAAGATTCAGATCTTCTGGGGCGAAGGTAGGCGAATTACACAAAAATTCACTGATTACGTGGTGCCAGAGGACCCCGCGTTTTTCCTTCCAAAGAGTAGAGGAAATTAAGCGGATGGAGGACTTGATACTGACAGTGCAACATAAGCAAGAGACGTTTAAGCAGACCTGGGACAACTGGAATATGTTCATATTTTCTGATGAGGGTCAACGACTTTTGAGCTGACTCGGTGGGTTATGACCTCTTGGCCGGATATAGTGAGAGTTCCTGTCTGCCGCCGTGTCTTCCTTCCCCCCCCCTTCTTCCCTTCTACTCCTTTTGTACTTTCCTCCCCCCCCTTACCCTTCCCCACACATTTCTCCTTTTTCCTTCCTTCTATATCTCTTCGCTACCCTTTAGATACTTCTGTTTCTTTTAGAGTAAAGTGGAAAATTGGGTGAGGACCACCATAGATAGACATTTCCGATACGAGATGAGGATTGCCACAGAATATACCTTAACGGTAGACAATACATATGTTTATGTACCTTATGTTCGCAAGCCTGTACTGTTCTATATTGTATGCCTCTTCTCTACGAATTACAACTGTATCACAGCTTTTCTCAGTGTAACTGTCTGTATTGGTGGGTTCCCCGCCCATGTTTGGAGTTGAATAAACTTTATATTTGAAAAACAAAAATAATAATAGTGAGGATATATTACATTTCGATGTAAAGGTGCAATATGCACATTTTGTGTAGGGCAACAAGTTGGATTGTAACCATATACAATCCAGCTTAAGATGTACAGGCAGTCCCCTAGTTACAAACATTTAACTTACAAATGACTCCTACTTACAATCGGAGGGAGTCAACAGGACGTCAGAGGAAATCTACCCCTTGGAAGGGAAATTCAGTTATTACGGGAAAAGGATACCCCCACTGATGCTTTATAACCAAGGCGTGTTTCCACAACAACCCAAAATTTTCAAAATCCAATTGTCATTGGGACAGAAAGTGAGTTGAAGTTTTCTGAACAGGGGCTCAGACAGCAAAACAAACATTACAGGGGTGTTAACCTTTCTCTATGCTATCCAAAAAGCTTAAAAAATTTTTTTTGGCTGGAGCTACACTTAAAAAATATCCCTGTTCCGATTTACAAACAGATTCAACTTAAGAACAAACCTACAGATCTTTTTTTTTTAAACAAGTTTTTATTGAAGTTTTCAAGCAAAAATTACCATATACAGAAAAAATAAAGCAGGTCATTACTTCAGGTAACAGTGCGGACGCAGCCGCTTAGGTATTGAAATTAAGCATTTAGGGTACATATGTGTGTTAGCTGTGAGTAACTGGGTATGTAGCAATGGTGTTTACATTTAATAAGCGAGATCCAGTGTGTATTCCCAATTGGTAAAAAGTAGCAGTCTTACATGTGTGGTAATTTAAGTGCTATATATGGTACCTGTTGGGGGAGGTAGATGTTGAGGGAAGTATATTTTCAGTCATTTTCATAGTAAATGAGCATATGATATCAAGCGGTATGATTGTGGTTATGAGTGTAGAGTTTTGTAGGAAAGGCATATGTCTTTCATAAGTGGTGCAGGTTAATATGGTAGGTTAATGAGAGACTGTTTTGTTTAAAAGTCTGGTGTTCTGTGTCGTGGTGTCCTGCGCTTTTGTGCGGGGTGGAGGAGAGAACGTGGAGGTGGGGAGGGGAAGTGGAGAGAATGGAGGGGGATGTTATGGGATGGAACAGGGGGGAGACAGGGAGGAGTCTGTTTCCTGCCACAGCCCACTAGAGTCATTCATGTTGTGTATCTTTTGTATTCATCTGTAGTAGTGAAGTGTATCCAAGTTGACCATGTTTTAGTGAACTTAGCTTGTGTGTCATTGGATTGATGAATAAGGTCTTCCATGACCATTGTTTGGTGTATGCGTTTGAACCATTCCTGTACGGTGGGAGGTTCGGAGGAATGCCATTTGGGGGGTATGCACATTCTCGCTGCGTTCACTAAATGCATGGCTAGGGAGCGGTGGTATGCTGGTATGAGGGTAGAAGAGTGATGTAGTAGAAACATTGCGGGTTCAAAATCTAAGGTGTATGTAGTGATTTTTGTGGTTAGGTTGTGGACTTCCTTCCAGAAGGATTCGATTTTGGGGCAAGCCCACCAGATATGTATTAGTGATCCCGTGTCCCTGTTACATCTCCAGCATAGTTGGGGTATTGATGAGTTGAAGTGATGTAATAAAAGCGGGGTCCTGTACCATCTGGAGAATATTTTGTATGCATTTTCTTGGACTTGTACGTTCATCGAACCCTTGTGGATTAGGGTGCATATGGTGTCCCAATCTTGGTCATTTATATGTATGGAAAGGTCTTTTTCCCATTGTTTGTTGGTCCAGTGTGATGTCGGAGTGTGTTCGTCGAATAATAGGTTATATGTTTGTGAGATCAAATGTGATATTGTGCTGGTACTCAAACAAAGGTTTTCAAATGGGGTCGTGGTTCTGGACCATTCTGTGGTGGTTGTTGTTTTGGTAAAGAAATTTCGGAGTTGGACGAATGTCCAGAAGGGAAAGGTATCTATGTTCAATTTAAAGGCCAAGGCGGATTGTGATAAGAGGCGTTTATTTTCAAAGAAGTGTTCGGCTCTTATTGTCTTGTGGGGCCATATGTCTTGTAAGAAGGAAGCGTGCATGCCCGGGGTGAAGTCAGGATTCAATCTTAGAGGTGTCATTGGGCCATTGATTGTTGAAATTTTGTGTTTTCTACATGCTGTGCGGAATGAGGTTAGGGTGGGGTTGATAAGTGGGTGTCGGGTATATTCCAAGGGTATAGAGGGTGAGTTTATCCATGGGAGATTTTGAATGGGAATATGTGAGAATGATTGTTCCAAGTGTACCCAGTCTTTGTTTTCGGAGTGTACATTCCAGTCAATAATCCTAGCCAAGTGGCATGCTTGTTGGTACTTATGTATGTCCGGGAGACCTATGCCTCCTATGCCTTTGGGTGTAGTCAGTCTGTCGAAGCTCAGTCTCGGGTGAGTTTTACCCCATAGAAAGGTCGTGCAAGCTTTGCGGTATGTGGAAAAGAATGTAGGTGGTAGTTTGATTGGGATGGTTTGCAGGAGGTACAAAATTCTGGGAAGGATGTTCATTTTTATGATTGCGGCCTTGCCGAACCAGGAGAAGTGACCTGAAGACCATTTTGTTAGATCTGTTTGGATTTTGTGGAGGAGCGTGGAATGGTTAAGGGCATATAAGTCTGTTAAAGAGGTCGGCACCTGGATGCCTAGGTAGGGGATTGCACGTTTGTTCCATGTGAATGGGAAATTAAGTTGGCATTGTTGGTAGATATCTGGGGGAAGGGATATGTTAAGGGCTTTTGATTTCGAGAAGTTGATTTGAAGGTTAGATAGGGTATGAAAGGTTTGGAAGTCTTTCAGTAGGTTTGGGATTGTGGTGAGGGGTTCTGTAAGGAATAGTAGGATATCATCCGCGAATGCTGCTAATTTGTATGTGCGGTGTTTAATTTGTATACCTTTGATGTCTGTGTTGGAGTTGAGGCGTCTAAGAAGGGGTTCAAGTGAGAGAATGAATATTAATGGGGAGAGGGGGCATCCTTGACGAGTTCCGTTAGACACGGAGAAGGCATCCGACAGATGGCCGTTAAGTTGGACCTTTGCTGTAGGATTAGAGTACAGCGTTAATATATAGTTCAGCATTATTTGGGGAAGGCCGATAGTTTTGAGGGTTTCCTTCATGTAGTCCCAAGCCACTCTGTCGAATGCCTTCTCCGCGTCCAGAGATAGCATAAATCCCTTGTTTTTGCTGGACGTGAGCCAATGGTGGATATTGAGGGTCTTTAGGGTATTATCCCTCGCTTCCCTTCCAGGTACAAATCCCACTTGGTCAAGGCCTATAAGCTGGGGTATTAAAGGTAGGAGGCGATTTGCTAATGTTTTTGCGTACCATTTAAGGTCCACATTTAGCAGTGAGATGGGTCTGAAGTTTGTGACTAGAGAATGGTCTTTGTCTGGTTTGGGAATTACTACGATGTGTGCCGTGAGGAGATCTCGCGGGGGGTTAGCGGGTTGTGCGAATGTGTTGAAAGCTTTTAAAAATGAGGGCGTGAGAAGCTCCGCGTAAGTTTTGTAATAGCCTGCGGTAAGGCCGTCTGGACCTGAGCTTTTGCCTGCTTTCAGCTGTTTAAGGGCGGTGTCTACCTCAGTGCGGGTATGCGGGGTATTCAGTTCCTGGGCCGTGGATTCTGATATAGGAGTGGGGCTGTATTTTTTTAAAAAGTCTGATATCATTTGGGTGCGAGAGATGTTATCCGAGGATGGTGTGGGATTGGGAAGGTTGTATAGTTCGCTATAGTACTTTACAAATTGTTGGGCAATATCAGGGGTTTTGTTCAGTTTGCGTCCGGAGGGGTCAGTAATTTGGTGGATCGTCTGGTTAGACCTAGCAGTTTGCAGCGCTCTGGCTAGCATTTTGCTTGCTTTATTGCCAAATTCATAGAATTTCTTTTTAGATAGAACGTATTTTCGTTGTAACTGTTTGTCCAGTAGGTTTAATAAATCTTTCCTGGCCTGTATCAGGTCATTTAAAACGGCCCTTGCGTGAGATTGCTTGTGTATCCCTTCTAATCTGCGTATCTTTTCTATTAAATCTGTGTGTTGTTTTCTTTTTTCTTTGTTTCTTTTGGCCGCCGCTGCTATGAAAGTGCCCCTGATTACACTTTTATGCGTTTCCCAATTGTTTATAGGGGAGGTGTCTTCTGGGTTGTTTTCCTGGAAAAAATGTTGTAATGTGGTTTCTACTTCCTTTGTGATGGAAGGGTCAGTGAGTAATGAGGGGTCCAGTCTCCATGTGCGTGAGCGCGGTGTAAGTTCGGGGAGTTTCAGTGAAAGAGTTATGGGGTGGTGGTCTGATATAGTCATGGGCTCAATGGAGGTGTGGTGGATAAGCGGTAGGTCATTTTGTGACAGTAGTAGATAGTCTAGTCTGGAGTATCGGTCGTGGGGTACGGAGTAGAATGTATAGTCTTTAGCATCTGGGTTTAGGGTGCGCCACGTATCTTGGAGAAGGAGCTTTTTGAGGATAGTGTTGATTACCCCAAGGGCTTTGTATGGAAGTGCTGTGGTTCCCGAGGATGTGTCTTGGATTGGATTTAAGGGGACATTGAAGTCTCCTCCTAGTACAAGGGTACCTTCCTTGAATGTCGTGAGGGCATTGGCGACTGATCTAAAGAATGTTACCTGATGTTTGTTTGGGGCGTATATGTTTGCCAGTGTTATCGATCTGTTGTGTATCGAGCCTTTTAGGAAAAGATATCTGCCGTCTGTGTCTATCAACGAGTCCGTGATTTTAAAGGGGCAGTTTTTAGCAACAAGAATCGAGACCCCCTTCGTTTTATGTAAGGGGTTGGGGGCGTGTGTCACGTATGGGAATTGGGCATTAGTTAGTTTTGGGATGTTATTAGAACGGAAGTGTGTTTCTTGTAGAAAGATGATGTTGGCTTTAAGTCTGTGCATGGTAAGAAGGAGTTTGGATCGTTTTTCTGGTGTGTTGAGTCCCTTTACATTAAGGGAAACTATTTTGAGCGTGGTTTCATTTATTTTCGTTGTTGTCTGAGCCTTGAGGGTTTTATTCAAATTCATTTTATGTCGAGGAGTGGGCTGTGGCAGGAGGTTTGAGGCGATGAGTGTTGTGGTTTGGGTAAAGCGGGTAGGTAGAGCCTTCAAAGGGGTCGGGAAAGGGGGAGCCGGCACAATGTGGTGTTCAGGTCACCTAAATCGGTGTCCCGAGCCACAGGGGTATATCCGCCGGTACAAATCAGTGGGTTTATACTGGAGTTAACGATTGGGAGTGGGATGAAATTTGTGCGACCACTGTGTGGGGGTTGGTGTGACAATTGAGAGGTATGGTTTATGAGATGAGTCAAAAGTGAAAAAAGAATGGAATAAAAGGAAAAAATAGAAATGAGTGACCGAAACGGTCTCTCTCCTCATCAGCCTTCTATCTTGGAGATGGGGGTATATGATAGTTCGGGATTGTGTCTAATGCGGTAATGATAGAAATGGACGCCGGAGGGCAGTCGCGCTTGAGTGCTATGTGGATAGGATGTGTGCGTTGATACGTGGGTTTTTTAGTGGTTATCGAGTGTATGGGCAATGTAAGATGGAGCCTTGTGAGAGGCTGTCGTGATGTTATTAGCTAACTGGCAGGGTAAATACATGTGTATGTGCAAAGGGAATGGCAAGCCTCTATCTGCTATGTTAGTATGTGGCTGAGGCTGCTGTAGGCTGTCAAGTCTGAAACAAATAAACATTTTTTAACCGGTTGCATTTAACGTTCGTGCAATTCTCATAAAGTATAACATTTTTCAACTTAGAAACAGTATAAACAAACCATTGTAGGAGAAAAGAGTTTCCCCCAAGAGCGTTATGACTGGTGTGTTGTTCCATTCCCTCATTTCAGTTGTCTATTGTGTATGTTGTTCTAAGAGCAAAGAGTGAGGTCGTTTGTGTAATTCTAGGCCCGTTCTCACCTGTTGTACTATGTTGTCGTGGCAGGAAGTATTCGAGAGGGATGTGAGGGGCCCCTGTCAGTTTTCTCAGCAGCCCTCGGAGATTGCAGCGGCGTGAGTGACTTTCATGTGTGTGAGGTTCTACGGGTCTTAGCGTATAACGGTCCGTCTCACGTATTGCGCGGTAGTCTGTGTAAGGGGTATAACGGAGTATACCAGCTGTCAGTGTAGCATAGCTAATGTATCGTGTAAACCTCGGTGTCCGTACGTAAAATGACTATCTCATCTATGTCCCCGTTTATCCAGGAGGAGCAATAGTCTGTGGGCAGTGATGTCGTGTGTGAGGGTCACTGTATCGCTGATCCAGTGTACTCTAGAGGGTTGATGATAGGGGGGAGGGTTAAAGCTCCGTGGGGTCACTATGTTGCTATCTCTGGTTGTTAGTGTGGATCGTTAGGCGAAAGGTGGCTTAGGTGCGCCATAGAGGGGAAGTTATGGTGAGAAAAGTCCCAGACCAATAATGGGGTGAACGGAGGATAATAGTTATCGCATGTTGTCCTGACATAAGGAGAGGAGAACCAATTGGTAAGATCTCCATGTGTGATGCTTTTCCCCCGTTACCTGCGTGTCGACAGATAGATGGTCTGGGCAGGGTATGGAGGTACCTCCTGTGTTGCTGCTGTCTCCGTGGGCTGTATGCGAGTGGAGAAGAGACATTGTTCTGTCTGGATGAGAATGTTATTGGTGTGGGGTTGCGTCGTGGGTCGATGGTATGATGTCCGAAGGGATTAAAGTCCAGGAGGTTGTCGCATTGCGACGGAGCAGTCCGTGATCGGAGGTGTCCGGGTCTTCTCCTTCGGCGTCGTTCGGTAGTCAGGTGAAAGAATCATGGGCGATCGATGGTCCGCCTTGAAATCCTATGCGTGTGTCCATGGGGGCAGGGTGTGACCGTGGGTGAATAGGATGGTCTGGTCACGACTGGGCTCAGCTTGGGTATCAGGAGCCGTCGATCGGGTTTTCGGGTTGTGAACGTAAACGGTCTCTGATTAATTGCAGGGTGTATGTGGGAGATCCAGTTGGGATATCTGGCTGTCGTCAGGTATGAGCTGATTTGGCAGGGAGATCTTGAGGAAGCAGGACAGTCAGTTCTTGCTCAGTTTTCCCCCATGGAGGGATAAGTGATCAGCGATCACGTCTAGCTCGGCGAGGCAGAGGTGCTGTCATGGGGCTAGAAGGCGGGTGGCGTGAGCCCGGCGGGGAGCCATTTCCGTTTGTGGATGGTGAGCATCTCCTGCGAAAGCTGGTGTTGTGGGCGTCCATCGGTTCTTCCCAAGGAGGCTGTCGATGGGGAGGTTGTAAGTTGAACTCCGCATACCAGTCAGGTACTGGGGTGAACGGAATGTCCAGTGCACGGCAAAAGGTGTCAAGGTCCTCTGGGACTCTTAGGAGCGCTGATCGTCCCTGGTGGGAGGCGGATAAGCCAAAAGGAAACTTCCATCTATAGCGAATTCCTCTCGTGCGCAGTACATCCAGCAGAGGGCGCAGGTCTTTTCGATGGCGTAGAGTGATGGCCGATAGATCCTGATAAATCTGTACGGGGTTGCCATTGTATTCCACAGTTGGAGTTTCGCGGGCTTTTTGTAGAATAGCTTCTTTGACTGAGAAGTCATCTACATGGCATATAATGTCCCTGGGCGGTTCATTATCTCTCCCTTTTGGGCGCAGAGCCCTGTGAATACGTTCCATAGCTATCTCTTTAGTTGCCGGTCTATCCAGCAGGTGATTGAATAGGCCTGTCACCACTGGTATAATCCTGTCCTGTTCCACCGCTTCGGGTATGCCTCTTACCCGGAGGTTATGTCTTCTGCCCCTGTTATCGAGATCTTCAACGTGGCGCTGAAGATCTCTTAACTGCAGTGTGTGGCGATCAACAGTGTGGTGGATGATCTTCACTGCGGTTTGCTGCTGGGCCGTCTTGTCTTCTACTCTCTGTATGCGGCCTGTGATAGCTTTTAACTCATGCCGTAGATCCGAGATAGCTGAGAACAGGGTATCCTTTATATCCGCCGCAACTGCTTGCAGGTCTTGTAAGCTCGGTTGGCGGTGGGCTGGTAGAGAGGATTCCTGTGGAGGGTGACTGTGTTCGGTCGGCGTGAGAACGATCCCATCCTGGTTCAGAGAGGAGGCTGAGGCGGGAGGGGAGGACGCCATATTGGACCGCTGTGTGCGGAATATCTCCGGTATTGTCTGGCTCGTGCGGCCGGCCGTTTCTCTGGGGGATCTGGATCTGCTTTGCGACGTTCCGCGGGAAGACGTTCCCATAGTTGGAGCGCGGATTCAGTCGGTAAACCCCTGTAAAGGCGGATTTTAGGCTGTGGTGAGAGGGAGCCAAAGGATCAGGCAGCCATCTCCTGCTGTATTAGTGCAGTTTCTTCTTAACCTGTGATATTGACTGTATGGTATATTCTGTTTCCTGCTAGCTAGGTGACAACTGTTTGGTGCAAAAAAGAATTACCCCCAGTGTCTTTAAAATGGGTTTTGGATACAATACTATTTGTTTCTTCCCATGACAATACAAGATCCAAAAATACCAAATGCTTAGGATCAGCAACAAATGTAAATTTAATGTTGAACGGATTGCTGTTGCAATGTTCAACAAATTTGGGTATCACATCTGGAGGCCCCTCCCAGATGATAATAATATCATCAATATATCTGCCATAATATATCAGATGTTGACTGAAGGAGTTGTTCCTCCAGATGTGTCCTTCTTCCCAAAAACCCATGAATAGATTGGCATAACATGGGGCAAAATGGGCACCCATAGCGTTACGAATTTCTGTGAATAATGAGTACATTGGAACTGAAAATAATTGTGCTCTAATACAAATTCTGTACAATCACTAATGATTGCTGGAAGGGATCTCACAGTAAGGGCTGCAGAAAGTAATCCACATATTGGGAGATATAGCAGGTTAAACCAGCCATGCTAGCAATAATTGGTCATCCTGGGGGGTTGGCTGCATTCTTATGTACCTTTGAGATATGATAAAAGTACAGTGTTTTATAATGTTCTCTCAAAAGGAAACTTTTTTCAGCTTTATTTATCACACCCCTTTTGTATGCCTCATCTACCATATTATGCAGCTGGGGTTAATATATCAATAGTGGATCTCTATTCAATTTTTGATAGGTATGCATATCTGAAAGTAACCTATTAGCTTTCTGTATGTAATCATCCCTATTGAGGATGACCACCCCCCCCCCCCACCCTTGTCCGCAGAACGGATGACTATTCCATCGTTGGTCTCCAAGCACTCCAAGGCTTTTTTCTCTTGCAAATTAAGATTAGATGGACATCTGTACTGTAGATTACTATTATGTTTTGCAAAGTCAGTATATACCATAGAGTAAAAGGTTTTAATATATTCACTTTTTGCATGGTGGGGGTAAAAAATGGATTTTGGTCTAAATTGTGTGTGCATTATGGGATTACTATGAGGGATGGATACCATCTCACTAAAATCATGTATCTGCCCCTCTTCATATAAATCCTCCAGAATCTCCAACATTTCTAAATCTTCAATATTATCAAAAACTTCAGATGATATATCCTCCTTTGTGCCATCAATAGGTTCCTGTGTATTAACTGGAATGGACTTACTTATTCTTTCCTTTCCGTAAAAACGTTTCACTGTAATATCTCTTACTTATGAAGATCTTTGAATAGTTGAAATAGGTTACATTTACAGCTGGGTGAGAAGTTCAGTCCCTTCTGTAGGAGACTCATCTATCCCTCAGAAAGGTTATGTGAGGACAAATTAAAGATCTTTATGGTGGAGTTGGACTCCCTGGTTTCCCTCTTTTTCTTCCCGTTTTCATCTTCTTCTGGATCCTCTCTATTTTCCTTTTTTCGGGAGGACAGTTTTCAATAAAAAAAACTCTGATCTGTTTCATTACTACTACTAGCTGTTACTGTGGCTTGATCAGGATAGGGCGGGAATATGCAATTAGCGGACCTCCAGCTGTTGCAAAACTACAAGTCCCATCATGCCTCTGCCTCTGGGTATCATGCTTGTGGCTGTCAGAGTCTTGCTATGCCTCATGGGACTTGTAGTTCTGCAACAGCTGGAGGTCCGCTAATTGTATATCCCTGGGATAGGGGATCGCCACATCTAAGGCTTGGAAGGGATTTGACACTGCACCTTTGTTACACATATTTGTGTTAGATTCCTCAAATTTCTTAAAACAGAAGTTTCTTAAACTTGTATCACCGCCAGAAGCACTGGGGACCACCCCAGAGGGTTTATTGCATTGTGTGGTAATTATAGGCTGCTTCTAATTTTCTACACAATTTCCAAAAACCTTCCTCCTGTATCTTAAATGCATTTATCATAGCAGATAATGACCCTAGGGTCTATTCATTCGGGGAAACAGGTGCAGCCTTTTTGCTAGAGATATTATGTTCCTTAGCACTTTTAAAAAGAGATGAAAACATGGTAGCAGACCTGCTTCTATGCTCATCTTCCCCAGTAAATTCCACTGAATACATTGTGGAAAAAAAATAATTATATGTACATGAGAATATCTGTATGAGAATTGTAAATAAAATAAAAATGGAAAAAAAATAAAGTTTTTTTTAAAAAAACAACGATTGTAAAACTATACAACCAATACTCGGTATATAGCTGTTGAGTACCAAATCATCAGCTGCAAACTGTATACCCAAAAGTAAGAACAAAAATAGACAAAAAAACACAGTCCTTGTGCTAAAGTCCAATAGGTCCACAACAGTAACACACTGACCGAGAATAATAAATCTCAAGGGAAAGAGTTAATGAAAAGTCTATCTGCTCACACCACCTTGGAGCTCCGTGATCAGCGGGGAACTGATACCTATAAAGACATAAGGGAAAAACAAGCGCAAAGGCTTATGGTGCAATACGATTTGTTTAATTGAATTGAAGTAAAAATCAATGCGAAAATTTGTTGAACATTGCAACAGCAATCTGTTCAACATTCGATTTATATTTGTTGCTGAACCTGAGCATTTGGTATTTTTGTAGCTTGCATTGTCATGGGATGAAGCAAATAATATTGTATCCAAAACCCATTTTAAATACACTGTGGGTAATTATTATTTGCACCAAAACAGTTGTCACCTAGCTAGCTGGAAACAGAATATACCATGCAGTCAATATCACAGATTGAGAAGAAACTGCGATCATACAGCAGATTATTTGGAGCAAGGGAAAATTTTACATAAGAAATTAATGGAAAAGGGCTACAGTGAGGAGCACATTCAGGATGCATCTAACCGGTATCTAAAAGTACAAAAAGGTGATGTAGGGAACTCTACTAACCCCATAGAACCCAGAGATTTTTCCACAAAATTTAGCACTAACTATAATAGTCAATATTGGTCAATTAAAAACACAATCAAGAAATATTGACCAATATTGTTACAGGACCCAGCCCTATACAACATATTGCCCCCCAGACCTAACATTGTATTTAGAAGGGCAAGAAACATAAAGACATGTATAGCAGCAATTAACATTTAAGGATCACAATCTAAAATGGATAACATTCCCTCTATGTTTAACATCCGAGGTACGTTTAGATGTAAAAAATCCAATTGCAAGGCGTGTTCATTTATAAGGCATGGCCAGAAAGAACTCAAGGATTCTAATGGAAAAAAACTTTAAAACTAATTAATTCATCACATGTGGTACCCAATATGTGGTGTATGAATTGAGGTGTCCTCGTGGCTTATACTATGTGGGCTGTGCTTTTGTGTCTATGTTTGCTCTTCAAAGCTGCATAGCAGCCACTTCTTTTTTGACATGTCTTTATTTAGAACATCATTACAGATACAGTTTTCGCAAATGAATACGTGTCTTGGGTGCAGCTGAACAATATTGATACAGCTATAGTAAGCAAGCTAAAAACAAGAAATACATTTGCAAAAACAATGCATGAGATATAGGTTTGGTATTCTTTTCCTGCTAAATCCCTGTTGTCACAGCTTTATCATGCCTTGAAAGAGTATTCATACCCCTTGAAATTTTCCACATTTTGTCATGTTACAACTAAAAACATAAATGTATTCTATTGGGATTTTATGTGGAAGGAAAATGAAAAATGGTTATCCAAATTTTTTTCAAATAAATATCTGAAAGGCATGGCATGCATTTGTATTCAGCTTCCTTTACTCTGATACCCCAATTAAAATCTACTGGAACCAATTGCCTTCAGAAGTAACCTAATTAGTAAATAGAGTTCACCTGAGTTTAATTTAATCTCTGTATAAATACAGCTGTTCTGTGAAGCCCTCAGAGGTTTGGTAGAGAACCTTAGTAAACAAACAGCATCATGAAGGCCAAGGAACACTCCAGACAGGTCAGGAAAAAAGTTGTGGCAGAGTTTAAAGCAAGGTCAGGTTGAACAGGTTCAGCTTTGAACATCTCATGGAGCACTGTTCAATCAAACCTGCGAAAATGAAAAGAGTATGGCACAACAACTGCAGACCTACCAAAACATATCTGTGCACCTAAACTGACAAGCCAGGCAAGGAGAGCATTCATCAGAGAAGCAGCCAAGAGGCCGATGGTAACTCTGGAGGAGCTGCAGAGATCCACAGCTCAGGTGAGAGAATCTTTCCACAGGACAACTATTAGTTGTACACTCCACAAATCTAGCCTTCATGGAAGAGTGGCAAGAAAAAAGCCATTGTTGAAAGAAAACCATAAGAAGTCCCATTTGCAATTTGCGAGAAGCCATGTGGGGGGACACAGCAAACAAGTGGGAGAAGGTGCTCTGGTCAGATAAGACCAAAATGTAACTTTTTGGCCTAAAAGCAAACTGTTATGTGTGGTAGAAACCTAACACTGCACATCACCCTGAACACACCATCCCCACCGTGAAACATGGTGGTGACAGCATCATGTTGTGGGGATGCTTTTCTTTACCATGGACAGGGAAGCTGGTCAGAGTTGATAGGAAGATGGATGGAGCCAAATACAGGGCAATCTTAGAAGAAAACCTGTTAGAGTCTGCAAAAGACTTGAGACTGGGGTGGAGGTTCACCTTTCAGCAGGACAACGATCCTAAACATACAGCCAGAGCTACAATTGAAAGCTTTAGCTCAAAGCATGTTCATGTGTTAGAATGGCCCAGTCAAAGTTCAGACTTAAATCCAATTGAGAATCTGTGGCAAGACTTGAAAATTGCTGTTCAAAGACACTCTCCATCCAATCTGACAGAGCTTGAGATATTTTGCAAAGAAGAATGGGCAAAAAATTCACTCTCTAGATCTGGAAAGCTGGTAGAGACATCCCAAAAAGACTTGCACCTTTAACTGCAGCGAAAGGTGGTTCTACAAAGTATTGACTTTTTTTGTAAAAAATGTTAAAAAATATTTATCATTTTCCTTCAACTTCACAATTATGTTCCACTTTGTGTTGACCTACCACATAAAATCCCAATAAAATACATTTACATTTTTGGTTGTAACATGCCGAAATGTGGAAAATGTCAAAGGGTATGAATACTTTTTCAAGCACTGTAACACTTGACAGCTGTGTCTGGTGTCTAGGAAGCTAGTATTCAGATGATACCTGTGAAATTCAGTTGATAATCAGTTCAGGTGTTTGACGAAGGTCCACCAAAGTGAGCTCTATGACAAGTGTCCATATCACTTGCCAAAAAGCTCCAAAAATGTGAAAAGGTGTTCCTTAGTGTGAGAGATACCTTCAACACAGACTAGATATCTGTGGGTAGATCTTGTTCAATAGCATTGGGACGTGATACTAATGCTTTCATGAAAGAGAAGCAGATAGAAACAAATAATATAATATATTGAATTGCTACACATGCCATATTGTAGTTGAATAGTGCTGTAATTTTGTGCAAAATTCAGTGCAATATGGCAACCTGGATGCATTCACTACACAGTTGGTGTGCAGAAATTCTCTAGAATGCCAATCCCTCCACTGGCTTCCACTCACCCAACGAATAAAATTCAAAGTACTAACAATAATTTACAAAGCCATCCATAACTCTGCTCCTAGCTACATCACTAACCCAGTCCCAAAATACCAACCAAGCCGCTCTCTTCGGTCCTTCCAAGACCTCCTGCTCTCTAGCTCCTTTGTCACCTCCTCCCATGCTCGCCTCCAGGATTTCTCCAGAGCTTCTCCCACCCTTTGGAACTCCCTACCCCAATCTGTCCGACTGTCCCCTAATCTATCCATCTTTAGACAATCCCTGAAAACCCTTCTCTTTAAAGAAGATTATCCTGCTTCTAACTAACACTGTTTTCATTCATCCAACAGCTCATTCCCCACAGCTATTACCTTTTGTATCAATTGACCCTTCCTTTTTAGATTGTAAGCTCTAATGAGCAGGGCCCTCTAAATCGCAAACTGTTGGCGCTATATAAAACCTGTATAATAATCATAATAATAATAGAAATGTTATTTCCTGCTTGTGTGATTGGCTTGATGATTTTCCCAGAAATCTACATTAAGATACAAGTCAGACTTTAGGCATTCTCTGCAAAAAAAAAAGTAATTTATGGGGAGATACTCCCAAAAGGTTAAATACTTCTAATGGGATGCAGAACCTTCAATAATCAAAAATCACTCCCATTCACATTCACTCAGCACAATAAAATATAAACAAATAGCTATTTCTTCAGCGCAGAAACATGCAGAAATCTGCAAAAAAAATGTTAAATCCTTGCAATGTACAATGATCCCCGAAGGTGATCTTTGATTTTTTTTTTCTCAACAAAAGCAGACTTACTCTTTAAAGCCTTTTTCCTGATATTTGAAAAATAATACGATACGATAGATGATTTGTGTGCAAAAAAAAAATAAAAAAGTTTTTTAAATTTAAGGGGCATGATTGTCTGCTGTAGGTCCTTCTCCCATTTGTGAAAATAAGATGGAATAAGCTCAGTTGGTGGTGATTAGGGATGAGCTTCGAGTTCGAGTCGAACCCATGTTCAACTCGAATGTTCGACTGTTCGTTGAATTGTGAATGATATGGGCCGTTCGCGCCAAAAATTTGAGTGGCGCATCACGGCCCATAATTCACTGCGGCATCACAATGCATTGCTGGCTGATGATTGGCCAAGCATGCACTATGACCCGCATGCTTGGCCAATCACAGCGCCGTCTGTACAGAGAGCCGTAATTGGCCAAAGCCAGGGTGTCTTTGGCCAATTATGGCTCAGGGGGTTTAGTACACGCCCCACACTATATAAGGCCGCCTGAACGTCGGCCCTGTGTAGTGTGTTCCGGTGTTAAGAGAGAGATAGAGAGAGAGAGAGAGAGAGAGAGAGAGAGACACAGTGTCATTTGATTTAGGTTATATAGAGTAGGCAGGTGAGTCAGTTAGCTGCACTTACAGTGTATTGTGTATATATATATGCATCCTAGGTGTTGTATAATATATATATATATATATATATATATATATATATATATATATATATATATATATATACATATATATACACACACACACACACACACACACACACACACACACACACACACACACACACACTGTTTAACTAGATCCGTTCCTGTTATTCTCTTCCTACTGACAGGCAGGCGTTTTTACAGTATTTACAGCTACCTGAAGAAAATTGCTGGTGTTCTTCTGATCCTTTTAGTCCTATTAGCTACAGTATTTACAGTTAGTGTAGTGCGTCCTCTGCACAGTGTGCACCTAAAGCTACGTGAAGAAAATTGGTGGTGTTCTTCTGATCCTATTAGTACCACAGGCAGCTGTAGTATTTACAAGTTAGTGTAGTGCGTCCTCTGCACATTGCGCACCTAAAGCTACCTGAAGAAAATTGGTGGTGTTCTTCTGATCCTATTAGTACCGCAGGCAGCTGTAGTATTTACAAGTTAGTGTAGTGCGTCCTCTGCACATTGCGCACCTAAAGCTACCTGAAGAAAATTGGTGGTGTTCTTCTGATCCTATTAGTACTGCAGGCAGCTGTAGTATTTACAAGTTCGTGTAGTGCGTCCTCTGCACAGTGAGCACCTAAAGCTACCTGAAGACAATTGCTGTTGTTCTGCTCCTATTAATACCACAGGCAGGCAGCTACAGTATTTACAGTTAGTGTACTGTGTCTTCTGCACAGTGTGCACCTAAAGCTACCTGAAGAAAATTGGTGGTGTTCTGATCCTATTAGTACCACAGGCAGGCAGCTGCAGTATTTACAGTTAGTGTACTGTGTCCTCTGCACAGTGTGCACCTAAAGCTACCTGAAGGCAATTGCTTTTGTTCTGCTCCTATTAATACCACAGGCAGGCAGCTACAGTATTTACAGTTAGTGTACTGTGTCCTCTGCACAATGTGCACCTAAAGCTACCTGAAGAAAATTGGTGGTGTTCTTCTGATCCTATTAGTACCACAGGCAGGCAGTTGATTCTGCTAGCTGCAGTATCAGTATATATATATATATATATATATATATATATATATATATATATATATATATATATATATATATATATATATATATATATATATATATATATATATATATATATATATATATATATATATATATATATATATATATATATATATATACACATCCCAGCTTTGTGCAGCTACATCTCACTGCAGGCCATTAGTATGTCTGGAAGGCCAACAAGGAGAGGCAGACAGTCACAAGCCAATAAAAGAGGGCAAGCAGGCTCTGTTTCTAGAGGCAACAGTGCTGGTCATGGAGACGGTGCATTCTCATCAGCTTGTGGCCATGGGACACGCTTGTCCTTTTTTTCGGCAGCTGGCCGTGTTGAACCGCTCTAACCCAGGCTCAGGGTACTTTGTCTGGCAAAGCAGCTGCCAACACGACCTCTTCCCTCAGCTCAGTGGCATCAGTCACTTCTTCCCTGACCACAGTGTTGGGTACATGCTCCAGGAGGATGCTCAGCGTTTTGAAGGCTCCGATGATGCTACCCAGCTAGAGGAAGGCAGTAACGTGAGCC
The DNA here is from genome assembly GCA_037952925.1 of Lithobates clamitans. Classification (NCBI taxonomy): domain Eukaryota; kingdom Metazoa; phylum Chordata; class Amphibia; order Anura; family Ranidae; genus Lithobates; species Lithobates clamitans. The sequence continues at coordinate 4,351,867 of JBBGZY010000305.1, read as the reverse complement.
CAGAGAGAGGGGTGCCCAAGAAGGACAGCAATCTGGCAGTCATGTTCCCCCAGCTGCAGCATACTGCCAGCTTTGTTCCAGTGATGAGGAGGGAGGAGATGATGAGGTCACTGACTCCACGTGGGTGCCTGATAGGAGAGAGGTGGAGGAGGAGGAGACACATCTCCAATAAGGCAGGATGCCCTCCACGGGCCAGCTTAAGGGCAGCACACCGACTGCATCACACCACAGAGCTCCACATGTGCAGGGCACTGCTGTCTCTGCGCGTTATTCCAAAAGTTCTTTGGTGTGGGTCTTTTTTGAGATGAGTGCATCAGATCCAACCACTGCTATTTGCAACATATGTCTCAAGCGTATCTCGCGTGGCTAAAACATCACCCGCTTGGGCACCACATGCTTGACCAGACATATGTCGACTTGCCATGCAGTTCGTTGGCAAGCATACCTAAAAGACCCACACCAAAGAACAAAGCGGACCTCTCCTTGCTCCTCATCAGCTGGGATCTCCAACCCCACTATACCTTCAGTCCTCCCTGAAACCTGCACTGAGAGGAATGAAGATGTAGAATTAGGTGTGTCACAGCCAAGTACTTGCGGGTAATCTGCTATCGGTACATTGACGTCAGATTGTACCAGGCAATTTCCCTGCCCCAGCTGCTACACCGCCGAAAGAAGTTCGCTCCCAGCCATCCACGTGCCCAGCGGTTTAATGCTAGCTTGGCTAAATTGCTAGCACTTCAACTGCTGCCTTTTCAGTTGGTAGACTCTGCCCCCTTCCGTGAGTTTATGGAATGTGCGGTTCCTCAGTGGCAGGTTCCCAAACGCCACTTTTTCTCACGGAAGGTGATTCCGGCTCTCTACCGGCATGTGAAAGGCAATGTCTTGGCCTCACTGGACAGTAAGGTGCATATTACCGCTGACTCATGGTCCAGCAGCCATGAACAGGGATGTTACCTATCTTTTCCTGCGCACTGGGTGACTCTTCTGGCAGCTGGGAAAGATGCAGGACAGGGTGCAGTAGTGTTGGAGGTTGTTCCACCACCAAACCTCCAAAATGCCAGTACTGGTGATTCTGATACACCTCTCTCCTCCACCCCCTTCTCTTCTTCCTCCATGGCCACTTCCTGTGCTGATTTGTCCTCGGAACTAGCGGTGCTCTGTAGGCGTTCAAGGGGCTACACAAGCATGCAGGCAAAAAGATGCCATGCAGTGCTTGAGCTGGTGTGCTTGGGGGACAGGAGCCACACTGGGGCAGAGATTCTGTCAGCTCTGCAGGGGCAGGTTCAGAGGTGGTTGACGCCATGCCAGATTAAGGCAGGTATGGTGGTTTGCGACAATGGCACCAACCTCCTCTCTGCCCTCCGACAGGGACAGCTGACCCATGTGCCCTGTTTGGCGCACATCCTTAACTTGATGGTGCAGCGGTTCTTGGGCAGGTACCTGGGCTTACAGGAAGGCAGGGCAGGCCAGGCATTTCCGCAGGTCATATAATGCCAGTGCTCGGCTGGCTGACCTCCAAAAGGAATTTAACCTGCCCAAGAACCGCCTAATCTGTGACATGCCCACCAGGTGGAACTCAACGTTGGCCATACTGCAGCGGCTGCACATGCAGCAGAGGGCCATCAATGGGTACCTATGCGACTATGGCACCAGGACAGGGTCAGGGGAGCTTGTTTTTTTTTCCCATGCCAGTGGGCTATGATCAGGGATGCATGCACTGTTCTGTCACCATTTGAGGAGGCCACGAGGATGGTGAGCAGTAACAGTGCATGCATCAGTGACACTGTCCCTCTTGTCCATCTGTTGGAGCACACGCTGCATGGAATATTGGACAGGGCACTTTAGGCAGAACAGAGGGAGGAGGAGGAGGACTTCCTTACCTCTCAAGGCCCCCTTTATCCAGACAGTGTTCCTGCGTGCCCGTAAAATCACACAGGAAGAGGACGAGGAGGAGGAGAATTGTGTCAGCATGAAGGTGGAGCCTGGCACTCAGCATCAGCAGCAGTCTTCAAGGGATCATTTACTGTCTGAAGAAACCCATGGACTATGTGGCTGGAGGAGGTGGCTGCAGATCATGTCGTCCTTAGTGACCCAGAGGACTCTGGACCGAATGTCTCGGCAAACCTACGCTGCATGGCCTCCCTGATCCTGAAAAGCCTGCGGAAGGATCCTTGGATTGGTGGTATCAAGGGGAGGGATGATTACTGGCTGGCAACCCTCCTTGATTCACATTATAAGGGTAAGTTAAGCACCTTATCTTGCCATCGCAGAGGGAGCAGAGGATGAAACATCTTCGGGAGGCCTTGCAGAAAGGTTTGTACAACGCGTTTCCAGAACCTGGGAGGTTACAATTTCCTGGTCCTCCTGGACAATGTGTTGCTGAGGCTTCGGTCAGTCACAGAAGGAACTGTGGAGAAGGTGGCCATCTGACTGATGCATTCAGACAATTTTTTAGTCCACAGCCCCAAGGTCTGATCGGTTCCAGCAACCATCGTCAGCGTCTGATTCACATGGTGCAGGATTACCTAGGGCAAGATCAGACTTGGACACCTTTTCCACCAAAAATCCTCTGGGTTACTGGGTCTTGAGGATGGATCACTGGCCAAAGCTTGCACAGTATGCAATTGAGCTACTGGCCTGTCCTGCATCCAGCGTTCTTTCAGAACGCACATTCAGTGCTGGAGGCTTTGTAACCGATCACAGGGTGCACCTATCCACCGAATCGGTCGATCGGTTGACCTTCAAAATTCTGATTCTTCTAAAAATGAATCAGTCTTGGATCACCAGCTACCAAGCACCTGATGCTGATGTAACCGATTGATTTTTTGTTTGTTTTTTTGATGTAAGATCCCTTCAAGACTGCCTATGCTGATACAGAGTGACTATCCTGTTATGCTGAGTCACAATCCTCTTCCTCCTCAGTTTTCATGCTGATAGCTTGTAAGAACATTTTTGGTTCTGGGCACCGCCACCAGTGGCCAAGGCCCAATTTTTCTGCCCCTGTTTAATAGGGGCGTGTAATTACAATTTTTGTTGCAATACTTTGCAGCAGGGCTCATTCCTGCACTCCAACTAGAGTATCAGTGAGGGGTTGCAGTGTTGTGGCACCAGCACCAGTGCCCAAGGCCCAAATTTTCAGCCCCTATTTAACAGGGGCATAGAATTACAATTTTTGCTGCAAAACTTTGCAGCAGGGCTCTTTCCTGCGCTCCAACTAGAGTATCTGTGAGGGGTTGCAGTGTTGTGGCACCAGTGCCTAAGGCACAATTTTTCTGCCCCTGTTCAACAGGGACATGTAATTACAATTCTTGATCTAATATTTCACAGCAGGGCCCATTCCTGCGCCCACCAAGAGTAAATGTGAGGGCTTACAGTGTTGTGGCAACACCACAACCACCAAAGGCCCAATTTTTCTGCCCCTGTTCAACAGGTGCATGTAATTACAATTCTTGATATAATATTTCACAGCAGGGCCCATTCCAGCACCCACCAAGAGTAACTGTGAGGACTTACAGTGTTGTGGCACCAGTACCACCACCACCAAAGGCCCAATTTTTCTACCACTTTTCAACAATGGCATGTAATTACAATTCTTGATCTAATATTTCACAGCAGGGCCCGTTCCTGCACCCACCAAGAGTAACTGTGAGGGCTTACAGGGTTGTGGCAACACCAACACCTAAGGCCCAAATTTCTGCAGAGTATATAGGGCAGGCCCTACTTTCAAACATCCAACTTACAGACGACTCTTAATTGCAAACAGAAGGAGACAACAGGAAGTGAGATGAAATCTACCCCTAGGAAGGGAAATTCTCTCCGGTAAGAGTTAATATGGAAAAAAGTGTCTCTGCACTGATGCTTTATCACCCATCCTTGTTTCACTAAAAATCCCAAACTTTCAAAAAACATTTGTCATTGGGTCAGAAAGTGAGGTGAAATCTTTTGAAGACGTGCACAGACAGCAAAACAAATGTTACAGGGGTGATAACCCTTCCCTATTTTTTCCAAAAAGCTTAAAAATAGATTTTTTGGCTGGAGCTATACTTTAAAAATGTACCAGTTCAAAATTACAAACAGATTCTACTTAACAACAAACCTACAGTTCCTGTCTTGTTTGCACCGCCTGTATACTGCTATACTGCTGTTCAGAGTATGAGGGCCTCATGCCTTTCCTTTTTTTAATTTGTGTGCGGGGTTCCCCTTAATATCCATACAAGACCCAAAGGGCCTGGTAATGGACTGGGGGGTATCCATGCCGTTTGTTTCACTGATTTTCATCCATATTGCCGGGACCAGACATTATATTAAAGCCGCAAGCAGTTTTAAATGACTTTTATTCCTTTAAAAATGTCATTTTGTGCAGGGACTGTTCTAAGCACTGGAAACACGCGCCACTTTACAGGCATACTATAGACACCCCCCAGGTACGATATATAAAGGAATATTTCACTGTTTTCACTTTAAGCATCATTAAAATCACTGCTCCCCAAAAAACTGCAGTATTTAAAACTTTTTTTGCATTGATACATGTCCCCTGGGGCAGGACCCGGGTCCCCAAATCCCTTTTAGGACAATAACTTGCATATTAGCCTTTAAAATTAGCACTTTCGATCACGAACGTTCGAGTCCCATAGACTTTAATGGGATTCTAAAGTTTGTCCGTTCGCAGGTTCTGGTGCCGACCTGAACCGGCTCATCCCTAGTGGTGATATTAGAATTTAATATATCTGGGATAGTAAATGTGGTACATAAGAAGTCTTTTAATACAGATCCTTAAGCCAGGTGGAAGATCTTGCTAGGCTATCAGAGGATGAAACAGCTCTCAAAAAATGTTTCAGCTGTTAAGCTGAATGGACTGTCAACAACTGCTCTAAAAGTTATAAACCTAAAAAAATGGCCAGCAGCAGGACATTTTTAACAAAGTAGAATTGTTCAAAATGTACTAGAGACAATTAGTACAAGTAGGTACTAAAAGAAATTGCAGATCACCTCAGTGTAAATAAGACCAGCAGCAGGACAATTGTTCACATTTTGTGCACACATCTGGTTTGGCACAATGCCTCTTATCTCATGGGCACTGTACTGCACAATGCTCACAGATAACAGGCAAAAATTCACAGACCCATTGAGAGTGGCTCTGTGCTTGTGATCTTTCTGGTGGCCAATCACAGCAATCACAAATTTAGGTTTAAACACTGTGATCTGTTTACATGAGAGAGAGGAAGTCGAGAAAGGAGTTTTAATGAATGAAGGATGAGCAACAGCAAATTCAATGTGAGGTTTTTAATCAATTTGTGGGATTTTAGCCCTTTCAGTGACAGTTTTTGCGTGTGAGTTGTATATTTCATCTCCATCTCCTTATCCTGCACAATAATGCGCTCACCTCCATCCTCCAACTGTATATAACATGTACATGAACCCCTTCATCTCCTCCTCTCTGTGTACAACCTGTACATTAATGATGCACAGTATCTAGTGCACTATTACCAAGCTCCATTATTTTAACCACCCCAACACCAGCATGTTTCTTTATTTTAAAAAAGTGTGGCAAAAAAATATATATATCATTGGCTACATTTTGAGGATGTTTGTACTGTCTTGTCATTGTATGATATGTTTTATAATAGAAATGAAGGGAAATAGTCTTTACAATAATGTTCTATTTTATACAATAAAAAATAAAAATGACTTAGTGGCTATTATACCATCAAAACCATAAAAAGAAAGCTCTATCTGTTTTTAACTACTTGCCGACCGCCTCACGCAGATAAACTGCGGCAGAAGGGCTCGTACAGGCAGAATCACGTACTTGTACGTTCCCCTTTAAGAGGCTGCCAGCGGGCCGACGCCAAGCTCCATGAGTCGGGTCGTGGGTCCCGCAGACTCGATCACCGTGGGGAAACCCGCGATCGCCTCATGGGGAGGAAGAACGGGGAGATGCTAATGTAAACAAGCATCTCCCCGTTCTGCCTAGTGACAGTGTCACTGATCTCTGGTCACTGATCAACGGAGCAGAGATCAGTGACATGTCACACACAGCCATGCCCCTCACAGTTAGAAACACGCCCCTAGGACACACTTAACCCCTACACTGCCACCTAGTGGTTAACCCCTTAACCCCTTCACTGCAAGTGTCATTTACACAGGAATCAGTGAATTTGTATAGCACTGATTGCTGTATAAATGACAATGGTCCCAAAAATGTTTTAAAAATGTCCTATGTGTCTGCCATAATATCGCAGTCACAATAAAAATTGCTGATCGCCGCCATTTAAAAAAAAATTATTACTAAAAATGCCATAAAACTATCCCCTATTTTGTAAACGCTATAACTTTTGTGCAAACCGATCAATAATCGCTTATTGCATTTTTTTTTTACCAAAAATATGTAGATATATACATATCGGCCTAAACTGAGAAAAAAAAATGTTTTTTTATATATTTTTGGGGGATATTTATTATAGCAAAAAGTAAAAAGTACTGCGTTTTTTCAAAATTGTCGCTCTTTTTTGTTTATAGCGCAAAAAATAAAAAGCGCAGGGGTGATCAAATACCACCAAAAGAAAGCTCTATTTGTGGGAAAAAAGCACATCAATTTTGTTTGGAAGCCACATCGCACAATTGTCAGTTAAGGTGACGCAGTGCCGAATCACAAAAAGTGCTCTGGTCAGGAAGGGGGTAAATTCTTCTGGGGCTGAAGTGGATTAAACAATATCATGTAAAATTTATTTGGGTACAATGTTGCATGGCAGCGAAATTATCAGTCTATCATAACACTGTAAACTAAATTGAAAAAAAAATAATTCATAACAGCTGTGATTCCTATAGTGTTGCTATGATTGGACCGCAGCAATCACATGGCACCTGAGCCAATCACAGCACCCTGTACCACGTGATAGCTGTGGGCCAATAATAACACACAATACTAAATCACAGTTGTTATGAATGTAACCCATTCATGACAGTTCAAAACATTGCTGTTACAGTGATCATCACTGCAATCAAAGTGTAAAAAAAAATCCCTGATCTCGGTCCCAGAGTAGTACAGTGTCACGTTGGGGACACTGAACTACTCTGATGAAAGTATGTAAAGAAAAAAAAAAAAAGGTGAAAAATGTTTAGAAAATTGAATACAAAATTATGAAAAAAAAAACATACAAAAAAGAAAAGTTGTGAAAAAAAACTAATTTTATTAAATGTCTTAATTTTCAAAAAAATTGGGACAAAAAATTACAACTTCAAAACATGCCTATGCCTCTTACTAAATACCTCAGACTGTCTACTTTCCAAAAAGGGGTCATTTGGGAAGTACTTGGGGAGTATTTGTACTGTCCTGGCATTTTAACCGCTTGCCGACCGGCTCACGCCGCTATACTTTGGCAGAATGGCACGGCTGGGCGAAACCCCGTATGGATACGTCTTACCCTTTAGGAGCTGCCAGAGGGTATGAGCGCCCGCTGCATGGCAAGGGACCCGATGTGTGTGGCTGGCGTGCATGAGAGCCAGAATGGGGATTTGAGTGTGTAAACACACAAATCCCTGTTCTGTCAGGGGAGAGGAGACATATCGTTTGTTCCTACTAAGTAGGAACAACGATATGTCTCCTCCACCAGTCAGTCCTATTCCCATACAGTTAGAACACATCTAGGGAACACACATTTAACCCCTTGATCGCCCCTAGTGTTAACCCCTTCCCTACCAGTGACATTTACACAGTAATCAGTGCATATTTATAGCACTAATCGCTTAATAAATGTCAATGGTCACAAAAAAGTGTCAAATGTTTCCGACCTGTCAGTCACAATGTCGCAGTACCACTAAAAATCTCAGATCACCGCCATTACTAGTAAAAAAAATAAATAAATAATAAAAATGCCATAAAAATGCCATAAATCTTTCCCATAGTTTGTAGATGCCAAAACTTTTGCGCAAATCAATTAATATACACTTATTGCGATTTTTTTACCAAAAGTACGTAGAAGAATATATATTGGCCTAAACTGATGAAGAATTTAAGAAAAAAACATTTTTGGGATATTTATTGTAGCAAAAAGTAAAAAATATTGTTTTTTTTTTCAAAATCGTCGTTCTTTTTTTGTTTATAGTGCAAAAAATAAAAACCGCAGAGGTGATCAAATACCACCAAAAGAAAGCTCTGTTAGTGGGAAAAAAGGATACAAATTTCGTTTGGGTACATCATTGCATGATCGTGCAATTGTCAGTTAAAGCGATGCAGTGCCAAATTGTAAAAAGTGCTCTGGTCAGGAAGGAGGTAAAATCTTCCGAGGCTGAAGTGATTAAGGACCTCAGGAAATGAGATAGTATATCAGGATTGATTAATTTTTAAATATACATACTGTACCATAGTTTGCAGATGTTGTAACTTTTACACAAACTAATTAATATACACTTATTGGGATATTTTTTTTTTATCACTGACTGAGTGTGAGGCGAGGAGAACTGATCAGTGACATCTCCTTGCAGGGGAGACTGTACAGGTAATCAGGGCACTGATCATCAGTGCACTGATTACAGTGCAGCCCCAACAGTGCCCAGCAAGTGATGCCAGTCTGTGCCCATCAGTGTCACCCATCAGTACCCATCAGTGCCGCCTATCAGTGCGGTATATTAGTGTCTCCTAATCAGTGCCACCTAATCAGTCCCCTTCAGTGCCACCTAATCAGTGCCCTTCAGTGTCGTTTCATCAGTGCCCATGAGTGCAGCCTATCCGTGCCACCTCATCAGCGCACATCAGTGAAGGAGAAAAATTACTTATTTACAAAATGTTATGACAGAAACTAAGAAAAACTTTTATTTTTTTCAAAATTTTTGGTCTTTTTTTTTTAGCAAGGAATAAAAAACCCAGTGGTGATTAAATACCACTAAAATAAATCTATTTGTGTGAAAAAAAATGATAAAAACTTCATTTGGGTACAGCATTGCATGACCGTGCAATTGTCATTCAAAATGTGACAGGTCTGAAAGCTGAAAATCAGCCTGGGCAGGAAGGGGGTGAAAGTGCCCAGTATTGACGCAGTTAAAGATGAGGGGCAGCCACCAAGTGAACCTGTTCTCTGTTTATTTATTACTATACTGTAGATGTTCTCATATTTGGAAAGCTTTAATAGCTTACAATAAGAGACCACGTTGTCAGACGGGCTAGCTTGAAAGTATGCTGGGGACCACCTTTGTACTGCTTTATATATTGCTCTGTCCATGTACACTTTTCCCTGTTTGCTAGCTAAAACTGATCGGAGGAGCTGCAAGCTTATGCTAGAAGTCTAAAACTGCCTTGTGAATGTGATGTCTGGTATGTTGGGCTCCCATAGCTTAGTAAGGCTGATAGTTTAGAGTTAGGGAATACATTTATCACAGCTGCCTTGATGGTGCAAAGTGGTTTTAATATATATTTTGAAATGTATACAACTAAAACCTCTGTGTTTACCTGAGTGGTTGACACAAGTTAGTTTTTTTTTGGGCTGGCTAGTTTAAAAGTGTGCTGTAGAACCCCTTTGTACATTTTAGATTCACTTTAGATACGTAAGATATATTTTGTGAAGAAACGTGTTAAAACATAAAATAGAGAGCAAATGAAATTTGTCATAATATGTAGTTAGAAAAATATTTAACTATCCAAGGCTATTCACTAAATATAACAATCGTGTGCCTTTCCTGAAAGCAATCATAAGCTTATTATACAAGAAAAATATTGTGTTGAACCTTGATGGCTACAAAACAATTGATTTTGAGTTTCTTCACAATGTCTGTAATATTTTGCTAATGGCAATTTGTCAGTACTAAATGACACATTCTATACAGAAATATTAACCATTAGAAATAACAGACTACAAGAACTCAAGGGCTGGTTTTGCAACAGATTACTTGCTAAGTCATTGAACCTGAAATTGTCTAAATAACTTTCTCAGAATCACCAAAGATGAGGATGATTCATAAGCACATTTACAAGCAGTGCGTGGCTATTCTGAATGAGGAGCAATGCCATGAGCATAACTTCCCTTCTAGGGCACACACCAAATTGCTCACAGGAGAAAAAAACTGAATTGAATTATTATTTCAGCGTGTAACATTCTGAATTTTTTTGCAAGTATTTTTAATTTACTCAAATATTTAAAAATATTAAAAAATCAATCGGCGCAATCCACGTGTATATCAAATAAACATCCTAAGAAAACCAACATATATTTACGGAATGTTCAGTGTAAAGTAAAATCAAATCAAATAAAATACAAAATAGTAGCTGCTATCACTCAAAAGCGTTTTCACTACACTCAAACAAATAATAAATCAATCACAGACAGTGCTGCGCTACTAAATAATAAATGCATATATAAATAATGTGCTCATAAATCAATAATAATAATAATCATCAAACTAAACATGAACAATGAAAGTCCAAAAAATTGGTGACATGTGAAAAATAGGTAAAATACTCCACCGCTCTGTGCAGACAAATCCCAGAGTGCTTGTGCTCTCCTCTACCTGCATCTTAGGCTGCTCACCTCACACTTTGACCCCTGTTTCACCAGTGGGTCAAAGACAGCAATTCCCCTCTGGGGATATCAAATGAAACTGGCATGGTGCTGGCATTTGTAGTCCTCTGTCTCTTACACTTCCTCTATCTGACTCAATGAGCCCGAAATCTTTCACCATTCAACAGATATATGGAAAAGAATGGCAGAATCTAGTGCTCTCCGTATAATAAATATGTGTTTCCATAAAAAAAATCAACTATTATACTCACAAGTATAGCACTATGAGCTGTGCTAACTGTACAAGGGTAAAATTTTAAGGTACAAGATGGCCGCAATGTGACGACAGCACGTTAGCTCTGCCCCCTACACACGTTACGTCAAGACGTAAACTTCTTCAGTAGGGGTTGAGCTAGAGACATTACTCAGCTATTTAATTACTGCATTTCACTCTCGCCACACAGTGTGGCTTGGAGTGATGGATTAGCCATGTGACGCGAGTGAGAGGCAGTATTTAAATAGCTAAGTGACGTCTCTAGCTCCACCCCAACTGAAGAAGTCTACGCCTTGACGTAATGTGTATAGGGGCAGAGCCTACGTGCTGACGTCACATCGCGGCCATCTCGTACCTTACGAATTTGCACTTTTACAGCTAGCACAGCTCATAGTGCTATATTTGTAAGTATAATATTCAATTTTTTATGGTAATACATATTTATTATACGGAGAGCACTAGATTCTGCCATTCTTTTCCATATATCTGTTGACCAGTGAAAGACATTGGGGCTCATTGAGCCAGATAGAAGAAGTGTAGGAGACAGAGGACTACAAGTGCCAGCACCACGCCAGTTTCATTTGATATCCCCAGAGGGGAATTGCTGTCTTTGACCCACTGGTGAAACAGGGGTCAAAGTGTGAGGTGATCAGCCTAAGATACAGGTAGAGGAGAGCTAAGCACTTTGGGATTTGTCTGCACAGAGCGGTGGAGCGTTTTTTTTCCTTTTTTTTACATGTCACCAATTTATGGACTTTAATTGTTCATGTTTAGTTGGAGTATTATTATTAATTGATGAGCACATTATTTATATATGCAATTATTATTTAATAGTGCAGCACTGTTTGTGATTGATTTAATATTTTTTATATTTACAACTACAAATTATTTTATCAACCTGCCAAGTTAAAACCTCAGCATAGGTACAGCCATATCATCTTTGGAGTAAGTTATACATATCACAAAATCTGATATTAATATACAAGTAGTTATTACTTACGATTTTAAAAATGAGCAATTACTCCTGAAGGCAAGCCTACCAAATCAGGCATGCAGGCTGACATACCTATGAGTAGAGAAACAAAAGCATGAGGCCCCTTACTATTTTATTACTATCCCATATGCCTTTTAGCATTGATGGAAGCTTTGAAAGAGATGCACTGTGAACCATACTAAGCACATTGAGCTCTGTTACTGTTGCCATACTCTGCATATAATATGTATTGAAAGGAGCTTACAGACAGGATTACATGAAACAGTTCCACATTATCATATTTTTCCTAACTTTTATTATCTAACATGCAGTTCCAACAATTGTTTGTCAACATTCCATGATTTATCAAGAAAAAAAATATAGTTAAACTATTCATGTTTGTTATTTAGGTTGTAGAAGACATCTTCCTTCAGATTAATCATAATACACGAAAAAAGTTTTACTGGTTTTAACAAAAATGCTTCTTGCTTCTAAATATTATTGGAACACAGTATTGAACACAACCCACTCTTAAAAAATACTTACAGTGAATGTAATATTTGAGGTTGAAATAACACTTAGTTTGAAAAATGTTTTTTTTTTTTTTTGTCATCAGACGTGTTCAGATGTATTTTGGAGATGCAGTTAGGCTTCAAGCTTCTAGGATGAGTCAGAACACAGCCTTGAAGTAGGAAGCCTCAGTGCAGTTCCAATGGTGACAGAAGTAACGGTGACACACTGGGATCTTCTCAAAAAAACAGCTAAACAGATTATTTATATAATATAATGAAGGCAGACTTAGCATAGTATTTAAATATTTGTTTCCTGATTGCTTTATTAGAACTGAAGGTTACAGTAAGGGGACTCTTCCAGGTAAAAAGCCCAGATATCATACTTGATCACTCACTGGCATATTTGAGAAATGAATAGCCAATATAAAAGACTCAGGCAGTAGCTTATATGTGCGTTTTTATGATGTACTTAAAGAGGAAGTAAACCCTGATAGATTTTACTTCCTCTGTCGTTCCCTGCAAAGTAAAAGCATAATGGGCCAGTATGCATCGCATACTAGCCCAATATGTGGCACTTACCTGCAATCGAAGCCGGCGCTGTCCCCGCTGGTGGAAGCGTCCATCTTCTGCCCTCATCCTTCAGGGATGGCAGACTCAGGCTCTGTGACTGGCCAGAGCCATGCAGGAGTTGTCAGTCACGGCACATACAAGTGAAGAAACAGCTTAGAGGTCCGCTTCTACACAGCGCATGCTGTGACATCATCGGCGATTACATCATCAGCGCACTACAAGGTAAATATCTCGTAAATGGTGCACGTTTAGGAGATATTTCCACTACCTATAGGTAACCCTTATTCTAGGCTTACCTATAGGTAAAAGTGACGCAGGAGGGTTTGCAACCACTTTAACTTACTACATCAAAATTGTTGATGAGGACAAGGCCTCTCCCCATAACCCTGGCATGCTGGTTTCAGGGTACTATGAGCAGAGGCCTTATCTGAATCTGGAGGCCCCCTTTAAAATGAAGGTGACCCCAGATAGACGTCCCCCACGTGAATAAGATAGAAGTACATCGTTTCCCAACTCATTCACAAAAAAGTGAAGTACTGTGTATAAACACACAGCAATGCTTAGACAAGTCAGTTATTTAAAAAAGGCCCCATAATGTAAAACCATTGCCAATCATGTCATTCATGCCAATCATAATTATTGATGCCCTCTGCCCCTTGAAAGAAAGGGGCAGAGTGTTGTTGTGAATCTGCTGGTCCTGTGAGTACCTTGCTAAGATGCAGTTATTAAAAATATTTCTTACCCCGTATCTTTATATGGGGATTTACTATATATATTATATATTATATTTTCCTTTCATTACATTTTTGTCCTTCTCAGATTGGGACATTAGAGGTATTTCCTGGTTGGTTCTGATCTAGTGAATGATAAATTTTAGAAGATAGCCGCGCTTAGGAAAAAATAAAAATATACAAAACTAAAGGATTAAGGGTAGCTGCCTCCCCTGATAGGGCTCCCAAAAGAAGAGCTCCAGACAATAACCAAATAAAAGATAATGGGGTTATGGCGCTTACCTATATACTAAGGGCACTGACAATATATAAGAAACGGGGCTTATATTGAGCGTGTGCTAGGGACTAGCCTAAATATACTATGACCACTAGGGATGAGCCGAACACCCCCCGGTTCGGTTCACACCAGAACCTGCGAACGGACCGAAAATTAGCACGAACGTTAGAACCCCATTGACGTCTATGGGACTCGAACGTTCAAAATCAAAAGTGCTAATTTTAAAGGCTAATTTGCATGGTATTGTCCTAAAAAGGGTTTGGGGACCCGGGTCCTGCCCCAGGGGACATGTATCAATGCAAAAAAAAGTTTAAAAATGGCAGTTTTTTCGGGAACAGTGATTTTAATGATGCTTAAAGTAAAAAAAAAAAAAAAAAGTGAAATATTCCTTTAAATATTGTGCCTGGGGGGTGTCTATAGTATGCCTGTAAAGTGGCACGTGTTTCCCGTGCTTAGAACAGTCCCTGCACAAAATGACATTTTTAAAGGAATAAAAGTCATTTAAAACTGCTTGCGGCTTTAATGTAATGTCGGGTCCTGGCAATATGGATGAAAATCAGTGAGACAACCGGCATGGGTACCCCCCAGTCCATTACCAGGCCCTTTGGGTCTTGTATGGATATTAATGGGAACCCCGCACCCAAGTTTAAAAAAAGGAATGGCGTGGGGCCACCAGGCCCTATATACTCTGAACAGCACTATACAGGCGGTTCAAACAAGACAGGGACTGTAGGTTTGTTGTTAAGTAGAATCTGTTTGTAATTTTGAACTGGTACATTTTTAACGTGTTTAGCTCCAGCCAAAAAATCTATTTTAAGCTTTTTGGAAAGCATAGGGAAGGGTTACCACCCCTGTGACATTTGTTTTTTGAACAGGGGCAGAAAAATTGGGCCTTTGGTGATGGTGGTGGTGCTGGTGCCACAACACTGTAAGTCCTCACAGTTACTCTTGGTGGGTGCTGGAACGGGCCCTGCTGTAAAATATTAGATCAAGAATTGTAATTACATGTCCCCGTTGAACAGGGGCAGAAAAATTTGGCCTTAGGCACTGGTGTTGGTGCCACAACACTGCAACCCCTCACAGATACTCTAGTTGGAGCGCAGGAACGAGCCCTGCTGCAAAGTATTGCATCAAAAATTGTAATTACACGCCCCTGTTAAACAGGGGCTGAAAAATTGGGCCTTAGGCACTGGTGCTGGTGCCATAACACAGGAACCCCTCACAGATACCCTAGTTGAGCGCAGCAACGAACCCTCCTGCAAAATATTGCATCAAAAATTGTAATTACACGCCCCTGTTAAACAGGGGAGAAAAATTGGGCCTTAGCCACTGGTGGCAGCGCCCAGAACCAAAAATGTTCTTACAAGCTATCAGCATGATCATTGAGGAGGAAGAGGATAATCACTCAGCATAACAGGATAGTCACTCAGCATCAGCATAGGCAGTCTTTGAAGGGATCTGACATTTCAAAAAACATTATTCAGTTACAGCAGCATCAGGTGCTTGGTAGCTGGTGGTGATTCAAGACTGATTAATTTTTATGAAGGTCAGGCGATCGACCGAGTCGGTGGACAGACGCACCCTGTGATCGGTTACAAAGCCTCCAGCAGCACTGAATGTGCGTTCCAAAAGAAGGCTGGATGCAGGACAGGCCAGCTCAATTGCATACTGTGCAAGCTCTGGCCAGTGATCCATCCTCAAGACCCAGTAACCCAGAGGATTTTCGGTGGGAAAGGTGTCCAAGTCAGATCTTGCCCCTAGGTATTCCTGCACCATGTAAAACAGACGCTGGTGATGGTTGCTGGAACCGATCATACCATGGGGCTGCGGACTAAAAAATTGTCTGAACGCATCGGTCAGACGGCCACCTTCTCCACCGCTCCTTCTTTGACTGACCGAAGCCTCAGCAACACGTTGTCCAGGAACAAGAGTTTGTAACCTCCCAGTCTCTGGGAACGCGTTGCACAGACCTTTCTGCAAGGCCTCCCGAAGATGTTTCATCCTCTGCTCCCTCTGCAATGGCAAGATAAGGTCCGCAACCTTACCCTTGTAATGTGGATCAAGGAGGGTTGCCAGCCAGTATTGATCCCTCTCCTTGATACCACAAATACGAGGATCCTTCCACAGGCTTTGCAGGATCAGGGAGGTCATGCAGCGTAGGTTTGCTGCGGCATTCGGTCCGGAGTCCTCTGGGTCACTAAGGATGACATGATCCGCAGCCACCTCCTCCCAGCCACCTACAAGTCCATTGGTTTCTTGGGACTGTAAATGATCCCTTATAGACTGCTGCTGATGCTGAGTGCCAGGCTCCACCTCCATGCTGACACAATCCTCCTCCTCCTCCTCCTCCTCCTCTTCCTGTGTGATCGGCGGGCACGCAGGAACACTGTCTGGATAAAGGGGGCCTTGGGAGCTAAGGAAGTCCTCCTCTTCCTGCCTCTGTTCTGCGTCAAGTGCCCTGTCCATTATTCCACGCAGCGTGTGCTTCAACAGGTGGACAAGGGGGACAGTGTCACTGATGCATGCACTGTCACTGCTCACCATCCTCGTGGCCTCCTCAAATGGTGACAGGACAGTGCATGTATCCCTGATCATGGCCCACTGGCGTGGGAAAAAAAAAACAAGCTCCCCTGACCTTGTCCTGGTGCCATAGTCGCACAGGTACTCATTGATGGCCCTCTGCTGCATGTGCAGCCGCTGCAGCATGGCCAACGTTCAGTTCCACCTGGTGGACATGTCACAGATTAGGCGGTTCTTGGGCAGGTTAAATTCCTTTTGGAGGTCTGCCAGCCGAGCACTGGCATTATACGACCGGCGGAAATGCACACAGACTTTCCTGGCCTGCCTCTGGACATCCTGTAAGCCCGGGTACCTGCCCAAGAACCCCCTCACCACCAAGTTAAGGACATGAGCCAAACAGGGCACATGGGTCAGTTGTCCCTGTAGGTGGGCGGAGAGGAGGTTGGTGCCATTGTGGCAAACCACCATTCCTGCCTTAAGTTGGCGTGGCGTCAACCACCTCTGAACCTGCCCCTGCAGAGCTGACAGAATCACTGCCCCAGTGTGGCTCTTGTCCCCCAAGCACACCAGCTCAAGCACCGCATGGCATCTTTTGGCCTGCGTACTTGCGTAGCCCCTTGAATGCCTAGGGAGCACTGCTGGTTCCGAGGACAAATCAGCACAGGAAGTGGCCATGGAGGAAGAAGAAGAGGAGGGGGTGGAGGAGAGAGGTGTGTCAGAATAACCAGTACTGGCATTTTGGAGGCGTGGTGGCAGAACAACCTCCAACACTACTGCACCTTGTCCTGCATCCTCCCAGCTGCCAGCAGAGTCACCCAATGCATCGTGAAACTTAGGTCATGTCCCTGTCCATGCCTGCTGCCCTGTCCAGCGAGGCCAAGACATTGCCTTCCATATGCCAGTAGAGAGCTGGAATCGCCTTCCGTGAGAAAAAGTGGTGTTTGGAAACCTGCCACCGAGGAACCACACATTCCACAAACTCACGGAAGGGGGCAGAGTCTACCAACTGAAAAGGTAGCAGTTGAAGTGCTAGCAATTTTGCCAAGCTAGCATTCAACCGCTGGGCATGTGGATAGCTGGGAGCGAACTTCTTTCTGCGGTGCAGCAGCTGGGGCAGGAAAATTTGCCTGGTACAATCTGACGTCGCTGTACCGATAGTAGATTGCCCGCAAGTACTTGGCTGTGACACACCTAATTCTACACCTTAATTCCTCTCAGTGCAGGTCTCAGAGAGGACTGAAGGTATGGTGGGGTTGGAGATCCCAGCTGATGAGAAGCAAGGAGAGGTCCTCTTTGTTCTTTGTTGTGGGTCTTTTAGGTATGCTTGTCAATGAACTGCATGGCAGGTCAACATATGTCTGGTCAAGCATGTGGTGCCCAAGCGGGAGATGTTTTGGCCACGCAAGATACGTTTGAGACATATGTTGCAAATAGCAGTGGTGGGATCTGATGCACTCGTCTCAAAAAAGGCCCACACCAAAGAACTTTTGAAATAATGCGCAGAGACAGCAGCGCCCTGCACATGCGGAGCTCTGCGGTGTGATGCAGTCAGTGTTCTGCCCTTAGGCTGGCCCCTGGAGGGCATCCTGCCTCGTTGGTGATGTGCCTCCTCTCTCCTATCAGGCACCCACGTGGAGTCAGTGACCTCATCATCCCCTCCCTCCTCATCACTGGAGCAAACCTGGCAGTATGTTGCAGCAGGGGGAACATGACTGCTAGATTGCTGTCCTTCGTGGGCACCCCCTCTGTCTGGGCTCATGTTACTGCCTTCCTCTAGCTGAGTACCATCATCGGAGCCTTCAAAATGCTGGGCATCCTCCTGGAGCATGTACCCAACACTGTGGCCAAACAATTCGGGGGACTCCTCAGGAGGACACGGTGGGGCTAGGGAAGGAGTCACTGATGCCATTGAGCGGAGGGAAGAGGCGCGTTGGCAGCTGCTTTGCCAGACAAAGTACCCTGAGCCTGGGTGAGCGAGGATGAGGAGGATGAGGATGGCTTGGTCATCCACTCTACCAAGTCTTCCGCATGTTGCGGCTCAACACGGCCAGCTGCCGAAAAAAAGGACAAGTGTGTCCCACGGCCACATGCTGATGAGGATGCACCGTGTCCATGACCAGCACTGTTGCCTCTAGGCACAAAGCCTGCTTGCCCTCTTTTATTGGCTTGTGACTGTCTACCTCTCCTTGTTGGCCTTCCAGACATACTATTGGCCTGCAGTGAGATGTAGCTGCACAAAACTGGGATGTATATATATATATATATATATATATATATATATATATATATATATATATATATATATATATATATATATATATATATATATATATACCAATTATACTGCAGCTAGCAGAATCAACTGCCTGCCTGTAGTATTATTAGTATGAGAACACCTGCACTTGTCTTCAGGTAGCTATACTGTAGGTGCAACTGTGCAGGGTACACAGTACAGTAACTGGAAATACGTCAAGAGCCTACACAAGCACCTGGCTTCAGGTAGTTATACTGTAGGTGCAACTGTGCAGGGTACACAGTACAGTGACTGGAAATACGTCAAGAGCCTACACAAGCACCTGGCTGCAGGTAGTTATGCTGTAGGTGCAACTGTGCAGGGTACACAGTACAGTAACTGGAAATACGTTAAGACCCTACACAAGCACCTGGCTGCAGGTACTGTAGTTATACTGTAGGTGCAACTGTGCAGGGTACACAGTACAGTAACAGGAAATACGTCAAGAGCCTACACAAGCACCTGGCTTCAGGTAGCCATACCATAGGTGCAATTGTGCAGGGTACACAGTACAGTAACTGGAAATACTGTAAAAACACCTGCCTGCCTGTCAGTATATTAGGAAGAGAAGAACAGGATCTAGCTAAACTGAATAATGTGTATATATTTATACAACACCTGGGATGCATATATATATACACAATACACTGCAAGTGCAGCTAACGGACTCGACCTGCCTACTCTATCTAACTTAAATCAAATGACACTGTCTCTCTGTCTATCTATCTCTCTCCACCGCAACACACTACACAGGGCCGACGTGCAGGCGGCCTTATATAGTGTGGGACGTGTACTAAACCCCCTGAGCCATATTTGTCCAAATTGGCCAACTACGGCTCACTGTCCAAACGACGCTGTGATTGGCCAAGCATGCGGGTCATAGTGCATGCTTGGCCAAGTAGGGGTGATGGGATGCGGTGAGTGGGGACCCTTGAGGGGGAACACTTAAGTCGGATATCCCTGCAAGCACTGAAGTCACCTATGACGATCTCTGTCATCTCTACTATATTATTTGATCAATATTTATATGTGGACTGTTTTTTACCTTAATTACTTTTTACTTATATATATAACCATATATACAAGGTGGTTTGGAGTTTGGACACTATTTAATTATTTTTATTTTTATTTTTATTTTGGTCTTTGATTTTTATTCTTATTGGATGTAACACTTGTGGACACGTACATGTTTATATTTAAGTGTGCAATAGCACATCATACGCACCTTTTACTATTATTTTTTAAATGGTTTCACACATAGGTCTTATATATATTTTTTGGTGATGTTTATGCAATATGCACAGTGCATTATGTATTTTTAAGGGTACTCTTGCTATATCACATTAGGGATGATTTTTTTATTCACTTATTTGGATGCACATAGCACATGCACTTTTTGGGTAGACCTTGTCTCTTTGCAAACTAGGATCAAATTAATTAATAATACTTTTATTATTCCTATGATTTTTTGGTTTGGTGTTTTTCATAATTCATACTAACTTTTTTTCACATTTTGGCACTGGGTACAGAATACCAGGCTGGTGGTCATAGTTTATATAGGCTAGTCCCTAGCACATGCTCAATATAAGCACCGTTCCTTATATATTGGCAGTGCCCTTAGTATATAGGTAAGCGCCATAACCCCATTTTCTTTTATTTGGTTTCTGATCTAGTGAATGCCTCTCTGATCTGGTTGCGCCTGGGTAGCACATGGCATGCCGCTTATGAGAGGGCTCTATTTACTATGTAAGTGGTACCCCATATATTTTGTCTCCATACCATCTATGGGGTTTGTCTTATCATATAGGTCCTGAAGAAGTGACAGCAAAACGTTGACCTTGTTTGACTTGGCAGTATAGGGAATATACATTTTTTATACCCAGGGTTATATGAATGAGAGCTCCTTATTCTCTTGTTTTTATTTATGTACACTTTTATCAAATTTTGTAATATTTAATAAACAGCCATTTTGTTAAATTATATAGTGTTCCTTTCTGGTACAGCTCAAAGTCCGCTCAAATGTCCAAAACAATTTTCTAACAGTTTACATTGGATTTACACACATCTTTGAAAGAAAAAACATGTCAACTACCAACAGGATCTGCTCCTGATTACTGCTTGACTGCTTGCCACAAATGGCAGTTCCCTAACTGACAATGAAATGTAAAGGTGTATTCTTTATCAAACCTTTATTCCCACTGCAATACATAATAAAAATACCATGGTAGCAAAAATCACACTAAAACTTTGACCCACCCTACACCTCATACAACAATTGTATCAAACATAAATTTTACATGTATACACTTTGAGTAGATCTAAATCCACATACAGTGGGCAATAATGTATGCTCAAACAGATGATCAGCTGGTATCACAATGACAGACCTCAAATAAAACTGTATTCATGTATCTGTCTTACATTCATTACAAATACACCAAACTGATGATATATTACAAAACAGTTAGAAAAAAAAATGAAATTTGAGAAACACTGGATATTAATTATTCATCAATTTTTGGAGATTAATTATAGCCAAGGATCATAAAACACTATTTTACTTGAATGGATTGACCAATTTTGCAATTTTATAATATATAACAGGGATGCAGTTTGGATCCTTGGCAGTCTCCAATCAGTATCAACTATACATATTCAAATGGTGTCAAATAAAAAAATAAAAAGAGGACACGTTCACCTGATCTATATTCATCTTCTATTGGTACCATCCTTTTCATATGGTGATTAATATTCAACTATACAGTATGTCAACAGATCTTTATCACTCAGTAATGGTCCACCCAATTAATAACTTATTAATATAATTGATGCTATGATAATGAACTTAAATCCAATTGTGAAAAACAAATGATAAATTCACTTATGGCATTAGTATAATATAAGATATTCTTCAACCAGATATACAGTATAATGGTAAGTTTTGATGGTACCTTAATGCCTGTGTTGTGTTTATATTTCATCAGCATGTCCCACAGATATGTAGGCAGGTACAGTCTACCTTCTCCTCTGCAGGTAGTGTTCATCCACAGGAGCAGTTCAGTTGGAGAAGAAGTCAAGAGGAACATGGTTCCTTTATGGTCTCCTGGATCACTGGGGAAGCTATCAGATTGGATGCTGCCACCCCATATGATCCTCAGTTTTCAACAAATTCACTTTAAGCCCCAAATGTGATATCCAGCTTAGGTCCTGCATTCTCTCGAGCCAAGCCTGTATGGAAGCAGCATGTAAGGAGGTATGAAGCATGCAAAATACACAAAGGTTTTGTGAGTGCAATATTTTTTTTTCCACATGTAGCACAGGTGTGCTTCATTTTAAAAGTTTGCAGCTCTTCTAAATACCAGAAATTCACATTTACCATTTAAGCAACTTCCCAACAGTAGCTGACTAGTTTTCTTAAATTTTTTCTCTGTTGCTTACAGACCTTAGAAAACCCTAAATAAAAGTAGTATTCTAACAAATAGGGATAAACAGGAATTCAATAAAAAGATCAAATTAATTCAATAAAGCACGTGCAACAGTTTGCTGGCAGTAGTTTTCCTTCAAAATGCCTTCACCTAATTCAGGCAAGCATTTGCACCTGCTTCAGTAACATTACTGACATGGGTGACAAATTCAGGTAGTTCTAACTATGACCACCTTCAACTATTATTTTTTAGCTGTATTCTAATTTTGGTTTTATTAACCATTGATATTTAAACTTTTTTTTTTTTTTTTGCTGCGTTTTGTTTGTTACTTTTCTCAGTGTCTGCTGCACTCCTCCAGCTGGAAACAATGTGGCTCCATACATATAAATGAAAAGGAAACTATATAGTGTAATATAGTCAAAATACTTTTATTAAAAGAAAACGCTCCCCACACCGGGGTACTCACATGGCACTGGTGCATCAGTGCACCATACTATAACGGCTTTCTATGCAAAATCACTGGATGTTTGGTGTGGTATGCTGTGCTGGGACAGCGCTGGTGTAAAGTCTGTGTCAGTCTCTCCGTCCTGGCCCCTCCCCTACGTGTCTTCGACACAGGGATTACGTGTCATCATCAGGGGGATATGAATAGACGGATGCTCCACAGGATTATTTAAGGTGATTGCAGCCATTTTGCCATAGATCGCAGACACTCTAATGCTAGGCTACAACTTCTGTTACGACTAATGAGCCTATTCCATCACATGCCTATCCCATCACATTAACCCTAACTGCTGCTGAAAATAGTAAGTGGGGAAAATTTGCCTAGTGTTATTTTACGACCTGTCAATAACAGACGAATGAGACTCATCTGTAAGTGTAATTCCAGGACAGAGCTCCGATACCCCGCACAGCGCATGCCACAGCATACCTCCAAAACTACAGATAAGTGCATATCTACATATAAAATATAATGAATAACAGTAATCTAGGATTAAAATCAAAACTAAAATTATTATACCGCAAATTCCCTGTCCATGCGATTTTAAAATGCATCTCATCAGAGTGATCTGAATATGCATGTGGGGTAAACAGATATCCCCATTATGAATCAATATTTTAATACACTAAAATTATTATACCACGAATCCCCTGTCCATGCGATTTTAAAATGCATCTCATCAGAGTGATCTGAATTAAACGTGTGGGGTAAATAGATATCCCCATTATGAGTCAATATTTTAATACAGTATGATGCACAATAAATAAAATATGAAAATATTATTAAATAAAAATAGATAAAATAGATAAAATTAGGAAATAAAAAGATAACCATAGAAGACCATTAAAAGGCTATCGCTCAATCCTCATGTACGTACCAACCATCGCTCAAATCCTATATATTAATATAATCCTTAACATTAGAAATACGTGATTGATACGCATCAATCAAACATTCAAGCTGGGAAATGAATAGGCCTGAAAAACCACCAGGAATGCTCAATATTAGGGTTAAATTGCTAAGGAAGCACCTAAGGTCAAATTCTTTATTCAACCCCCCCGGGAAGAGGGAGCCTAACTGGTGTATCCACCACGACTCACGCTTGCTAATCTCCCTAGTATAATTTGAACCTCTCCAATGTTTCTTAGGTGCCTCTATTCCCCAAAATCGCATCCCAACTGTACTTTTGTTATGCACCTCTTTAAAATGTATCGAAAGCTAGTGCTTATTGAAACCTTTCCATATGTTCCTCACATGTTCCTCCATACGATCTTTTAGAGCTCTTGTGGTGCGCCCAATATAAAGAAGGGATTTTATATCCTGCAATACAGTGGAAGTGGTATATGCGGTGAAATGCCCATGCGATTTGTTTTATATTGGGCGCACCACAAGAGCTCTAAAAGATCGTATGGAGGAACAAGTGAGGAACATACGGAAAGGTTTTGATTTCAATCCTAGATTACTGTTATTCATTATATTTTATATGTAGCTATGTATTTATCTGTAGTTTTGGAGGTATGCTGTGGTATGCGCTGTGCGGGGTATCGGAGCTCTGTCCTGGAATTACACTTACAAATGAGTCTCATTCTGCTGTTATTGACAGGTCGTAAAATAACACTAGGCAAATTTTCCCCACTTACTATTTTCAGCAGCAGTTAGGGTTAATGTGATGGGATAGGCTCATTAGTTGTAACAGAAGTTGTAGCCTAGCATTAGAATGTCTGCGATCTATGGCAAAATGGCCGCGATTGCCTTATATAATCCTGTAGAGCATCCGTCCATTCATATCCCCCTGATGATGACACGTGATCCCTGTGTCGAAGACGCGTAGGGGAGGGGCCAGGACAGAGAGACTGACACGGACTTTACACCAGCGCTGTCCCAGCACAGCATACCGCACCAAACATCCAATGATTTTGCATAGAAAGCCGTTATAGTATGGTGCACTGACGCACCAGTGCCAAGTGAGTACCCCAGTGTGGGGAGCATTTTCTTTTAATAAAAGTATTTTAACTATATTATACTATATAGTTTCTTTTTCATTTATATGTATGGAGCCACATTGTTTCCAGCTGGAGGAGTGCAGCAGACACTGAGACTGAGCCCAGGGGTGGCTCCAAAGCGTATTTGGACTCAGGGTAGAAGCTGAGTCACACGCTCTGAGGTGAGCACATTAGCTTAAGGGGGTCACGAAGGAGCACCGAAGCATGTTTTGCAGCACTCAGGATATCTTCGGCATGTTGGATTGTTGTCACAGCTGAACACCACCTGCACGCATTGTTTTATTATCACTGCTGGGCATTATTCGCACGCACTATTTAGAGTGCCAAAGAGAACTTTTTTTTTTCATTATTTATTAATTTTTTCATTTAAACAAGCAGGATACTTTATATTGAGCACTAAGCACTTTTTATGTTGATTAAGACACTAAATATGGTGTAACAAGCACTATTATGCACTAATTTATGGTGTAACAAGCACTTGTTTTTTCACACCTTGTTTATTTATTCAACATTCATATTTGTATTTAATGTTATCGCACTAGTAAGCACAGAGTTGGATATTATTAATTTTGTTTTTGGGGTCACCCAAGTGCAGTGCATAACTTGTAAATTTATCCTATGCACGTTATATGAAGCGTGATTAGCGCATGCAGCTGGAGGTAGCACAAGCAAGGCATAAGATCATTGTGGCTCACAGAATTTTTCCAATTTGATCAGCTCTCCTCTACTTGCATCTGTCAGACGCAAGTGAGGAAAAGCCGATCAATGGCTCTTCCTATTTACATCGTGATCAGCCGTGATTGGACACGGCTGATCACGTGGTAAAGAGCTTCCACCAGACTGACACACCGCTCCACCGATCGCCGTGATGCGCGCCCCCACGGGCGCGCGGCGGCTGTTATCCTGAAGGACATCATATGACGCCCAGTCAGGATAACTGAACCACTGCCCAGCCGTCATTCTGCTATAGACCGGGCAGGAAGTGGTTAAAAAGAAATATATATATTTTCCTCAGTTTAGGTCAATATGTATTCTTCTACATATTTTTGTTAAAAAAAATCACAATAAGCGTATATTGATTGATTTGCGCAAAAGTTATAGCATCTACAAAATATGGAATAGATTTATGGCATTTTTATTATTATTTTTTTTTACCAGTAACGGCAGTGATCTGCGGTTTTATCGGGACTGCGATATTGCGGTAGACAAATCGGACAGGGTTGTCGGGAAGAGGCCCTTGTCCTCATCAACATGGGGACAAGGTGCTTTGGGGTGGGGGGGCCGCAGCGCGCCCCCCTCCCCCAAGGCAACAACCCCCCATGTTGAGGGCATGCGGCCTGGTACGGTTCAGGAGGGGGGGGGCGCTCGCCCGTCCCCACCCCCATTCCTGTCCGGCCGGGCTGCGTGCTCGGATAAGGGTCTGGTATGGATTGGGGGGGACCCCCACGCCGTTTTTTCGGCGTAGGGGGTTCCCCTCAAGGTCCATACCAGACCCAAGGGCCTGGTATGCTCTTGGAGGGGGAACCCATGCCGGATTTTTATTTAAAATTTGGCGCGGAGTTCCCCCTCAAGAACATGTGAGCACAAGTCGCATGCCGAAGTCGGATCATGCAAGACGGCAATCCGACTTTGATCCGACTTCAATGATAGTCAATAGGCTGAAGTAGGATCAAAGTCGGACCAAAGTAGTACAGGGAGCATTTCTAAAGTCGGAACGACTTGTGTCGGACCAGTTAGGACGGCTCCCATAGGGAAACATTACATTTCACACGTCATGCGACATGAGCTCCCAATGTCGGAGCGTTTGTCGGACCAGTGTGAACCCAGCCTGAATAACTAAACTTGACAGCCCCTTTCTTCTTTGCCATGACCTCTGCCTAGTTATATCATTTTTTTTTAAAAAAAAATAGAGTGGCTAAACTCCTGACAGGCTTCATAGAGTGTTAAGCACACATTACTTATGAAAATAAAACAGGCCATAGGGTAAGTCTTTTCAACAAGGACATAGACAACAATAAAAACCCGACGGAGGCACAAATCTATTAAAAAATGATGCAAAAAGCACAGGACATCACAGTAAAAAATGGGTTCTGAACAGTTGCTATAGGATGCTGCATTTTATCACGTTTCTTTGTAGTACCAAGAATAAGCACAGTTTTAGTTTGCACTTAAGAAAATATTGATCTAAGGTCACAAAACATAATTTTAAAGTAATATATGCATTAAATACACTTTGGAAAAGTTAACTTAAAAGATGTATTCCCTGTTTTAGACTTTCCACAAGTATTATTAAAACATCCAATAAAATCAAACAAGAACATTACAATGCCAACAATATTACAAAGAAATATGCTTTTATATAAGAAAGGCTGGAAAAAAAACTTTTCACAATCAACATGTGTTTTTGTATTTTTTTTTTTTATCAAAGTGACACAGCTGGCAAGAACATGGTTTGTTATTATTGGGAACAGCAAGTATACTTTTTACATTTTCTTTTTCTTGCTGCCAAATGGTTGATTAAAAAAGTGTAATTGCATGAAATACTCTCCATTAACTCTGAGGAGCAGCCTACATTTTAGAGGGCTTGGTTTATTACTGCAGTATTTTCTCGGATACACTATTGAAATATTGTCTCTTCATTGTTATGTAATTAAATTATAATCCAAATTATAAATAGTTTTATTAAGCATTAAAAAATGCATGAATAACTGGAAGCATTTACTGTCTTCAATGTATTTCCAGTGCGGAAACAATAGCTCCTAATGCATTAAATATTTACTGAATTACAAAAAGAGTCTAAGAAATAAAACATGATGTTCTGTACGGCTGTTGTAACACTTGAATATGAGACTTTAGAGGAGGGATCAGTTAAAGGAATAATGTACATCTATGTGAATTCAGAAAACTTACCTGACTGTCTTTACAGAGCAATGGATCTCAACATGTACCCCTAGAGGTACTTCTAGCAAGTTCAGAGGATTTTCCTGCTTAAAAAAGTAGACAAAGTATAGTAGCTTGATAGTTTAACAAATATGACATTTTATACAAAACAAATAGGAATAGTTATTTTTTGACATTGTAAAGGGTTATTGTATAGTCACAATGAATGGTAGATAAATATATACAGGACAAATCGATGAGTTTTTTTTATTAATAAAATGGATAGATAATTAGAGAATCAAGAACAAAATCATAGAGGACCTTCAGATCATGACAAGGAAAAGGTGACTGAAGTGTTTGTCTTAGCTCCTAAAAACTAGAGAAAACATGGGTTTCTATTGGATGTTAGGACTTAGTAACATCTTGTCACATGCAGGTGTTAGCAGTGTCTGCAGTTTCATATGTTGCCATCTACAGTCTAACTGTTAACTAGAAGACCCCTTTCATGTTGAAGCGCTGCTAAAACAGTCGCCAAAGCCCCGGTCATTTTTGTGGTGCTTTAGCGGCACTTTTGCAGCCTTTGTCGGGTGCTAGCGGGTAAAAAAACAAAAAAGGCCCATTTTGTGGTGCTTTTGAAGCAATTTTAAGGCGCTTTGGAAGCGCTGCCCATTCATTTCAATGGGCAAGGGCGTTTTTGGAGCGATTTTTACAGCGCTCCAAACACGCCCCAAAGATGCTGCTTGCAGGACTTTTTCTACCACCCCCCAAGGGCACCGCCCAGCCCCAGTGTGAAAGCACCTATTCAATTCAAATCAATGGGAGGCAGTTTTCATGCGCTTTTCTGGCACTATTTTTAGCGCTAAAACATCTGAAAACTGCCTCATTGTGAAAGGGGTCAACTGAGCTTTCATGCAACCTGCAGCATACTGATGATATCATTCTCCCATATCTTTTTACACAATCATTTTTTTTTGTCAGAAAAAATACTGTGGCTGTATATATTTTTTTTAATTTAATGCAGATTGACAAAGTTATTGATAGTTTCACTTATCCACAGGTGTCAGATAATCCTTACTATTCTTATTCACCTAGGTATCATGAAATCAGGAAACAACTGTATGTCACAACTTGTAAAGGTAATACCGTCTGATCAGTCTTAAGGAATGTCATGATTGGCTGTGTTGGATTTTCTTTGCCAATTTACTGTTGATTTCTTGTATGTCCACCTACCCAACACACGTATACAATCATGTTTTGGTAGTCTGACCCTGAATAATTATGAAAAGCTATTTCACTACAAATATTTTCTGGCAGGTCAGACCATGCCCACTGCTTACAGATACCTGTAAGCAGGTATAATCACAAAATACTGATTCAGTAGGCTGAGAAAAGCACAGACAAAACTTTTCCATTTACATTTGTAAATAACTCAAAACTGTGTCAAAAGTCCAAGGGAGTTGAACAATTATGCAAAGTCCACAGGCGTTGAATAATTATACAAAGTGCTGAAATTCAATAATAGGTCAATATAAGGAAAAAATTACTTGAATTGATTTGCCAATATTCAAAAAAAATCTGTTACAGAATTATTACAAAATCTGGAGGACCCACGGGTGTATTAAAACAAGAGTGCATAATAAGTGTATGAAAGTTTGCCTGTATTTTATTTATATATTTGACTAGTAATATGATTTCATCACAGACTGACTAGACAACATATAATCAACTATATTAACCTCTTGCATTGTAAATAATAATAAACACTATAAATTGCACTTACCCTTTCTTGTTGCAAACAAATTGTGTTTTTTTCGGAGACTGGAACTTGACAAGTCTCCCAGATAACATTTATTTATCTATTTACTAGGCTTTAAGCCCATTGTAACCGTAGAGTTTCCTTTCTTTCTTTTTTTTTTTCTGTTCAGTGTTATCCTAGTAGCTTCCCTAAAATATTAACAGCATTGCTTTCTTTCCAATGTTCCCAAAAAGAAGACTTTGAAATGTATGCTTTTTGTTAATTGACGAACAGCAGGTAATACTAATCCATTTCTCTGAAAATATTTTTTTTCTGCTGCTTTGTATTCAAACTGAGAATATTCTAACCATAGAATAGCCACATTTAAGTAAATTATGAAGTGATAGTCAACTGTTCATCATGGTGATTACTGAATATTGTTTATGCATAAAAAAAATTACAGCGTGAAATGAAGCAGATGGTAATATTTGGCATTTGGTGTTTTAGTCAAGATTTTCAACTATTCCTAAATACAAAAAAAAAATGATTGGCATTTGCATTAAAATTAAAGATATTTTAATTTAAAAAAAACGGCAAAAGCTAAATTGCATATTTTGTCACTTTGTTTTGGCAAACATTGTTACTTTTACCCAGTTGTACTGCATTCTAAAACTTAGGCCCAAGTGAGCATTTACAGTGATTACAATGACTGTTGAATTTGCCTAAAACTAAATATGTCAGTTGGTCCTTGCTGAAGAACTGCTCGGCAGAATCTTTTTCTGCTTTTTTTGTGTATTATTAACACAAATAATGTTTATTGTTTACTGGCATGCCCAGTTTGTCTGGTGTTTGTTATACTAAAACTTTGTATTACATTGTAAGATAAAAGATGAGCCCCTGCTGATAAGTCACCCACTTATAGTATGTGTTAAATTACTGCTTGAGCTTTGGAGCCTGTAAACAAAAGGCTTTATTAAACAGGTTATAGATAAACAGTCACACATATCTGAACAAGATTTTAAAACTCCACCTCCTGGCTGAAAAAGAGAACACAACATGTTTATGTAAAATATTTATATTTTATAAAAAAAATAATTATGAACAATTAATAAAACAAACTAACTATGAACAAATCATTGCATTTTACTTTTAATAGTGCAAGCTCTGGGACTGTCATTTTTATCCGGCTTCAAGAAATAATATTCACAAAACTACCTGACATGGAACAAGCATGCAAATTTGTGTTTTAGTAACTCTTTAGGTAAGCAGGATGTCAGAATGACAGCCATTGAGCTGTCATATGTAAAGACAAGCCAGCCATGGCAGCTGCCATATGTTTATCCCTACACTTTAATACCCACTTTACACTTTAACGTGTAGTACAGATGCCATAGGCAAAGTTTCACTCACAGCTTGAAGCTTTTCAGATCAGGATTTGGTGACAATTTGGTCAAAAATATTTTCCAATATTAGTACTGTTATCATTTTTTTTTTAAAGACATACAGCATGTCATAAGACATACAGTAGACTTTTTGACATAAGTCTTAGACATATATATATATATATATATATATATATCACTTTTTTATATTTTGGTGTTGATATTCAATACAACAGACTTATTTTTGTTGTGCTGCATAGTTTAGTTTTCTGTTTATTTATGGTATTGATAAGTGTTGTGATTTCACTTAATTAGTGTCACCTGGCAGCATTATTATTATTATTTTTATTTCATATACTTAAGCACAGAATTTGTGAGTATACTGTGGTTACGTTAATGGATTTTAGCATTATAGACTTGTATACCTCATATTATACACACTTTCTATTCTTTTTCTCCCTGTATATATTAATTCTACATCACTTTTTGCTATCTTTGTTGAACCTCTTAATGATTCCACTGAGCACAAGTAGTGTATTTCATAGTTTGAATACTGTCATTCAGCAGCTATAGAGATAAATGTAGTCATCAATATTCATTTATGTGGCCACTTATGGACAAAGTAGAAAGTACATTAAACAGCAAAAGTTCTTGTTGGAATAAATACACATACAATTAGGCATTTTTTGTATAGCAGATAGTTTTTTTATGAAAGTGAGGTTATAGTTCCATTGGAAAACTAACTTTAGAAATAATGGTACCAATAGTAGGATCAACATATTATTCTCAGACACTGTCAGGTGTACACATGTTTAGAAATCTTAAAGCGATTTAAGCCAGCAACATGTACCTTATACTCAGACAGAGAATTAGATGATGACTGTTGACATCGGATTACTGAAAACCTCCAGATAAAGAAAGAAAGGCCTAAATGTACTTTAAATCATTCAAGTAGATTTTTACTATATGCAGTCCTGACAGTTTTCCATCTTTTGTTTCCTATTATAATGCAGTGGAGAGGAAATATAGAGGGGTATTTTACTTTAAACAATTGGTAAGAGTGATATTGATTAGGATATTAATGTTTTAAAATATTAAAACAGTATTACCGGTAAACAATTAGAGAAAATGTATAGCTGTAAACTTACTTATAACCTTGTGATCAAAACAATGGTGCCAACAGTGGTGCAACCAACTCACATTATTAGAAATTTCTGATAGAAACAAAACCATACAAGTTTCAATAGCTACCATCATCTGTTTGAGCTAGATTTTAATAAAACACTTGACATTCCCAAAAATATGTTGTAAAAGAAGTAGGTAGGAAAAAATAGGCATATTTCCTTATATTAGGGGAGGGTCTAAACTCTGGGTATTGTTTAAATAAATCTCATTCTTGTTAATTCACATCACGTGTATTTATTCAAGTATATTTTTGTGACCAATGCAGGGAAATTAGGTACAGGAAAAGCTTCTTACACTAACAGTAAAGTGGTCTAAGGTGGTGAATGACATTTGAGTTTGTCACACCAAACTCACTTCCATAGTAAAAGGAACTGAGTATGAGTGGATGTGCTGATAAGAGGCGGTGATAGGATGGCACTGACTTGATGTGAAGTAAACTGGTTATTTATTTTGAAAGATACTACCAGGATTTTTATGAATGAAATGTCTGGGACTATTTTAAATGAGGATGGCTTCTCCTGTTTAGCTAAGTGTTTAGTGTTTCTGCTGTAAGATATGTTTTTACCTTTTGCAAGGGGTGTTCAGCTCCAGAACTTTGCTAAAGAGTATGGAAGCACACAGTATTAGGTCTTGTTCGTCAATTAGTTTAAACAAATTTGATTCAAATGACTATCTGTATTTAACCCCAAATTGTACATTTCTAAAATACCTCTTTTCGTAGGAATACATGGTCTGAGTTTTGATTTACATGGCTACGGCTCTCTTAGCGTAACGTGAATTTTTAGCCAGACCATAAGCAATCAAATATTTCAAGGGGGGAAAGCACGTCAATTCCAGCTTCCAGATCCTGCCAGAGTGGGAGTAATGCTTAATTCACCCCAGTCCAGGTGGGATCAGAGCGTAGTAAACTGGTGAACTGTACAGCCTGGAGCAAAGTAAGAGGCAGCATGGGGAGTGTTCCTGGCTTCTGTCTGTGCTCTGTTTGAAAGGAACTGTGAGGAATTGTGCTATGGAACTGTGTTGATCTAATTGCAGGTGCAGTGTCAGGGTATTTCTTGTGTTGAAATACTTGAAATACCTAGGATACCCAAATTACTTGAAATATCTGGAATATCTGAAATACACAAAATGTTTGAAAATATTTGAAATATCTGAAACACCTGAAATATCTGAAATACCTGAAGTACCTGAAATATTTGAAATAGCTGGAGCACTTGAAATATTTGAAATATCTGAAATATCTGGAATATATGAAATATTTAAAACACCTGAAATATTTGAAGTATTTGAATCATCTTAAATATTTGAAATATTTGCAATATTTGAAACACATGAGCTGTAAGTCAACACGCTGAATATCTTGAGGCTAGGGATAACTACTAAAGCTATGCAAAGAAGGAATAGAGGGGAGGGAATAATGCTGACTCAAAACACATATGACAGCAAAGAGTTAACTCCTAAACGGATACAGATAAAAGACAAAAGTTCAGGGGAGAAGATGAAAAGCTCTGCAGGAAATAACACTATGGAAGCCTTGGAAATACTGTATACACAGCAGCCTCCTGTGCAGATATTGGATAAACAAGATCTTGGGGAGTGGATGCTGGCATCCACATCTGAAGAGACGCAGGGGATTGCTGTCTATACAGAGGGAGCGAGGAAGAGGAGAAGAGGAACGGAAATAAATCTGTTATTAACCAACTTTAAAATATGTATTCCAAGCAGGAGAGGAATTGGGAGAAAGGAACAAAGTGTTGTCATCTTATAACAAGAAAATATCAAACAAGGACCATCATAACAAGGTTACCAGGGAGTACATCACCTTGCAGTGATCGATGCTGAGGATCCCCCTGGACGTTGAGACATTTGGTGCCTTCCTGTGAGATCCCGAGCTGGGGTACAGCCATCTGCTTAGCGTGGTCCCCTGTAACAAGGAACCATCGCTCTCTGGTAAGCGGCAGTGTTTGTCATAGGTGAAGGTCTCATCAACGCACTTGGCACCTTATGAATATTTGCATCACTCATCACTTTGAAATTCGTTTTCATCTTTTGGACTTTTTTCATTTAATATTTCACTATTTCACTTCCATGCTTGTTTGGTTATGGACTTTTTTCTAATTTACGTTGGCACGCTCTTTTTGATGTAAAGGTGCACAACCTTGTATCTAATATTGAGATATTTATGTCAATAATATTTAATGTTTACAGTTTTCACTTTATTTTCACTAGCGCGACTATATTAATTTTTACTAATCTGTAAGATTACAGTGTACTGTATGTGTATTGTAAAATGAGCAAGGTGAACTGCTGCCTCCCCAAAACAGACTTCACAAATGAAATCTACAAATAGAAATATATAAAGAAAGGGAAATTGGCGCTAGGCTATGTGTAGGCTATGTATTAAATCCAGCAAGAAACACAAATAGGTGTACTAATTATTTGTAGGGATGAGCCGAACACCCCCCTGTTCGGTTCGCACCAGAACATGCGAACAGGCAAAAAATTTGTTCGAATACGCAAAAACCGTTAAAGTCTATGGGACACGAACATGAATATTCAAAAGTGCTAATTTTAAAGGCTTATATGCAAGTTATTGTCATAAAAAGTGTTTGGGGACCTGGGTCCTGCCCCAGGGGACATGGATCAATGCAAAAAAAAGTTTTAAAAATGGCCGTTTTTTCGGGAGCAGTGACTTTAATAATGCTTAAAGTAAAACAATAAAAGTGTAATATTCCTTTAAATTTTGTACCTGGGGGGTGTATATAGTATGCCTGTAAAGGGGCGCATGTTTCCCATGTTTAGAACAGTCTGACAGCAAAATGACATTTCAAAGGAAAAAAAGTAATTTAAAACTACTCGCGGCTATTAATGAATTGCCGGTCCGACAATACACATAAAAGTTAATTGATAAAAACGGCATGGGAATTCCCCACAGGGGAACCCCCGAACCAAAATTTAAAAAAAAAATGGCTTGGGGGTCCCCCTAAATTCTATACCAGGCCCTTCAGGTCTGGTATGGATTTTAAGGGGAACCCTGCGCCAAATTTATCCGAGCACGCAACCTGGCAGGCCGCAGGAAAGGAGGGGGGACGAGAGAGCACCCCCCTCCTGAACCGTACCAGGCCACATGCCCTCAACATTGGGAGGGTGCTTTGGGGTAGCCCCCCAAGCACCTTGTACCCATGTTGATGGGGACAAGGGCCTCATCCCCACAACCCTTGCCCGGTGGTTGTGGGGGTCTGCAGGCGAGGGGCTTATCAGAATCTGGAAGCCCCCTTTAACAAGGGGACCCCCAGATCCCTGCCCACGCCGTGTGAAAACTGGTGACCCTGCCCCCTCTGACATCACGGGGAATGCCACAGAGAAGTCCCCGTCAAGTCCCCGTGCATCAGAGGGGGTGGGGTCACCGGGTGCCCCTGCCCTCCCTTATTTAAGAACCGTCAGAAGACGAGAAGCGTCACACAGCGGGAGCCTCCCATTATGGATGCAGATCGGCCCAAGAAGAAGAAGGGAAGAAGACGCCGCGGAGGAAGATGCCGGACGAGAACACCAGAGGAAGAACCAGAAGAACCAGAACAAGAAGGATATGGAGGAAGAAACCGAAGAAAGATAGAAGATAGAACATAGAAGAAAGAAGATAGAAGAAAGAAAAAGCATTTAAATAAAGGAATTATCAAAAACTGTCTTGTCATTTTTAAAATTTTTGACACTTTTTTGGTGAAATGGTAGGGGGGTACCCCCTTACCATTTCACACGGGGGGGCCGGGATCTGGGGGTCCCCTTGTACAAAATCTGACAACATTTGTCTGATGGAGCATACACATGGTCAGATTTTCCGCCAACAGCCTGTCATCACACATTTCCTGTTGGAAAATCCAATCGTGTGTATGAGGCTTTAGTCTAACTTTATTTCCCGTATTCGTATACCAAATGGGAATATTTCTCATAGTCAAGAAGACATACTATCCTCATTTACTACCTTTTACAAGGATCTATACCAGAGTAAGGCCACTTATCATCTGAAAGAACTTGAAGACTTTTAACAATACCATTTATTTCTAGAGAGGAAAGGGAATACCTTGACGCACCTTTAACATTAGCTGAACTAACCAGGGCAGTTTTAGACTCCCCTAATGGGAAAGCGCCGGGTTTAGATGGTTTACCATCGGAAATGTATAAAAATTGCGGAAATATTTTGCTACCAGAACTGCTGAAAGTATTGAACTATGCACATTTATCATTTAAGCTCCCGTAATCTATGAATGATGCTTGTATTATAGTATTACCTAAGCCAAATAAGGATCATCTATTGCCAGAATCTTATCATCCAATCTCATTGTTAAATTCCGATGCTAAGATTCTGGCAAGAGCATTGACATGCAGATTAAATAAAGTTATACATAAGCTGGTGCATGTGCAGGTTTTATACCTGGAAGGTCCACAACAACAAATTTGAGAAGACTATTTCTAAATTTACAGGTACCATCAGATAATGTAGGGAAGAGAGATATATTATCACTAGACCCAGGCAAAGCATTTGACTGCATCGAGTGGATATATTTATGGGAGGTCCTTAAGAAATTTGGGCTGGGTGGAGGATTCATAAAGTGGATTAAATTATTATACACAGTTCCACGAGCATGTATACAGATAAATGGTGCAGAGCAGGGGTGCCCATTGTCACCGTTATTATTTACACTGGCTATAGAACCACTGGCAATAGCAATTAGACAAACAACAATTATTAGGGGATTTGAGAGAGGAGGAAGAGTGGAAAAAATCTTCCTATATGCAGACAATGCTTTATTATTCTTAGGAGATACAAATCAATCCCTAATATCTGCGATAAAGCTGATTGAGACCTTTGGCAGATTTTCGGGGTTTGCTATAAATTGGGAAAAATCAGTACTACTTCCGGTTGACTATTTAACACTGGCGGTAGCACAAAGTTGTCACAACTTTTAAATATCTAGGTATATGGGTTTCTTCTAATATAAAGGAATATATTAATTATAGCTTAGTCCCCATATTAGATAATAGGTAAATTACAAGGGTTTGGAGTATGGAGAGAAAAGGGGATAAAATATACTGCACAGCTTTATACAGACAATATATTAGAAACATTTCAAGATGTACAGAAAAAATACCTGTTGCCCCCTCATACGTTTTTCCAAAATCTACAATTGTGCCATGCGTTACAAAGTTAGTTTAAAGACAAAAAAGTTAAAGCGGAGTTCCAACGTCAAATCATTTTTTTTTTTTAAACAATTCGTACCTTCATATAATTTAAATGTAACACTCACTTCTGTTTTTTAAATATATCCCCCGATGTCCGGTTTTGCATAAAAAAGTAAGTTATATTATTTCTTCCTGGCTGTTTTCATCTTGCCTGTGGGCATATGAAGCCCACAAGCAGACAGTTTCGGGATATGGTGATGCTGAGCTACCAGCATGCACCGCCCGTTACCGCACGTGGGCATTATGTGTTGTGCTCTGCGCCGTAAACTTCTGATGTTGCCATCACAATGGGGTGTGTTGTCGAAAGTGCCCACCCCGTTGTGATGGCAATGAAGATACGCCTCCAAGACATGACTGGCGTCATCGCATCACTTCCGGATTCAGAAGATCGCGAGAATTAGCGGTGGCTAGACACACTGACTCCCAGGAGACAGTGCACCGCCCCAGGAGACAGTGCGCCGCCGGATATGACGGCGATACCCGAGGGTGGCTGAGACAGGAAATGCCACAGAAATGAAGGCTAGACTGATAACCCTTAGGAAAAGTGTGGAGCTCCGCTTTAAGACACAAAATATGCCACTTATGGATGTCCTAGATAAAAGATACAGGCTAAGGGTTTAATCGCCACTCTCTATGGGTGCCTGATTGAGCAGTCACAAGAAACAAATAGTTGTTTAGCTAGAAAAGGATGGGAAAAAGATCTTGGAAAAATGACAGATAAAACATGGCAGTGTATATTGGAACATGTACAGTCCGTATGTATTATAATTCATAATATATAGAGCATATAGGACATCAGTTAAACTATACCAATGGGGGAGGCAGGATACGTCATAATGCCCGAGATGTTCAAGATTATCTGCCGATTTAGAATGTGGTAGAAACCATTAATCAGGCGTATCAAACCCAGATAAAGGTAGACCCAGGAATATGTTTGCTAGGACAATTAGAAAAAGAACTGTATACCATGGTGATAAGGATACCCATTAATAGGATGCTATTTATTGCACGAAAACTAATAGCAATGAAATGGTCCAACATATGAGGAATGACGGACACAGGTAAATGATGCACTGCTAATGGCAGGTATATAAGAATAGGGGTTTAGTAAATAAATTTAGTGAAATGTGGAAACCATGGCTGATGTTACCAGGCTTGACACCATTTATTTTGAGATTAGATGGAAGTATAGGGGTTAACAGACTATTTACAGTTACAGAATAGTTAAGGTATGATGATTCAAATAGGTAGGATTGATGAGGGGGGCTTTTTGATGGGAAGGGTTGGGGGTGAGGGAGAGAGAACTTACATATATTAGTGAGGGGTGGGTGCTTCCTTTATTTTTTTTTATTTTTTGTTGCTGTATAGAATGTAATATGTTATTGTTGTATGTATGCTGGTATTGTATTGTGGAATCTTTTTTTCTAAATTGGTTTACATGATGTGCTTGTTATTGGGGAAAAATATTAATAAACAGATATTTAAAAAAAAAAAATTGCTCCGAAGCAAAATGTTTATTACCTTAATTGAATCTGTGCCAGGTTATGAATATTAAAGTACTTATATATTCATAACAAGCAGTAAATGAATTCAAAAACAAGTCCCACTGATCTCTGTAGCTGTTGGCACAGTGGATCAATAAATTTTTCCTTTTCTGTTCTTTCTCCTCTCTACTTTTTAATATTTTTATTTTTTTTTAATTTAAAAAAATAGAAAAATAAACAGTGCAAAAGACAACACTTTCAAAATACAAGAACTTATCCTACCCTTTTAAAAGCCTACTGTTTGCTGAAGTGCGTATTTCTGCGGGAATTTATAAAAACACTAACTTTCCATTACTCAACTTAGGCATATAATCATTAAGCTACAATATAATACACTTATCAAATCCTTATCAGGACCTTGCATTAGGTTGAAAAACACTATTTTCTTAAAGTTGGAGAAATGCATCTTCAATGTTTGTAGCAGTAGCACTAAAGTCATTGAGCAAAGGGTGAGCTAAGTCATCCAGTCATCCAAAGTCATCCTGCGAAGATGCCAAACTGCACCCCCAGGTGGGGCAGGGATTAAAGCTAAAAGCAACACATATAGCACATCAAAAGATTTGTAATTGTTGCAGTATATACCAGTATTACAGTTTACATTTGCGATCTCTGTGATTGGTCATCACGGCAAACACAAGGTGCAAAAATTGATTTACTAAAATTTGGAGAGTGCAAAATCTGGTGCAGCTGTGCATGGTAACCAATCAGCTTATAACTTCAGCCTGTCAAATTAAGCTTTAACAAAAAAAAAACCTCCCCGCATTTTTTTTTTCTTTTTTTTTGGAATGCTGTAGTGATGGCACCCCTGACAAACCCAGACTGGTACACTGGCATTCCAGTTGAGAAGGACTGCCTTAGACAATGTGTCAAGGTGTTTAATGGACTCAAAAACAAAGCTCTTGAGCAAACACATCTACATAGATTACAATAATCGATAACAAGAAAAAAATATTTGCTAGTGTTATTAAAAATAGGAGCTGAAAGAATACGGCCTTCAAAGCTTTAAAAGTGATATTAAGCCTGAAAAAGTGTTGTCTGTAGCAAAGGATTTATATAAACAGCTGGTGAGTATTTAGTTCCAGTGATCATATTTCTCCTATTCTTGAGACCTTGCACAGGCTACCAGGTTTTGCGCTGACTTCAAATTACTCATGCTTACCTATAAGACTCTGCATGGCTAGGCACCCCTTTATCTGTCTGTATTTTTATCATCTTACCCCCCACCTTGTAACTTTTTCTTCTCTAATTTTGGTCACCTGTGTGTCCCGCAAACCCATCAACTTCCTAGTAGACAAGGCCTTCTCCTGTTATGCCCTGAAACTCTGGAATTCTCTTCTAAGAATATCAGAGAGTCACTCATTTTAAACTCTTTTAAATCAAAACTAAAAACTTTTTTCTTTAGACAAGCCTTCACATAACTGTTTCTTTTTTGTGTTTCCCTTGTCTTTGTTTCCTTTGTAAAGTACTTTGAGAAGGCACTATATAAAATAAAGTGGATTAATATTAAAGCAGTTGTAAACCGCTAGTGGTAAAAAAGAAAAAAAAATCCTGAAAGATAATGTCATAATGTGCTAGCAGGCGTTGCCTACTAGCACATTATGAGAAACTTCCCTTAGAACGAAACCCTCCAGCGCAGGCTGACATCTTCCCCCAGTCTTCCTTCCAGGTTCGTGGCCTCCGACTATGGGCTCTGAAGGTCCGGCACTGTAAGTCGGACCTTCAGAGCGCATGCACCGATAATGTCATCGGCTGCACGCACTCTGAATATCTCCTAAACTATGCAAGTGTAGGAGATATTCACAGTACCTACAGGTAAGCTTATTACAGGCTTGCAGGTACAAGTGGTGTAACTGAGTTTACAACCACTTTAAAGTAACAAAGGAGCTAGCACTACTTATTGAAGTTTAGAAATGTGGCTCTAGGAATAGAACGGAAGGGGGCCTGAGGGAACAAGCACAAGGGGAGAAGTCAGTATACAGAGAAGTAATAAGTCTAGAATGAGAGATCATTCAGGGCACAGAGGACAAAAGAAAGGAGACTAGGGGGTGGCCAAAAAGAGGTAAAAAAGAGGTAAAAGGAGTTAATAAAAGACAGCAGCTGTCAGGCTGGGTAGAAAAACAGATGTCCATCTGCAAAAACCACTGTCCAGGTTAGTGGAAAGGCAGGCATTGCCTATCAATAACTTCCTGTGTCCCCCAACCTGCACAAGCCTTGCCCACTCTGCTAGCACAACACCATTGCTAAGTGAAAAGTATGGCAAGAGCTTAGCAGCCGGCTGTCTCCTGCAATACATCAGGCAATGTATTTTTACTCCAGCTTTAGCAGGACCATATTCCCCCCTCCCACATTAAATCACTGCACCTGGGGAAGCTGCCTCTCCTGCTTCCCCCCTTGTCCAGGAGAATAACTTAAGCAACTTAGCTACAAAGGTCAGTGAGGGTTCATTGTAAGGCTCATTTACTGCCTGTTAAGAACCTGTAAATGCTTGAAGCTATTCATAGCCTGGCCATAGATTCACTCTAAAATGGCTTTTAAACAGCACATCATTCATAAAGCATTGTGGTAAGTTGAGGAAGCACAGTGGGAAAAAAAAGCCATCACTGTGCTGCTTTTTCTTTCACTGTTCAGTCACAGGCTAGAGGCAGGAACATGACAGCCTGCGCTCAGAAGAAGTGGGCTGAATGATGTTGACCACCGTTCAACCAAGAAAACTGTGGACATCTTGTGGTAGAAAATAAAAACTCCATGGGGATGTCTGTGACTTGAAGGTGAGTTTTGCAGCAAAAGCTGTTTTTGTATTTTAATTTTTTAATAATCTGTTCATATTTTTATTTCTTAAATTTTGACTGGGGTTCTGTTATAAAAGAAAATTATGAATAAATCAAAACTAAACCAATCACGTTTGTTTACACTGTAATTTGTTTTTAATAAACCATATATACAGTAAGGTGTCTACATTCTAAAGGAATCCTGCTCCCTGGCAATCATGCTGATCCAATCGTTCCAATACTATTTCCAAAACCAGTTCTCTGGCAATCATGCTGATCCAATCGTTCCAACACTATTTAAGTCACTGGCCTGGAAAAAGGTATGTATAACTGGTGGCTTGAGTTTTTTTTTTTGGCATCACCTGTGGGATACTTTTTTATTTATCTTTGACACAACAGCCATAAACAGTCAGACAGATTGAGTTTTTAGAAAGAATTCAGCAGTGGCAACCTCCATATTTCTGTCAGTACAGGTTTCCTCTAAGGAACAAATCTAATTGATGCAATATATTCAAATCACAGCTGGAATAAATATCTCCTTGTGGGTATACATAACTGTCCTTGTGGGCTGACACGTTTCTTAGCATATAATAATACTGAATCGTTCTTACAATCATATTCTGTTGCAGAGCTGCTCAGTTTCCATAAAAAAAGACAGAATAAATCTTACTTCCGTTTTCCCTCCATACCTCCTCTTCCATTCCATGGGATGGTTTAGAGAAGCATATCATTTTATGCCAGATCTGTCAGCCTGCTTCTTTCAAACATTCAATATGACTAAAGCTGTACTCCAGGCAGATAAAGAAAATGCACACAGATATATATATATATTCATTAAAAAGATCATTAGGTTTATTTTTTAAAGTAACTAATTTGGGTACCTGAATGTTAACTGATAATAGATGTTTGGAATGCATTGTACAGCAGTGTTCTGACTGGGAGAAGGGAAGCACCACAGGAAATCAGTCAGTTGCACTGCATTGGTGCTAACAAAGAACATGCTGCTAAGAAATGAGAGAGTAGAGTGGCAGTGAGATAAGCTCATTAGTCTGCTGCTTCTCCTTCATTGTCCAATCACACACTGGAGGCAGTATTAATTAAAGTACTGTATATCTAAAGGCAATTGTTTTTTTGTTTTGAACAGAGTGGAGATTGATTATAAGACCTGTTTTTTTGCAACCTCTGTCCCATTAGGGAGATTTAACCTCTCTATTTGCTATGTTCACTGTTATGTTCAAAAGTTAAAGTAAAAGAACATCCCAAATTTTGGGTTGTCCCCAGAACAGTAATAGAGTGCAAATATTGCAATAGGGAGACTAGTTTTGGTTACCTGGGAAGCCCCAATTTACTCCCTCAATTTTCAGGGATTTCCTCTCACTTTCTGTTTTGGCTATGGGGAAGTGAAGGTAAATCTGCCCGATGGGACACAGGGGCAACCCCCCCCCCCCCCTCGACAGGGGTTAAAACCCTCCCTTACTCTGTCCAAAATTAAGAAAGTTTTGCCTTTAGTTCTACTTTAAATGTCAAGACTCAAGGGCTGCTGTGCTATCTGGTTTCATTTAGTGGATATCATCAATTAATAGACAGAAAA
Organism: Lithobates clamitans; assembly: GCA_037952925.1. Lineage (NCBI taxonomy): Eukaryota > Metazoa > Chordata > Amphibia > Anura > Ranidae > Lithobates > Lithobates clamitans. Next base: position 4,308,974 of record JBBGZY010000305.1, on the reverse strand, counting down.
TACAAATTCTATGGAAGGTAAACAGCTATGTATTTCATCTTTTTATTTAGCTGATTATACCTACAAAGTCTTGGCGGGGCCTGTAGCTTATGCATGTATTTGGAAATGTGTGCAGACTGAACCCCTGTTTTTAACGCATACTGTTAGACAGGTTGATTTGGTGGTCTGCGGGCTTGTTCGGTAAGTAGGCTTGGAATTTTTCCTTGGATTTATCCTTTGCCTTGTTTATATCTATTTGCCCTCCAATGCTGCTTACTGTAATGGCCAGTCATAGGTGGGTGTAGTGGACCCCTTTTTTGCAACAATGTTATATTGTTCAGGCAATGCACTGACACCTTTGCAGCCATTGTGTGATTTGCTGGGTGCTCAGTGTGCACCTGTACTTTTAAGAAGGGATGGGCTCCCTTCAGTCCATCTGCCCTCCACCTACTCATCAGAATGCATATGCTTCCATTGTGGAGTCACTCATCAGTCAGTGATAGAAACTACAGATACCAGGGTGCCTTGGCGGGGCCTGTAGATTACGCATGTATTTGCAAATGTGTGCAGACTAAACCCCTGTTTTTAACGCATACTGTTAGACAAGTTGATTTGGTTGTCCATGGGCTGGTTGGTAAGTAGACTTGGAATTTTTCCTTGGATTTATCCTTGGCCTTGTTTATATACCTACAAAGTGCCAGTGCATAAATAAATATGTCAACATTTTTTTATCAAAAACGTTAGAGACTGGTGTTGGCCAATGGCCAGTAAAGTGCTAGTGCAAAAAAAGTTAAACCGGATATGCACATATCATAAGTCACCTATCGTCATCTATTTTACTTGTGATTGGGACTTTTGATATATGTATATCCTGTTTAACTTTTTTGCAATAGCGCATTAATGACTATCACTAGTATCTAATGTTTTTGATTTTTTTTTTACGTATTTATTTATGCACAGGCACTTTGTAAGTATTATCATTTTAAATAATTGTTTGTTATTTTTACACCTATCAATATTGGTTGGTTCAGCTCTCACATGATTTTGATATATTATCCCTGCACATTTTTTTGGTTTATATTGTGACACAGTTTTGTGCTAGCAGCGCTCTCTTCTATCACATTTTGTGGCCTTCAGCATGGGAGTTTCTTTTCTTATATATATCTAATTGCCTGGACTTCAAGTGGAGCTCCACCCAAAAGGGGAAGTTCCACTTTAAGACAACTTAATGGGACATTTTGGAGAGAGGAGCGAGTATCTAGTTTTCACATGTACCCGCTCCCACTTCCACTCGGATCGTCTAGGTCAGTGGTTCTCGACTCCTGTCCTCAGGACCCACCAACAGGCCAGATTTTAAGTATTATCTTGGGGAGATGCAGACTAGAATATTGCAATCACTGAGCAGCAAATGATATCACCTGTGATGTATTTCAGTTATCTTGCAAACCTGGCCTGTTAGTGGGTCCTGAGGACAGGAGTTGAGAACCACTGGCCTAGGTGAACCGAGCGGAAGTTCTTATTTCCCCCTCCCCTCCCGCAGTCTTCTGAGACACGTCACAGGTCTCAAAAGACTAGGAGACCATTCATAAAGGGCAGTATGACTCCCATATTTGCAGTGAGCAGCTGGCTGTGAAGCCAAATTTCGCATAGCCGGCTGTCCACAATTAGGATGCAAGCGCAGAGAACCCAGAGGCTAGTGAAGAACTAATCCGGGTGAGGACTGCGCTGGATCGTTGGACAGGTAAGTGTCCATTTATTAAAAGCCAGCAGCTACAGGATTTGAAACTGCTGGCTTTTGATTTTTTTTACAGACTGGATAACCACTTTTAGGCAAAAGTGCATTAGCTTACGTAACCATAGCCAAAGTATTTGACGTGGTTCCATCTTCACTGGTATAAGTAAATATCTGTCTAATAAATTAACACACTGACCCTAATTAAGAAAATCATTTTCACTTTCAAAGTAAATTTTCATTTATCTTAGTGAATCAGGTGAAGCAAATTGAAACTTCCCCTTGCAAAGTGCAAATTTACCGTGAAAGTAATGGCCCGTACACACGATCCGAATATCGTACGACCGATCGCATGACCGATTTCGCTTAATAGTCGGTAGTAGAAATTGAATATCTAAATAAAGTCACGAAAATTCTCGTACAACAGAAAAAAAATCGGAAGTGATGTCATATGTTGTAATGTATTTGTATTGAATTTTCGGACGACAACAATACTGACTAACCGAAAATCGTACAATCTGGAATTGTACATGGAAAATTTTCATGCATGCCCAATGGAATAAGATCAGATGAATGGTCGTGATCGGCTGTCGAAAGTAGTGTACACACGATCCGAAAATCGTAGGTCCTTCCTTGGACGACCGTTTTTGTACGATATTCGGTTCATGTGTATGGGCCATTAGAATGCCCTAACCCCTTTAATAAATAAGTTATGACTTAATTTTGTGATAAAAGTGACTGCATAAAAAAAAAATCCAGAACAATATTTTGTTTGGTTCAGGTGACATGCTGTGAGTGATTAAATAGAATTCACCTCTGTATGCTACCCCCCTCTACTGTTGGTATCGAGCCCTTTGCTAAAGACTTCCAAAAACAGTAATTTCACCAGCCATTACTGAATTTATTTAAAAGAAAAATAAATTTCTAGGGCTCAATTCAAAATGCTCTAATGTATTTGTTGCTTTTGAAAACAATAATTATTTTTAGCATGGAGAAATAAATATTTAGTTCACAAATGTTATAAAAAAAAAAGTCAAATAATGCATGCATTCAATCAATTTTTATTTTGGAGATTCGTTGCTCATTTTAGCTGGGAAGATTCAATCACAAAGGAAAACCTCAGATTTTTCACCCGTTATACTGACAAACAAATATCTCACAGCTGAAGCTGTCATTATTTTATCTTTTAGGTTAACTTTGAGAGAGAAAACTCTGTGCTGTGTGCAGGAAGAGTTTAACATCAGAGGGGATATATTGAGTCATTTCAGCACATATTAATTAAATTGCGTATGACACTAATGGCAAATTCATTAAGGTGGTTATAAGTGATACAAGTCAATAATTGCATTGTCAGTCAACAGACATAAATAATGACACTTGTGGCAAAAATTCATATTTACATTGGTGGCCAGTACAAACAAATTGTTTTACCGATGATTTACTGTCAATACAATTAATTCAATTGGTGATCAATGGTCATCGACATTAAATAATGGCATCAGTGGTCAGCAGACATAAACAATTATGCTGCTAATCAACAGAGAGTGCATTTTAATAATCTCATTAGTGATCAGTGGTCAGTGACATATAATAACTGCTATGGTGGCCACTGGATATAAATAATTAAGCAAAGCAACAACAGTCAGTGCAGTTCATTAATTGTTTTGCTGGTGATCAATGGCTTAAATTACAGGTAAATTGGCGATCGTTAGAGAGTAAGGCTGAATTCACAGTGCTGCCGGATGCGGCTCGCAGCAGGGGGTCCGGTGCGTCCCTGTTCTCCATTTCAAGGACTAATCAGGGACAAATTTTTGCCTGAATTCAGCCCTGAAATGGAGCCAAAGATGCACAGGACCCCTGTGCAATCCGCTTCGAAACCGCCCTGAAGATATGTGAACCGATTCCATAGAGAGCCGGTCCCATTTTCCTGTCATATGAATTGGATGCGTTAAACCCTGTATCCAATTCGCTTTAGTATGAGCCCAGCCTAAAGGTCAGTGGGGATTAATAATATTGGTGGCCAACAAAGATCATTAACAGTGACAAATCTGCTTGGGTTTGATTCGCAGGGACATTAGTGATCAGTGGTCAGTGACATGTAATAACTGCTGTGGTGGCCAGTGGATATAAATAATTATGCAAAGCGTCAGTCAGTGCAGTTCATTAATTGTTTTGCTGGTGATCAATGGCTAAAATTACAGGTACATTAACGATCATTAGAGAGTAAGGCTGGGTTCACACTGCTGCCTGATGCGACTCTCAGCAGGAGTCTGGTGCGTCCCTGTTCTCCATTTCAGGGACAAATCAGGGCCACATTTTTGCCTGAATTCGGCCCTGAAATGGAGCCAAAGATGCACAGGACCCCAGTACATTCTGCTCTGCAGCCACCCTAGAGATATGTGACCCAGCTCCATAGAGAGCTGGTCACAATCTCCTGTCATGTGAATTGGATGCAGGGAAACCCGCATCCAATTAGCACTAGTATGAGCCCAGCCTAAAAGTCAGTGGGGATTAATAATATTGGTGGTCAACAAAGATTAATAATTAAATTGGTGGTCAACAGCGACAAATCTGCTTGGATTTGATTTGCAGGGACGTCAATAGGGAGCAAATCTTGAAAATATTTTTTTTTCTTAATTTTCAAGACTAAAAGGCAAGTGGTTGTCAAACAAAGGACATAGGGAGCTGGGCACTGCCAGGGGGGATATGTACCAATGCAAAAAAATAGAAATCCTTGTCAACAAAGAGCAGCTCTTATAATTAAATATAACTTTAATAAGGCTTAAAGTGAAATATTAAAATGCACAATTCCTTTAAATAACAAGCTTGGTTGATGTCCTAAACCTGACTGTGAAGTGGCATGTCTGTAGGATTTACTAAAGCAGAGATAACATTTATACAGAAAAAAATACCATTTGTCACTAACACTTCATTCACAAGGGTGCATAGAATGCACCTTCATGCAGAGGTTTACACACCCAAGGACTGGCAGGTGTTCCATGCAGTCACGGGTTAGATGACAAGTCAATGACACAGTGAGAGACACAGTCCCTGAATTTCATAAAGACTGGAGCAGGCAGAGTTTGTGAAAGTGTCTCTCATGCATTCTAAAAGTGGTGAAGAATGTGGAAAATTCATGTACCTGTCTAAAACTTTGCTTCATGCTGTGCCACTTATAGAATGCACAGGAGGCACTTTTGCAAAATCTGTCTGAGACAGTTTTTCTCTATACACCAAAAGAGAGTTGGTCTTCATTAGCTCTACTTATACATTTGGCACATTCAATGAGACACAATGTAAAAGTGTTGCATATTAGAAGTACCTGAATTTGGTGCACGGGTGCGCTGTCAGAACCAAAGGTTTTGCAACTGCTCCATGAATTTGACACAATACATTAACAAGAGGGATTAAGGCCAGAGAAGCGGTGAAACAGTTTTATTTAATCCCCCCCCCCTACACACACACACACTGGCTGTGTGGATCTTAATACACATGCCAGTGTTTACACCTGTACAAGGACTGATACACATCTCTGGATGCGAATTATCCCTGTACAGAAGTAAACACTGGCATGTGGATTAGGATCCATACAGCTGTTGCATCTCTCAGCATATCATTGCTTTTGACAGGCTGGCTGCATAAAGCACCTGTCATGCCCTGGGCACATACATACAACCCTCCACACAGAGGCTACGTCAAATCAGTATCTTTTAGGTAGACTTAACAAAAAAAAGACATTATTAGCGTCAGTGTGTTTCAGTAGGATAAAAAAACATAAAAACAAAATGCGCGCTATTGTTTCTTGGCCCTACTATGGGTACAAACAACAACTAATGTACACATATGTAATATTACATTAAGTAGTTGCAATGATATGTACAGTTTTACTGACACATGCCAGGTTTGTAAAACTGTGTTCAGGCATTAAACAGTCTCTGGAGGTAAGTTCCTTACCCCTGAATGACCTCCGCACTCTATAGGCTGGCTTCCACTGGTTCCCTCTGCACATTTTTAAGGTATTGCAGTACCATTAACCCAGGTATAGGCTACAAGTGTAATTTTCAATGCTTACTTTATCCCTTGTAGGGACAGAGTGGACACCAGGCTTCCAAACCCATGCTGCCTAAACAGTCCCCACAGCGGTTTTGAACACAACATTCGTTTTTCCTTATTCCAGCACAGAATTTAAAAAAGTATAAACAGTATAAGGTGTAAACATGTTCCTACCTTTCCCCGCGTATGTGGTAACACATTCGGAACACCTGTCATTCCCAAAGTGGTACAAGTCATTACTCTTAGAAAGTAACCCAGTGCCTAATTAGTTCCCAATGAATAGGTTAATTATTGTCCTGGCTATTGCTTCTGCTATTCACTTCATAAAAAGCTACTCAGAACTCGTGACAGCCTAATTTATTACCCTTTGTAATGCTAGACATGCTAGAATCCAATGTTCAGAATCAGCCTTAAAAAAATATATAACACCAGGTAATGTGCTGGACAGGAGGCCATAAAATAAAATAAGTGGAGATAGCATGCAGACCGGTTCCAGTTACTGGTACTGTTATTGCCACTGGCCATGCATTCTAACAGTTGCTCATTTGTTGGCTACTTTTTTAATTTGTGGGTGAGAGCAGGTGACGTTCCATAAACACATACTGTATATTCCTGCTATGTACTCAGGTTTTTTTTTGTCAAGGTTAAAGAAAAACTCTACTTTTGTTGAGAAAAAAACATTCCCCTCTGGGTGATCTATGTATATTGCAAGAATCTTAACAAACTTTGTTGCAGATTCCTACCTTTTGTTATTCTCAAGAAATAGCTGTGTGTTTGTCTGTGTCCAGAAAGGACATTTTTTTGGTTTATATTGTTACACTTTGTCTGAGTTTTGTGCTGGCAGCTTGTCTTCTATCACATTTTGTGGCCTTTAGCATGGGAGCTTCTTTTCTTTTATATAGCTGATTGCTTGGACTTAAAGTGGAGCTCCACCCAAAAGGGGAAGTTACGCCTTAAGACATCCTCCCCCCTTCTTCTGCCTAACTTAATGTGTCATTTTGGAGGGAGGAGCAAGTACCTAGTTTTGACATGTATCCGCTTCCACTTCCACTGGGATTGTCTAGGCGATCCGAGCGGAAGTTCTTCTCTTCCCTCTCCCTTCCCGCAGTCTTCTGGGACACAGAAGACTAGGAGAGCATTCATAAAGCGCAGCATGACTGCGCAGTAAGCAGCTGGCTGTGAAGCCGAAAGTCACATAGCCAGCTGCCCACAGTTGGGATGCAAGTGCTGAGAACCCGGAGGCTAGTGAAGAACTAACCCAGGTGAGGACTGCGCTGGATTGTTGGACAGGTAAATGTCCATTTATTAAAAGTCAGCAGCTACAGGATTTGATTTTTTTTTAAAGACTGGATAACCACTTTAAGGCAAATGTGCATTTTCTTACGTAACCATAGCCAAAATATTTGACGTGGTTCCATCTTCACTGGTATAAGTAAATATCTGTCTAATAAATTAACACACTGACCCTAATTAAAAAAATAATTTTTACTTTCAAAGTGAATTTTCACTTATCTTAGTGAATCAGGTGAAGCAAAATGAAACTTCCCTTTGCAAAGTGCAAATTTACTTTAACCACTTAAGCCCCGGACCATTTGGCTGACCAAAGACCAGAGCGTTTTTTGCGATTCGGCACTGTGTCGTTTTAACTGACAATTGCGCGGTCGTACGACGTGGTTCCCAAACAAAATTGGAGTCCTTTTTTCCCCACAAATAGCGCTTTCTTTTAGTGGTATTTGATCACCTCTGCGGTTTTAATTTTTTGCGCTATAAACAAAAAAAGAGCGTCAATTTTGAAAAAAACACATTATTTTTACTTTCTGCTATAATAAATATTCCCAAAAACTATATAAAAAAATGTTATTCCTCAGTTTAGACCGATACGTATTCTTCTACATATTTTTGGTAAAAAAATCACAATAAGCGTTTATTGATTACCGTATTTATCGGCGTATAACACGCACCGGCGTATAACACGCACCCCAATTTAGGAGGGAATTTTAAGGAAAAAAAACTTTTAGGAGGGAAGTTGAAGGGAAAAAAACTTACATTTAAATGTCCTTCATTGCAGCCTTGTCAGTGCAGCCTTGTCAGTGCAGCCTTGTCAGTGCAGCCTTCCCCAGTGCAGCCTTCCCCAGTGCAGCCTTGTCAGTGCAGCCTTGTCAGTGCAGCCATGTCAGTGCAGCCATGTCAGTGCAGCCTTGTCAGTGCAGCCTTGTCAGTGCAGCCATGTCAGTGCAGCCTTGTCAGTGCAGCCTTCCCCAGTGCAGCCTTCCCCAGTGCAGCCTTCCCCAGTGCAGCTTTACCCAGTGGAGCCTTGTCAGTGCAGCCATGTCAGTGCAGCCTTGTCAGTGCAGCCTTGTCAGTGCAGCCTTCCCCAGTGCAGCCTTGTCAGTGCAGCCTTCTCCAGTGGAGCCTTCCCCAGTGGAGCCTTCCCCAATGGAGCCTTCCCCAGTGCAGCCTTGCCCCAGTGCAGCCTGGGATCCCCTGTCCCTGCTGTCACATCTTCAAAATCGCGGACCGCGATTTGAAAATGGCGCCGCCGGCGCCGAAGTACACAGAGCCGGTCCTCGGCTCTTTCCGGCGGCTCTCGTTTACTTTCGGCTCCACTCGTAGTCCCGAGCGGAGCTATCCGAACCTACTCGGATAGCTCCGCTCCGGACTACGAGTGAAACCGAAAGTAAACGAGAGCCGCCGGAAAGAGCCGAGGACCGGCTCTGTGTACTTCGGCGCCGGCGGCGCCATTTTCAAATCGCGGTCCGCGATTTTGAACAAGTGACAGCTCGGATCGCAGGGGGATCGGCGTATAACACGCACCTGCAACTTTCCCCTGATTTTAAGGGGAAAAAAGTGCGTGTTATACGCCGATAAATACGGTAGTTTGCGCAAAAGTTGTAGCATCTACAAAATAGGGGATAGTTTTATGGTATTTTTATCCATTTTTTTTTTATTAGTAATGGCGGCGATCTGCAATTTTTATCATGACTGCGACATTATGGCGGACAGATTGGACACTTTTGGCGCTATTTTGAAACCATTCACATTTATACAGTGATCAGTGCGATTAAAAATGCATTGATTACTGTGTAAATGTGACTAGCAGTGAAGGGTTTAACCAGGAGGGGGCACTGCAGGGGTTAAGTGTGTCCTAGGGAGTGATTCTAACTGTGGGGGGGAGGGGCTACATGTGACACGACAATTACAGGGAGCTGTGATCAGTGTCCTGTCACTAGGCAGAACGAGGAAATGCTTATTTACATCAGCATTTCCCCATTCTTCCTCTCCGTGAGATGATTGCGGGGATATCGTGTCCGTGGGACCCGCGATCACACTCACGGAGCTAGCGTCAGGGTCGTGCGTGCGCCACCGATGGCATATTTAAAGGGACGTACCTGTGCGCCCATTTGCCGGTCTCTGCCATTCTGCTGACGTATATGTACATGCGGCGGTCATCAAGCGGTTAAAGGAAGAATGCCCTAACTCCTTTAATAAATAAGTTATGACTTCATTTTGTGATAAAAGTGACCGTATAAAAAAAAAAATATTTTGGTTGGTTCAGGTGATATGCTGTGAATGATTAAATAGAATTAAACTCTGTACTCTACCCCCCTCTACTGCTGGTATCAAGCCCTTTGCTAAAGACTTCCAAAAACTGTAATTTCACCAGCCATTACTGAATTTATTTAAAAGAAAAATCAATTTCTAGGGCTCAATTCAAAATGCTCTAATGTATTTGTTGCTTAAAAAAAAATAATTATTTTCAGCATGAAGAAATAAATAAATCTTTAGTTCACAAATGTTAAAAAAAAGTCAAATAATGCATGCATTAAATTAATCTTTATTTTGGAGATTTGTTGCTCATTTTAGCTGGGAAGATAGAGGTGTCCGTTTATGAAGCAGTGAAATCTATTCACTGCTTCATTCTCTGGCATTCACAGTGAAGATCGTTCTCCTCTGTGTGCCAGTTTATGAAGCTTTGTAGAGCGCTTCACCTTTGGAGGAATGAAGTGATCTACAAACGCTTCAAACAGTGGAGAACGGCCCCTGATACTGGAATCTCGCGGGATTTTAGTACCAGATATTCACTGAAACACCGAGATGTCCGTTTATTAAGCAGTGATAAATTATCACCGCTCAATACACGGACAGACGGCGTGGATTAATGTTAATAAAATAATGAGTCCCCCTACATTATATACATATGTTTACACACACACACATTATATATACATGTATATACACACACATTATATATATACATATACACATTATATATATATATATGTATACACATAAATATGACAGGGGGACATGCTTACAGTGTTGGGGGGTCTGAACGAGGCATAAGGAAGTTAAAAATCTTCTTCCTTCCCCCTCAGATCCCCCCAGATTTCCTCTTCACTCCCCGATTCACCACCTCTGAGCTGGTGAACCTGGGACTGTGAATTCTGACACAGATCGCCAGTGAAGCGGTGAGATCACAGCTTCATAAACTGGCCGTTACTGTGTCATTCAATGAGGAATCTCCATGTGTAGAGATAATCAGCGGGAGAACAAGTTCAAACATGTTCTCCCCCGATTATCACTGTTTCATAAACTGTTTATGGACTGTGATCAGCGGCGATCCTCGGGATCACCGCTGATCACTGCTTCATAAACGGACACCTCAATCACAAAGGAAAACCTCTCATTTTTCACCTGTTATACTGACAAACAAATATCTCACAGCTGAAACTGTCATTATTTTATCTTTTAGGTCAACTTTGAGAGAGAAAACTCTGTGCTGTCTGCAGGAAGATTTTAACATCTGAGAGGATATCTTGAGCCGTTTCAGCACATATTACTTAACATTAAGTATGACACTAATGGCAAATTTATTAAGGTGGTTATAAGTCGTACAAGTCAATAATTACATTGTCAGTCAACAGACATAAATAATGACACTTCTAGCAAAAATTCAGTACGGGTAATTATTTACAGTGGTGATCATTAGTCAGTGGAATTTAATAATTACTTTGGTGGCCAGTACAAACAAATTGTTTTACCGATGGTCAACTGTCAATACAGTTAATTAAATTGGTGATCAATGGCCATCGACATTTAATAATTGCATTGGTGGTCAGCAGACATAAACAATTATGCTGCTAATCAACAGAGAGTGCATTTTAATAATCTCATTAGTGATCAGTGGTCAGTGACATGTAATAACTGCTATGGTGGCCAGTGGATATAAATAATTATGCAAAGCGTCAGTCAGTGCAGTTCATTAATTGTTTTGCTGGTGATCAATGGCTAAAATTACAGGTACATTAACGATCATTAGAGAGTAAGGCTGGGTTCACACTGCTGCCTGATGCGACTCTCAGCAGCAGTCTGGTGCGTCCCTGTTCTCCGTTTCAGGGACAAATCAGGGCCACATTTTTGCCTGAATTCGGCCCTGAAATGGAGCCAAAGATGCACAGGACCCCAGTACATTCTGCTCTACAGCCACCCTAGAGATATGTGACCCAGCTCCATAGAGAGCTGGTCACAATCTCCTGTCATGTGAATTGGATGCAGGGAAACCCGCATCCAATTAGCACTAGTATGAGCCCAGCCTAAAAGTCAGTGGGGATTAATAATATTGGTGGTCAACAAAGATTAATAATTAAATTGGTGGTCAACAGCGACAAATCTGCTTGGATTTGATTTGCAGGGACGTCAATAGGGAGCAAATCTTGAAAATATTTTCTCTTAATTTTCAAGACTAATAGGTAAGTGATTGTCAAACAAAGGGCATGGGGAGTTGAGCACTGCCAGGGGGGATATGTACCAATGCAAAAATAGAAATTCTTGTCAACAAAGAACAGCTATTTTAATAAGGCTTAAAGTGAAACATTAAAATGCACAATTCCTTTAAATAACAAGCTTGGTTGATGTCCTAAACCTGCCTGTGAAGTGGCATGTCTGTAGGATTTACTAAAGCAGAGGTAACATTTATATAGGAAAACATATCATTTGTCACTAACACTTCATTCACATGGGTGCATAGAATGCACCTTCATGCAGAGGTTTGCGTTTACACACCCAAGGACTGGCAGGTGTTCCATTAAGTCACGGGCAGATGACAAGTCAATGACACAATGAGAGACACAGTCCCTGGAATTCATAAAGACTGGAGCAGGCAGAATTTGTGAAAGTGTCTCTCATGAGTTCTAAAAGTGGTGAAGAATGTGGAAGATTCATGTACCCGTCGAAAACTTGTACTTGACTTTGCTTCATGCTGTGCCACTTATAGAATGCACGAGAGGAACTTTTGCAAAATCTGTCTGTTTTTCTATACACCAAAAGAGTTGGTCTTTATTAGCTCCACTTTTACACTTGGGACATTCAATGAGACACAATGTAAAAGTGTTCAATATTATAAGTACCTGAACTTTGTGCATGAGTGTGCTGTCAGAACCACAAGTTTTACAACTGCTCCATGAATTTGACACAATATATTAACAAGAGGGATTAACGCCAGAGAAGCGGTGCAACAGTTTTATTGAATTCCCCCCCAGTGGCTGTATGGATCTTAATCCAAATGCCACTGTTTACACCTGTACAAGGACTGATACACATCTCTGGATGCAGATTATCCCTGTACAGAAGTAAACACTGGCATGTGGATTAGGATCCATACAGCTGTTTCATCTCTCAGCATATTATTGCTTTTGACAGGCTGGCTGCATGAAGCACCTGTCATGCCCTGGGCACATACATACAAACCTCCACACAGAGGTTAGGTCAGATCAGTATCTTTTAGGAAGACTTAACAAAAAATAAGACGTTACTAGTGTCAATGTGTTTCAGTAGGATAAAAAAAAAACAGAAACAAAATGTGCGCTATTGTTTCTTGGCCCTACTATGGGTACAAACAACAGCTAATGTACGCATATGTAATATTACACTAAGTAGTTAAATGATATGTACAGTTTTACTGACACATGCCAGATTTGCAAAACTCAGTAAAGGCATTAAGATTTGTTTTACCTTCGGGCATTAAACAATCTCAGGAGGTAAGTTCCTTACTCCAGGATGACCTCCGCACTCTATAGGCTGGCTTCCACTGGTTCCCTCTACACATTTTTAAGGTATTGCCGTACCATTAACCCAGGTATAGGCTACAAGTGTAATTTTCAATCCTTACTTTATCCCTTGTAGGGACAGAGTGGACACCAGGCTTCCAAACTCATGCTGCCTACACAATCCCAACATCGGTTTTGAACACATGTCACTCACTTTTTCTCATTCCAGCACAGAATTAAAAAATATATAAACAGTATAAGGTATAAACATGTTCCTACCTTTTCCCACGTATGTGGTAACACATTCAGAACACCTGTCATTTCCAAAGTGGAACAAGACATTACTCTTATGCCCTGTACACACGATGGGATTTTCCGATGGAAAATGTGTGATAGGACCTTGTTGTCGGAAATTCCGACCGTGTGTAGGCTCCATCACACATTTTCCATAGGAATTTCCGACACACAAAGTTTGAGAGCTTGCTATAAAATTTTCGGACAACAAAATCCACCACGCATGCTCAGAATAAATTAAGAGATGAAAGCTATTGGCTACTGCCCCGTTTATAGTCCCGACGTACGTGTTTTACCTCACCACGTTCAGAACAATCGTATTTTCCGACAATTTTGTGTGACCGTGTGTATGCAAGACAAGTTTAAGCCAACATCCGTCGGAAAAAATCCATGGATTTTGTTGTCGGAATGGAAAAAGTCAGATGGAGCCCACACACGGTCGGAATTTCCGACAACATGCTCCGATCGCACATTTTCCGTTGGAAAATCCGACCGTGTGTACGGGGCATAACAATGTTGCAGTTAAAATCAGGCAAAATAGAAAGACAAACAAAGTGCGGCGTTCTGAATGCCCTCTCACGTCTCCTCCTAGTGCATGTCTGACTCCGGCCACTCCCTACGCGTTACGACATGTCACGTGTCTTCATCTGGGGACCGCAACATTGTAAGAGTTCACTTCGTTGACATTTAATAAACATACCCACATTTTAAACATATTGCACTAGTGGAGGCTTCTCTCTCTCTTGCTTCCCCCTTACATGCTGTGGTGACACCGGATTAACCCATGACATATATGTGGAGGACCATGAAGGGGAGAAATATCCATGAGCACATCCGCAGTCTTCATTAACCCATTAGGATCCGGATAGAAGTATGTGGTTTACACCCATTATCTGTTGATGCGAGATACTACACAGTTGTAAGGTGAGAGTTTTGTGAGACCACATCTGATGAGAGGATTCATGGAATTCAACATGAATATCATCTTTCATCAACTTTAATCTACACCACCTAGTCACTCATCTGGATTTATTATCTATTTCCTTGTGTACCTGGAGGATTATACACACTTTAATTATTTATTTAATTCACATATTTGGACTATTCACCATCTTTGGCCATCTATTGACTTTTTGGAGGAGATTTTCACTGTCTTTTACACCATTTCTACTTATGGAGAATTTATTTTATGTTTGAAGTGATTGTTATCACATTTTACATCATCTTTACACAGCACGCTATTTAGTGATATTTTATTCTTATTCCCTTTTTTGTTTCATGTGCACATGTTTTAATATCCAGGTTGCACAGTGACACTTTATATCACCATTTTATTCATTCATTTATTCATTTGGTTGATTTTTTTCTTCACGGTTTTAGTGATATTTATGCACGAGATCACCTTCATTTTACAGAACTCCACTTTTGTTGAGAAAAAAAATTCTCCTCTAGGTGATCTAAGTATATTGCAAGAATCTTAACAAACTTTGTTGCAGATTCCTACCTTTTGCTACTCTCAAGAAATAGCCGTGTGTTTGTCTGTGTCCATCAATGAATGTGAATAGGAGTGACTTTTTCATTATTAGTCAGCTGCTGCATTGCAAGGTTCTCATGAGGAAAGTAACAGGATGTGATTCCCTTTAGACACAATTAACCCTTTGGGAGTATCCCACCAAAAATGTAATTTGTATCTCAGTGCAGAGTTCTGGAAAAATCAGTGAGCCAATCACACAAGCACATTTCTAGGGGGCATTCCATACACTATTTGTGTACAGAACACCTCCAAGTTGCCAAATTGCATTGCTATTTTACAGAAACTTACAGTGCTGCAGATTGAAAAGGAAAGGTCATTTATTTAATAAAGTTGTATTATAATATAGCTGGTGTTGCGATTGTATATGTTACATTATTATTTTTTTTTTATATGTTTTCCCATGAAAGTGGAATTACCCTTTAAGGCCAGGTTTAGGCTACCCATAAACATTGAATAGCTACCTGAAGAAAGATCTTCTGTACAAAAGAACATTTGCAGACAAAAGACACCAAACACATAGGTTTGCAGGGATATAATTTTTCAGACTATTTGGTAGCTTTGTGATGTATGTGGGCAGCAAGATTTTTAGGAGCAATTGAAGAAAATCTGTTTCTTTTTCACATTTATTCTCAGTATTCTTCTGAGCAATTAACATATATTAAAGTAGTATTTTTTAACACGGTTTACCATAATAAAACCAAATCTGTCTCTGAATCAAAAATTGAAATAAAATCAGTGTACCGTATATACTCGAGTATAAGTCGTTCCGAGTATAAGTCGAGGCCCTAATTTACTACAAAAAAATGGGAAAAACTTATTGACCCGAGTATAAGACGAGGGTGAGAAATGCACAGCTACTGTAAGTGGAAAAGAGGGTCAACAATGCCCATTTGCAGCATCACTGTGCCCATTTGCATGCCTCACTGTGCCTATTTGCAGCCATAGGTCCCCTGAACTTCAAACTCGGTAGTTGAGGGTTACTAGATGCCCCCTAGCTGCAGCCAAAATTTGGGGTCTCTGAACCCAAAGGGTCCTGAAATGACATTGCTGCAGATGGGCACAGTTGACCGAATTTGGGGCCCCGTATCTCGGGGCAATTTAGTGCTAAGAACCCCAAATTTGGTGTGCAAACCCAGTGGAATTAGCACCATAAAATTTCCAAAGCTGGGGTTTCTAGCACCAAGTGGCCCCGAGATACAGGGCCCCAAAAATCAGTTCAGAAAATGTCAAGCACTTTTCTGCAGCAGAGAATGACATTTTCCGAACCGTTTTTGGGGCCCCGTATCTCAGGGCCACTTGGTGCTAGGAACTTTATCTTTGGATATGTTATGATACCGGTACCACTGGGTTTGCACACCAAATTTGGGGTTCCTAGCACTAAGTGGCCCTGAGATATGGGGCCCCAAAATCGGTTCAGAAAATGTCAAGCACTTTTCTTCAGCAGAGAATGACATTTTCCGAACCGACTTTGGGGCCCCGTATCTCGGGGCCACTTAGTGCTAGGAACTTCATCTTTGGATATGTTATGGTACCAGTACCACTGGGTTTGCACACCAAATTTGGGGTTCCTAGCACCAAGTGGCCCTGAGATACAGGGCCCCAAAGTCGGTTCGGAAAATGAAATTTTTTGCTGCAGAAAAGTGCTTGACTCAAGTATAAGTCGAGAGGGGCACTTTCAGCACAAAAAAATGTGCTGAAAAATTCGACTTATACTCGAGTATATACGGTAATTTTTGTATTAATACACAAAGCAGTATAAACATTATTAGAAGATAAATTTATTCATTGTAAAATGGTACAACTGAAGGTAGGAAAAAGACTCAGTTATGTGACTGTAGGTATGCTCACTATTTATTGACAGAGGTCCTATGTTGAAAACCTTTAGGAAGGAAGTTAACCAAGCCTACAGTATGCTCAAACTAAAAACAAGCGTTTACTTATATGCTGTACCATATACAGCCTCTCTACAGGGATGTTTCCAATCCAGTGGATTAACATATATTACATTTTACTCCACATGGTAGTTTTTGTCTCATTTGTGCGCTGTAAATGACATTCCCCATTTAATGAGCTGGGAGAGTGCACAACATCTTACTGCTAATTTAGAAGGAATGGTAATAGACATAAACATATAAAAAAAAAATAACAGGTAGTACTGGTATCCGCCATCATAATTTAGCCTCGCGCAATGTTCTTTCACTCTATTCCATAGGAGATTGAATGATTTGGGAATCTCCCTGCACTATATCGAGTACATTTAATGTCCTATGGTGCTTTTAATCTGAGGATAGAAATGGCTCAGTAATCTCAAGTGATGTTTGAAATTGGGTGCTTTGTATATTATCTGGTAAGCCCACATTTAAAAAAAGGGAATGTGAAACGAGTTGTAGCATTTTATGGGATGAAACAATTAGCGCCACAAGTAAAAAATATTGTGATGTTTAAATAAGATAACCTAATAATAAACGTGCACAGCTGCTAAACATTCCAAGTGGTACACCACAATAATTTCAAAATGGATAGTAAATAAATAAATGTAGCGCTATGTGTAAAATTATAAATATAAAGTGCAAATCTCTGAAAAGTCTTAAGGTTTTTAACATTTCAAGCCTCTGATGCAATATTATATTTGAAATAGCCATTTTAATATGCCTCACCTGGTAACACCTTATTCACATCCATTACAGTTCCCCCCTTGAAAATGTCTATTTAAAAATCTGTCCCTCACACTTGAAATCCTACCCCTGGCCTGTTCCCCTGCAACTTTTTTCAACTGTATATAAAGGAAAGCAATGACTAACTCATTACCCTACTCGATACAGCTGGGATGGGCAATCAGGTGCTGTCTGTCCCTGTAACCTTATGGTGTTGCATCCCGAGGGGAGGTGACTGTAATGGAGTGCATCACAAGCTCAGGGTTCTGGGCTTATGATAGTTTCAGCTTCCTGGATCCCATCTCGTTGTGCCCTGCTGTGTCACCTGTTGTTGGTTTTCACATTACTGACCCCTGCCTTGTACCCAATTTACTCCTTGGAATGCCATCTTAACTTGACCTCAGATTGTCTATGCTTACTCACTGCTTGTCCTGACCCCAGAACTGTGTATTGGTTTATGCTTGTTTGCTACCTGTTCTGATTTTTGGAACTTTTTTCAGAATACACTTGCATGTTACATTAAGGGCCACTGTCTACTGCCTGACAAGCCTCAATACTACAGGTACCCTTCTTTGTCTCATTAATACAGTCCAGGTGCCCTCTGGCCAGGAAAAATAGCATTCTAAGATGTGTTGTCTGTAGCCCTGCTTGCTTTAAGGGAACTGAGGTTTCTAAAGGCAGAAGAAACACCAACCAGCTATAGATCCTGACCTAGACATTGGGCTGTGCATTTTAGAGTAATTTATGTAATTACTCTAGCTTGTTCACAATGTATTAAAGGAATGGCTTTTCTTCTGCATATGATGTCAGTTAAAGTAGTTTTGCAAATTAAAAACTGAAATAAACTGTCACTACTTCTTCATTAATATTTAAACTTTTTTGTATTATTCATTTTTTTCCTTTATTTGCTCACACTTTGTAAAAGAAATGTAGTTTTAGACTACTTTCACACTGGCAACGAACACCGTCAGCGCTAAAGCGCCGCCCGCTTTTGCTGTGCTTTAGCGTTATTTTAGAGGCACTTTTGCTGCACTTTTCAGCCACTAGCAGGGCAGTGTGAAAAGACACAATGCAATGAATGGGAGGCACTTTGTAGGTACTTTTCAGAGGCTATTTCTGGTGCTAAAGCGCCTGAAATCCACCTCAGTGTGAAAGTAGCCTAAAGCCTCGAACACTTGGTACGATTGTTGGCCAACCGAGTGTTTGATTTTTGTCAAAAGGGCGTGTGCCAGGATCTTGTCTTTCATACTAACGGTACACAATTGTCGTGCCACAAACAAAAACGTAGTGATGTAATTGATGTAAATGTAAATAAGGAATTTCAGCTCTTGAGTGCCACCCTTAGGGCCCCTTCTGCTAATTTCGTGTTTGGTGAGCATTGATTCCGAGCATGCGTGTTTGTACTTTCGATTTTTGTGTAACCATTTGTGTACTGGCCATACGAAAATCTGACATCGAACCGTTGTCCGCCGAAAATTTAGTAGCCTATCACCCAACATTTGTTGGCTGAAAGTTGGACAACAATTGTCAAAAAGAGCGTACTAACGGTAAAATTTTAGGACAACAGTCTGTCGACAGACAATCCCCTGCCAACAATCATGCCGTGTGTACAAGGCTTTAGAGTCATTATAAATGGTAAGACTTGTTGTTTTAGGTCTCATTCACACCTGTGTATGGGGCTGATTGTCTGTGTCTACAAACTATCTGCATCCAGGGCCGATAATTCCCAGATAATCACTGCATGCTCGTTAATCACTGCATATTACATGTGAATGGCTGCAAATGGGTGCAGGCACTGTCATTGCTCTGAATAGAGCTTCCCATCAACAGCTGTTTGCAAGAAACCCCACTGAGTAAACTGTGGAAAATCGTGGTTGCCTGATAAGCAAGCGTGAATGAGTCCTTAAAGTATATGTTCACCTTCAGTAAGATTTTCAGAAAATCCCCACAATACAATGTCTAATTAATAATACATAACAGAACTTCTCCTGTAATAAATGGTAAAGCTCAGCTAGAGAAGTAGACACAAGTTCAGCTGGAGAGGATGCACTGCATATGTGCACAATTTTAATGGCCTGGAATGGCTACTAGGGGTGCATTGTTGTTCAGCCTATCCTGCAAACAGCAGGATGGAAGGGAATGAGGGAACAACAATTTTTCTAGAGAGGACTCCCTAACTGCATCTGTAATGGCTGAAACTTCACCATTTACAAAAGGAGGAACTCTGGTATGTCCTATTCATTGGATATAAAT
The DNA here is from genome assembly GCA_037952925.1 of Lithobates clamitans. Lineage (NCBI taxonomy): Eukaryota > Metazoa > Chordata > Amphibia > Anura > Ranidae > Lithobates > Lithobates clamitans. The sequence goes on along the minus strand of JBBGZY010000305.1, from coordinate 4,289,429 downwards.
TTGCATAAGCGTATTTTTCTGAAAATCTTCCTGAAGGCAAATTGACACTAAAAAATGTAACAATAATCAAACTAGAAAAAGAACACAATGTTTTATATTTATTTACACCTTTTGCCTTTAGATTGTATAAATAATATTTTTTTCAAGACAATATTTTTTAGAGAAAGTAGTCAAAAGAAGAGATAACATCTATAATACTCCTTATTGCAGATTTATAAGAAATTTAAAAACATCTCTTGCAGGTTGTACACATTCTCAAGGCACTTGGAAAATCCTTGGCCAGGGAAACACCTATTTAACCTCTGAATGGTCCCATTTCCTTAGCCTTAAGGCTGATACGGATGGGCCAAATATTGGCTGGTTCAACAGAAACCAGGCAACATTCTGCCAGTGTGTAGAGCAGTCTGTCTGACTGAAGCCGGCCTAAGGCCTCGCACACATGGTTTGATTGTTGTATCAGCTGTCGAAAGCACCGTACTAACGATCTGAAAATCTGCAGACAGCTCGTCTTACAAATTTTCCCTTCTGATTTTTGGATCGCGTGTATGAGGCCTTACTTCCAGCTTCTGTCGAATGGGCATGCTGGAAATCCAGTGTTTGACCGGTATTCGATCAGTGCTCACAGTCAATGGGGAGGGGGGGCAGCCCCCTTTAAGAACACAATAGCTCAGCAGGGAGATCGCTCTACTAACATTGCATAGTTAATTCAGCAAGCTCCTTAGTTATTTTTTTGTTCAGCCACTGGGTTGAATGAAAAAAAAAATACCTGTTTGTACCAGGTGGGATGATTTGTAGTATTTTAGCTCATTTAGTAGCGCCCAACAGTGAGTCCACTCCACTCCACAAAGTCCGTTTTAGGGATTTTTCTGCCCACTTTTAATAAAAAGAAAGTAAAAGTTCACATCAAAATAGTTTCCCTCGCAGGGGTTCTAACCATCAATGTGACAAACAAACAGTAGTCCACCTCGTGGCTCTTCTTTGAAGTATCTCTGCTTAGGCCTCCTGCTTTGGTCCTCCAGATCATCAAACACACAGTCCCTGTGCTCGTGCACTAAATGCTGAACCTTCCTCAGCTCTGGCTGTTTCTCCTGCAGCTCCCTGCTGCTACATACTCACAGGCTTGGCCTTTCACTGTTCCAGCATGGACAATATGGAGCAATGTGTTCCTAACAGCTCCCTTGCACAGACTGCCACTAACCTCTAATCTCAGCTCTAACATAAGCCCAGCACACACCTGGCTCATTAGTGTGCCTGCTTTCTGCAAAACCTGGCCCATACTGCCAACATAAACAGTGGCATGGGCTCGCTTCTCTACACAGGCTTTACAGTTTACATGCAGAGAGTTAATGGACCTCATATACCTGTATATATGTATATATATATATATATATATATATATATATATATATATATAGAGAAAAAGAGTCCAAGAGGTTGCTGCACTTAAAAATTTCTTTGCTTTATTTCACAAATTGTTCAGTAGGGATTTACAAAGCAAGTATAATCCAAAATCACAGGCACGAAATGCCTACACAGTTTCAGACACAGGTAGATTCAGATATGGATGGATGGATGGATTAAGTCTCGGGCTAGTCAGCTTACGCCCTTCCTAAGATTACGTCTCGGGCTAGTCAGCTTACGCCCTTCCTAAGATCCATTGAAGCACATCTGAGGGTTTCAATCCAATCATTCATTTAAATACAGGTTAAGTGAAGTACTTCACATATGGAATCAATATGGCTAATTAGTTCAAATCGCATACCATTTAACATCTATATATGCATATATTTATCTATAACATGCCATTAAAACAAGGATAAGCAACAGGTGTCGAATCTCTCATTCTCTTCACTCTCATTATAGAATATTTGAAATACCTATAAAAACGCAGGGAAATGTTGCATTCATGAGTAAATACAAAAACAAAAAGAAAAAACAAAAAAGATATCCCCATCATGAAGTTATTTTATCTGGCTACTTTCATATACTTATTCCAACAGTTAAACAAATAAATAAAGATCCAAATCAACATTTAAGCCATATGGAGCAATTGTATTCAAAAAATGTATCCAGTATACTTCTCTTTTTCTTAGAATCAATTCACGGTTGCCCCCTCTCCTATTTTTTTCAATACCTTCTAGGACCATATACTTTAGTTGTGATACATTGTGGCCAAATTCCAAAAAGTGTCTCGCCAGCGGTAATTGGGTTAATTTATCTCGTATTGAGTATTTGTGTCTCGCAATCCTATCTTTGATTTTTTGTGTAGTCTCCCCTACATAGACTAAACCGCACGGGCACTTTATGGCGTAAATTACATATGAAGATTGGCATGTGTAGTAACCCCGTATGGGGATGTTGAAAATCCTATGTGGATGTGTAAAGTATTTACCTTTAATCATAGAGTTACATTGTATGCATGACAAGCAGGGATACGATCCCAGATTTTTAGGTCCCAGGAAGGTTAGTTTGGCTGCTGCAGCCACAGGTTGATCAGATTTAATCAATCGATCTCGTATCGTTCTACCTTTTCTATAGGAGGACATAGGTGGATTCCAGAATTCCTGTACCATGGGGTAACTGGATCTTAAAAGATTCCAATGTCTTTTGATAATTTGATTAATTTTGTTGGAGAAGGGATGATACTGCATAATAAAGGGGATTCTCTTGTTTTCTTTTCGGGGTGATCGATTACTATCCGTATTAGGATGATCGATATTAACTAAAGCTTGCGGATATCTTCTACTAATAAGTTTGTTTTTTATTTCATCAAGTCTCTGATCACGGCACAGCGGGTCACTCACGATCCGCTGCACCCTCATCATCTGACTTTTTGGGATGGATGAAAAAACGTTTGGGGGGTGAAAGCTATTAAAATGTAGCAATTGATTACGATCTGTGGGTTTCACATATAAGTCAGTAGTAATCTGCCCATTGTTCAATTTAAGAAGAGTATCAAGAAAGGAGATCTCATTTTTACCAATTTCAATGTTGAACTTTAATCCAGGTACTAAATAGTTAATGTATTTATCAAATAAGTATAGGCTTTCCATGTTGCCATCCCATATAGCGAAAATATCGTCCACAAATCTGTACCAACATTGGCAATGTTTTAAAAATAAATCATTGACATAAATAAAGGACGTCTCTATCATATTCATAAATGCGTTCGCATATGGGGGTGCAACATTTGAACCCATCGCTGCTCCATTCAGTTGCAAGAAATGAGTATCCCTGAAAAGAAAATAGTTCTCTTCAAGAGTAATTTTCAAAAGGTCAAGCAGAAATGAAATCTGTTCGGTTTTATAGATGCCTGATTGAATTAACAATCGCTGACATGCCTCTATTCCTAAATCATGTGGAATGATAGTAAATAAGCTAGAGACGTCCCATGATATCAGGATGGAATCCGATGACAAGTTTATATCTTGAATTTTTGACAAAAAGTCAGTAGTATCTCTTATAAATGATTTAGTGTTTAATAGCAATGGTGTCAAACACTTATCCAGGTATTGTGCTAGATGTGTTGTCACAGATTCCATCCCTGATACAATGGGACGTCCCGGGGGATTTTTAGGGTCTTTATGAATTTTTGGTAACATATACAATACCGGTGTAACCGGATATTCACATATCAAAAACTCCATAGTTTCATCATCAATGATTTTTTGTTTAACTGCCTTAGTTAGAGTTGTTTTTATCCTTTTTTGCACTTTAAAAACAGGACAGCAATCAAGTCTTTTATAAGTAAGGGTATCACTCAGATGTTTCATTATTTCATTTTCATACATGGATGTATCCATGACCACAATAGCTCCCCCCTTGTCAGCCGGCTTGATAGTAATATCATGCCGGGCTGACAAGGAGTTTAACGCTGCAATCTCATCTCTATTTAGATTGTGGGGTATATGGTCTCTCTTATCTCTGTCACACAAAAAACGTTTTATATCATTTTCCACTTTGTCTATATATACCTCTACAGCAGCACATGAAGTGGGTGGTACTTTAGTGCTTTTTGGTTTTAAACCCATGTTTTTGATCGATAATATTGATAATTCTTTAGTTGTGGCAGTGGGTACACCAGAATAGTATGCTTTAAATCTTAATTGTCTAAAAAATCTATATAAATCCTGTTTAAGTACAAAATCATTCATTTTCTCTTTAGGGCAAAAGCCCAAACCCTTATTCAAAACACTTAGTTCAGTTTTAGACAAAACAATAGAAGAAATGTTATGTACCAGGTTTTCATCTAATGTCTCTGGCGGTTCTGGCGTCTGGTGGTTACACCCCCTGCTGTGTCTTTTCTTTGTTCGCCGGCCGCCCCTCCTGGTCCGGATTCGGTCAGGTTCCCTGGTAAAAAAGGAGTAGTTGATACACTGGTGGATGATCCAGTAGATGTCATAGAGGAGTTTGAGCTAGCCAGATTTTTTCGTTGTATTTTTCTGTAGCCCTTTGAATGGTAATATGTAGGATCAGTCCAATTGTAGACACAATCGTTTTTATAATCTTCCCGATCTCGTTCAAGTTTTGTACGTTTACGGAATTGAATATTGGTGCGAAATCTTTCTAATTTATCATTATTCATTTTCTTGAATTCCTGTAGTTCCTCTTGATTAGAACATTGTTGTAGCTGTCTTTCAAGTTCAGCAATCTCCTGCTGTATGAGAGTCCTCTCTTGTTGCAAGAATTGCACAGTTAATGTCATGATATCAAAGGAACATTTATTGAGAATCTGGGCAAATTTGGTTTTAAAGTCCTTGTTCTGTGAAAAGAGGGTTGGAGTCAGACGAACCCTCAGCCCTCTAGGTATCATTTGTAACTTATAGTATTCGGCTAATGTTACCTCGTGAAGTTCCATAGTGGTGGCTCTTTGCATTAGTTTCTCCATTTTTCTGGTAAGTAGTATAGAGGAGGACTGGATCAGAAAATCTCTGGATCCCATGGTGTCAGTGAAAATCCTTGAAGCCTCTGTTTCAGAGAATGAGTATGATATATATATATATATATATATATATATATATATATATATATATATACTTGTTCTTCTTCCACTATTTAAGCACTTAAAGTGTGATCTCTATAATTGATCCAATTGTGGTGAGATAGCTTAACTTACAGTCTCAGTAGCTTGCCAGACAGTGACTTGATCCAAATGATATCTTACAGATCGTAGAAAGCTTGAACCCAAAACTTGTGCAAATCATAACAGATGAATATCAGATGAGTAAAAAAAACAGGTGTGTCAAACACTGCTATTACATAGCTAATCTGGGGACAATGCAATCTAATCTAAAGATACAGTGAAGTATCACCAATATGTAAAACATAAAATATATATACCTGGAGGTGGTGAATATGTGAATACGGGTGATGAAGCCGTATGTGATACAAGTGTTGCAGATAGATTCAAAGATATATACACACTAAACGTGCAAAAGTGAAGAGAAAGTGCGTAGTGGTAGTGGATAAAAAATCGTAATGTACTGACATATAATATGTATTCACACTATATGCAATAATATGATACAATATAATGGCAAGAACCAATGATGTAGGATTCATATATAATGAATATAACTCACACAGGAATGCATCTAAACTATAGTTATAGTTATAGTTATATAGTCACATTCCAAACATGCTGATGCATATGAAAATAAAAGTGCCAATACTCCACAGACAAAAACAAAACTGTGATTATGATGTCACAACAGACATTCAGAGTAATTAAGAAAGTGATGTTTGTGCTGCAAACAGATGTCTGACGATCGCTAAATATTCATATATAATCAGCCGTTACAGTAACACCCTGGATTGTGCCTCCACCTTCTGGGGATGAGGGGATTGGGTACTCTTACCCCATTTAGTGGATCCTAATACCAGCAGCAGTGAATCAAACGGGCATAGATATAAGTCAGGTAACCATGGATCGAACTCCAAGGCGAGGTACTCCAGTTCCTTCTTTGGTGACAAATAGGAATCCAGAATACAACTCACCGACCACGATCCTCTAAATAGTGATGTTGATTAGGGTATATAAGAAAAAAAAGCCTCCACATAGTGTAAATCCAAATATTTTGAGATTTATTGAAGTAAAAAGTCCAACATCCAGACAAATGAGTACTATAAAAATCTAAAAAGAAAAACTTCTGCGCTACTATCTGAAACTCAGTGGAGGAAAAATAAATAGTGATGTGTTCTAGGTGATGCTGCAAAATCAAATAGTGAACACCTTACACTACTAATGAACTGAAATAGAGCACAATCAAGTAAAATTGTGTAAAGATTCTGCGCAACACAAAATGAAATAGCTGGATGAGTAGATAAACTGCACACTTTAAATAACAATCCCCCTAGTGGGTTAGGAAAAAATGTGCAAAGTGAAAGACATATAGCAGGTGCATCATGGTGAAAAAAGTGTTGGTCAATAAAAGTCAATAAAGGCATAAAACATAAACATAAACTGTGACTAATGTGTGGGCATGCGTTGATAGGTGATCTGGTGACTGTTCGTGGTATCAGATACCCACTCAGGGCTCACAGAACTCTCACCTCTATGGCACAATAAAAGTGCATGTGTGTTTCCAATGGGTCTGTGGTCACTCAGATGTAGCGATGGCAGTGGCGTTCTACTCCTACTGGGGGGAGGGGGGCGTCACTTCCTCCTCCTGGCCGGGCTTCTGTATTCCAATCAAGGTATCTGTATCCTTCCAATGAGCCTGTGATCACTCTCCTGTAGTGATGGCGATGGCGTCCTAATTCTTCCAGGGGAGGGGGCCGTCACTTCCTCCAGATAGTGAGCTCTATGGCACAATAAAAGTGCATGTGTGTTTCCAATGGGTCTGTGGTCACTCAGATGTAGCGATGGCAGTGGCGTTCTACTCCTACTGGGGGGAGGGGGGCGTCACTTCCTCCTCCTGGCCGGGCTTCTGTATTCCAATCAAAGTATCTGTATCCTTCCAATGAGTCTGTGATCACTCTCCTGTAGTGATGGCGATGGCGTCCTAATTCTTCCAGGGGAGGGGGCCGTCACTTCCTCCAGATAGTGAGCTCCATATAGGGGTAATTGAAAGGACTCCAATAGTGTGATAAATTTTAAGCCAATGGGTTTATTAAGGGTAAAGAATAGGCTTACATACACAAAAACAAAGATAAAAGCCAAACAGCGATGGGAACAGCGTTATTGCGATACTCGCTACGTCACTTCCGGTTCGCACTAACGTATTTCCGGTTACGTGCCTACGCGTTGCGTCATATCACGTGACTTCTTCAGGGCCTGAAGAAGTCACGTGATATGATGCAACGCGTAGGCACGTAACCGGAAATACATTAGTGCGGACCGGAAGTGACGTAGCGAGTATCGCAATAACGCTGTTCCCATCGCTGTTTGGCTTTTATCTTTGTTTTTGTGTATGTAAGCCTATTCTTTACCCTTAATAAACCCATTGGCTTAAAATTTATCACACTATTGGAGTCCTTTCAATTACCCCTATATGGAGCTCACTATCTGGAGGAAGTGACGGCCCCCTCCCCTGGAAGAATTAGGACGCCATCGCCATCACTACAGGAGAGTAATCACAGACTCATTGGAAGGATACAGATACCTTGATTGGAATACAGAAGCCCGGCCAGGAGGAGGAAGTGACGCCCCCCTCCCCCCAGTAGGAGTAGAACGCCACTGCCATCGCTACATCTGAGTGACCACAGACCCATTGGAAACACACATGCACTTTTATTGTGCCATAGAGCTCACTATCTGGAGGAAGTGACGGCCCCCTCCCCTGGAAGAATTAGGACGCCATCGCCATCACTACAGGAGAGTGATCACAGACTCATTGGAAGGATACAGATACCTTGATTGGAATACAGAAGCCCGGCCAGGAGGAGGAAGTGACGCCCCCCTCCCCCCAGTAGGAGTAGAACGCCACTGCCATCGCTACATCTGAGTGACCACAGACCCATTGGAAACACACATGCACTTTTATTGTGCCATAGAGGTGAGAGTTCTGTGAGCCCTGAGTGGGTATCTGATACCACGAACAGTCACCAGATCACCTATCAACGCATGCCCACACATTAGTCACAGTTTATGTTTATGTTTTATGCCTTTATTGACTTTTATTGACCAACACTTTTTTCACCATGATGCACCTGCTATATGTCTTTCACTTTGCACATTTTTTCCTAACCCACTAGGGGGATTGTTATTTAAAGTGTGCAGTTTATCTACTCATCCAGCTATTTCATTTTGTGTTGCGCAGAATCTTTACACAATTTTACTTGATTGTGCTCTATTTCAGTACTATAAAAAGTCGTTTAATTGAACAAGTAAAAAGGTGCAGTAAAAGTGGCTTGGCAAGCGCGGTAACCCTAAGCGTTTCATCTGCAAAGACTTCAACTGGGGTGTGCACATGTCAGCCACCACTGCGCTTATATATATATAAAAACTATAATTATTAAATTGTCACCTAGTGTGGCCATCGTGGAGTTTCACATCCAATGGAGGTCGCCGTGCGTTCCAGACCTCATATCAGACAGCCAATTGGGAACATGGATTAAAAATGCGCAGGTGCGAAGACGCACTGAGCGATCCATCCTCACCTTCAACAGCCAGTCCGCGTCCAGCGCACCAACCACGTGACGCTGATGTCATATGTAAGTGACGTTGGACGGGCCGATGAAGAGAAGCATCCGGCTATCCAAGATTCGTCCTCAACAGCAAATTCAAAACGGAAGCATCAAGCACATCATACGCAAATGGCGCAAGCCGTGCCCGGACAGAGACCAAGGGGACGGTGAAAAGTGACAGTGTTCCAGCACTCGTCTTAAGTACAGATAGCAATGGCGCCGAATAAGTGTGTTACATAGATATCCAAATTAGATATCATCATATAAACTAGCTGGGGTAAAATGCTAGTAAATGTACACCAAACATACTAAATGGGCCTGTGGGAAGAACAATAAATAGAGTAGACCCCGGATAGTGAAACTTCCACGTTTCTTATATTGTGGACAAGCAACAGGCTAGAATAAATGTAAATATACAAATATAAGTAAGTATAAGGACCCAACGTCACAGGGCTCAGTTATGATCAACCCAAAATAATAAAAGGTCTAGTTACCAGTAAACAAAAACCATGCCTAAAATATAAAACCCAGAAATAGGAGATGTAAAGCACCCCAAATAGCGAGGACTTAAAAAGAATACATGGTAAACAGACATATCCATGTTAAAAAACTATAGACAATAAATGAAATGGTATAATAATAAACAATACACCTATGAGTCGTAATAAAGTACCGTATATACTCGAGTATAAGTCGTTCCGAGTATAAGTCGAGGCCCTAATTTACCACAAAAAAAAATGGGAAAAACTTATTGACCCGAGTATAGGACGAGGGTGAGAAATGCACAGCTACTTTAAGTGGAAAAGAGGGTCAACAATGCCCATTTGCAGCATCACTGTGCCCATTTGCATGCCTCACTGTGCCCATTTGCAGCCATAGGTCCCCTGAACTTCAAACTCGGTAGTTAAGGGTTCCTAGATTCCCCCTAGCTGCAGCCAAAATTTGGGGTCTCTGAACCTAAAGGGTCCCGAAATGACATTGCTGCAGATAGACACAGTTGACCAAATTTGGGGCCCCGTATCTCGGGGCCACTTAGTGCTAAGGACCCCAAATTTGGTGTGCAAAACCAGTGGAACTAGCACCATAACATTTCCAAAGCTGGGGTTTCTAGCACCAAGTGGCCCCGAGATACAGGGCCCCAAAAATCAGTTCAGAAAATGTCAAGCACTTTTCTGCAGCAGAGAATGACATTTTCCGAACCAGTTTTGGGGCCCCATATCTCAGGGCCACTTGGTGCTAGGAACCCCAGCTTTGGATATGTTATGGGATTTAACACCAAATTTGGGGTTCCTAGCACCAAGTAGCCCTGAGATATGGGGCCCCAAAGTCGGTTCAGAAAATGTCACCACTTTTCTGCAGCAGAGTGTTATTTTCCGAACCGATTTTGGGGCCCCGTATCTCGGGGTCATTTAGTGCTAGGAACTTCAGCTTTGGATATGTTATGGTACCAGGTCCACTGGGTTAGCACACCAAATTTGGGGTTTCTAGCACCAAGTGGCCCTGAGATACTGGGCCCCAAATTCGGTTCGGAAAATGAAATTTTTTGCTGCAGAAAAGTGCTTGACTCAAGTATAAGTCCAGGGGGGCACTTTCAGCACAAAAAAATGTGCTGAAAAATTCGACTTATACTCGAGTATATACGGTACATGTTAATGCCATGTCAAACGAAAGGGTATTGTAATATGTAATGATACAACTGTGAACCTCAGATTGGGAGAATGGGCAAGGAAATCTTGGTTAATGAAAGCATTGATGTCCTAATCTATGTTTGACCCATACGGTGCATAACTTTTAAGCTGATATATTCCAATGTTTACATGGCGGTTGACAGCTGTCATCATGCTGTATGGTTAAAGTCAGTACCACGTAGCCAATTGCTACGGATTAGACAAAATTGCACTAATCTTACCGACTTTTATGTTCAGGCTGAGACTCTAAAGTCCCAATTTAAAGATGGGTTATCAGCCTGGGGAGATTAATAAAGTATCGTTGTTAGACATATTTGAAACAAAAATGGAAATGAAAAATGGACTTTGTAGGCACCAGTTATAAAAAAAACCATACATTTATGTATTTTTTATAATTGGTGCCTACAAAGTCCATTTTTCGTTTTCGTTCTTGTTTCAAATACTACTATTTAGGACGTGGCACTGGTCTATCAATAAAATTCCCACAGTACCATCCTGTGTTGGAGTTTGGCCAACTTGTTGATATATCGTTGTTAGACAGGAATATATTGATATCAGATCAACCAAAACATGTACAGGACTTTAAACATAGATGGTCCTTTTTCACTTCTTTTTCCGTAGAACATAAGCAAATAAAAGATATCATTCACAGACATTGGAAGGTTCTTAAAAGCGACCAAGTATTGGGCCCAGCACTCCCTGAATGGGTGGGTGTAATTTATAAGGGAGCCCTCCCTTTGGGTGGACAAATTGCACCCAATGTGATAGATCCCCCTGCTGTTCCATCGTTTTTGCATAACCTGAAAAGCTATTTTCCGTGCCGCAAGTGTAATGTTTGTTTGCATAACACTTGCGGTCAGAGGAAAACAGAAATGTTTATGTCTACTACCACGTCTTTGGAATATCACATGAAACACTTCACGACATGCGCTACTCACTGTGTTCTGTACTTGATTACTTGCCCTTGTGGGAAACAGTACGTGGGACGATTTATGCGTACCTTCTCCACAAGGGTAAATGAACATACAGCGAGTATCAAAAAAGGTTGGATCAATCACAGTGTGCCTAGACACTACCTACATTACCACAATAAAAATCCCTCAGATACCAGGTTTCAAGTTATTGACAAATTTGTCGCACATTGGAGGTGTCTCCAGGCTTAAGACTTTCTGGATACATCAGCATAAAAGTTATACACCGTACAGGTTAAACATAGATTGGGACATCAATGTTTTAATTAACCAAGCCTGAGAGATTTCCTTACCCATTCTCCCAATCTGAGGTTCACAGTTGTATCATTACATATTACAATACCCTTTCGTTTGACATGGCATTAACATGTACTTTATTACGACTCATAGGTGTATTCTTTATTATTATACCATTTCATTTATTGTCTATAGTTTTTTAACATGGATATGTCTGTTTACCATATATTCTTTTTAAGTCCTCGCTATTTGGGGTGTTTTACATCTCCTCTTTCTGGGTTTTATAATTTAGGCATTGTCTTTGTTTACTGGTAACTAGACCTTTTATTATTTGGGGATGATCATCACTGAGCCCTGTGACATGGGGTCCTTGTGATCCTGTTCGTGATTTGTATGCAATCAAATGCGTTTACATTCTTGAACTTAGGGCCTGCCCACATTGGACCTATTGGTTACACAGCGATGAAGGAACCATCTTTACCCCAAATAAGGCTAGTGACCAGTCATCTGTCTATTATTATAATGATTTATTATTCCCCGGCTACTTACTTATATTTGTATATGTACATTTATTCTAGCCTATTGCTCGTTCACAAGTTTGGTCACGTGGAAGTTTCACTATCCGGAGTCTACTCTATTTACTGTTCTTCCCACAGGCCCATTTAGTATGTTTCTTGTACATTTATTAGCATTTTACCCCAGCTAGTTTATATGATGATATCTATTTTGGATATCTACATACTTATTCTGCCCCATTGCTATCCGTACGTAAGACGAGTGCTGGAACGCTTTCGCTTTTCACCGTCCCCTTGGTCTCTGTTCGCGCACGCCTTGCGCCATTTGTGTATGATGTGCTTGACACTTCCATTTTGGATTGGCTGTTGAGGACAAGTCTTGGATAGCGGGGCGCTTCTTCATCGGCCCATCCTACGTCACTTATGTATGACTTTAGCGTCACGTGATTGGTGCGCTGGACACACACTGGCTATTGAAGGTGAGGCTCGGATCGATTGGTGTTTCTTCGCACCTGCGCATTTTTAATCCATGTTCCCAATTGGTTGTCTGATATGAGGTCTGGAACACACGCCGACCTGCATTGGATGTGAAACTCCACGATGGCCACACTAGGGGACAATTTAATAATTATAGTTTTTATATATAAACGCAGTGGTGGCTGACATTTGTACACCCCAGTTGAAGTATTTGCAGATGAAACGCGTAGGGTTACCGTGCTTGCCAAGCCACTTTTACTGCACATTTTTACTTGTTCAATTGAAACACTTTTTATAGTACTCATCTGTCTGGATGTTGGACTTTTTACTTCAATAAATCTCAACATTTTTGGATTTACACATGTGGAGGCTTTTTTTCTCTCATATACCCTAATCAACATCACTATTTGGAGGATCATGGTCGGTGAGTTGTATCCTGGATTCCTATTTGTCACCAAAGAAGGAGCTGGAGTACCTCACCTTGGAGTTCGATCCATGTCTACCTGACTTACATCTATGCCTGTTTGATTCACCGCCGCTGGTGTGTGGATCCACTACATGGGTAAGAGTACCCAATCCCCTCATCCCCAGAAGGTGGAGGCACAATCCCGGGTTTTACTGTAACGGCTGATTATATATGAATATTTAGAGATCGTCAGACATCTGTTTGCAGCACAAACACCACTTTCTTAATTACTCTGAATGTCTGTTGTGGCATCATAATCATTTGGACTTTTTGTAGTAGTTTTGTTTTTTGTCTGTGGAGTATTGGCACTTTTATTTTCATATGCATCAGCATGTTTGGAATGTGACAACTATAGTTTAGATGCATGCCTGTGTGGGTTATATTCATTATATATGAATCCTACATTATTGGTTCTTGACATTATTTTGTATCATATTATTGCATTAAGTGTGAATACATATCACATGTCAGTACATTACGATTTTTTTTTCCACTACCACTACACACTTTCTCTTCACTTTTGCACGTTTAGTGTGTATATATCGTTGACTCTATCTGCAACACTTGTATCACATATGGCTTCATCACCCGTATTCACATATTCACCACCTCCAGGTATATATATTTTGTTTTACATATTGGTGATACTTCACTGTATGTTTAGATTGCATTGTCCCCAAATTAGCAATACCATCAGGTAACCGTGATTAAGATACAATTTTAGGGCTACAGATTTATTCTACATATTGTTTTACAATTAGTCTTATTGTTGTGTTGGCGGGTCCACGTTGAGGTTGGCGCAACATTTTCACCATTTTCTATACACCGCTATTACATAGGTCAATACTGCTACAAAAGCACACATTGTCATTGTTAATGCTTTTACAATTACTTAAAGATATGTTCAAGTAAACAAAAATGTCTCATAATTAAGCATCACAGAAATGCTGCCAGCTGGTTTCTATCATTCATTTCTTATGGGCTTGTTGCGTTTGTACACAAAATTAGCTGTGCTTCCTCCTGTAGTAAAATTTTTGCTTTTGCAAAATTATGTAGTGTGAGGCACTAGTTGGCAGGGTGGTGAATGGTGTGTATGTGTCACTTAGGTTTCTCAAAGTTTCTCAGCTACACACAAACTTAATGTTTTTTTTTGATCTTAATAGCTTCTGGTCTGAGTCCTGGAACTTAGAGTCTTTGTGGAACTTTGTATCAGATAAAACCTCCATCAATGTCTGCATCTTACCTCTTAGCTAGCCCTCATTAACCTCTTTCCGCTGACGTGGTGCATATATGCAGCCTCTCAGTGGGTTCATTCATTGGCCGGCACCCGCTGATCAGCTTCTGCTGTGACCAATCACGGCAGAAGCGGTGTGCGTATGCACCCCCTACCCGGAAGTGCAGAATCACGTGTATATATGCTGCATACATGCAGCCCCATGTAAACACTTTTCTGTGCTGAGAGCGAACCCTGCATGCTCCCAGCACAGTCATTGGCAGGGACCAGAAAGCTCCTGCTGCATAGTTGCGATCAAGAGCTTTCCGATCATGTGACTGCTCTGACAGCCAGTCACAGTGGTCACATGACCCAAATGCCCGCCTCCCAGCATTTAGAAGCTCTTAAAGGGCTGGAAGGCGGTGGAGAGAAGGGGTTAATTAGTTTCAGCTGTGTGCAAGCCTTTTTATATGTGAGCTGATTGAGGCTTGGAGGGGGGTAATCTCTCTTGCTCTCTCTCTCTCTTTTTCTCTATGCTGTGGGAGTTTGCTGCTTTCTAAATAGACTGACTTCTGACATAAAAGTAAATAGGTATACATGTTGCATGTGTGGGGAACACAATAGGGGCACACTGTTATTCAGGAACTGATATAAGTTTAGTTAGCGGATCGGATGAGCAGTTGTGTTATTTATTGCTATGATCTTGCTGTATAAAGAACACATGCATTAAACTGTGTTTTATACTGCCTTGCTGAAAAAAGTGTAGGGAAAACCTGTTTGGACTTTTCCTACGTGCCTGTCATGGTTTACCATTGCCAGTATCATTTGAAATTTTCCCACTTGCAACCTGATGCTTAGATGCTGCTTATATTGGCAACTATTTACCAGCAAGAGATTAAGTGCTTAACCGCTGTTCAAATTTGCTTGTACACTCAGATGAAGAAAAACCTCAAACAAGCTCAATAACTCTAGCAAGTCAGCTCCAGTAGCTAAAACTATAAAGATACAGAAAGGAGCACCAGACCAATTAGCACAGTCAGTGGGTGTTGTAAAGACCTTGAGTGAAAAGGGAGAGCTGGCAGAGTGTTTGCAGAGAGAGATAGTTGCTTCTATATTATACAGTGCTGCTGAAAATTGATATAATCAAGTGGTGCTATACACAGTCTGTGCATGTTGGAGAGGTCTAGAATATATTGGGCGATGTGACAGAGTATTTGCAGGGAGAAATAGTTGCTGTTATAATATACAATTCTGCTCCAAACTGCTAAAACCATATGGTGCTGTACACAAACAGTGGGTGTTAGAAAGACCTGGAGCAAATAAGGAAAGCTGACATTGTTTACAAAGATAGATAGTTGCTGTTATATACTTTATTTATTTTATATTTTGTGCTGGTGGAAAACTGGTATCAATCAAGTGGTGGTCTACACAGTCAGAGGGCATTGGAAAGACCTGGAGTAGCTAGGGTGAGCTGATGGAGTGTTTGCAGGGTGAGTGTGAGTTCTTGCTATACCATACAATACTGCTGAAAGTACCGTATTTATACCCATTGCTGTATTGTGCCATATTTGCTCTTTTGTTGTTTTATTGAGTTTAAAAAAACACACACAAAAAACAGTGGTTGAGTGTGGTGTTTAAGGTGTAATTTTTTTTTAAGGGAAAAAAAAATTACATTAAAATGATATTGCTACTCTACCCTCCCTGGCTGTAAATATGACTGGCAAGGGTGCTTGTTTGTCGCTCCCCACCTCCTCCACAACCGCTTCCTGCCCTGGTACAAAAGGAAAAGAGATTGACTTGGACAGTATAATTGCACTTAAAGTGGGCTCAAAGGCTCAAGGTTCTTTACCTTCATGCATTCTATGTATGAAGGTAAAAAACCTTCTGTGTACAGCAGCCCCCCAATACTTACCTAAAAAGGAGGGAGGTGTCATCCCAGTAGGCACTGTATATTTTTCTAGAGGTAAGCCCCCATCCCAATTTTTGCCAAACCTAAGCACCCCCTGAAGGAGTGTGATTCCTCTAGCGGGACTTTTTTCACGGGGTTACCTCTAATAAAGTAGAAAGTAGTAGAAGTTTATAGTTTTTGTATAAAAGTATTGTAGTTTATTAATTTAGCATCTAAAAATCATTACACATGACCTAACCATATATACAATAAAATGGATGCATGTAAATGGGAAAAAGTAATTCTACAAATAAATGACCAAATGCAATGATACAGGTAGTAAAGAACCAATGATCATAGAACCCAACGTTTCGAGGTAAGCAAAAGGGGTTGACCTCTTCTTCAGGAGTGTGGTGTCAGTAGCAGCTACTGACACCACACAGACGTGCTTGGAGGAAGCTGAGACAGGCAGACTTATGCGTACTCACACCCAACCAGGGAACCTGCATATTTCCTTGGACTCCTGCCCATTTTGATTCTGGGGTATTATTCAAATACT
Source organism: Lithobates clamitans (assembly GCA_037952925.1). NCBI lineage: Eukaryota > Metazoa > Chordata > Amphibia > Anura > Ranidae > Lithobates > Lithobates clamitans. The sequence goes on along the minus strand of JBBGZY010000305.1, from coordinate 4,272,787 downwards.
TCCTGCTGCTGAAATTGGGACCCATGATCTGGTTCCTTTTATCCTCAGTTTTTAGCAGGATTGTACCCCCCACCCTCTAACTCCATCAAACAGGCTGTCTCAAGCCTTTGCAGTGAGGGGAGGACTGTGTCTGTTCTTATATTGGGGATATCCTTTGTGAAGCAACCTCAGTCCACCCTGGTTCTTTTTCCTGTGATTCACCTGGTATCTTCCCTATCTTCTTGATCCTCGGTTCTGTGATCCCTGTGTGGCCTTGACGGGCGGCAAATTCTTGATTCGCATTGGATGCTGATAATGTCCCTGGGAGTGTTTATATGAATCTTAAGGGATGACATATCCATTTTGACCAATTGTCGTTACCCCTGAAGAAGAGGTCAACCCCTTTTGCTTACCTCGAAACGTCGGGTTCTATGATCATTGGTTCTTTACTACCTGTAACATTGCATTTGGTCATTTATTTGTAGAATTACTTTTTCCCATTTACATGCATCCATTTTATTGTATATATGGTTAGGTCATGTGTAATGATTTTTAGATGCTAAATTAATAAACTACAATACTTTTATACAAAAACTATAAACTTCTACTACTTTCTACTTTATTAGAGGTAACCCCGTGAAAAAAGTCCCGCTAGAGGAATCGCACTCCTTCAGGGGGTGCTTAGGTTTGGCAATACTTACCTAAGGCCCATCTCAATCCAGCAATGTGCATGAGAGTCTTGGCTGTCCAGGGAATCTCCCTCCTCATTGGCTGAGACAGCAGCAGGGGCAGTGAGCCATTGAAAAGCGAGGGGATGGAGCAGAGCTGCAGCTCTGTGCCTAAATGGACGCGCAGAGCAGCGGCTCGGGAGCGAGCCTGCTCGGGTGTCCCCAAAGGGAGCTGTTTGCTCTGGGGGCACTTGGCAGCAGTGGCAAAACATCATTACATTTACTGGCAGATCCACATTCTTTACTGGCACTGCAAAAAGTACCTAAAATGACTGTTTTTAGTGCTAAATAGTGCAAATATCAATATTTGAACTATAAACACAGAGAAAATTGAGTACTGTCCGTGATACTTTTTTTATTTGCACAACAAATCAAGTATAACTATAAACACATAGCTAGTTCTACTAGCAATGTGTTTAAGTTAAACAAAAATATATTTCTCAATTTACATGAAGGTCAGGATACTATAACCCAGCCAGCACAGAGTTCTTCCTTACATCAGAGTCTGAAGGATGGTGACCAGAGACCACCTTCCGCAGAGTAAATATACTAAGGTAAGGGGGGGATTACTAATATGGATGGGCTATCTGTTAAAGTCGAACATGAGTTCAACTCGAACATTGGCTGTTCGCCCGTTCGACGAACAGCGAACAATTTGGGGTGTTTGCGGCAAATTCGAAAAGCCGCGGAACACCCTTTTAAAAAGTATGGGAGAAATCTAAAGTGCTAATTTTAAAGGTTAATATGCAAGTTATTGTCATAAAAAGTGTTTGGGGACCTGGATCCTGCCCCAGGGGACATGAATCAATGCAAATTTTTTTTTAAAAAACAGACGTTTTTTCAGGAGCAGTGATTTTAATAATGCTTAAAGTGAAACAATAAAAGTGAAATATTCCTTTAAATTTCATACCTGGGGGGTGTCTATAGTATGCCTGTAAAGTAGCTCATGTTTCCCGTGTTTATAACAGTCTGAGAGCAAAATGACATTTCTAAAGGAAAAAAAGTCATTAAAAAGTACTAGCGCTAGTGCCAGCTATTAATGAATTGTCGGTCCCGACAATACACATAAAAGTCATTCAAAGTCATTGAAAAATAAAAAATAAATGTGTGTGGGTCCCCCAAAATTTCATTACCAGGCCCTTCAGGTCTAGTATGAATATTAAGGGGCAATACACATAAAAGTCATTCAAAGTCATTGAAAAATTAAAAAAAAATGCGTGGGGGTCCCCCAAAATTCCATTACCAGGCTCTTCAGGTCTGGTATGGATATTAAGGGGAACTCTGTGCCAAAATTAAAAAAAAATGACGTGGGGTTCCCCTCAAAAATCCATACCAGACCTGAAGGGTCTGGTGTGGATTTTAAGGGGAACTCTGCGCCAATTTTTTTTTAAAAATGGCGTGGGGTTCCCCCAAAAATCCACATCAGACCCTTATCCGAGCACGAAACCTGGGGGAAGAGAGAGCATCCCCCCTCCTGAACTGTACCAGGCCACATGCCCTAAACATGGGGAGGATGTCCCCATATTGATGGGGACAAGGTCCTCATCCCCACAACCCCTGCCCGGTGGTTGTTGGGGTCTGTGGGTGGGGGGCTTATCAGAATCCAGAAGCCCCCTTTAACAAAGGGGACACCTAGATCCCACCCCCCCATGTGAATTGGTAAGGGGTGCATTGTACCCCTACCATTTCACAAAAAGAAAGTGTCAAAATGTTAAAAAACCACAGGAGACGGCTTGGGACAAGTACTTTATTAAAAATAAAAAAATAAGCGGGGGCGCATGCGCGAGGCTTTACGTGGCAGATGCGTCTCTGTAAAGCTCCGCACTCCCCGCCGCATACCCGGGACTCTTGCGCCTTGCTGAGCCGGCATTTCGGAGCCATTTTCACGGGGATCGCTTCTCCACATATCAGTGCCCCTTCCGGTATGGTGTTAACGGGCCATCGTGGAAAATCCAAACATAAACCCATCAAAGAAGCGCTGGCCCGCGCTTCCTCCAAGATGGCGATGAAGGCCTGGACCCTGGCTGATCTCTCAGCAACGTCTCCAGCTCGCTCGGATATACCTGACAGTGAAGATGAGACTGACATACAAGAGAGCTTAGGCGGCTCCCCATCCGCCCCAAATGCAGGTATGTCACAAGCTGCCTTTATGAAACTCATGGAATCTATGCTCCACAAGGCCCTTAAAGCAACATCAGACAAGATCACAACTAGTCTGACACGAGAGATACGCGAGATAGGCCAACGCACAGCAGACCTTGAAACAAGGGTTGATGACATGGAACTAACCCTCCAAGAACAAGCACAAGAGCAAATTGCCCTCAGAGAGGAGAACTCCATGCTTTTGTCCCGCCTCGAGGACGCGGAAAACCGCTCCCGCAGATCTAACCTACGCCTCAGAGGCATCCCAGAAACAATTGATGACTTGCAATCTTTCACTACAGCACTATTTCAAGAGCTAGCACCCTCCATACCCATCGAACGTCTTGAATTCGATAGAATTCACAGAGCACTTACCAGGCGCCAATCAGACGGACCGCCAAGAGACATTATTATCAAGCTGCTGCTGGAATCGCTCCACCTGTCTCCCCAGACCGTCCATTCAGACACAGCCCTTCCTCGCACTCCAGCCAGATCTGCCTCTCAACCATACACCACAACCCCTAAACGGAATAACCCCGGACCACCATCCATCCGGAAGGAAACTCCAGCCAGATTATCCGAATACTCCTATCGCAGCCCGAAATCCCGAGCTCCACGCTGAAGACAAAGGAACTGCCTTTTTTTTCTTGTCTCCCCTTCTTTTTTGAACATGCAGGTACTCGGTTGCACTAGCAGAGATCGTCTCCACACCACCTCAAGAGACCCCACTTGTGACCGAGACCTGTCAGAGGACCACCGTCAAGTACGGACACTTGATATCCTGAAAATGTTTCCTCTTCAGGGCTCGTAGGCCATTTAACCACTTGAGCCCCGGACCATTATGCTGCCTAAGGACCAGAGGTCTTTTTCCAATTTGGCACTGCGTCGCTTTAACTGCTAATTGCGCGGTCATGCAATGCTGTACCCAAACGAAATTTGCGTCCTTTTCTTCCCACAAATAGAGCTTTCTTTTGATGGTATTTGATCACCTCTGCGGTTTTTATTTTTTGCGCTATAAACGGAAAAAGACCGAAAATTTTGAAAAAAAATGATATTTTCTACTTTTTGTTATAAAAAAAATCCAATAAACTAAATTTTAGTCATACATTTAGGCCAAAATGTATTCGGCCACATGTCTTTGGTAAAAAAAATGTCAATAAGCGTATATTTATTGGTTTGCGCAAAAGTTATAGCGTCTACAAACTAGGGTACATTTTCTGGAATTTACACAGCTTTTAGTTTATGACTGCCTATGTCATTTCTTGAGGTGCTAAAATGGCAGGGCAGTACAAAACCCCCCCAAATGACCCCATTTTGGAAAGTAGACACCCCAAGGAAATTGCTGAGAGGCATGTTGAACCCATTGAATATTTATTTTTTTTGTCCCAAGTGATTGAAAAATGACAAAAAAAAAAAAAAAAAAAAATATTTACAAAAAGTCGTCACTAAATGATATATTGCTCACACAGGCCATGGGCCTATGTGGAATTGCACCCCAAAATACATTTAGCTGCTTCTCCTGAGTACGGGGATACCACATGTGTGGGACTTTTTGGGAGCCTAGCCGCGTACGGGGCCCCGAAAACCAAGCACCGCCTTCAGGATTTCTAAGGGTGTAAATTTTTGCTTTCACTCTTCACTGCCTATCACAGTTTCGGAGGCCATGGAATGCCCAGGTGGCACAAAACCCCCCCAAATGACCCCATTTTGGAAAGTAGACACCCCAAGCTATTTGCTGAGAGGCATATTGAGTCCATGGAATATTTTATATTTTGACACAAGTTGCGGGAAAGTGACACTTTTTATTTATTTATTTTTTTTTTTTTCATAAAGTTGTCACTAAATGATATATTGCTCACACAGGCCATGGGCATATGTGGAATTGCACCCCAAAATACATTTAGCTGCTTCTCCTGAGTATGGGGATACCACATGTGTGGGACTTTTTGGGAGCCTAGCTGCGTACGGGACCCCGAAAACCAATCACTGCCTTCAGGATTTCTAAGGGTGAAAATTTTTGATTTCACTCTTTACTGCCTATCACAGTTTCGGAGGCCATGGAATGCCCAGGTGGCACAAAACCCCCCCAAATGACCCCATTTTGGAAAGTAGACACCCCAAGCTATTTGCTGAGAGGCATGGTGAGTATTTTGCAGCTCTCATTTGTTTTTGAAAATGAAGAAAGACAAGAAAAAAAATTTTTTTTTTTCTTTTTTCAATTTTCAAAACTTTGTGACAAAAAGTGAGGTCTGCAAAATACTCACTATACCTCTCAGCAAATAGCTTGGGGTGTCTACTTTCCAAAATGGGGTCATTTGGGGGGGGTTTTGTGCCACCTGGGCATTCCATGGCCTCCGAAACTGTGATAGGCAGTGAAGAGTGAAATCAAAAATTCACGCCCTTAGAAAGCCTGAAGGCGGTGCTTGGTTTTCGGGGTCCCGTACGCGGCTAGGCTCCCAAAAAGTCTCACACATGTGGTATCCCCGTACTCAGGAGAAGCAGCAGAATGTATTTTGGGGTGTAATTTCACATATTTCCATGGCATGTTTGAGCAATATATCATTTAGTGACAACTTTGTGCAAAAAAAAAAAAAAAAAAAAAAAAATTTGTCTCTTTCCCGCAACTTGTGTCGCAATATAAAATATTCCATGGACTCGACATGCCTCTCAGCAAATAGCTTGGGGTGTCTACTTTCCAAAATGGGGTCATTTGGGGGGGGTTTTGAACTGTCCTGGCATTTTATGCACAACATTTAGAAGCTTATGTCACACATCACCCACTCTTCTAACCACTTGAAGACAAAGCCCTTTCTGACACTTATTGTTTACATGAAAAAGTTTTTTTTTTTTTGCAAAAAAATTACTTTGAACCCCCAAACATTATATATTTTTTTAAAGCAAATGCCCTACAGATTAAAATGGTGGGTGTTTCATTTTTTTTTTTCACACAGTAATTGCGCAGCGATTTTTCAAACGCATTTTTTGGGGAAAAAACACACTTTTTTTAATTTTAATGCACTAAAACACGCTATATTGCCCAAATGTTTGATGAAATAAAAAAGATGATCTTAGGCCGAGTACATGGATACCAAACATGACATGCTTTAAAATTGCGCACAAACGTGCAGTGGCAACAAAATAAATACATGTTTAAAAGCCTTCAAAAGCCTTTACAGGTTACCACTTTAGATTTACAGAGGAGGTCTACTGGAAAAATTACTGCACTCGATCTGGCCTTCGCGGTGATACCTCACATGCATGGTGCAATTGCTGTTTACGTTTGACGACAGACCGCCGCTTGCGTTCGCCTTAGCGCGAGAGCAGGGGGCGACAGGGGTGTTTTTTTTTTTTGTTTTTTTTTTCTTTATTATTTTTTTGCTTTTTTAATCTTACTTTTAAACTGTTCCTTTCATATTTTTTTTTTTAATCATTTTTATTGTTATCTCGGGGAATGTAAATATCCCCTATGATAGCAATAGGTAGTGACAGGTACTCTTTTTTGAAAAAATTGTGGTCTATTAGACCCTAGATCTCTCCTCTGCCCTCAAAGCATCTGACCACACCAAGATCGGTGTGATAAAATGCTTCCCCAATTTCCCAATGGCGCTATTTACATCCGGCGAAATCTAAGTCATGAAATACTCGTAGCTTCCGGTTTCTTAGGCCATAGAGATGTTTGGAGCCACTCTGGTCTCTGATCAGCTCTATGGTCAGCTGGCTGAATCACCGGCTGCATTCTCAGGTTCCCTGTTGAGACAGGAGATCCAGAGAAAAACACGGAAGACGGTGGGGGGGGGGGGGGCATTCCCTCCCACGGCTTGTAAAAGCAGTCTAGAGGCTAATTAGCCGCTAGGATTGCTTTTACATGAAAGCCGACCGCTGGCTGAAAAGAATGATACCAAGATGATACCTAAACCTGCAGGCATCATTCTGGTATAACCACTCAAAGTCGTGAATGGCGTACCTGAAGACAAAAAAATGGTTAACAATGGTTAACAATAAAGCACAGTAAAGTGTAAATAATTACACACCTGAAAAACAAACATGATAAAACATAATAACAATAACAATAACAATAACAATCAATAACAATAACAATAACAATAAAACATTGCAGAATAGAATACAGTAAAAAAGAGCAGAACAATAGAGAGAGAGAATAGAGAGAGAGAGAACAATAAAACAACAACTATTTTTTTTATTTCATATTTTTTTTTTTTTTTTACACTTTTTTTGTAACTAACTTTTATAACGGTAACCGGTTCCAGGTTCGGGTCTCTCAAAATGCGATGGCATCTTGGGAGACCCTGTGAAAGTGTGCCTAGTCTGTGCAATGCTGTACCCTACGCTAATACTCAACTAGTGAATGGTAGCGTTCAAAACATTCACCAATGCAAAGACCAGGATTGTCAGGACAGGAGGGACAATAATAGCGGGTGTCACGCCTATATCTGCGCTTGCTGCAGACACGACATCTTTTTTGGGGGGTTCGCTGGGTAGGGGTACTCGGGAGGACATAAAAATGCCTCTCATGCAGCCGACTGCATTTGGTTGGGGATGTGAATGGGGGAAGTACGGGCGCTGCAGAAGCGGTGGGTTCCCAATTAGGATTGGCGAATGCAGCAGGAAGGGCACTATGGGCACGACGGGCCTGTGTTTGTCTTTTTGGTGGCAGCGGGACACTACTTGTGCTTGCCACCTCACCAGCTTGAACTGCACTTATGGGACTCGCCACGTCACCACGTGTTACTGCAGTGCTGGTTTGACTACGACCGGGGTGTACTAGGACGCTGGTGCTTGCCAGTTCCCCAAAACGCTACAAAAAAACTGTTAGCGATCGCAGGGATCAGGCCTGACTCTGCGAACGCTGCAGTTATGCGTTTAGTGCCTTGTAAGTGACAGTGATCGATCGATACTGCACTTGGGTGGGCTGGGCCGGGCCGGGCGGAGGGGCAAAACGCAGGTGCTAGCAGGTATCTGGGCTGATCCCGCTAACACTGCGTTTTTGGGAACCCTAAACTGCTGGTGACGCCAGTATAGATCTGATCGGATCAGATATTGATCCGTTCAGATACTATACCACTAAGGGAGGTGTATGTTGCGTGCGTGGGTGTTAGCGGTACTGGCGCTAATCTGACGCTGCCTGGGGCTGGTGCTTACCAGTTCACCAAAATGCTACAAAAAAAACTGTTAGCGATCGCAGGGATCAGGCCTGACTCTGTGAACGCTGCAGTTATGCGTTTAGTGTTTTGTAAGTGACAGTGATCGATCGATACTGCACTTGGGTGGGCTGGGCTGGGCCGGGCGGAGGGGCAAAACGCAGGTGCTAGCAGGTATCTGGGCTGATTCCGCTAACACTGCGTTTTTGGGAACCCTAAACTGCTGGTGACGCTAGTATAGATCTGATCGGATCAGATATTGATCCGTACAGATACTATACCACTAAGGGAGGCGTATGGTGCGTGCGTGGGTGTTAGCGGTACTGGCGCTAACCTGACGCCTGGGGCTGGTGCTTGCCAGTTCACCAAAATGCTACCAAAAAAACTGTTAGCAATCGCAGGGATCAGGCCTGACTCTGCGAACGCTGCAGTTATGCGTTTAGTGCCTTGTAAGTGACAGTGATCGATCGATACTGCACTTGGGTGGGCTGGGCTGGGCGGAGGGGCAAAACGCAGGTGCTAGCAGGTATCTGGGCTGATCCCGCTAATACTGCGTTTTTGGGAACCCTAAACTGCTGGGGACGCTAGTATAGATCTGATCGGATCAGATATTGATCCGTTCAGATACTATACCACTAAGGGAGGCGTATGCTGCGTGCGTGGGTGTTCGCGGTACTGGCGCTAATCTGACGCTGCCTGGGGCGACGCATATCACCGCCGGGCGATCGGGGGGCTAAACCTTTATTCGGTAATAAACGGCGGGTGCCCTGACACTATAAAAAATAAACGAACTAACCAGCGTCACCCGTAACGGTTATACGGTGATCAGTGGTGAAAGGGTTAACTAGGGGGCAATCAAGGGGTTAAAACATTTATTAGGTAGTATATGGGGGTCCCTGTCGCTATAAAACGCTGACGGCGAACCTCAATATTTACCTCACTAACTAGCGTCACCAGCGACACTAATACAGCGATCAGAAAAATGATCGCTTAGCGACACTGGTGACAGGGGGTGATCAAGGGGTTAAAACTTTATTAGGGGGGGTTAGGGGGGTACCCTAGACCTAAAGGGGGGTAACAGTAACTGTGCCAACACAGTAACTGTCACAAACTGACAGCTAGCAGTAATCAGGAAAAAAAAAAAAAAAAAAAAAAAAAAACTGCTGGTGTCAGTTTGTGACAGGGGGGGGGGGGTGATTGGGGGGGGATCGGGGGGCGATCGGGGGGGGGATCGGGGTGATTTGTGTGCCTGGCATGTTCTACTGTGTGTGTGTAGTGTTGTGCACTCACATACTTGTCGTCTCTCCTCGGGCCGGAACGGAAAATACCGACCCGAGGGGAGATGACATCACTTCCTTTGCTGCTGTTTAGCATACAGCAGCAAAGGAGCGTTTTCATTGGCCGGCGGCGATCGCGAGGGGGGGGCCACGAACGGATGGTCTCCCCCTCATCACCGATCGCCGCTGGACATAGGACGACCGCCTCGGGCACCGGGGGGGGGTCCGATCGGACCCCCCACCCGCGGAAGGCAAATCACGTACCCTGTACGTGATTTTGCCTGTCCGTGCCACTTTGCCGACGTACATCGGCGTGAGGCGGTCGTCAAGTGGTTAAGGCCTCCTCAGGTTCAGTTATTTTGTTCATTTTTCTTTTACAGTTTTAAATCTTTTTATTTGTTACCACAGATATGTTGTTCTTTAACACACAATTCTGTTTTGCCCAGAGTGCGCTTAACCTGGTTTGCAATTGGTGAGCCAGGTGAACCCTGCTACTCTGCCGCTTTCAAGTTTAAGAACCGGTAATGAAACAATTAGACAGCTTTTACACTTTGATTAACCTACCGTGAGTTTCAAGTACACTTTTCTGGTATGTATCCCATGTCTTCCCCTCCCCCTCCTCCCTCCCCTCCCTCCTTCCTCCTCTCCCTCCTTCCCCCCTCGCCCCTCCCTCCCCCCTTTCTTCTTTATCTTTCCTACCCCTCAACCCTCCCTCTCCCCTTTCTCCCTCCCCCCCATCTCCTCCCGCCCACATTCCTCCTCATCCCCCCTTCCCTCCTTCCCATCCCCCCCTCCCCCCAACCCAAGGATACTAATCCCTCACGGTGAACGACACCAACTGAAAACTCACACACGTGTTTATCAGTCACTGTAATAATAACTTATATTCCCCACCCTCCATTTTTTACTTTGGCTCGCGTGGGCCCTATGTTCTATGTTATTGACTACCCAAACACCCCATAATGTCCCCACTTGAAATCCATACCCTAAACGTTAAGGGACTAAACTCACCACATAAGCGAGTAAAGGCATTTCAAACCTTTGCGTCCCTAAAGGCTAAAGTGGTAGCCCTCCAGGAAACTCATTTTTCCAAACGCCAAACCCCGAGCTTTTTTAGCCCTAAATACCCACAGGTATTTACTGCTTCAGCAAATACAAAACATAGAGGAGTTTTACTAGCTTTTCACCACACCATGCCATTTACCCCCCTCTCTGAGATAAAAGACCCTGCAGGTCGTTATCTCATCCTAGTAGGTCTATTACAGGACATAACCACAACCTTCGTCTCTTATTTTGCCCCCAACACAAACCTGAATCCTTTTTTTTCGCATCTATTACAAGTTGTGCAAGCACACTGCAGGGGAACTTTGTTCCTCTGCGGTGACTCCAACTCAGTGCTGCAACCACACACAGACAAATCGCCCTATGCCCTGGAACATTACACCCCTTCCTCACAATTTCGTAAACTCATACAGTCAGCCTCCCTCCTAGACACATGGAGAGAACTCAATCCCACAAAGAAAAACTATACATTTTATTCACACCCACATAAATCATTTTCCAGAATTGACCATATATTTACCTCCATAGTATCTGCTCCACTCCTCCTTCACTCACACATCGAACCAATTACATGGACGGATCATTGTGCCGTTATCACCACAGTGTCATCCCTAATTCCACAAGCTACTAACAGATCATGGTGCATGAATGACTCCCTCTTGACCAACCCATCATACTGCCTGGATATCGAAGTAGCCCTTAAGGATTATCTAAAGCACAACGCAACCCCTGACATCTCTCCCATCCTGCTCTGGGAGGCACACAAACCCGTGATTTGAGGCACATGTATCTCAGTGGCGTCTCATCTTAATAGAGACAAGAAGCTCAAATTACACCAACTCGAATCAGATTACCATGATAGTTTCCTTTTATTCCAATCCGACCCAACCGAAACACACAAATTAACACTAGAAAAAATTAAGCTAGAATTAGATCTACTCTTAGCCGAGACGGCTGATAAAGCTATCCGTAGAACTAGCCACATGTTCTACACTAAAGCAAACAAACCAGACACCTACCTGGCTTTACGTCTACGTAGACCAGACCGTGCTCGTGTTCCTATTAGACTCAGACTGGCTAAAGACGTAGTCACTAGCAACCCTGTCAGGGTTCTCTCTGAGATACACAAAGACCAGGTTGGTTTTATACCCAAACAACAAGCGAGCGACAATATCAGACGAGTAATTCTCCTACAACATCTGGCCCGCTCCCGTAAGATCCCTATGCACCTCCTTTCCTTAGATATACGCAAAGCCTTTGATACAGTCTCTTGGCCCTATCTATTTTTTATCCTCCAACGCTGGGGCTTCGGCCCAAATTTCTTAAATTGGATCAAAGCCCTCTATAACCACCCACAGGCGTATGTACACTACTCCGGATTCCGGTCAGACCCCTTTCCAATTGCACGGGGGACTAGACAGGGCTGCCCCTTTTCCCCCCTGCTCTTCGCTCTCACTTTCGAACCCCTGGCAGCCCTGATTAGATCTAACCCTGACATTCGAGGCTTGGAAGTAGCATCCACCTCTCATAAAGTGTGCCTCTTTGCCGACGACGCACTAATGTTTATTACTTCACCCCATACCACATTACCAAACCTTATGAACACCTTAGATAAATTTTCTCGTATATCTGGACTTGAAGTCAACCAATCCAAATCGAAGGCCCTCGATGTGTCTCTGCCACAAGTTGATCTTGAAACATTACGAAGAAACTTTCCCTTCCACTGGTCTTCCTCATCGATTCCTTATTTAGGGATCAAGTTAACTAAAGATCCATCCAACCTGTTCCAATCTAACTACCTCCCAATGCTTTCACAAATATCTTGCTTACTTAATTCCTGGCTACCACTATGCGTCTCCTGGTTGGGACGTATCGCAGCTGTGAAAATGTCCCTATTACCAAAGTTATTATACTTATACAGAGTTCTCCCTATCAAAGTCCCTCCTTACTACCATAGGATTATACAAAATAAAGTTTTTAAATATATAGGGGGTCCTATTAGACCCAGAGTAGCGAGACCGGTTCTCCTCCGTAACAAGCTCTATGGCGGCCTGGGCATTCCAAACTTCTCACACTATTATCACGCAGCCCGTCTAGCTCAATCAATACTATACCACGCCAAATCAGAGACTCCACTTTGGGTTGCCCTTGAAGCCATTGATCTACACCCGATTAATATAGCTAATTTACTATGGCTCCCTACATCAACATGAGGATCCATAGCTAACCCATTAACACTCCACACACTTAAACTATGGGACAGACTAAAAACCCCCTTTAAACTAATCTCTCCACATTCCCCACTTCTATCTTATTTAGGTCACCCTCAATTCTTCCCAGCTCACACAGAACCAGCTTCATTCCATGCCTGGGCCCAGGCGGGTCTGACTCGTATCTGTGATCTAGTTATTGGAGACTCTGTGAAACCCTTCCCAATTATCCAGGAGCAAGCACAGCTCCCCCACAGAGAATGTTTCCGCTACCTCCAAATTAAACACTTCGTGCAAACGATCATAAAATCTAACTCTAGACTGGATACTCTAACCGAGTTTGAGCATATGTGCGAGTCGGATCCGCATACCCCAGGTATTATTTCCCGCCTATACTCCCACCTTACATTACCACCCCCAGTTCTACCCACCTATGCACAGAGATGGTTAAGAGACCTTGATATTACCCTTGAGCCAAACGACTGGTCGACCATATGGTCTAACACAAAAAACTCATCCCAAAATGTTGTTGCTTCAGAAGCGAACTATAAAGTGCTAATGCGCTGGTATCTAGTCCCAGCTAGAATCGTTAAATTTCTACCTGAATCCTCCCCGAACTGTTTCAGAGGATGTGGAGACAGGGGAACGCACTTACATATATGGTGGACATGCCCTCTGGTGCAACGCTTCTGGGCAACGATATTTCAGATGGCAACCACCCTCCACCAAATTACCTTATCTCCTAGCCCCACAATAGCCCTCCTCAACCTTTTCCCACAAGACTACACCAGATCACAACTCCGACTTCTCTTACATTTATTTACCGCGGCCAAACAGACGATTGCTAAGGCTTGGAAAACATCCACTCTTAACATAGTCGAAACGAAGAATAGGATTACCCAAGCAATGATACATAGCAAAATAGAGGCAAAAATTCTTGATAAAGTCACCCTAAACAACAGAGTATGGCGACACTGGGTTGAACACTTTCTACCAGCGGACATTGATGAAGATCTGATATCGCTTTAGGTGGACCCGGGCGCCGCCCCGAGACTCTATAATGGCTCTTGTGCCCGCACGGGTCAACCGGCACCTCCTCCCTCTCTTCTTCTCCTACCCACATCTCCCTCACTTAAACCCCCTCTTTACTACCCCTTTTCCTTATTTCACCTTTCTACTCCACCTTACCCTCCAAACTTAAAACTAGGTAATATATTCTGTTACATGCAATACTTTTGAGGGCCCCCCCACCACTGTTTTTGGGGAATGGCCCAAATTTTATAGTGATAAAAATGGGATCGTAGTTCCCTTTAATCTTTCATATATCTACGTATATAGTTCCAGCATGTTGCCTGATTTAAAAATATACATACTATCATAGTACTCAGTTTTCCTTAAGCCAATGTTCTTCTACATTATTTTTATGTACACTGTCATCTATGCGATAGAAACTATGTATGGAACTTAATGTAACAGTTGTATGTGAAATTACCAATAAAATATTTGAAAATAAAAATAAAAAAATAAAAAAGAGATTCCAGCGATGTAATCCAATAAATCCATGCTCCTACTCCAGTGATGTAATCCAATTCTCGATCTCCAGCGATGGATGATCTCCAGCGACTCCAGCGAGGAACACGCACAGGATCCTGCCTCCCCAGGAGGCACTCAGCCAATGAAGTGGCGCTAGCTTGACAGCTCTTATGTAGCTGAGGGCGGGGCCACCCATCACGTGACCCGTCCCCCTCTGACAAGGGGAAACGCTGGGGTTTCCCAGTGACGTGTACGGGTGACCCCACCCCTTCTGATGCAACGCAGGATTCCTGTTGCATCAGGGGGGCGGGGTCACCCATTAACATCACTAGGAAACCCCGGCATTTCCCCTTGTCAGAGGGGGATGGGGTCACGTGACGGGTGGCCTCGCCCTCAGCTACATAAGAGCTGTGGAGGTGGAGGCAGGATCCTGTACATGTCCCTCACTGGAGTTGCTGGAGATCATCCATTGCTGTAGATCGAGAATTGGATTACATCACTGGAGTAGGAGCATGGATTTATTGGATTACATCGCTGGAATCTTTTTTATTTTTTTTATTTTTAATAAAGGACTTGTCCCAAGCCGTTTCCTGTGGTTTTTTGACATTTTGACACTTTCTTTTTGTGAAATGGTAGGGGTACAATGTACCCTTTACCAATTCACATAGGGGGGGCCGAGATCTGGCTGTACCCTTTGTTAAAGGGAGCTTCCAGATTCCGATAAGCCCCTCGCCCTCAGACCCCCACAACTACCAGGCAAGGGTTGTGGGATGAGGCCCTTGTCCCCATCAACATGGGGACATCCTCCCCATGTTGAGGGCATGTGGTCTGGTACGGTTCAGAAGGGGGGGTGCTCCCTCATCCCCCCCTCTTTTCCTGCAACCTGCCAGGTTGCATGCTCAGATAAGAGTCTGGTGTGGATTTTTGGGGAAACCCCAAAAGTTCCCCTTAAAAGAGACCCTCAGGTCTGGTATGGATTTTTGAGGGGAACCCCACGCCATTTTTAAAAAAAATTTGGCGTGGAGTTCCCCTTAATATTCATACCAGACCTGAAGGGCCTGGTAATGGAATTTTGGGGGACCCCCACGCATTTTATTTTTTATTTTTCAATGACTTTCAATGACTTTTATGTGTATTGTCGGCACCGACAATTCATTAATAGCCGACACTAGCGCTAGTACTTTTAAATGACTTTTTTTTCTTTAGAAATGTCATTTTGCTCTCGGACTGTTATAAACACGGGAAACATGCGCTACTTTACAGGCATACTATAGACATCCCCCAGGTATGAAATTTGTAGGAATATTTCACTTTTATTGTTTCACTTTAAGAATTATTAAAATCACTGCTCCCGAAAAAACGTCAGTTTTTAAAACTTTTTCATGCATTGCGTTGTTTGGGGACCTGGGGCAGGACCCAGGTCCCCAAACTTTTTATGACAATAACTTGCATATTAACCTTTAAAATGAGCACTTTTGATTTTTCATGTTCATGTCTCATAGACTTTAACGGTGTTCGGGTGTTCGAACACATTTTTTGCCTGTTCGCATGTTCTGGATGCGAGCCGAACAGGGGGGTGTTCGGCCCATCCCTAATTACTAATATAGGGGGGAACCTTTATATCAGTGCCCCCTTAAATTATTGTATTCACTCCCCTCCTTACATCAGTGAACCCCCCTCAGACTGGCCTGGCGGCGCTGTCACTGACCTCCTCTCAGGTGAAACGTGCAGGGCTTAGTCAGACGGCTCCAGCTTGGAGGGTCTTGGTTTTATTCTATAGTCTCCTCTCCACAGTCCACACATGTCTGTCTCTTCCCGTAACCCCCATCCCGGCGGCGCTCCCACTCCTGACTCCTCTCTAGGATCCCCCTCAGAGACTGCAGACATGATAAAAGACAATAAATGGTCAGAGGCTGCGGACATGATACAGGAGGTGGACAAAGCTGCGGACATGATACAGAAGGTGGACAGAGGCTGCGGACATAATACAGGAGGTGGACAGAGGCTGCGGACATGATTCACGAGGTGGACAGAGGCTGTGGACATACTACAGGAGGTTGACAGAGGCTGCAGACATACTACAGGAGGTGAACAGAGGCTGCGGACATACTACAGAATGTGGACAGAGGCTGCGGACATACTACAGGAGGTGGACAGAGGCTGCGAACATGATAGTCTCCTCTTCACCCTCTCACAGTAGCCTCCTCCTCTGTCCACCATCATATTACTTCTCCACATCATCAGTATGCTGTGTCCTCCTCCTGTGCCCGGGGCACAGGAGGAGGACACAGCACACTGATGATGTGGAGAAATAATATGATGGTGGACAGAGCATATTTGTCTCTGTCCCCTGCATGAAATGGCTTCAGCCTCCCAGTAATGTCCTCCTCTCACTCTGTCCCCTTTTTGCTCTGATATCCCCCCACAGTTTCACTCTCTTCCTCCTCACCCCTGCTTGGCTCCTCCGCCTATGCCGGGTGGCGCCATTACGTTACTGCGCATGCACCGCCCAACTGAGCGCGTACAAGCTTTCCCAAGCCCGGCCGGCTTCAGAACGGTGCATGCACAGTTGTATGGTCGGGTCGCGGCCATCTTTTTACGGGCACCGGTGCCCTAACGGACTTTAACAGGCAGCCCAAAAACGGGTTACATTTACGGGCCCTTAGATTTACG
This sequence comes from Lithobates clamitans, assembly GCA_037952925.1. Lineage (NCBI taxonomy): Eukaryota > Metazoa > Chordata > Amphibia > Anura > Ranidae > Lithobates > Lithobates clamitans. The sequence goes on along the minus strand of JBBGZY010000305.1, from coordinate 4,256,024 downwards.
GCTGCCCGTAAATCCAAGGGCGGTTGGCAACACTGCTTGGCGGGAGGGTGGAGCCAGGAGCACTGGAGGCCGACCTGAGAAGAGGAAGATCAGGGTTGCTTTGTGCAGAACAACTGCACAAAGCAGGTAAGGATTACGAAAAACTGTTATCCATACTTACTGTAATTTTGCTTTCCTGGATCCTCCCCATGTCAGCCTACTATGGGTCAGCTCTGCCCTCTCCTACCCCTCTATGACAACCTTTTTCTTAGCTCATAAAGGGCAGCTGTCGGCCTAAGGCATTGTTTAAATACCCCACCTCGTAATTTAATCCTAGGATGGGAATCCCTGGCTGACATAGGGAGAATTGGGGAAAAGAAAAACTACGGTAAGTATGGATAACAATTTTCAGTATTCCTGGACCTCCCCATTTCAGCCTACTATGGGACGTACTAAGCAATCCTATGACAATCACAAAAAGAATACACCAAACCCAAAAGTAATGCTGCTAATTTTTTTATTGGCTGAGAGCCGCAGCAATAATAGAAGAACCAAATGCCTCTGCCAGAGGAAGAGCCACATTCAGCCTGTAATGCCGGATAAAAGTGTTAGACCCCATACACACTATTAGATTTTCTGCAGATTTTTGTCTTCAGATTTACCAAAACCATGTAGTGCAAGGGCCTGCCTGATTGTATACAAATTTAAACTCTTAAGGTTTGACCTCATATTATATGGTTTTGGTAAATCTGAAGACAAAAATCTGCAGAAAATCTAATAGTGTGTATGGGACTTTAGGCGCGCTCCAGCTTGCTGCTCTGCATACTACCTCAGGCAACATAGGCTGCCCAGGATGCTGCCACACCCCTAGTTGAATGCGCTTTAACTTCCGAAGGAGGAGGAAGGCCCAGAGACTTGTATGCCACCTGTATGGTTTTGACAATCCAAGAAGAAATAATTATAGGTGGTGCCACCATGCCCTTCTTTGAGCCCAATGGAAAGATAAAAAGTTAATCTTGCTTGCGAAAATTCCTAGTCCGTTCCAGGTAGGTTGAAACAGAGGAGACTAAATCTAGCTTTCTCTATTCATCTTCCAACGCATCCACCGGGAAGGCTGGGAGAATTATTTCCCAATTCATGTGAAAGGAAGAAGCCACTTTCGGTAGGAAGCTCGGTACTGGTCTGAGGATAATCTTGTCTGGAAGAATCAAACAAAATGGTTCCTTAGATGATAAAGCACATAACTCGGAGAGCCTTCTGGTCGATGCAATAGCTGTCAAAAACACTATCCATAACGTTAAATGAAATAAAAAACAGGAAGAAGCTGGGTCAAACGGAGGAGCCAGTAAGGCCTTTAAGACCAAAGTTAAGTCCCATTTAGGAAAAAAGGATTTCATTGGGGGTCTAATCTTTACGGCTGCCTTCAAAAAATGGACCACTATCGGCTCCAAAGCCCATATTGTATTTTACATTGCCGACAGGGCAGAGACCTGTACTTTCAAAGAATTGTAGGCTAGCCCATTATCGAGACCAAGCTGTAGGAATTCCAAGATGTTCGAGACTGAAGGAGATATGGGTTCCCAACCTCTTTCTGCAGCAACACACAGGAAAACCTTCTACACTTAATGATAGGTTGAATTTGTGGATTTTTTAGGAGCTTGTAAAAAGGTCTCAAGCACCCACTGAGAGGTCTAACCCACTCAATCTCCATGTCATTAATTTCAATCTCCCGGAGTTCGGGTGACACATCCCATTCTGCAGCAGAAGATCCTGACAAGGAGGTAGTGGGATTTGTTGATATAACTTCATCCTTCAAACCAGTGGAAACCATGAGCTCCTGGGCCAATAAGGCAGAATTGCTGCAACTCTAGGTGGATTTTCAATAGGACCCTGAGAATCAAAGGGAGTGGAGGGAACACATACATTAGTGGAAAACTCCATGGTTTGGACAGAGCATCTTGGCCATACGCTCTTGGATGCCAGGTTTGGGAGAAGAAGCTCAGAAGTTGGAAATTCTTCTCTGATGCCATGAGGTCTTTTGCCGGCCTCCCCCAGGCCTTGAAGATGTCTTGCATATATTTCGGGTTGAGGCCCCATTCGTTGTGATCCACAAAGCTTCGACTAAAATGGTCCTCCAGGTTATTTTAGGCCTCGGGAGATAGGTTGCTGTAAATGAATCGAGATTCCTCTCTGCCAAGAGAAAGATCTGGCATGCGACCTGAAAAAGTGATCGACTTTTCGTGCCCCCTGACGAGACACCTAAGTGACAGTGCCGAGAACACTTTGACAGCATGACCTTGGAAGACAGGCTGGAACGCTAACAGAGCGCACCTCACGGCTTAAAACTCCAGGAAATTCAAACTCTGTGACACATGAGGCTCCCAATGGCCTTGAACTTGCTGTCCCAAGCAGTGTGCCCCCCAACCTTGCAGGCTGGCATCCGTCACCACTACCACTGGTTCTGGAGACTGCAGTGACACTCCTCGGGCAAGATTGTGAGAGATCCTTCACCAGGCCAGAGAGCAAACTATAGGAACCGCAACATAGATCTTCTGGATCAAGGAGTTGGATCCCATTGGAACAGGAAATTGCAATGAAACCTTGTCCTCTGCCACCTGGCCCATGGAACTACCGGGATTGTGGCGGACAGTACACAGAGAAACCGCATGCACTCCTTCGCTATCAGGCAAGGTCTGGTCATTACTTCCCTTGTTCAGACCTGAATCTCTTGAATCTTTCTCTCAGGAAGAAACACACGACCCCGAACTGCATTGAATTGTTCTCCGAGATACTCCAATACTTGGGTAGGCTGCGACTGACACTTCCAATGGTTGATTAGCCACCCGAAATGGGTCAGAGTTTCGCAGATGAGAGATACATGTTCCAGAAGAAGATGTTTTGACAGACACAGAAGTAGTAGGTCGTCCAGATAATGGAATACCTGTATGTCCTTGACCCTAAGTGTCGCAATGAAAGCCGACAGTACCCTAGAAAATGTTCTGGTAGCAGAGCATAGATCGAACGGGAGACATCGAAACTGGAAATGAGAGTTCTCTACTGCAAACCTTAGAAAGCGATGGTGAGGCAGATGTATCGGAACATGTAGATAAGCCTCTGCCAAATCGATGAACGCCATCCAATCCTGTTCCTTCATCACTGATATAATCGTCTCCAATGACTTCATCTTGAATGGTGGAATCTTCATGTAGGAGTTCAGCACCTTTAGGTCTAAGACCAGCCTAAACCCCCCCCCCCCCCCCAAGCCTTTGTTACCAAAAACAAAGGGGAATAAACACTTTGACCCCATTACAGCATCCTGGAACCAGAATAATGGCTTTTGCTGTCAATAACTTCTCTGTATACACTCGCAAAGATTGCCTCTTTTCTGCACATGCTGGAAGTCGAGTTTCCACAAAAAAGGATTGAGGGGGTTTTGCTCCAAACTCGAGACGATAACCGTTTTGAATGATGTTCACAGTCCAAGCATCCTGTATCTCGTCCACCCAAACCCTCCTGAATTGAGCTAACCTTGCTCCTACTTGAGAGGACTGGGCGGAGACACCTTCAGAAGGCCTTGTCTGAACCCTTAGGAGCTTGATTGGGCCTGGGCTTGGAAGGCTTTGCGTAGCTCAAACCTGTTCCCTTCCATTGTCTGAAGAATGGTATGCCAGGTCTGTAGGAACTGGCCTCCTATTATCCTATGCCTATAAGGCATAGGATGATATAAAACTCTGACAGCCAAAACTCAGCAGTTAGCATTGAGAGACCTGGGAGCCAGGCTTACCTGAGCAGAGCAGCAGACTGACCAGCTGGAGCCTAAGAACAGTGCAGGAGAGCTGTAAAGAGACCTCCTGATTATAGAGTGACCCAAAGACTGTCCTGGCCCGCCCCCAGAAGACAAAGCCTGTGAGAATCAGCAGCGAGCATTCCGGTGGTTGCTAGGCAACCCAACAAGGAAGCTCCCTCTGACGTCACCCGCCTGACTCAGAGCCTTTGCAGAGGAACACACGTGGGGGCGGTGCACTACAGGTCCCAGAGCGCCAAACCACTGCCTGTACCCACAACACCAGGAAGGAGGGAGTGCCAGCACCTGCCTAGCTAAGGTATATACAGTAATTTATACTGCTAGTGACCTTGCGAGTAATACACAGTAAATTATACTGTACCTTTACTATCCCAGCATCACGGGAACTCACCTCTTCAGGAGCTTTACAACCTATATGGGAGTGGAGAATCGAGAGAGGCTGAACACGAGCAGGGTAGATGAGGGAAGAAAAAAAATCTTTAAAAGGCGCCCGGAGCGAGGACGAAAAAAGAACACTGTCTTAGGCCGACAGCAACCCTTCATGGGCTAAGAAAAAGGTTGTCCTAGAGGGGTCAGAGAGAGTGGAGCTGACCCGTAGTAGGTTGACATGGGGAGGTCCAGGAAAACATGTTTGTTATTTTTTAAAATAAAATAAAACTTGACTTAAGTATCACTTTAACCCTAATCTGGCCACAGAGGAAAAAAGTAAGTCTTGCCATGAAATATCGCCCCTAACTATTCCTTCTACTACTTACCAGCTGTTCCGAATTTCCTAGGACATTCCTGGGATTTAGACTCTTTTCCCAATTTTATTATTTCCCAGGAAATGTCCAGAGAAATTCGTTTTTTTCCCGATTTTTTTCGCCGCCGCTAGAGGTCCGCAGCCGGCAGAGACAATTTTTAAGAAGACCATAAGACGTGGAACACGGCTGAGTGGCTACAATAGAAACGGAGCTGCTGCGGTGCCGCTAAGCCTGCGCCCACCCCCCACCCCGCTCCGCTCTGCCCCACTCTGCCACACTGCCGGTCTGTTATGGAAAGGGGCGGGGTGTGGGCGGTGGTTCTATTGTAACCACACGGCCAGCGGAGACACTATTTTGTTCCCTCTCGGTCTCTGTTCTGTAATGGCAGTGGAGACACCGCTACTAGCACACCTGATGTAAGGAGGGGCACCGCTGGGGACATCTGATGTAAGGGGGCTCTGCTGGGGACATCTGATGAAAGGGGGGCTCCGCTGGGGACATCTCGTGTAAGGAGGGGCACCGCTGGGGACATCTGATGTAAGGGGGGCTCCGCTGGGGACACCTGATGTAAGGGGGGGCTCCGCTGGGGACACCTGATGTAAGGAGGGGCACCACTGGGGACATCTGATGTAAATAGGGGCACCGTTGGGGACACCTGATGTAAGGAGGGGCACCGCTGGGGACATCTGATGTAAGGAGGGGCACCGCTGGAGACATCTGATGTAAGGAGGGGCACCACTGGGGACACATGATGTAAGAAAGGGCACCGCTGGGGACATCCGATGTAAGGAGGGGCGCCGCTGGGGACATCTGATGTAAGGGGAAGCCATGCTGAGGACATCTGATGTAATGAGGGGCACCGCTGAGGACATCTGATGTAAGGAGGGGCACCGCTGGGGACATGTTATGTAAGGGGGGCTGCGCTGGGGACATCTGATGTAAGGGGGGCTCCGCTGGGGACACCTGATGTAAGGAGGGGCACCGCTGGGGACACCTGATGTAAGGAGGGGCAGCGCTGGGGACATCTGATGTAAGGAGGGGCACCACTGGGGACATTTGATGTAAGGAGGGGCACCGCTGGGGACACCTGATGTAAGGGGGGCTCCGCTGGGGACATCTGATGTAAGGGGGGCTCCGCTGTGGGCATCTGATGTAAGGAGGGGCACCGCTGAGGACACCTGATGTAAGGGGGGGCACCGCTTGGGACATCTGATGTAAGGAGGGGCACCACTGAGGAAACCTGATGTAAGGAGGGGCACTGCTGGGGACATCTGATGTAAGGAGGGGCACCGCTGGGGACATCTGATGTAAGGTGGCTCTGCTGGGGACACCTGATGTAAGGAGGGGCACCGCTGAGGACACCTGACGTAAGGAGGGGCACTGCAAGGGACATCTGATGTAAGGGGGGCTTTGCTGGGGATATCTGATGTAAGGAGGGCTCCACTGGGGACATCTGATGTAAGCAGGACTCAGCTGGGGACATCTGATGTAAGGAGGGACTCTGCTGGGGGAAACTGATGTAAGGACAGACTCTGCTGGGGTCACCTGATGCAAGGACGGTCTCTGCTGGGGGGACCTGATGGCATCTGGTGGCAGGCGACGTGGCAAGTCACACGCTTAGGGGTCCCACTGATTCTTGATTATGATGAGTTGAATGATTTTATTCTATATTACAATGTAATAATAGTAATAATGCGCTTCAGTCATCCTGACACCACAACAACCATGGTGCTGGGATGATTGAAGCGCTAACACCAGGTGTTTGGAGTATCTTTATCTGATGATTTGTTAAACTCTAGAATACACAATTTTATTGTGTATAGGATCTGGGCCTGCTGTCCCCCTATCCCTCTTTCCTTCCTTCTCCCTCCTTCCCTCCTTCTTTCCTTCTTTCTCTCTCCCTACCTCCCTCTTTTCCCCTTTCTTTCTCCATCTCTCATTCATCTCAGACTCTAACCACACCCCCATTTAAACCACGGCCATATAAGCCACGCCCACTATTTCACATAAACCACATCCATTTTTCGGTGCAGCGCCCCGCATTTTTTGGTTTCCACGCCTACAAATGCATGCCCCACCCATAATTATATTAAGACTCCGCCTACAGCCAAAAAAGTGTCCCTATAAATTTTTTTACAATGTCGGCAACTATGCTACTCCTTCAACAAAAGTTAAGAAAATTGTCATGATACAGTGTACTGTAGTTCCAGCTAACAAGTAAACACCTGCAAGGGAAAATAGAGCAGTCGGTTTAGCCTGGGCAAGGCCCAGGCAGCCAGTATAATCATGAGCCTCCACACAGCAGAATACAAGGTAATAAAACAATTGTGTGAAAGAAGTGGAGAATTTACAGGAAAAGAATAAGAATAAGCAGTTGCAACAGCGAAAATTCTGAGAGAAGAGTTGAAGCTCTGGATGTTGATGTTACAAATCCAAACTATGAAATCATGTGTATGATAAAAGATTTTAAAGGAAGTTTGGATTACCAGACTTTAACTTCAGCAGATCCTATTGATGAGCACTAGATATGTGTTTGTGTAAGGAAACATCCATTAAAAGGAGAACAAAATGAAAGACTTAGATGTCATTGCAATTCCTAGTAAAGATGTATACATACAGTATATGAGCACAGTACTGTACATGAGTCCAAACAGAAGGTGCATCCCACTAGATTTCTAGTAAGCCAAACTTTTCATTTGACTATGCCCTTGATGAAAGTGCTCCGAATGAAAGTCTCTACTGGTTTACTGCAAGATCTGCAATCTTTGCATATGGGCAAGCCGTAATCATTAAAAATCATATCATGGGTGAGGATTTCTCTGTTCAGAGCTGTTCAAAAAGGAATATATGTCCTTGTAGAGCAAAATGGGTTCCAAATGCTGAAGAAATCAAATTATATAAAAAATAGGTCTTTAGGTATAGGCTGCATTAAAAATCAACAGTGGTAAGGTCTTTGATCTGTAAAATCTAAAAACCCAAATTCTGAGTTTTAGAGGATGGCAAGCAGCAAGTGTAGATTGTTGACAGCAGCAACAGGAAGTGTGTAGAAGATGTTTTTAAGCTGATCAAGATCAGCAACAGCTACTGAATGTGTTGGTAAAACTTCCGCCACTGCACACTCTTCTCAAAGTCACACAATGTTCCAGATAATCTTTTGAAGGAAGGAAAAGCTCTGTGGTAAGTTTTCTCTAATTGATTTGGCTGGTAACAATAGGGATACATTGAGCACAGACCAACAAATGCAACTTGAAGGGGTTGAGATAAACAAAAGTTTATTAGCTCTTAAGTAGTGCATTCTTTCTCTAGTATAAAAACCAAATCAAATGTCTATAGGACTTTAAATGAGGCATACATAACATTGAATAGATTATAATTAAATAAAGAGCTGGTTAGTTATATCCCACATATAGCAGCCTAGGGTACTAGATACATATATTGCCACAAGTCAAATTACTAAAAAGGAATGAATCAGAAAAACTTGATTCATTTTGTGAATCTTCACTTCTTCAGGATAGATGCCACCTGTACAAAATCTGTAGGCTAGAAAATAAGGTTTCAGAGTATATTGAAAAGAGAGATTTATAATATTGTTCAACTAGTGTCATTGATCGATGAAAGAAAATACTTACAAACCAGCTTGATAACAAGATCATTGTTGTGGCACCTTCAAATGGTGACCACCACATAGTGTCTGGCCCGGAAGTTGTGGAAGGGGTATGGTACACTCCACCAGGATAACCAAAGAGCGGCACAGGGAGGTATACAGATGAAATAAGAAAACCCAAAATCCCACCTGTGAAACAAAAGAGTCAAATAAAGCAGGATCTTAATCCCTATATACAGAAGCCTCCAAAGTGCTACTCAAAGAAAAAATGCTAGAGTAGCCCATGCGTGAAAGTAACAAAGTAGGCAAATCAGGTAGCTCCACGATGTGAGATTATTGATGATAATAATAGTGAATTGCCAAACATCAGAGTAGTAGACATGTGCATTCGGGTATTTTCGTTACCGTTATCGTTAAACGATAACGAATGTGCAGAATCCGAAAACTGAAAGATCCGACATAAACGAATGCTTTATTTTCATTTTCGTGGCGACAACAGTTCGATATAGATAGGAGATTCGACATGATGCTGACAATAGTGATCTGTGTCCATCGAACCTGTGGTCGAATGTGCCTAACCTTAGCTATATTAGTCCAAGATTATTCTACATAGAGAAAAAAGATTTGACATAGAGAGAAAAGATTTGACATTATAGAGACAATAGCAAAAAAAGTCGAATGTGCCTAACTTAACTCTATTGGTCCACGATTATTCGACATAGAGAGAAAAGATTCAACATGAAGATTCGACGAAGCAGTCACCACAAGCGGACATTTATGGTCAAATGCTCCGCCCATAGGCTATAGAAGAATTCTAATGTTGGTTGACTAGTAATAATAATTAATAAATATAATTATTACTAGTGTCATACAACATTAGAATTCTACTATAGCTATAGCTATATAGGCGGAACATTCGACCTGAAATGTACGATTGCGGCCTCCTACAGTTTAGCTGCTCCGTCAAATCTTCTTAGAACATTCGACATACACCATAAGCCTTCAATGACGGATTCGACCTTAATTATTTCGGATTTTCGGACGAATGCATTTTTAAACGAAACAAAATAAATAAAAAAAATTTCGGGAGTAACTAAATAAATGTATTTTTCAGACGAAAATGAAATTCCGAAACAAAATATTTCAGTGTGCACATGTCTACGAGTAGAGAGAATACAAAGAAAAAGCAAGAATCCTTTTAAAGAAAGATTTTAAAGAAGGATCACCTTAAGAGATTTCTACCGTAAAATAACCTTTTTCTCAAACTGTGTCTGTATTAAACCACTTAGTTGAAGCATTTGGTACATTTAAATACTGTCAGTGGAAATGTTCATCTTTGCCTCTTGAATGGATCTCTGTTTTAAGCTGATCACTACACTGAAGTCTAGACAAGCATCAATCCTAAACAGCATAAACCTATCAATAGACATTGGGGTTCAGTCCTTATTTTTAAAAAAATATGTTTAATACTGTGTTCCAGGGACAGCTATAGTAACTTGTTCCTAACACAGGCAAAGCTGCCCTTTTTTGCTGCACTTTTTCACATACTTTTAGGGTACAGTTTGATACACAAAATCACTACTATTTTAGTGCACCAAAGAACCACATCCTCAATCCCCTATCGCTATAGCTGCTAATACATTTATGCATCCCCCTGTACTCATAATGTCAATTAGACTTAAAGGGAGAAGTAGAGGCTCTGACGCCTCAGCTAGAAGGGTGCAGGCAACTTCTGCATCTGCATCCTATTTTATGCTAAAACCTGTCTTGTCTTTTCTTCATGAAATTGTGGCCTAGAAACATTGTTTATATACTGTGTACAATATTTGTATTCTTTTGTGAAATAATATACTCTAAATTTGATTTCTTGTTTAACACCTGCCTGTTGCCTCCCTCTGAAACTGTGGCCTACTACAGCTGCTTACATACAGACTTGTGCATCAAACTTTTTTCTGTGATATAATACACCATCATTTTGATTTCCTAATTAAAATCTACCTATAAAACTGCTCCCTAAAACCCATTACATTGTGTGCATCAAGTCTGGACAATATTTGTGGCTCTTTTTTCTATAATAATACACTCTAATCTTGATTTCTTGATTAAAATCCGACTGGCGTCTCCAATTGAAACTGCAGCCTACTAAATCAGCTTACATCGAGTGTGTAAAACTTCGGTGGCTTTTTTTTCCTATAAAATAATTCACATTTTCAATTTTTGATAAAACCTGCCTGGTGTCTCTCACTGAAACTACAGCCTACTGAATCAGCTCACATACTGCAGTGGGCATCAAGTATGTAAAACCTTGTGGCTTTCTTCTGTGAAAATTTTGATTTCTTGATTACAACTTGCACAACTTAGTGTGCATTAAGTCTGTGCACTGTTTGCACAATGCACAATGTTGTTTTATGCTGTGAAATAATACACTCTAATTTAATTTTCTTGATTAAAATATGCCTGGCCTGTCCCCCTGAAAATGCAGCCTACTAAAACCACTTACAGAGTGTACATTGAGTCTATTCAATTTTTGCCTGGTATGTCCTTCTAAAAAAGCAGCCTTCAAAAGTGACTTACAAAGTGTACCTTGAGTCTGTACAATTGTTGTGGCTTTTATTCTGAAAAATAATATACGCTCAATTTGATTTCCTGTTTAAAACCTGCCTGGTGTCTCCCACTGCGGCATATTAAAGTCCCTCACATTGTGTGCATTAATACAAATAATACCATTTTGGCTTTTTGATTAAAACCTGAGTGGTGTCTTCTACTGAAACTGGGGCCTACTATATCAGCTTGCATACTGGGCTTCAAGTGAGTACAAACTTGAGCCTTTTCTGTGATAAGATACACTCAAATTTCATGATTTAAACAGACCTGATTTCTCCCTTTAAAAAATGCAGTCTGCTAATATAGTGTGCATCGAGTCTGTGCATACTGTGTGGCATTTTCTATAAAATATTACACTCTAGTTGTGATTCCTTTTGTAGCACTTTTTTTTGGGGGGGGGGGGGGGGTATGAGAAATGGCCCGCCCCAAACAGCGTAATGCCATAACCCAGTTGTATAACCCCTCCACCCAGAACAGGCCCCCTGTAAACAGAGCAAATTAACCAGTAATCTAATTTAAAATACTTGGAAGCAGGGGAACTACTGAAACCAGCTGATAACATTAACCAATAGTATATAGATGCACATCAATATAGAAATAATACAAGCTTTATATAAGAAAAGATTAATAATAGTGCATGCATCCAATGTACAAACAGGTATTATCAGTAGAGGCAGAGGCCCAAACAAGAGTCCTGGTAGAAATGTGCACATACAGTATACCTGGGTTTAAATGGTTATTATAAAATATATATCCAGATGAGTGTTAGAGCAAAGTTTACTTGCAGGGTCCCCTGAGGATGATTGTAATGTAGAGTTTGTTATAGTGTCAAAGACCTAAAGACAGAATCAGTGATTATAAGGAGATCCTCCAACCGTCTTCCAACCAGCGTGGAGCGTACTTTCTCACCTGCAGAAACAGTGGTGTGATACAGGAACTCACAGTCAGCCTATCTACTTTGCATCTTAATCCTTATAACTTCTAATCTGCCACAAGGACAAGGGTAACTAAAATACCAGAAGCTGCATATAAACTCTTTTGAAATAAGCATGTCCACCTGCTAATATACAGGAAGGTAACCAATACACACATACATTAGCACATACCTAACAATCTGGCACTGTGTATGTAAGATAACGACAATAGGCCAGAGATATTTCTGTCACAAGGATTCAGATACACACTCAAGAGGCTATGGGAAACTGCAGTTAAACTAATAGAACAGAGGAATACTTGTCTAATAGTCTCTGCTTCTGGTCTGGGTAAAATATAGCATCAACATTAGCTCCTTAGTGTGTAAGGTCCTGTGGCTCAGTTCTGTGTCTAGTTCCTAGAAATTCCTCTTTAAAAATATATCACAATCCTCCAGATCCTCCAAAGAGCAGCTATTTATCAATACAGACAGTAACAGTAGAGGGCAGAATATTAAAACCTACCTGATGTCTCCCTCTGAAACAACAGCCAACAAAAACTTCCTAAAAACTGTGTAATGAGTCTATAAAATATTTCTGTCTTTTATCTGTACAATATTACAACCTAGATATGATTTTTTGATTGACATCTGCCTGATGTCTACATTCAAAACTGTAACCTAAAAAAACAGCTTACATGGAGTGCATCAAATCTGTATACATTTTGTTGCATTTTGTGTAAAATAACACACTCTAGTTTAAATGTTTTGATTAAAACCTGAATGCTGTCTTCCTCTGAAACTGTGGCCTACAAAATCAGCTAAAATTGGGTGCATCAAATCTGTACAAGTTTGTGGCTTTTTTTGTGAAAAACTATGTTCTAATTTTGCTTTCAGACTGGTGTCTTCCAATGAAACACACAGCCTACTGAAATAATATACTTAATTTTTTTTCACATTCTTTATTTAGTTTTTTTTTTTTTTCACAGAGAGAAATAAGGCATAGCAGCACAGCAGTCCAACAGTTGGCCTCATCCAAAGTGATAACTCATTTAAGCTACGACATGAAACAACCCAACACTTAAAATGGGATTTACAGATTAATGCAGCACAATAGAATAAAGATCTAATGTTTGAAGCATTCGCACAATATATATATGAGTACGATCTCATTCTGGCAAACCATTGCGAAAGTGTGGGGGTGAGATTCCTGCTGCCAAAAAACTGGGATGCAGGCCCTAGCCACACTGACCAGGTGGACAAACAGGGAACATTTGTATGTCTTAGAAGATCAGAGAGATGCAACAGGTATTTGGCTGGATCCCTACCTAAGTCAAATTAGTAAGTTGTTTAATAGTTTCCCTCACCTGGGATCAGAAGTCTAATTTTTTGCAGTTTTAAAAGACATGAAGGATGGTACCCACTATTGCCCATACTTCCAGTAAACATTCATCGCCTCGGGATATATTTTATCACTGCGACAACTCTATACCAGCGAGTAAATATCTTTTACCCAAGTTCTTGGTATTTACTTGCACTGATGAGTAATGAGCACTGATGAGTAATGAGCAAAATATAAGACATGTTTTCTCTGCTTCAAGGACAGGGTAATACCCAAATCTCTTTCCAATTTCGACAGGAACGGGGGCACAAAAGACTCATACAGTCGTAGCAACAGCTTGTAAACTGTAGAGATAGTATGTGAGAAAGGGCTCAGTTCCAGGCACAGGTTTTCAAATGGGGTATTGGGATGGAGAAAGGATCCCCAGTGGGGTGGGCTAGCAAGGTAGTGAGACAGTTGCTGGAGCCTCCTTTTATCTAAAGAAAGCTCAAACATCTCAATCAGATCGGCGGGGCTCAGATCTGTGAGCCAGTCATGAAGTTGTAGAACCAAAACTTCCTCCGGAGGATTAGAGTTCTGAATCAACCATCTGAGAGGCTTTGTGAAAAGGCCAGGTTACCAATTAACATGAGATACACTGTCCTGAGTTGGAAAAAGGGTGGAGCTAATTACCCTTAGGGGTTGCTCCAAACAAAGTATGACTCCTGAGATGACCCAGGAATCTAGGCTCAATTCAGGGTAGGGATTTCAATGTGATAGATATACAAGACTGTTCAAGCATTAGCCACTCTAGAAAGATGGCACACGCGATAATACCTGAGCGGATTTGGGAAGACCATTCCTCCATGGATTTTCTGCATGAAGAGGTAGGTGAGAGCCAGACAAGGAGGAGTGTGAGCCCACACAAAGCGAAACACTGCAGACCATGTTCAGAGAGGTTTGCAGAATAAAAATAGGCAAAGTATGAAAAAAATAAAGAAGCCTGGGCATGGCATTCATTTTTAAAATGCCACTGTGCCCCTTCCAAGAGTACGCATTTTCATACCATTTGTGAAGGTCCTCCTTTAACCACTTCATCCCCGGAAGGATTTTCCCCTTCCTCTTCCTTGCGATACGACACTACATCGCTTTAACTGACTATTGCGCGGCCATACGATGTTTTACCCAAACAAAATTATGCCTTTTTTTCCCCACAAATAGAGCTTTCTTTTGGTGGTAGTTGATCACCTTTGCGGTTTTTATTTTTTGCACTATAGACAAAAAAAGAGCAAGGATTTTGCAAAAAACACAATATTTTGTAGTTTTTGCTATAATAAATATGCCAAGATTAAAAAAAAAAATGTTTTCCTCAGTTTAGGCCGATATGTATTCTTCTACATATTTTTGGTAAAAAAAAAAATCGCAATACGCGTATATTGATTGGTTTGCACAAAAGTTATAGCGTCTACAAATTAGGGGAAAGATTTAGGTAATTTTAATTATTTTTTTTTTTACTAGCAATCTGCGATTTTTATCAGGACTGTGACATTGCGGCGGACACTTTTGACACTATTTTTGGAACATTGACATTTATATAGCGATAAAAAATATAGCCATTGATTACTGTATAAATGACACTGAAAGGGAAGGGGTTAACATTAGGGGGCGATCAAGGGGTTAACTGTGTTCCCTGGGTGTGTTCTAACTGTAGGGGGATGGGGCTGACTAGGGGAGGAGAGAGATCGGTGTTCATACTTAGTATGAACACACGATCTGTCTCCTCTCCTCTGAGAGAACCAGGATTTGTGTGTTTACACACACAGATCCTAGTTCACGCTCTGTCACGAGCGATTGTGGGTACCTGGCGGTCATCATGCCTGCCGGGCACACGCATCAGCTCTGGGGACACGTGCGCGTGCCTGCTGTGATGTCTTAGAGGTGCGATGTACAGCCGCAGCGATTTGCCCAGCCGAGCCAACCTGCCGCAGTATAACTGCAGCGGCTGGTTGGCTAGTGGTTAATACACAAAGCATGGGTGGAAAGTTAGCCAAAAAAATTTGTTCGATCATCGGTGGGATTTTAACTCCAAGATAGGTAAGATGGGAGGGTGCTCACGTGAAAGAGAACAAGAGAGAGACTTGTAACGTTAAGCATCTGAGTTTTGTGTACGTTTATCTTAAGCACCGTATCTACAAAATTATTGCAAGAAATTAGGCAAGGTAATTTATGGATTTGTTACAAAGAATAATAAGTCATCAGCAAAAGCTGCTATTTTCTGTTCAGAGTCGCCCACTGAAAGCCCCTGATATCCAGATGTTGGCACACATGCCTTAGAAAGGGCTCAAAAGGCATAATGAAGATCAGTGGTGACAAGGGGCAGCCTTGTCATGTGCCATTGGACAAGGAGAAGTATGGTGAGTGGGCCTAGTTCATCTTCATAGCCGCTGTGGGCGTACAGTAGACGGCGTCTATCCATTTACTGACATGCGTCAGCGTTTCCTTCAGTAAATCCTAAGCCACCCTGTCAAAGGTCTTTTATGCATCAGAGGAGAGTAGACGCAAAGGTGTCTTCCACAGATGGACCAATATACTCAAATCTTTATTTCACAACAAAACTTGCCTGATTTCTCTTTTAAAAACTGCAGCCTAATAAATATGCTTACAGACTGCAATGAAAGCACAATATTTTTGGCTATTGTTTGTGAATTAATAGCCTCTAATTCTTTATTTCTTGATACAATTTTTTTTGTTTCACACTTTTAAATTGCCAGTTTAAGAGCTGCTTAGATGTTGTGCATAGACTGAACAGTCTTTTTGGCTATTTTCTGTGATTTTTTTCAGTACTCATTCAAGCCATAAAATACAATTTTATTTAATGACTTTAATAAGAAAATTGTTTCATTAATCTGTATGTGTAAATTCTTATTTTCTGTTTTCTTTCAATGGATTCTTTGAATGAGACTTCACACTTTTTTGAAACGTCAGTATCCACCTTTTCCATTATATGATCAATAATCTTCCTCCACACATTAGAGAACCATGTGCAGATAACACCAAGAGAAGATCTTATTGTTATCATCACCTCTAATCACATCTACAAGGCCAGTGTCTGAGCTGGCAGGCTTATATTAAAAGGAAATAAGATTTTTTTGCAAAATAATGCCCAGGTATCATTGCTGTCCCTTTCCATGTTTTGCCATGTCAAGAACAGGCTAAAATGAAAAAAGTCAAACAATTCTGAAAATTAAAAAAAGGTAACAAAATTTAATATCTAAACATGGACTTTTTTTTTTAATAAAGAGGATTTACTAAATGTAATACCAGCTACTGTATGACAAATGGTGGGAAAAATATGGGGTGCTTTGAAGCACATCATGGTTTTACACAAGTGTGAAATGATGTACACCACACAAGGAGCAAGGAGTTGTATCAGCAATAAGGGTAAAACCAAAACCACATTGGGAGAGGGCAGCCAGCCTTTTTCCTCTAGGTTTTCCCCTTCAGTGTGGTCGATCCAGCCACCATTAGAAAATTAAAGTAGTTCCTTTGCCATGCAGCCTTAGAGTGGGGCACATTGCACTTTCTTTTCTCAGAGAGGAGCATTTTGGGCTCCCTCTTGAAACTTTGCAATAGATCCCCCCACATATCAAAGAGGTGTGAAAAGTCTTCCTTGAAGTTGCTCCAAATGTCCTCCTCCTCACCACCAGCACTCCAACATTTCTCTTTCACTTTACCGCCAGCACCCCTAACCTCCTTTTCCTCCTCCACAAATTTAGCTGGGCCTAGAACAGGCTTGGTGTATCAGCTCTCCACAAAGTAGTGGCCTTTCCAAACAAAGAGGTTATCCGACTTGGGTAATCTTTGTGTTTTCAAACCAAAAAGTGTAGCAAACACATGTGATGTGATCCAGGTATGCATTATATTAATCCGCAAATGGCAAAAGTACAACCACAAGAATCCAATGCATTTTGAGGTCCAAAAAACTCCACTTCATCAGGTCTTTAACATCTATCACATTACCTATTGGGCAAAAAAATTATAAACTGGATGTATCAGAGTGAAGGAGATCTCAATTACAGGAGTGCCAGCATTGCACAGCTTGGCAGCAAGACTGAGGCTCAAAAGAGGGCTCTCTTTCTCACTCTCTCTGCTGCAAGCATCTTCTGCTGGTTGAAAAGGCTGACTGCTAACAGAACACAAAATGGTACATGTGCTGTCTGTTTTTGGGGAAGGCATTAGAAAGGATTGTGTTAATCAGGAATTGACATAAATATAGTTAGTGGTTTATACCAGCAAATTATTCATGCTATAGAATTGCTGTACAAAGCCCTCCTCCCCCTAAACTGTGCGTGTTTACTGACCTGCTGAAAAAATTGCAGGACAAGCCTGCTTGTACTGTTCCTGAGTTCCCTGTCTGTTGTATTGTTTACCTTCTGCCAATACCTGTTGAGCTTGTCTCCCTTACAGTAGCTGCATTCATTAAGCTAATCACATTGAGGGACCAAATATGTGGTTTACAGCATTAAATGCCCCTTGGGTTTTATTCTAAAAAAAAAAAAAACTATTAGGATACTTTTAAATCAATTCAAAAAACATTTCAGGTCAATTGAGAAAAGGTTAGGGACATTAAGTTTTATTAATGATGTTTGGGAATATCATGGAGGTGATGTTATATTGTCTGGATGCTTCTAAATGTTTTTAGCATTTGAAGTCATGCTTTACAGAGAGATGAATTTTTAAGAGTAGCATCTGATATTATCTCTTCTCTGGAATGCAACTACTGATGGCAGAAAAGTTGGATCTCCTGTGACAATCTCTTTGCTTGCAAATTACATTGGCTGCCTACCATACATGGATGAATTATGATTGCAATGCACCTCTTTTATTTGAGTGCCAAGAGAAATTCTTGTTCGTAAAAAAAAGAAAAAAGTACGTATTACATAGTTGTCTTAAGTAATGGCGATGTTATTACCAAATCAATAGGCCCATTGCAGACATGTAAAAATTATTCTGGTTTCAACTGTCACTTCACCTTCAGAAATGGGAACATGACCTTGGATGTACATTCTCGGATGAAGAATGGTAAACCATCTTCGCAGCTAATCATAAAAGCTCCCTGAACGTGAGTACCCGAGAAAGTGGTTTTAAACTACCTGCGGTACACAAGTTCTTCCTGTCGGTTCCAGCAACTTGCTGGAGATGCCAATCAGAATTGGGGACATTGCTGCACATTTTTTGTCATTGTCCAGTTCTACAGTGTTTCTGTAATATGGTCCATGATTCTGCAGTCTAAGTTTTTGGCCTTGCCTTAAAATTTAGCCCAGGGCAATATCTTCTGCATCACGCGAAGTTGCCCAAATGATCATACCCGAAATCCTTAGCTTTGCAGATGGTCAATGCAGTCAGACTTTGCATCCCAGTCCACTGGGATAGGAACCATAGGCAAATGGTTCACCCACAATAACAAGATACTGGAAATGGAGGAGTTGATCTTTATATCCCAGGATAGAAACGCCCAATACTATAAAATATGGGCTTGCTGGCTTCAGTGCAGGATGACTACCACTTACTCCCAGCTGCTACTTGATACTTAGTGTCTCTGCCTCTTAGGGACTTTTGTCTGGTTAGAGGCTTTCATTGTCAGCCTCTCTCCAGTGGCTCCCTCTGGTCTGAGTGTGTTTCGTGATTGAGTTCTGGTTGGCACTTTCCCACATGCTGGGCACTGCCTTCTCACTGTGCCTTCCCTTTTACCTTCCCCTGGCTATTTTTTTTCTTCTTTCTTTCCCTCTTCATTATGCCCCTCTCTCCTTCTATATTTCTTTTCTGGTGTTGCTCTGCCTTTCTCTTTTGTCATGCAGGTCACTTTGAACTCTATGGAGTTAGCCTGCTGAGATGCATAAGTGAAATATAGAGTTAGGATTGCATTACAGAGGGGCTGTGATAAGCTGCCATCGCCTCATCGCTACTTGAACCGTAAATGGGTCCATAAGCTGTACCACCAATTACGTTCCTGACCAAAACAGCTTACTATGTCATCTGACCAGACCAAACATCTGCAGTCTTTGGAGGAAAAGGCACTGGCTGGGTATTAGCCACAAGTGCTTAAACTTGTGCAGCTGGTAAGCTTGCACTTTGCATGGTGGTGGATTCACTATGTTTACATTATAAAGTCACAAGATTTTCACTGAACCTGTGCTTGCTGGTTTGTCCTTCATTGAAGGAACCATCAGAATCTTCAATAGTTATTGGAGGACTCTACATAAGTCACATGTTTCACTGTTTGGGACTTCCTTAAGAGCCCTTTCACACTGAGCCACCCCGGGCGTCGGAGGTAAAAAGCTGCTATTTTTAGCGGCGCTTTACTGTGGGTTTTTGCGGCGTAATTCAGCCCCTAGCGAGGCGCTTTTAACCCCCGCTAGCAGCCAAAAAAGGGTTAAAACCACTCACAAAGCTCTTTGCCGGCGGTTCAGCGGAGCTGCCCATTAATTTCAATGGGCAGGGGTGCTTTAGGAGAGGTGAGTTCACTGCTCCTAATGCACTCCACAGAAGCTGCTGGCAGGACTTTTTCTGACGCCCTGCCAGCGCACCACTCCAGTGTGAAAGCCCTCGGGCTTTCACACTGGAGTGAATGGAGCCGCTTTGCAGGCGCTATTTTTAACGCTATAGCGCCTACAAAGTGCCTCAGTGTGAAAGGGGTCTAACATTTTCAATCACTTTTTTTTTTCTTTTTTTTTTTTGTTTTGTGTTCATTTATTTGGTTAATATGTCACTTTAAGAGCGCAGCTTACTTTTTATTCATTGTTGTTTTGTGTGTATTTCATTTTGAGTTGCAGCTACAAATGTTAGGTTTGTTTCCAGCGCCGGTTTCTTTTTTATATAAGTGAAATATGGTTGCTTGCACCAAATCTGTGTCCACCTTGGGACATTGACATTTGGGTAATGATATTGGTGGATACTGTGGCTTACTTCATAGATTGGTTTCTATACCTTGCGTAACCTGCCTACTTATGCTTGATATTTACGTATGACTTGTTGCAAACTTATGTTATTGTCTGTATGTAGGCTTTTCTGTACATGTGATTTTTCACAATAAAATTCTTTATGGAAAAAAATATATATATTCTGGTACATAAAGGGTATACAGACATGACAATTAAAGTGGTTGCAGTACAAGTAATTAAAAAATATAAATAGCAAAGAAGCGATACAAATCAATAACCTTTTTGACACTTGAACATTAGTATGTTAAAAAAAATCTGTCAGGGTATAAATATGGTTGCCATCATTGCTAACTTTTTTCAAGATAAAAGCTTTTGAGCTGTCATTCTTTCCCATTTTTTGCTACTTGGTTAGTCACTGACATGGAGCATGAATTGAATCTCAGGTATCCTATCCTCTGGCGGCATGCTTGTTCCAGGTCAAGTTGATTGATTAAAGGAGTAAAGAATGTTCACTTTGCAAAATGAATGGCTCCTTAGCCAAGTAAATAAAGTGAAGCTGTGTTCATTTTAATTATCTAATCACATACAAGTCAAAGTCCTATTTTTTTTAATTTAACTAACTGGTATTCAGTGCGAACACAGTTTTAAATGTATAACTGTATTTTACTGTAAAATTTAAGTGAATAATACCTTCTCTAAGTGGAAACTCTCTACTTCTTTAGTATAATTTTTGTAAATATTTTATTATATCTTTTCATGTGCCAACACTGAAGAAATGACACTATGCTACAATGTAAAATAGCGAGTGTACAGCTTGTATAACAGTGTAAATTTGCTGTCCCCTTTAAAAAAACTCAACACACAGCCATTAATGTCTAAACCGCTGGCAACAAAAGTGAGTACAATTGAAAATGTCCAAATTGGGCCCAAAGTGTCAATATTTTGTGTGGCCACCATTATTTTCCAGCACTGCCTTAACCCCCTTGGGCATGGAGGAGCACGATCTGCCTCAGTGGGAGTCTTCAGCTGTGTGATGACACGGGGAAATCCGGGGAAGTACCGTGAATTCCCTGTGCGACAGAGGAGGGCGGGGTCACCGGGTAGCCCTGCCCTCCGTTATATAAGAAGTGTCAGAAGAAGCCAAGCGTCACACGCTTCACTGAGGCGGATCGTGTGGACGGAGCGGAGAAGAAGCCTGGAGGAAGATGCGGGACGAGAAGAGCGGAGGAAGAAGAAGATGGAGAAGAAGAAGATGGAGGAAGAAGAAGAACACCGAAAGAACACCAGAAGAAAGAAGATGGAAGAATAAGCCAAAAGAAGAAGAAATTAATAAAGGACTTGTCAAAAACTGTCTTGTGTTTTTTAAACTTTTTGAGACTTTTTTTGTGAAATGGTAGGGGTACATTTGTCCCCCATTACTAATTCTCACAGGGGGGGGCCGGGATCTGTCCCCTTGTTAAAGGGGGCTTCCAGATTCCCGAAAAGCCCTCCGCCCGCAGACACCCACAACCACCGGCCAAGGATTGTGGGGATGAGGCCCTTCTCCCTATCAACATGGGGACAAGGTGCTTTGGGGGGCTACCTCAAAGCACCCTCCCAATGTTGAGGGCATGTGGCCTGGTATGGTTCAGGAGGGGGGGCACTCTCTTGTCCCCTCTCTTTTCTTGCGGCCTGCCAGGTTGTGTGCTCGGATAAGGGTCTGCTATGGAATTTTAGGGGGACCCCACGCCATTTTTTAAAAAAATATTGGCACTGGGTTCCCCTTAAAATCCATACCAGACCAAAATTTTGGTTCGGGGTTCCCCTGTGTGGAAATCCCATGCCGTTTTTATCAATGAACTTTTATGTGTATTGTCGGACCGACAATTCATTATAGCCGCGAGTAGTTTTAAATGACTTTTTTCCTTTGAAATGTAATTTTGCTGTCAGACTGTTCTAAACACGGGAAACATGCGCCCCTTTACAGGCATACTATAGACACCCCCCAGGTACAAAATTTAAAGGAATATTACACTTGTATTGTTTCACTTTAAGCATTATTAAAATCACTGCTCCCGAAAAAATGGCCATTTTTAAACATTCTTATTGCATTGAAACATGTCCCCTGGGGCAGAACCCAGGTGCCCAAACACTTTTTATGACAATACCATGCATATAAGCCTTTAAAATTAGCACTTTTGATTTCTCCCATAAACTTTTAAAGGGTGTTCCGCAGCTTTCGAATTTGCCGTGAACACCCCAAATTGTTCGCTGTTCGGCGAACTGGCGAACAGCCGATGTTCGAGTCGAACATGAGTTTGACTCGAACTCCAAGCTCATCCCTAGTGATGACGTACGACCGGACTAAAATAAGGAAGTTGATAGCCAGTAGCCAATAGCTACCCTAGCGTCGGTTTTCGACTAGCATACAGATGAGCGGACTTTTCGATAGGAACTGGGTCCGGCTGAGTTCCAACGTAAAGATTTAAAACACGTTTCAAATCTAAAGTCCATCAGATTTTCGACCGAAAAAGTCAGTTGCAGGTCCGATGAAGCCCACACATGGTCGAATTGTCCGCCAGACTTGGTCCGTCGGACCAGTCAGGTCGAAAAGTCCGCTCGTGTGTACGCGGCATTACAGACATAGATCTGTTAGGGATTCCTTAAACAATATCAGTGAATGTGCAATGTCAGGATGATAGTTTCAGGTCTTTAACAAACTACTCAAATGGTTCACTTCCACCCAGCACTCTGTTATGGAGTTTTTTAGATTACAAAAATGGGCTTAGCTTTTGGGGTCACTTAGCAATGGTACCATTTGCAATAAGCACTAAGCTCTTTGGTTATTTCTGCAGATAGGCCCCCTCTTGTTTTGTTAATGTCACTTCCTTTATCAATAACCACAAACAGTTAATTTTCAGCATTTTCTTCCCCCTTCATTTTGCTTTCAAAAGAATCTAGTTTGCAATATTACATTCCAGTAAAGAGTTTACTGAAGTCATTACTAAAGCACCGGGTTCACTTAAAAATAAGCCTATATTTTCAGGGAGACATTCATGCTAAAAGATAAGTGTGGACCACACAGTGTCTGTTAAGACCGCTAAAATGCATTGCAATTCTTTATGGAACATGGTCATATGATGAAATTTGGCTGGTGCATTGTGATAAACATAGTTGCTTCCAATATTAAGAATGGCAATCAACTTATAATTAACTTAAAATAAATAAATACATACATTAAATGACAATTTACTTAATTTTTACTACATACAGTAGGAATGTAATGTAATAACTACTTTGATCACTAAAATGGTAGTGACCAGGGGGGTTGGGTATTTTCATGATAATGTTTATAGGGATTTCTTTATGCTTGGTAAAGAAGTACATAGTTTTGGTGCAAATAATTATCATTGTAACTATCAGCCTTGGGCCTTCACCTCCTGTAGTTATCTGGTAGTTACTAGGGATTAGTTGAGCATACCAGGGTTTGGTTAGATGCAGGTTCTGTGAACATTACAGAGGTTTGGGCGCTGAATCCAAACCCAATTGAAGTATATGGGAACCAAATGTTAAATAATTGTTAAATAAATGACAAGGGGGATAGATAGTACCTTGAGAAACATGTAGCAAAGGAAAAAAATAAAAAGTTAAGAAAATTATGTTTGACAGGGAGAAGCGATTTTAATAATGCTTAAAGTTGATTGAAACCCATATTTTTTATTAAATTAAGGCTTGCACGTTGTACAGTATAGGATTTCATGTCATCTGTGCCCAGTCTTGCTATGAAGAGTTAATCCAGCTTTGAGCAGTCCTTTTTTCAGTAAGATAAAAACTGACATACAGAGAAATAGTAGTCAGTTCTTCCCTCTTGCTGTGAGTGACAGGTGATTTCCTTATCTCATGAATGAGACTGAGACAGGCATTCTGTGTACTTCCCATCCCCCTCCTTTCTTCTTCAGCTCTCCCAGGAAAGGCTGCTCCGCACCTCAGCATGATTGGGCATGCTGAAGTCATGTGGTTACCATTCTGGGTTTTGACTGGATGTTAGTGATCATAGCATAAGTTCAGTGTAAGAAACACACAGGAGAAAATGCATATTGAGAAGGGGAGTGTAGAGGTGGGCGGGGAGTCTAATGACATCACGACTCCACCCACCGAGCCCCGGACAGCAGACCCACCCACAGAATCTGCAGTTTTTCAGTTCTCATAACCAACAGAGGGGAGACATTTGACAGGTAAGGATACATGGAGGAGGCATGTATATCCTTACAGATCAGCTCTATGGTAGTAGTTTAGAAAGGATGAGAGTGGGTTTACATCCACTTTAACCACTTGACGACCGCCTCACGCCGATGTACGTCGGCAAAGTGGCACGGACAGGCAAAATCACGTACAGGGTACGTGATTTGCCTTCCGCGGGTGGGGGGTCCGATCGGACCCCCCCCCGGTGCCCGAGGCGGTCGTCCTATGTCCAGCGGCGATCGGTGATGAGGGGGAGACCATCCGTTCGTGGCCCCCCCCTCGCGATCGCCGCCGGCCAATGAAAACGCTCCTTTGCTGCTGTATGCTAAACAGCAGCAAAGGAAGTGATGTCATCTCCCCTCGGGTCGGTATTTTCCGTTCCGGCCCGAGGAGAGACGACAAGTATGTGAGTGCACAACACTACACACACACAGTAGAACATGCCAGGCACACAAATCACCCCGATCCCCCCCCCGATCGCCCCCCGATCCCCCCCCAATCACCCCCCCCCCCCCTGTCACAAACTGACACCAGCAGTTTTTTTTTTCGTTTTTTTTTTTTTTCCTGATTACTGCATAGTGTCAGTTTGTGACAGTTACTGTGTTGGCACAGTTACTGTTACCCCCCTTTAGGTCTAGGGTACCCCCCTAACCCCCCCTAATAAAGTTTTAACCCCTTGATCACCCCCTGTCACCAGTGTCGCTAAGCGATCATTTTTCTGATCGCTGTATTAGTGTCGCTGGTGACGCTAGTTAGTGAGGTAAATATTTAGGTTCGCCGTCAGCGTTTTATAGCGACAGGGACCCCCATATACTACCTAATAAATGTTTTAACCCCTTGATTGCCCCCTAGTTAACCCTTTCACCACTGATCACCGTATAACCGTTACGGGTGACGCTGGTTAGTTCGTTTATTTTTTATAGTGTCAGGGCACCCGCCGTTTATTACCGAATAAAGGTTTAGCCCCCCGATCGCCCGGCGGTGATATGCGTCGCCCCAGGCAGCGTCAGATTAGCGCCAGTACCGCGAACACCCACGCACGCAGCATACGCCTCCCTTAGTGGTATAGTATCTGAACGGATCAATATCTGATCCGATCAGATCTATACTAGCGTCCCCAGCAGTTTAGGGTTCCCAAAAACGCAGTATTAGCGGGATCAGCCCACATACCTGCTAGCACCTGCGTTTTGCCCCTCCGCCCGGCCCAGCCCAGCCCACCCAAGTGCAGTATCGATCGATCACTGACACTTACAAAACACTAAACGCATAACTGCAGCGTTCGCAGAGTCAGGCCTGATCCCTGCGATCGCTAACAGTTTTTTTTGTAGCATTTTGGTGAACTGGTAAGCACCAGCCCCAGGCAGCGTCAGATTAGCGCCAGTACCGCTAACACCCACGCACGCAGCATACACCTCCCTTAGTGGTATAGTATCTGAACGGATCAATATCTGATCCGATCAGATCTATACTGGCGTCACCAGCAGTTTAGGGTTCCCAAAAATGCAGTGTTAGCGGGATCAGCCCAGATACCTGCTAGCACCTGCGTTTTGCCCCTCCGCCCGGCCCGGCCCGGCCCAGCCCACCCAAGTGCAGTATCGATCGATCACTGTCACTTACAAGGCACTAAACGCATAACTGCAGCGTTCGCAGAGTCAGGCCTGATCCCTACGATCGCTAACAGTTTTTTTGTAGCGTTTTGGTGAACTGGCAAGCACCAGCGTCCTAGTACACCCCGGTCGTAGTCAAACCAGCACTGCAGTAACACGTGGTGACGTGGCGAGTCCCATAAGTGCAGTTCAAGCTGGTGAGGTGGCAAGCACAAGTAGTGTCCCGCTGCCACCAAAAAGACAAACAGGCCCGTCGTGCCCATAGTGCCCTTCCTGCTGCATTCGCCAATCCTAATTGGGAACCCACCGCTTCTGCAGCGCCCGTACTTCCCCCATTCACATCCCCAACCAAATGCAGTCGGCTGCATGAGAGGCATTTTTATGTCCTCCCGAGTACCCCTACCCAGCGAACCCCCCAAAAAAGATGTCGTGTCTGCAGCAAGCGCAGATATAGGCGTGACACCCGCTATTATTGTCCCTCCTGTCCTGACAATCCTGGTCTTTGCATTGGTGAATGTTTTGAACGCTACCATTCACTAGTTGAGTATTAGCGTAGGGTACAGCATTGCACAGACTAGGCACACTTTCACAGGGTCTCCCAAGATGCCATCGCATTTTGAGAGACCCGAACCTGGAACCGGTTACCGTTATAAAAGTTAGTTACAAAAAAAGTGTAAAAAAAAAAAAAAAATATGAAATAAAAAAAATAGTTGTTGTTTTATTGTTCTCTCTCTCTCTATTCTCTCTCTCTATTGTTCTGCTCTTTTTTACTGTATTCTATTCTGCAATGTTTTATTGTTATTGTTATTGTTATTGATTGTTATTGTTATTGTTATTGTTATTGTTATTATGTTTTATCATGTTTGTTTTTCAGGTGTGTAATTATTTACACTTTACTGTGCTTTATTGTTAACCATTGTTAACCATTTTTTTGTCTTCAGGTACGCCATTCACGACTTTGAGTGGTTATACCAGAATGATGCCTGCAGGTTTAGGTATCATCTTGGTATCATTCTTTTCAGCCAGCGGTCGGCTTTCATGTAAAAGCAATCCTAGCGGCTAATTAGCCTCTAGACTGCTTTTACAAGCCGTGGGAGGGAATGCCCCCCCCCCCCCCACCGTCTTCCGTGTTTTTCTCTGGATCTCCTGTCTCAACAGGGAACCTGAGAATGCAGCCGGTCATTCAGCCAGCTGACCATAGAGCTGATCAGAGACCAGAGTGGCTCCAAACATCTCTATGGCCTAAGAAACCGGAAGCTACGAGTATTTCATGACTTAGATTTCGCCGGATGTAAATAGCGCCATTGGGAAATTGGGGAAGCATTTTATCACACCGATCTTGGTGTGGTCAGATGCTTTGAGGGCAGAGGAGAGATCTAGGGTCTAATAGACCACAATTTTTTCAAAAAAGAGTACCTGTCACTACCTATTGCTATCATAGGGGATATTTACATTCCCCGAGATAACAATAAAAATGATTAAAAAAAAAAATATGAAAGGAACAGTTTAAAAGTAAGATTAAAAAAGCAAAAAAATAATAAAGAAAAAAAAAAAAAAAAAAAAAACACCCCTGTCGCCCCCTGCTCTCGCGCTAAGGCGAACGCAAGCGGCGGTCTGTCGTCAAACGTAAACAGCAATTGCACCATGCATGTGAGGTATCACCGCGAAGGCCAGATCGAGTGCAGTAATTTTTCCAGTAGACCTCCTCTGTAAATCTAAAGTGGTAACCTGTAAAGGCTTTTGAAGGCTTTTAAACATGTATTTATTTTGTTGCCACTGCACGTTTGTGCGCAATTTTAAAGCATGTCATGTTTGGTATCCATGTACTCGGCCTAAGATCATCTTTTTTATTTCATCAAACATTTGGGCAATATAGCGTGTTTTAGTGCATTAAAATTAAAAAAAGTGTGTTTTTTCCCCAAAAAATGCGTTTGAAAAATCGCTGCGCAATTACTGTGTGAAAAAAAAAAATGAAACACCCACCATTTTAATCTGTAGGGCATTTGCTTTAAAAAAATATATAATGTTTGGGGGTTCAAAGTAATTTTTTTGCAAAAAAAAAAAAACTTTTTCATGTAAACAATAAGTGTCAGAAAGGGCTTTGTCTTCAAGTGGTTAGAAGAGTGGGTGATGTGTGACATAAGCTTCTAAATGTTGTGCATAAAATGCCAGGACAGTTCAAAACCCCCCCAAATGACCCCATTTTGGAAAGTAGACACCCCAAGCTATTTGCTGAGAGGCATGTCGAGTCCATGGAATATTTTATATTGCGACACAAGTTGCGGGAAAGAGACAAATTTTTTTTTTTTTTTTTTTTTTTTTGCACAAAGTTGTCACTAAATGATATATTGCTCAAACATGCCATGGAAATATGTGAAATTACACCCCAAAATACATTCTGCTGCTTCTCCTGAGTACGGGGATACCACATGTGTGAGACTTTTTGGGAGCCTAGCCGCGTACGGGACCCCGAAAACCAAGCACCGCCTTCAGGCTTTCTAAGGGCGTGAATTTTTGATTTCACTCTTCACTGCCTATCACAGTTTCGGAGGCCATGGAATGCCCAGGTGGCACAAAACCCCCCCAAATGACCCCATTTTGGAAAGTAGACACCCCAAGCTATTTGCTGAGAGGTATAGTGAGTATTTTGCAGACCTCACTTTTTGTCACAAAGTTTTGAAAATTGAAAAAAGAAAAAAAAAAATTTTTTTTCTTGTCTTTCTTCATTTTCAAAAACAAATGAGAGCTGCAAAATACTCACCATGCCTCTCAGCAAATAGCTTGGGGTGTCTACTTTCCAAAATGGGGTCATTTGGGGGGGTTTTGTGCCACCTGGGCATTCCATGGCCTCCGAAACTGTGATAGGCAGTAAAGAGTGAAATCAAAAATTTTCACCCTTAGAAATCCTGAAGGCAGTGATTGGTTTTCGGGGTCCCGTACGCAGCTAGGCTCCCAAAAAGTCCCACACATGTGGTATCCCCATACTCAGGAGAAGCAGCTAAATGTATTTTGGGGTGCAATTCCACATATGCCCATGGCCTGTGTGAGCAATATATCATTTAGTGACAACTTTATGAAAAAAAAAAAAAAAAAAAATAAAAAGTGTCACTTTCCCGCAACTTGTGTCAAAATATAAAATATTCCATGGACTCAATATGCCTCTCAGCAAATAGCTTGGGGTGTCTACTTTCCAAAATGGGGTCATTTTGGGGGGTTTTGTGCCACCTGGGCATTCCATGGCCTCCGAAACTGTGATAGGCAGTGAAGAGTGAAAGCAAAAATTTACACCCTTAGAAATCCTGAAGGCGGTGCTTGGTTTTCGGGGCCCCGTACGCGGCTAGGCTCCCAAAAAGTCCCACACATGTGGTATCCCCGTACTCAGGAGAAGCAGCTAAATGTATTTTGGGGTGCAATTCCACATAGGCCCATGGCCTGTGTGAGCAATATATCATTTAGTGACGACTTTTTGTAAATATTTTTTTTTTTTTTTTTTTTTGTCATTTTTCAATCACTTGGGACAAAAAAAATAAATATTCAATGGGTTCAACATGCCTCTCAGCAATTTCCTTGGGGTGTCTACTTTCCAAAATGGGGTCATTTGGGGGGGTTTTGTACTGCCCTGCCATTTTAGCACCTCAAGAAATGACATAGGCAGTCATAAACTAAAAGCTGTGTAAATTCCAGAAAATGTACCCTAGTTTGTAGACGCTATAACTTTTGCGCAAACCAATAAATATACGCTTATTGACATTTTTTTTACCAAAGACATGTGGCCGAATACATTTTGGCCTAAATGTATGACTAAAATTTAGTTTATTGGATTTTTTTTATAACAAAAAGTAGAAAATATCATTTTTTTTCAAAATTTTCGGTCTTTTTCCGTTTATAGCGCAAAAAATAAAAACCGCAGAGGTGATCAAATACCATCAAAAGAAAGCTCTATTTGTGGGAAGAAAAGGACGCAAATTTCGTTTGGGTACAGCATTGCATGACCGCGCAATTAGCAGTTAAAGCGACGCAGTGCCAAATTGGAAAAAGACCTCTGGTCCTTAGGCAGCATAATGGTCCGGGGCTCAAGTGGTTAAAGTTAAAAGCTAAAAGGACAAAATTAGATTAAATAACATGCCTCGGGAATGTCCAGAACCCGCCTGTGAAGTGGCACACCAGTATGATGTATACAACCTACTGCAGCAAAAACTACATTTAAGAAAAAAAAAAAAAAAATGGTGTTTAAATTGCCAATAAATGACAGCTTGGATACTTTGCTTTTGTTTGTAAACAAACAGCTGGGGGTTTCTTTCATCTATCCTAGACAATGGTCTGGTATCCTAGAAATGGGTCTGGTATAGATATTAACTGGGAATGGCATGGGGTTTCTCCAGAATTCTTGCCAGGCCCTTCAGGTCTATTGTGGATTTTAAAGGGGCATAGGAAAAATCTAACAAAAAGGAGCATCGATTCCATTCCAGTCTGGTATGAATTGTAAGAGTTAGCCCCATGAGAATATATAAAAAAAATTTTGGTCACCTCCAATAATTCACACCAAGCTCTTACCCAAACATGAAGTCTGGCAGGAAAGGAAAGGGGAATTTGAGCATGGACTTCCCTTTTTAACCATACCAGGTCACATGCCCTCAACAAGAGGGTGGACACTGTGCCAGGGGGTACCCCCTCCTCCCGGGCAAAGGACCTTGTCCCAAAGTTAATGTGAACAAGAACTTCTTACCAACAACCCTAGCCTGGTTTTTTTGGGGTTCTGTGGGATGGGGGCTTATCAGAATATGGAATTCCCTTTAACTATAAGGGAGCCCCCAGATATTCCCCCCCCCCATATGAATGAGTAAGGGGTACTTAGCACTCTTACTCATTCAATAAAAAAGTAAATTTGTGCATAAAAACACCCACAAGTGACAAGTCCTTTAATAATAGATAAAACAAAAAAGTCCCATAATGTACTTCCATCATCAGTCTGTAATGCAGATCATTGTCAACCACGATAAACGTCACCCTTTGACAAGCCAGGAAAAAAATTAGCTCCAACTGCAAGCACGATCTGATCTCAACAACTACTCACCTGCGAATGACAGCTCTTGCAGATTATTGCTAAGTATAATCAAAGGGGAGGGTTCTCCCAGGTGACATCATCAACCAAATATGGAAATTACCATATTTGATCAATTATATTATTAGAATCCATGTGACGTCATTGACCAAATATGGTCATGTTTATATGTTGCCTGGGAAACCCTGCCTATTTGTTTATGCTCAGCTGTCATTTAACAGCAAGCATTCATTAGAATTGGACATGTTGGTGGTCGATACGTTTTTTCTTTTGGGGGAGACTACAGAAGTCATTCATTGTGATTGACGTGATCTGCATCGCTGGATGATTTGAGTCGAGGTGGATTTACATTGTGGAACTTTTTTTGTTTTAAATTAAAGAACTTGTCATAAACTGTGTGCATGTGTGTGTTTTTTTTAAACTGTTCACTTTTTTTTGTTATTGAGTAGGAGTGTAAATGAGAAGTTCCCTTTAGACCCCTTTGACACTGGGGCCATCGAGCGTTAGCGGTAAAGCGCCGCTCGTTTTAGCGGTGCTTTACCACTGTTTAAGTTGCCTTTTTCGGCCAGTAGCAGGGCGCTTTTAACCCCCGCTAGCGGCTGAATAAGGGGTTAAAAGTGCCCGTATTGCGGCACTTCCAAAGTGCTTTTCAGGCACTTTGGAAGCGTTGGCCATTCATTTCAATGGGCAGGGCATTTTGGGAGCTATGTATACAAGCTGCCCCAAAGATGCTGCTTGCAGGACTTTTCCTAAAGTCCCGCAAGCGCACCGCCCCAGTGTGAAAAGTCACACTGAAATGAATGGGAGTCAGTTTTCAGGCTATTTCTAGTGCTAAAATGCCTCAAAACTGCCTCAGTGTGAAAGAGGTCTTACTCATTCATATAGATGAGCTGGGTGCCTCTTATCGGTAAAGGATCAATGCATGGTTGTTTTGTTGTGTTGTTGTTCAGGGTTGTGGAGAGGAGGCCCTTGCCCTAATCAATAGGGGGGCAAGTTGCTTTGCCAGGGGGTTACCCCTAGCAAGCCCTCATGTTGAGACCATGTGGCTCGGTTTGGCTCAGCAAGGGGCCCACATTTTTTTCATTGATTTTTGTTTTTTGCTTGGGATCACCCTTTAAACTTATGCATGGCGAGTGCTGAAAACCGCCACACTCTTAACAACTGAAAAAAGAAGCTGTCATCAACAATAGTGGAAGAAAAACCCACTGCTATATACGATGTTCAGCTCCTGCCAAATGGGATGAAAGTACAGCAATCAGATGAATGCCTGAACAAGCAAGGGTCAATTTGAACCTGTGGTTAGACCAAACCAGGAGCACATCCCTAGTATTTAATCAGCACTGTGGCTCAAGTTACACTGTGGTACACTACCAGTTACCGTATTTATCGGTGTATAACACACACTTTTTTCCCCTGAAAACAGAGGGTAAACAGTGCCTGCGTGTTATACACCCATAATATGTTTTGCCAACAGGGGGAGGGGATCGTGTGGTCCGCCCCAGGAGCCACCCATTGGGGGGTGTCAGGCCGGCCGCTCTGCCTCTCCTGGTCCTGGGACAGCGCTGCCTGCATAGTCTAAATTTGATTAATACAGCCCCCCCTCCCTGCACAATTCACTGCCAGTCCTTCTCCTAGACTGCTCCTCCTGTGTCAGTGTCATTGTAAAACGAAGCTTGTAAATATCTCAATAGCTCCTTTTATTCTGGCTGCTCTCCTCCTCCCTCTCCTCCTCCTCTGAGTGTAGCTTTAGATTGGAGGAGGAAAGCGGTCACATGACCATCTATGTATTGTCAGAGGAGAGCAGTCATGTGACCAGGTCAGTGAAAAAAACTGAGCTATTGAGGAATATGGAAGCCTTATTTTACAATAGGAGAGACACAGGAAGAGCAGTGTAGAAGGGGCTGGCAGTGAATTTGTACTGTGCAGGGGGAGGGGGGCTGTATACTGGATGGGGGGCTGTGTACTGGATGGGGGGCTGTATACTGTGCAGGGAGAGGGGGGCTGTACACTGTATGGGGGGCTGTGTACTGTATGGTGGGCTGTATACTGGAGGGGGGTTGTATACTGGATGGATGCTGTGTACTGTGCAGGGAGAGGGGGGCTGTGTACTAGATGGGGGGCTGTGTAGTGTGCAGAGAGAGGGGGCTGTGTACTGTATGGGGGCTGTATACTGGATGGGGGGCTGTATACTGTGCAGGGAGAGAGGGTTGTATACTGGATGAGGGGGCTGAATACTGGATGGGGCTGTATACTGTGTAGGGAGAGGGGGCTGTATACTGGATGGGGGGCTGTGTACTGTGCAGGGGGGGTGTACTGGATGGGGGGCTGTGAAATTTTTTTTCCTTAAACTTCCCTCTTAAAATTGACTTCCCTCTTAAAATTGGGTTGCGTGTTATACGCCGATAAATACGGTAAGTTATATTTGATTTCTGTCTGTCTGAAAAACATACTCATGTAATTTGACCCATATAAAAATTCTGTTTTAGATCTTTTCAGACCATTTCCCCCCAAATATGCCTCTGGTATCTGCTAAGGCTACCTGCCTGTGGATTTCTATCTTTTAACAGTCTGAATTTCCTGATAGTTGACTGTCACCCCTGGAGACACAGTGGGGTTGATTTACAAAAGGAAAATAGGCTCTTCACTTAACAGGGGAATTTACATTTTGACAAATAATTTTCCCTTAGTTTTAATGTGGTGAAAATTCTCTTTGCAGAGGATATCCAACCCAAAGAAAATTAAAAAAAACAGAAGGAAATCAACAGAGATTTGCCTCATTCCAGGGATGGACTGGCCATCGGGACTACCGGGAGATTCCCGGTGGGCCGATGGCTCAGTGTGGCCAGTTTCACTTTTAGCCGCATCTGCGGTGCGCGGCGATCTACCCGTCAACCGCCAACAGCTGGCGCCTGACGGGTAGATCGAGATTAGCCAGCATGCAGAGTAGCGCAGGGAGCTTCTGTAGTAGTAAGTTCTCGCTCTCTCTCGTGTCATCACGCTGTTCCCCGGCGGCCCCTCCTCTCTTCTTGTCTATACCAATGGCTTGTAAGATCATCTGGTATAGACAAGAAGAGAGGAGGGGCCGCCGGGGAACAGCGTGATGACACGAGAGAGAGAACTTACTACTACAGAAGCTCCCTGCGCTACTCTGCATGCTGGCTAGTAAGATCCAACAATGTGCCCTGATTATGTGCCACATAATGTGCCCCGTGCTCTACAGTGCCATGATGTGCCCCATAATGTACCCTGTGATGCGCCCCGAGCCCTGATGTGCCCCGAGCCCTGATATGCCATGTGCCACGTGCCCTAATGTGCCATGTAGCCTGATGTGCCCCATAATGTGCCCTGATGTGCCCCAATGTGCCCTGATGTGCCACAATGTGCCCTGATGTGCCCCATCATGTGCCCTGATGTGCCACAATGTGCCATAATGTGCCCTGATGTGCCCCGTGCCCTGATGTGCTATATGCCCCATAATGTGCCCCATCACGTGCCCTGATGTGCTATGTGCCCCATGTGCCCTGATGTGCCCCGTGCCCTGATGTGCCCTGTGCCCTGATGTACCATGTGGCCTGATGTGCGATGTGCCCCATAATGTGCCATGTGCCCCATCGTGTGCCCGTTCCTGATGTGCCATGTGCCCTGATGTGCCACAATGTGCCATAATGTGCCCTGATGTGCCCCGTGCCCTGATGTGCTATATGCCCCATAATGTGCCCCATCACGTGCCCTGATGTGCTATGTGCCCCATGTGCCCTGATGTGCCCCGTGCCCTGATGTGCCCTGTGCCCTGATGTACCATGTGGCCTGATGTGCGATGTGCCCCATAATGTGCCATGTGCCCCATCGTGTGCCCGTTCCTGATGTGCCATGTGCCCTGATGTGCCCCGTGCCCTGATGTGCTATGCACCCTAATGCGCCCTGATGTGCCCCATGCCCTGATGTGCCCCGTGCCCTGATGTGCTGTGCCCCGATGTCCTATGCCCTGATGTGCCTTTTGCCCCGATGTGCTTTGCCCTGATGCGCCCTGATGTCCTGTGCCCCGGTGTGCTGTGGCTCAATGTCGTGTGCCCTGATGTGCCAGGTGCCCTAATGTGCCCCATGCCCTGATGTGCTATGTGCCCCATAATGTGCCCCATCACGTGCCCTGATGTGCCATGTGCCCTGATGTGCTATGTGCCCTGATGTACCATGTGGTCTGATGTGCCCCATGCCCTCATGTGCCCCGTGCCCTGATGTGCTTTGCGCCCCATGCCCTGATGTGCGACTTGCCCCATAATGTGCTATGCGCCCCATCATGTTTCCTGATGTGCCATAATGTGTGCTGATGTGCCCCGTGCGCTGATGTGCCCCGTGCGCTGATGTGCCCCGTGCGCTGATGTGCCCTGTGCGCTGATGTGCCCGTTCTCTGATGTGCCATGTGCCCTGATGTGCCATGTGCCCCGATGTGCCCTGATGTGCTATGTGCCCTAATGCACCCTGATGTGCCCCGATGTCCTATGCCCTGATGTCCTGTGCCCTGGTGTGCTGTGGCTCAATGTCGTGTGCCCTGATGTTCTGTGCCCTGATGTGCTGTGTCCTGATGTGCTATACCCTGATCTGCTGTGTGATGTACTGTGCCCTGACGTGCCCTGATGTGTTGTGCCCTATTAGCTGATGTGCTGGGCTCTGTACCCTGATGTACTGTGACCTGATGTGCTGTGCCCTGTACCCTGATGTGCTGTGCACTGTACCCTGATATGTTGTGCCCTGTACGCTGATGTACTGGGCTCTGTACCCTGATGTGCTGTGCCCTGTACGCTGATGTACTGGGCTCTGTACCCTGATGTGCTGTGCCCTGTACCCTGATGTGCTGTGCACAGTACCCTGATATGTTGTGCCCTGTACGCTGATGTACTGGGCTCTGTACCCTGATGTGCTGTGCCCTGTACGCTGATGTACTGGGCTCTGTACCCTAATGTGCTGTGCCCTGTACCCTGATGTGGCCTGATGTGCTGTACCCTGATGTGTTGTGCCCTGATGTGCCCTGATGTGCTGGGCTCTGTACCCTGATGTGCTGTGCCCTGTACCCTGATGTGCTGTGCCCTATACCCTGATGTGCCGTGCCCTGATGTGCTGTGCCCTGATGTGCCGTGCCCTGATGTACCGTGCAATGGGCCGGTCTGGATGAAGTCCAGGGCCACATTTTTGTCCCAGTCCAGCCCTGCCTCATTCCCTTTTAACCAGTTCCCGACCGACTCAAACAGATTTACTGCGGCAGAATGGATCCCCTGGGCGAAATTCCGAATGGGTACGTCCTTCCCTTTTTCGGCCACCAGAGGGCGTGCACGGCAGAGGATTTTACCCCCTTTCTGACCAGAGCACTTTTTACAATTTGGCACTGCATCGATTTACCTGACAATTGCGCAGTCATGCAATGCTGTACCCAAACCAAATTTGTGTCCTTTTTTCCCCACAAATAGAGCTTTATTTTGGTGGTATTTGATCACCTCTGCGGTTTTTATTTTTTGTGCTTTAAACAAAAAAAGAGCGACAATTTTGAAAAAAAAAACAATATTTTTTACTTTTTGCTATAAAAATATCCCCAATTTAAAAAAAAATAAAAAATTCTTCAGCAGTTTAGGGCAATATATATTCTTCTACATATTTTTGGTAAAATAAAATCACAATAAGCGTATATTGATTGGTTTGCGCAAAAGTTATAGTGTCTGCAAACTATGGGAAAGATTAATGGCATTTTTATGGCATTTTTATTAATATATTTTTTTTACTAGTAATGGTGGTGATCTGCGATTTTTAGCAGTACTGTGACATTGCGACAGACAGATCAGACACCTTTGACACATTTTTGGGACCATTGACATGTATACATCGATCAGTACTATAAATATGCACTGATTACTGTGTAAATGTTACTGGTAGGGAAGGGGTTAACACTAGGGGTCGATCAAGGGGTTAAATGTGTGTTCCCTAGATGTGCTCTAACTATATGGGGCTAAGATTGACTTTCCTACTTAGTAGGCACAAACAATATGTCTCCTGTCCCCTGACAGAACAGGGATTTGTGTGTTTACATACATAAATCCCCATGTTGGCTCTCGTGCAAGCGATTGCGCGTGGCCGGTGACTATCGTGCCCACCAGCCATGCGCATTTGGTCCTCCGTGGTGCAGCGGTGCGCACGCATTCTCTGGTGGCTCTTAAAGGGGAAGACGTACTCATACAGGGTTTCGCACAGTGGTGCCATTCTGCCGCAGTATATACACGTGAGCCAGTCGGGAACCGGTTAAATAAATTAGAAAAGTAACAGATCTACAGAAAAGTTCAACAGGTAAAAATATAAACATGTTACAGGTAGGACTTTAGATGTGACGTTTCATTAGCTACACTTTAAAGCATAACTCCATTTTTGTTGAGAAAAAAACATTCCCCTCTGGGTGATCTATGTACATTACAAGGATTATAACAATCTTTGTTGCAGATTCCTACCTTTTGTTATTCTGAAGAAATCCGTTTGTTCCTCTGTGCCCCTGTGCTATGTGGGTCTAATGGGGGTGGTTTCATGATTATTAGCAGCTGTGGCAGCTGCAGACCACTAATGAAGTAAGCTGCTGGGCCTGCATCCCTTTAGACATGTTCCTAATGGAACAGGAAGTTATGTTTCTAGGGAGTGGTCAGTACACATTCTGTGTACAGAACAACTCCAGGTAGACACATTGCATTGCATTTACAGAAAAGTACAGCAGATTGAAAAGTTAAGTTAATTTTTAATAACATTCAATTACAATATGACTTGTGTTGCAATTGTATACACTATATTATTTCTTTGTTTCTAAAGCTACCCTTTTAAAATCTACTGGAACCAATTGCCTTCAGAAGTCACCTAATTAGTAAAAAGAGTCCACCTGTGTGTAATTTAATCTCAGTATAAATACAGCTGTTCTGTGAAGCCCTCAAAGGTTTGTTAGATTACCTTAGTGAACAAACAGTATCATGAAGGCCAAAGAACACACCAGACAGGTCAAGGATGAAGTTGTGGAGAAGTTTAAAGCAGGGTTAGGTTAAAAAAAAAATATCCCAAGCTTTGAATATCTTATGGAACACTATTCAATCCATCATCCAAAAATGGAAAGAGTATGGCACAACTGCAAACCCACCAAGACATGGCTGTCCACCTAAACTGACAGGCTGGGCAAGGAGAGCATTAATCAGAGAAGCAGCCAAGAGGCTCATGATAACTCTGGAGGAGCTGCAGAGATCCACAGCTCAGGTGGGAGAATCTGCCCACAGGACCACTATTAGTCGTGCACTCCACAAATTTGGCCTTTATGGAAGAGTGGCAAGAAGAAAGCCATTGTTTAAAGAAAGCCATAAGAAGTCCCCTTTGCAGTTTGTGAGAAGCCATGTGGGAGACACAGCAAACATGTGGAAGAAAGTGCTCTGGTGAGATGAGACCAAAATTGAACTTCTTGGCCTTAAGCAAAACGCTACGTGTAGTGGAAAACTAACACTGCACATCACCCTGAACACACCATTCCCACCATGAAACATGGTGGTGGCAGAATCATGTTGTGGGGATGCTTTTCTTCACCAGGGATAGGGAAGCTGGTCAGAGTTGATGGGAAGATGGATGGAGCTAAATGCTGGGCAATCTTAGAAGAAAACCTGTTATGCTGCATACACACGACCGGTTTTGCCGTCGGAATAAACTCCGAAGGTTTCTCCAATGGAGCTCCGATGGAATTCTGCTCAAGCAGTCTTGCATACATACGGTCACACCAAAGTCCGACCGTCCAGAACGAGGTGACGTACAACGCGTACAACTATAAAAAGGAAGTTCAATAGCCAGTAGCCAATAGCTTCCGTCTCGTACTTGCTTCAGAGCATGCGTCGTTTTTTGGTCAGTCGGAACAGCATACAGATGAGTAGTTTTCCCGATAGGAATTGGTTCCATCGGAAATATTTAGAACATGTTCTATTTCTAGGTCCATCAGAATTTTCGGGAAAAAAAGTCTGATGAGGCATACACACGATCGGAATAGACGATGAAAAGCTTCCGTCTGGCTTTTTCTGTCGGACATTCCACTCGTGTGTACGCAGCTTAAGTGTCTGCAAAAGACTTAAAATTGGGGCGGAGGTTCATTTTCCAGCAGGACAATGACCCTAAACATACAGCCAGAGCTACAATGAATGGTTTATCTCAAAGCATATTCATATGTTAGAATGGCCCAGACCTAAATCCAATGGAGAATATGTGGCAAGACTTGAAAATTGCTGTTCACAGACGCTCCAATCTGACAGAGCTTGAGCTATTTTGCAAAGAAGAATGGGCAAAAATGTCACTCTCTAGATGTGTAAAGCTGATAGAGACATACCCAAAAAGACTTGCAGCTATAATTGCAGCGAAAGGGGGTTCTACAAATTATTGACTCAGGGGGGCTGAATACAAATGCACGCCACACTTTTCACATATTTATTTGTAAAAAAAAATTGAAAACCATTTATCATTTTTCTTCCACTTCACAATTATTTCCCACTTTGTGTTGGTCTATCACATAAAATTCCAATAAAATACATTTACGTTTTTGGTTGTAACATGACAAAATGTGGAAAATTTCAAGGGGTATGAATACTTTTTCAAGGCACTGTATGTGATCCTCTTTTTTTACAATGAAATTGCTGCCTTGCACAATTGTTTGGTGAAACATGTGTGTTTCTTTTTTAACCCACCTCACCATAAATTAACTGCTTATACTTTTGAAGTGTAATTTCTGCCTAACACTAGTCTTAAAACTATTCCTTTTCCCCTCCTGCTACCCGTACTGCCTAACCTGCATAAAAAAGAGATATGTATACTCAGCTGTTTTTTTTGTCTTCTCTGGTCCCATAAGGTGATCCCCGTATCAGTCTGTAGCAGATGCAGGGGAGAGGAGCGTGCACTCCTGGAGCTGTGACATCACTCATATACTCCCATGTCCCAGCCACTTTCGGCAATCCCTCCTCTCCCCTGCCACAGCTGCTGACTGAAACAGGAGTGCTGGAGCTGTAGATCATGTAACTGGATGGGACATAATGCACCTGTTTATAAATCACTGTTGAACAACTGTATAGACCTTACATGTGTTCTCAGTTTCCTCTCAAGGTTCTCTAAATGAAATGTAACTTTAAAGAAAAAGGACTAGAATTGTACAACAAAGGAAATTCTTTTACATATACATGAACCTGCTATTGATTGCATACCTTTACAATATACAGTAAGCTAAGGAAAAAGCACTTGAGATTAATTACAGTATACTGTATGTGAAATAAGGCTTTCCTTCAAGATGAATTTCTTTGTCCTCCTTACGTTTGCACTCAACAAAATACAGTATACATTTAAGGTAACAAATTCATAAGACTAACAAGAGGAAGGGCGGGACTTTAAATGAGGTCATGACTAAATTACCATCAGGTACCTCCATCCCTAAGCGTAATGGTCAAAGAGGGGGAGTCGGGACTTTAAATGAGGCATTGGCTGACAACCAGATAGAAAAGATAACAATAATGTTTAATAAATAGGTGTGTACAAATATATTCATATAAAACAGATAATGAATATGTACCATACCATAATCATACATAATTGTACATTTAATAATTTCCATTAACACAATTAATCCTCCCTTATTCCACATGGGCAATATATAAAAAGAAGATATAAAATCATTCATGATCCTAAAGAGACCCCAATGGGTATTCAGGTGATATCAGTATGATGACGTCGCATCTAAGAAGCTCTACGCGTTTCGTGGAACCCTCCACTCATCAGGAGCAATGCGATGTACGTCTGGTTGCATCTGGAAAATACATAACCAGAAAACTAAGCCTTAAGTGGGGGGGAGAGATGGGTTGATTGGAAAGGTAATAAAAATATATAAAGAAGGGGCAAAACCACAATAAATGCACCACCACTGTACCTGGCAAAACCACCCTGTATGCCAACCCATGAACATGGAGCCGAGAACAAGGCGGAGGCATCTAACCGGGAGCTGAGGTAATGGTCCGGCAGTAGGATCAGCACATACAGCAATGGGCAAGCAAATGTGAAAGGAACCTGAAATGCCAAGAGAAGTAAAGGATAAGTAATTGAATGGAAAAATAAGAAGACTGATGAAAAGTGGAATGGAAATGTGATAGGACCAAGAGCCCAAAAGGATGTCAGAAATAATAGGCTAAGTACATAAAATAGGGTGCATAAGAATGGTGACAAGTGATTGTTGTTTACATATGTGAAATACAGATATAAGCACCAAGTATAGCCTAGAATAGCCCGATAAGGGGGAACAAGGATAACTGAAATATTGTAACAGGAAACATAAAAACATGTGCAAGTGCTGGAAGATAGATAGAGGAAGGTGAAAGTAGCTGCTTCCCAAGATGTATGTACCCCGCCGGTATTCCACACCAACATCACGCAAGGTGTGCAGAGGTAGCACTGGGCGCCAAACCGAGCTGGACCGCTCCGGATCAGGTGTCTAAGTCCTCAATGCCAACACGGAATGGAGAAAACACGTGTCAGTGCGCGGCGCCTATATGACAACACGCGCACGGCACGTATGGCGTGATGTCGATGCGCGTCAGGTGTCCGCCCCCACCACCCAATAGGGGGGAAGGGGAGGGCCCCGAGTACGCATCGCAGCTCCCGGCAAAGACGGAACAACCAAGCAATCGGATCCCCAAACCCAGGGGGCAGGGGCAATCCGACCAGTGCACAGCGGATAGGTGCAGAACTGTGCAAGCCTCGGGGGGTGACACAGCCCCCTAGAAGATAGAATGAGACATGTAAATGACAGCTCATACATATACAAAAACTAAAGGGACCGGAAATATATAGCCAAATGCCTCCATCCCTAATTAGATTAAACTAACAAGAGGAAGGGCGGGACTTTAAATGAGGTCATGACTAAATTACCATCAGGTACCTCCATCCCTAAGCGTAATGGTCAAAGAGGGGGAGTCGGGACTTTAAATGAGGCATTGGCTGACAACCAGATAGAAAAGATAACAATAATGTTTAATAAATAGGTGTGTACAAATATATTCATATAAAACAGATAATGAATATGTACCATACCATAATCATACATAATTGTACATTTAATAATTTCCATTAACACAATTAATCCTCCCTTATTCCACATGGGCAATATATAAAAAGAAGATATAAAATCATTCATGATCCTAAAGAGACCCCAATGGGTATTCAGGTGATATCAGTATGATGACGTCGCATCTAAGAAGCTCTACGCGTTTCGTGGAACCCTCCACTCATCAGGAGCAATGCGATGTACGTCTGGTTGCATCTGGAAAATACATAACCAGAAAACTAAGCCTTAAGTGGGGGGGAGAGATGGGTTGATTGGAAAGGTAATAAAAATATATAAAGAAGGGGCAAAACCACAATAAATGCACCACCACTGTACCTGGCAAAACCACCCTGTATGCCAACCCATGAACATGGAGCCGAGAACAAGGCGGAGGCATCTAACCGGGAGCTGAGGTAATGGTCCGGCAGTAGGATCAGCACATACAGCAATGGGCAAGCAAATGTGAAAGGGACCTGAAATGCCAAGAGAAGTAAAGGATAAGTAATTGAATGGAAAAATAAGAAGACTGATGAAAAGTGGAATGGAAATGTGATAGGACCAAGAGCCCAAAAGGATGTCAGAAATAATAGGCTAAGTACATAAAATAGGGTGCATAAGAATGGTGACAAGTGATTGTTGTTTACCATATGTGAAATACAGATATAAGCACCAAGTATAGCCTAGAATAGCCCGATAAGGGGGAACAAGGATAACTGAAATATTGTAACAGGAAACATAAAAACATGTGCTAATGCTGGAAGATAGATAGAGGAAGGTGAAAGTAGCTGCTTCCCAAGATGTATGTACCCCGCCGGTATTCCACACCAACATCACGCAAGGTGTGCAGAGGTAGCACTGGGCGCCAAACCGAGCTGGACCGCTCCGGATCAGGTGTCCAAGTCCTCAATGCCAACACGGAATGGAGAAAACAGTGTCATTATTGTTATCTTTTCTATCTGGTTGTCAGCCAATGCCTCATTTAAAGTCCCGACTCCCCCTCTTTGACCAAATTCATAAGACTTTACTATTGAAACTATAGTCTAAGTACGCAAAACGTGCCTAAAACATCAGCTCAAAAGAAAAGAAAGAACCTTATTCCTCTTACATAGAATTCTCTGCATGCAACTGAATTTTGCACATATTTATCTTTGACTCGAATTGGC
Source organism: Lithobates clamitans (assembly GCA_037952925.1). NCBI lineage: Eukaryota > Metazoa > Chordata > Amphibia > Anura > Ranidae > Lithobates > Lithobates clamitans. Next base: position 4,212,939 of record JBBGZY010000305.1, on the reverse strand, counting down.
TTTATTACTGGTTATCCAAGTCAAAAAGCAGCAAGATATGATGTACACTGCCTCAAATGTGACTAGTGTATTAGTGACTGTAATCTTTTTAAAGTTTGTGAAGATGGGCAAATGCACTGTGCTTTCATGTCATTTAGCTTATAAACAAACGAACACGTGCGCTAAAAATAATAATATATATGTGCAAAGCAAATCATATTAAAACGATCCACCTTAGTATAAATCTTACATTAGAGATTATTCAGAATGCTAATACTAATAAAGTGCAAACTGTGCTATAGTGCTAGCAGACATAAATAAATGAACAGCTTACATATAAAGTGCAAAGTGTACTGGAAAGCTACCAAACTTCAATAAACGGACAGCTTAAATTATCCCACATTCAATATAGGGTAACCCTAACAAGTCCTGTAAAAGATGACACTCCTCAGCGGTGAGAAGAAAAACTAGTCCATACTTGGATATCAGAAAGAAGAAAAAGAAAGTCCCGTAAACAATGCACCACTTCAAAGGGACACCTGAAAGCTTTCACAATCGGTCAAGTCAGACAGCCATACAGGTGCATGAAGAGGAAGGAGGTGTGTATAGGAAAGTTTCCACGTACTCCGAAGATGTAACAGATGGACTCTTACCCGAACTGATGGACCTCCCTTCTGGCGAGGTCGTACTGGCAGGTAGACTTAGCCCTCTGCGGGGACTGTGGATGGCTCCGAGTCCTCCGGTGTATCCTCCGTCTCCAATCTGGCACAATGCTTCCTCCTGCGGGGAGGTGACAGACCCACTCAACCCAGGGGGGGTGGGTAAAAAATAGGGAAAGGGCTCCGATAGTGTAGTATATATAACATTTATTTGTTTATTACAAACACCATAGCCACAACAAATGGGCTCTGTAACAATTAAAAAACGAATGCAAAATTAGCCGGCATAAAAAATAGCATACACCCGTGCAGATCATGGGGCAGGCTGAAGGATGGCTTACGATGCGTAGCCACGCCCTACATGTTTCGTCACACTCTGACGTCTTCAAAGGGGCTCCTGTAGCTCGGCTTTCACATAGATCTGCTCAACAGACAGTTCCACAGCAGCACGGGGACCCGATCAAACACCCCTTTACAACCCTCCAATCCCGGCACCAGCAGGCATGTCTTTCAGAAAGAGAAAAAGCTCTTACAAGCAGGGGAAGATGACAGATTTCTTCCCACAACCATGGCGCTTCAGTTGCCAAGATGATGCCAGCGGCTCTCGGAGACACACACATGGCCACTCGCCAGACAGAGGCTCTGCCGCAGCCATCCACCACAAGCAATGCTTGGTCAGAACAGCAACAAGGGGACAAGATCTGGATCTTCCTCCTCCTCCTCCAGCCCAGCCAAGGCAAAGCAGAAGCCACAGAAGATGACAGGACACAGGAGGTGAGTGTCACAGATACCTCCTTAGAAGATACAAGGAAATTGCAGGACTCCATTTTGGAGTTTCCCACACTAAACACACATGGACACAAGATATGCCAGTGTATCTGCGCACTACTATCCACACTGACATCATGACCCTTGCTCAGCAATTCAAATCAGAGGTTGCTGAAGTGTCCCAGAGAGTTTCTCACATTAAAAACAAGATGGGAGAATTTGCCACAATTTTTAACGAGTTGGTTGACTCCCACAACGAACGGGATGAGGAAATGCACTGGATCAAGTGCAAACTTGCAGACCTGGAAGATAGATCTAGGTATAACAACATTAAAATCTGGGGCATACCCAAATCAGCGAAACAGTCAGATCTAAAATTGGAAGATCTGTTAATCAATCGGATACACAGATTGTCAAAACCCAACATATTCCAGACACCGTACCCCGAGATACTATAGCGAGAATCCATTTTTTTTCACACAAAAGAGAAGCTGCTGGCAGTGGCCAGAAATAAGGAATGCTACCACAAAGTATGGAAGATCTCTCCTTTTTTTCAGATTTATCTGCATATACCATGAAACAAAGAAGGCATTTAGCCTCTATCAACAAGCCTCTTTACAACCACTGCATACCGTTTCGATGGATCTACCCTGCAAAATTGCTGATAACAAAGGAGGATGCAAAATATGCTGTCACATCGGTGAAGGAAGGAATCCATCTCTTGAGTGAAAGTTCCAAAACCCACCATTTCATCAAGCTCCTTCAGGGCCTCTCTTGCAGGATTGGATGTGGATGCAGGCTGACCCTGTGCGTATAATCGCCTATATATTTCTTTCAGTTCTGTTGAGCCCCTGAAAATATGTTTGCTTACTGCTAGTTAACCCCAGCTTCTATAGCGGTTAATAATCCGCTCAGATTCCATTGTGGAATGTCAATCTTTACACTAGCTAGCCCTGCACAAAACCTGTGGCTGGTTCAGGCTAGCACTGTTTTCCAATCTGTTTTCCGTTACTATTTTCTTTTTTTCTTGTGACTGTTCAGAGTGCCTTGGACTGCCTGTAAGTGCTTAACAAGAAGGACTTTGCCTTTATTAACCTACTTACTTTGAGACAATTACTTTGGAGTGAGAAAGATAGAAATTGTTCTGTTTGGGAGATAATTCACACCATTCTGTCTGACTCAACCAGGGACTACCACCAACATGGCTTTCAAAATCTCTTCTTTTAATGTGAAGGGCCTAAACAGCCCAGCGAAGCCTAGTATGACATGATCTGAAGCTAAACGTTTGAAATCTGATAATCTCTGTTTACAGGAGACACATTTTTCATCTTGTAAACTGCCATTTTTACACAACTTAATTTTCCTCCTTAGATATATAGTGCTAGTTTGTGAGATCAAAAACCCCCTATATACTTTGGTCAATGTATATCTTCCTAATATGTAGCAACTTAGATTTCTTAACAAATTGTGGAGTAAGGTTATCTCCATGCGTCAAGGTCATGTAATCTTATGTGGCGATTTCAATGGCATCCCAAACAAAGGTCTAGACTGAACCACATCACCTAAGGTCTGCAGATCTAGAGCTATGCTTACCAAATATGCTTACCAAATTTATGACAATGTCAAACATGTTTGATGTATGGAAATGCCAGCATTCCTGTGAAAAGGATTTTACACATTTCTCACATGTCCACCAAACGTATTCAAGAATTGACTTGTTCCTGATAGATAAATTCTTACTCCAAAATGTCAGTAAATCTGACATACACACTATTACATAGTCTGACCATGCCCCGATTTCCATAACTGTGGGAGAAGTTCACACCGGGACGAGGGCAAACAGGTGGCACAATGATGTGTTTATCTTGTCCCACCCATTGTAAAAATCGGAAATTACTATAGCTTTAAATTAATTCTTTACAATTAATGCCCCATCGGTGTCAGATCCTTTCACACTATGGAATTCACACAAAGTGGTAATTAGAGGTTTGCTGATTCCTATAAGTAGCAGACTAAGGAAAAAACATTCACAACTTAATGATTTAATTGGGGAAATTCAGATCCTAGAGGCAGATAACAAATTATCATCATCTTCACAACTCCAAGAGAGATTATTCTATGCTAGACAAAAATTAAGATCATTACTACTATACCAGCATGATCGTCATTTAAGATCACTGTGTACTAACAACTACAGCTATGGCAATAAAGCGGGCAAATTACTAGCGCAACAACTTTAGGAAAAAACAGCCAAACAGAAGATTGCATATATAATAGACCCCAATTCTAAAGAAAAGGTATACAACCCTAAAGAAATTAGTGATGCATTTAGCAAATATTAAAGCTCGTTGTACAATTTAAAATAGGATCATAACACAGCCCGATCATTAATGATACCACTTTTCAATGCAGCCGTCACTAATGCCTCTTTTCCCCCTGAAATGTTGTAGGCTACCATAATTACATCAACTAAACCTGGAAAACCACCCAATGCACCACAGAATTTTAGGCCTATATCACTATTAAATGTAGATGTCAAGCTATATGCTAAATTAATAGCCAATAGACTGTCCAACTTTCTACCCCGTTTGGTGAAACAGGACCATGTAGGATTTGTGGTGGGGCATCAGGCCCCAGAGGCAACCACAAGAATGATAAATGTCATCCACATGTCAGAAAAAAACAAAAGGCTTTTGATTGGATACATTGGGGGTACCTATCTAAGATGTAAGATAAATTTGGCATTATTGGCCCTATACACTCAGCCATTTCTGCACTTTACTCTTGGCCCTTGGGACATGTGCTTTCTGATGGTTTATACACGTCACCTTTTCAAATCACTAATGGGACCAGGCAGGGGTGCCCCATGTCTCCATTGATATTCGTTCTCCTCACGGAGCCATTGGCAGAAAAAATAAGGTCACATCCAACAGTTAAAGGGATTTTATCCCAAGGGGAACAGCATACAATCATTATCTTTATTTGCTGATGTTGTGATACTATCCCTCACAGACCCACTCCACTCCCTCCGGATAGCTTATGATGTATTAGAGCAATTTAACAAGGTTTCACTTTACAAAATTAACTCATCCAAATCCCAAGTTCTAGGGCTGGGCATTGATGAGGCAACAGAATCCACTTTGGAGTCTAAATTACCTTTCCAATGGTCTTCCAACACCCTTCAATACTTGGGAATAAAACTAACTTCCAGTACAGATGACCTATACAATTCCAATTTCTTACTTCTTATCATCAATGTATAAGATGAACTATCACGCTTAAAAAATTCTATCTTTCTTGGTCTGGAAGATTGGCTGCTTATAAAATGTTACTGTTACCCAGGATTCTATACTACTTCAGAACCCTACCCATTCACATCCCAAACTCTTTTTTTCTCCAAAATGCAATACCTTCTAACTGACTTCATATGGGCAGATAGTAAACCCAGATGATCTCGAACAATTTTGATGAAGCAGAAAGATGTAAATTGGATGGGCCTACCCATACTGAAGGATTACTATATAGCATCCCTCTTAGACCAGCTTAGATATTGGTTTCTCCCTCCTTACATGAAACATTGGGCCAACCTGGAGGGTGAGGCAAATTTGCCAATCAACCTATGAAACCTTTTACTGATTAGCCCCAACTTAGAGGCATAATATCTCAAAGGTCATCCAACAATATATGCAACACTAACAGCCTGGAAAGAATTGCTGTCTCACTTTGACACATCTACCACAACCCAAGAGGTACACATACCTCTCGATTCCTTGAAACTTATATCTCCTGACCTCTCATTCGCAAAATGGAAGGAGAAAGGTCTTATTCACATGACAGACATAATGAGAGCAGAGAGACTAAAACCCTTTGAAACTTTGGTCCAACAACACACATTGCCGTAAGGGGAAATATTCACATACATCAGACTTACACATTTGCTAACTTCCAAACCCCTATCTACAGTACAGGTCCCATCACAGGCCTGGAAATATTGGAACTCTTTACAACCTACATGTAAAGGTATCACATTGTTTTATAATATATTGCAAGCCAAATCCAAATTTGTAAAATCCCACAAACGCTTCAATGGGAGAGAGACCTCAAATACTCATTTACTGACTCACAATGGTTGAAATCAATTAGACAAACTACCAATACTCACACTGTTCTAACTATTGAGAAACAGGACAGAAATTTCAGCAGAGGTGTTACTTATTTGCCAAATTTGCCCCAGGCAATTCAGGCGACTGTTGGAGAGGATGCGGTCAAGTAGGTACACTGCTACACATGACCTGGTCGTGCCCTCATGTCTGGAGCTTTTGGGCCGCAGTGTTTAAGCTGATATCAAGTGTTACGGGCGTTCTTCTCAGGCCAGATGTGACAAAGGCTATTTTAAGCATTAATATCCACACCATCCCGAACAACTCCAGACCTGTTTGTATGCAGATTTTCCATGCTGCTAGGGCAGTGCTCATGAGAAGATACTAAGAATACTCAGGTACAACGATATACTCTCAGTCACCTCTGTCAACTCTCCAATTCTCAATTATTATATCCTAACAACTTGAATATATATGCATTCTGGTCAGTAATAGCTGTTACTCACCTCCAAGTCTCAATATGGTGCATTAACCAAAGTATAGTTAAGGACCTGCAGAATCATTATATTGATGCTATTCTCTATAATGTGTAAAATTATCTGGAGTATTCTACTTGATGCAAAAACCAGACTAAGTGATTTATCTTACACTATGTCTTGCTTATTTTGTATGTTACTAAAATCCTCAATAAAAACATTTAAAAGAATAGCAACCTAAAGACAAACGCAATATGAAGAAGCTAAACAGAAATTTATAAATAGAATTATTTATTATAATATTTTTAATATAATATTATAATTATTATATATTCTAAATGATTGATTAATAGTGTGCTAGGACCTATACAAAATATTTCACAGTGATAAAATTACATCCACATCAAATTAATTGTCCATAATGTCTAATTACCACAAAATTACTGTAATAAAAAACTGTAGTAAAAAAATCCTTAGACCGTGATCATAAAGAACCAAAAATAATTTAAAAAAAAGTGCAAACAGAAAGTCACCACCACCTCAGTGTAAACTCCCTGTTCACCTTCCAGAAGTTTTCAGACACACCAGAGCCTTATGATAATCAGCCTGTGTGTGTTCCGATCCTGGGACACAATGCAAGCTGTTTTCCCTAATGTCCCCAAAAAGCAATCCAGCCTCTCCAGGATGAGTTGATTTCTCAAACAATTTAATATATCATCATTGTGCAAGATTGCTAATACAGTGATTGTCTCCTCTTAATACAAATTTTACACACTCACATTTGCCTCAGTGTATACCGCATATTGAACGATCAGTGTAAAGAACGTAGCTTTCCTCCTCACTGCACATCCAGCGTGTTCAGCAAAGCAAACACTTGGACGTGACGTCACCAGCTTCTCCCGATGCGTTGCATTACAGGTCACATGTCTTTCTAAAGGGAAATGACCCTTAAGAAAGTCACGTGACCTGTGACACAACGCAGTATACGTGGTATATGCAATATATGCGGTATACACTGAGGCAAATGTGAGAGTGTATAATTTGTATTAAGAGGAGAAAATCACTGTATTAGCAATCTTGCGCAATGATGATATATTAAATTGTTTTGAGAAATCAACTCATCCTGGAGAGGCTGGATTGCTTTTGGAGACATTAAGGAAAATGGCTTGCATTGTGTCCCAGGATCGGAACACACACATGCTGATTATCATAAGGATCTTGTGTGTCTGAAGGGTGAGCAGGCAGTTCACACTGAGGTGGTGACTTTCTGTCTGCACTTCTTTTATTTTTTTGTATTATTTCATCCTTCCACTTTTTGGTTCTTTATGGTCACGGTGTAAGGATTTTTTTACTACAGTTTTTTATTACAGTAATTTTGTGGTAATTAGACATTATGGACAATTAATTTGATGTGGATATAATTTTATCACTGTGAAATATTTTCTTTAGGTTCTAGCACTCTATTAATCAATTAATTAGTCCTAGTATTTGTGATTTAAGAAAACATTATAATAGTTGCAGCTGCATTTTGTTGTTTTTTGTTTTTGCCAATATTCATATTAGCGCTTAAGTTTTTTTATTTATATATTCTAAATACAATTCATTTCATCTCATTTTTAATTTACAATGTGGGAAAACGCAGTGTCTCAGATTGCATCATATACTAAGCTAGGATTGTAAAGAAATAAAAGAAATTCTATGTTAAATGAAAGCTGTTTCTAAATGTTTCATAATCCCTCTGATGCAACAAATGCAAAATAATTCTTCCTGCATGGCTGCCCCAGTGAGCCACATGTTTTTTGGACATCTTTACTATTTTGTGCAGGTCCTGGAGTCTTCTCTAGAAGCTGCTAAAGTTCACTCCTTGACACCGACGTAATGCAAATATGCGGCCTTCGGCTTCAAGGGATTGGATTAGGGTGATGCCTGCAGCTGGAAATAGCCTCTGCTAAGCGCCTGAAAACCACCTCTCATTCATTCCAGTGTGACTTTTCACACTCAGGCAGTGCGCTTGCGCGACATTAAGAAAAGTCCTGCAAGCAGCATCTTTGGGGTGGGTTGGGAGCGCTGTATTTAGCAATCCCAAAATGCCCTGCCCATTGGAATGAATGGGCAGCGCTTTCAAAGCACCTGAAAAGCGGTTTGCAATCACCGCAAAACCAGAGTTTTTAATCCCTTTTTTGGAGTAAAAGCGTGCCACTAGCGGCCGAAAGTGGCAAAAAGTGCTGCTGAAACAGAGCTAAAGCACCACTAAAATGAGCAGCGCTTTACTGCGTATGAGGCCGCAGCCCCAGTGGGAAAGAGGTCTTATAGATAAAAAAAATAAATAAGAAAAAAAAAAATTTAAGCGCCCCATCCCTGCGTACTCATGCGCAGAAGCAAACGCATACGTAAGTCATAGCCACAAATGTAAACAGTGTTCAAACCACACATGAGAGGTATTGCCACGATTATTAGAGCGGGAGCAATAATTCCAGCGCAAGACCTCCTCTGTAACTCTAAACAGATAACTTGTGGAAATTTTTAAAACGTCGCCTATGGAGATTTTGAAAGAATGTAGTTTGTCACCATTCCACGAGTGTGTGCAATTTTAAAGCATGACATGTAAGGAATCTATTTACTTGACGTCATCTTTCACATTATACAAAAAAATTGGGCTAACTTTACTGTTTTTTTTTTTTAATTCATCAAAGTGTATTTCTTTCAAACAAGAAATTGCGTTTGAAAGACCGCTGCGCCAATACAGTGTGACATAAAATATTGCAACAATCGCCTTTTTTTCTCTAGGGTCTCTGCTAAATATATATATATATATAAAATGTTTGGGGGTTCTAAGTAATTTTCTAGCAAAAAATAATGATTTTAACTTGTAAGCAACATGTGCCAGAAAAAGGCTTAGGCATGAAGGGGTTAAGTATGCAGCTTAGTTTTCTAAAAAGTTTTATTACCATGGATTCACACTTTTTACTTAGATAACTGCATAAGGATGGTTTGTTGTGCAGAGATATAATTATTTGATTAATCCATTGATATATTGTTGTGTGAATTATGCCATCTCAGAAAATATACAGTAGTATACAAAGGAAAGTATTTCTGGACAGGATGTCTGTTTTCTGGACAGGATTCCATTTTCTGCTACTGTTTGGTTATTTACAGTTGCCTATGTTTTTGCTTTAGAATCTACCTTGGGAGGGCTCCACAAATTAGGATACAAAGGGACTTCCTGTTTTCTGGACTGGAGCCTCTTCTCATGCGATATTATATTTCTTGGCTCTTTGTTTCTTCACAGCTGTTTCTGGTTCTGCTGCATAACCAATTGCACAGCCCAAATTTCCACAGGAGCTGTATTATTTGTGTTTACAGTGATAGTCTACAGTGCTATTGATACTCTATTAGTTGGGAGCCCTTTATGAAATTTTTCTTCAGAACAAAAATATTACGTCAGTGTCATTATAAAATACCTTTCTTGTTTCTTTCCTTGTGTATTACAATTTGTATACTGGAGCAGCTTCTATAGACATAGGAACTGTATGGGCTTGTGGATTATACATATTAACATCTTACAATACTTACATATATTAACTGCACCTGTCTTCATTTAAGCCTATGCTTTACTAGAATTTTTTTTTAAATAAGATAGCATAATACAATAGTATACTGTATATGGTTGGCTGGCCATGATTTATTGAAGTAATATTGAGTTGTAACTACTGACTCACAGTGAAGCATTGGCTGGCAGAAATACATGGTCAGGAGCTCCAGGGTTTACAGCTGACAAGCATTTTTTTTTCTTAGAATTTTAACAAGTTCTTTTCTGAATCCTGTAGTCTGGAGGCTTTGAAGAACTTTCATTGAGATAGAGCTTCCATTTTTATGTCTAGTTCTTATCGCCATTCACACCCTCCATTCTCCCCTGAGCTTTTTGTCCCAGAAGTGCAGCACTCTTTTTATACTCAATGAGACCATTCACACTAATAGTGGTTCTAAAGACAGAAGGTTTTTTTAACTTAATGCATTCTATAAGGCAACTGTGACCCAGCTCCATGCTCCAGGGGGACCATGTGGCCGCCCAATACACCTAAATAGGAGGGGCGGCATATAGAGGAACCAATCCCCTCCATTTTCCTCCTGCAGATGCTGAAAACCTGCTTCTACTTTTCTCCTTCCCGCAAGAATTCAATGGCTGCAGGAGGAAAATGGAAGGGATTGTTTCTTCTATATGCCACCCCTCCCCTGCTTCCGCTACCTTCTGCAACCCCCAGACCCTTGTGTCCTCCCCTGGTGCCCCCTCACCCCCTCCCCGTAGCTCTGCCAGCTTCCCCTCTTCCCTCTCCGGCCAGCTGTTGCGGGGGGAAGTGTCAGGAGGTGGCGAAGGGGCTGGTAAATATGCAATTTACTGGCCCTTTCCTTTTTTGAATGGACAGAGTCAGATTTGTACCGATTAAGTTTGTGAATGAATAGGAAGCTTTGTAGGAAAGTTACTCAAGTCCAATCATTCTGTAAAGCTGAGGCTGTGTGCTCAATCTCCTTTCTCTGTCTCAAAAGTAAAACAGTAGAGGTCTGTTTAGACCTCTGATATTTCACCAATAATTTAAAAATATTTAAAAATTAAAATTGCAAAAAAAAATAAAATAAAATGGAATGGTAAAAAATAAAAAAAAAATAAAATTACAAGGATAAAAAACTACTGACACCAGTGGCAGAACTGCCAGGGTTCGAAAAGTCACACCTGCGACCAGGCCCTGGCATTCCTCCACCGGGCTTGGAGGGAAGAACCCTAGCCAGGGATTGGGCGTGCCCTTCGTGGTTTCTTGCACTGGCGCCCTGAAGGGTCTAGTTATGCCTCTGCAATACACTATATATATATATATATATATATATATATATATATATACATATACATATATATATATGTGTAGTAGGTTTGCAGACCCCCCACATTTTTAAGGAGCTGTGGGCTTTAATACCCCCGCACTGACAGCAGGGAGACTCACAGAGGGACACAGGAGCGGCTGTGCTGTGGGCAGCTGCGGGTCCCCCCCACTTGGATCACCGACACAGCAGAAGATTGGAGCTGTTGTGAGAAGGGAGGAGGGGAAGCTGCAGATGTCTGTGTCACGCTCCCGCCTGCCGCTCAATCTGTCACCCCCCTTCTTCTGTCAAACAGCAAGCCGGAAGAGGATAGAGCGGTGCTCGCAGGGTTTTCTGCCCGCTCTGTATCTCCTGCCTCTTTATTGGCTGTGGTGAGGTACCAATTGGCAGCCAAGAGGGGAGCATCATGGGATATGACGTCCCAGAGATAATGCAACCCATTGGATTGAATGGGGGATAAACTACAGTCCCCAGCATGCCTAAAAGAAGAGGAGGAGGAGGAATATCCTGAACCCCGGGAAAAAGAGACTTTGAGGAGAATAAGGAGAGTGGTCTGAAGAGAGAGAGAGAGAGAGAGAGAGAGAGAGAGAGAGAGAGAGAGAGAGAGAGAGAGAGGAAGAGAGAGAGAGTGGTGAGGTGAGGTGACAGGTGTGAGGAAAACCGCTGAGAAGAGAGAGAGAGCCAGACTCTGGCAGCATCAGAGGGGGAGAAAGCCAAGCTTTTCCAGAGACTGCCAAGAGACTGTTGCCTGGAGACTGAGGAGTGAGGATGCCTGAGGGGAGCCAGGAGCAGAGACAGTCACATGGTCCACTACTGTTCAGTCTCGGGTAGGGTGCTGCCTGTTCACCTTGCGAGTTTCGCTACCAGTCATCTTGATTGGCCATCAGCTAGAGATCCAGTGCCTTACAACATCACTAGGAGCATCAGGAGCCTGAACCAGCACCTGGGACTATCGTTGTGTCATATTACAGAGGACTAGCGAGCGGGTGTAAACCCAACATGCCTCTTGACACAATACTGACACTGCATGCAGACACTCTTTTTAGTGTCACGGGATACTTGTTTGGAGTTGCCATCTCTAGTAGTTTGTCCTTTTACATTTCTACCCAACTGAACATTCTAGATGAATACTGCTCAACGCGAGCTTGTTCAACCCTACTCTTAAAATAAGGGCGCAGCCTCCTCTCACCTCCTGTCTCCTACCTATTCTGAGAGCTGCATCGCCGCCCAGTAGCTGAAGAGACTGAGGGAGACTGAGAGAGAGATGGGCTGAGCCGCAAACCGGCAGTGAGCGTGGCGGGAACAGCCAGACGCAAACAGGCAGAGCAGTGTGGGGACGTGGCAGTGGTGTGTGAGACTAAATCCAACCCCCCTTACCTGAACGGAGCTCTAACTGGCCGCTTGATTCGTGGCAAAGTAGAGCGGTGGTGAAGGGGGCTGGAGTGTGAGACCGCCCCCCCTCCGATAGCGCCAGCGGTGTGAGAGATCCTCGTAATATTCCTCTCCGCTGAGAGGAGCTGGAGCAGAGTTGGTGGGGGAGAAGGAGGGGCATCCGAGTAAAGTTTTCTAAATGGTGACATTGCTAAGGGGTAGCGACTGGATCATTGCTTGGAAACCCCCCCCTTGCCTCTCTACATCTAAGAATCGGATTACAGGAGTCTAACATCTTTAACCCTGAGAATGCTGCAAAGCTGTGTCGTGGATGAGTGAGAAACAACTAATGTTCCTTATCTAAAATAAAGAAAAAAGAGGATTTTTTGGACTGCATGTTTGAACCTCCCTTGCCTTGATTTTAGCTGCCCTGCTTTCCTCTCTTTTTTTTTTTCCTCTCCCCTCCACCACCTCCCCCATGTGAGTCGGAATAGCTCTAGCAAATCCGTATAGCTCCACTTAGGAGGATAGAATTTACAGGCAGTGGCAAAGAATCATTTGCTCTTTCTGGAATTAATTCCCCTGTTTATAATATCATGCCTTCACAACGTTCTTCAAAGGTAAGTCAAGCAGCTGCGAAATTAGAAAAATATGCGCATAACCCAGGTCAGACCCCACCAAAAAATACTTTGATGGAGCAACAGACACAATTTAAAGTGCAGTCTGGGGTCCCTGGGGGAAGAAAAAGTCAAGGACATAGTCAAGTAACAACATCAATGGAGGTGGAGGTGAGTGGCTCAGGGGGAGGCCCCTTGGGGCTGGAAGTGGAAGAGACCCTAGGCTTACCGTCTAGGGTAGGAGTCCCAGGGGAAATCGAGCCATCACTGAAGGAGGTTTTGCAGGCAGTTAATTCTTGTAAAACCTTGTTAAATGAAATGTCTGACCAACTTAGGACTATACAGGAGGAACTTTCTTTTGTTAGACATGGTCTGCAAAAGGTTCGAGAGCAGACCACTTAGTGGAGGATGATCTAACCCCTCTTAAAAGGGAGATGAGAGCTATAAGAGAACAATTGAATGAACAGGAGATGAAAATGGATGAAACGGAAAACAGGATAAGAAGGAAGAATGTAAGAGTTGTGGGGCTTCCTGAGCATAGTGAAGGTGCAGACCCTGCTGCTTTCCTGGAAAAATGGTTTAGAGATACACTGGGACAGGATTCCTTCACTCCGTTTTTCGCAATAGAGAGAGCTCACAGGGTCCCTACTAGGCCCCCTCCACCTGGAGCCCCCTCGAGGTCCTTGCTGGCAAAAATTTTCTACTATAAGGACAAAGTGACCATAATGTGTAGAGTTAGAGAACTTGGCACTATCCTCTACAATGGCACTAGGGTGTCCATCTACCCCGACTTTTCACCTGATCTTTAAAAGCAGGAGTTTGGAGAGGTAAAACATAATTTACACCAAATTAAAGTTACATATGCACTCTTATATCCCGCAAGCTTACGGGTAACTGCCCTTGGGGAGACTACATTTTTTGACACTCCTGAGGGGGTAGCGGAATGGTTAGCAACCCATAAGGAGAGACTCTAGAAGCACAGGCCGGATCCTCTCGATCACCTCGGCGACAACAGGACTGAGCCCAAGTTACAGTATGAACACTAAAGTAATACTACGATGCACTAAAGTACTCTAATATAACACTAGGGGGGAGGTGGAGAGAGAAATGATTGATATTGATTTTGTCTGGGTCTTCTTTTTTTTTTATTTTTTCTTCCCCCCTTTTTTTTTAGGAGGTGAGGGGTGGGATTTGTGGAATGAGGGGAGCAAGGTGCATAATGCTCCCAATCGCTAGGGGGTATGGCAAATTGCTCTCTTATATTGTATGGTGTATTTGTGTTTTTTTTTGTGTGGTTTCTTAGGAAGGGGGGGTTAGGGAGGGGGGCGGGGTGGGTTTAAAAAATATGATAATCACTATACTCAAAATGATTGGTGTATGGGAAGGTCACAATAGAAGGCCCCTATTCAAATTTAGTAAGGTAGTGAAAGATGGATGTGTGGGAAGTAGATGTTATGATTGGAGTATCAGGTATGTAAGTTTTGGTAACTATGTATGGGTTAGGGAAAAATGTAGGAAACACACCTATAATTATAACGTTTTTTACACTCAACACTTGGTCACTAAGAAGACACAGGCAAAATATATAAACAAGAATTCACATAAAGTTTATAGAAAATCTGATCACTGATGAATAAAGATACACAGACAAAGAAATTAGTATTATGCTCTTGGAATGTTAGAGGCCTGGAAGACCCAGGGAAAAAAGCGGCAGTGTTGTCAATGATAAAAACATATGGGGGTTCACTCCTATGCTTGCAGGAGACACATCTCACTAATATCTCCACATTCCAACTGGGATGGGGAGACTTCCAACTATAGTATCATTCGGTTCACACCTCCTTTTCTAGGGGGGTGAGTATCTTGATTAAATCAGGGGTAATGTTCAATTGTATTCAAAGTAAGATTGATGAACTAGGGCGATACATCTTTTTATTCTGCAAGATAGAGAATAGGACTTATGTATTGGCCAACGTGTACATCCCACCCCCTTTTAATACCACTATTCTGAGTAGTTTGGTGGAGTTTATGTTGGACAAGCCGGGTGTACCGGTGTTAGTCATGGGGGACTTCAATATGGTGATGGACCAAAAACTTGATAGGTTCCCTCAGAGGGTACAACGGGGAGGTATTACGGATAACCAGCTGTCTCAATTCTTGGGAGAGATGGGCCTGAGGGACATCTGGAGAGTACGGAACCCGAAGTCCCATCGAAACTCGTGCTTCTGTAGGACACACTCCACATTATCGAGAATCGATTTTATTTTGGGTAACGAGGAGGTGATGACTACAGTAAAAAGCTTGAGTTATATGCCAAGAGATCTTTCGGACCACTCCCCGGTGATAACCTCATTGGAACTGGGGGAGGGTATTCATTCAGGGGAATGGAGAATAATCCCTATTCTGGATGGAGCTTATGGGAGATCCACAGGAGGTGTTGGCGGCCTTAAGGGAATTTGTTCAACGAATACAGGCTCTGCCCCAGAAGGGGTGGTCTGGGACACACTGAAGTCCTTTCTCCAAGGCACAATGATACAAGTATCGAAAATTAAAAAACAAGCTAAGGAATGGGAAAAATTGGCCGGAGAAAGAGTGACATTAACAGAAGAACAATATATTAATGACCCGACACCAGATAGGCTCAGGGCATGGATTGAGTCGCAACAGAACTATTGTCTAATAATGCTTGGGAAGGCAGAAAACAAATAAATTTTCCAAAAGCAAGTAGCTTTCGGTTTCGGTGGTAGAAACATTGGAGGCAGGATCTTTTCCGCGCTGGTTACCTACCCTAGACTTAATGATGAGAACTTGGAAAGTAGTAAAGAAAGTAATGGGATATAAGGGACTTACAGAATATACACCCCTATGTAAAAATAGTAAATTAAGGGAAGTGCAGAAGTTGGGGTGAATTTTGGAATGGGAAAGACAAGGAATAAAGTATATTACCCAGCTCTACCAAGACGGAAATCATAAATCTTTCCAGGAATTGAGAGAGCAATATGCAATTCCGAATAAATCCTTTTTTAGATGCAGATAACTGCAGATCAGACATGCATTGAAAGAACAATTTAGAGGGAGGACAATAGAATGGAGTAAGATACCACTACTCCTGAAAGTTACCAACGCAAAAACATTGAAAGGTTTAATATCAAAAATCTACCCGAGCATATACAGTCAGGTCCATAAATATTGGGACATCAACACAATTCTAATCTTTTTGGCTCTATACACCACTACAATGGATTTGAAATGAAACAAACAAGATGTGCTTTAACTGTAGACTTTCAGCTTTAAATTGAGGGTATCTATATCCAAATCAGGTGAACGGTGTAGGAATTACAACAGTTTGTATATGTGCCTCCCACTTTTTAGGGGACCAAAAGTAATGGGACACATTAACAATCATCCATTAAACTTTCACTTTTAAATACTTGGTTTCAAATCCTTTGCAGTCAATTACAGACTTAGGTCTGGAATGCATAGACATCACCAGATGCTGGGTTTCATCCCTGGTGATGCTCTGTCAGGCCTCTACTGCAACTGTCTTCAGTTCCTGCTTGTTCTTGGGGCATTTTCCCTTCAGTTTTGTCTTCAGCAAGTGAAATGCATGCTCAATCGGATTCAGGTCAGGTGGTTGACTTGGCCATTGCATAACATACCACTTATTTCTTCCCTTCTTATTAAACTCTTTGGTTGCTTATGCAGTATGCTTCGGGTCATTGTCCATCTGCACTGTGAAGCGCCGTCCAATGAGCTCTGAAGCATTTTGCTGATCATGAGCAGATAATATTGCCTGAAACACTTCTGAATTCTTTCTGCTGCTTTTGTCAGCAGTCACATCATCAATAAATACAAGAGAACCAGTTCCATTGGCAGCCATACATGCCCACGCCATGACACTACCACCACCATGCTTCACTGATGAGGTGGTATGCTTTGGATCATGAGCAGTTCCTTTCCTTCTCCATACTCCTATCTTCCCATCACTTTGGTACAAGTTGATCTTGGTCTCATCTGTTTATAGGATGTTGTTCCAGAACTGTGAAGGCTTTTTTAGATGTTGTTTGGCAAACTCTAATCTGGCCTTCCTGTTTTTGAGGCTCACCAATGGTTTACATCTTGTAATGAACCCTTTGTATTCACTCTGGTGAAGTCTTCTCTTGATTGTTGACTATGACACACATACACCTACCTCCTGGAGAGTGTTCTTGATCCGGCCAACTGTTGTGAAGGGTGTTTTCTTCACCAGGGAAAGAATTCTTCGGTCATCCACCACAGTTGTTTCCCGTGGTCTTCCAGGTCTTTTGCTGTTGCTGAGCTCACCGGTGCATTCTTTCTTTTTTAAGGATGTTCCAAACAGTTGATTTGGCCACACCTAATGTTTTTGCTATCTCTCTGATGGGTTTGTTTTGTTTTTTCAGCCTAATGATGGATTGCTTCACTGATAGTGACAGCTCTTTGGATCTCATGTTGAGAGTTGACAGCAATAGATTCCAAATGCAAATAGCACAATTGAATCAAGCAGAGAGTGGGAACAAGGTATGAACAAGGTAATTTTAAAGGAAAGAACATCATACATTAGACAAGGTGCGCTCAGGAAATTTGATCAAATTTGGAAGCTGTGAGGGGAAAAAAAAGAATAATTTTATCTAACTAAAGATATGTCAAAGTAGGAAGAAAGCAAGGATAGAAAAATAAACAAAAGATGAACGGTGAACCAAGGAAAGGCAGGTGTTGGGTGAAAGGTGGATGAAAGGAGAGGAAGTGAGTTTGTGTAGGTATGGTGGAATATGAGTATTGGGAAGAAGTGATATATGTGACCTGTTATATATGACGCCCCACCTACCAATCTTATAGAAATAATTACATTTTCTCCTTTTATATTTTTTTTTACAATTTTATTTTTATTGAGAAATTTTTCAGGTAAAACAAAATATCAACATAAACAGATAATATCAAAATTGCGAGATAATTCAAGTCAATGAAAAATAAATGTCCACATATATAGGATACAAAAGCGTTCTGTATGTGAATATAGGGATGAAAACAACTCATATGCATAATAAAGAAAAGAAAAGAGGTCTCATGTAAATAGCATTATCAGCCAAAAAATAATACCGGAGAAAATGGGTAATGTAAGTTAGTTTTAGATAACAAAACCTTTCGGCAAGAAAAGGAAAAGGAGAATGGGCTCATTATGATACTATATCCGGCAGGGGAGTTCCAAATTCCGACTGATCCCACATATCCCAGACTTTGTTAAAATGAGGGACATTGTCGTGAACAGAAGCTGTTAAGTATTTCATCCTGCGGATATCATTTATAAGTTGGAATAACCTGGAGCTTGGGGGGGGTGGTGTTGGATAATCAACTTAAAGGGATCAGTCTCTTGGTAGCTAATAGAATATACGAGATCAATCTATTACCATTCTTTGTAATGCCTGAAAAAGGAAGGCCCAACAAATAGTGTAAGGCGTCTAGCAGAAGGGATACATCTACCACCTTCTAAATCAACAACATTGTTTCCCGCCAAAGGGGTTGAATCATAGAACACTGCCAAAAGATATGAAACAGGGTACCCACTTCCTGTCCACATCGCCAACATTTGTCTGAGGTCGAGGGATCATACATGTGGATGACTTCGGGAGTCTTATACCAAAACATAAGTATTTTTATAGAAGTCTCCCTCTGCAAGACACATTTTGAGGATTTAAAAATAGAAGACCACATCTTATTCCATAATTGGGGGCTAATGGGTCTACAAAGCAATTGAGCCCATTTCCTCATATATAAATGAGAAACTTCAGTAAGGGGAGTTGACTCGTGGAGGATGCGATGGATAGAGGATCCTAAATGTAATTGGTGGGGACCTTGAGCACATAAGTATTCAAAAGGGGTGGGTTTGGAATGGAAAAAGTGTCTGATTTGTAAGTAGAAATAAAACATATAGGGGGGTATATCCGACTTTTCACGGACAACATCAAAAGAGTGTAATCGACGTGAAATTGGATGTACTAAATTACGAAATTGGAATAGGGAAGCATTCATCCATGGGAAGATATGTCCCAAGAACAAACTATCAGGAATGGATGGATTAAATAGTACATTCATCAAAGGGGGACATTTTGATGTGAGAGTGAAAGTATCCCTGCATTTATGCCATATGGATAGGGAGAAGTACATAGGGGTTGTACTGACGTTTAAAGATAGGGTCAATGTGTTGTGAGGGAGAACAGATCAGGGAACATGGGTGGACCGGGTACAATGTCCCTCTTTCTATATCTGACCAATGACTGGGGGGATGTAAGCTGAACCAAGAAGTAATAGTTCTTAAGTGGGTTGCATAATAGTATTTTATAATGTGCGGGGCACCTAAACCACTTCTAGATTTAAGGGCAAAGACCACCGAACTCGCAATGCGGTGATCCCTGCCGTTCCATATGAATTTAAGGAAGCTCCTTTGAATGGCTTTAAGTTGGGAGAGGGGGATGGCCACTGGTAATGTTTCAAAATAATATAACAGTCTGGGTAGAATGGACATCTTCAGTACATTCACTCTACGTAAAAGGGAAAGAGGGTATTTAGTCCAACTCTGCAAGGATTTGTTGATGTCTAAGAGTAGAGGGGGAAAGTTTACAGAGTAGAGGGTCGAGAAGGTAGGGGTAAGATGGACCCCCAAATATTTAAGGGAGGTGGAACACCATCTATAAGGGTAAGATTGTGTCAATTGGGATAGGAGAGGAGGAGGAATGTTCAAAGGAAGGGTCTCAGTTTTTGTGGTGTTGACTTTGTAGCCAGATATGGCACCAAAGGAGGAAAGAAGAGCATGCAATGAGGGGAGGGACAGCAGCGGTTGGATGATGGTTAACAGAATGTCATCTGCAAATAATGATAACTTGTATTCCTTCTGTCGCATCACCACCCCATGAATATCTGGGTGTAGACGGATAGACTCGGCTAGGGGTTCAAGACATAGTATGAAGAGTAATGGGGATAGAGGACAACCCTGTCGAGTGCTATTACTCATAGGGAAACAAGGCGACAGAAAGGAAGACATCTGTACTTGTGCTGTTACTTGGGAATACAATGCCTTTAGCGTTCTCAGAAAAGGGCCCTTGAGATCGAACTTAATTAAAGTTGCAAACATATAAGGCCAGCTCAGCCTATCAAAGGCTTTTTGTGTGTCAAGACTTAGAACTAAAGCTTGACGTAAGGATCTATTTAGAAGGTCTATTAAGTCTATGGTGCATTGGGTGTTGTCCCTTGCATGTCTAGTCAAGACAAAACCCACCTGATCTTTGTTAATCAGTTTTGGAATGTATTTAGAGAGTCTAGAAGCTAGTATCTTAGTGAAGATCTTATAGTCTGAGTTTAAGAGAGCAATAGGTCTGTAAATGTCAGGGAGGGAAGGATCTTTTCCCGGTTTAGGTATAACAGAGATATAGGAATGTGAAAAATGAGAGTGGGGGGATTGCCCTTCAAGGAAGGTACTGTATGAAGTCAGTAAACGAGGGGATAAAATATCAAAGAAAGTTTTGTAGTAGATATAGGGAAGACCGTCTGGGCCAGGGGATTTGAGAAGAGGGAGATCCTTAATTGTGTTATGAAGTTCCTCAATAGTTATAGGAGCATTTAGGTCAATCAGATCAAAGGTATACAGTTTGGGGAGATTAAGACCGTCAAAAAAAACATTAAATTTTTCTTTAGTAAAATTAAAATGGTTTTCGGGTTGTAAGCAATTGTATAGTTTGTGGTAAAAGGAACCAAAGACCTTAGACATTTCAAGAGGGCAGTAAGTTCTGGATCCGTCATCCTTTAAGAGAAAAACAGGAAAAGAATTGAAGGGGCGAGGGCGTAATTTGTTCACTAGCATCCTGTGAGGTTTGTTTGAAAACTCGTAGAATTTTTGCTTTACCCATTGTAAGGATTTAGCTGCCCTACCAAGGGATAAGGACTTGATCTGCTCTCTGAGAGACGTGACCTTGCGGAGTCTCGACACCGTGGGTTTGCACAATACCTGACGTCCGGCTATCATTAAGTTAGACGTCAATGTCTGTAGAAGTTTGTTTCTGTCTCTTTTCAGACGAGAGCCTTCCACGATACAAACACCGCGGAAGACCACCTTATGTGCTCCCCACAGTGTGGAAAAATCCAAAACAGAGCCCACATCGAGCATAAAAAATTCCTTAAGGCTAGCAGCCAACTTAATGCGAGAAGGTTCAGAGTGTAGGAGTTGGTCGTTTAGATGCCAATGGCAGGACCTAGAAGAGATTTGAGATAGATTGACATCTAGTGTGATAGGGGCGTGGTCTGACCATGTAATGGGGGATATGTCTGAGTCGATAATGTAAGGGATAAGTGGAGCTGAAATAAGAAAATGATCTAGGCGTGAATACATTTTGTGAGCCATAGAATAGAAAGTGAATTGCTTAGCAGTAGGCTGTTTTATCCTCCAGGAGTCAAACAATTGGTGAGCTCTGATACATCTACGAAGAGCATTAGCTTGGGAGGTAGCCTTGTGTGAGGGGGAGGCATTGAGAACAGTTTGCCTATCTCGAGAAGGTGACATTACTAAATTGAAGTCACCTCCTATGATCATGAAGGGTAAATCAAATACCTTGTTGAGAAAATCTACTTGGCCATTGTTAGGTGCATATATATTAACTAGGGTGAAGGAGGAGGACATATAATCACAATCCAGAATAATAAAGCGCCCATGAGGGCCAGCATGTGAACTTTTGACCTTAATGGGACAGGACTTCTTAATTAAAATGGCCCCTCCGGCTTTGCCTGAAGAGTCAGATGCAAAGAAGGAGGTAGGGAAGGATTTTGCGGCAAATTTGAATGTGCCTCCTGCACGAAAATGTGTCTCCTGGATCATGATTATATCCGCACCCGAAGATCTAAATTCTTTCAAAGCCATCCATCGTTTCTGAATGGAATTCAGGCCCTTAACGTTATAGGACATAAGCTTCAAAGTCACGACATCAAACAAACAGGGAAATGCATTAGATATATACTGAAATTATAGTAGCCTATGGTATAACTGACGTTAGAAGAGACATTTACTATTGTTATAAAAATATATTGTGAAGAACAAACCCAACAGATCTGAAAAGTGATCCAGTATACCTCATAGAAAAGGAGAAAGGAGAAAAAAAAGAAAAAAACCTTAGAAAAAAAGGGGGGGGGGGGAGAAAGGTGACCTCATCCGGCGATATCGACATATGAGTTTAGGCTCGAGAACCCAAAAGCATGAACTGGTGGACAAAAACATTAGACCAAAAAGGAAAAAAATAACAATTTTAAGCCCAAGACACTGATGTGTCTCAGGAGGCCTTGAAGCATGTCACAGGCCAAGTAGGAACACATGCGGACCCCTCAGCAGGGAACTCAAGCAGAGAGGGGTAGGGAGACCGTCCACTCTCCTTACAGCAAACGAAAGGAAATATAATGCTAGAAAAAAAAATATTATAATTGGAAACAACAATAGTAGTAATAATAATAATAATACCCCATGGGAATGGGATAACAGTGCCCCTGAAAACAGATCAGTGTAACACTTAAAACCTAAGGTCAAGAATTCAGCACTTGATTTGTATGGACCAAAAGGAAAAAAAGAACAAATGAGGATCAGGAGGTTCCTTCCAGGGACATCAAGGAGGTTGTTTGGCAGATCTCAGATGCTGAGGAGTAGAAAAATGCTTCTTCTGTTGTCCCCTGACCGGGGTCCAGATGCGATTCGGTGTAGACAGAAAGGGACGAGCCAGTGGAGGAGCAGCTTGTAGGTCTTCATCAGACAGTCGAGGGAGGTTAAGATTTTTCATGAAGGCATCTCCTTCCTGAAGATCTCGCAGGCTATGTTGGACTCCATCTTTAGATACTATGAGGCGAAAAGGAAAGCCCCAATAGTATGGGACCCTATGCTGTTGCAGGTGTGCTGTGATTGGGCGTAGATTCCTCCGTTTTGCCAATGTGATGGGGGACAAGTCGCTAAAAATTTGTAGCTTGGCCCCTTTATAGGTGATATTTGATTTGTTTCGTGCGGCCATGTTCAGGGCTTCCTTACTATCGTAAAAATGAAACCTGACGATGACATCTTTGGGCCTAGCTCCAGCCGGAGGTTTTAGGCCCAGGGAGTGATGTGCCCTGTCCAGACACCAATCCACATCCGCTATTGTGGGGGCTAACGAGTTAAAAATACCCAGGAGGTATGGATGTAGAGAGGCGTCTCCAACTGTCTCAGGGATGCCACTGAACCGAAGGTTCTGGCGTCTCTCTCTGTTTTCCAGGTCCTCCTGTTGCAATTTTAACTGGGTAACAGAATGTCTAAGATTGTAGTTCTCTTCCTCCATGACCTGAACATAGTTCACCATTTCATCAAATTTTTGCTCTAGGGCATCTGCACGCTCCCCAATGTGATTAATTTCCCCCCTTAGTTCAGTAGACATTTTGCTCACCTCTGTCACGATATTTCTGGTAATTTGTTGGAGGAGAAGCTGTAATTTGGCATCCAACTTCTCATCCAGTATATCTGGGGTTAAAACCCCTTGAGTAGAGGAAGGGACAGGGTCCGGTATATGTCCTGTGGTGACAGGGGGGTTTCCCGCCTCTTCCATCCCCAGGAGAGGATCCATCGATGTGAAGGGGAACTCGAGGCCGAGGATTGCGGCCTAATGACAAAGCGGTCCATGCCCAGGCCCTCTCGTGGTCTGAATAGCGGCTTATAATTGTGCTGTTGCTGTCCAACTTTACCCAAGGGGTGCCCGTGGGTTCGTGTGAACGATCGGGCTTACCCCCGGATCGAATGGTGGCTTTTGTTGCGGTGTGGAGGTCTCGGAGAGCGGACGGTTCCCGGAGCTCTCTCAGTTCACGTCCGCCATGCCAGGAAGCCGCGCATGCGCCCCTCCTTTTATTGTTTTATATAAAGTAGAGATAGGTGGAGTGGGTGGGCAATGTGGGTGTGGTAAATGATGATGAATTGTATGATTTAAAATGCTTTAATAAAGATATAAAGTTAAAAAAAAAGTGCCCCACTGTTTGCTTGCAGAAGATACTACTATTCTTCACCTCAGAACCTGTAACATTACAGAACTGTGTTCACTGTACTTGTGTAAACCCATTCTTTTCTTTGCATGTTTGCCTCTCAAGGGTGTTTGCAGCCCAGAAGGAGCTGAGAAGTTCTTCAGTCTTCTCTTCTCCCTCTCAGCGCCTGTGTTAAGGGCATATAGATTAATGCCTTTTCTATACTTACAGATGCTAAGCATTGAAGGTTGTCTTTTCTAATATATTAATTCTTTGCAGCAAGGCTTAAACGTGTTGTAAGTTTCCATATGCTTTAAACCGTGATAATATATTCAGCTCATTTATCACTACCAGTCGTGTCTGTCTGTTTCTGATATCAATCCACAGCCAGGATATTGGTACTTTCTTCAATTGCATTCTTGAAAGTGGTTGCAGTAGTTTTTTAACTAACCAGGTGTGTCAGAGGGGCTGAGGCCATCCTTGGAGTTGAGGCGTAGAACACAGAACCCAAAATCACCAAGCGGCTCCTTCGGGAGTGGCGCTACATATATATATGTACAGGGCTTTTTTTCAGCAGGGGAACGCAATTCCGGCACCTCCTGGACTGACTGTATGTAATGGAAAGGGGTGCTGGGGTGTGCTGCTGGGTATTGATGCTCACTGCTGGGGATCTATTCTATCTGGAGGGGGATCTCTTTTTGCAGGGCGGTCTATTGTTGCTGAGGAGGTCTATTGTTGCTGGTGGGGGACCTATTGTTGCTAGGGGTGGGTCTTATGTTGCTGGGGGGTCAGTTGTTGCTGAAGGAGATCTACTGTTGGGAGAGCGGTCTATTGTTGATGGCTGCCAGAGAGTCTAATAATGCTGGCTGTGCAGAGATCTTGGAGTCTATTCTTGCTGGGGGGAATTTTGTTGTGGGTGGTACATTGTTGTTAGGGGGATCTATTGTTGCTGGCTGAAGGGGATCTATTTTACTGCTTTTCTTGATATCATTACCAAATTCCATACAAATTACTTAGCACCACAAAATGATACTTGGTTCTGTATTGTCTAAAAGGGGTGGCATGGTGCTCGGAGGTGGGTAGGGGCGGGGAAAAGGGGTGACTTGGAAAAGGGGAGTTCCTACACCTATTGTCTGAGAAAAAAGCCCTATATATATATATATATATATATATATATATATATATATATATATAGAGTATTCTGTCCAGTTCTGGTCACCAATCTTCAGAAGGGATGTGCTGGAGCTGGAAAAAGTCCGGAGAAGGTCAACTAAATTAATAAGGGGCCAGAAGATCCTCACTTATGAGTAACGACTACAAGCGCTAAATCTATTCTCCCTGGAGAAGAGATGCTTGAGAGGGGATATGACTGCAATGTACAAGTATCTCAATGGTGATCCCAGCGTAAGTATGAACCTTTTCAGTCCAAGGCAGAGGACACGGGGCCACACGATGAGACTGGAAGAGAAGCGGTTTAACCTTAAGCTGCGTAGGGGGTTTTTCACTGTCAGGGCGGTAAGGATGGGGAACTCTCTTTCGCAATCGGTGGTATTGGCAGGAATAATGGATATTTTTAAAAGACTCTTGGCTGTGCATCTTAATGTAAACAATTTAAGGGAATATGGGAAATGATTTTTCTACACACACACCTACAC
Source organism: Lithobates clamitans (assembly GCA_037952925.1). Classification (NCBI taxonomy): domain Eukaryota; kingdom Metazoa; phylum Chordata; class Amphibia; order Anura; family Ranidae; genus Lithobates; species Lithobates clamitans. The sequence continues at coordinate 4,187,417 of JBBGZY010000305.1, read as the reverse complement.
AGGTTGAACTGGATGGACTGTTGTCTTTATTCAGCCATACCTACTATATTTCTATTTATATTATGAAACATGAAAGAAAGTACAAGGATCTTGAAGTCTGTTATTCTAACTTTTTAATAAGACTTAAAGAAGATCTATTAATATTTTTTTTCTTACTGATATATCCCCTATGGGACAAAGTCCCTTTGTCCCATGTTCCAACAACAGCTATAAAGAAGATAGCTGATTCATAGCTGCAGCTTGTCTCAGTTTGAACACTTTTCCAAGACACATTTGCCCTCCCTCTGCATTCCTTTTGTTTTTGCTTGTCTCAGGAAAATGCTTACATTTGAGAAAAGTTGCATCGCCTTCATAGCCCCCCTCCCCTCCTGCCGTTGAAGGGGAGGGGGGCAGTTCAGACCTCATAACAAAAGTTAGAAAGCACTTAGAAACATGAGAAAAAGTATTACATGTGCTTTGTCCCATAGGAATAGAACTGTACAAAAATATAATGTTAAACCTATAAGAGCACAGAAAAATAAAATTTTGCACATTGCATGTTATAACCCAGATAGCAAGGATTACGTGCCACACATTTGTGGCAATGTGGAATTGTAAGTCTTGTTAACTTGGTGCACATTTTCATTGGCAAGTTGTACACTTGCAGAGCACTTGAAGCACAAGTTCTTATTAACACTTTTCCAAGTTGTAGCAAATTTGCATGGCAAGTCTCTATCAAGAGAAAAGTTGCAGTCTTGAGTCTACAGCACAAGCTCTGCAAGTCTACAGCATGAAAATTCAGCCACAGTGACCCCTGTGGTGGGATGACTATTGCACAGCATAACTGAACCAGAACTTGCAGCAGACTTGCAGGATGTTTGCAAAGAAAGTTGATCTGGAGTCATGCAATGCAGACTTGCTGCAATTGTTATTATTATATTGTTATTCTCTGCCATGCAAATTAATCCTTTTTTTGATTCTTTGTTTCTGAGCCTTGACCACCATCCAGACTCATTTCCTATATTCCCTGGCTACATGGGAGACATTGTGGCATGTCCATCAGAAAACAGGAAAGAGAAATGACCACAAAATAGTCACCACAGCCATTATTCTACTTCATTCTCAGTAATCAGTATAGATTCCCTATTAGATCCAAACTAGGTAACAGTAAAGTTCTCATGTTAAATGACATAATTATTTAAAAAGGAAAGGCTCTCTTATTAGGACGCAGGAATGTCTGTTCTTTCAACTGACCCATATGTATGTTGCATTAACAGAAGCACTGCAAAAAAAGGGGGTGAGAAGTTGATAAAATTGGACTGGGCTCTGTGGTGGCACAACTTGAACAATCCTTCAAACACATATGGATCCTAGTTTTTTTTTTTAAACAATTAGAGTGGCTCTCTCTACCTTTTTATGTATTTGCACGAGTGAGTAAAGGGAATATGCAAGTGTCTTTCTAACAATTCGAAAAGTTGCTTTTAAAATAAAATCTAACATGAATGTATTTTAAACAAAAAAAAAGTAATATACTCCTTTTTAAAAACCATGATGCCACAGGGAAAAAACATTTCACATATTTCCCTGTACCCTCTGGCAGTTATTAAAGCAGGATCCCCACTCTACCCTGCTTACATTGGTGAGTATAGGCACGCAGTTGGTGTCAGGAACACTCACTCCCTTGGGTAGCTATATGTAAACATTTGTTCATCACTACCTATCAGTAGTATTCATTGGCATATTTATACTAAGCTAAAAGGCTTGCACTCCCTATTATCTGCTACTTTACTCACCTAGTGTACCATTTAGAAGAACATTTAGAAGATCATGTGCACATTGTGCATATATGGCACGATATAGCTGGTTGCCCTTTATAGTGAACACAGTGCTCAATGTTGTATGAAGATTTTCTGACTGCAAGACCCATCTAAAGTACTATTTTAGCACATTCATTCTTATCCTGTAAAAAATGCTTGCATTTTTTTATGTGCAACTAAAGTGCATTTTTCATGCACAATGATGCTTTTCTGATGCACCTTTTTGTGTGCTTTAACATGTCTTTTCTGTATGTGTTTTTCAGGTGTAGGATACCTTCTGACTTTTATGTGCACCTGCAAAAAAAGCATGTAAAATGTGTGAAGCATGTTATTGGATGATGCAGGGCTTACTATAAAAAAATTAAAATGTGTAGGTGAGAAATGCATCATAGTAATGGCCAACTTTGAATAAAACAAGAATCAGCATAGTGTATTAATTTTACTGCAGATACAAAAATGACCACCAGCATTTACCAGTCCCTGTGACTACATGTAAAAACAGAGATACATTTTTTTTAAACTATCAACACCAGCTTCTAACTGTCCCTGATAAAGTTCTCATATCTCATACTGTTTGCATGACAGCATAAAAAAAGAAGAAGGCAATTTTGGAGCATCAGGCACTGAGCAGCAACATAAACACCTAACTTTCCCTGATTTCTGTGAATTTTCCCTAACTACTCAATATCTGTTGCAACACATAATTAATAAAAGCTATAAGGCTCTTGTCTTTGATAGGGAGGGGGCTGGCACATTGACAAAATCTCATGAATAGCTCTACTAAGCCACCTGATCACAGTTCAGAGGCCAGAAAGTACATTATTGGTAATGTTTGCTATGGTGGAGAATGAGCGCAATAGTTCAGCATTTTCTTAAACTGCTAACAGCTTTGAGTTCAGCTTGGACACATGGTCAACTTGAACTCAAAGCTCATCTTTAGAGGGGAGCTTCCCCCTTACTTTCTGTCAGGGCAGGAAGTCATTAAAAACCTCTCCAACAGTGAGTGAGAAAAAGCTAGAAATGATTACTAATATTACTGTTATTATTGCTGTCTATGCTATCCTGTCCTAGTGAAACCCTCACCTACATTTACTGTAAAATAGCAATAAGAATTAATACATGCAGTAACAAACACTAGCAGCTATCGCTATAAATTGCTGGAGATCAACAGAATAAGGCATTTGGCCAAAGCAGAGGGGAAGAAATAACAGACTCTTTTTACAATATGTCTCTTTACTGTAGACATATGGACATACTATCTATTCTAGCTGATATTCAGAATATTAAAAGAAAAAAAACACGAACAATAAAATTAAAAGTGTGATGCTGGTATATCAGCAGAGGTGACCTGGATTCACATTTGTGAAGAGTGTAGAAACAGAAGCTTCTTTCTCTGTGTCTTTATGAAGTCAGATATTAAAGCTCAAGCTGTTGCTAAGGACTTTATTATATGATCAGTAAAACAGCCCTGGAACATATAAAAAACGACAACCAATCACTTCACTGGACCACTGCTAGTGTCCTGTCTGAGTTAAAGGCTAGGTATAAAGCCACATAATTATTTTAGTAACTGACCTTGGAACGTACATTTATTTGAACTATATGTGCATCCCCTATGATGGAAAGAAAATATTACAGTTATAAAATACACAGGTAAAAAAACAAATCAAGATTCCTAACATTTTTAAGAGTAAGACGCATTCATCATTAATCATTTCTTGTATGGCTTCTAAGGTTTGGTAGATTCTAAAGGTGGATTTTGAGAAAGTAACATATTTTACAAGATGAATAATGGAGAAGAGCCCTCCAAACTCCAATGCAGACAATATAATATACAGCTAAAAAAAGCCCCATTTGCCTTGTAGTGAGCAACAAAAAGCAGGAAATCAAATCCATTGCTGTGATCATATAGTTTATAATGGTTAGCTAACTTTTTTGAAATTTTAGACTTATGTTCTTCTGGATCACTTTGTAAAAAATCAGAGGGGTTTTCTAGCTATAAAATAGGTCCTTCTGCCATTTTAGTATCACTGAAAGTTATGTGCTATTGTAAGGTTTTATTTTTCATATCATGGTTTCAATTGTCAGAGACATAAAGTATATCATTCAGAGGCATCAAAGATAGAGCACGATGCCAGAGATACTGACACGGTAGGGTGAAATATGGACAGAAGGAATGGCATGAATAGAGGTACAATGAAATTGGCTAAAATGGACACAGAGACTCTGTTAGGCACCTTTTCAAAGAGGTTGCACAGGGGATTTTTTTAGCAGCTGATGATGCTGTTGCTTGTATGAGGAAATATGTTATTAGGGTTTTACTCTTTGAATGACAATTGCGCGGTCATACAACACTGTACCCAAATTAAATCTTTATAGTTTTTTTCCCACAAATAGAGCTTTCTTTTGGTGGTATTTGATCACCTCTGGGTTTTTTATTTTTTGTTAAAAAATTTAAAAAACACCAAATTAAAAAAAAAATACAAAACCATTTTATATTTTGTTAATAAATTTTGCAAACAGGTAGTTTTTCTCCTTCATTGATGTACACTGATGAGGCTACACTGATGGGCACTGATAGGCTGCACTGATGGGCACTGATAGGCTGCACTGATGGGCATTGATAAGGTGACACTGATGGGCATTGATAAGGCGGCACTGATGGGCACTAATAGGCGGCACTGGTGGGCACTGATGAGGTGGCATTGGTGGGCACTGAGAGGTGGCACTGATGGGTGACACTGATGGGCGGCACTGAAGGGCATTGATAGGTGGCACTGAAGGGCACTAATAGGTGGCACTGATAGGTGGCACTGATAGCTGGCACTGATGGGCACTGATAAGTGGCAGTGATGGGCACTGATCGGCACTGGTAGATGACACTGATAGGCAGCACTGCTAGGTGACACTGGTTGGCACCACTGGTGGGCATTGATAGGTGGCACTTGTGGGCACTGATTGCTGGCATTTATGTACTGTGGGCACTGATTGGTGGGCACTGTGGGCACTGATTCGTGGCACTGGCAGGCGGTACTGGTGGGCACATATGAGGCTCTTCCTCTTTGGGACCGATGTCCCTTCAAACAGAAGCCGGTGATTGGCCTTTATCCTCCTCACGCTATCAGCGTGAGAAATAAAAAAAAATGATTACGATCCTCTGTTTACATCAAGTGATAAGATGTCATTGGCTGACAGCTGATCATGTGGTAGGGGGCCGGGATCGGCCCCTTACTCGGATCTGTGATCACCCGAGCCTCATTGACTCAGGTGATCACAACGTGCGCTGCGCGTGCCCTTCAAGGGGGTGTGGAGAGCCTGCAAAGGGGAGGACGTCAATAGAGGCTCTTCCTCTTTGGGACCGATGTCCCTTCAAACAGAAGCCGGTTATTGGCCTTTATCCTCCTCACGCTATCAGTGTGAGAAATAAAAAAAAAATGATTACGATCCTCTGTTTACATCAAGTGATAAGATGTCATTGGCTGACAGCTGATCACGTGGTAGGGGGCCGGGATCGGCCCCTTACTCGGATCTGTGATCACCCGAGTCTCATTGACTCAGGTGATCACAACGTGTGCTGCGCGTGCCCTTCAAGGGGGTTTGGAGAGCCTGCAAAGGGGAGGACGGCAAAGCAGATCCGCGCTGTAGCCGTCATTCGGCTATAGCGCGGATCTGAAGCAGTTAAATGGACATTTTTGAATAATTCCTAAGAAAGAGTTTACCTCTTTTAAGATAATAATATTTTATTATTTTATATTATTATAGATGTTTACTGTATATAGCACCTACAAATTATGCATTGCTTCACATACTGTACAATCACATCAGTTCCTGCCCTCAAGGAGCTTCCCTACCTCACATGCATACATACACCAACACACACACAATACATCCAACTTAGTCAGGAGCCAATTAACCTACCAGCATGTCTTTGGAGTGTGGGATGAAACCAGAATACCCAGAAATAACACACAAGTACAGGGAGAACATGCAAACCCCATGCAGATAGTGTTTTGACCAGGATTTAAATTGAACACCCCATTGCTGCACAGCAGAAGTGCTAATCACTAGTGTGGCTATCAAATCCTTGAGGTTGTGGCTGTAAAAACTAATGAACAATATTGGGCTGTAGTTATGAAAATGTTGAATGGTATAGAAACATATCAGAGGGAATAACTTAAAATTTCCAGCAAGAAATAATTAGGGCGTCCCTTAATATTTTAACTATTGATGGATCAACAGCTGATTGATATCCTAAGGCTCTGGTATTTTATGTGGTGTCAAAAATACACAAGGTTTGCAAATGTACCCAGGAAAGACCTATAATATCTGGCTGTAGGTCAGTAACAGGACAAATAAGCATAAACATAGATTCCTGTTTGAAACATCACATGTAGTCCCTCCCATCTTTCGTAAAAAAAACTCCTTATTTAATTTTTCAAAGTACCATCAGAAACACTACTAGTGGGATTAGATGTGAAAACCATTCACCCCAAGGCCGCACAACAATTTTTTGTTAATTTTGTTAATGTTTATGTTGAACATAATATCTTATTTGATGGCTTCCACTACCTCTGGGTACAGGGTTCAAGGATGAACACAACATGTGATGCATCCTACTTAAGCCTAGAACTGGGGGTGTGGGATCAGGACATACTGTATAGTCTAGGGCTGATTTATCTATGTGCCTGTGCCATGTTCTTTCATGGCACAGGTACATAGATGATGTATTTATCCTTTGGATGCATACAGTAGATTAATGAAACAGTTTGTACAAGCTCTTAGTTGTATAACCACACATTTATTTTTAGTAGATCCAAATGAACTTCCCTTTTGGAAGTAAAAGTCTGCAAGATTGAAACAGGGAAATTATACATGATATTATGTCATAAAAACACAGCAGAGAATATAGTTTTAGTGGCCAACAGGGAGCACTCTTAAAGACTAACCCTTTCGCACAATATCTCAGAATATGCAGAAACTGATGTAGTAAAACAAATAAGAAAAAAGTGGCTGCAGTGTAATCAGTGCACCGGTTCTCTATTCTCAGCACAGTTACAAATTAACAGCTTTCTCACAAAAAAATAGAAAAGAGAAAAAAAAGAAACATCGTTGGCAAGGAGAATTCAAGCCAGGAAAAACAAAGCAGAAATAGTCCTTTTCAATAATAGAAGGATTTCTTCCTTAAGCCTTGCAACTTTGCTAGATATCAGAGTGGCGCACACAATAAGCTACAAAACATAACGGAAGATGCAGAGAGCACTAGCATAGTGTAAAATGTTTAATGAACCATTAAAAGACAAGTAGCAATCCACTCACATAAAACACATGAAGGCAAAAACAGGCAAAATGAGTGACTTTACACTGGTATCCTCATCCTGCTGCATGTGAATATCAACAAGCAGGTATAAATGGAGCCCAGGAGTGTAAGAATATAGCACCTCTATCCTGCAGAACAAGACCCACCTCCCCATATCCTTCACCATCGCCAAGTCTTTTCTCCTCCTTGCCCCTTTGTCAGCCTGGTAAACAGACCTTGTGCTGTGCACTTTATGTCACCGAGAGCTGTTTTAACTGGTGGTCTGTTATAATAGAACCCCTGCATAAATATCTTTGTAGAGTCCCACATTTCATTTATTTAGGACTTAGAGCTTTAGATGTAACAGCAACACTGACCAAACTACTGGAACATTGTTACAAGGATAAATGGTAAACGTAAATAATAAAGTAAATTGAATCTATTATCATGGGGCATACTGTATATAATTAATTGTTCTAAACTAAAGGGTTAACTAAAAAAATCTTAGCATTCATACAATAATAGCTAAAATCCTGAACCTTTCCTAAAAAAAATCAATTAATTTATATACAGTATGTTGTGTGTATATATATATATATATATATAGATATATATAGGAGCATATATATAAAACATGTTTATCTCGATGATCATACTTAATATACAGTATATGGTAAAAGTAAACTCATTTAAGGACATGATCACAGCTATAATACCGTTACTGTTTCTAATTCTCCATTTATCCCATGGGGTGATAGCAAATTAAGATATAATATACTGAAGTTTCTTGCTCCAAATCATTTCCTAAACCTCTCATTATATGTTAACATAGAGACACTTTTAAATGTTCTGTGTCGCCATTATGAGAATTCTTAAAGTGCCTCTGAACACTGTGCTTGCCAATTTGCGTTAATAGATTTTATTCTCTTCCTTTGGAGTCCATACATTTATTTTGTCTATGGGTAATAAACCTACAGGTAAATATATATATATTTTTTCTTCATTGAAAGATTCCTTTTTTATCTAATAATGTATTATATCAGGTCTTCCATTTGTTAGATGTACACTTGGCTCTTCTCTGTCTATAGCTGGTTTGGCAGGTAATATGTCTGTTAAGACATAAAACTACAAGGGGGTGATTGAAATAAACTAATCTTGAAGAGAGTATGTAGGTGGGTTCACCAATTTAGGGCTTTTAAGGAACCAGGAATCAGTGGAATTATTAACTTTAGTTGCTATTTGTAAACCTGTAAGTGGTTTCTCTCTGTACCTTCGTTTAGGTAAAGCAAGGGGGTCTTAAGAATCAAGTTCATATGAATATATTAGTATGTACTGTAAGCAAATAATTCTGCTCTTTTTACTTTTTCCTCTCCCTACATCTACTCCCTTCCTTTTCCTTTTTTCCCCTATTCCTCCACCCTTCCCCCCCATGTTTACAATATCTACTGTATATTACAAAAATGTCATTACCAAAAGTATTATTTGGTTTAAGAGTATTACACAAAATGTTAAAATTTTAAAGAGTGGGCAGTGTTCCTATCACAAAATAATATCTCAATATACCTTAGTATATATGTGTGTATGATCTGTGTTCATGTATGCATCACCACATTTTATGCATGTTTGTACATGCATATTTTGAGGAAAACATTGGATATATTAATGTCTATATCTAATCATAGAACATATATATGTTTGAGATATTTTGCTTTTGTTCTATTATAAAGGTTTAGTAAATTATTATGGTCCAGACTGCCAAGCACAGCTTTTAAGTGTTGAAGTGTACAGGTTTGGTTGCTGCCTGGAAGTCTTTCTATATTGATTTTTCATAAAGAGGAGTAAAAAAATGACAGTAGTAAAAAAAGCAGTTCAAACCATTCTTATAAGCAGGATCCTAAATTGTAGATGATACAATAGCCATGGGTTATTTCATTTAGGTGGTTCTGCCATTTTGCTTGGAATGCAGAACCACACATAAGTGCTATAGCACATAAGTTGTATTTTTTTCTAATAATATGATTATTACTGTATCTTTTCTAGATATAAAAGGATATACTGGATATTCCTATATCTTTTCTGAAGATTTCCATTTTCAAATTTTTCTTAACTCAGCATATGATAGAGTAATATGCTCATCTATTAATATTTTCATTAGGGATTTTGGACAAAGACTGCAATTAAATTGGTTCTAAAGGATTTCTTTATTTCTAAAATTTAAAAAAATGTTATATTTACCTGCTTTGTGCCAGCGCTCTAGGCTCTCCCTCTTCTGCAAATGCCACTATAGGAAGCTGTTTCCTATGGGGGCGTACCTGCGGACTTGCACCTGAGTTGGGCTGTGTGCATTTTTAGACATACAAAGCATGGCTCTGCCCTCTGTTCCCTCCTCACAGGTTTTTATTTGGCAGTAGCAGGAGCCAATGGCTCCTGCTGCTGTCTTTGCAATGGGGGAGAAAGAGCATAGCTGGCTGCAGACAGGCATAGTGCCCGATCGATAAAGGATTGTGATAAGTACAGAGAGGTGAGGGGACAATACACCTACTGGTACATTTTTTTACCTTAATGCATTAAATGCATTAAGGTAAAAAATATTGTGCCTTTAGAACCACTTTAATGCAGCCATATGGAATTTCAGAGACAATTCAGGGAAGGAGATAGTTAAAACCAGTCTACTCATTACATAAAATTCATTAATAAACAATGCTTGAGTAAATTAACAATGCTATTTAAAGGTGAACTCCAGGGAAAAAAAAAATATTTCTTTCAATGGGCCTGCCCCTCGCAATGTTTATTTAAGTCTAGGGTACTGAAAAAAACATTTTTACTTACACGATCATCCACTCCCACTGTGTCATGGGCAGGGATTAGGCTCAGAGACCACTAGCTATAGCAGTAGAGAGGCTTCCACCGAGTAGCTAGATAAGTACACAACCAAGTCACCCTGGCAGATGATACCCAAGGTGCCGGGTCTAAGCACTAATTGGTATTCAGCAGAGCTCCTGATGGTGGAGATGGGTTCTACTGCTTGTTAGTACTAGGTTGTGGTCCTCAGGCTCGCCCCACTAGAAGGTGTGCAAGCCAGGGTCTGGTAACAGATATAGCAGGTAGGAATCAAGAAGAAGGGTAGTCAGTAAACAAAGGTCAGTAATAAGTGGTTTCAGGTTGGGATCAATCTAAAGCATATGTAGCGCCCACCTACTTAGGTGTGTGCTAAAGTAGTCAGTTAGGATTAGTGTCAGGTAAAATTGCCAGTGTTTTACCCTGTTGGTGTAAGCTGGTTGGTTAATGTGGTTGGGAGGTTTGTTAGAATAGAGGAGGGTGTGGCCACCTACACTCTGCCCCGTAAGATTTCCATCACTTTCCCTGAAATGTTCTGGAAAGTGGGTGGACTGAAGGAATAGAGTGGCAGGTAGTTTTTGGAGACCCCGCTAAACCAATCATTGTTTTGCTTGGTCAGGGGCGGGACTGTTATAAAAGCTAAGGTCACATGCTCCTGGGGGGTTTCTTGATTGACGAAAAGAAGAAGACAGCATGTAGGGGCTGGTGCAGCTCGGGCGCTCTCCCCTCTAGGGAGGGGAACATGCCATGCGGGGAGGAGAGATGGAGGAGCCATCAGGAGGAAGTTGCTACTACTACTAACAGGAGGATGACTGGGAGATCGATCTTCCGTGGCAAACATGGACTGTTTTTTAGGAGTACAAGTGAGTGGAAACCCAGGGAAACAGTGCTTCCAAAAGACTTAAAGGTGTTAAAGTGCGGGTCATGAAGGAGGAGGTGCAGGACTTCGGCATTAGAGAATCAATACCCCAAAAAGAGTGTTGGAGTGCGGGGCCATATAGAAGACTGTGCAGGGAGTTGGGCCTTAAGGAATTAATACCCTGGAAAAATCCAATCAGTCGGCCAAAGGACTTTATTCAGAGTAGCGTTCTTTGGGTATAACTTGGAAGTGCTGTACGGTTGTGAAGTAGCAGTAAACAGGAGGGAGGAAAGCTGCAAAGTATAACTGGAAGCAAGTGCAGGTATAGAGTTATTCAGAGTGGCTCTATATAATCTGGACTATGTATTCTCAGGATTTACTTCACTTAATGCCAAATCTGTGAGAGTTATTCAGAGTGACTCTGTATCACAGTACCGCAATAAGTGCTGGCAAGAATTGTAAAGAGCATCTCAACCGATCCTTCTCCCAGGCAATTTAGAGTTCTGGTTGGAGATGGGATTTTGATGTAGAGAGGCAACTCATACTTCCTGAAGATACAGACTGTACATATTGCATATTCTTTTCTGCCATGCAATAAGGGAAAAGAATAAAGTTTAATGTTCAACTGTTCTGGACTGTCTACTGTGTCATTTGTGCAGGGGAGGGTAACGAAGCTACACTAACAGAAAGGAATGAACTACCAGCAGCTCCTACTGGGGTAGTGCGCTACACATAGTTAAGGAAAAAGTCAAAGGTCAGTAAATAGTGGTAGTGGAGATATGCACAGCTGCAGGAAAGAAACGCAAAGGAACAAGATATCGCCTGGAGAAAGCACAATAATCTGGCAAACAGAAAGTGCAAAGGCATGGCTTAAATAAGTAGTTCATGGGAGAAACAATGAGTTCAAGGTCATACCAGAAAACAAGACACAGGGCAAGATTATGCAAGGAACCAGACAGGATGCTGTCCAGCCTCTTAGGTGGCTCAGCATGAAAGCTACTGTTGGATACAGCAGAGGTCATGAGTTTAGATCCCAGTCCTGACACACAGACTCCCTCCAGGCTTTAAGACATGGACATGAGGATGCCAGGGGACAGTCAATTGCGAAAGATTAGGGGAGTAGAGGATAGTGCTGGATGCCAAGGTAATGAGGATCAATTAAGTAAACAGCTTTTTTCTGGAACCCTAAACTTAAATGAGCATTCAACCCTTGCAGTGCAGGGGCAGCTCAACTACAAGGGAGGATTTTAACTTTCCTCAAAGTTGGGCATTATTCTCATACCCTTGCTTTACATTTTTAAATGCTTTTGAATTGGTTCTAATAACATTCCAGTACAAACTACTGGTAGTGTTGTCCATGTGTCCTATCCCGCCCACCTTCCATGCATTATTAGCCAGTAAAGCCAATAAAAACATGGGGCAGGTGGAAGAGTGGGAGCAGATTAAAGCAGTTTGTAATTCAGAGTGTCTGTCTAGCAGAAATGAGTATCTAAATGATGTACAATCATTGCTCATGTGTTGGCAACTGTACTTGGAATTCAGCCTGGATTAGCATGTTTAATTTTGGATGATGGGATATTTTTTTATTGAAATGGTGGTCTAATCTGCAAAAGGTATGTATATTAAAAACAATTCTATTGTACTTGAGAGTCTTCATCTGAGATTTAGTATCGGATTGATTAAAAACACCTTAAAATGATTGTAATTTAAAAAATTCTTGAAATAAAAAAGGTTTAGACTTACTTTTTTTGTGCAATAGTATTACACAGAGCAGGACTTACCTTCAGACTCTATAGGAAAAATGCTTAAATTTTCAACTGTACTGAGAGGAAGGGGAGTTTTGTAATTGTGTTCCTTGGCTGTGGTATATAACAAATATTGTTTCTGCAGCTTATTACTATGCCCTCTTAAAATATACTTCTTGCCCACTCAGTTGCTGTTTCATTCCTTTCCCCACCTAGACAGATGTGTCAGAGTGTATAGTACTGTTCACAGTGTTGTAGGCTCAGGAACAGGGACACAACAAATCAAGCGGCTCCTTCGGGGGTAAGCGCTACACTAGTTACTGTGAGAACATAATCTGAGAGCTCCACAGCTATCAAATAGAGACTTGGGATAAAAGCCTGTGGTATCTGCATCATAATGTTATTCCATTATATTTTGTAAGTAAGTCAGTAGGACCCACATAGGCTGGCTATCTCTGTAAGAGCTTTTACGACATAAAAGCTGTAGAACCCTCTACTTTAGGTAGGTGCTAGAAGTAGGGTTTTTGTGAGTGCAGGTAAATTTAATCAGGCCTAGCTGTAAGCTAGGCCTGTTTGTTTTGATCTGCGTGGGCTGGAAGTGGCCTAGAGAAGGTGACTCACATGCAGCATCACTTCTCGGTTACCTCCCTCTGGCTTCTAGAGGATTCTAGAAGAAAGGAGGGGAAGAGGAGTGGAGCTGCTTGGGGTGTTTTGAGGAGCCCCGACCAATCCCCAACTTGTGTTGATAGGCGACAGACCTCCTTAAATACCTAGAGTCAGCTCTGCAGGGGAGGAGTTGTCGGGTGGAAGAAGCTGGGGATGGAGCACTAGGTTGTAGGGGCCTTTGAGGCACTCCCCAATCTAGGGGGGGTGACCGTAGGCCTGTGGGGTTCGGATGCATGTCGGAGCCTTTCTGAGAAACAAAGAAGGATTTGGACCGAAGGCACAGAGAGGAACCGAGAAGGACAACAGGTGCTAGTGTTGCCGGGCAAGTCTCCAGGAGGGATCAACCGGAGTGCAGCCAGGAGGGCTGGTGAGTGACAGGCACAGTTGGGAAAGCTGGGGAGGCATGCCGGAGCAGACTGGGAGTGTGCACTCTGAGGTGGATGTAAAGCCAGCTCCATCCCCAGCAGGAGAGACTGTGATGTCATGGGCAGTGGAGTCGGGCAGCTGCAGTCGGGAGGGCTGGCAGGGCCTGAAGATGACTGACTGGGAGCAGTAGTCCACCATAGGACTGCTAGCACTAAAATACTTTTTTTCACTATTTGTTGCTACATTAAAGGGGCCCACGGACCCTGCCTGCAAATGGCAGTTGCTAAGGCCTGACATGTGTTAGTTGGGCCTTGCATGTGCTAGCTGTGCCTGGAACCAAGTATCGTGCAGGAGAGAGAGTAACCGTTTACAAATAAGCATTGTGCTGGAGGAGGCTGGAGCTCTAGAAGAGTAAATAGAGGTAACAACTGATCATCTAATTAATTATACTATTGATTCTGGGCATCCCATAATTTCCCTTACCCTATCCAAGTTCAAAACCCCTCAATAAAATACAAAACAAATGTATGGACTGTTCATTGTTTCTAAGGTGAATGGGAAGTGAATGCTGGGCTGGGCAGAGGTGACAGGTGGGACCACAATATCTACCAGCCCCTACGGGGGTACTGCTACAAAGCAAAAGCAGTTGTGCATAATTGTGTAGTTCCCAACCCCAGAAGGAGCCACTGAAAATGTACCCAGGTCTCCCTTGTTAGTACAGAGACTGCTAGTCACAAGCACAGTTTCATGCACACTGACAATGCAAACTCAGTCTATCGGATTTCTTTTTAGAATGCATTGCTGAATAACTTGAGCAGGAGAGGGGTTCAGGGATCAGAATGCTCCACACAATAACAGAAACAACAGGAGGACAGTTTCTCACAGTTTTTCACTCTCAGCAGTCTTTCATGAAAATACCAGGGGCTGACCAGGACTAGAACTCTATAGAAGCAGCCCTAGTCCATTTATCATCCTTTGGGACTTAGTTCCCTTCTAGAACTAACATTGCCAAAAGTCCACAGCAAGGTATTTACTCACAGTGTCCCTGTTGTGGTACTGCCACCCAGCGCAGGGGTTACTTAAGGGTTAACAATAGTGCAGACTGATTTCAGTGATTGGTGCCAAACTGCCTTATTTAAGCACCTCAGCTGCACAGAGAGTTTGCTGTCTGATCTGCAGCTCATACCTGTTCCTGTGTCTACCTGTTCCCGTTTCCTGTGTTTTAACTGGTTTGTTTGACTACGATTGATCTCAGGTTATCCTGACCCCGGCTTGCCTTGCAACCACGCTTATTTCTATATTGACTGATATGCTGTTGCCGAACCTTTGCCTGTATCCTGACGATTCCCTGTCTGCTGTTTGTGCTGAACCCAATCTATTGTCTGACCAAGCATCCAGTGTCCCCACAGCTCTGCATCTACCAGTTCCTGTTTCCTGCTTCCTGTCTGCTGAGCTGACTACACCTGCTGTTACCTGCTGGTCTACTTTGGGAGATCATCAGCTGCACAAGAGACGATCCAGGCATTTTTACACCACTCGGCTCTTGTGGCTACTGTTCATATCATTGGTGGTCCCTGACCCGGGGTTGTACGCAAGGTCTTCCTGCTGCACTTCAGGCTCGCCTGTCAGGTACGTAACAGTCCCAGGAGCTATCTGCCATCCAGCATCCACAGGTAATTCCTCAATGAGGGAGACAAAAGATCCTTCTCTAGACCAGGACTTTAGGTTGATGCCTACAAGCAAATAATCCTTTAGTAATCTTCTCCAGGCCCTCAGCCTCACACATACTGAGGGCAGAACTGCAATTTCTTGTCTTACTAGCTATCTCCCATTATGTGTGAGGCTGAGGGCCTGGAGAAGATTACTAAAGGATTATTTGCTTGTAGGCATCAACCTAAAGTCCTGGGTGCCTCCTTCCAGGGATTGGCTGGGGCATAATGAATATTCATACTGGTAATTTAACTCTCCCTCCCCTATATTCTGGAATCATTTTCCAGAAATAAGTGGGAGAATCAAACATCCAGCCAGGAAACCCTGACCAGGCAAACACAATCAATTAGTGTCCCACTGACTGCACTGAAGCCAAAAACTAAAATTAGCCTAACAGCCTAACTAGAGGAGGGTGCTACAATTGAAAATCTACAAATCTATTCTGTCTGACGTTAGGAAGTGAGAGGAGCTTTTTTACTGGAATCACATGCAGAATTCATATTTTAATAGGTGGAAAATGTTGCTTTAACTATTACCACTTTCTTATTGCAGTCAGTTGCCTTTATTGGAGACTTCCCTCTAACCTGCCTACTACCCCTCAAAAAGACAGGGAGTAGGAGTTTTTCCTTCACTTCCTGTTCTGTCAGGTAGAGGAGAAATCTCCCAAATGGAGGCATAGACAGTGATAAAAGATTGACAAAGGTTTTAATACTCATTCTCATACTATAGAGGAAAAAAGTTTTAGCTGAAGTTGGACTTAAAGTAAATGTAAGTAGCCCAGAGGGGCTCTTACTCATCCCGAGTTAAGTCATGCATCTTGTTTGTGCAATGTAATACTTCAAACTCTCTGTTTAATAGAACAGCTTTCCTGTACACATGACAGACTCAGTTTTTCTCTACTGAAGCTGGTATTTAGTCCAAGGCCAGATTTATGTGTCCTATCACTCTAGGCCAACTATCTCCCGGTCACAATCTAACCCAATCTACTTGGATTTAGTGTAAATAACAAGTTTAGACATTATACTATAACAAGGCATGTCCACTGAAGGACTTGGCAACTCTACAGTAGTAAACCTGGTACCCATGAGTAGAAGAGCATGGCAGAGTTTTAGGTGTACATGCCCAGAGTGGACGAACTGTAACTACACAGTGTAATTTTCTACCAACAAAAATGCACAAACTTTACAGGAACAGCAAAATGTCCTTTAGCAGGTAGGGTGGAAGTCTGGAACATTGTTTTATACAACAGTATGGTATACTGACATTCAGAAACAGGCTTTTTTGACACTCCTGAGCCCTGCCATCCTAGGCTATGGCCTGTGTGGTTTATACAAAAATGCAGCCCTAATTTAGGTACAGGTTTGTACATGTTTGGATATCAATGGTCAAAAAACACTCCAATGCATGATTTGACTTTTCATATTTGAGCCTTGCTTATTTGTGTTGCAGGTAAATATCAGCACAATTCATCCATGGAGATGAACTAAGGATAACATTCATGAAGGGAAGCCCGTTTCCGTGGAGATTGACTTTGAGATGCAGCAAACTGTTTGTCTTAACAGACCCCTATACTTTAAGTGACATTAAACTTGATTTTGTAAAAAAGTGTTTTTTAATAACAGAAGTGGGATATGACTCTTCTGTCATAGATGCATGTAGAGCTCAGTGTACAATCTCAGCACAACTATGTCCTAGGATAAAGAAACTCCCATGACTATGCACGGAGGAGGAAGCTGGAAGCCATGCAAGTATTTGTATATATGCAAGTGCAGTTTTAGCAGGCAGGGAGATGATGGAGGAGACGTTGGAAGCTGGAGGAAGTGATATGCTCTTTCTTCTCCCAAGTCAGAAAAAAATAAAGTAAACTCTGCTGCAGCCATTCTGAGAAGGTACGAGATCAAATACCAGCAGTAAGCACCTCAGACTCTGAACTGTTCCTTAATGATTCTCTGTAGAATATTGCTATCACAGGTCCTGTTAACCTGTCCATAGATTCTTTTTGTTGCTAACCATTGGCATTGTGGCAACATTCTACAGGGATAGCTGTGAAATAGATTCTGCAGAGAACAAACAGGTGCTCCCTCTTACAAATTGCCTCTGCCGAACAGAGTAAGTCAAAACTAGAAGAAATACAGTAAATGTCTGTGGCAGGAGGTATACTGTATATGCATACATTTATATACTGTTATTTTCAAGCCACTAAACACAGTCTAGCAGTATATATTCCCACTCCCTATAAGGTTTTGTTCAGCAGTGAAGTAGGTGGGGGGGGGGGTGACAATACACTGCTCTCACCAGAGAATGGGAAAGGGTCAGGGCTTTCTGTACTATTTTTCTGTTCCTAAGGGGATTATTTACGAAAGGTAAATCCATTTTGCACTACATGTGCACTGCAAGTGCACTTGGAAGTACAGTCGCTCTAAATCTAAGGGGTAGATATGAAATGAGGGGAAGCTCTGGTGATTTTATCATCCAATCATGTGCAAGTTAAAATGCTGTTTTTTATTTTCCTTGCATGTCCCCCTCTGATCTACAGCGACTTACTTCCAAGGTCACTTTCAGTGCACTTTCAGGTGCACTTGCAGTGCACTTGTAGTGCAAAGTGGATTTGCCTTTAGTAAATAACCCCCTTAGTCCCTGTCTGCAAGAAATACACAGCTGTTATACTGTTATACTGATATACTAGTAACCCTATATGTACAGAGATCATCCTAGGACTAAGGCTGGACATGTGCAATGATCGCTTTTGCAAAAATCACCCGTGAGCATCTAGCATTCTTTGTAGCTGCAATTACCTAAAAATATTGTGCAAATGAGGAGGCAAAAAAAAGTTAAAGCTAAAAGACTAAAGTCATTGGGGCCCAACTTATTTTTCGCTCCACCAAACAGCAAGGACCTGACCCTGAGAAACAATATGCTAGCCCTCTAAGACACCTGGGAATCCCCTACCACTGCTCAGGGGCACAGGGTGCAACGCTTGCAATAATGAAAAGGACATGGAGATAACAAAGATAATATCAAGTGATCCTGACAATTTCAGCATTAGTTGACACCTTTATAGCTCAGCAGATACAGTGGGGGTTATTTACGAAAGGAAAATCCACTTTGCACTGCAAGTGCACTTAAAAGTAAAGTCGCTGTAGATCGAAGGGGCGCATGCAAGGAAAATAAAATCAACATTTTAGCTTGCACATGATTGGATAATAAAATCAGCAGAGCTTCCACTCATTTCAGATCTACCCCTTAGATTTAGAGCGACTGTACTTCCAAGTGCACTTGCAGTGCAAAGTGGATTTGCCTTTCGTAAATAATGTATGTAAGTATGTCCTTCAGAGCAATGTAAGGGAATAATAACATGGTTCTCCGAGTCCTGAGACAGAAATAGCACCACATATGACTGTACAGGAATGCATGTCCATGTATTATATCTATACATGCTTATTCAACAACTTTTACACAAACAATGCTACCCAATAAGAGTGTTATGTTTTACTTTGGAACACAGTCTATTCTTGGATAGGAAAGTAGGTTGAGCAGAAATATAAAAAATAAACAAACAATATTTTAGAAGTAATAAACAATGACAACAATAGGGGGGTTACAAACCCTGCATATGGAGGGCAGAAAGAGAATTGCATTGGTTGTCATGGCTAACATAGGCTACACAATCATGTGCTAATAAAGTTGTAGTTATGGGTTGTCAAATATCAATATCATATTCTCATGCAGTGTCAAAGTAGCTGATTCCAGTGTAATAGACAGCTCTGAATATGATTCAAAATTACTGTACATATCTGGGAACCAAACTAACATAATGAAGAACTGAGCCAATAGACACTGTAGAATTACATATACAAAAAGCAATACTGAACCTTCCATTGTCTCTGTTGACAGACCCTAATGCCCCATACACACGATCTGAAAATCGGACGACAGATTGTCCGTTTTTTTTGTTTTTTGTTTGCATGCTAGTCGTATATCGAACCTGAAGAGTTTACTAAAGTAACGAAAATTATTCTACGACAGATTAAAAAATCTGAAGTGATGTCATGTGATGTAGTATATGCATTGTATTTTGAACGACAACTGTACTGATTAAATTTAAATCGTACGATCTGGTATCGTACGAGAAAAATTTTCATGTTTGTCTGATCAGATAATATGAGATGAACTGTCGTGATCGGCTCTCAAAAGTTCTGTACTAACAATCCGATTATCGTATGATCGCGTTGAAAGCGGTATTTTTCGTCCGATTTTCGGATCGTGTGTGCAGGCCATTAAGCTAGCCATAGACAGTACATTTTTTTTTCACCCAGAGAGCAGGTTGAACAACAAAAAAAATGAAAAGACTCCTCCATACACACAAAGAAGGTGGATAGAGGAAACCCCCATCGGTGCATTGTATTTTGTCAGTGGCTCCCACTGCTGTCACAATACACTGATCAGAGGCTACAGCCTATTGGCGTCAGCGGCTTCCTCCTCAGCTATTTCTTCTTTGGACTGATGCCCAGGCTATTCAATTATCAAATGTTCTACTGTTTTTTTTTTCTTTTCAGGAAAGGCTACTGTTGAACTCTAACTAGAGTATTAATGTAACCGCTATATTTTGATGATTTTTTTTCTTTTTAAAGCTGGTACAAATGAAAAGAGGTGATAAAAAAAGTTAGTGTGGGTTTAACCAAACTTCCTTTGTCCATAAATTCTTCATAGTCACTTGTGGCAAGGGTGTTTTCTTTACGTATATAATTTATGCTAAAAGGTTGGACATTGTACAAAAATTCATGTAGAACTTAAAGTGTTTCTAAAGTCACAAGGCTGTCTTACCTTCATGCATTACCTGCATTAAGGTAAAAACCTTTCACTAACTGTTTGCTCCCCTTTCCTCTTAAATACTCACCTAAGTCTAATATCGATCCAGTGATGTGTCTGTATGCAGCATCGCTGCTCTTTCTCCCTGGTCTCACATGGAAGATTGACAGCAACAGGAGCCATTGTCTCCTGCTGTTGTCAATCAAATCCAGTAAAGAGGGACTGGAGGTGGGACCGAGCCACACTGTGTATGTCAATGGATGCACACAGCCCGGCTCAGGAGCAAGTCCTAATGTCTGCCACCATAGCAAGCGGCTTGTTATGGTTCCAGACACAGAAGAGCACTGGTGGGGGACGCCAGAAGAGGAGGTTCAGGGCCACTCAGGTAATACAGGCTGCCAATCCTAAAATTTTAGTTATCTGTCTCTTTTAGTGATCCAAAGACATCCAGACTTTCTAAATTACTGAACAGTTGTGCAGCCATTTTTTTGTCTTTATTAGCCTAATGCCTGCTCCAGGAAGAAATTCATAAAATATTGACGTTTAAGATAACATCAAAATTTTCAGGACGAGCTTAACAATGGTAGCATCCCATTTATCAGAAAAAGAAGGAGGGCGCACTAACCTAGTGCATTACCACTATTAAACTTTATTGCAGCATAAAAACAGCACAGATTATACTCACAAACGAGCTATCAAAGCCAGCTTTAAAAAGGGCGCAAATGCGCAGTTCTAAGGATCGACACACCAGGACCTATTGCCAAGAGGATCAGACCGGTGCAAATGGCCAATGGCTAACGCGTTTCAGGGGAGACTAGCCATTGCCCGTTCAGGCTCTGAAGAAGGGGGTGCTCCCCTGAAACGCGTTAGCCATTGGCCATTTGCACCGGTCTGATCCTCTTGGCAATAGGTCCTGGTGTGTCGATCCTTAGAACAGCGCATTTGCGCCCTTTTTAAAGCTGGCTTTGATAGCTCGTTTGTGAGTATAATCTGTGCTGTTTTTATGCTGCAATAAAGTTTAATAGTGGTAATGCACTAGGTTAGTGCGCCCTCCTTCTTTTTCTGTTTTTTCTAGCATGAATACCCATTGTTCAGAGGAGGGCTGCAAGAGGCTAGGCAATACCTTGTTATAGGTGGTCGCACCACATGTTCAGTTCCTGGACACCTGAGCGCAGGAGAGATTTGTTTTTTGTTTGTAGCATCCCATTTATCTCAGTGCAGGTTTCTTTTAATGCACCAGTACAACGAGATAGTGTATACATTTACAATAATAGGAAAAATTAGTAATTACTTAAAGTGATTCTAAAGGCACATTTTGTATTTTTTAAAAATTAACAAACATGCCATATGGTATTGCATAGAGTAGCCCCAATCCTCCACTTCTGGGGTCCCCCGCCGGCACTCCTGGTTCCTCCTTACTGGCAACCAATACAAAGCCACTTGCTCTGGGAGCACTTGTGCATGCTCCCTCTCTATAAGACATACAGAGCATGGCTCGACCCCGCCCCCCCACTGTGATTGACAGCAGCAGGAGCCATTAGAGAGATCTCTAGCACATCGTAGGATCAAGATTGGGCTCAGGTAAGATTAAGGGGGGCTGGGAGGGGGGCTGTGTGTAGAAGGTTTATTACCTTGATACGGAGAATGCATTAAGTTAAAAAAAAAAAACTTCTGTCTTTAGAATCACTTTTAAAAGTAAAGTGTTAATAATTCAGTTTTAAATGAATGCCAGTGGATTGAATCACTACTGCTATTCCCCATTGGAGTTTCCAGCTCTTTTTCATATCACTGACTAAAATACAAGCCAAGGGTACCTCACTCCCTTGTTTCTTTTTTTGTAATGGAATTGGCCAACATTCGGCCCATGTGTATGGCAGCCGGCAATGGCATCACTAGGGGGGGCCAGAGGGGGCCCTGACCCCCCCCCAACATTATGCTGTGCCCCCCAATTAAAAAAAAAAAAAACATTTTTTTTTTTTACAAAAAGGCAATGTCTTTTTGTTTGCATTTATAGTGAATGCGCCACATCTTACTCGGGCCGCTACTGGAGCAACACAGTCTCTATTGAGAGGGAGAGCATCCCCAGTCAGCTCCTGTGAGTGATTCCTTCCCCCTCCCTCTGCTCGCTGACACTGCATAATGCGAGCGCTCACACAACCACAGCCGACCGATCTGCTCCTTCCCCTGCATCCTTGTTGGCAGGGAGAAGAGCTAATTGCAACTCCACCAGGACTCTCAGTTACTGAAAAAACAGACTGATTTCTCCCGTCCTTAGGACAGGAGAACCAGCTTGTAAATTCCAAGAGATGCCAGACCAGCGATGTCAATAGCAGGAGCAGGACAGCAAGAGGAGGCTAGGGAACCCCACAGCGGCAGAACACCAGGGCCCGGTGGCAAGACAACCTTTGCAACCCTGATAGTTCCCCCACTGCTTTGGACCCTTATAATTTCTTGGTATGCTGGTGACATATAGCTCTTGTTTTCTGCCACCCTGGGGGGCCCCAATGCAGTAGGAAGGGAGCTCACTGCAGAACATGTGAAAGGGCCCGTTGTGGGATCGTAGTAAAGGGCCCCAGGATATATATATATATATATACAGGGCTTTTTTTCTGCTGGAACACAGCGGAACGCCGTTCCGCCACCTATGACAGCCCTCTCTACTTCAACCTGTCATGACACACTAGCGCACTATACGACCTTGCATTCTCGGGTCCCAGCATGGCAACGTACCGCTGCCTGTGTTGATGCAGGAGGCAGCTTCCGTCCCCGCCTCTACTCACAATGTAGCACGGAGGAGCCCTGAAACTCCGCCCCAGCTACAACTCCTCGATCACCTGCAAAAAAAGCTTGCGCGTACCCTATGGTCTGGGGCACTGGCGGTGGAAGAGGTAAGGGAGCTGGGAAAGAGAAATGGGGGATGGGGGGAGAGGAGAGAGAGAGCGCTCTTCAGAGACTGAACTGTGAAAGTGTGTGGGCAGATTTGAGCATGGAGAAGAACTGGGAAAATGTATGTGTGGAGGGGCAGAGAGGTCTGGGAATATGGGGGTTATTTTTGCAGAGAGAAGGGCTAGGAAAGTGGGGGGATTTGTGCAGAGAGGAGGGCTGGGAAAGTGGGGGGATTTGTGCAGAGAGAAGGGTTGGGAAAGTGGGGGGGATTTGTGCAGAGAGAAGGGCTGGCAAAGTGGGGTGAATTTGTGCAGAAAGGAGGGCTGGGAAAGTGGGGGGGATTTGTGCAGAGAGGAGGGCTGGGAAAGTGGGGGGATGTGTGCAGAGAGAAGGGCTAGGAAAGTGGGGGGGATTTGTGCAGAGAGAAGGGCTGGGAAAGTGGGGGGGAATTGTGTAGAGAGAAGGGCTGGCAAAGTAGGGTGGATTTGTGCAGAAAGGAGGGCTGGGAAAGTGGGGGGATTTGTGCAGAGAGGAGGGCTAGGAAAGTGGGGGGGGGGTTGTGCAGAGAGAAGGGCTGGGAAAGTGGGGGGGATTTGTGCAGAGAGGAGGGCTGGGAAAGTGGGGGGGATTTGTGCAGAGAGGAGGGCTGGCAAAGTGGGAGGGATTTGTGCAGAGAGGAGGGCTGGCAAAGTGGGGGGATTTGTGCAGAGAGGAGGGCTGGGAAAGTGGGGGGGATTTGTGCAGAGAGGAGGGCTGGCAAAGTGGGGGGGGATTTTTTGTGCAGAGAGGAGGGCTGGGAAAGTGGGGGGGATTTGTGCAGAGAGAAGGGCTGGGAAAGTGGAGGGGATTTGTGCAGAGAGGAGGGCTGGGAAAGTGGGGGGGTGGGTTGTATGGAGAGGAGGCCTGGGAAAGTGGTGGGGGGATTTGTGTGGAGAGGAGGCCTGGGAAAGTGGTGGGGGGATTTGTTCGGAGAGATGAGTGGGGGGAATTTGTGCAGAGTGGGAGCTGGGAAAGTGGAGGGTGAGGAAATTTGTCCAGAGAGAAGAACTGTGAAGGAGGGAGCTTTGTACAGAGGTAAGAGCTGCAGAGGGCAGAAGGAAGGTTGTGCAAAATGAGAGCTGTGGAGAATGGGGCCGGCTGTGCAGAGGTGAGAGCTGTAGGGGAAGCTGGAGGTGCAGAGGTGAAACATAAGAGGTGGCAAAGGTGAGAGCTGTGGATTGGGGTGTGCAGAAGGGGAGCAGAAATAATATGGATGGGGGTGCAGAGTGGAGCTGTGGACATGGAAAAGAAGAGGTGAGCTGTGGATGAGGGTTGCAGAGGTTAGGTGTGGATGGGGGACACAGAAGTAAGCAAAGACATAAGCAGAAGTGAGTATTTGATGGTTACTTTTGGGGTGATACTTAAGGTGGAAGACCAGGGATATATGCTGGGGGACAGTAAAGCATACAGAGTTAATGACTAAGAGTATGGGATGTATGGTACTTCTTATTAATGCTGTACTCTGTACAATGGGTTTTGCGGTACATACTCCTGCACTTTGTATGTTGGACTGCATATGACATATGCTTTACCACTGTTCTCTTTGTGCTGGGCTGTATGTTATATATTGCTGACCCCTGCCCTCCGTACTCTGGTCTATATGCACCATATTTCTGAGAACAAGGGAAGCTTTGCATTGAATGTAAGTACTATCCTGTTGGCTGTTTTTTTTCTATGCCTTGTGTGATATGCTGCTGCTCACAACTGCACAATGTACATTCCTGCACCATGCGGCTTGTGTGATACACAGTTCTAAGCCTTTACTTATTACAATTATTTGGCGCTGCTGTACTCCTCTCCTCTAAGGAAGGTATGTCTGGGGGTGGGGTTTAGCCGTGGTTGGGGTTGGGGTTTGGGCGTGGTTGGGGGGGCGGGGATTGGGCAGGGAGGGTGAGTTCCTGCACCTATTTTCTGAGAAAAAAAGCCCTGTGTGTGTGTATATATATATATATATATATATATATATATATATATATATATATAATTGCATTTTGTAGTTGCCCTCCTACTTTTGTCCCTGTCCCCCCATGTGCCCCCCCTAAATATGAAAGCTGGAGACGCCACTGGCTCCCGGTCCGACAGAAGCCGGACGTTTGGCCAGGAGGAGCATGCTGGAAAACCAGCAGCCAATGGCTGACAGCACTGATCGGGGTGTTCTGGCAGGGTGGCTGTCCCCTTGTCAGAACACAATAGCTCAGCGGGGGAGATTGCTGTACTAACGTTAGATAATTAGTAGAGCAGCTCCGGCCAGAGCTGACAGATTTTTTCGTTCAACTCGCTGGGTTGAACGGAAAAAAACTTGTAGTATGTACCAGGCTTTAAGGGGCAGGGATCCTGTTGTTTGAATCGCTGAGAGATAAAAGAAGCAAGTAGATGAATTACTTTGGTAGCCTCATTTCCATTTATCCTATCAGCTTAAAGTAAAACATCACTTTCAATAAAAATAAAAAAAAGCTTTAAAGTGGAATTAAACTCAATTAAAAAAAATCTGACAGGTAGGGTTTTTTTATGACAGAAGAGACCCTAGTGGTCTCTTCTATCATAAATGTTTCTCCTTGCCTGTCAGTTGTAACTTATACTGAGCTGCGCATGTGCAGCTCCGCATACATTTACAGCACCGCTCTGTGCTGTGATGATGTGACAGGAGTGACAACATTGCAACACACTACTTCAGGTGGCTGAACAGAGCAAACCTGGAAGGAAGACTGGGAGAAGATGGAAGCACCCGGGCGCTGACAGTGCAGCGCTGGAAGGCTTTGTTTGACAGGTAAGTATGTCATAATGTGTATATATGCTGTGCATAATAGTACATTGTGTCAAACACATCCTGGGGGTCAATTTAAATGAAAAAAAGCAGTTTTATTCCTCTATGATTATAATGATAATATATAAAATCGCTACACAAGCTGTTTTGCAATTCAATATTTTACAAATTAAATTTCTATTTTAATCTGCAGCCATCTGATTATCTAAAACTGCCAACAAAAATTGAAATGTTGTTTCCTTGGAACCATGGCAACACTGCAGGAGTTCTGTACATTGTATATGTACAGAATATCACCAGATATTCCCTGCATCCTAGAACCCTGGAAGTAAGTAGGAACAGGAATACATGTGTCATTACCCACAGAAAAAACAGCAGTTAGACCACTTCAATGATATTTGCTAAATTTTCTTGCAATGTATTTAACTGAGCTAAAGATCATAGGGGTTTATTTACTAAAGGAAAATCCACTTTGCACTGCAAGTGCACTTGGAAGTGCAGTCGCTGTAGGGTGACATGCAAGGAAAATAAAAAACAGCATTTTTGCTTGCACATGATTGGATGCTAAAATCAGCAGAGCTTCCCCTCATTTCAGATCTTCCCCTCAGATTCACAGAGACTGTCTTTCCAAGTGCACTTCCAAGTGCACTTGCAGTGCACACCTATAGTGCAACATGGATTTGCCTTTAGTAGATAAACCCCATTGCGTCTTTCCAACAATTTCCAGAAATGTGAAAATACTTTGAAGAATAAGTTAATTCAAACTGATACTTTAGTAGGACTATTTAGTCGCACGAGTTTATTGATTGTGATCCTTACCTAATTTTGAGAACAGTAAATGCATGGTATTTGAATTACTTAATCTTCACTATAGATAAATATAAATTATCACAATCAGGGACACACAGTAGCCTGCATCTTTTGTATCTTGCATGTCTTTACATTGGTTATGCAGCTAATGATTACCAGAGTAGAAATTAGTCAACTTAATAATCTGTATACAGTAGTAAAATATCATATAGAAGGAATGCATAAAAAAGGAGATACTTTTTTTTAAAAAAGTATAGAAGACTGGATTCTAGATTAGAAGGCATACACAGCAAACCATTTTAAAAGCTCAGCTTTAAAATAAATGAATATGCTTAGTGAGGTCCTGTAGGTTAAACACACTGATCATATTCTGTAATATTTATAAAATCTTGTATGTGGAAGGTCTATGAATTATAAATGTATTTCATAATTGAAGAACATTAATATGTCTATAATAGACAAATTACAACTGGCTTGTCCTTCAATACTTGGTAAAATGATATACTGAATTATTTATCATGAATTGGGTTCAAGTGAGCATAATTTGTATGGCCAAAGGTCACATTTTTTTAGGCCTACTGAAGAACACTGAAAAAAAACCTTACTTATAATATTTGTGTATTGCATTTGGTACATGAAGCATATATATTTATATTTTTGAAACTGGCAAAGAACTACCGTAATAACAACTAGTAACAACTAGTTGTGCACATGCCTCCCATACTGGCCTGCTAGGTGGCATGTTTGGAAAAGGGTCTGGTATGGATTATTGGTGTGACCTCACACTTTTTTTTGGTTTTCTTCGTGTGTGTTCCCAATAAAATTCATACCAGACCAAAAGAGCCTGAATGGTATTTGGGGGGACCCCACACCATTTCTTTAAAAAAAATTAACATGAAGCTCTCCTTGATTTAAAGCAGAGGTCCGCCCACCCCATGAAAAATTAAAGTAGGTTTTACAGACGTGCCAATTCCCAGGATTGTTAATGAAATCAACCCCAGGATTGTTATTTAAAGGGATTCTGTAATATTATTGACCCTCAGGCCGGGTTCACACCTCTACGAATTAGATGCGGGTTTCCCCGCATCCAATTCTCATAGCAGGAGAATGTGACTGGCTCCCTATGGAGCCGGTTCACATATCTATGCTGCGGCTGCGGAGCGCACTGCACAGAAACTTGTGTCTTTGGCTCTGTTTCAGGGCCAAATTCAGGCATAGATTTGGCCCTGATTTGTCCCTGAAATGGGGAACAGGGACACACAGCGCTCCTGTGCGATCCGCAGCCGGTTCCAGTGTGAACCCGGCCTAACGCATTATTAAAATTGATGCTCCCCCCAAACAGAATTAAAAAAATAAATTGTGCTTTGATACCAATCACCCAGGGCAGTGCCCAACCTCCCATGCCATTTGCTTTATAATCCCTTGTCTATTACTATTTTTTAACAATCAGCTTCCGTTGACTGCAAACCTATCTCAAGCTAAACCCAGATACATTCAGCTCACCCAACTCAAGACCTGACTGATTCTGTTGTGAGATGAATTGGTTGCTTGGGAGGTTTACTCCACACAAAAGCTAGGAGCTCAAAAGAATTGTCCTATAATAAGCCAGTCTAAAACAGCCTGGAGTTAGCCAGGTGTGAAAATCCCACAATCCTCCCTACTCTGTAGTACATGTGCCCAGATTATGCAAACTAAAATATTTACATATTCTGAGCAAACATTAAAAGCACTTTTTAAACCAGTGGTTCTCACCCTTACTAGTGCCGTGACCCCTTGATAATATTTCCCAAGTTGTGGGGACCCCTAACAGTAAAATTATTTTTGTTGGTTGCGTTTACTGGCACAGTGGCGGCGTTTGCTGGCACAGTGGCGACAATTGATGGGCACAGTGGCTGCACAGTGGCGACGTTTGCTGGCACAGTGGCGACAATTGACGGGCATAGTGGCTGCGTTTGGCACAGTGGCAACAATTAAAGGGCACAGTGGCTGCGTTTGATGGCACAGTGGCGGCATTTGCTGGCACAGCGGCGACAATTTATGGGCACAGTGGCTGCATTTGATGGCACAGTGGTGGCGTTTGCTGCCACAGTGGCGATAATTGATGGGCACAGTGGTGACAATTGATGGGCACAATGGCTGCACAGTGGCGACGTTTGCTGGCACAGTGGTGACAATTGATGGGCACAGTGGCTGCATTTGGCACAGTGGAAACAATTAAAGGGCACAGTGGCTGTGTTTGATGGCACAGTGGCAGCGTTTGCTGGTACAGTAGCGGCAATTGATGGGCACAGTGGCTGCATTTGATGGCACAGTGGTGGCATTTGCTGGCACAGTGGCGACAATTGATGGGCACAGTGGCTGCATTTGATGGCACAGTGGCGGCCTTGCTGGCACAGTGTCGACAATTGATGGGCACAGTGGCTGCGTTTGATGGCACAGTGGAGGCGTTTTAATGGGGGTTTTTTTTTCAGATTTTTTTCAGTTTGTTTGCGCCCCTACCACTGATTTATATATAGACGTCCCGGTTGGTTCCTCAAAAGTGGTTATTCTGTGCCAGTGCTAGATACAAAGTGTATAGCACCAAAACATGTATCTAGCACTAGCACGGAATAACCACTTTTGAGGAACCAACTGGGACGTTTATATAGTAATGATATGTACTGTTCCATAATAAAAAAAAATTTGTCATGTCAGCATTTACTTTTAAAAAATCTATGTCTTGATTGCCCTGGTGACACACAGTGCAAAATGCTTTTATAATTACTGTGTCTGACTTACCAAAAATCACAGGTGTTCTTCAGCTTCTGCAAGTGAGGTTTCGTTGCCGCCCTCTTGGTACACTCGTCCGCAGCAAGCAGACTTCGGTGGATGTAAAAAGATGTCCGCTTGCCGACTTCTAAGTGTAGCCTTACTGCGGACGAAAGTACCAAGATGGCGGCAACGGAACGTCACTTCCGTGCGGTCTCTCCTCTCCAGGAAGTGACATCTCGCTGGCCGAGACGGACAGACTCAGGTAGTAACTTTGGGTCAGTCTCGGCCAGTATTCGCGACCCCCTGGCGAATCGGCAATCGACCCCCCAGGGGGTCACGACCCCTAGTTGAGAACCGCTGTTTTAATCAAACAGCTATTTGCATTTTCGAGAACTAAAAGTTCACAACAGTCATTAAAATTTTAGCTCTTTTCCTATTACTTTCTTTTATTGAATCCTGGAAGCCTGTCAGTTCTTATTTAAACACACAGCAGGTGTTTCTAAACTTTAAGATACATACAAAAACTGGCTATGAGGCTGGGTTCACACTGGAGAATGCAGCGGCTCACAGCAGGGGGTCCGGTGCGTCCCCATTCACCATTTCAGGTCTGATTTCAGCCCGAATTTTTGGTTGAATTCAGACCTGAAATGGACCAGAAAATGCACAAGACTCCTGTGCAATTCCCACCAGAGCCACTCCGGAGATGTGTGAACCATCTTTATAGTGATCCGGTCACAATCTCCTGACATGCGAAATGGATGCGGAGAAATCTGCATCCAATTCACATAGGTGTGAACCCAGCCTAAAGCAAGGCCTTATTTCCCAGAGAATAGGTGCAGGTACTCTCCCCTTTTAATTTCACCCCTTGTCTCTGCCCTCCACCCGTCTCTAAGCACAGTCCCTGGTGATAATGAAATCATATGGAATGTGTTAATGATAACAGGAAAAGCAGTAAAATAGAACCCCTGCGCCCAGCAACAATAAACCACCGTCAGCAACAATAGATCCACAAAGCAACAAAATACACCCTAGCAACAATAAATCAACCCCAGCAGCAATAGGTCCCCACTAGCAATAAGAGATCGCCCAGCAGCCTGCATCAATAGAATCTCCAGCAGCCAGCAATAGTAGACCCCTCCCCAGAAACATAAGACCCCCAGCAACAATAGATCTCCTCCAGCAACAATAGACCTCCCCAGCAACAATAGACCCCCACAACAATAGACCCCTAGCAACAATAGATCCCCCAGCAGCCAGCATCAATGGAGCCTCCAGCAGACAGCATCAGTAGACCCCTCCCTCAGGAGTAGATCCCTTCTAGCAACAATTGACCCCCATCACCTTAATACCCACCAGCAACAAAAGATCACCCACCAGCAACAATAGACCTCCCCAGCAACAATAGACTGCCAACAACAATACATCCCCCAGGGACGATCGATCCCCCAGCAGCCAGCATCTATAGCATCAGCAGCCAGATGTACACAACTTAAAAAGTTGTTTAGTTTCATTTTGGATTCATTCCTTTAGGCTCGGTTCACACTGGGGCGACTTGTCAGGCGACCTAGTCGCCTGACAAGTCGCCTCCCGTTCTGTGCTATGGAACCGTTCTAATCGGAGCGACGCAAGTCGCTCCGACTTAGAAAAAGGTTCCTGTATTACTTTGGGGGCGACTTGGGGCGACTTGCATAGACTTCTATGCAGAAGTCGTCTCGCAAGTCGCCCCGGCAGTCGTTTGCAGGTCGCCTCGCTGAGGCGACCTGCAAGTCGTGCCGCCCATGTGTGAACCGAGCCTAAGTAAATAATTTCATTTTGTCATAATGGATTTGTTTCATATATTTGTTCTGAATCAGTTTGGAAGTTGGCTATGTTTGTTTTAACGTGTTAATTTGTTATTTCAGGAAAATTACTTATGCACTCTAAGTCATCTCTGCTAGTCCAACCTACAAAGAGAAATGGAATGAGCTGATTGGACAATATTGACTAGAGTTGACTGGAGACACATGCATCTGAAAGTAACGAATTGAACAAAATGATTTTGGATTTATATGTTATGTTATGATTCAGAGATTCATTTAGACCCACTCTATCCAACCCAAACACAATAGGTTTTCATTTCATTTGTATTGTATTTGTATAATAATGAAAAATGATCATGCAAAAAGAATCTGCTGATTATCCAAGAGTCAATGAATCAGAATTAATACGTTTAAGTTTGTTATGTTATTAAGTTGAATTCATTTCCTTATTCCCAAATGACTTTGGTTATTGGGCTGCGCACATACAAATTAAATGAATGGTCTCTCAAGTTCAACAGAAATACAAAAATAATCTTATTAAAATACTCACTACAATTAAAAAAACAAATGGTTTAGAAGCACTTGGGATCATTCTTTATGTCGTAATGCTTCAAACATTAACAAAAGGCCCAAAGTATTTCATGTCATCCGAATGAAATGAATGAATACAAATGTTTGCTTTCATTTATTTTGGATTTGTTGATATCCGTTACTATTGTGATCCGGAGATACAGATACATCTGAATCGGTGAATCACTCAAATTTTATACGAATTTCGATTCATAATGAAACAAATTCGCACATGTCTAGCTGGAGTTACTGGAACTGCCTTCCCCTGCGTTTGTGCTAAAAAGAGCTCTGCTTTAAAGTCTTTGTTTTAAACTTTGAGAATTAATTACTTCACAGTACAAGTAGTCAGAGAGGTCAAGGGGGACTTGTTTTAAAGCTCTTTGAGAAAATGTAAATATTTGAATGCCCATATTTTAAAAAGGGCACAGAAGAGCAAATAATGGTTAGACCATCTGAAAAAGTTTTTTTTTTTTTTATGTCTGTGCATTCTTGTCCCAGGGACGATCATATCACCTGCATCACAGGGACATTAAATGGTTTAATCAAATGCATTGCCCTGATGTCCACGCTAAGATTATAAAATCAGAACATTTTCTTTTTTTGTGGTGAACTACAGTAAGCAATCAGTTCACATGAGCTAAGAATTTACTGACAGAATTATTGATAGCTAAGTTAGGGAACATCAATTAAAAATTGATATATCTTATAAAGAATAATGATCAAACTGAATAAAAGTAAAATTTGGTAAGAGTAACATTTATTAGCTCTTAATGAGATTATAGTTCTCCTTACTTTGTCTCTGATGACCTGCCCCATCTTTGTTCAGGAATCATTAAGGGTCAACATTCTATCCAAGGACTAAGATGCTTGCTTTTAAGCAAGCCATGCATGGATCAAAATTCTCCCAGTTCAGCAGCGATTGGCCGAATTTTGAACAATGTATGGGCAGGAAGGTTATACAGAAGTTGAACTACTGATTAACATCTGTACAACAACCCTGTTGGGTTCTCCATGCTCAATCAGTGCCGCAGGCTATATACTGCAATGCTGATCATTGTATTCTGACTAAGGACAAGTCTCCCCGCTGTCAGAATACTATAGCTAAGCGAGGAGGATTCCGCCATCCACATTGAGTGTGTGGAAGGGGGAAACAGGTCTGTTTTTTTTTCATTCAACCCACTGGTTAAGCAAAAAAAAGAGTATTGCCCTGCACACACGGTCGGATTTTTCACCGGAAAAAGTGCGATCGGATTGTGTTGTCGGAAATCCCGATCGTGTGTGGGCTCCATCTGACTTTTTCCGCCGGAATTTCCGACACACAAAGCTTGAGAGCAGGATATAAAATTTTCCGACAACAAAATCCGATCGGTTAAATTCCGATCGTGTGTACACAAATCCGATGCACAAAGTGGCACGCATGCTCAGAATATATTAAGAGACGAAAGCTATTGGCTACTGCTTCGTTTATAGTCCCGACGTATGTGTTTTACGTCACCACGTTCAGAACGATCGATTTTCCGATAACTTTGTGTGACTGTGTGTATGCAAGACAAGTTTGAGCCAACATCCGTCAGAAAAAATCCATAAATTTTGTTGTCGGAATGTCCGATCTATGTCCGACCGTGTGTACAGGGCATAACATCTATGGGCTGCTTTATTCTTGGTTGTATGTACACATGATGTCTCTCAAAGCCTTTTACCTGCTAGTTTGTCTCATCTTGCAGTATCATATACAGTTTTACAACTGTATTGCAAAACATCTCTTTATATGTGAATATGAAAAAAACACAAAATCTCAAATGTGTAACACCACAACCTCACACATACAAAAGTGTGATCAAATACAATTAAATGTAATCCTTATACAAAATAAATGGCTGCTGATTCATGTGCTACAGACATGAATAAATGAGATAAAACTTCTAATCATCAAGTCCATAAATATATAGGTATTGCCGAATCCTTGTGTCCATAAGAAGTTAATAGAAGTACTAGTGACCATTCTTCAACACCCCAAAAAGTGCTCCACCACGTGCCAACAAACACTGCACTCAACAAAAACCATAATGTACATGGGCCTGGTCACCTTCAACCTCCTGACCATCTGTTATTATTAGCAGCTGGGTTCCTAAGTATTCAAGACCCTGCCTCTTAGCTACATTTCCATCCACTTTATGGTGCAGCATGTTGGATCCTGGACAAATGGGGAACATTTGGCACAATAGCGCCTACAGCTCACAATCCACTAATGGTTCTGGTGCTGCCTACATTGTACCCATTGAAGGGCATGAAACTGTTGGTCTGGAATTTTACCCTCTGCTTGAGCCTATGCCATTTTGATTGCTGACCCTGCTAATTTTTTTTATTCTGCCCATAGAAATAGTGCCCCCTGAGCCCCTGTCAGGCCTTATTCTAGCTACAGCTCAAACTGAACTTTAAACCTTCCTTCCCCAAACTTAGACTTTTTCATTCAGGAGATGCCCAACTCTTCACTTCTGATGGTAGCCTCATTTGAGGCAATTTCATTTACCCAAGTCAGCTCAATCCTCGGCACTGAAGACCAGATTGATCCTGGCCTGGTGGGTCAGGAATCCTGCACTGAGGTCAAGAAAGTCCTTCCTTCTGGTCTCATGGGGAGGAGTCCAGAGCACCTTGTTAATGCAGGGGACTTGAACATCAGAGGAATCTTGTCTCTCTATCAACATGCTGTACCATTGGGGATCTGGCTATCCTTCCTATGCTGGACACTCTGACTGGAGGGCCATCCGATCAGAATCTAGTTCACAGCAGTGGAATAAATAAATTATCAGAAAGGAACCAGAAGTCTTGCTACAGCAAGAGAGGTAGAGAGGCAGAACTTCACATTCTACTTTTAGTTGTATAAGGCACAAGTTTTTTTTTTTTATATTGTGACAACAGGCATTTATTAATGCAGCCTTGTAAACAAGGTCATATTTGCTCCTAGGCAAATTCACCCCAGGCCATTGCCTAAGGTACCACTGCCCTTAAGGGCGGTAACAAGCCAACAGTTGTTAAAGTTCTGGATCCTGTCTGCCTGTCTTGCATGATCCAGAGCACTCTGCAGAGTAGCAGTGGGTGCCATGTGCTGAAAAGGCACTATGCGAGCTGACATCACAGAGATGTATTGAAAATCACTGTCCCCGGATTATGAGTTTGAGAAAGCGCTGCTACATATAGTGCCTGATTGAAACTTGCAAAGCTCTTGTTCCCTCTGCAGTGTAGTGCTCCCCAATCCACAGCAGTGCTCCTAACCTGCCTTTAGTGCTCCCTCAGCCCATCTAATTGATAGAGCTCCTCAGTCCACCTTAGAACTCAAAATTCTAACTACCATTGGCCACTGCCACCCAGGCATTCTTCATTCTGCTTCCCCCCTTTCCAAGGAATGTTGCTCCCACTGACCACCTACACCAGGGAGTTCTGTCTTCAACTGACCACCAACCATAGGGCACTGTTCCTATTACATATTTACCTTCCACAGACACCTGGGCATTCTTCCTTTTTTTCCCTACCATGACCAGGGGCTTCTTAGAGTTAGTACTGACTGCGTCACTGTGCACATGCTTCAGGTTTTGTTGGTGTGGATCCAATTGTTTCTTTGTGGACATTTTTGTGCATGTGTCAATATTGTACTGATTGCATACCTCCCAACATTTTGATATAGGAATGAGGGACACTTACTAACAAACATACCCTGTTTCCCCGAAAATAAGACCTAGCGCGATTGTCGGTGATGGCTGCAATATAAGCCCTACCCCCAAAATAAGCCCTAGTTACAATCTTTGTAGGTCTTATTTTCAGGGTAGGGCTTATTTTCTGGGAAACAGGGTAGGGCTTATTTGGGGGGTAGGGCTTATATTGCAGCCATCACTGACAAAAGGGTAACAGGGTATGTAGGCATAGGACACCACCCCCCCTCCCCCCCGCTACACCCCCTTAAATGACAATTAACCAAAAAAAAAGTTAATTAAATCCACAAGTGCTTTTTTTTTTGTATCACTACTATTCCTTTATATTGGCTTTTAAAATGTTCAAATGCAGCAATTTTGAAATTGGATAAAGGTTTAGCACTGGGAAACACTTTTTGAAAGACAAAAAGTACATTTTATATACAACTATATGGATCAGACCAAAATGAGGGACAAATGAGGAGCAATGAGGAATAGAGGGACATTGCTCCAAATCAGGGACAGTCCCTCCAAATCAGGGACAGTTGAGAGCTATGTGATTGTGTTCCTTGTATAGTTATCTTATTGTCTCTAGAGTACAGAGTACAATTTCCTTTAGATTTATATCAGAACTATGGAATAAGAGGACCCTCCTTTCTATCTATTTACCCTGTATCCAATCAGGCAGGCCCTTGCACTACATCAGGGTTGTCCAACCCATGGCCCACATGCCGCATGTGGCCCCAGAGAGTGGGGCATGCGGCCTGGGCCCGTCTGGAGGGACGCTGGGGATGCCATGCAAACATAGCAGCTGTGGCAGCCTATATTGAAAAGTTAGGCAAATGCACCCCAGAAGAGATGCCGTGCAAAGACAGCTAATGAGTGATTGTGTTCCTTGTATAGTTATCTTATTGTCTCTAAAGATATAGTACTTGTGATATAGTACTCATTTTTCCTGATTTAACTTCATAGATTTTTTTCTCAAACTACACAATGATGAAACTGGCACTTACATCACATGTCAATAGTAACTAAAAAAATCTATCATGACATCATTATATCTACTAACCATTGCACAAAACAGGTACCTAAGTTTTGAGGACACAGGGTGTATAACCACTGCAAGTGAACTTTGTACTTTGCCCATGCAGAGCAAAGCAAGAGGTTCACTTTAATGCAGACCTCTACATGTAAATCAACTATTATCCCTTTTGCTTGCTTGCTGTTCATCCATGAGGAAGGACCTGTGTGAGCTATAAGTCAACAGAGCCATAGCTTATACAGCCCTTTGACTCTATGTGTGACAGAGCTGATCGCCACAGCACCAGTGACGTATCCATAATGTGTGTAGTGCGCACAGAACCCAAGCAGTGATACCCAGCATGCCTCCTGCCCGCACACAATCCCAGCAGTGGCAGAAGCAGTTGTGCCCACTAATTCAGCCCTTTGCCAATCCCTGTTCACACCCCCAGCTTACAATGTCAGTGTAGTGCATGGTGAGCTGGTGGTGGTGAAGCGGGGCATGTATGCAGGTGGGAAAGTGGCAGTATAGAGACTCAGTTAGGTCCTGTGCCTGAGTCAGCCACTCTGTGATGACCTGCACTTGAGCCAACCTGGGTGAAATGATGGCTAAGTTCACCTTCTTTTTTCTAAATCCCATCTTCCGTATGTACTAATATGCCATTATTGTACCTCTGTTGCAGAAAAATAAAAGCTTTCTTTGATGTTTAGAACAAGGCCTTACCTTAGCCCCTGGGGTGTTCAATAGAAAATTTCCTGACTTCCTGGTATGTAGAGTTGGGACATAAAAACCAGTAAGGCACAGGAAACAGTTCACCAGCAGACCTCATTTTCACACATACTCTGTACCCATTAACTATATTTGCACAGCATCCCTGGCATCTCTCCAAGAGTCCATTTGCCTGGCTTGTCAATGTATACTGGCACAGCTGCTATGTTTGTAAGGCATCCCCAGCGTCTTTCCAGACGGATCCAGGCTACATGCCAAACGCTCTGGAGCTGCATGCAGCCCACGGGCTGGACGCCCCTGATGTAGTGCAAGGGTCTGATTGATTGGATACAAAGTGAATGCATAGATAGGCGGGTCCTCCTATTCTATAGTTTTGGTAAATCTAAAGAAAATTGTACAGAAATTGTACAATCAGATTGCATAATGTATGACCTTCATACATCTAAAATGAACTAGTCACACTTTCAGTGCCATTAATTGTTAATGGCACCCCAAAAGCAGACACAAACATACATTTTGCTGTGTGCAAAAATGAGCTTCAAACGCAGCAAAATGCACAGTAAAAATGTGCAAACCGTAACATGCCACAATGTCCCATGACCTACTTTGCTGGATGTAGGGCAGCCCATTGAAATCAATGTGCTGCGTTATGCATGTCACGGAAAAAATTAACCAAAAAATGTATGGTCCTATTACTTTAGGTGTGAATGGGGCTTGAAAGTGAAATCGGTGTGTTTACACAAAGAACAATGAGGCTCCATTCACATCTGCTTGTTTCTGAACAAAAAGAGCGCCCATTGCCAAACATTTTGGAAATGTGCTGCAAATGACATGGCACTGTGAAGATGTATGGACATGTGAATAGGGCCTGACGCTAAGTGTCTCTGTCTACCCGTTCCTATGTACATGTATAAAGATGCCCATACACTATACAATCTGATTGGACAATCTCTGTACAATTTCCTTTAGATTTATATCAGAACTATGGAATAAGAGGACCCTTCTTTCTATCTATTTACCCTGTATCCAATCAGGCAGGCCCTTGCACTACATCAGGGTTGTCCAACCCATGGCCCACAGGCCGCATGTGGCCCCAGAGAGTGGGGCATGCGGCCTGGGCCCGTCAGGAGGGACGCTGGGGATGCCATGCAAACATAGCAGCCGTGGCAGCCTATATTGACAAGATAGGCAAATGCACCCCAGAAGAGATGCCGTGCAAAGACAGCTGATGAGTGCAGGGTGCGTGTGCTAATGAGTTCAACTGTGAACTGCTGCCTTGTCTTACTGGTTTTCATGTCCCGAATCTACATACCAGGAAGACATGAAGTTTTCTATGGAACACACCAGGGGCCAAAGTAAAACCTTGTTCTAAAAATTAAAGAATGCTTTTAGCTAAGACTAATGCTAAGCTAGACTAATGCCGCGTACACACGGTCGGACTTTTCAGCTACAAAAGTCCGACAGCCTGTCCAACAGACTTCCGGAGGACTTTCGGCAGACTTGCGGCGGACTTGTGGCAGACTTTCTAACGAACGGACTTGCCTACACACGACCACACAAAAGTCCGATGGATTCGTACGTGATGACGTACACCAGACTAAAATAAGGAAGTTCATAGCCAGTAGCCAATAGCTGCCCTAGCGTGGGTTTTTGTCCGTCGGACTAGCACTCAGACGAGCGGATTTCGGGGTCCGTCGTAGTTACGACGTAAAGATTTGAAGCATGTTTCAAATCTAAAGTACGTCGGATTTGAGGCTAAAAAAGTACGTTGAAAGTCCGGAGAAGCCCACACACGATCGGATTACCAGCCAGCTTTAGTCCGTCAGCGTCCGTTGGACTTTTGTAGACGAAAAGTCCGACCGTGTGTACGCGGCTTTAGCCTTTAAAGAGAGTATTTTTTTTTTTATATTTGTCAATGACAACCAATGTGGTTAACAGCACTGATTACCAATGCAGGGGTAAATGGGTTAATTAACACTGTCACTGACCACCAATGTAACTAAGGGGAGTTAAATAGTACTACTATTGACCACCAATGTGACTAGGGGGAGTAAAATAACACTGTCACTGACCACCAATGGGAGGAAGGGAAGTTAGAAAAAACACTGCCACTGACCATCAACACAGGAAAGGCATAGCTCCTAACTGTCCCTGATTCGGAAGAACTGTCCCTGATTCGGAACAAAGTCCCTCTGTCTCTCTTTCCATCTCATTTGTCCCTCATTTTGGTCTGATCTATATAGTTGTATATAAAATGCACTTTTTATCTTTCAAAAAGTGTTTCCCAGTGCTAAACCTTTCATCCAATTTATAAATTGCTGGATTTGTAAATTTCAAAAGCCAATATAAAGGAATTTTAGTGGTTAAAAAAAAGCACTTGTGGGTTTAAATAATCTTTTTTTTGTATAATTCTCCTTTAAGGGGGCATGGCAGGGGGGGTGTCCAATGCCTATTTTTGCTAATAACTGTCCCTGGTTCCCATCTCAAAAAGAGTTCTAAATAGCATAACGCTGCCCACCAATGGTGTTATCATTGTGGTCACTGGCACCAATGCTGAGGTTTATTATTGCATCAAGTGACACATATTGGGAGTTATTATTGTGGTCATTTACAGCAATGCAGGGGTTGTTACTGTGATCACTATCACCAGTGTTGGGTGTTATTATTGCAATCAATATCACCAATGTTGGGGGTTATTAATGCAATCACTATCACCAATGTTGGGGGTTATTATTGCAATAACTGTCACCAATGTTGGGGGGTTATTAATGCAATGGCTGTCACCAATGTTGGGGGTTATTAATGCAATCACTATCACCAATGTTGGGGGTTATTATTGCAATAACTGTCACCAATGTTGGGGGTTATTATTGCAATCACTATCACCAGTGTTGGAGGTTATTATTGCAGTCACTGACACCAATGCTGAAAGTTATTATTATGTCCACTGGCTGCAAATTCTGAGGTTTAAAGGAGAAGTAGGGCCAAACTTCGTTGGCTATACTGCTCCTATGGATCACAGGAGTGTAGTTTGTTCTGCACTCCTGTGACCCGTTTTCAGCCGACAGCGGGCTAAATTCTGCTGTTAGCTGAGGCCACTCAACCGTTTCAGGCTAGGGGAAGATCCCGACTTTAAAGCTGCATTGCTGGGAGATTGAGACAGCCGATCCCTTCCCTCCCTAGCTCAGCGATCCAGTGAGAGCTGTAGGGGCAAAACAGAGAGCCAGTGACTGACAGTAACCACTCTCTGCTCAGAGCAGGGAGGAGAACTGAGTGATCAGCGGTGTTTGATAGCTCAGTTCTCAGCGCAGAGGCAGCAGGAGACAGATGCAGCTTCAGATCAATATATAAGGTTTTTTTTTGTTTTTTGTTAACCCCATAATTCTTTTGTAATATTGCAGTCAGTAGCACCAGTGCGGTGGGTTATTATTGCAGTCACCAATTTAGGGGCTTAGCAAGCCACTCCCAATATGCAGCATAAGGCAAACCACGCCTGCTTTGAACTGGTGTGTGAAAAAGGGAAGGGTAGCAATGTAATAATTCAAGTAGAAGTTCAGCCTAAAACTAAAATCTCTAATGCCCCGTACACACGGTCGGATTTTCCGATGGAAAATGTCCAGTCGGAGCGTGTTGTCGGAAATTCCGACCGTGTGTGGGCTCCATCGGACATTTTACATCAGATTTTCCGACACACAAAGTTGGAGAGCAGGAGATAAAATTTTCCGACAACAAAATCCGTTGTCGGAAATTCCGATCGTGTGTACACAAATCCGACGGACAAAGTGCCACGCATGCTCAGAATAAATAAAGAGATAAAAGCTATTGGCCACTGCCCCGTTTATAGTCCCGACGTACGTGTTTTACGTCACCGCATTCAGAACGATCGAATTTTCTGACAACTTTGTGTGACCGTGTGTATGCAAGACAAGTCTGAGCCAACATCCGTCGGAAAAAATCCATGGATTTTGTTGTCGGAATGTCCGAACAAAGTCCGACCGTATGTACGCCCTATAAGTCTACTTGCAGCCACATTCTAAGACTAACCTGTCTAACCCTGTAAAGCAAAAATTGCTATACATACCTTTTCTAAAGCTGCCCCAGTCTGGTCCCATGCTGAGCTGTCAGCCGTGGCTTCTGTGTGTAGGTGTGCGCAGAAGAGGCAGCCAACAACAGAAGCCCCATAGTAACTCTATGGGTGACATCACTTCCCAGGTATTTCACAGCCGTTGTCGGCTGTCTCCTGCACACAGCATCCTATGCTGGAGACCGGACCGGTTCGGCTTCAGAAAATGTAAGTATAGCAGTTTTTGCTTTACAGGGTTAGATAAGTTAGTCTTAGAATGTGGCTTCAAGTAGATTTGGAAAACAAAATTTTTAGGCTGAACTTCCACTTTAAAGCTTTATGTGAGGGGAAATTTACTAAAACTGGAGCAGTCATGATCTGGAGCAACTGTGCACACTTATCAATCACCTTCTAACTTCAGCTTGATCACTTAAGAGTTGCAAATGAAAGCTAGAAGCTGATTGGCTGTATAGCACAGCTGCTCTGGATTCTGTCTGCTCCAGTCTTAATAAATTCCCCTCAATGTTCCTGGACAAGCACACTTTAAATTGGGATAATTTTCACTGTTAGGTTGAGCACACACTATACAATCTGATTGTACAATCTCTTGCGGATCTACCACCAACTATATAATGTAAGAGCCTGCACATTGGATACAAACTGATTGTTTATATTTGTCCTTACATTTTATAGATTGGTACATTTAAAGTGGTTTTAAACCATTAACTATACCCAATGAAGTGGCTGGCCTCAGGTGATACACAATGGTGAAACAAATCCTTCTACATAAGTTGTTTATTTGCAGCCATTTGTTCTGCACATCCTGCTAAAACTCAGAGATAAAAAGGAGTTTTCGCAGACTTACAAAGCAGGGGGCAGGGAGCTTCAGCTGCACACTGTACAAGTGCTCTGAGAGCTGATTGGAGGAAAGGGACAAACTCCCCTCCACACAGCACACAGGAACAGAGCTAAGGCTGACAATCACAAGCTGTGTGCTGCAGCTCTCTCCCCTGTCACCTTTTTACCTCTTGGTGTCAGGAAAATTTGTCAGAAGTGACTCATGCTGATAACAGAGGAACTAGACAGCAAAGAAAAATTACACTTAGGCCGGCCATAGACGGATCAAATCTCGGCAGGCTGAATGTACCTAATTCATCAACCGATTCAACTTCGGTACAACCAGCCTGTCGGGTCTTACATGCGATTATCGCTAGCGGGAAAGAGATTTGCACCATCAATGGCCTGCTTTAGTGCTTTGGAAAGAGGCAAGTAAACACCATAGAAATATGTTTGTTCAGATTTTATGTCTGAGGTTTACAACCACTTTAAAGATCATACAGATTTTAATATGTATCATCACCCTTACTCATTCGTGTTTGGAAAATAAGATTAACACCACTAATATAACATAAACATTGTTGAACTCTTATGAAATGTATTTACTAAAACAAAGAACATTGTACTCGGTTCAGTAAACCATACAAACCAATCAGCAGTCACATTTTACTGCCTTGACAGTTCTACACAGAAAAAAAGTAAAATTTGACGGGTTACTAAGGGCTACTGCATTTCCAAACCATCACTGCTCTTTGCACTAATTTGATAAATAAACCAGATTTTTTATTTAAACAAAATTCAATAGTTCATCAAATATCGTAAGTCAGCCCTATTGCGGGCCGAAAGAGAAGAAAGTTATACTAAAAATTGGAAAAATATTTATGTATTTTATTTTTATATTTAGTAATCATGTAATCTGTGCTTGCTCATTCTGCACATTCAACATAGAAGTAACAAAGATATATATGTGGGCAACTAACACAGTCAAATCACAATTCTCTCTGATCAATGTATTTCAATATTATGGCTTTCCCTTCATGCCGACCGATAGCAAATATGCGTTCTCAGCTTGAAGGGGTTATACTGGGGTTATACTGGGGTGATGCCTGCAGCTGCCCGGTACCATTTAAAAAAGCTGCTCAGCTGTTATTCTAAAGGAGCTAGAGGGGACATCCCCCCTCCCGCCACCTTCTGTCACTCTTCCTGGGCCTCTCATCCCACCGGGAGACCCGAGCCACCTAGGCTGAGACCCGTAAGAATCCGGATTCGGCTATGATCGGGTTTCCGATGTAAAATCCCAGAAGCAACGTCACAACGTCACTTCCGGTTTACTTAGCTGCCAATGGCGCCAATTTAAAAAAATTACAGTATTCAGAAATGCTGATTTTGGCTATCTAGAATACTTTTAAGTGCAAACGAGGGATTTGGGGTCTTTTAGATCTCCGATTCCTCCATAAAGAGTACTTGTCACCACCTATTACTGTCACAAGGGATTTACATTCCTTGTGACAGCAATAAAAGTGATCAGTTTTTTTTTTAAAGGAACAATGTTAAAAAAATAAAATAAAATAAATAATAATAAAAAATAAATTTAAAGTACCCCCGTCCCGCGTGCTCGCACAGCAAAGAAAATGCATACGTAAATCGTGCTTGCAAATGTGAACAGTGTTCAAATCACACGTGTGAGATATCACCGTGATTGCCAGAGTGAGACCAAAAATTCTAATGAAAGACCTCCTCTGTAACTCTAACCTTATGGTAACCATTAAAAAATGTTAAAGCGTCGCCTATGGAGATTTTTAAGTACTGTAGTTTGTCGCCATTCCACCAGTGTGCGCAATTTCAAAGCATAACATGTTAGGTATCTATTTATTCGGCGTAACATAAATCTTTCAGATTATACAAACAAATTGGGCTAACTTTACTGTTTTTTTTTTTTTTAATTTCTGAGTTTCATTTTTTCCCAAAAAATTGCATTTGAAAGACCGCTGCGCAAATACCGTGTGACATAAAAAAATTTGCAATGATCGCCATTTTATTCTTATGGGTTTCTGATAAATAAATACATATATATATGTATATATAATATAATATATATAATAATATATATAATATATATAATATAATATAATATATTATATTTATATATATATATATATATATATATATAATGTTTGGGGGTTCTAAGTAATTTTAGCAACAAATGTCAGAAATGGGCTTAGGCATGAAAGGGTTAAACCTTACTCACAGTGTGTATGGTTTTAAGCAAGTGAACAATTGTTAATAAACTGCAATGACAATATTTAGATGTGATGATAAAATAAAATGATCTGATTTATTTAGTCATTTATTTTGCACGTGAGTGACTTTTTTGGAAATATAAACTCATTTGAACTTTTTGACAGTGTACAGCAAAATACATTTTAGGTAGATTTATTTCTTAAACACGCAAAAAAAAAAAGAAAAAAAACATACATTCTCTGTGCTTAATGCAGTAGGGGTGTGCATCAATCATAATTATAAATACTGCCTATAGTTTCATAACTAAATGTTAAAACTGATGTCAAACCCTGTTTTAAGAGAGAGAGAATGACTTTCCTGATAGTGCTGCAATATCTTCTCACTGCAATAAAAGGCAAGTGCCATTAATTTAAAGGGCACCTCAGTCTATTACACATCCATCATATAGGTGATACATTAACACATACATCATTTAGCTGGAATGATTTGGGAAAATGTATGAGTTTGGTATTATATTGATTGGAACCGGTGTCGTTTTTGCACACTCCTGCACACCACATTTACCAAGAAAGCTTGCGATGAATGAGCCACTTTAACATGGTGACAGATCTTTAAAACATTTCTTTTAAACCAT
Organism: Lithobates clamitans; assembly: GCA_037952925.1. Taxonomy (NCBI): domain Eukaryota; kingdom Metazoa; phylum Chordata; class Amphibia; order Anura; family Ranidae; genus Lithobates; species Lithobates clamitans. Next base: position 4,142,502 of record JBBGZY010000305.1, on the reverse strand, counting down.
ATTAACCTTTTTCTCTACAGAAATAAATTACAAGCATACACATAGACACATTAATACTAGTGACATAAAACATAGCAACTGTGCACACCCCTACAGTGTGCATGGAAATAATTCCACAGACTCTTTAAAATGCCAAAAAGGCAATGATGTGAAAGTAAAGAAAAAAAAAGAAATAAAACCAAAAGAATGGAAACAGAAGTCTAAGTTAATTTTCCAATCCAGGTGTCAATTGTAAGCATTGTTCTGAAGATGAACTCTTTGCATTGGTCAATGGGTGAATATTTAAGCAGCATCATTGCTAGAGTCATAGCAGTGAAATGCAGAGCTGAACAGTAGGATAGCAGTATGTATTGACGTTTGTGCTCAGCAGCATTCATGAGTCTGACAACTCAGGATAGGGAGTTTCAGGCAGTGATTCTTTACAATATCGACTGGGTTCTGCAGACAAAAGGAAAACATTCATAGAATTATTGATAGAGTGTCATAATGGGCTATATAGAATAAAAAACCAACTACGATTTATTGGGAATTCTTTGCTAAGTGTGTTCATACACTGTATGATTTGTTGTGCTGAATATTGGGTCGGTATGGCCACTTGCTAAGTGGCTTCAGCAGGTAAAATAATAAAGGTTAAAGTGATCTCATTTGAACCATGATAGCAGTATTAATGCAAAATTCTGCACAGAAGGCACCAAGCCACTGTGACCATGTGGAGCCTTGCAGCAGTACTTTATAGACCTCATGCTAAGTAGATGCTGTAGGTAAACGGTGTTACATCAGACACTATGATATGCTCATTCACAATGAAGAGTTAATGAAATGGATCACCAAGGATATTATCAAAATTTAATAATTGCTTATGTACAATGATAACATTCTGGATCAAGATGTTCCTTTCCTGTAGGAAAGGTGTTTTAATGCTTCTGATACTCATTTTTAAAGGACACGTATTATTTTCTCTGTTAGATGCCTAATGATTTTACCACCCTCTTATTCCAATATATCAACGTCAGTTTGTCTATTGAACCTCAATTAGAAGCTTCATCAGCAAACTCAGTTAACACAGGCTGAACTCCAATAAGTGGAAAACAAATCTGCTGATCGATCCAACCAACACAGTAGACACCAGTACCTCTTAGAAAGAATTTTCCAAAAGCTGCAGTTTGACATAGGAGAATACAAAATGAAGGTAGTAGGCAATGAGTGATCCACCCACCAAAGATCAGTCATACACATATACAGGGGACACTGAGGTGCTACTCTTGACCATCTCATCCTACCTGACCTCACCTAGTAATCCACTATTATCTGCAGCCAGAAGGAAGGGTAACTTACCTGTGACATCAGACCCACGCAAGTGCATTCATGTAGAATTGAGAAGTAGTTGATGGCTAGATTCATGAACAGCAGCTAAAACGATGTATCAGTTTGTGAAAAGCTTGTTTAAAGTCCTCATTTGACATTGTATAGATAATGGGGTTTATTAAAGAGTTAAGGTATCCAAGCCAATTGAAAAAGTCAAATATAGCAGGGTGAAACCAGCAAGCTTCTTTGCAGATAGGCAGAACTAGTGAGATGATGAAAAACGGTAACCAACACACGATGTAAGCTCCAAGTATAATTCCCAAGGTCTTGGTAGCCTTCTTCTCCCTGGCAGCCATGATCTTCTTCTTCTCTAGTAGAGCATCTGACACTTTAACTTTGACTTGATTCAGGTATACAGGAGAACCTGTGTCACTTGACAGTTCTGCAGCCCTTGAGTTGGTGGAGGACACCGAAGAAGATCCGGGAGAGTCAGTGATTAGATGAGCCCTTGTCAATCTTTTGCCTGTGCTCTTTGGAGATTGTTTCAGAATTCTAGACCTGGCTTCTACATAAATTCTCCCATAAAGGGCTATTAGAAGTAATGTAGGGACATAAAATGCCCCAACTGTAGAGTACACCGTATACAAAACGTGATCTGTATTCACAGCACACTTGGTGAGCTCTTCCACTTTTGATTGACGCCAAAAAAGTGGGGGCATAGAGATCGATATGGAGAAGACCCACACAAGAGCTATCATAATGACTGCCCTTCTTGGAGTCCTTTTCTTGGTGTATTCAACCGCATCAGTGATCGCCCAGTATCTATCCAAGGCTATCACACATAAATGGAGAATGGATGCAGTGCAACAAGTGATATCAGAGGATAACCACATATCACAGATCACCTGCCCCAAAGTCCACTTGCCAATGACAGTATACAAGGTGCTGATTGGCAAAACAAGAATAGACACTAAAAGGTCAGTGAATGCCAATGAAGCTATGAGATAGTTGGCAGGGGTGTGCAATTTTCTGGTCTGATAGACTGTTGCAATTACAAATGCATTGGACAGCAAAGTGGCAAGAGTGATGAGAGCCAAAATGATGGTGAGGACAACGCTCCAGAAGGACAGCTCAAAGTCCTGATCGTGGTCGTCCAGATTGGCAACGCAACCTGTGCCGTAGGAGTAATTGCTTTGAGAGACATTCAGTTCGTCAGCGGTCGGTTGGCATTGGCTTTGCGGCTCCATCATGGAGTTTTCAGCATTCAGGTAGCTAAAAGCATCTATGAGACCTCCAGTGGATGGAGCAGAACTATCTCAAATCTACAAGGACTAGGACACTTTGAAGCACCTTCATATTGAAATCCTAATGACAGTCCTTCAGCACTCGATGGTGTGACAAAAAAAAAACTATATTTGTGCTTTTTTTACACTCTAATTGGCGATGGCTCATAGATCCAAAAACTTCAACAAATCAATGGACAAAAACAGAATTCAAATCCCCAAACGCTGAATTAAGTGTCCCAAAGCTCTCTTTACAAGGATCAGTTTACACTAATAAAGCAAATCCGATAATCCATCAGTGACTTTAAATGTCCATATTACCGTTAATTACAAACATCTTTTGAAATCTACTTCTCGTGTCATCTAGCTAAATTAGAGTTAACCATGCAATGCCTTTGTATCATTAGCCCTCAAATTGCTGTATCAATAAAAAAAATATGGCAGTATTGCTCTTTAGAATGTAATATTGATGAAGACATCAATAATCACCTCATCTGTGCTGGTACTTGTCATTGTCAGGCACAGAGGACATCCATTGTTACATTCACAAATGATGCTGTCGTCCTTAGCAAGGTTGGCTTCTCCCAAAAAAAAAATAAAAAAAAGTCTTGTCAGTGTGATCTCCTGGTTCATTCAAGCTGTCCTGCAGGGATTTACTCCAAGACTTGATGGCTGGAGCCTTAAGAATATGCATGGAAGTTGTTGTTGCTGGAGCTATCCGAGCAGGCAAAACTTAGGTGGAAGTGAGGATTTCTTGCAGACTTTGAAGATAGTAAATGGCTCATTGCCCTGGGTGATAGCAATGCATGTGCTTGTTAGAGGAAGCCTCAACTTCTAGGGAGCTTCAGGTATCCACCTTCTCTCAGCTGATCTGTGCAGCCAAGTGACCAGGGCAGCTGGTGGGAGCTGGAGTGGTGCTGAAAGCTGCCGTTCATTTCTCCTCTGTCTTGTGTGTGCTCTTTTATTCTCAAGCAGCAGCACTAGTACTTCTCCTGGTGCTGCAGCTGACATAGAGGCTGATGTAGGAGTGGAGGAAGGGGGGTGTGGGGGGGGGGGGTGTAGGGAAATGAACAGAAGCTTTTAACACTGCATCTAAGGACTGAACAGTGGGGGGAGGCAGCTGGCTGTTTTCTAGGTACTATCTTCCCTCTCCATCCTTGCTTAGTGGAAATGTGACTATGTATGAGGTGTGTGTATGCAGCATCTCTGTCTACTCATTCTGCAATCACCACTGTAGAGTAGGGGAGGCAGGACACTTACATCTGCTAGCTTTATGTTCTAGCACATGTGCTGCTTTCTTATCCCATCTCTTTATAGGTTTAGTTTCTTTTTCTGTCTTTTTGTTTAAGAATACTATATAAAGAGAAAAAAAAGACATGTTCACAGCAGATATTTGCAATAATAAACTGGTTGTAAACTGCTGCAGCAAAAAAAAAAAAATAACTTTCCCCTGCAAGACAACTGAATAATGTGCTAGCACATTATGAAATACTTACCTTAGAATGAAGCCCTCCAGTGGTGCGCTGCCTTCCTCTCTTTCCGGTCTTTTTCTTCGGGTTTGTGGACTCCAGCTGTGTGAGTGGCCGGAGTTGCAAAGACGTCACTTAAGCCCTCGGTTCCGGTGCTCTGTCGAGAAATACCCCCCAGAAGAGCGTATGCGCAATGCATGCGCTGTACGTAAAAGCACAACAGCTGATTTTAACAGCACCTGTTGTGACGGTGAGATGGCGCAGGTGCACAATAGCCGACAGATTTTTGATCTTCTTTCAGATTGTGCCCCGCGCTCCTGTGACGATTTCATGTTCATGATGGGCAGTTTTGTACACGTTGTGGGCGAATTGTGGGCAGAATTAGATGGGCAATGCAGCAAAAAAACTTTGTTATGGGCGGATTTTTACATTTCTTCTGGGCGGAATTAGATGGCCAGTTCATAAATTCGCCCATCACAAAGTATATTTTTTGCAGCACTGGCCATCTAATTCCACCCCAAAGTGCCCATAAATCCGCCCACAACGTGTAGAAAACCTCCCATCATGGACATGAACTCGCCACGGGAGCGCGGAGGAGTGTGGAGCACAATCTGATAGAAAATAAAAAATCTGTTGGCTATTGTGCGCCTGCGCTGTCTCGCCGTCACAATAGCTGATGTTAAAATCAGCTGTTGTGCTATTACGTACGGCGCATGCGTTGCACATGTGTCCTTCAGGCCGGGCACTATCCGATGGGGGGCATTTCTCGACAGAACACCGACACTGTGTTCTGAAGGTCTGGCACGATATGCTGGACCTTCAGAGCGCATGTATCGGTGATATCACCGGTTGCATCCAGTGTAAAATATTGCCTAAATGGTGCCCGTTTAAGAAACATTCATTTTACCTACAGGTAAGTAGAGATGGGCTGAACATCCCGCTGTTCTGTTTGTATCAGAACTCCTGAATAGAGAAAAAGTTCTGACCCCAACGGCAAAAAAAAATACACTTTTTTGACCTAAAAAAATAACACAACAGTAAAGTTAGCTCTATTTTTTTTATATTGTGAAAGATAATGTTATGCCGAGTAAATTGATACCCAACATGTAACGCTTCAAAATTGTGCCCGTTCGTGGAATCGCGACAAACTTTTACCCTTAAAAATCTCCATAGGTGACGCTTAAAAATTTCTACAGGTTACAAGTTTAAAGGTACAGAGGTGGTCTAGGGCTAGAATTATTGCTCTCGCTCTAATGATCATGGTGATACCTCACATGTGTGTTTTAAACACTGTTTTCATATGTGGCACAACTCATGTATGCATTCACGTTCGCTTTTGCTTTTTTCTTTCTTACTTTGACTTTTTTTTTTTTTTTTTTTTTACACTGTCCTTTTAAAAAAAAGTTCGGGTCACTTTTATTCCTATTACAAGGAATGTAAACATCCCTTATAATAGAAAAAAAAATAAAACATCTTTCCCTTTAAGAGCATTGGGCAGAAGTGACGTTTAAAGTTGCTTCCGCTCTCCAATGCTATGGAGCCGACTGGGGGCCATCTTCTCCTCACTTGGCAGCCAGGCATCCAGAGGAGAGGACACGATCATCTCCACCGTTACCAGTGGCTCCGGTAAGCGCTGGAGAAGACCAGAGAGTGGCGGGAGGGGGGCCCTCTCACGCCACCGATAAAAGTTATCTTGTGATGAATCCACTGCAGAGACCACTTTTATCTGAAAGCGGACCGCCCGCTGAAGAAGAAGATACCAGGGTTATGACAGCTAGTTGATGCCATAACAACGATATTCCTCTTCAAAGTGCCGGCGTATATTGACGGTGGGCAGTCCATAAGTAGTGATGCTTAAAATGCAACAATAAAAATTAAAAATGCCTTCAGGCTGGGTTCACACATGTGCGGTGCGAATTGCAGCTCCGGTTTCCCCATGAAGATAAAAATGATTAATTTAGCGGTTCCTCTCCATTGTTGCTGCGGATCAGCTAACCTGGGAGAGGGGGGAGGCGTAGTGGGAGGCATAGTAAGGAGGGGGGGTGCATTCCTATTCACAATGGAACACATCTGTGAATCAGATGCGTTCCCATTGAAGATAATGTCCCTGCAATTTGCACCGCACTGCTTAGAAAACGCACAACGAGTGTGAATGCAAAGCATATATGTGAACCAGACCCATTGAAAATATGTACATATTTTCAAATTTTCTTCAAATTACACGCATCCAGTTCGCATATGTGTGAACCCAGCCTTAAATATAGTGCCCGGGGGGGTCCCCTTAGTCTACCTGTAAAGATAGAACATGCTGCAGCAAAAATGACATTTCTAAAAAAAAAAAAAAAATGCATGAAATGACATTTAAATTGACGGCAATACAATACCATTTCCGGCAATAGAAAAGTGTTTAAAAAAATGGTGTGGGGTCCCCATATTCCAATAATGCCCCTGCCTGCTGACCCCCACAACCACAGCCCAAGGTCATGGGGATGAGTCCCTTGTCCCTATCAGCATGGGGACAAGGTGCTTTGGGATAGGGGGGGAGAGCTCTTCTGCCCCAAAGCACCGCCCCCCCCCCCATGTTGAGGTCATGTGGTCTAGTATGGTGCTGGAGCGGGAAGGAGACACTCGCTCATTCCCCCCCCCTTTCCTGGTCTGCCTGGCTGCATCTTGGGATAAGGGTCTGGATAAGGGCATGGATTTTGGATGGGACCCCACACCATTTTTTTCCCCCTTTATATTGCCGGCAATGGGTTTTTTTTCAGGGAAAGCCCATTGACAGCTGACTAACTCACCCGCTTCTTAACAACCTGCTATTTAGTGTTGGGCAAACAGGCAATGTTTGGGCTGAACTTTTGCTTGTCCTGAAACGTTCACCCATCTCTACAGGTAAGCCTTAGTATAGGCTTACCTGTAGGTAAAAATCACAAAGCGCTACTGCTTTAAAGGTGGGTACACACTATAAGAAAGTCAGGCGAATTGTCCGGTTTTCCTCATTGTTTCACAGCAAGTCAAAGCCTAGTGACATCATGGTGGCACCGGCCAATTACACAGCTGGAATCCGCAACCCCAGAAGGAAGACCAGGGGAAGATGGAAGCCCTGTCAGTGGTAACAGCCACTGGAGCGCTTTGTTCAGACTGTTATCCGAACCCACAGCCCGACAGGTCAGGAAAGGGGGGAGGTGAACGAGTGCCCCCTCCTGGACCATAGCAGGCCACATGCCCTCAACATGGGGGGGGGTGGGTGCTTTGGGGCAGGACCCCCCTGGCCGGTGGTTGTCGGGGTCTGCGGGCGGGGGGGCAACCACCAGCCAGAGTTGTCGGAAAGAGGCCCTTGTCCCCATCAACATGGTGACAAGGTGCTTTGGGGCAGGGGGGCAGCTGACTAACTCATCCGGCCCGCTTCTTAACAACCCGCTATTTAGTGTTGGGCAAACAGGCAATGTTTGGGCTGAACTTTTGCTTGGCCTGAAACGTTCACCCATCTCTACAGGTAAGCCTTAGTATAGGCTTACCTGTAGGTAAAAATCACAAAGCGCTACTGCTTTAAAGGTGGGTACACACTATAAGAAAGTCAGGCGAACGATTGTCCGGTTTTCCTCATTGTTTCACAGCAAGTCAAAGCCTAGTGACATCATGGTGGCACCTGCCAATTACACAGCTGGAATCCGCAACCCCAGAAGGAAGACCAGGGGAAGATGGAAGCCCTGTCAGCGGTAACAGCCGCTGGAGGGCTTTGTTCAGACTGTTATCCGAACGCACAGCCCGACAGGTCAGGAAAGGGGGGAGGTGAACAAGTGCCCCCTCCTGGACCATAGCAGGCCACATGCCCTCAACATGGGGGGGTGGGTGCTTTGGGGCAGGACCCCCCTGGCCGGTGGTTGTCGGGGTCTGCGGGCGGGGGGGGGCAACCACCAGCCAGAGTTGTCAGAAAGAGGCCCTTGTTCCCATCAACATGGTGACAAGGTGCTTTGGGGCAGGGGGGCAGCTGACTAACTCATCCGGCCCACTTCTTAACAACCCGCTATTTAGTGTTGGGCAAACAGGCAATGTTTGGGCTGAACTTTTGCTTGGCCTGAAACGTTCACCCATCTCTACAGATAAGCCTTAGTATAGGCATACCTGTAGGTAAAAATCACAAAGCGCTACTGCTTTAAAGGTGGGTACACACTATAAGAAAGTCAGGCGAACGATTGTCCGGTTTTCCTCATTGTTTCACAGCAAGTCAAAGCCTAGTGACATCATGGTGGGACCGGCCAATTACACAGCTGGAATCCACAACCCCAGAATTAAGACCAGGGGAAGATGGAAGCCCTGTCAGCGGTAACAGCCGCTGGAGGGCTTTGTTCAGACTGTTATCCGAACGCACAGCCCGACAGGTCAGGAAAGGGGGGAGGTGAACGAGTGCCCCCTCCTGGACCATAGCAGGCCACATGCCCTCAACATGGGGGGGTGGGTGCTTTGGGGCAGGACCCCCCTGGCCGGTGGTTGTCGGGGTCTGCTGGCGGGGGGGCAACCTCCAGCCAGAGTTATCGGAAAGAGGCCCTTGTCCCCATCAACATGGTGACAAGGTGCTTTGGGGCAGGGGGGCACAGTGCCCCCTGCCCCAAAGCACCGACCCCCCATGTTGAGGGTGTGTGGCCTAGAATGGTCCAAGAGGGAGGGCGCTTCCTTGTTCCCTACCTTTACTGACCTGCTTGGCTGCGTGCTCGGATAATAGTCTGTATGGATTTTTGGGGGGACCCCATGCCAATTGTTTGGGCGTGGGGGTTCCCCGTAAAATCCATACCAGACTGAAAGGTCTGGTATGCTCTTGGGGGGAACGGCATGCCAGTTTTTTTTCATTTTGGTGAGGGTTCCCCTTCAAGATCCTTAGCGCACCGCAAGTCGGATCATCATGATCCGTCTTCTGGTGCCACTCTATTCAAATCAATGGGTTCTCATAGGGAACTATTGATTTTGACAAGTAAAAAAAAAAAAAGGCTTGATGTGGCTTAACGCGGCTGTATCCAGTGTTAAGCCACATTTAGTAGCTTTTACCAGCATCAGATGTTTTTTCAGCTGTAACTCCGGTCCTCAGAATGCATTGGCCCTTGGGTTTTTTTACAGCTTGAAAATGCCTATGCCACTTGCAGCTCCTAAAAGCCTGTGTGTGCATGGACACCAATCTTACCAATCTTTAGATGTGGTGGCTGCATTCGTTTTCTTTTTAGGCTTTCTCTCTCTGTTTTTACCTGGTAATCTGGCCAGTAACATACCCCCTGATTTAGAGTGCCCCCACTCTTGATGGAGGAGCACCAGAGACACCTTTGGACAGCAGCATTGTCAGTATGGGGGGGGAGTGTAAGATGTACCATCAGATTTAAATACACTAAACAAATTGAAGCCAAACTCCAGCTAACATTTTTTAAGCAGTTACAGCAACAGCATTTTTTCTTTTGTGATTGATGTTTTCAGAAATGAATAAAATGTGATTATTGTAAGCACCCCTGTCAGTGACAAATGGTTTACCTCAACCCTCTATTTGCAACAGCTTGTTCTGTTGAAAGACAACAGACTTACTGGCTGAATCAACAGGTGAAAATAAAATAAGGAAAGACTAAACAAGAAAACGAATACAACCCCCACATCTAAGAATTGGTAAGCTGCAATATAATGTTTGTTTTTTGGTTTAAGCACTTGCGAACCGCCACCGTACATATACTGCAGCAAGGCAGCCACTCTGGGCCAGATCACGTACCTAATATGTGATGTGACACTTCTGGGTCTGGGGTGAGTGCACCCGCTCCCAGCCCAGCGGCGGGTACAATGGACTTGATGTCTGCCGGCACCTGCCGATTACACAATACGCAGGCAGAATGGCAATCTGCCTATGTAAACAAGGCAAATTGCTGTTCTTTCAGAAGGGAATGTATTGATCCTGTGTCTCTGTGCAAAGCAGGAACACGGATCTTTGCCTTCCTCTAGTCAAATCACCTCCCACACAGTGAGTAAGCACAGGCTAGCCACACAGTTAACCCTTTCATCGCCACTGTCAGTACAGTGACAGCGCATATTTGTATCACTGTATTAGTGTCACTGATCTCCAAAATATGTCAAAAGTGTCAGTTAGGTGTCCGTTTTGTCCACCGCAATATCGCAGTCCCGCTTTAAGTCACTGATCGCCATCATTACTAGTAAAAAAATAAAAATTAAATTTAAAAAATAAAAATATCCCATAGTTTGCAGACACTATAACTTTTGCGCATACCAATTAATATACACTTATTGGGATTTATTTTACCAAAAATATGTAGCAGAATACATATTGGCATAAATTGATGAAGAAATTTGATTTTTTTTTCCATTTTTTTTATTGGATATGTTTTATAGCAAAAAGTAAAACATATTTATATTTTTTTCACACTAGTCTGTCTTTTTTTGTTGATAGCGCAAAAAATAAAAGTCTCAGAGGCGATCAAATACCACCAAAAGAAAGCTCTATTTGTGGTAAAAAATTACACATGTTATTTTGATATGGCGTTGCACCTCCGAGCAATTGTCAGTTAAAGAAACGCAGTGCCATATTGCAAAAAATGGCCTGGTCATGAAGGGCGATGGGGGGGGGGGATCTTCCAGAAGTCAAGTGGTTAATACCTCTTTAAGTACTAAAGCAGTTTTCTGTAAGTATACATTACATGTGCTGCTTTCTAGGCCCTCCCTATATGGAGTTTTCTTTCTTTGCTGTTATTTTTTTTTTTAAATACGTGCCTTTATGAAAAGAACAACAGGTATGTTCACAGGAGATATTTGCAATATTAGGAACTAAAACAATTTTCTGTAAATATTTGGGAGAAGAGCAAAATGTAGTATTTTCAAAAAGTATTTTCACCATCTTCTATTTACTCCTAGACGTGTAAGGAAGGTTACCCTGTAAATGGTGTTATGTTGCTTTATTTGCCTGGTGACCATTGTTACTGGGAGCAAAATTGATGGAAAATTCAGACTTTGGGTTGTCACCAGGACAGGAATAAAGCAAAAATCATCCAATGGGGATACCTGTTCCAATGACAACTGTCTAAAAGGGCAGTTGCCCCATGGAGAGATTTCCTATCATTTTCTTTTGTGTTTGCTGGATGAGAAATACAAGGATATTTCCATTTAAGTGATAGGGGGCATTTGGAACAAATAATTAGTGAGTCAGGTTGCTCACATTTTGAAGGCTCCTTCCTGTCTATGTTACAGCACAGTGTCAATGTCTAGCAATTAAAACAACACACCGTTGAAAGTTTTTATAAGAGTGTGAGCTCCCTGGCCCTGGCCCGTGCCAGGGAAATGCTGCCCATGTGACAGGGCCACTCAATTTGCCATTAAAATACCTAACAATATTACAAGTTTGAACAAGTTTGAAGGCTGGCCGCAGGCTAGCCTGGATTTGTAGGAGGAGTCTGAGGGCTATATATCCCCCTCCTCCTCCATCAAATCCTTCATCGGATTTCCGGGTGCATAGTACATTATTGCGTCACTTCCGGTTTCGGCCAGCAGTGTAGCAGCGCAGACGGCTGCAGGGTTCTCGTCGGGTCTCGCTCGCGGTTCCGGTAGCTGCGGGTGGATGGCATCAACAAAGGGTCTGCAGCGAATGCCATCCGTCCCGCTCGGGTGTCAGCCCGTTCTCAGGGGGGGTCAGCCGATAGCGGGTTTGTGTGTCGGCTCGTGGGGGGTGTCCGTCCTGTCACAGGGGAGGTCCGCCTGCTTTTGGCACAGTTGTGCTAAAGCTAGGCTCCTGGATATTGTATCATTTACTGCCTCTCTGTGAAGCTCGGGAAAGTACAAACATATTCATAGTTCAAGAGAACTCAGATATGGGTACAGGGAAATTCACAAACATCATTTGTTAAATGATTGAAATTCCGAGCCTGTTTCTGCACAATCACCCCCTCTCTCCGTCTTTTCTGCTGGTTTGTCCATCTATATCTGCGCATAGTATGAGGGAAGAGGCCATGGTATATTACAGCAACATGCAGCCTGAAAGAGATAAATATCGCCCCCTTGTGGATGAATGGGGCAGTATACTGCTTAATGCAGCTAAGGTCCTCATTCACACTCAAGTGTTTGTTGCGCAAATTCTCGAACCTCAACAATGCTGAAACAATAAATCCCGCAATTCTCAGCCTGTTCACTCGGGGGGGGGGGGGTTGTTGCAGGTTTCCTGAAGCTCAGCAATGCTCTGTCTCTGTGGGGGATGATGGAAGCTCTGACGCCCGTATTGGCTGGTTCTGGGCTCCAGAGCAGCTGGGGGTGCCCAGCCCAGGAGGGTAGCTACAGCTCAGGCGCTGTGCTCCCATTCATTTCATGGTGGCATCAAGCTGGAGCCAAACACAAGGCTAATCCACCTCCGCCAGTGGGAATGCAGGGACGTGGGCCATTGTATCACCTCGACTGTGGGTGTGATGAAACATGCTCAGTTTTAGCAATGTACAGATCCAGTCTCACCATACTCTTCATTCTCTGTGTGGACACGTCTTTATGTATACACCTCCAGCCATAACTACCATGCCCACACCAACTGTTCCCACGCTAATTTAAGAAATGTTCAGCTAACGGTGGTCTTTTGTGATTCCTTAGCTCCCTGTTTTCAGCTTTTCATCCAGCATCTGGGATGTCTAGCAACCTCATTTGGACTGCTGGCCAAACACCAGGAACGCTATACATGTATGTTTAGCAACTATAATGCATACTCAGCAAGCACTCAGCCATAGGAAACAGGCATGAGGGGGAGGGGACAGAGAAACGAGTTGGTCTGTCGCTGACAGTCCTGGGGAGGGGCCACACATGCAGGGAGTTGATTTATGTAACTGGAGCAGGAGTATTTTTATTTCTGGTGTTAAGCAGTGCTCTAGGTTCACTACCATATGAATGACGTCAATACTAGATCTGCTCAGTTCTTGCTGGATTTCTACAATCTGTTAGCATCTGTCATTGTTCGCAGAATTTATGTTTCAAGGGTAGCATTCCTGTCGCAGCTTTTCGATCATAGCGTTTCCTGTCACAGCATTTCGTTCATTTCTGTCATAGCTTTTTCGTGCATAGCACTTCATTTGTTGCTTTCATTTGTAGTATTTTGATCGTAGAATTTCCTGCCACAGCATTTCGATTGTAGCATTTCTGTCATAGCTTTTCTTTCATAGCTTTTCGTTAGTAGCATTTCGGGTCATAGCATTTCATTTATTGCATTCCTGTCGTAGCGATTTTCCTGTCATAGTGATTTCTCCTGTGTAGCTTTTATTCGTAGCGATTTTCCTGTCGTAGCTTTTTTATCGTAGCGATTTTCCTGTCACAGCATTTTCCCGTGTAGCTTTCATTCATTACGTTTTCCTGTTGTAGATGTCAGTCGTCATGATTTTTCTATCACAACATTTTCCTGTGTAGCTTTCATTCATTACGTTTTTCTGACGTAGCTTTTCAGCCGTCATGATTTTCCTGTCACAGCATTTTCCCTGTCGTAGTTTTTTATTTTCCCGTATAGTTTCATTCGTAACATTTCCTGTCGTAGCATTTCCCTAGGTAGCTTTCTTTCGTAGCGTTTTCTTGTCGTAGCAATTTTCCTGTGTAGCTTTCATCCGTAGCGATTTTCCTGTAGTAGCATTTTTTCTGTCATAGCAGATTCCCGTGTAGCTTTCTTTCGTAGTTTTGTCCTGTCGTAGCATTTCGTTCGTAGCATTACTGTCAGCTAGTGCTCACATCCAGGGTCTGTTACGTCTACAGATCCATACAGGCTGAAGTTTCGTTAAAATATTTGTCCACATCTTCTCGTCCACATAACATACATCATATGATGCACGTTCATTTCATTACAACTGTACGACTACCCACCATGGTCTGTGGGTACACTAGCCCTGAGGGTTTCAGTTTGTTACCTGTCTCTGTTTTCTGTCGTAGCATTCTGTTAGCTAGTGCAATACATCATACGATGCACGTTCATTTCATTACAACTGTGCGACTACCAACCACGGTCTGTGGGTACACAAGCCCTGAGGGTTTCAGTTTGCTTCCTGTCTGTTTTCTGTCGTAGCCTTTCATTTAGTAGCATTTCTGTTAGCTAGTGCTCACATCCAGGGTCTATCACGTCTATGGACCCATACGGGCTGAAGTTTAGTTTTTAATTGATTGTCGTCCCACAATCTTCTCGCCTGTATAACATACGTCACACATGCACGTTCACCATTACACCTTTACTACTACCCACCACCGTCTGTGGGTACATCAGCCCTGAGTGTTCGTTTTCAATTGCCTGTCTTTGTGCTGCAGGTTGCACGGGCTCGCTTACTGCATACACTAGGGTGGCATTGTCATTAGTTTCACTTGTCATTTCTGCACCTACATCCTCATACTTGTCAGGTACGAAGGGGTGTTTTTGTTCATGGGTTGGTTGTCTGTTCTCTTTCTCTTGTTTGTGTTTCCTTAGATCAGGGCATGATGCGTGTTCCGGATGCGACAAATTCGCATTCATCTCTCCGTCGTTGCATGGGGGTTCAATGCATGGCAGCACCCCATCAGGTGGGAGGGGGGCCATACCAAACTCAGAACTGAGTTTTTTCACTGGTGTATCCCTTTCCCTGCCTTAGATGGGGGTGGGTTGTTATTCCTAACTCCGTCCCAACCTGTTCCATCCACCAGCAAAACATGTTTCTATGCATGATTCTTAACCTAGTTCCATGCTGTATTTAATACGCTCTTACGTCCATGCTATAATCATTAGGCAGGATGGAGGGGATCATAGCCCACTCAGCTAGAGCGGAAGTGTCAGCAACGACCCTGGCCCCTGCTCTTCTCTGTGCCCCTGCAGACGAGGTTGGCGTTTCTTCTCAGTGGCATGCGGAACTGGGGGCTAGCCTGGTCACAGGCGATCGATCTGGCCTATGGTTCTTATCCAGAGTATTCCGAAGGTTTCTACCAAGGGTGGGAAGGTTTCATATTTTCCTGTCTCTGGCTTTCACTGCATATTGCCTCTGCATTTTGGCCATCTTCCAACTCTATCAAGTATCTACCAGGTATCCAGCATTTCACGCCCCTACAAACCCTGGTCAAGCTGTCCATTTTTTGCAGCTCACCCTCTCTAAGCTTTGATAAGGGTAGTCAGGAATGTTCTCTTGGCACGGCTACCAGTTACCGGCCATTTTTTTTTGTGGTGTTTCAGACTTCCTGTCTTCCACCCTTGGCTCAGTAACCGGTTAGTGCTCTAGGCAATTCCCTTTTGCTATGCTCACAACTTCTCCATGTTTAGTATTAAGGGACAAGCTAGGGGTTCATGGCCATTACCCTACTGCTGGAACGGTATCAGATTCAAGTATACGTCCTTCTCTGCAAGATTCCTCTGGTCAGCTCTTTCTCCCTTCCCCATGCATCCTCTCAGCACGAACAGTTCGTTCTCATGTCCAGGTTTACCTTCCATATTAGGCTCATATCCTAAACCCTTTTCTGGTTATTCGTCAGGATCGGAGGCAACTTTGTGGGTCCCGAACAGGGGGTCCCTTCTTTCATCATCAGGTACATGGTGCCCTGGAGATCCTCCTGTTTTAGATGTCTCATACGTAATCCCCTTTTGTAGGCATCCAGGCTTTCGCTATTTTCTCTGACAGATGGCTGTTGCTGGCCCTTCATTGAAGCTTTCACATCACACCTACTTTGGGTCTCTTTTGCCCTCTTTTATGCATACTGACCAGCCAGGCCAAGGCACACCTCAGGTCTTGGTAGTTAGGATTGTTGCATTTCCAATGAAGACTCTGACTACAAGTTTGAAGGCTGGCCACAGCTAGCCTGGGTTTGTAGGAGGAGTCTGAGGGCTATATATCCCCCTCCTTCTCCATCAAATCCTAAGTTGGATCATTTCCGGGTCCCCACCCACCCGTCCCCCATACTTTTATTATTTCATTTACATTTCATTCATTCAGGGTATGCCCTCTTTTAGGCATACTGACCAGCCAGGCCAAGGCACACCTCAGGTCTTGGTAGTAAGGATTATAGCATTTCCAAGTGAAGACTCTGACTACAAGTATCTGTTAAGATGATGAGCCTGGTTTGTATAAAGTGTAAGGTGCATTGCTCACCACTAGAGGTATACAGAGATTACTATTCTGCTCTGCTGTTCTACATTTTATTTCACTCCAAGTTTAATATAATAGGCCCAATGACATGCAAGACATTGATGATGTGACTGCTACTTTTAAAGTTAATATCTGTATTAGTAAAAGCATTTGAAGTTCACAACATGAATTTGTGGCTCTTGAGGAATATATTTTAGTGAACGTTTTTGTGCCTAATGGCCTGTGCACATGATCTGAAAATCAGACGACAGATCGTCGTTTTTTTTTTTTCTTTGCATGCTAGTTGTATATCGAAAAGAGAGAGGTTACTTAAGTTATAAAAATTCTCGTACAATAGAATAAAAAATCAGAAGTGATGTCATGTGTTGTAGTGTATTTCTATTGCATTTTTGGACGACAACTGTACAGATTAAATGAAAATCGTACGATCTGGTATCATACGAGAAAAAATGTAGTGTTTGTCCGATCTAATAATATCGGATGAACTGTCGTGATTGGCTCTCGAAAGCTCTGTACTAACGATCTGATTATCGAATGATCGCCTCGAAAGTGGTATTTTCCGTCCGATATTCGCATTGTATGTATGGGACATTAGGTTGAACTTTAAATGCTTTACTAGATTTTAAATGTTGTAGTTCTTATTAGAAGTTGCCTGAAAAGTATCCATCTGAGATTGCACTAAGACAAATAGCTATTAAAGTGTCAATAAACCCACATCATAAAAACTATCAATAAATTCTGTATTACATGCTGTTCATACTTATTCAGTCAATATGAGATTCATTTCTGTATTCAGCAAAAAAACCTGGTTGATCCTTCTGTTCTCTAGTTCACCCTTTTGATCACGTCGCCGATGCATTAGAGGATTTTGCAGAGCAGTGTTGGCAGCTCTGCACATGCTCAGTTTTCAGTGAGTTTCTATGCTGAGCATTTCCTTCCTATCACATCTGAGCAGCCCATGTGACTATAGAGTCACACATGTGAGTGTATACTCAGTGGTAAATGAAAGCCCACTCCCTCCCTCCCCCTCCATGCCCACTAAGCAGCTAAACACAATGAGGGTGGGATAATACATCTTAATTTATGAAGGCCTCTCCTCCCTGTTATTCTAAGACACAGACTGGAGGGGCAGGACACAGCCTGTGACTGGCAGAAATCTGCTCACACTATGTTATTATATAATAACGATTTGGTTTAAAATATTTGTATAATAATTTAAAACAGTTTATTGATATTCATTATTTATTTTTACTCTGTATCTCAAAGGCTGTTTTTTTCAACATGTGATCAGCAGCAGAGGACTAGAAGTTTCTCCCACCACTGTTTCCATACAGACAGGGCGGGAAAGAGCTAGGTCATGTGACAGCTGTATATCAAAAAAGGTACTTAGATTATTTTTTTATTAAAATAATTACAATGCCATCATTCACATACAGAAAGAGAAGGGATGGTGTAACTAAACAGTGCTTGTTTAGTATCACTTAAAGCTGGTAATACAATGTTTTTTTTTTGTTTGTTTAACCAGTGGGTTAAATGAAAAAAGCTGATCCAATCCCTACATCCATATATATGATATGAATGGAGGAATCGTTCCTACTATGCTATTGTACTCTGACTGCAGGGAGACTATCCTGCTGTTAGAATGTACTGATCAGCACTGCAGCCTATTGCCTGCGGCACTGATCGAGTGGCTTTTATCTGACAGGATGGTTGAACAGAAGCCGATCAGTAGATTGACTTTTGTTCAACCACATTGGCAACACGTGGATTCAAATTTTGATCCACGTGTGGCCAGCTTTAGTTGATTACAACCATGTGAGTCAGAGTTTGTGGTAAATAAGGCTACCGCACATCAGACAGATATTTTCAGATTTTTACAGATTTTCTTCTTGCTGTCAGAAGTATGATATGATATGTTATGACATTAGCTGGCCTCCGTTTCATCTGCAGCATCTCTTCTGACCCATCAAACAACTTTCTTATCATGTGCAGGGTTGGTGTGAATGGGCAATTTTGTGTGGATGTCATGTGTAGATTGCCATTGAGGATTGTCAAGTAGGGTGAGTTAGGGTTGTGTCTGATGTTATGTAGTGCGGCGCCATTTAGCTGCAGTTAGAGAGTCAGCATGTAATGCTGCTATGTACTCTTGTGTAATTTCTATTATAAAAGCTGCATGCCAGAGCCATTTTTTATTACTGAGAATCACACTAGTCATCACAGTGCCACTGCTTGTGTCAGATTGCTAACAGAGAAGACTGACAGGCTCAGACAGCTTTTCTTTAGTCACTTGGCAGCAAGGTTGACACTTTTTACACTAAGAAAAAAAAAAATGCGTGTGGCATCCTGTGCAACAGTATCTAGATGCACAAAATACACCGCAGTGCTAATGTATATACCAAATTGCTAACGGAGGACAAGCTTCTCTTTTAAGGCTTGTCATCAAAGCTGAGACTTGGTAAAAAGGGTCATGCTGGTTGTGCATTTTCCAAATTACAAAGAAATGACTCTGCCAGTTTTGCTTCCTCTATGTTTTTGCCCACAGTACTAAAAAACGCTGCTGATTTTTTCCCCTGCTGAGAAAGACACCAGTGGTATTTTTTTGTAGCAGGCTACACTGACAGTGCATTTTTCAACTTGGAAACAGATAAGACTGCCAGACTGTCTTCTTTATGTACTTCCCGGCAAAGCTAACATTCATCAGGGACATTTTACACGCTAATAAAAACCTGGTAGGGGTTCCAGCCCCCCTTACAACGCTATCCAAATCAAAAGATATTAGATACACTTTAAATTAGATTTATTCCCTAATTGGATGACAATCTGTTTGCTAAAGCACAGTGAGAGAGATTTACTAAAACTGGTGCACACAAAATCTGGTGCAGCAGCACATAGTAATTCTAACTTCAGTTTGTTCAATTAAGCTTTGACAATAAAACCTGGAATCTGATTGGTTTCTATGCAGAGCTGCACCAGATTTTGCACTCCAAAGTTTTGGTAAATCAATCCCAGTGTGTCTTTAACAATGGGGTGATTTGTTAAACTAGTGTTTCCACCATAGCAACCTGTCATGGCAGCATGCTTATCTAACATTACCGCTACGGTGATCCACTGTTCCCACCTTCTTTCCCTCTCTTTACTAGACATGTGCGGTTTGTTTCTTTCTGAATTAACATTCAGACAAATTTTTGGTTATTCAGAGATTCAGATAGATCCGAATAACCGAATTACAGTATAAACAAAGTTTACAGAATGCTCCGAATAACGAAATGAAATTCGTCCGAATTACGGAAATTGAAATTAGAATTGAATTTTACATCAAATTCCATTTGGATTCAAACTGTAAGCATATTTCTGAAATCAAAGACTGTGTGTGTTATTAGTGTACCATTTTGAAATAATGATGTTTTTGTTAAGCCAAAGGTGATTTAAAGAGTCATTGTAATCATTTGATGAAGATTTGTCTTTTGTTTATTCACTTTGCTGCATTTGAATTAAAAAAATATAATATTGTGGTTTTGACCAATTCAAAATTTATCAATTTGAACGGTTCGAATTGAAAAAAATCGGTAAATTCGAAGAACATTTTAAAAATTCCGAATACGAATCCCGAATACGAATCCCGAATACGAATTGAATGAATCAACCAACTTTTACATGTTTTTCTAAATGACTACAATTACTAATGTAAACGAAACCAAACGTTTTTCATCATGCACATGTCTATTCTTTACCTCTTTCTTTCTACCCATCCCTCTTCTTTTACCCCCCCCCCTTTCCCCTTCTCCTACTTTCCTTTCCCCTTCCCCTACAAGTTAGGCCCAATGTGATAACAAGTGGGTTGAAAATGGTGCCTGGTGTAATGATTTAAAACATAGCTGCCCCTTTGAAAAAGTGTAAACATTGAACCGTATAGAAAAATCTAATGTAAAGGTGTTGGCACTAAAAACATACAAAATAAAAGTGAAAAGGCAAATGGTGATTACAAAAGCAAATAAATATATAAAGGGGGTTATTTACGAAAGGCAAATCCACTTTGCACTACAATTGCAAACTACAAGTGCAAAGTGCACTTGAAATTGCACTGAAAGTGCACTTGGAAGTGAAGTCGCTGTAGATCTGAGGGGGACATGCAAGGAAAATAAAAAACAGCATTTTAGCTTGCACATGATTGGATGATAAAATCAGGAGAGCTTCACCTCATTTCAGATCTACCCCTCAGATTTATAGCGACTGCACTTCCAAGTGCACTTTCAGTGCAATTTCAAGTGGACTTTGCACTTGTAGTTTGCACTTATAGTGCAAAGTGGTTTTGCCTTTCGTAAATAACCCCAAAAGTCCAAAGTGACAATCCCAACACCATAGATAAATGAAATCTTCTGGTTTGATGTTTCTTCAAATAAAAGGTTCACCGCGAGTGCTCATGAGGTAGATGGAAACTCACCAAAGGTGTCTGACCACTTTTTACAGTAGGTCAAAATGTGCTTGAATTGAATGGACCAGAGGAATCCTAGGTAAGCATCTCTATACTATGTGACCCCATCCAGATGGCGGCTGAGGATAAGGGAACAGACTCTACCAAGGACACACAAAAATAACTCTTATGGTGTAGTAAGTTTAAATAAAAAATGTATAAAAAGGTAGCAAAAGATTTTGCACTCACATGTGACTGTGCTATGCCCAGCACTGAGGTATCTACAGCATGTACGGGTGGATATATCAGAATCGCAACGGCGTGCGTTCCACGGCTTGTTCTGGATATGCCAAATAGGATGTCACATAGAGGTCCCGGAGGACCCGGAAGTGCGGACTCGTCACTTCCGGGTCCTCTATGTGACATCCTATTTGGTATGCTCAGAACAAGGCGGGGATCGCATGCCGCCGTGCAAGCCCCCCTGCCCCAAATCACCAACCCCCCCATGTTGAGGGCATGCAATCTGGTATGGTTCAGGAGGGGGAGCACTCGCTCGTCTCCTCCCTTTCCTGACCTGCCAGGCTGCAAGCTCGGATAAGGGTCTGGTATAGATTTTGGGGGGGACCTCACGCCATTTTTGTAAACAAAACTGGCATGGGGGGTCCCCTCCAAATCCATACTAGACCCAAAGGCCTGGTATGGACCTGGGGGGGACCCAATGCTGTTTTTTTCACTTTTTTTTAATCCGGCAATTCTTTTTCTTTTTTTTTACATTCAGCTTCCCCGCTGACAGATGATGACTCATCGGTTGTTAAGGATGCGGCAACCAGCTTCCCAGCCCCCTCCTTAGCAACTAGCTATATACATTGTAAAAAAAAATGCAAAAAAAACACGAAATAAATGCAAAATGCATCATAAAATGCATTAGTGTGAATAGAGCCTCATGCTCCATTCACACTAATACATTTTTTTATGCTATTTTCATTTTGCAGAAATGCAGGGAATTTTCGGGAAGCCCGATGACAGCTGATGACACATCAGTTGTTAAGGAGTCAGACGTGGCGGCTGGCTCCCCGACCCGCTCCTTAGCAACCAGCTATATACAGTGAATGTAAAAAAAAACAAAACACACAAATCGCAAAATGAAAATCGTGGCAAAATTGCAGTAAAAACCCGGTTACAAAAATGCAGAAAGCACAGCAAAAAGCACTGCAGAAACACTTGTATTTGCCCTCCTTATTCATGTGCCCGGCCTCTTTCAGGACGCCAGACACATGAAATACTATGGCAGGGATAGACGGGAGGGTGTGTATTTTGAAGCACATGATTAGAGCCAGAGGCTCTAATAGACTTCAAAATAGGGTGGGCTATCCCACCCTGTTGTGTGACATAGCAAATTAATTTTTGCTATTTCCACACTAACGTTCCTCCCTGTGAAACAGGAGGCAGGTCAGTGAGACCTTCTCCCGATTGGCCAAAGCATTAGGCAATCCTATTGGATGCCTAACGCTTTGGTGGAAGAGGAGACATGGCGGAATATACCTGAGGAGCCGAGCGGACACCAGAGCTGCTGCTTACTGCCACTGCATAAGAGGAGGAGAGCCCTGTCACTCCAGGAGAGGAGCATAGCCCCGCCACACGAATGGTAAGTGCCGCTGGATTGGCCAAGGGGGGGTTGGTGAAGTGACAGCCGGGGGACGTGCCTGGCTGCATTTGATAGCACAATGGCTATATTTGGTGGGTACAGTGGCTGCAAATGATGGGCACAATGGCTATAATTGATGGCACAGTGGCTGTATTTGATGGGCACAGTGGCTGCTAATGATGGGTACAGTGGCTGCATTTGATGGTACAGTGGCTGTATTTGATGGGCACAGTGGCTGCATATGATGGGCACAATGGCTGCATTTGATGGGCACAGTGGCTGCATATGGTGGGCACAGTGGCTGCATTTGATGGGCACAGTGGCTGTATTTGATGGGCACAGTGGCTGCATTTGATGGGCACAGTGGCTGCATTTGATGGGCACAGTGGCTGCATTTGATGGGCACAGTGGCTGCATTTGATGGGCACAGTGGCTGTAGTTGATGGGCACAGTGGCTGTATTTGATGGGCACAGTGGCTGCATATGATGGGCATAGTGGCTGCATTTAGTGGGCACAGTGGCTGCATTTGATTGGCACAGTGGCTGCATTTGATTGGCATAGTGGCTGCATTTGATGGCATAGTGGCTGCATTTGATGGCACAGTGACTGCAATTGATGGCACAATGGCTGTAATTGATGGCACAGTGGCTGCATTTGATGGTTTTCTTAAGTATTTTTCAGAATTTTTCAGTTTGTTTGAACCCCCCAAAAATTTTGAGCACCAGCCGCCTCTGTTTGAAAGAGTACCACCAGTTTAGTTTAGTTCTACTATTTTACTATTCAAAAGCCCTGCATAAATTAGTATTTTATTGTGTTGGCAGAGACCTTGCATGTAAAAAAATTTCACTTACTGCCACTTATCTGCTCTGTAACATAGGCTTCAAGGCCCAAAGTATACAGTTGGATGTTTATACACACAATTTCAAATGTTTCATTGGCCTTGAAACTGCTGCATGAGACGGAAAATATATACATTTTATAGTATTGCTATAAAAGAGACTAAGTGGCGCATTCATAATTAAGAAAAAAAAATTGCAGAGCTATTTATTCTGTGAAACTGCATACGTCCATTTTATTTGAATAGGACTTGTTTTCCTGCTAGCCCTAGGTTTTCTTCCATCCACTCCAGAACTGGAAAGATCAGATCAGTAAGTCATTATAATAGTGTAATTATAATGACCTAAGTGTTAGTGGTGTATTTATAAAAAATCTGCAACACTATTAGTCCTGTCAAGCTGTATGTACATTTTTTGTGTGAATGGGGCAACATCAAATGTTATTAAGCTATTTACTCTCCAGGTCAAAAGTTATTCATTCACACAGGATAGCAGGAATCAAGAAAATCCCAGATTACGGACACTAGATGGAGATGACGATCATAGTGAATTAGTATTTATTTCCAAGGATTATTAGTTCCATTTATTGACCATAATACAGTATTTTTCTGCTTTAGTCTATTATGTATAACTAAATAACTCTCCACCTGGAGAGAAAATATAAAGAAAAAACTGTCGGTATAAGATAGACAATCAACCGGGTATTGGAGATCTCCTCCTCACCAAATGAAAAACCAAGTATTGGGACTTCCATTTCACCAAACCAACCTAACAGGTCTCAGTACAAAATAGTATTCCTGTATTACACAGGTAAAGACATTAAAACCCTTGATCAAAATGTTCTCCACCATGGACTCAATAAGGCGGCAATATAGGATGAGAGGGAGAGACTGTCACCCTTTTTCCCCATTCACTAGCACACAGATCTTGATGCAATGGGTCTAGTAACCCATGGAACATGTTCAGTGAATTCTCCTGAACCTGCCATGTGATCAGCATTCAAAACAGTAATACTACTGCCTAAGACAAAAACTTGTTTGGTTGGAGATTGCTGTCAGCTTCAGGAAACCTTCTCTAAGAATTGTCATGCCACTCTCTGAGGCCAATTGAGGCGGCTGCCTGAGGCAGCACTCATGGTGGCATCGTGTGGGGTGGCACTGAGGTCAGAGTGTCCATATCAGAAACTCCATACTCCACAGAGCCGGTTAATTGTGCAGGTTCAATGTCATTGAGCATAGAGCTGCCAGCCAATGCACATGCTCATTTGACAGGCTCAGCATCATATATAGGGTGGGAAAACTGACTACTGTGGGTGGCATCTGCCCCGACCCTGGGTAGAGGGGCAAGTGAAGATGGATAAGTGGAGATAACTGACTATACATTATTCTGTACCTAATGTCTGTGTGATATCTACTAAGGCAGGGGTAGGCAACCGCAGTCCTCCAGCTGATTTGGAACTACAAGTCCCATGAGACATTGCAAGACCCTGACAATTACAGGCATGACTCCTAGAGGCAGAGGCATGATGGGAATTTTAGTTTCACCACAGCTGGAGGGCCGAGGTTGCCCACCCCTGTCCTAAGGAGTAAAGGCATCATGTTATTGAATATATTAGAAATTGTCACATCCATCCAAGTGCAGCTAGTCCAGGTGCTTCATGGTGGTGACACGGAGAGATGTATAGAATATTATGGGTGGTTCTTAAAACAGCAGGAATTAACAGAATGAAGTCTTATTTCATCTCAATGGTAGTATCAACCACCATAATGCATATTATTTGCCTGAGAACAAACTGGATAGCTGAAGGTTATTTTCAAACTGATCCATGATTATGGTGTGGGGATATATGGTGACAGATTAATTGAGCCATATATTTTGATGGTAATGTAGGATTGGGAAACTCACCTCTGTATGTTACAATTTTCTCTCACTTAGATGACACTCCTTTGTTGGAATGACATAAAATGTGGTTTAAGCAAGACAAGGCCCCATTATGGTATGCAATTGCTTTGAGAATTTTTTTTTCAATCAAACTTTTCCAAACACATGACTCAGAAGAGGAGGTTCATCAATCCAGTAAAATGGACTCCTAGGTCTCCAGACCTAATAACACTTGACTTTTCCTTTAGAGTCATCTGAAGTCAGTAGTCTATTGATATCAGCACAGAACAATCATTGCACTAAAGGAGAAAGTCAACTCTGCATGTACCAACATTACTTCTGCTACATTAAGAAATGTATTTAACATATAAGTTGTTCATGAGTGTTGCAAAATCAAGGCCATAAATCTGAGCATTTACAGTAATAAAACGTTTAAATACATTTTTGCCTATGAATCTAGACCTTTATATATTCCTGCATTTTGTTTTGTTTTACATTTGTCATTTCTGTTGCCAATGCTTCCTCCTGGCTAATGCTACAAAAATAAAATAAAAATGCAAATTCGGTTTGATTGCCTCCCTTTCTGATCAGTAGGGATGAGCCGAACACCCCCCGGTTCGGTTCGCACCAGAACCCGCGAACGGACCGCAAGTTCGCACGAACGTTAGAACCCCATTGACGTCTATGGGACTCGAACGTTCGAAATCAAAAGTGCTCATTTTAAAGGCTAATTTGCATGGTATTGTCCTAAAAAGGGTTTGGGGACCCGGGTCCTACCCCAGGGGACATGTATCAATGCAAAAAAAACTTTTAAAAACGGCCGTTTTTTCGGGAGCAGTGATTTTAATGATGCTTAAAGTAAAAAAAAAAAAGTGAAATATTCCTTTAAATATCGTACCTGGGGGGTGTCTATAGTATGCCTGTAAAGTGACGCGTGTTTCCCATGTTTAGAACAGTCCCTGCACCAAATGTCATTTTTAAAGGAAAAAATCTCATTTAAAACTGCTTGCGGGTTTAATGTCATGTCGGGTCATGGCAATATGGATGAAAATCAGTGAGACAAACGGCATGGGTACCCCCCAGTCCATTACCAGGCCCTTTGGGTCTTGTATGGATATTAAGGGGAACCCCGCACCCAAATTAAAATAAGGAAAGGTCCCTATATACTCTGAACAGCAGTATACAGGCGGTGCAAACAAGACAGGGACTGTAGGTTTGTTGTTAAGTAGAATCTGTTTGTAATTTTGAACATTTTTAATGTGTTTAGCTCCAGCCAAAAAATCTTTTCTAAGCTTTTTGGAAAACATAGGGAAGGGTTATCACCCCTGTGACATTTGTTTTGCGTCTTTCCTCCTCTTCAGAAGATTTCACCTCACTTTTTTGTCCCAATGAAAAATGTTTTTTGAAAATTTGTGTTTTTTTGTGGAACAAGGATTGGAAAGCATCAGTGGAAAGGAAAAATTGTTTTCCCATATTAACTCTTACAGGAGAGAATTTCCCTTCCTTAGGGGTAGATTTCATCTCACTTCCTGTTGTCTCCTTCCGTTTGCAAGTAGGAGTCGTTTGTAAGTTAGATGTTTGAAAGTAGGGTCCTGCCCTATATACTCAGCAGAAATTTGGGCCTTAGGTGTTGCTGTGGCCAAAACACTGTAAGCCCTCACAGGGCCCTGCTGTGAAATATTAGATCAAGAATTGTAATTACATGCCCCTGTTGAACAGGAGCTGAAAAATTAGGCCTTAGGCACTGGTGCTGGTGCCACAACACTGCAACCCCTCACAGACACTCTAGTTGGAACGCAGGAACGAGCCCTGCTGCAAAGTATTGCATCAAAAATTGTAATTACACGCCCCTGTTAGACAGGGGCAGAAAAATTGGGTCTTAGGCACTGGTGCTGGTGCCACAACACTGCAACCCCTCACAGACACTCTAGTTGAAACGCAGGAACAAGCCCTGCTGCAAAGTATTGCATCAAAAATTGTAATTACACGCCCCTGTTAGACAGGGGCTGAAAAATTGGGTCTTAGGCACTGGTGCTGGTGCCACAACACTGAAACCCCTCACAGACACTCTAGTTGGAATGCAGGAACGAGCCCTGCTGCAAAGTATTACATCAAAAATTGTAATTACACGCCCCTGTTAAACAGGGGCTGAAAAATTGTGCCTTAGGCACTGGTGGTGGCGCCCAGAACCAAAAATGTTCTTACAAGCTATCAGCGTGATGATTGAGGAGGAAGAGGATAATTACTCAGGGATAGTCACTCAGCATCAGCATAGGCAGTCTTTGAAGGGATCTGAGATTTCAAAAAAAATTATTCGGTTACATCTGCATCAGGTGCTTGGTAGCTGGTGGTGATCCAAGACTGATTCATTTTTATGAAGGTCAGCCGATCGACCGAGTCGGTGGACAGACGCACCCTGTGATCGGTTACCACGCCTCCAGCAGCACTGAATGTGCGTTCCGAAAGAACGCTGGATGCAGGACAGGCCAGTAGCTCAATTGCATACTGTGCAAGCTCTGGCCAGTGATCCATCCTCAAGACCCAGTAACCCAGAGGATTTTCGGTGGGAAAGGTGTCCAAGTCTGATCTTGCCCCTAGGTATTCCTGCACCATGTAAAACAGACGCTGGCGATGGTTGCTGGAACCGATCATACCTTGGGGCTGCGGACCAAAAAATTGTCTGAACGCATCGGTCAGACGGCCACCTTCTCCACCGCTCCTTCTTTGACTGACCGAAGCCTCAGCAACACGTTGTCCAGAAACAGGAGTTTGTAACCTCCCAGTCTCTGGGAACGCGTTGCACAGACCTTTCTGCAAGGCCTCCCGAAGATGTTTCATCCTCTGCTCCCTCTGCGATGGCAAGATAAGGTCCGCAACCTTACCCTTGTAACGTGGATCAAGGAGGGTTGCCAGCCAGTATTGGTCCTTCTCCTTGATACCACGAATACGAGGATCCTTACGCAGGCTTTGCAGGATCAGGGAGGCCATGCAGCGTAGGTTTGCTGAGGCATTCGGTCCGGAGTCCTCTGGGTCACTAAGGACAACAACGTCCGCAGCCACCTCCTCCCAGCCACGTACAAGTCCATGTGTTCCTTGGGACTGATCCCTTAAAGACTGCTGATGCTGAGTGCCAGGCTCCACCTCCATACTGACACAATCTTCCTCCTCCTCCTCCTCCTCCTCCTCGTCCTCTTCCTGTGTGATCGGCGGGCACGCAGGAACACTGTCTGGATAAAGGGGGCCTTGAGAGCTAAGGAAGTCCTCCTCTTCCTGCCTCTGTTCTGCCTCAAGTGCCCTGTCCATTATTCCACGCAGCGTGTGCTCCAACAGGTGGACAAGGGGGACAGTGTCACTGATGCATGCACTGTCAGTGCTCACCATCCTCGTGGCCTCCTCGAATGGTGACAGGACAGTGCATGCATCCCTGATCATGGCCCACTGGCGTGGGGAAAAAAAACCAAGGTCCCCTGACCCTGTCCTGGTGCCATAGTCGCACAGGTACTCATTGATGGCCCTCTGCTGCGTGTGCAGCCGCTGCAGCATGGCCAACGTCGAGTTCCACCTGGTGGGCATGTCACAGATTAGGCGGTTCTTGGGCAGGTTAAACTCCTTTTGGAGGTCCGTCAGCCGAGCACTGGCATTATATGACCGGCGGAAATGCACACAGACTTTCCTGGCCTGCCTCAGGACATCCTGTAAGCCCGGGTACCTGCCCAAGAACCGCTGCACCACCAAGTTAAGGACGTGAGCCAAACAGGGCACATGGGTCAGTTGTCCCTGTCGGAGGGCAGAGAGGAGGTTGGTGCCATTGTCGCAAACCACCATTCCTGCCTTAAGTTGGCGTGGCGTCAACCACCTCTGAACCTGCCCCTGCAGAGCTGACAGAACCTCTGCCCCAGTGTGGCTCCTGTCCCCCAAGCACACCAGCTCAAGCACCGCATGGCATCTTTTGGCCTGCGTACTTGCGTAGCCCCTTGAACGCCTACGGAGCACCGCTGGTTCCGAGGAAGAGGCCATGGAGGAAGAAGAAGAGGAGGGGGTGGAGGAGAGAGGTGTGTCACAATCAGCATTTTGGAGGCGTGGTGGCGGAACAACCTCCAACACTACTGCACCTTGTCCTGCATCCTTCCCAGCTGCCAGCAGAGTCACCCAATGCGCCGTGAAACTTAAGTAACGTCCCTGTCCATGCCTGCTGGACCATGAGTCAGCGGTAATATGCACCTTACCGCTGACCGCCCTGTCCAGCGAGGCATGGACATTGCCTTCCACATGCCGGTAGAGAGCCGGAATCGCCTTCCGTGAGAAAAAGTGGCGTTTGGGTACCTGCCACTGAGGAACCGCACATTCCACAAACTCACGGAAGGGGGCAGAGTCTACCAACTGAAAAGGCAGCAGTTGAAGTGCTAGCAATTTTGCCAAGCTAGCATTCAACCGCTGGGCATGTGGATGGCTGGGAGCAAACTTCTTTCGGCGGTGCAGCAGCTGGGGCAGGGAAATTTGCCTGGTACAATCTGACGTCGGTGTACCAAAAGCAGATTGCCCATAAGTACTTGGCTGTGACACACCTAATTCTACACCTTCATTCCTCTCACTGCAGGTCGCAGAGAGGACTGAAGGTCTAGTGGGGTTGGAAATCTCAGCTGATGAGGAGCAAGGAGAGATCGTCTTTGTTCTTTGGTGTGGGTCTTTTAGATACGCTTGCCAACGAACTGCATGGCAGGTCAACATATGTCTGGTCAAGCATGTGGTACCCAAGCGGGAGATGTTTTGGCCACGCGAGATACGCTTGAGACATATATTGCAAATAGCAGCGGTGCGATCTGATGCACTCGTCTCAAAAAAGGCCCACACCAAAGAACTTTTTGAATAACGCGCAGAGACTGCAGCGCCCTGCACATGTGGAGCTTTGGGGTGTGATGCAGTCAATGTGCTGCCCTTAGGCTGGCCCCTGGAGGGCATCCTGCCTAGTTGGTGATGTGCCACCTCCTCCTCCTCCTCCTCCTCCTCCTCCTCCTCTCTCCTATCAGGCACCCACGTTGAGTCAGTGACCTCATCATCCCCTCCCTCCTCATCACTGGAGCAAACCTGGCAGTATGCTGCAGCAGGGGGAGCATGACTGCCAGATTGCTGTCCTTCTTGGGCACCCCCTCTGTCCGTGCTCATGTTACTGCCTTCATTGAGCTCAGTATCATCATCAGAGCCTTCCAAACGCTGGGCATCCTCCTGGAGCATGTACCCAACACTGTGGTCAAACAGTTCGAGGGAATCCTCATGAGGACATGGTGGAGCTAGGGAAGGAGTCACTGATGACATTGAGCTGAGGGAAGAGGCCGCTGCTTTGCCAGACAAAGCACCCTGGGCATGGGTGAGAGAGGATGAGGAGGATGAGGACGGCTTGGTCATCCACTCGACCAAGTCTTCCGCATGTTGCGGCTCAACACGGCCAGCTGCCGAAAAAAAGGCCAAGCGTGTCCCATGGCCACGTGCTGATGAGGATGCACCGTCTCCACGACCAGCACTAGACACAGAGCCTGCTTGCCCTCTCTTATTGGCTTGTGACTGTCTGCCTCTCCTTCTTGGCCTTCCAGACATACTAATGGCCTGTAGCTGCACTAAGCTGGGATAGAACACCTGTAATTTTCTTCAGGTAGCTTTATATACTGTAACCAGACAAGCCTGCCTGTCAGTAGGAAGATAACAGGAACGGATCTAGCTGAACACTGTGAGCAGGACGTACTGCACTAAATGTATATAGCAGGAACGGATCTAGCTGAACACTGTGAGCAGGACGCACTGCACTGAATGTAAATAGCAGGAACGGATCTAGCTGAACACTGTGAGCAGGACGCACTGCACTGAATGTAAACAGCAGGAACGGATGTAGCTAAACACTGTGAGCAGGACGCACTGCACTGAATGTAAATAGCAGGAACGGATCTAGCTGAACACTGTGAGCAGGACGCACTGCACTGAATGTAAATAGCAGGAACGGATCTAGCTGAACACTGTGAGCAGGACGCACTGCACTGAATGTAAATAACAGGAACGGATCTAGCTGAACACTGTGAGCAGGACGCACTGCACTGAATGTAAATAGCAGGAACGGATCTAGCTGAACACTGTGAGCAGGACGCACTGCACTGAATGTAAATAACAGGAACGGATCTAGCTGAACACTGTGAGCAGGACACACTGTACTAAATGTAAATAGTCTAGCTGCCTGACCGTGGTACTAATAGGATCAAAAAGAACACCTGTAATTTTCTTCAGGTAGCTTTATATACTGTAACCAGACAAGCCTGCCTGTCAGTAGGAAGATAACAGGAACGGATCTAGCTGAACACTGTGAGCAGGACGTACTGCACTAAATGTATATAGCAGGAACGGATCTAGCTGAACACTGTGAGCAGGACGCACTGCACTGAATGTAAATAGCAGGAACGGATCTAGCTGAACACTGTGAGCAGGACGCACTGCACTGAATGTAAATAGCAGGAACGGATCTAGCTGAACACTGTGAGCAGGACGCACTGCACTGAATGTAAACAGCAGGAACGGATGTAGCTAAACACTGTGAGCAGGACGCACTGCACTGAATGTAAATAGCAGGAACGGATCTAGCTGAACACTGTGAGCAGGACGCACTGCACTGAATGTAAATAGCAGGAACGGATCTAGCTGAACACTGTGAGCAGGACGCACTGCACTGAATGTAAATAGCAGGAACGGATCTAGCTGAACACTGTGAGCAGGACGCACTGCACTGAATGTAAACAGCAGGAACGGATGTAGCTAAACACTGTGAGCAGGACGCACTGCACTGAATGTAAATAGCAGGAACGGATCTAGCTGAACACTGTGAGCAGGACGCACTGCACTGAATGTAAATAGCAGGAACGGATCTAGCTGAACACTGTGAGCAGGACGCACTGCACTGAATGTAAATAACAGGAACGGATCTAGCTGAACACTGTGAGCAGGACGCACTGCACTGAATGTAAATAGCAGGAACGGATCTAGCTGAACACTGTGAGCAGGACGCACTGCACTGAATGTAAATAACAGGAACGGATCTAGCTGAACACTGTGAGCAGGACACACTGTACTAAATGTAAATAGTCTAGCTGCCTGACCGTGGTACTAATAGGATCAAAAAGAACACCTGTAATTTTCTTCAGGTAGCTTTATATACTGTAACCAGACAAGCCTGCCTGTCAGTAGGAAGATAACAGGAACGGATCTAGCTGAACACTGTGAGCAGCACGCACTGCACTGAATGTAAATAGCAGGAACGGATCTAGCTGAACACTGTGAGCAGGACGCACTGCACTAAATGTAAATACCAGGAACGGATCTAGCTGAACACTGTGAGCAGGACGCACTGCACTGAATGTAAATAGCAGGAACGGATCTAGCTGAACACTGTGAGCAGGACGCACTGCACTGAATGTAAATAGCAGGAACGGATCTAGCTGAACACTGTGAGCAGCACGCACTGCACTGAATGTAAATAGCAGGAACGGATCTAGCTGAACACTGTGAGCAGGAAGCACTGTACTGAATGTAAATAGCAGGAACGGATCTAGCTGAACACTGTGAGCAGGACACACTGCACTGAATGTAAATAGCAGGAACGGATCTAGCTGAACACTGTGAGCAGCACGCACTGCACTGAATGTAAATAGCAGGAACGGATCTAGCTGAACACTGTGAGCAGGAAGCACTGTACTGAATGTAAATAGCAGGAACGGATCTAGCTGAACACTGTGAGCAGGACACACTGCACTGAATGTAAATAGTCTAGATAGAAGATAACAGGAACGGATCTAGCTAAACTGAATACAGTGTATATATATATATGCAACACCTGGGATGCATATATATACACAATACACTGTAAGTGCAGCTAACTGACTGACTGTTCTGCCTAATCTATCTAACTCAAATCAAATGACACTGTCTCTCTCTCTCTCTATCGCTCAGCACACCGGAACACACACTACACAGGGCCGCCGTGCAGGCGGCCTTATATAGTGTGGGGTGTGTACTAAATCCCCTGAGCCATAATTGGCCAAAGCCACCCTGGCTTTGGCCAATTACAGCTCTCTCTACTGACGGCGCTGTGATTGGCCAAGCATGCGGGTCATAGTGCATGCTTGGCCAATCATCAGCCAGCAATGCACTGCGATGCCGCAGTGAATTATGGGCCGTGACGCGCCACACGAATTTGGCGCGAACGGCCCATATCGTTCGCAATTCGACGGACGGTCGAACAGCCGATGTTCGAGTCGAACATGGGTTCGACTCGAACACGAAGCTCATCCCTACTGATCAGTAGTGCTTCACTACAAAGTGCCTAAAGAGATGACAAAAAAGAGTCATCTGTTCCACATATAGGCTGCAGAACAACAGTAAATAAACAAGAACCATAGCAGACTCAATAAAACCTATTCTATTGGAATTTGTAATTCTTATGTCATGGTGAAACACATTTAGGATGTTAATCACAATAATCAAAAAAAAAATCACATGTAGAGTGCCTTGAAAAAATATTCACACCCCTTGAAATTTTCCACATTTTGTCATATAACAACCAAAAACGTAAATGTATTTTATTGGGATTTTATGTGATAACATAAAAAGGAAAGCTGCGCTGTGAAATAATTTGTGATCATATGAAAAAATAATACAAAATTTAAATCATACAATTGGAAATATAAAAAAGGTTCATGCAATATGGTATCACATCAGCATTTATGTTGTCACCAGTGATAAGTGAAAAGAATTGTGAAAATAGGGTACATAGCAGGATGCACACGTAACAAAATCAAGTCCGCTCAGATGGGCTAGTTGAAAAAAGCCCACTTATTAAGCAATTGTATAGAAGGTGGCTTTGAAATCTTCCTGTTAGCAAAGACATGCAAAACACTCGGAGGGATGTGATAGGGTGCAATAAGAGAGTGCCTCCACCCTTGAAAATACTGCCGCTTAACAGCTCCTTAGATCTCTTGTTTAAGGAGATCATGCATGCCTGTACTCTTAACTAGGGATGAGCTTCAAGTTCGAGTCGAACTCATGTTCGACTCGAACATTGGCTGTTCGCAAGTTCGCCGAACAGCGAACAATTTGGGGTGTTCGCAGCAAATTCGAATGCTGCGGAACACCCTTTAAAAGTCTATGGGAGAAATCAAAAGTGCTAATTTTAAAGGCTTATATGCAAGTTATTGTCATAAAAAATGTTTGGGGACCTAGGTCCTGCCCCAGGGGACATGGATCAATGCAAAAAAAAGTTTTAAAAACGGCCGTTTTTTCAGGAGCAGTGATTTTAATAATGCTTAAAGTCAAACAATAAAAGTGTAATATTCCTTTAAATTTCGTAGCTGGGGGGTGTCTATAGTATGCCTGTAAAGGGGCGCATGTTTCCCGTGTTTAGAACAGTCTGACAGCAAAATGACATTTCGAAGGAAAAAACCCATTTAAAACTACTCGCGGCTATTGCATTGCCGACAATACACATAGAAGTTCATTGATAAAAACGGCATGGGAATTCCCCACAGGGGAACCCCGAACCAAAATAAAAAAAAAAAAATGATGTGGGAGCCCCCCTAAATTCCATACCAGGCCCTTCAGGTCTGGTATGGATATTAAGGGGAACCCCGGCCAAAATTTTTAAAAAAATGACGTGGGGTTCCCCCTAAATTCCATACCAGACCCTTCAGGTCTGGTATGGATTTTAAGGGAAACCCCGCGCCAAAAAAAACAAAAAAAACGGCGTGGGGTCCCCCCAAAAATCCATACCAGACCCTTATCCGAGCACGCAACCTGGCAGGCCGCAGGAAAAGAGGGGCGGACGAGAGTGCGGCCCCCCCCGCTCCTGAACCGTACCAGGCAACATGCCCTCAACATTGGGAGGGTGGTTTGGGGTATGGAGAAGATGAAGGAAGATAGAAGAAAGAAGAAGCATTTAAATAAAGGAATTGTCAAAAACTGTCTCTTGTCATTTTTAACATTTTTGACAGTTTTTAGTGAAATGGTAGGGGTAAGTACCCCCTTACCATTTCACACAGGGGGGGCCGGGATCTGGGGGTACCCTTGTTAAAGGGCGCTTCCAGATTACGATAAGCCCCCCCACCCGCAGACCCCCACAACCACCGGCCAGGGTTGTGGGGATGAGGCCCTTGTCCTCATCAACATGGGGACAAGGTGTTTTGGGGGGCTACCCCAAAGCACCCTCCCGATTTTGAGGGCATGTGGCCTGGTACGGTTCAGGAGGGGGGCCGCACTCTCGTCCCCCCTCTTTTCCTGCGGCCTGCCAGGTTGCGTGCTCGGATAAGGGTCTGGTATGGATTTTTTGGGGGACCCCACGCCGTTTTTTTTTTTTTTGGCGCAGGGTTCCCCTTAAAATCCATACCAGGCCTGAAGGGTCTGGTATGGAATTTAGGGGGAACCCCACATCATTTTTTTTAAAATTTTGGCCGGGGTTCCCCTTAATATCCATACCAGACCTGAAGGGCCTGGTATGGAATTCAGGGGGACTCCCACGTCATTTTTTTTTTAAATTTTGGTTCGGGGTTCCCCTGTGGGGAATTCCGATGCCGTTTTTATCAATGAACTTCTATGTGTATCGTCGGCAATGCAATAGCCGCGAGTAGTTTTAAATGGGTTTTTTTCCTTTGAAATGTCATTTTGCTGTCAGACTGTTCTAAACACGGGAAACATGCGCCCCTTTACAGACATACTATAGACACCCCCCAGCTACGAAATTTAAAGGAATATTACACTTTTATTGTTTGACTTTAAGCATTATTAAAATCACTGCTCCTGAAAAAACGGCCGTTTTTAAAACTTTTTTTTGCATTGATCCATGTCCCCTGGGGCAGGACCCAGGTCCCCAAACACTTTTTATGACAATAACTTGCATATAAGCCTTTAAAATTAGCACTTTTGATTATTCATGTTCGTGTCCCATAGACTTTAACGGTGTTCGCGTGTTCGAACGAAATTTTTTCCTGTTCGCATGTTCTGGTGCGAACCGAACAGGGGGATGTTCGGCTCATCCCTACTCTTAACTCCAGCCTCGGGTCTTTCAAAGCTAAAGGGGCTCCTCAGACTCTCCGCGTAAGATGTCCTCACATGTGGTAGAAGTATGTTCATTCACCATGAAAGGACATGAAAACTTCCATAGCGTAATACGTTTTTAAAACATTTTATTGGTATAAAACGGTAATGCACTTACAGTTATGCAGGAAATGTAAAGCGATGTAAATCGATGGATTAAAAACAAAACCACGAGCCGGCCGGCTCTCGTATGCTGCCCGTAGCTTTCGGGACTAACGCAGTATGTGGTGACGTCAGCACGCCGCTCCTCCCTACGCCGTTTCACAGATGACGTCTTCCAGGGGCACGGGCGGCGTGCTGACTCACCGCCATATATACACTGCACAATGGATGGAACGCCCAGTTCTGAGCTCCTGGTGTCCCTCAATCGGATCCGCCATTTTGGGAAAGGACAAAAGCCCTACAATGATAAAATAAAAGAACTGAAGATCTTTTAACTGGCTGTTACCCTAAAAAGGACTGTGAGGTTAATATAACCTAACAGGTAATGAATAAAAAAAGGGTATGAATTATAAAATTAGCGATCGTCATTGGCATCTCATACATTGACAGAAGAGATGACGCTGTTGATCTAGTGTTAAAAATAAATAGCGACGGGTGCCACTAAAAAAATAGCAGTGAAACTTCAAAGTAGAAAAAAGAATGAATGAAAAGAAGGATCCCAATAAAAAATAATAATAATCACCCATTAGACAGTTAGTGTAAATGATACATGTACGCCCGCTGGGCAAAGGTAGCCATCAATCATCAGTATTCCTAGCACCCATAACAAGTTATATGGGTGTGGGGATGGTTACTTATTCAAAACCATCAACGAATGGCTGATTCCTCATATTTTGTTAACTGGCCACTCTTATCCCAACAGCTAGTCGGAAAAATTATGACGAGGTACTTAGAAGTAGAATTTTTTTTTTTTTTTTTTTACACTGATCACTAAAGAATTATATAAAAAATTCTATAAAGAATTCACCCAAGGGGGAAAAGTACCAAAAAACAGGGCAAGGGAAAAATACTCAATTCCCCCTAAATGGAAAAAATAAAAAGTAAAAAAAGTTATAATAATAACTGAGGGAAAAAGAAACAAAAGGGAATGCCATAGATGTTATTCTACGACATGTCCTCTATCTCCTATTATTAGAATGTCCTCACATTATGAATACTTGTATGTTCAAAGAAAACCAAATACTAGTGATATTCTCCCGTCCCCCAGGAAACTGGACAGATGGTAACGGGGTCAACCAGGAACAGAGTCAATACTAGGATGATCTAACTGTTATTAAAGTGGTGTTCCGGCCGAAATTATACTTTTTAAATAAAAATACCCCTATAATACACAATCTTAATGTATTCTAGTAAAGTTAGTCTGTAAACTAAGGTCTGTTTTGTTAGTTTATAGCAGTAGTTTGTTATTTTATAAACTTACAGCAGGCCGTGGCCATCTTAAGTGTGGGAATCTGATGCCAGACTGTATTTCTTCTTGGATCTCATCCTTGCAGATCTCGCACATGCTCAGTGCAGCACAAGCAGTGTAATAGGTTTCAGGTCAGGTTTCCATAGCAACGGCAGTTTCAGAGGAAGTTGCCACCCCTTCCCAGAAGGCATTGCAAACAGGAAATGATGCGATGGGCCACGGCCAGGGAGGAGGAAGTGAAAAATGAATACAGCAGATATACAGTAGGTGCTGAGAAAAAAAAATTAAAAATATCCAATTTGTTTACAGTGCACAGTTGAGGGATGCTGAAGAGTTGTAAAAGTGGGTGGGACTCCACTTAAATAAAAGAATTAACGTCTATGTCAACATTGAGGCCATATGGGGTATAGCAGCGTACCTTATGAATCCAGGCCATTTCAAGCCTGGATAATTCCCTGACCAAGGAGCTGCTCTTCCAATGAGCACTGAACCTATCTATCCCCCAAAAAATTGTATTGGCAGGATTGCGGTTGTGATGGATGGCATAGTGCTTGGACACAGAATGAAATCTGAAGCCATTCTTAATGTTAGTTATATGCTCTCCCAAACGGACTTGCATAGACCGTTTCGTCCTGCCTATATATTGGAGCCCACACGGGCATTACAATACATATACAACACCCGTCGAGCTACATGTAATGAATGGCTCAATGTGATGTTCCCTAGATGTACTGCTTGAGACAAAAGACTCCGTTTTTCTCTGTTTGCTTTTATTCAGTGCACAGATCTGGCACCTACGACACTGGTGGTATCCCGAGAGGTTCTGGAAAAAAGGTACTTTCTTGAGGGGTGGATCCACGACATTGGGGGCAATCCTGTTACGGAGAGACGGGACCACCCTAAACACTATTTGTGGTTTAGTAGGTATAAATGTCTTAATGACCCTATCATTCCCCAGCAAGTGCCAATGTTTGCGAAGAATGTTCTTAATGAGATAATGTTGCGTGGAAAAGGTGGTGATAAAAGGTATAGTTGGTCCCTTTTTGGTTCCCCCAGAACTGTCACTGAGCAAGGTAGCTCTATCAATTTTAGCCACTTGTTCCATTGTTCTTTCTAAAGAGTCCCTATCATAACCCTTCTCTAATTTGGATTTGATAATGCCCGCCTGATTTCTATAATCGCTTATATCAGTGCAGTTCCGTCTCATTCTTATAAATTGACATTTTGGAATGGACTTAAGCCAGGAATCATGATGACAGCTTCCAAAGGGAATGAAGGCATTACGGTCGGTCTTTTTAAAGAACGACATCGTTTTGAATGCATCCCCTTTTTTTGAGATGGTAAGATCAAGAAAGTTGATCTCATCCCGGTTCATCTCGTGGACAAACTTGATACCCCTGTCGTTACTCTTAATGGAGGAAAAGAAATCCTCCAACTGGGAACCAGTACCATCCCAGAGGAGGAGGACCTCATCTATATACCTAGCCCAGAATCGCAAATAGGGGCTTTGGTCCTTATAGATGACGTCCTCCTCCCATTTAGCCATAAATAAATTGACTAAGCTAGGGGCATACTTTGCCCCCATAGCTACACCGCGCTGTTGGTGATAATATTGATGGTCGAACCAAAAATAATTGTGTCCTCCAGCAGGTCTAAAATGAATGTCAAAATTAAAGGATATCCCGGGGAAAATCACCAGTGTGGATATCCCCGGGAAAAAGATAGCTACTTTTGGCCAGAAGGGGCAATAAAGAGAAAAAGATATATAAAAAATCAATATCAAACTTTATTTAAACAAAGCCATACAGCTATTAAAAATATTTATATGTTACCTTCCAATGGAAGTTAAACAACATAGGTCCTCTGAGACCGACCATAAAGTGGTACAACAGGTGTATAACATACAGATGGTGTATCAATGTAACAGATAAACTAACGCAGACTGACAATACACACAAAATAACAAACAGATAACACATGCAGTGCAGGCGCCTGTAGTGACCCACATATGCATAGAGACCCCCAATGGCTAGTCGCCAACAATAGTAAGTGATCAGTATAAAAAAAGGGGTATATAATATATAGGGGGTGACTATGCAGATGTGGTCCCCCGGGTAAGCTGGAGACTGTGGCTAGCTATAGGGGTGTCGCCATGGTGATAAGGTCACAAATCAAGGGCCGTTTTTGGTATGGTAAGTGGCAGTATGAAACAAGTCTTTATGTGGTTTCACAGGGGTTATTGGAGTCACACCTTAGCTAGTGTATCCAAGCAATAAGTCCTAGGAATGTGAGGATTCACTAATAATTGTTCACTTAACTTCTAACATGGATCGAATCCTATGGACTGTCAAGCTGTGCCAGAATAATGTTCGTGTGGAGAGAGCCTATGAATGGCAAATGTTCCCTGTTGTCTTTCAGGCCATCATCAGCAGATGGTATATCCTTGTGGTATAACCATACAATGCTGCCGCTGCAAGGGCAGGTGCAACTCCCAAACCGCTTAGTATTAACAGATAATGTTCCAATATTTTTGGATGCTGCGGATTGTACAAGCATAGAACATGGGTAACGTTACCACCTCGCTTCCTGGTATGGATTCAAGTATGTCAGGAGTGTCACCGGCTCATCGTATTCCCATCCATCCGCTATGGGTATGTAGACAGGTGTCAGTGGGTCTAGCGTCCTGATTATTTGTCCGTTACATGCTCGATAATGAGTCGCTCCGCAGTGAAGTTTTTGCAGCAGACTGACTGTTTTGCTGATGGCGACTTCAGCTGTATGGGTGGAGGTATTCGGCACAGCACAGCACTTCTCCTCTTTTCCACTTCTCTGCTTCCTGGAAGTATACCGGGGGTCACTCAAAGGCGTCCTAGCACGCAGCTTACATCGACGCGTTTTGCAACGTCATGTCACGTAGCTTCAACTGGACGTGGAAGGGGAAGACATACACCTCTCCCTTATAGTGCCTCACGGTGCAGTCGCCCCTCCTCCTATTATTTCTTTTATAGGAATATGTTGTTGGAACGAGCTGAAGTAAAAAGCTCGGATAGTTGTCATTCGTTTATCTGTTACACATCTATGTTTCCCCTGCGTCCATTACAAGTGCTGATGGTATGTTGTTAATTAATGTTAAAGGACTCGTTTAAGTTTTTAACGGCTCACATTTCACTGTCCTAACCCCTCAGTAACTACAATGACATAGAACATATAAAGACTTTATATGTTCTATGTCATTGTAGTTAGGGAGGGGTTAGGACAGTCAGGTTACCTTCTTTATTTATTTTCTTATTTTTACCCACTCTTCCCCCCCCTTTTTTTGTGGGGGTTTGTTTGTGATCAACTTGTCTACTTTATCTCACCGATGCTCCTCTTATCTCCTGTCCTTACATTGTCCAACCCTGATGATTCGTTTTTTTTATAGATGCACACCTGTCTCTTTATATAACAAGCCCCTGAAGAAAGGACAAACTCCTGAAACACGTCAGACTTCTTCTCTCTTTCAAGAGGAGACCAAACTTTTTTTATATTTATACTTGCATTCTCCATGTGGATATTCTTTAGGAGACCATATTTGTTGTTATTTTGTATTCTGATATTTCATTTTCTATGTTACTGTTGTTATTAATGAGTCATTTGCAACAAACCCATGCACAGACTACTGTTTTTTAAAGCATTGACTAAATAAAAATATATTCAATTTTAAATTCATCGCTTTTTCTATAATATCCAGTTGCCCTTAAAGTCCCAATTTTACTATGGGGGAACCTCAATGAGCAATTTTGCATTAGGGATGATGGCAACATTCTTATCCATTTTTGGTGAAATATCTAATCTAGAACAGCAATTTTCAAGTCTTGCCACAGATTCTCAATTGGATTTAGGTCTGGACTTTGAATGGACCATTCTAACACATGAATATGCTTTAATCTAAACCATTCCATTGTAGCTCTGGCTGTATGTTAGGGTCGTTGTCCAGTTGGAAGGTGAACCTCCACTCCAGTCTCAAGTCTTTTGCAGACTCTAATAGGTTTTCTTCTAAGATTGCCCTGTATTTGGCTCTATCCATCTTCCCATCAACTCTGACAAGCATCCCAACAACATGATGCTGCCACCACCATGTTTCAGGAGGAGGATAGTGTGTTCAGGGTGATGTGCAGTCTTAGTTTTCCACCACACATAGTGTTTTGCTTTTAGGCTAAAAAGTAAAATTTTGGTCTCATCTGACCAGAGCACCTTCTTCCACATATTTGCTGTGTCCACCACATGGCTTCTTGCTAACTGCAAACGGGACTTCTTATGGCTTTCTTTCAACAATGGCTTTCTTCTTGCCACTCTTCCATAAAGGCCAGATTTGTGGCGTGCACTAATAGTTGTCCTGTGAACAGATTCCCCCACCTGAGCTGTGGATTACTGCAGCTCCTCCAGAGTTACCATCGGCCTCTTGGCTGCTTCTCTGATGAATGGTCTCCTTGCTCGCCCTGTCAGTTGAGGTGGATGGCCATGTCTTGGTTGACTTGCAGTTGGGCCTTTCCATTTTTGGTTGATGGATTGAACAGTGCTCCGTGAGATGTTTAAAGCTTGGGATATTTTTGTTGTAACCTAACCCTGCTTTAAACTTCTCCACAACTTTATCCCTGACCTGTCTGATGTGTTCCTTGGCCTTCATGATGCTGTTTGCTCACTAAGGTTCTCTAACTAACCTCTGAGGGCTTCACAGAACAGCAGTATTTATACTGAGATTAAATTTCACACAGGTGGACTCTATTTACTAATTAGGTGACATCTGAAGGCAATTGGTTCCACTAGATTTTAGTTAGGGGTATCAGAGTAAAGGGGACTGAATACAAATGCACGCCACACTTTTCAGATATTTATTTGTAAAAAAAATTGAAAGCCGTTCATCATTTTCCTTCCACTTAACAATTATGTGCCACTTTGTGTTGGTCTATCACATAAAATCCCAATAAAATACATTTACGTTTTTGGTTGTAACATGACAAAATGTGGAAAATTTCAAGTGTTATGAATACTTTTTTAAGGCACTGTACATAGAGTCGTCTATTGATAGAGTATGCAATAGAGTCATCTGTTTCAGATATAGGATGCAGAACAATGGTAAATAAACAAGAACCATAGTCAGGATTCAATAAAACCTATTCTATTGGAATTTGTAATTCTTAGGTCGGATACTCACTGGTGAAACACATTTTGGGTGTATATCACATGAATCAAAATTTTGTTTGTGCATCTATAAACATAGTATATTTGGAGAGATGGAGGATTAAAAAAAACAGCCAGGCCCCAAGAAAAGTACATTATGCTTTAAAGCTTTGAAGAATGTAATAGGATTTTAGTGTGTAATTAACACATACCTACATTTCCCTGTAGTGGAACAAACATGTAAACAGGAGCTAATCCTGACTATCAGAGTGAAGTGACCAATACTAATGGGTAATGCTTTTTTCAAGCATCCAAGTAAAAACCTCCATCATGTATA
Organism: Lithobates clamitans; assembly: GCA_037952925.1. Taxonomy (NCBI): domain Eukaryota; kingdom Metazoa; phylum Chordata; class Amphibia; order Anura; family Ranidae; genus Lithobates; species Lithobates clamitans. The sequence goes on along the minus strand of JBBGZY010000305.1, from coordinate 4,099,562 downwards.
CTAATTAGTAGCAGTTTAAAAATAATTATATTAATTATTACTAAAAAGAACAGGAAAATATGCACTGTCCATGTTTAAATACATCTTCTTTATAATGTTTAATGAAGGCCTCTAATATAAATCAGCAAGAGCAGTAATGGTCACAGAGGAGTTCCATAATAGGATGAAAAAATTCATGATGACAGAGATTCGCTATTTCCTATCTCCAAACTATAGGCATATTTGTTGTTTGAAGCTGGCTGCATGAGAAGCAAAGTGGGGAATTTACAAATTATATTTGGTAGGTATGATTAAGATATTTACATTGGTTGTAAAGAAATATCAAGAGAAGACCAACCCTTGGCATAATATGTGATTTCTTCAATACTAACTATAAAATGGGAGAGTAGACTCATTTTCTTCAGATAGCATAGTTTTACATTTCCCTGCATCTCCAGAGATATGGATGAATGAGAAAGTCTTTCTTTTATCACATTCTTTATAGTCCTGAGCAACCTTACTCACCCACCTTGCCATTGACTGAGTTCCCAGAAGGGTACCATGTTTTCCAATTCTCTTTTAAAGTGTGCCTTTAAAAAACTCTTTGACTGCCATTTGAACTCTCCACAGTGTATCAAGGAGAAAGCCACTTGTGTTCATATTATAAGCCTAATTATTCTAGTTTTGCAGTGATGTGCTATATGATCATTTCAACAAGAGCAGTAACCCATAAGGATCTCCACATGCATTCTGTGGGTGGTTTTCAGACTATAGAGAATCCTTCAAACAGAATATGTGGGTAAGATCTCCCCTCCATGATTCTTATGTTTCTTGTTTTAACAGATGAAGATAGGATAGTTGAATATAAATTCCTCAAGGAAAATAACTATCATTCTCCTAAATGTATGTATATGATGTTTTCATTATTAAAGTGGGAGTAAACTCCTTTCTATGGTTTTTACCTATAGGTAAGCCTAAAATAAGGCTTACCTATAGGTACTGTAAATATCTCCTAAATGTGCACTGTTTATATCTCCTAAACGTGCACCGTTTAGAGGATATACCGTATTTATCGGCGTATAACACGCGCCGGCGTATAACAGGCACCCCAAGTTTAGGAGAGAATTTTAAGGAAAAAAACTTTTAGGAGGAAAGTTTAAGGAAAAGAAACTTACATTAAAATGCCCATCAATGCAGCCTCATCAGTGTTCATGCCTTGTCCCCAATGCAGCCTTGTCAGTGCAGCCTTGTCAATGCAGCCTTGTCCCCAGTGCAGCCTTGTCAATGCAGCCTTGTCCCCAGTGCAGCCTTGTCAATGCAGCCTTGTCCCCAGTGCAGCCTTGTCCCCAGTGCAGCCTTGTCCCCAGTGCAGCCTTGTCAATGCAGCCTTGTCCCCAGTGCAGCCTGGTCCCCAGTGCAGCCTTGTCCCCAGTGCAGCCTTGTCCCCAGTGTTCATGCCTCCTGCAGCCGCCACCGCCATACTCATGGTAGGAGTTTTAAATATGGCGCCGCGGAGTTCGGAGGGACTCGGCGCCGGCGGAAGTGAACGAACGCCGCCCAGATACACATAGCCGAGGGTTCTCGGCTCTTTCCGGCGCCGCTCACAGTCCCGCCCAGTCCCGCCCTATGATGGACATAACACAGGTCCAATGGCGGGACTGGGCGTGACTGTGAGCGGCGCCGGAAAGAGCCGAATACACCCGACAATGTGTATCTCGGCTCTGTGCTTTCGGCGGCGCTCGTTCAGCACCGCCGAGCCCCTCCGAACTCCGCGGCGCCATATTTGAAACTACTCGCTATGTGAATGTCGTCAGCGATCGCCGATATTCACATAGCGATAGCGGGGATCGGCGTATAACACGCACCCACGACTTTCCCCTGACTTTAAGGGGAAAAAAGTGTGTGTTATACGCCGATAAATACGGTATACTTTAGATGCAGCCAGTGACACCACCAGCATATGCGCGCTAAAGGAACAGCATACCCGTGCCATTACTTCAGAGACATGCCGGTGCACAGCAGTGATGTCATCGCCGGCTCGGCCATTCATATTTCTGAAGCTCGCAAACCCAGAAAAAAAGAACGGGTGAAGATGGAAGACCCTTCAGCGTTGACAGCGGTCTCCCGCTGGAGAGCTTCGTTTTCAGGTACGTCTGTCATAATGTGCTAGTTTGCCATGCACACTAGCAAATTACGACTTAAACTGCCTGGTGCTTATTTTATTTGTATTTTTTTTATATCATTTTTTTTTTATGCGGTTTACTACTGTTTTGAAAAAAAAAAATTTTTTAATGTATCCACTTGCAAATACACCTGCACCTGGAATGTGCTTTTTTAGAATTACCGTATACAACACAAGTGTGTTTGACCGAAGGAGATAAATACTAGACTGCATCTGCAGGAACATAGGTGAAATTCTACAGTCACAGACACTGGTGCTGGACAAACCTGGCCAGCGTATGATGGAGGTTCTCTTAGTCCCCCTGCACCTGGGTATCATAATTTACTGATGTTGACTCTGGAACTTGTGACGCCCATGTGCAAGGGGCCAAAAACTGTATTTAAAGACCTGAATGCTGAGTATAGGCAAGTAAAGGTGAGTGAGCATTGTGACATGTTACGGTTTTGTAGCTCAGTGGTAGTACAAAAACAGCAACTTTATTCCACATCAGAAATAGTTTTCAGGGCTTTCCTGCCCACTTTTATTTAAAAGAAGGTTTAAAAGTTCATACAGGTATGTCTTCTCGCTCAGGGGGGTTCTCCCCATCAATAACAAAACGTAACATTCAGCCTCCTGGCTCTCTTGCAACTTTACTGGTCTGCATAGTACCTCTTTGTCCTCCTGACCATTAGTACCTTTTGGCCCTCCTGACCATCAAACACGTTCCAGTGTTTGTGCACAGATGTTGTACCACACTGCATCTTTCATTGCATCTCCCTAGCTGCTGTGTCCCTCATGGATTCTCTCTCAGGCTCAAGTCTTGGTCTGTCCTGGACAGTATGGTGCATATCAGCACCTCTCACTGCTCCCTTCATGCATTGACCCCCTCGGAAGGGTGGTGCTCTAACTCTGGCTCTCATATGAAGCCAGCACATAAAACCTGGTGTGAATCACCACATTGGACAGTGGCACGGGGCCGCCCTGCCACAACATATATATGAGTATATAGACTAGTAAAATTCTTCTTCATTGTCATTATTATAATAAACCCATTTATACTTGCGTAAACATGCTTATTGATGAGTGTTCTGTCTGTAGGACAGAGAGCTAAACCTTTCCGCTCCATAAACTTCAGATACCATATTTCTTCAATCTTAAATTTATTAGAATGAGCCAGGTAAAACTACAAATTGATAAAACAAACATCAATCAGTACAATATGAAACAATGCTCTTTAACACAGAATGAGATAACAAGAACTCACTTTTTAAGCTCACTGGGGTGAAGGCGAGAGATTGGAGAAACAGCCTTACTGGCTTGCTGAATATTCTTAAAATGGTGGCTAACTCACTTCCTCTAGAGAATTCTCCCAGAATGCACTGGTTCCTAACAACGTTATTAACACATTCTAAAATACTACAATATGTAACTTCTACCAACAGCAAAGCTATACCAGAAATGGAACAGTAGGTGGCACCTGCACTCTGCATATAACTATCTTGTTATAAATCAAGAAAACCAACATGTTATTTCAGGCACATAAACATGGCTAAACTGAATAGGCAATGGGCAGAACAATGTATACGAGTAATTTACTGCACTCAAATGTAAAATTTTCTATTTTTGTTTTACTGCTCTATACTGTACTGTGCTGTTATGGATCTTCACTCAGCTGTGTGCAATGTCCCATAGACAAAATGCATCTCATTTCAAATCAGTAAAAAAATATTTTACTCTTATGTACAAGAGGTCATATCCAGTTTAATATTACGAAATAAAAATATATAATCATTCTGGGGGCGTGGTTTGCCTGGAGTCCAAAATGGCCGCCTGAATACGGAGCTCCGGCCACTCAAGGATTAAAACCAGCCTTTTATTGGGGAACGCCGCAATATTCCACCATGGGAAAACCTAACCGAAGTGCCTCAGCCTCCCGGACACCGAAGGAGCCGACAACCCAGCTCAGCCGCAATATCCCGGAGATTTTCCGAACACTCCGGTCCGGCGACCACGAGGCCCTGCAGATACCACAGGCCTTAGGCTCCATTTCGCCCAGCCATGACTCGGACTCGCAGCTGACTGACGGGGACACGAGACCCCACCGACACAGCCAAGCGGTCAATCTCTCGGACCTACAACATTTTGCGGTGGACATCACCAATAACATTACAGGCACCCTTAAAGCGGCCATATTAGATCTCAAAATGGACATCCAAGCTGTAGCGGCCCGGATCACAGACGTGGAGCAAACCACGCAGCTCCACACGGCAGCTATCAGGCAAGTGCAACATACATATGATGCCCAACTATCATATCTTTATGATTTACACCGCCAAGTCAAAGACCTCGACAACCGAGGACGGAGGCATAACGTTCGTGTCAGAGGGGTCCCGGAGAGCTTGGAAGCGGGCTCACTGCCCCAAGTAGTCTGCGCCATTTTTAACGATCTATTGGATCGTCCTCCGGATTCCCTGATTGAGATGGAGAGATTGCATCGAGCCCTCAGACCTCCCCCCCGAGACAATGAGCCCCCGAGAGATGTTATATGTTGTGTGGTGAACTTTCCGCTAAAAGAGGAAATCTTGAGAAAGGCTAGGGAGAGGGGCCAAATACACCACAATGGCACTGAGATTAAGCTTTTCCAAGATCTCTCTCCAACCACTCTGCAGAATAGACGGGCACTGCGCCCTCTGTTGGATCAACTCAGAGCGCGGAACATACCATACCGCTGGAAGTTTCCCTTCTGTTTATCCGCCACCGCTAGGGGCCGCACGGCACTCCTGAGATCCCCAGACGATCTAGCAGCCTTCTGTGATCAGCTTGATCTACCGCTGACGGAGCTTCCGGACTGGTGTTCGTTCCATTTTCCGTTGGAACCATGGAGACCACTCTCACACAACCCTTCGCCTAAAGCACAGAGGCACCGCTCCAGACGAAGAAGATCGGGTCCCCCCTCTCCCGGTGCTCACACATCCCGCCGGGATTCGACATACCGTGAGGTGGGACAACCTGTAACCCCCCGGAGGAACAACCATGAAGCCTGATACACACAATACCCGATTCGACTTGAGTAGGCTGGTTTTTCCAGAGAGACTCACACTACAGTTATTGACTTTTTATTTTACCAGATTCGTTCTCTGCTTCCCAGCCCACCCCGTGCACCGTTTTCAGCTTACTCACAAGGAAGTCTAACAACCTGTCATATAAGTAGCAGAAAACAACCTACTAACCAGCCACATAATAGCCTTACTCAAACGAACATAGAAACCCACTGCGCTAAGAGGAATGGTACACATCTCATATACCCAAGAATGACAAGGAGACACAGAATAGGAGGAGACAGCCAGAGCAAGGAACCAAACGCAGCAGCCAAAGGACCTTGAGACGAGATCACCGCCTGGTCATTATGGGCAACAGGAACTGTTCAATAGGCTACAAAACCAACACTGATGAAGCAATCCACACAGATGATTCTCAGAACACTCTCTTTTTACTGAAGCTACCGACAATGACCACTTCAGGTGATGAACAGACATACTGTTCCTAAGTTAAGGACAATAACCATAGTAATGTCACTGTAGTAACTGGGTCATCATTCAACTTCACTGAACCTTCCCCTAACCCATTCTCCCTTGATTTGCTCTTATGCCCTTCCACTCCCACTCCTCACCTCCCACCTTCCCTATACCCTGCTCCTTTCCCTCCTCATCACCTCTCCCCTTCCTACCCCCCCTTCCCCCCCTCTCCTACCGTCCCCCACCCATTCCACTTCCCTCTTCCTCATTCCGCCCCCCCCAGCCTTCCCTTTCCTTTCCCCCCCCCTCATTTTTCCGCTATCCCATTAATCTGTTAATGGAGTCATCTGCCCTGATTGATATAACCCATGAATAGTAGGAGGACTCATGAGAGACCTGGAGTCACCAAGGCAGTCATAAGCGGACCCCCCCCCCTTTTTTTTCTTTGACGCAAACGCTTATTCATGGTTTGCACAATAGAGGTCAAGGACACCCAAACAGATTGGGGAATAGCACCCCTTATTATTGCCTATTATTAAAGTCCACTATTCTCCCAATCATATTTGACACATCATTTAAACTGCCTTGAGGACTCCTAGGACCATCGTTATATCAAAATTGGCGAGATTCGCTGGTTCAGAGGCTTGCTCATACATTCCCTTACAGAAAGGCTTCTATATAACACATGGGATATAAGCAAAAGCTAAAATTCTAGAACCATACCATTCTATACGTCTATGTGAAAGGTTTAGATTACGTTCATTTGTGGTGAGGCAGCCGCCATACACCCACGAAACGTTTAGGCTATCGTATGGAAGCAAGAGTTACGACAATTGGCCTCGTACCTATATCAATGTTTACTTTATTGTTTATCACAAGTTTTTGAATTTTTAGTTATCTCTGGATGTTTATGGTATTAAATGTACTTACTCTCTACTGATAGATATGCAGGATATGTAACCTTAGGTATTCAACAGCACAAACCAAATGTACTACCATTAATAATGCTCTTTTCCCCGCTGCTCTATTCCCCATTACACTGCTATTTACACTAAATCCTCCATGTGGACACGGAGTAGGATTCCAGACACTCTTACCAACCCCCAGCAGCGGCACTAGATTTTAGTCTGCTGACCATCCGGCTTCGCTCCAATAGGTGACTTGGCATCTCCATTTTTCACCTCTGGTACTTCTTTCTTCTTTATACTTCTCTTGCTCTCTCTGATTTTCCTTTTTTTTCTGGGTTGGTCTGTCGCTCTTGGTGCGGGGCTCTCCCTCCTCACTGATTAATATTTACTCCCTAAATTCTACATAAGAACCACTCCATCACTACCTCTTTATTGCTACTGTCCGGTACGCCCCGTTGTGAGCCGGTTCTCACAAAAGGGGACAGACAAACTCCTGGACTTTGAACTTCATACCAGAAACGACTTACCCGATTAAGTAGCAAAATGCCTTCTCAAACTCCTCTATCATTGAAATGTGTCTCCTTAAACGCCAAAGGCCTCAACGTGCCTGAGAAGCGTTCGCAGGTCCTATCCTCCCTCACTAAACAAAAGGCTCATTTCATTTTTCTTCAGGAAACCCACTTTAGATCTGACTCTATACCAAAAATGACCAACAACGTATTCCAAACTGTCTTTCACGCTACAAACCCTATGGCAAAAACTAAAGGAGTGTCTATACTCATTTCTAAACACGCCCCATTTAAGCACATAGACTCCTTGCTAGATCCAGAAGGAAGATTTGCATTCATTAAGGGTACCTATGCCTCTAGACCCCTGACATTAGCTAACATATATGCCCCAAACGAACATCAGGTGTCATTTTTTAGGAAAGTGAGCGATCTTTTGCTATCCTTCAAGGAAGGGATAGTTATTACGGGAGGCGACTTCAATGTTCCCCTCAACCCAGACCTAGACACTTCCTCAGGCACCTCAGCTTTACCCTTTCGAGCCCTGAAACAAATTAAACTACAACTCCAAGCCCTGGAGCTACAAGACACATGGCGCACATTGTACCCATCCGTCAAAGACTACACTTTTTATTCTACCCCCTTTCAAAAATACTCAAGACTAGACTATCTCTTCCTCTCCCAACCTGACTTGACTTACCTTACACAAGCCACAATTGAACCCATGTTCCTATCCGACCACCATCCTATATCAGTCACTTTGACTTTCCCAGACTTGACCTCAAAGACAAAGACCTGGAGACTTAATTCCTCTCTATTAAAAGATGACATTTTCACTACTCATCTGACAGCCACCATCAACACCTACTTCAAGGAGAACTCCACTCCCGACATATCCCCCACCACTCTGTGGGAAGCCCACAAATGCGTGATCAGAGGCGAGCTGATGGCCCAAGCAGCGAAAGTCAAAAGAGCTCACCAGACGATTATAGACTACCTGATCACCAATATTAAAAGACTTGAAGCCACACACAAAAAGTCCCAATCACAACAGACGTTACAGGACTTGACACGTATGCGCACAACACTTTTAGAAGAACTAGGAAAACGAGTTAGACGTAGATATGTCCTCCATCAACGAGTCTTTTATGAACAAGGCAACAAAAGTGGTAGGTTGCTAGCCAGAGCAGTAAGAGCCTCTAAACCATCCAACACAATTCACCATATTAGAACCCGGCAAGGCACTCTGTTGTCTAAAAATGAAGATATAGCCCATGCTTTTGAACAATATTACAAGAAATTATATAACCTAACCCCTCCAAATACGAATCCGGCTCAAGCCCCAGGCAGAGAAGACGAGATACGAAACTTTCTGTCCCAGTACAGCCCACAACCACTCACACAAACACAAGCAGAAGAACTAGAAGAACCCCTCTCCACAGAGGAATTATAACTGGCTCTGAGACAGATGAAAACAGGTAAAAGCCCAGGCCCAGACGGGTTTACCTTACAATACTATAAGTGCTTTACCCAGATATTAGCCCCTAAATTGTTAACCGCTTTTAACTCGTTAGCAGAACCTACAATACATATGGGACGCATGCTGGAGGCACATGTCACAGTAATCCCTAAGGAAGGAAAGGATACCACACAGATACAAAACTACAGGCCAATTTCATTATTAAATGTAGATATTAAGATCTACGCAAAAATGTTAGCTAACAGATTGTCTACCCTTCTGCCAGGACTTATTTCATTAGACCAGGTGGGTTTTATCCCAGGCTGAGAAGCTAGAGACAACACTATCAGAGCATTAAACCTACACCACTGGCTCACGACCACAAAAACACATGGCTTTTTCCTGTCTCTAGATGCTGAGAAGGCGTTCGACAGAGTGGCCTGGGACTATATGCGTGAGGTCCTAAAGAGGATCGGCCTCCACCCGCGCATGCTGTCCCACATCTCGGCGCTGTACTCTAACCCGAGTGCAGCTGTAAGGGTTAATGGCCACCTGTCGAGCGCCTTCCCCATCAGTAATGGCACATGCCAAGGCTGCCCCCTATCACCTTTAATTTTTGTACTATCTCTGGAACCCTTCCTTAACAGATTAAGGGCCAATTCCGACATTGCAGGCATTACAGTCAAAGGGCGAAACTACAAAGTCTCAGCATTTGCGGACGACATTTTGCTCTCCCTGTCTTCCCCAACCACCTCTATACCCAACCTGCTCAAGGACATTGAACATTTTGGGACTCTATCACACTTTAAAATCAATTACGCAAAATCGCAAGCCCTAAATATCACGCTTACATCACAGGAACTTGAACGGTGTCAATCTTTCTTCCCCTTTCAGTGGAGCCAAAGTTCAATAACGTATCTAGGCATTCAAATCCCCACCAAATTAGATGATCTATACAAGATCAATTTCCTCCAGGCCTTGAAAAAAGCCCAATATGACTTAACAGAATGGGGACCCCTCAACATTTCATGGTTCGGTCGCTCAGCCCTCTTAAAAATGATAATTTTACCAAGATTTCTCTATTTCATCCAATGCATACCCATCAATTTACCGGCTGCCTTCTTTGCTACATACAGGAAGATGTGCAATTAATTTTTGTGGCGAGGTTCACCCCCACGCATAAAATTCACGCGACTCACGCGACCAAAACTTGAGGGAGGCATAGGCCTACCGGATCTCCATAAATATTTCCTGGCAAGCCAATTGGCTCGGGTGGTAGACTGGAATGTCCACGAACCGGGCAAAACATGGGTCACTCTGGAGAAATCATTTTCTCACCTCCCACTAGAATCTCTACCCTGGATTCTACCTGGACAGGTCCTACAGCAGGCAGCAACACACCCTTTGATATCGGCCTCACTAAATTCGTTTAGGAGAGCAACCAAACTCTTTCACATATCTTCTATACCAGGCCCCATAACTCCCCTGAGGGGAAACCCTGATTTCGCTCCTGGGCTATCACACTCCTTCCTTAAACAAATTTGGCCGTACGATAAAATACTAGCGCATCAGTTTTTTGCTGACAAAACACCTAGATCATACGAGAACCTAGTCGACCTTTCTCTGCTCAAATCCTTCCCTTTTTGGACGTACAGACAGCTTTGACATTTCCTTTCTACTCAAGGAACAATCCCAACTTGGACCAGACAACTAACTCTATTCGAGGACATTTGCACCCGCACCTCCCCACAGAGACATCTCATCTCCCACATACACAACACACTCTCAGAAGGCGTCACATGCTCTCTTGACACAGCACATAAGGCTTGGGAAACAGACCTTCAGATGGCCTTGACAGAAGAGGACTGGACACAGATCAATGAATACATACATAAGGGCTCCCCTAATGTAGCCATTCAGGAGAATGGATACAAAATCGAAACACGTTGGTATAGGACTCCATCACTTCTACATAAGTTCTGCCCTACTGTTCCAGACACCTGCTGGAGGTGCGGGAAAGCTAAAGGGACCATGTTACACATATGGTGGGATTGTGAACTATTACAACCCTTTTGGAAGGAGGTACACGACCTCATCTCACATATCACAACATACACTTTGACCTACTCGCCTGCTCAATATCTTCTCCACCACACCCACCTGACTAAGAGTGAATATTTCAAATCTTTGGCTATGCATTTGGTGAATGCGGCTAGGCTCTGTATACCAACACATTGGCGATCCACCTCCATCCCCACAATAGGGGAATGGTTCCGGAGGGTCTCCAGGATAGAGGAGATGGAGGAGTTAGTACACATCTCTCAGGAACGGATTCAAAAGTTCACGACCACGTGGTCTTGCTGGATTTACTTCAAAACAACCCAGCGATACAAAACACTTCAACATTGACAATTATGAGGGCCTAATCAAGAGGTCAAACAATTATATAACTGCATTTTCCAGAATCATTACAATTTGAGAAACCTGGGGGGGGGGGGGGGGGGAGTCCCGCGTCGGGAGATTGGACGGACCGGACTTTTCGCTACCTTCTTCTTTGTATCTCTTCTCTCCTTTTTTCTTTTCTCTCTCTCCTTTTCTTTCCCTTCTTTACCTTTCCCACGAAATACATTCCCTGCCACCACAGGGGGCTTCCTACAACCCCCGTCTGAGCAGATTAGACGTGGTTACGAGCAGTGCCAAATGATTGCATTAACTAAAGAGTGTAAATTTGTATATGTCTGTACCAAACTATATAAATGTAATACATATGTAACCGAGATCAACATGTACAAAAGGAATGTAAAATACCACTATTTCAGTGTAAGTTGCAATTACTTTTGTTAATAAACATTATTATGGAAAAAAAATATATATATATATAATCATTCTGTGTTTAGCAAGGTTTAATAAATTCTAGGCAGTAGGCAGGGACATTGCAGTGCCATTAGGTTTGCCTCCATGCATCCTCTATGTAGCTACACGTTGAAAAAAATGTTGCGTTCAGTTAAAAATGGCTGAACTGTTGTTTTTGTTGTTTATGTTTATGTGTAATGTTTATTACTTGGCAATGACAGCATGAGTTTAGAAGTAAGGACAAAGGACAGGACCTGGTTAACTCTTGCACATTCATCACTGTAGCCAGTAGGACATAGGACATTGCTCTTGTCTTTCACTAAATGAGAGCAGGGGTATGTGCAGTTCTAGTATTCTATTATAGGAATGTTAGAGCTGTTTGTTGGCAGGGGCAGGGTATAGTGTAGGACAGGGGTGTGCAACCTTTTGAAAAGCAAGTACCACTTAAGTGATTTCGTAACCGGTCACAGGCCACAATAAAATAAAATGGTTCAGAATTTCACATTTTGTATTTTGAATAGCATAATGAACATTTTCCTCCTGCAGCTGATGAATGCTGGTGGAAGGAAGAGGATTAGAAGCTGGCTTTCAGCGGTTGTAGGAGGAAAATGGAGATGATCGGTTTCTGAAAATGCTGCCCCCACCATCACAGATTGTGACAGGGAGGCCGCATGGACCCCCTGAAGCATGGAGCTGGGTTGCCATTGTGACCCCTAATGCAACAGCATTGGTTGAGGGGGGGGGGGGTAAAAACACACCTAAACTATGGGGTTTTATTGCCCCCCAAACTGCAAATGTAAATAAGCCCTTACTGTCCTGAGCCCATTTTATATATTGTATGTGTGGTGCACTTTCTGAAAGTGCATCAATACTCCTGCCTTCAGGAGTTTTGGTGCACTTTCTGAAAGTGCATCAAAACTCCTGCCTTCAGGAGTTTTGGTGCACTTTTTAGAAAGTGCACCATACCTGGGTTAATCTGCCATGCATCAGTGTGAAAGCAGCCTTAACCGCTTCAATACCGGGCCAATTCTGACACTTTGCACCTACATGTAAAAATCATCAAATAAAAAAAAAATTAAAAAAAATAAAACGATCGCCGATTCCCAGCCGAAGCGGCGCCGTTTTTTTGAATGGAGAGGCCGGGCGTGCCGTCATAACATCGGGCCTGGCCTCCGACAATCATAGAGACTCCAGGGACCATCTGGTCCGCCGGAAATCTCTATGATCTACATCCGACGCCGGCGGATCCACTCTCCGCCTCACCGATCGTAACGGTGAGTCGGAGCAGGCACCGGAGGGCGGTGGGAGGGGGGGGACGTCCCCTCTCGCCTCCCATAGGAACGATCAAGCGGCGGAACGGCCGCTATGATCATTCCTATGGTGTAGAGATTCGCCGGCTGAAACCAGCAATATCTGAATGATATCTGTAACTACAGGCATCATTCAGATATACCTGCTCAAAGCCAAGGACAACATATGACGTCCTTGGTATTGAAGTGGATAATAGAGGTCTATGGCAAGGCACAGTTGACGCACAGGAAAGTCGCAGGTGCACTGCACTGCACCCGTGGAGCAGTGGGAAAGCAGCGTAATAGTTGTTTACCCTTTTATAGGTGCTAATATAACCATTGCGAAAGTGCAGTATATGTGATATTTAATACACTTACCTTTTTTACATCTACCAGTCTGCTAGAAAGTATCCAGGTGAATTGCATTTGGTAGTACTTCACCAGGGCAGGAGCCGGCGCTACAGAGGAGGCTTGAGGCACTCTGATGCTCTGAGATGGTAGGTAATCCAGCCCAAATCACGATCAATGGGTTGCTGACCTCAGGCAAGCATTTCCCTGATTTGAGGGTGAGGGCCACAAGGTTGAGCACCCCTGATGTAGGATATAGTGCCCTTTGTCCTGTGTAGAGAGTGAGAGAAATCCCTCTGTAGGGCTGAACTTCCAGGAGTCTGGAGGGAAGGATACACATGGCTGGAACTCCCCAGGGAGAAGACAAAATGACTGTAGAAACCCCTGATCTTTCCTAGCAGGTCTGTAGCCTAGAGTGGAGGAGACCTTTAGGACTTAAGAGTGGAGAGACACCTGGTGCGAAGACCCATTGCTAAGGGAGAGATGGCTGGGCTTAATATGTTCATGTTAGCTGCAGTCAAGTGCTCCACACTAAAAATACTACTTTTAAATCATGTTATGGAGGAATTGTGTTCTGTACTGTAAAGATAAAGACACTGTTTAGAAAGCCGGGTTATGGCCTTTAATGTTATGAAAATGTTCTTCTGTAAATTGTTTAAAGGCATATTGTGTGTGGATATTCTTCATTCCAGTTAACAGGCTTAAGTCTGGGAATATGTAAGAAGGTGGGCTCAAGCTAGGAGAGAGTGAGTGACACAATATGGTGGAGTCTCTCCAAACAGGCAGTTACATAAGCTATCTATCCAGAGAATGGTGGGACCTGGGCCACGTTGGTGGGATCCTCTGTACAATCTAGGTCCCTTGCATGTGCATGCCTTCTGCTGTCACTTAGTGGAAAACAAGCCGTCATCATCCAGGAAACAAAGGACTATGTGAGCATACCTTCTGCTTTATAAAAATCTTTTGGAGATTGAAGTTTTTCTCATTTATGGCAACATATTGTTTTACTCCAAATGTTGACGGATCTCTTGTCTATTAAAATTTTTGATGTCTTTCAAATCTTTTTTAGTGTTCACAGCCTCGACATTTTTGGTCATCTAGGCCAGTTATTGGTAGATGGCTGGGGCTAGAGCAGTTTCTGTATATGCTTCCTACTGCTGATTCCTATTAAAGACACGGCTGTTGCCAAAGTTAGAAGTACTAAACAGATGCTAGAGAATGCTCACCAACTAGTGGACTCTATAGGTAAGTGGTATGAGGGTCGGCTTCCGAGGTTGCATATACCTTACACATAAAGAAAACCTCCACCTCAAAATAACACAGGGTGATAAAAAAAATGTAAATGTGGCGCACAGAGAAATCAAACCTGTACACTACTGTGCAAAAACTTTAGGCAGGTGTGAAAAAAAGCTGTAAATTAAGAATGCATTTAGAAATAGAAGTACTAATAGTTTATTTCAATGAATTAACAAAATGGAAAGTAAATGAACAAAGAGAAATCCAAATCAAATCAATATTTGGTGTGACTACCTTTTACCTTCAAAACAGCATTAATTCTTCTAGGTACACTTGCACACAGTTTTTGAAGGGATTCGGCAGGTGGAGAACTAACCACAGATCCTCTGTGGATGTAGGCTGCCTCAAATCCTTCTGTCTCTTCATGCAATCCCAGACATACTGTACTCAATGGTGCTGAGATCAGGGCTCTGTGGGGGCCAAACCATCACTTCCAGGACTCCTTGTTCTTCTTTATGACAGTTCTTAATTATATTGGCTGTATGTTTGGGATTGTTGGTTGTCCTGCTGCAGAATAAATGTGGGGCCTAATGCAGTATAACTACCTTGTGTTTTGTTGCTTTGCTCAGTCTTGCCATGGTGTATAACCTGTGACATGAAACTATCTTCCACAACATCATCTTAGTAGCAGAGTTTGGCTTTTCCTCGACCATAATAAGCCTTCTACATAGGTGTTTCTGTTTAAGTTAATGGCTGTGTTTCAACCTACATTTGAAATTGATGATGATTAGCACTTGCTTGGTATAATTGGTTAATTATACACCTGACTTGTGCAAGTGTACAAAGTGTGCAAGTGTAGGAAATGATGCAGGTTTGAAGCCAAAGGGTAGTCACACCAAATAATGATTTGATTTAGATTTTTCTTCTGTTTGCTCACTGCATTTTGTAAACTGATAAAAATAAACAATAAAATATATATTTTTGAGAGTATTCTTACTTTATAGCATTTTTTCACACTTATCTAAAACATTTGCACAGTACTATATATGCACAATTAATATAATATTTATCATATAATTAAAAACAGAATCAAATTAATAAAATATTAATATATATAAATTGGAGATAGATTAAATTAGAATAAATAGCTTCTTTAGGATCCATCCCTTCCATTATTCTACAGAAAAATTACATATCATAAAGTTATATCATATTATGTTATATGTGTTCAATTGGATATTTATGAATTGTATTTATTTTGTAGCATGGATTACCTGATTTACTGTATTTGCAATAGGTGTTGATCCCAAAGAAGTGATTTAGTTGGGAAATGCGTCAATCCCATATGACCCATAACAGATTTTACTTTATATAGGGATGCTGCCCACAGAGTGAATTAAAAGAAAGCATAGAACAAACCCATTTTGGGCCTCTCAATGATATATATGCCTTGCTGACCATTGCAGAACAAGCAAGGTAAATTTTAGGATCAGAGGTGCTGATTGGGGAAGGAATCTTATGAGTGGAGTGGAAATCAAAGAATAATATATAAAAATAGAAACAGTTTCATACAGCGGGAAAAATAAATATTTAACACTTCATCTTTTTTTAGGTAAATATATTTCTAAAGGTGCTATTGACATGAAATTTTCACCAAATGTCAATAACAACCCATGCAATCCATACATATGAAGAAACCAAAACACATAAGTTCACAAATTAAGTTATGTGTAATAAAATGGAGTGACACAGGAAAAAGTATTGAACACGCTAACTGAAATTCATTTATACTTCATACAAAATCCGTTGTTGGTAATGACAGCTTCAAGACGCCTCCTATATGGAGAAACTAGTCACATGCATTGCTCAGGTGTGATTCTGGCCCATTCTTCCGCCCAAACAGTCTTCAAATCTTGAAGGTTCCAATAACCATTTCTATGAACTCTGATCTTTAGTTCTTTCTAAGCATGAAATCCATTGGATTTGAATCAGGTGATTGGCTAGGCCATTCTAGCAGCTTTATTTTCTTTCTTTGAAATCAATTATGAGTTTCCTTGGATTTGTGTCTGGGATCATTGTCTTGCTGAAATGTCCACCCTTGTTTCATCTTCATTAACCTGGTAGATGGCAGCAGATTTTTATCCAGAAGGTCTTAGTACATTTTTTCATTCATCCTTACTTCAGCAATATGATGTTTGCCAGTACGGTATGCTGAAAAACAATACCATACCGTGATGTTCCCACCTCCAAGCCTCACTGTTGGTATGGTGTTTTTCCAAAACATGGTTGGTATGGTGATCTCCAAACATGGTGTCAGGAGCATATAGTTCTCCTGTTCCTCATTCCAGCATCCAGGGTTTTGGTTATGGCATTCTCCTTGTCTGTCTGTCCACCTGCAGGCTGATTAATGAGATCTCTGGGTGGAAACCAAGCCTGTTATAAGTCAGCTAAACCCTCATTTGGGTGCTTGTGATAGAGAGTGATATGTGTGTTGTTCCTGAACAAGCTCCCTGTCTGCCCTGCTTTGCTAATTTGGATTTCCCTGTATATGACTTTGGACTGGATTATTGTACTATTCCTTGAACTCATCCTGCCTTTTACCTGGACTGTCATAGAACCACCTTATCTGTCTGCTAACCACAAGTATCTATTTGCTTTACTGAGGTTGCATCTGCCCTGGCGTGGGGGCCAGGCACTATAGCAAGTCCTGAGGGCAACCGAGTGCCAGTAGGCCTGCTTACCTTATGGGAAAGGGGGCTGCTATAGGTGAAGAAACACAATAGCCAGTTATAGTGTCTGACTACTTGCGTTGGGGTAGACGTGATACATTGTGTGTATTATGGCATCCAAAGAGTTAAATTTTGGTCCCATCTGACCAGACTATATTGTCCCAGTATTTCACAGGCTTGTCTAAATGTTATGCAGCAAACTTTAAATGAGCTTCAACATGCTTTTGCTTCAGCATTGGAGTCTTGCATGGTGAACTTGCATACAGGCCATGGCGTTTGAGTGCATTACTTATTGTTTTCTTTGAAACAATTGTACCTGCTAATTCCAGGTCTTTCTGAGGCTCTCCACAATTGGTCCTGGGCTCTTGGACAGCTCTTCTGATAATTCTTTTCACTCCTCTGTCAGGAATCTTGTGAGGAG
The DNA here is from genome assembly GCA_037952925.1 of Lithobates clamitans. Taxonomy (NCBI): domain Eukaryota; kingdom Metazoa; phylum Chordata; class Amphibia; order Anura; family Ranidae; genus Lithobates; species Lithobates clamitans. Next base: position 4,082,158 of record JBBGZY010000305.1, on the reverse strand, counting down.
CACCTGGTCGTGACTGGTTTATAGTGAAATGATATTCTTTCCACTTCCAGATTATGGCCCCAACAGTGCTCACTGGAACTTTCAGAAGTTTAGAAATCCAATGTCATCAGTAACAATAAGGTTCCAAAAGTCTTGAGAGAGCTCTTTGCTTTTACCCATCATGAGATGTTTCTTGTTTGACACCTTGGTAATGAATCTGGGCATACTGAGAAGGCCTCAAATTTGATCTATCACCTTTCAGCATGTCAGGTCACCTGGGACCAGGTGACAGATGCACTCTGTAGGAGTCAGAAGTGTGCCGCTAAGGTAGTGGACCCTAGGACTGACTGCTGCAGATTGAACCCTGGAAAGTTCAGGAAGCAGGTCTACAGGATAACTAACATGGATCCCAGTGGGAGCTAGAGCATAGATTCCCCAGGGCACGGAGTCTAAGAGCCAGCGGGTGTTCACCAGAGCCTCTAGTGGTGAGGATGGACTGCGCTGCAGTCTGTCTTCAGGTCGCGACCCCCAGGGCCTCACAACTCACGCTCACCGTAGACTACAGGAGAAGAAGATGGAGGCAGCAGGCTGGAATGACAGGGAAGTAAGGGGTAAGCCAAAGGTCAGGGCGACTAGCAGACAAGGATTAACATAACACGCCAAAGGTCAGGGTAACAAGCAGACAGGGAGAGTCAAGAACAGGCCAAAGTCGGTAACAAGAATCAGACGTAGGAAACACAGCAAGTACACACGGAGGCTAACACACAATGGTTGATCAGCACTGCTGGCTTGCAGTGCACAGGTTAATATAGGGTTCCCTGATAGGGCCTGGGGTGGGGCCATGCTTAGAGGAGAGGTTATAAAAACCAGTCAGGTGAGAGGCAGCTTCTTTAGAGATGAACACATGGAGACAGGTAAGCTGACAGAGAAAACTCTATTGCATAACCATGACACAGCATCAAGATGAACTGTTTTTTAAATATATTAGCAGGTTGAACAAACAAAGAGAATAGGGTCTACAGCCTTGGACCAGGACAGAACCAGGCCATAAAATAAATCTTAAGGGGCGCCTTGCACTCTGATCCACTGTGGTTGTGGTTAAAGACCTCTGAGGGTGTTCAGCCACTAATGTATCCTGAACTCATCAGAATAGTATGTAAAGAAGAGGCTCAGCTAGAAGAGAAAGGTCAGGAATTCAGTGCGAAGCTCAAGTCTAGGTATAAGAAAGAGAAAGCAAGGGGCATATGTGGAGGCTCTCTAACTTCGTCTCCCTCCTGCCGACTTCAGCTAGGCACAGCCATCAGAGCGCTTAGCCCGCCACCAGATTTAGCAACCTCGACCACTGTGGAGCAGCGCAGATGTTCCATGTCTGGGGCACAGCATGGAGAGACTTATCACAGCAGCTGTGGACTTGGCAAGAAGGCAAGCATGACTTCCCACAGCGGAGGAGATGCCGTGATCAGCCCAAGTGAGGATCCTGCTCTGACCACTTCAGGGAGAGAGTCAGCTGCTGGGCCACATGTGAGTATTCTACACTTCCAGGTACCCTTCCCAGCCTCCATGGAGTTCTTTGATGACATATTGCTTTCTCCTATGCGAGATCCCCATCTGGCATAGATGAGCTATTCCGCCCTGCTTACGCAATTCTTGCTTGATTGCAGCCTAGCACAAACATGTACTGGAATTAGGGCTGATATTAAAGTAGATTAACAATATATGGGCACCCGTATAGAGGCCATCAAACTGAAACTTTTCTTGACAGTAAACCAGGCTAATCAGAAAGCGGCCCACATTCAGGTTCCGCAAGAGCAATTAGATTGTGCTTTGGCTAAAATAGATGAGGTGGAAAATCAACAGGTTCTTTAGGATTTTAGGATCAGGGGAATCCCTGAAACTATCAATGATTTTAATTATCTAGACATAGACTGGGCGGAGGGAACCACGCATTCAACTAAGGCTCACCAGTTCCTAAATGTCTTGTAGGACAATTTTATGGGTCAGATGGTAGACTCACCAACTAGAAATAAAGTGTTACTGGATCTACTGATTACCAACAATACAGACCTGATCACAGATGTGGAAATACGGGGCAATTTAGGTAACAGCGATCACAGGTCAATTGGCTTCAGTATAAATCACACAAATAGGAAACATAAGGGGAATACCAAGACACTAAATTTCAAAAGCATCAACTTCCCTAAACTACAAACCTTGCTAGAAGGCATAAATTGGGATAAAATCTTAAGAACGAAGAACACAGAGGAGAGATGGGTTTGCTTTAAGAGCATATTAAAAAAGGGCATTAGCCAATGCATCCCATTGGGTAATAAATGTAAAAGAGCTGGTGGATGGCTTAACTCCAATGTAAAAATGCATATAAAAGCAAAGGAGAAGGCCTTCAAAAAATACAGGGTTGAGGGATCATCATCAGCATTCAGACTTTATAAAGAATGCAACAAGAAATGTAAGGGTGCAATAAGGATGGCTAAGTTAGAACATGAAAGACACATAGTGGAAGAGAGCAAAAAAAAATCCCAAGAAATTCTTTAAGTATGTAAACAGTAAAAATGGGAGGATAAAGGGTGGAAGAGAGGAAACCAAATGAAAACACCACATCCCAATTTATCAAGTGGAAAAACAGTGGGGGACTAGAGGTGTTGTATAAGTAATTTGAGAATATCAATTCATCAACAATTTTTATATAAAAGAAATACATTTTATTACAAAATATTTTTTTTAAAAATGAGACAAGACTAGAACACAAAAATTCATAAAATTCACATGATGACATGATGCATAAGTAATACCACTTTCTCAACATGTTTCGCTCAGCGGAGCTTCTTCAGGAGACTTGGATTGTGGCATCATATTATGCCATAAATCATAAAGAATACTCATGTTTAGATGTAATAGGTCCATAAACATAATATACATAGCTTATTTGAGCATAACACAATAACACAATAGATCAATAATTGTCACATTATGGGGCACAGACAAAGACAAATGTATATCGATAATGAATGTGAGGCCGGAACCAAGGGGGAATAAAAGGACTGACAAATAACTAAGGTGCAGAGGCAGCAAACTGACACCAAGAGGGCACAGATAATTTGGGACATTGACTGGGAACCAATCTCAAACGTGCCCTGGGTGTCCATGCAAACAAAGATGGGAGGAGCCAAATGCGAAGGGGCAAAATATGCAAAGATGCACATAATGCACATTTCATCGTATTTTATACAACAAAGGTGGTATGAATAAATACCACGAAAATAAAACGGTGCAAACGGCAAAGAATATAGGAATACAATGGATATTCATTGAAGACCATCAAAAGTATAAATTAATCTCATTAAATGACAACAAACTTGGGAAGGTTCATTAAGTGGCCCACAATCCTAAAAAATATATATATTACAAACAATTGGTAATGGGAAAAAAAAAATATTGTACTTTCAGAGAAAGGGCTTATAGCGCAAGTGTCATTAAGGCCAGGATGTTTAAGAGCACATAGATTCGAGATCCATCTGGACTTGCGTTGCAATAGAATTTTATCATAGTTACCCCCTCTTTCATTAGGGGGAACATACTCAAGGGCAACAAAGTGCATCATAGTGTCATCAAAGTGATGGCAGAGGCCCATATGCCGACTTTTGGGCATGTCCATTATCATTCATTTTGTGGCCTCACAGTCATTATTGATATACATTTGTCTTTGTCTATGCCCCATAATGTGACAATTATTGATCTATTGTGTTATTGTGTTATGCTCAAATAAGCTATGTATTTTATGTTTATGGACCTATTACATCTAAACATGAGTATTCTTTATGATTTATAGCATAATATGATGCCACACTCCAAGTCTCCTGAAGAAGCTTCGCTGAGCGAAACATGTTGAGAAAGTTGTATTACTCATGCATCATGTCTCAGTGAATTTTATGAATTTTTGTATTCTAGTCTTGTCTCATGTTTTTTTTAAATATTTTGTAATAAAAGTTAAGAATGAGGAAGGACATCTGGTTACAAAGGATGGGGAGATGGCGAAGGTATGGAATTTATTCTTCTCCTCAGTCTTCACAAGGGAATCAAGGGGCTTCAGTAACCAAAGCTGCAGTGTTTATCCTCATGACACATCACAGGAGGCACCTCCATGGTTAACAGAGGACATAATAAAATTAGACTTTGGAAACTTAACATTAACCACTTCCCGCCCGGTCAAAAGCAGCAAGATAACATGCGTGCAGCGCGGCGATCGGGGACAGCGCGTGTCCCTCGGATACAGCGCTTCCCCGATCACGGTAAACAGCCAATGAATTTGGCTGTTCACCACGTGATTGGCTTTGTCAAAATCACAGCCGATCATCTGTCACAACAAAGGCATGCAGAGCAGGGATCGAGGGAGGCAAATGTCCCTTGGACACAGTGCTTCCCCGATCAGGGCAAACAGCCAATGAAATTGGCTGTTTACCATGTGACAGGCTGTGTCCAATCACAGCCGGTCACAAATGTAAACATTGAGTAGCTGTTACTATCTGATCCCTGCTCTCTCCTCACACACCGATCGTGTGAGGAGAGAGCAGGGATCAGTGAGTGAAATCAGTGTCTGTCTGACATTTTATTGTATTTTACTGTACTGTGCACAACACGGCCCCCCCAATAAAGAGGACCTGTCACACAGCCCAGCCAATCAGCCCATCTGTCAATCAGCCCATCTGTCACAGGCCCACCGCCATCGGTACCGCCACACAGGCTACCAGTACCGCCATCGGTACCACCACCAGTACCACCACTAGTACTGCCATCAGGCCCACCATCTATACTGCCACACAGGCTGCTACCAGTATCGCCACTAGTGCCGCCATCGGTACCACCACCACCCGTACCACCGTCAGTACCACCATAGGTACCACTGCCACCCATACCACCACCTGTACCACCATCACCACCTGTACTGCCACCACCACCCGTACCGCCATTGGTACCACCACCTGTACCGCCATTGGTACCACCACCACCCGTACCACCACCGGTACCGCCACCACCACCACCACCTGTACCGCCATCGGTACCACCACCCGTACCACCATTGGTACCACCACCACCCGTATCGTTGGTACCACCACCACCCGTACCGCCATTGGTACCACCACCACCCATACCGCCATCTGTACCACCACACAGACCCACCACTAATACCTCAATCGGTACCACTACCACCAGCAGTACCATTACACAGGCCCGCCAATAAGCATTGCCATAATGTCCCAAAGGGTTTACACACCTGAGGAGGCATATGAGATTCTTGCCATGTCGGATGATGAAAGCAGCGGGGAGCTCCCATCATCCGATTCTGGTTCGGAATACGAGCCAGTGGAGGATAGTGGATCAGAGTCCGAGTCCGCTGAGGAAATCGTCCCTCCCAAAAGAATGAGATCAGGACCGAGATCAGGACTGAGATCAGGACCGAGATCAGGACCAAGATCAGGACCAAGATCAGGAGATCTGCCCACCACCAGCAGCGCCAGACCCCAGGAAGAGGAGCTCAGTACATGTACTGGAATTACACGCCCAACCAGAAGATCCCAGCCCCAGTCCTACCTTCCCGATGCCCTGGCAAACCCCTTATGGTTGCCTGCCAACTCAGGATCCGCTATCATCCCCCCTTTCACCGCACAGCCAGGTGTGCAGCCCGACACTACAAATTTTTCTCTATTCGATTATTTTTCTTTATTTTTCCCACAAGATTGTCTGCAAAATATGGTGGATCAAACTAATTTGTATGCATCCCAATTTATTGCTGCCAACCCCAATTCTTCCTATGCCCGCATGTTCCAGTGGCGATGTGTCACACTGGATGAAAATCAAATTGTTTTTGGGCCTTACTTTCAATATGGGGCTTACAAAAAAGAACGAAGTCCATGCATATTCTTCCACCAACCCCATCCAACACATGCCCATATATTCCGCTGTCATGTCCAGGACAAGATACGACATGATTATGCGTTTTCTCCACTTTAATGACAATTCACAGTGCCCTCCCTGAGATCATCCCAACCATGACAAATTGTACAAGATACACCCCCTAATCAATTCCTTTTCCCAGCGATTTAGAGAAGTTTTCATCCCAGACCAAAAAATTTGTGTGGACGAGTCCCTCATACATTTCACTGGCCGACTGAACTTCAAGCAGTATATACCAAACAAGAGAGCCAGGTATGGGCTGAAATTAAATAAATTATGTGATTGAGCCACTGGATTCGTCTTCATATTCCGGATCTACGAAGGCAAAGACTCCAAGCTCCAGCCCCGTGACTGCCCCACATATATTGGAACCAGTGGGAAAATTGTCTGGGAGCTGGCATACCCCCTGTTTGAAAAAGGATACCATCTATATGTCGACAACTATTATACCAGCCTGCCCCTTTTTCGTCATCTTTACAGTAAAAAAAAACCCCGGCCTGTGGTACCTTAAAAAAAAACCATAAGGGATTCCCACAAAATCTTTTGACAAAAAAATTGCAAAACGGGGAATCGGCATTCATGAGGAACGAGGAGGTGTTGGCCATGAAGTGGAGGGACAAGAAAGATGTCCACATCCTCTCTACCATCCACAATGACATCGTGGTGGAGATCCAAAGAAGACGCGGCCCCATTGTAAAGCCCGAATGTGTCCACGACTACAATATGTATATGGGGGGGGTGGATTTAAACGATCAGATGCTACAGCCCTATTTATCAACCAGAAAGTCCCATTACTGGTACAAGAAAGTTGCATTTCACCTGTTTCACATGGCCCTTTTTAATTCGTTTGTCTGCTACCAAAAAGCAACTCAAAACCAACAAATCACCTACCTCAAGTATATTGAAGATATTGTCACTGCCCTCATTTACCAACAAGGTCCCACCCCAGGAAGCATTTGCTCTGATAATGTGAGTCGACTGCACGAGCAACACTTTCCCTATAGCATTCCCCCCACAGAATCTGGAAGAAGACGCCAAAAGAAATGCTGTGTATGCAGCAGAGGAGGAGTAAGAAGAGATTCCAGCTATTGTTGTCCCCAATGTCCCTCCCAACCTGGCCTGTGCATCGGAGATTGCTTCAAAAATTATCATACATCCATCCAATATTAGTTCACTTTATTATTACCAGACTGCTACCATGTTAATTAACTGACCCTGGCCTGTTTACCGACAATGTCTTTGCTTGCCGATTTAAACCACGTTTCTGACTTCCACGTGCACCAACCTCAGCCTGTTTACCGACGATGCCTCTGCCTGCCGATTTAAACCACGTTTCTGACTTCCACGTGCACCGACCTCAGCCTGTTTACCGACAATGCCTCTGCCTGCCGATTTAAACCACGTTTCTGACTTCCACGTGCACCGACCTTGGCCTGTTAATCGACCATGTTTTTGCCTGCCACTTGGACTGATCTTTTGGCCATCTATTTTAGTACACAGGGGTCTCACATATGTGAGGGGCTTCAGAATAGCGTTCTGAGTAGAGAAAAACAGTTTTTTGTTTTCCTTGCTCCCAGAATAGGGTCTGGATGCCCGGAGACTTCCAAGCGATTTGGGTGGGAGAAGCCTCTACCCCTGTCCCCCTGGCCCTAAGCTTGATGGTCCTTCCTGCTGCCTGGACCAATACTTTGGCTGTGCTGACCATATTGCTGCCAGTAATGACCCATGACATTATGGACCATGTTTCTTCCTGCTGTTTGGACTAATACTTTGGCTGTGTTGACCATATATCTGCCTGCTGCCTCTACTGACTTTAGACAGTATTTCTGCCGGGACACCTCTGCCTGCTACCTGGACCTGTGCTTTGGCTGTGCTCTGGCTGTGCTCTGGCTGTGCTGACAGTATCTCTGCCTGTACGAACTATGGACAGTATTCCTGCCATTGCTGCCTGGATGATTGCTTTTGCTGTCGCTGACCTCATTCCTGCCTGCTGCCTGGACCGATGCTCTCCTCTGTGGACCACTGCACTTCTAAAACCACAAGTAATCTTTTGTTATTTGGTATGTACCTGCTATGTGTTAGAAATATGAAGGGCCAGAAAATGATATGTGTAATTAATTCTGCTAGAATGCCTGGAGGTGCTACTTGGATTTTGGGCCTCTGTATGTGGCCAGGCTATGTAAAAGTCTCAAACATGTGGTATCGCCATACTCAGGAGGAGTAGCAGAATGTAATTTGGGGTGTCATTTTTGCTATGTACATGCTATGCGTTATAAATATCTTATAAAGGGACAACTTTGTGTAAAAAAAATGCATTTTCATTTTTTTTCCACATTTTCCAAAAACTTCTGGAAAAAAATCAACCATTCAAAAGACTCATTATGCCTCATAGATTATACCTTTGGGTGTTTTCTTTCCAAAATGGGGTCATTTTGTGGACAATTCCATTGTCCTGGTGCTCCAGGGCCTTCAAAAATGTAATAGGTGGTTGAGAAAGGATATGTGCAATTTATGCTTGTAGAATGCCTGAAAGTGCTACTTCAATGTTGGGCCTTTGTATGTAGCCAGGCTGTGTAAAAGTCTCACACATGTGGTATCGCCATACTCAGGAGGAGTAGAGGAATGCATTTTGGGGTGTCATTTTTACTACGTACATGCTATGTGTTAGAAATATCTTATAAATGGACAACTTTGTGTAAAAAAAAAATGCATTTTCATTTTTTTTCCACTTTTTCCAAAACCTTCTGGAAAAAATGAACCGTTCAAAAGACTAATTATGTCTCACAGATTATACTTTGGGGTATGTGCTTTCCAAAATGGGTTCATTTTATGGATAATTCCATTGTTCTAGTACTCCAGGGCCTTCAAAAATGTAATAGATGGTTGAGAAAGGATATGTGCAATTTATGCTTGTAAAACGCATGAAAGTGCTACTTCAATGTTGAGACTTTGTATGTGGCCAGGCTGTGTAAAAGTCTCACACATGCAGTATCGCCATACTCAGGAGGAGTAGAGGAATGCATTTTGGGGTGTCATTTTTGCTACGTACATGCTATGTGTTAGAAATATCTTATAAATGGACAACTTTGTGTAAAAAAATGCATTTTCATTTTTTTTCCACTTTTTCCAAAACCTTCTGGAAAAAAATGAACTGTTCAAAAGACTCATTATGTCTCACAAATTATACTTTGGGGTATGTGCTTTCCAAAATGGGTTCATTTTATGGATAATTCCATTGTTCTGGTGCTCCAGGGCCTTTAAAAATGTAATAGATGGTTGAGAAAGGATATGTGCAATTTATGCTTGTAAAACGCATGAAAGTGCTACTTCAATGTTCAGCCTTTGTATGTGGCCAGGCTGTGTAAAAGTCTCACACATGTGGTATCGCCATACTCAGGAGGAGTAGAGGAATGCATTTTGGGGTGTCATTTTTACTACGTACATGCTATGTGTTAGAAATATCTTATAAATGGACAACTTTGTGTAAAAAAAAAAATGCATTTTCATTTTTTTTCCACTTTTTCCAAAACCTTCTGGAAAAAAATGAACTGTTCAAAAGACTCATTATGTCTCACAGATTATACTTTGGGGTATGTGCTTTCCAAAATGGGTTCATTTTATGGATAATTCCATTGTTCTAGTACTCCAGGGCCTTCAAAAATGTAATAGATGGTTGAGAAAGGATATGTGCAATTTATGCTTGTAAAACGCATGAAAGTGCTACTTCAATGTTGAGACTTTGTATGTGGCCAGGCTGTGTAAAAGTCTCACACATGCAGTATCGCCATACTCAGGAGGAGTAGAGGAATGCATTTTGGGGTGTCATTTTTGCTACGTACATGCTATGTGTTAGAAATATCTTATAAATGGACAACTTTGTGTAAGAAAAATGCATTTTCATTTTTTTTCCACTTTTTTCAAAACCTGGAAAAAAATGAACCATTCAAAAGACTCATTATGCCTCACAGATTATACGTTGGGGTGTGTCTTTTCCAAAATGGGTTCATTTTTTGGATAATTCCATTGTTCTGGTGCTCCAGGGCCTTCAAAATTGTAATAGGTGGTTGAGAAAGGATATGTGCAATTTATGCTTGTAAAACGCATGAAAGTGCTACTTCAATGTTGGCCCTTTGTATGTGGCCAGGCTGTGTAAAAGTCTCACACATGTGGTATCGCTATACTCAGGAGAAGTAGCAGAATGTATTTTGGGGTGTAGTTGCAATTATGCATATGCTGTGTGAGAGAAATAACCTGTTAATATGACCAGTTTGTGTAAAAAAAAAAAAAGAATCTTAATTTTCCCAAGAATTGTGGGAAAAAATTACAACTTCAAAAAACTCACCATGCCTCTTAGTAAATACATTGGACTGTCTACTTTCCAAAAAGAGATCATTTGGGGGGTATTTGTACTTTCCTGGCTTGTTAGTGTCTCAAGAAATGAGATAGGCCTTCAGGTGAGATAGTACATCAGGTGTGATAAATTTTCAGTGATTGGCACCATAGTTTGTAGACTCTATAACTTTCACAGACCAAATAATATACACTGATTTGGGTTATTTTTACCAAAGATATGTAGCAGTATAAATTTTGGCACAAATTTATGAAGAAAAATGACTTATTTGCAAAATTTTACAACAGAAACTAAAAAAAAGGAAAATTGAATACTTACCTTTCCATAATTTTCCTTTCCTGGTGCCTAACCATGGCAGCATACCAATGGTTGGTTGCTCCGCCCCCGACCAACCCACAGGACCACTTTAACTCTATAAATAAAAGAGTTGTTCCTCCCCACCGTCGTTCTTGTAACTAGATCTCAGAAAACTAAGGATTATTGAAGGGAGGGTGTATGCTGCCATGGGTAGGCACCAGGAAAAGAAAATTACAGAAAGGTAAGTATTCAATTTTCCGTTTTCCTGGTGCCTCCATGGCAGCACACCAATGGTAAATAATTCGCCTACAGGGAGGGTACTGCAATAAGAAATTTAATGAAAACTACAGCCTTGACATCTGTAAGGTTTCTCCCCCCAAATTCCCAGGAAGTAAGAACCGCTGGGTCTACACTATAGTGAGACATGAAAGTGTTGAATGACGACCAACTAGCTGCTCAGCAAATTGTCTCAGGGGAGACCCGCGCCAATGCTGCCCAAGAAGAGGCCATTCCCCGAGTGGAATGCGCTTTGACCGCATCTGGGACTGCCAGACCACTAGCCCGATAGGCCCTTTGGATTAATTTTACGATCCAGCTTGCCAAAGTCATCTTGGATGCTGCCATTCCCTTTCTGGCGCCTTTTGGGATGACAAACAGTCTTTGATCTTTGCTAAACTGTTGTGTTGAGTTTAAATAGTGTCTCAGGGATCTGGCTACATCCAACTCATGTAATCTTGAAGACTCTGGATCTTCTCCAAATGCTGGGAGAACCCATTCCTGATCAAGATGATAGAGAGAAGGAACCTTAGGAATGAATTGATGGATGGGTTGCAAAACCACCCTGTCCGGGAAGAAGGTGATGTAAGGTTCCCGTGATCCTAGAGCTTGAATTTCCGATACTCTGCAAGCCGAGGTGATGGCAATCAAGAATACTGTTTTTAAGGAAATGTCCTCTAGGATGCAATCTTCTGTGGGAGCAAAGGGAGTATTTGACAGGACATCCAGCACAATCGTCAAGTCCCATTTGGGGTATAATGCTTTCCTGGGAGGTCACAATCTCAGGACTGCCTTCAAAAAGCGTTCAACCAGAGGGTTCAAAGTCCATCGTGTATCTGTCAGGGCTGAGGGAGCCGAGACCTGGACCTTAAGAGTGTTTAGACCTAAACCTAGATCCAATCCATTCTGTAGGAAGAGAAGCAGATTCTTGACCCCAGGATCTAGGGGATCAAAATGATTAAGCTCTGCCAGCTCTGTAAATTTTCTCCATATTCTGTAATAGGTGGAATTAGTGGAAGACTTTCTTGCCTGTAGAAGTGTTTGAATAACATTATGTGAGCATCCTAAATCATCCAACCTTTTCCGCTCAATTTCCAGACCCTCAAGTCTAGGATTTCCGGATGCGGGTGAGAGAAGTCGTTTTGAGACAGAAGGTCGTTCAGGGGTGGAAGAGGAAGTGGTTTGCATACAGCCAAGTTGACTAGGAGTGTGAACCACGGTCTCTTGGGCCAGTATGGGATTACTGCCAAGACTGTGACTTTCTCAGTCATCAGGCGCTGAAGAAACCTCAATATCAGAGGAGTTGGAGGAAATGCATATCCTTTCTGAAATTTCCAAGGCTGGGCTAGAGCGTCTGCTCCCGCTGACCCTGGGGACGGGAACCTTGAGAAGAACAGAGGCGCCTTCGCGTTGAGTGGAGAGGCAAATAGGTCGATTTGAGGGGTGCCCCATTGCTGGCATATCCAATCGAAAATCTTGGGATTCAGGGACCACTCGTTGTTGACGAGTGATCTTGACAGATGGTCGCTAAATGGTTCTCGGACCCTGGGATGTATGAGGCCCGCAGGTTGATTAAGTTCCTCTCGGCCCAAGTCAGAATGGGCGTCACTTCGCTGAGTAGAGACCTGCTGTGTGTTCCCCCCTGGTTCTGGACAAAGCCCACTGCCACTTTGTTGTCCATCTGTAGGAGTATGGATTTCCCTCTGAGGTAGGTGGCTAAATGTAGGATTGCCATCCATGCCGCCCTTAGTTCCAGTATGTTGGATACTACCGCCTCCGAATTGAACTGCCATCTCCCTTGGACTAGTTGACCTTGGAAGTGCGCATCCCAGCCCAACTGACTTGCGTCTGACGTAAGAATGGTCCATGAGATGGGCCCTAGGGAACAGTGAACCTGCAGGTTGGATGGTCTCGTCCACCACCAGAGACTGGACTTCATTATGGATGTGACTAATATCCTCTGATCCAAGCGATTCTTCCTCCACTGTGCCAGAAAGCCCAATTGGAATCCCCGTAGATGCCACCTGGCCTACTTCACCATGGGTATACAAGAGGAAAGGGAGCCCAGGAGACTCAGACAGTCTGATGCCAACATGGAGTGGCTTGCCAATACTTTCTTTACCTTCCTTATCAGGACAGGAATCTTTTCTAGGGGAAGTGAAACTGCCCTCTCTGGAGTGTTGAAAAGTGCTCCTAGATATGTTGTCTTTTGTGTAGGTGTGAGCTGGCTTTTCAAGTAATTGATTAACCACCCGAACTTGCTCAGGGTGTGTAGGACCAGCCGTACATGTATTTCTAGGCTCCTTTTGTGCTGGGATAGAATTAGGATGCCGTCTAAGTAGTGAAGCACTCGAATCCCTTTTTCTCGAAGAGGAGCCAGAATTGCCACTAGCACCTTTGTAAAGGTTCTGGGAGCTGTTGAGATCCCGAATGGAAGGCATTGAAACTGTAGGTGTAAATCGCCTACTGTGAAACGTAGGAAAGGTTGAAACTGCTGCAGGATAGGTATATGGAGATATGCGTCTTGAAGGTCTATAGAGACCATCCAATCCCCTGGCTGTACTGATAGGATTACTGTATTTAAGGATTCCATTTTGAAATGCTCTGTACGGATGTATCTGTTTAACCTCTTCAGGTCCAACACGGGCCTCCAGCCACCGATTTTTTTGGGGACCAAAAAGACTGGGGAATAGAACCCTGAGTGTTTTTCCAAGTCCGGAACTGGAACTGCTGCTTGCTGCCGGATAAGAATTTGCACATACTGAAGAAGGACCTCTCTCTTCTCTTTGGAGGTTGGTATCTTCATTGGCTGGAATGAAAAGGGTGGGGGCCGTTTTCTAAATGTCCATGTCCAAATGACAGTGGAGACTGCCCATTGATCTGTACAATTCTCCAACCAAACCTGGGCGAACGCCCTGAGCCGAGCTCCTACTTGAGCGGTTTGGGTGGATAGGGAGTCAAAAAGACTTCTGGCCCTCAACCGTGGATGTTGAGGTTTTAGGCTTCCCCGCCTTCAAGAAAGTTGCCTGCGAGCCCTTCCAGCCTCTTCTGTACTCCCTGCCCGGGCGGTACGTTCTGGAGTCTCTTGCTCTCTGCTGACCAGCTGGACGTGACACAAATCTTTTCCTCCTGCTTGTGTCCTGGGGAATTAGACCACATTTCCCTCCTGTGACTCTGTTAATCGCTGCATCCATTTTGTCGCCGAACAGAGCTTTCCCATTGTAGGGTATGCGACACCATGATTGTTTTGAGGTTGGGTCAGCTGACCATGGTTTTAGCCACAATGCCCTTCTGGCAGTGATGGAATACAGCATAGCTCTGGAGGAACACTTCAGGACATCAATGGCGGCCTCCGCCATGAAATCTGAGGCCAGCTTCTGCTCATCTAGTGCTTTGATGATCTCGTTAGACCCCACCCCCTGTCTGAGGGCTGTCTCAATATTGTCTGACCATACTCTAGTAGCCCGAGAGATTGAAGTCAGGGCTACTGCTGGCTTGCATGCCCCTCCTGCTACTTGATAAGATTTTTTTAGATCTGAATCGATCCTTCGATCAAGTACATCCCTGAAAGAGACCGCATCCTCTAGAGGCAGTGTTGTATTCCTGGCTAATCTCATAATTGAAGCATCTACCGTTGGAAGCGAATCAAAAAGCTGGGCATCTGCTCCCCAAGTGGGTATAATTTGAGAAAACGATTGTAAGCTAAGGGTCTTTTATCCTTCTGCCATTCATCTGTCACAACTTCCTTTATTTCTTCCATTAAGGGGAAGGTTGATCATTTTTTCTTCAGGTGTGGAAAATATTTCTTTGCTTTAGATGGAGGCTCTGGATCTTCCTCCCATTGGATTGCGTCCTTTACCGCATTGATAAAGGGTTCCACTAGAGCAAAATCAAAGGCTGAAGCATTTTCTTCTCCCACATCCGAATCGCTTTCAGAAATAACCTCTGTGTCTGGCTGTGGATTGGGTGTATTCACCGCTGCTTCATCTGTGGGTGGGGTTACTTGATCTTGGGATAAGGCTAGCTCACGGATAGAGTCTTTGATCATTCTTTTGATTGATTCCATTGACTCAAGTTTCTCTCTCTCTTTGTCTCCTGTAGCTTCCAGGAGGCATTGACCACATACCATTTTATCAGGGAGGGCTTGTTTGTCACACACCCAGCATGCTTTCTCTCCTGGATACACAGGCCTGTGCTGGGAGTCATGTTTACTAGAGGTATGTCGGGATGATTTGTGCCCACTGCGGGAAGTATGGGCCGAGGACAAATGAGAATGACCCGAACTCCTATGGTCTTTTGATCTTCTATCCGTAGAATCTCTATGGGATGATCTGCGGGAAGATCCGTGATCCGGGCTAAGACAAAAATTAGAAACAAAGACAAGGGTGCTTCTATCAGCCCAGGGTGCTCTTTTCTCATGACAAATAACTTACCTGAATGTTGCAGCCCTTACCTAGTGGTATGTTGAGGATCTTTTTGATATGGCATTATAGTACTAGGGGCAGCTGAAAAAGAACGATTAAAATTTAATATGAAAGTAGTAAAAAACAAAAAAGGATTTTGCAGAGGAGGGAAGAACAGCAAAAAAAAAATTTTTTTTTTTACATATATACATATAGGTATATATATATATATATATATATATATATATATATATATATATATATACTACCTTGGCTGGGCTCCATAGCACAGAGTCAAAAAGGATAAAGGAGCTGGAGAGGACACCTGATAGATGTTTCCCCTAAGGCAGCTGCTCCTCTACTGACAGTAAGCTCTCTTATATACTAGAGAGCAGTCTGGGAGTCCCAAGATGGCCGCCGTCGGCTTCACAGCGCTACTGCGCATGCGCCGTGACATCACGCCGAGGACACGCCCCCTCGTCTGGAAAGCAGAGCCGAACGGCGCGCGCAAAGCACTGCACACTCAGAGGAGAGATACACAGGCACATGAGGCATGCTGTGGAGGTAGGCAAAAAACCTCATAGAGTTTTTGTAAAAAGCACAAGCATTTAAGCATTTTGGGCTTTAGCATGCCGAACAAGGGAATATATAGGAGAGAAAACTGGCTCCTGTTAACCCACCAAGCCCCAAAAAGATCCACAGAAAAACGGGCTCCCATACTTATCTGGTGCTTTTAGCAGCCCAAGCAATGGGACTCCATGAACCTGCAATGGTCACACCATAAAGTGGTGAGGTAGGGCTGAGCGCTTGATCCTGTAGGAACGAGGACAGAGAAAAGAATGATGGTGGGGAGGAACAACTCTTTTATTTATAGAGTTAAAGTGGTCCTGTGGGTTGGTCGGGGGCGGAGCAACCAACCATTGGTATGCTGCCATGGAGGCACCAGGAAAGTATGTTTTTTTCAAAATTGTCGCTGTTTTTCTGCTTATATCGCAAAAAATAAAAAACCCAGTGGTGATTAAATACCACCAAAAGAAAGCTCTATTTGTGAGAAGAAAATGATAAACATTTTGTTTTGGATACAGTGTAGCATGACTGAGTAATTGTCATTCAAAGTGTGAGAGCGCTGAAAGCTAAAAATTGGTCTGGGCGAGAAGGTGCATAAGTGCCTGGTATTGAAGTGGTTAATAAATCACCGGGACCAGATGGCTTGCACCCGAGGGTACTTAAGGAACTCAGTCAAGTAATTGCCAGACCATTGTTCTTAATTTTTACTGACAGTCTACTAACTGGAATGGTACCAGGTGATTGGAGAAAAGCCAATGTAGCACCAATATTTAATTGAAGCTGAAGTTTACTCATCAGAATAAGCCATATGCTTTTTCCTCTTTTATGGATGGGGAACAACTACTCATTTGTGATGGCATTATCAAGGTGTGGCTCAATATTTGTTTACCGCTGCCAACTGATAATTTACAAAGGCTAGTAGGCAGGAGCAGTAGTCATGCTCCTCCACCGAATCTTCATTTAAGCGTTTGCTTTCATACAAAGCGGGTTCCCCGTCCCTCTTTAAGAGAAGGACATCATTCAACAGATAGCCAATAGGAGTGGGAGGCAGGACCCCCCTGCCCCATGGGGGTTTTGGGATTAGGTTGGGTGGGTTTCTCATCTTTCTTTCTTTTAATGTCATTTACTCTAGTCTTCTCTTAAAATTACATGATCCGGAAGACTCTGCAGTCAATCACAGGTCTGCTCCTCCATATTGGTCTGACAATAAGATTTTCTTGAGGTGCTCCTGGGGAAGTGGGTGAGTCGATGTTTAACTCTTGAGCACTTCATTGTTCATGAATGTGTCTGAGGGCACTGATACCACATCTCCTCTATGTATAGTTTCCCACAACACTCAGGGACTAAATTCCCCTGTCAAGAGGTGCAAAATTTTAATTTACTACCATTCCCAAAAAAGGATGTCCTTTTTCTTCAGCAAACACATTTCAATACAGTCCTTCATTCATCCATCAGAAATACCCAGTCTTTTTTCTGGCCAATGCTGAGGACAAGACGAAAGGGGTAGCCATCTACCTTTCCAAAAGGATCTCCTTCTTATTGAAGGAGAAAGTCAAGGACCCAGAGGACCACTTCCTTCTGCTAAAGGGGGTAGTAGGGAACAGAATGTATACATTTATTCCTTACAATGCCCCTAACTTTGGCCAAGCCTGTTTCCTTCTTTCCATGGTTCAGACGCTACCTCCTTACATTGAGGGGGCAGTTATAATGGGGGGACTCCAATATAGCACTCGATTTATATCTAGACAAATCCTGCACAACTGTCCCCCTACTTAAACCGGCCTTCTAAGCAGAGTTTGGGGTTGTTAGACTTCTTCACTCCTATCAACTGGTAGCCCTTTTTGGAGGAAACCACATCCCACCTCTAGGAACTATACTCATTTTTCTTCCCCCAACGTGACCTATGCCAGTATAGATCATATTTTTGTGTCAGCTGTCACTATTCCCTACACCACTAACGCTTACATTAGGGACTCAGTTTGGTAAGACCACTCCATGGTGGGTCTTGTGTTGGAGATGCCTTCAAATTAATGACTCAATGAGTCTCTACTTAGTGATCCAGAGTGAAGCTCTGAGATTGATAAGGTGGATTAGGTTCTTCAATTATCCCTGGTCGGGTGGCTTCCCCGCTGATCTCAACCACTAACATTGTTAGCTTGATACAGGACTTTGGGGACATTTCTCGGCTTAGGGTAAATATGTGTGTAAATCTATGACCCTAAATATTAATACTCAATTTTCGCTGGATGATCGCCTAAAAGAACAGTTCACCTTCACATGGAGTGATACTTTCATCCCATACCTGGGGGCCCACCTTGCTTCCAGCATGGACCTTTTAAATTATTTGAACTACCGTCTGTTTCTTTATTACCAGTTAGCTCAACTGGCCCAAATTTCCATAGTATATTCTCGTACAGCTAGCTCAGACTGTGTTCATGTAGAAAGACAAGCGCCCCCTCGCAATATTTTAGATTATTTACTATGGTGTTCTCCTAAACGTAGACCCCCTCTATTGGCCCCCACTTTATCCTACTCAATAGCCCTCTGGGACAGACTTCGCCTGTGGCCAGTGTTAGTTCTCCCCCTCCATCATCTGGCACACCTTTTTAAGAACCCTCAATTTCCAATGGGGATGGAAATCAGATAAAGGCTGGATAAAGAATTGCATAGGATTGGCCACTCCTTCACCCCTAATGGACAGCGCTCCCCCTGAGCTTTTGTAAGTGAAATTTAGAGATGCCATCTATGGAGCGCTTTCATTTTTTACAGACTTCCCAATTCTTGCGCTCTCTTTGGGATGTTGAATCCACACCCCCTAGACTCACGGCTTATGAATAATGGTGTGCTAAAGATGCAGATCAGAAGAGGAGGGGATCTCTATTATTTAGAAATTGCTATTGTAGGGTCAGGACAAATTTTCTTACATGGTGGAGTAGGAGAAGGACTTGTCCCAAGAATGCAACTTGGAAACATGGTGCAATGGTTTTTCCAACTCTTACAAGGGGATCATGAATGTTGTATGGATAGAAGCAAGTTTAAAAGTAATTAGGAAATGGTATCTGGTTCCTGTCAGGTTAGCCAAAATGTACTCATCCTCTTCTCCTTTATGTTTTAGGGGGTGTGATCTTCTAGGTACTATGTATGATATATGGTGGGAATGCCCTAGGTTACGAAACTTCTAGAACCAAATTCTTCCACTGCTGCAGAGGGTGACGGGTGCGGCTATTCCCAAAACCCTTCAGACGGCTCTCCTAACGTGGCTCTAAACCTTGGTCATGAAATGTGAACAAAGCACATACTGTATATCTGCAGTGTTTACCTGTCTTTCTCCAAAGCTCTAAGTGTCGTTTCTCTCTGGTGCTTCATTCTGGTGCTTCAGCATATGACACTTCTGAGAAGTTTTCCTGACATATGAGTTAAAATTTGTCACAGGGAGGGAGATAAGCACCCAGCTTGTCCATTCAGAATACAGCTCTGCATGTTCCTTTATTCCCCTGCCTATGTGGGGGGTCGGGGTATGTCCATTTCCTTCAGTCAGTTCTCAAACAGTGTATAAGAGCTGTAACTGGTGACTGCAGCTTTCCAGCCCCTCCTCTGTACTCCTCATATATGCAGAAGGATTTTATCACAATTGTACTCTTTTGAAGGGCTGTAGACAAGAGAAGACTGCAGATAAACAAGTAAAACTTTTGTAGGAGGACTTGTTTCATCTCTGTGTATCATTTGAGGATATGCACTTCACTGGGTTTATGAGAGGGATTTCAACCACTTTAATATGGTGATCCCAAATTTATCTAGGCACATGCAATGCCTAGCTATATTTATTTTTTGGGCGGCAAATTAACTATTGCCACGGGCTGGAAGTGGCAGATGGTCTGCAGCAAAGTGAAAGATCTCCTGAATCATGCTACAGGAGCATATGATCAACATTTTACAGGACTCGATCCATAAATTTGAACTTACCTGGGTGAATTACATGAATATCTCCCTGCTCTAATGATGGGGGCGGGGGGTATTATTGCTTGCAATTGACTGGACCTGATTTCTTTTATGTCCTAGAGTAGGTGCTGTTCTTTTATTTTTCTCTTCTGTTCTTTCCTGTATTAGAATGAATGTGTTTTTACAGACAGTCCTCAGAGTTTTAAAGGGGAAGAGCTGGTTTGGTGTCTTTTTGATGTCACCTTTCCTCAGTTGTAACATTGGCTTTCAGTTGTCTGCCTTAATTAATGTTTGTCTTTGATCATATCTATTTACTCGACTGATGAGATGGGCCATAGGCCCCTTAACTACATAGGAAAAGAAAGAAGTACCCGGTCCTAGTGTCCGGGTAAGGGGTTACTCTAGCAGCACTAATTGAGTATTAATTATCAAGAATTACCAACTGAATTGCCAAAAAATTTAATGAATCACTTTATTAAATACTTTAAAACAGCATTAAACTTGTTAGGCAGCAAGTTTGATTGAAGTAAAAATAGATTGGTTATATTGGGTTCCGCTGGGACCCTGTTGCTACATATGTCATCAGGTAATAGGTCAGACAGAGCGAACAATTGTTAATAATTACATTAGACAAAAACAAAAAAATAGATGCCAAATTTGCCCTTATGTAGACAGAACATCTACCTTTACAGACGCATATGGGAAAGGGTCATTCAAAATTCATGATTTAATTAATTGTTCTACATCCCGACTAATCTATATGATTACATGTCCGTGTCCCAAAATCTATATTGGAAAAACAAAAAGACAGTTAAAAATCCGCATTGGTGAACATTTGTGAGAAATTAATGACAAAACAAAAATCCCAGAGAAACCCCTAGCAAAGCACTTTGCCCAATTTCACTGGGGAAACTCACGGGGCATGAGGGTAAAAGGTATTTATGCTCTAAATTTTGCCCCCTAGACGTGGCGACTTTGATCACATATTATTACAAAAGGAGAAGTGGTGGGTGTACCGCCTAAAGTCGCTAGTCCCAGTGGGGTTAAACACTGAATTAAATTTCCAGCCCTTTTTACCCACCTAGATGATTGCCCCAGTCTAGACCTGCCTTGTGCTTTTCGTCCCAATCCAGCCGGTGTATTGACGCCACGTATATATATGTATATATGCCGATATGATTGGTACTAATCTCTTGGTATATACACATATTTTTTCTATGTGTTTATGTCCATGTTTCCCCCTTTTATTTGTGTTCTAACCCTTTTTTCCCTTTGTTCCTTTTCCTTTCCCCCCCTTTTTTGCCTTCCCTCACTGTTTAAAACTCGAGATAGTGGGTGAACCAATAGTAATTTTTCCTGGAGGCATACCAACAACAATAGGCTATTAGAATTAAAAAGATCTCAGCCCCTCCCTCAGAGTATCCATTACCGTTCAATAATCCTATCTTCTTCTTTTTATTTCAAAAAATAGTGAATAAAAAGTGTCAGATTGAGCTTTAGGAACATGATCGGTCCATCAAAGATCCATACATAGTAAAACTCAAACATTCCAGGGCGGTGATTGAACGCAGCCGCTAAGATAAAAGGAGCGCCTTCACAAGCCCTGGATTCGTCCAAGATGAAGCTACGCTACAGCCAATAGCGAAACGCGTTGACGTCATCAATGCCGACACTTCACGGATGCTATACTTTGAATATGGGAGTTAACGAGGAAGCAGACGGGGATGTATGCTAACACTAGCTAGCCCGTGGATCCAATCCCTTCAGGCGGAATCTCTGAAGCTGAGTGACTCCGCTTATCGGGCGGCGTCTGCAGCATTCATCTGACCGAGTGGACGAGCCTGCGGTGCACTATTCTAAGTCCCGCTGTCCCTCCAGCCACTTACACTGGATAAGAAGCTGCACACAATATTACATCCCCTGCCAATGAAGATGGAAGTCTTATGATCAATTCAGATCAGGACCTGGAGGACAATCGGTGCATGGACTGGTAAAGTTCCACAAATACCACTTATTCAAGTATACACTTCATATTTACTTAATCACAGTTATTACCAGTGACTTTAATTGGAACTATTCATGTGGACAATTATCCACCAACAGCATCCTGCTTACTAATATCCTTAATTTTTCTGACACCTATTAATAGGGCAGGTTACCATCTTATGTGTCCTTAACAAAAACCTGTAGCCCAGAACAGGTGTATACTAATCAGCACGGATAGCACCACCCCACCCTCCCCCCATCATCCTTCCCCGTATACCTCCCTAGGATCTTTCTCGTTCGCTTACTGGTACCCTTTTGGCTATTATTTGATAATTGATATTGTGGTTAACAAACCAAATAATATCACCAAACATCTATACCATTTTCTTTGTACCAGCCAATACGTAGCAAGATCCTAAAAGCGTCCGGACGTTGTTACACGTTGTATGTTTTTTGTTTTTGTTTTTGTTGTTGTTTTTGTTTTGGTCTAATGTAATTATTAACAATTGTTCGCTCTGTCTGACCTATTACCTGATAACATATGTAGCAACAGGGTCCCAGCGGAACCCATTATAACCAATCTATTTTTACTTCAACCAAACTTGCTGCCTAACAAGTTTAATGCTGTTTTAAAGTATTTAATAAAGTGATTCATTAAATTTTTTGACAATTCAGTTGGTAATTCTTGATAATTAATACTCAATTAGTGCTGCTAGAGTAACCCCTTACCCGGATACTAGCACCGGGTACTTCTTTCTTTTCCTGTGTATTATGGTTACAGCATGCACTTAATTGATTAATTTTCAGGTGTTTCTTGTTCCCTCTTTTTTCCCCTACCCCTTGTATTATTTACCCTTAACTACATATCTCGATAATGGGTAATTTCCTACACCAGGATGTTATATTGTATCATCTTTCTATAACGTACTGTTGTATATACACATTCTGACTGTCTTATGTATATTCTTTATAATGTAAAGAAAAAAACAGAAAATTGAAAGAAAGAAAGAAGGAGAAAGCCCTCTCACTCTTCTAAAATGAGGGGCTAACCCTCAGAGGAAGATGATAAGACAGACGGTGGGCAGTCAGCAAAGTCAAAACATCAGGTGCCCTTAACTTCAGCTGACCCAGACGGTTTAGCTCAAGTAGTACAGGCAGAGAGTGAGATGTAAAAGACTGTTGTGCAAGGCTCGGATGGCAGAATCTAACTAGCCCCTTTGCAACCCAATGTGGGCAAGAGTATCTCTGATCAGTTCAGGTCTCTTCATGCATGCTCTTCAGAAAGTAGATTGGTATCCAGGGACCTCAGCACATGCTACATGATAAGACCAGGCCCTAACAGCAATTCTTCACACAGGCTTCCTCCCAGGGAGAAGCCCCAGGGGGAAACAGTTCTGAAGAGGTGCTTCCAAACATTTATCATCTACCCAGATTCTACCTCTGAACAGCGCTATCAGGGAGTCATATAAATATGAATGGCCCAGTGGTTATTCCTTTCCACATTACTGGAGCCTCATTCCAGCAACAGGTTGAAGCACGCAACCTGCCAGGTTTAGGAAAAATCTTCATAATCTCAAAAAAGCAGGTTGGTTGGAGACTAGCAGTAATACATTCTAAACTTATCGGAGATGCAACTGCATAGGGCAGAGTTGCAACAGTAGCCCAATAGAAATCCTTCTTTTATAAAACTCATAATCCCTAATCCCTCTAATTCATAATATTCCTGACATTTGCATTACTGAAGTACAGTATATGCAGCAGAATGGAGTTTGAATGTTGTCGACAATTACCAGCAAAATAGCATAAAGATATTTTTTCCAGCATTGTAACTGTATTATAATTGTGCATCTCTACAGTTGGTATTTGTATTCAGAATGCAGGCAATGGTAGTTTTTTTCCAGAGGCAACTATGCAGGGATCCAACATTTGAGTAAGTCATATTTTTGTAAAAAAATTATTTCTGATGCTAACACATAGCAACTGGCAATATGATATTTTTTCCTGATGAATTGCATGTATTGCAGTCCCGCAAAAATAAAGTAAAGAAACTGAACCAGAGGGATCAGAGGGTATAGGGTTTTATGAAAGACTGTTTCATGTAAAGCCAACAAATAAGCTCTCCCAAGATACACCTGCAAGGCAAAAACAATTGGTGTATTTATTTTTACAATGTAAGATTTTTCTGCATAAGATGTTGCATTTTGGATATGTCATGAAGCCACCCATGGGATGTATTATATCTAGATTTGTGGTCCTTTTTAAATTATTGAGCATAATCTATTGAGAATTACAGTTTAATGGAAAGAAATTATTAAAGGAAATCTGAACTGAAGAAATGTGAACTGTCACTGCTACTCATCTGCATGCTTGAGCCAGGTTACCCTACAATTCAATAAAGCAGTTACAACACTTTTCTGGTCCTATGGCCCCTTTAAAATGGCCTGCACATAATTCAGAAAAAACTTGCAACAGTTTTGTTAGGAGATCTGACGTGTGCATCAGGGTTCAGGTAGATCTTATTTCTGTCAATTTAAGAATTTGTCACTAAGGCTGCAACACTTTCAAAAATAATTATATATATGCAACCGGTGGCAATTAAGACCAGCTCTGAGTTGGTATACAGATAGATGCCAGTGCTTAGAATGGGTAATTCTATGCTGAGAAACTATAATAAATGTGATAGCTTCCACCACAGGTCTTCCTTGTTGCTATGGTGCCAGTGGCTTCCAGCGCCATAGCAAGCAGTGAAGCAACCCCAGGCCCATTCAGCTGCCAGCCAAAAGATTTCCTGGACAAGAGGTAAATGTAAACATAAGAGTGGTGATGCCAGCAGCTGAATGAGGCAGGAATGGTTATTAACATTGGTTGTTATGACTCTGTTGGCTGCATAGTCCACAGTGTCCTAGTAACTTATGATAAAGAGGCACACTGACAGTGGGTGGAGCCTGATGGGGAACTCTAAGAGACTAGTTCCCCATCAGGTCCACCTGCCTTGTGATTAAAAGAGGAAGTTTTTTGCTATCAATAACAAGAGAGGTGGACCTGATGGAAAACTAGTCTCAGAGTTTTCCATTGGGCTCTGCCACCCCGCAACAACCATACAGTATCTCACAAAAGTGAGTACTCCCCTCACATTTTTGCAAATATTTTATTCTATCTTTTAATGTGACAACACTGAAGAAATTACACTTTGCTACAATGTAAAGTAGTGTACAGCTTGTATAACAGTATAAATTTGCTGTCCCCTCAAAATAACTCAACAACTGGCAACAAAAGTGAGTACACCCCTAAGTAAAAATGTCCAAATTGGGCCCAATTAGCCATTTCCCTCCTCAATGTTATGTGACTTGTTAGTGTTACAAGGTCTCAGTTGTGAATGGGGAGCAGGTGTGTTAAATTTGGTGTTATCCCTCTCACTCTCTCATACTGGTCACTGGAAGTTCAACATGACACCTCATGGAAAAAGAACTCTCTGAGGATCTGAAAAAAAGAATTGTTGCTCTACATAAAGATGGCCTAGACTATAAGAAGATTGCCAAGACCCTGAAACTGAGCTGCAGCACTGTGGCCAAGACCATACAGCAGTTTAACAGAACAGGTTCCAATCAGAACAGGCTTCACCATGGTCAACCAAAGAAGCTGAGTGCATGTGCTCAGCATCATATCCAGAGGTTGTCTTTGGGAAATAGACATATGAGTGCTGCCAGCATTGCTGCAGAGGTTGAAGGGGTGGGGCGTGGGGGGGGGGTCAGCCTGTCAGTGCTCAGACCATACCCCGCACACTGCATCAAATTAGTCTGCATGGCTGCCATCCCAGAAGGAAGCCTCTCCTAAAGATGATGCACAAGAAAGCCAGCAAACAGTTTACTGAAGACAGGCAGACTAAGGACATGGATTACAGGAACCATGTCCTGTGGTCTGATGAGACCAAGATAAACGTATTTGGTTCAGATGGTGTCAAGCGGGTGTGGCGGCAACCAGGTGAGGAGTACAAAATCAAGTATGTCTTGTCTACAGTCAAGCATGGTGTGGGGGGGTGTCATGGTCTAGGGCTGCATGAGTGCCGCTGGCACTGCGGAGCTACAATTCATTGAGGGAACCATGAATGCCAACATGTACTGTGACATACTGAAGCAGAGCATGATCCCCTCACTTTGGAGACTGGGACGCAGGGCAGTATTCCAACATGGTAACGACACCAAACACACCTCCAAGATGACTACTGCCTTGCTAAAGAAGCTGAGGGTAAAGGTGATGGACGGGGCAAGCATGTCTCCAGACCTAAACCCTATTAAGCATCTGTGGGACATCCTCAAACGGACAGTGGAGGAGCGCAAGGTCTCTAACATCCACCATCTCCGTGATGTCATCATAGAGGCGTGGAAGAGGGCTCCAGTGGCAACCTGTGAAGCTCTGGTGAACTCCATGTCCAAGAGGGTTAAGGCAGTGCTGATAAATAATGGTGGCCACACAAATATTGACTCTTTGGGCCCAATTTTGACATTTTCACTTAGCGGTGTACTCAATTGTGTTGCCAGCAGTTTAGACATTAATGGCTGTGTGTCGAGTTATTTTGAGGGGACAGCAAATTTACACTGTTACACAAGCTGTACACTCACTACTGTACATTATAGCAAAGTGCCATTTCTTCAGTGTTGTCACATGAAAAGATAGAATACAATTTTTACAAAAATGTGAGGGGTGTACTCACTTTTGTGAGATACTGTATGTGTGATGGATACAGTAGCTGGGGAGGGAGGTTTGTAATGCTGAGCCTGTGAGCTGCACTGAGAATAGAGTATCTGGTATGGACACTTCATCCCCCGTGCCTGCTGCCTCCCGTGACAAATTCATTTTATGACAAACTTTTATAGTTTTACTCACAGATTTTAAATAATTTGCTATACAGTCAGGTCCATAAATATTGGGACATCGACACAATTCTAATCTTTTTGGCTCTATACACCCCCACAATGGATTTGAAATGAAACAAACAAGATGTGCTTTAACTGCAGACTTTCAGCTTTAATTTGAGGGTATTTACATCCAAATCAGATGAAAGGTGTAGAAATTAAAACAGTTTGTATATGTGCCTCACACTTTTTAAGGGACCAAAAGTAATGGGACAAATGGCTGCTCATCTGTTCCATGGCCAGGTGTGTGTTATTCCCTCATTATCCCATTTAAAAGGAGCAGATAAAAGGTCCAGAGTTAATTTCAAGTGTGCTATTTGCATTTGGAATCTGTTGCTGTCAACTCTCAATATGAGATCCAAAGAGCTGTCACTATCAGTGAAGCAAGCCATCATTAGTTTGGAACATACTTAAAAAGAAAGAAGGCATCAGTGAGCTCAGCAACACCAAAAGACCTGGAAGACCACGGAAAACAACTGTGGTGGATGACCGAAGAATTCTTTCCCTGGTGAAGAAAACACCCTTCACAACAGTTGGCCAGATCAAGAACACTCTCTAGGAGGTTGGTGTATGTGTGTCAAAGTCAACAATCAAGAGAAGACTTCACCAGAGTGAATACAGAGGGTTCACCACAAGATGTAAACCATTGGTAAGCCTCAAAAACAGGAAGGCCAGATTAGAGTTTGCCAAACAACATCTAAAAAAGCCTTCACAGTTCTGGAACAATGTCCTATGGACAGATGAGACCAAGATCAACTTGTATCAGATTGATGGGAAGAGAAGAGTATGGAGAAGGAAAGGAACTGCTCATTAACCATGGCATACCACCTCATCAGTGAAGCATGGTGGTGGTAGTGTCATCGCGTGGGCATGTATGGCTGCCAATGGAACTGGTTCCCTTGTATTTATTGATGATATGACTGCTGACAAGAGCAGCAGGATGAATTCTGAAGTTTTTCGGGCAATATTATCTGCTCATATTCAGCAAAATGCTTCAGAAATCATTGGACGGTGCTTCACAGTGCAGATGGACAATGACCCGAAGCATACTGCGAAAGCAACTAAAGAGTTTTTTAAGGGAAAGATGTGGAATGTTATGCAATGGCCAAGTCAATCTCCTGACCTGAATCCGATTAAGCATGCATTTCACTTGCTGAAGACAAAACTGAAGGGAAAATTCCCCAAGAACAAGCAGTAACTGAACACAGTTGCAGTAGAGGCCTGGCAGAGCATCACCAGGGATGAAACCCAGCGTCTGGTGATGTCTATGCGTTCCAGACTTCAGGCTGTAATTGACTGCAAAGGATTTGCAACCAAGTATTAAAAAGTAAAAGTTTGATGGATGATTGGTAATCTGTCCCATTACTTTTGGTCCCTTAAAAAGTGGGAGGCACATATACAAACTGTCGTAATTCCTACACCGTTCACCTGATTTGGATGTAAATACCCTCAAATTAAAGCTGAAAGTCTGCAGTTAAAGCACATATTGTTTGTTTCATTTCAAATCCATTGTGGTAGTGTATTGAGTCAAAAAGATTAGAATTGTGTCGATGTCCCAAAATTTATGGACCTGACTGTATGTGGACATTTTTGGAAAACTAGAATAAGGTAAAAGTCGGAACAGCTGGAAAATTGTTAACATTTAAAGAACCACCAGATACATATTTCTTCCTCCAACCAAATTCTCCCATATGTTTTTATTTCTGTGTGGCTGTATCTCAGACTAATAGACACCAAGCTAATTTCATGATAAGTTAAAAGTCAGTAACTTAAATCAATGAACAGCTTATGAGACCATAGCTAGAAATTTGCATTTCAGCTCTCAGTTCTGCCTACATCTACTACCATGAAAAGGGGATCTCACTCTCCCTATTAGATTTTTAGAATTGGCATCATGCAGAATTCTGCAAAAGGAAGGAAACTCTCTGTCAGTGTCCAACCGTTAGATTTTAGATTGAAGTTGACTGACTATATTATTTAGACTATGTTGATGATAAACTCTTTCTTAATACCCTGTACTTTAAACACTGCTAATACAATTTATAAATAATAATAACATATTAAGCATTTAAATGCAATCAGTTTGCAGTTAAATACCTGTGAAAAAATATGCTAATTCTTTAGTGATATACCATATTAAGGATTTCACAACAATATAGTTTTCATCTCTTTTTTTTTTTGGATGAAAACTGATGACAGTTTGAGCCTGTGCAAGTCAATAGCTGGCTGATGAAAAGCACATCAAAAAATAATAAAAAGCAGACAGAAATCTCCTGCGAGCACACCATAAAAGAACATCAGGATTTTTAAAGTGAGAAACCTTTAATGTAAGTCAAAAATCAGGTAATTGTGATAGAGGCCAGAGATATAAAGATGGTAAGATCTTAAAAAAGTGGATTTGGAAATGTAGGCAGAATTGCTACATTTAGTTTCTACACACATAGGGACTTGTTACAATGATTTACCCTTGACATTTATAAAGTCATAAAGTCTATGTAAATGTTTTTGTTTTATGTTTTTAAGAGTAGTGTGTACACTCATTTTCAGGCATTTGCCTGTGTTTTCCTGCAAACAAAAGCAGTAAACAGTATTAAAAATCATCAGAAAATGTAGCATGGATTTTAAAGGTAAGCTATAATGGTAAAGGGTCAAATGTATTAATTTTTTCTTTAACCACTTGCTCTCCGGAAGGTTTTACCCCCTTCCTGACCAGGCCATTTTTTGAGATATGGCACTGTGTTACTTTTAAATGACAATTGCGCTGTCGTGTGATGCTGTACTCAAATAACATTTTTGTCCTTTTTTTCCCACATACTGAGCTTTCTTTTGGTGGTATTTTATCACCTTTGAGGTTTTTAGTTTTTGTGCTATAAACAAAAAAGTCCGACAATTTTGAATAAAAAAACCAATATTTTTTACTTTCTGCTATAAAACATACACAATAAAAAAAATTAAGAATCAATTTCTTTATCAGTCTAGGCCAATATGTATTCTTCTACATATTTTTGGTAAAAAAAATCCTAATAAGCATATATTGATTGGTTTGCGCAAAAGTTATAGCGTCAACAAACTAAGGAATATTTTCATGTATTTTTATTTTTTTACTAGTAATGGTGGCGATCAGCGACTTCTGACCCTTCTGACACTTTTTGGGGACCAGTGACACTAATGCAGTGTACAGTACTAAAAAAATGCACTGTCACTGTACTAATGACACTGGCAGAGAAGGGGTTAATATCAGGGGCAATCAAAGGCAATCAAAGGGTTAAATGTGTGGCTAGGTTGTGCTTATACAATGTGGGGGGGGGGTACTTTGACTAGGTGAGGGCAAAGATCCGTGTTCCTGCTTTGCAGAAACCCAGGATTTGCAGAAACCCAGGATCAAAGCCTTCCCTCCTCACAGAACAGCAATCTGTCTTGTTTACATAGGCAGACTGCTGTTCTGTTTGTGTCCCGAACAATCAAGGGGTCCCAGGGAAAATCGAGTCAGACCTGGAAGTGCCAGATCAAGCACTACCACCCTGCCACAGTAAATGTATGTGGGGTAGTGGTCAAAGTTGACTTTCAGGAATGGATATTGTTACATAGCTAGACAAAAGATATCTCCCATGGGGCTTTGTTGCAGCAATAGATATCACACAATTCCAAATTGGTATATAAAAAAATAGAAAAACTTTTATTGAACAACAGGTTTAAAATTGGCTGGTCTAGACACTTCACGTCCTGATCTTATACCATTCCTACAATATACATATACTGCAGGGATACGTTAAATTATTAAAATAAATTGCATATATACCAAGTCAACCCTACACATTTCAAGTAATATAAAGTCTTCATCAGGGGATAAGGAAGTGTTAGCAATACTACATAGGTCAAAAAAAGCAAAAGAAAATGCATAATGAAATTTATATTAAATTTACCAGATTGTACATGATTTTATTATTTTCATATGACATTCAAAGCAAAGATATGAACATGACTGGATGTCCAGACCGATAGGTAATGGTGCAGACCACATGGGTCTCAGCCCAACTCAGACATCAAGCCCCACAGAAGATTAATGACTATCAAGGTGAAGACAACAGAGGCGGCTTGCTCGCATTCACTGAATTAAATCAAAGCATAGGGATACTCTTTTGCTGATCCATAACATTTTTTGAAAGCTATTGTAATTTATAGTTTCCTATAGGCATTTGTTATTAATTATAAGAATCAGGATGAATGTAGTATTATATAAATTTGAAACAAACATCCAATAAAGTGTATCAAGTATAACAATGCACAAATGAAACATACCTAATGGAGGAGTAAGAGGCCACAAAATATATGTGTAAAGCTGGGTGGTAGACAACCGCAGCAAAAGGAGAGCAATCCCCTATAAAACCCTATGGTCAAACAAGAAAAAGAAAAGCTATAGAGGGACTTTCAAAGTTTAAGTTTGTTGAGAGAAAAGCAACTTTTACATACTCACATCCAGCATGGGTTGACAGGATGGACTCCACTGGCAGAATGTGGGAAGGGAGGGAGCTATATATATATATGCAAGTCTGCTTGATTATCCCCAGCTGAAGCCATTAACATTAATCTCCCCTGGTGCCCAATCACCCCCCCCCCCCACGGATGGCTGCTGCTGCTGCTGACATCATGCACTCCAAGCAGCGCAGCCAGAATAGATGATAACCGCACACGGTTATCATAAATAATGACTGGACTTAAAATCCACACTGTCATGAATTCAGCTGATTCTGCCTAATACAGCAAAGAACTACTGCCATATATCAACTATGGCTTTTATAGGTTTATTGTTAAGGAAAATTTAGGAAAGATTGCTCCTTGCTGAGCTGCTACACTTATCTGTCTTTTTTTATCTGAATACAGATTTTAAAAGTAAAAAATATTGTTATTAATCTGTTTTAGGAGAAACTTGTGTAAATTACAATTTGCTTTCTATTATTGGTGTTATACTAGAATCACTTTGCATGTAGCTGGTTCAGTTGGTATTAGACATGTGCACTGCCGAAAAATTTGTTAGTTTTTGTTTCTAGACATGTGCAATTCGTTTTGTTCCGAATTTTGACAAATTCGTTAATTCGGAAATATCCGAATTAAAGAAAACCCGTTAAAAATAGTTTTTCTAAATACTCACAAATTCAAACATTCGAATATTTGTAAATTCGTAAATTCGTACATTCGTAAATTTGTACATTCGTAAATTCGTACATTCATTAATTCGTAAATTAGTAAATGACTAAATCTGTAAATTTGTAAGTTCGGAAATTCGGAAATCTGAAAGAATAATTAACTAATAACTTAACTATTACTAACTATAAAATTATAGGTATTGTAATTTCCTTTCAAATTTGTCTGTTAAGTGAACATAACAAATACAAATTTATCTGAAGTTACGAATTATCCGAAATAATGAATGCTGTATCCAAACGAATGGAACGTAATGAATTAATAATAATAACAATATTAATAATACAATTTTTTATTACTATTATTTATTATTAATTTGTTCCGTTCCATTTGTTTAGATGCGGCATTCGTTATTTCGGATAATTCGTAACTTTGGATAAATTCGTATTTGTTACGTTCACTAACAGCCAAATTTGAAAGGAAATTACAATACCTATAATTTAATAGTTAGTTACTATTTCAGATTTTCAAATTTTTGGGTTTTCGGTTTTTCAAATTTCGAATTTCCAAATTTCTGAATTTTCTAATTTACGAATGTACAAATGTAAGAATTTACAAATGTGCGAATGTACAAATGTACGAATTTATGAATGTACCAAATTACAAATGTACGAATTTACAAATGTACGAATTGATGAATGTGCGATTGTACAAATTTACTAATTGCGATCATAACGAATGACCCAAAAAACGAAAAAAAAAAGATGAATGAAACGAAAACGAAAACATTTTTGGCGGTGCACATGTCTATAATCATTTCATTCATTTTTTTTTTCATTTATTGGGTCATTTGTTACAATCAAAATTTGCTATTTCAAATAAATTTGGAAATTCGGAAAAATTCAAATTAGTTATGTTTAGATGTGGTATTTGTTATTTCAATAATTCAGAAAAGTCTGAAATTCGAAAATCAGAATTTTGAAAATGTGAAAATTCAAAAAACTTGAAAATTTTAAATTCCGAAAAAAATAACTAACTAACTAATAATAACTAACTATTAAATTATAGGTATTGGAATTTCCTTAAAAATTTGGCTGTTAGTGAACGTAACGTAACGAATATGACTTTATCAGAAGTTACGAATTATCCGAAACAACGAATGCCGGAACTAAACTAATGAAACATAACGAATTAATAATAATAATATTAAAAAGGTTTTATTATTATTATTTATAATTATTTATTTGTTGTGTTTCATTCATTTAGATGCGGCATTCTTTATTTTGGATAATTTGTAACTTCGGATAAATTTGTTGCGTTCACTAACAGCCAAATTTAAAAGGAAATTCCAATGCCCATAATTTAATAGTTAGTAATAGTTATTATTAGTTAGTTAGTTATTATGTCGGATTTTCAAAATTTCATATTTTCGTTCTTATTTTTGGATTTTCGTTCTTTTGAGTTTTTAGATTTTCAGTCTTATTTTTGGATTTTCTAATATTCTGATTTTCTAATGTTCGAATTTTTGGATTTTTTAATCTTCGTATTTTCGTTTTTGGAAAAATTTGTTAAACGGGTTTCCATTAATTTGAATGTCTCCAAATTAATGGATTTGTTGAATTTATTAGAAAAACTAATTCGGAATTAAATGAATTGCACATGTCTAGTTGTTATTGGTAGCAGAAAACCATGCACAAGACAGGGACATTCAGAAGTAGTCCAACAGGTTTATCCTGATTTTTTATTCAGCAAGACAGCAAACACAGATTCAGTGCAGGTGAGCTTTGTCCATAGATAAACCCAAAGCACTAATTTGGTTTGGATTAAGACTCGTTGGTCATTTTCAACAGCTAACAAAACTCTTTGGTTACATTTGACGTGAAAGGGGATGCTTTCTCATCATTTCTTTAGAAATACCAGTAGGTTAAAACATGTGAAGCAGCTCTTTTGTTATAATCTAAGAGGATGTGTTCCAGATACCAAGGGCAAGAACTACCAATATGTGCTGTCTCCCTCTTGTGGACTTCAAAAATGTGGTTGTGTAGGTACGAGCAAACTTTGAAACAGTGGTTGGGGTGCATTCATTTGACACTTAGGTCAAGATATACATAGATGGGGAGAGGATGACGTGAGACATCAGAGGGAAAGGGAGGGACTGGAGGTGTGTCAGTGAGTCGGCACTCTAGCGGTCTCTCTCTCCGACGGCGCGACAGGCGTACGAGACAGGCAGTGGGGAGAGGCGAGGAGAGCTGAGGAGAGCCGTGCACTGTGCTTGTATGCTGCTGACATGGAGCTTGTCGCCTGAAGCATAACGAGAACGGAGAAACTGACGAGGTGACGACCCCTTCCTCCCTACGGGGGCCCCCCGCGTCCTCCCCCCCCCCCTTCACTGAGACTAGGTTGCGGGACGGATGGAAACTGTCAGAAGACGCCAGATATACTGAGTCTACTAAACCTGCAGTGCTTCACAGTCGGATCTCCCACACAGCTGATACTGGATTGCGATCCCTGGAGCATGGTGTAAAGACGCCCAGGTGGCGGTAAGATATATATTTCCCTGCTCACTCCCAAAGGTAAGAGAAGGATTAGAAATCTATCTCCAAAAGGAGAGAAATACTCAAGATATGCCGGATGTATAATGAGATGCTAAAGGGATATTGTGTGTGGTTATATACATCATAGAAGATTATTTTGAATAACACATCAGTCTCTCTATCATTTCCACTGCTATCGTTACTTATCCCATTGCTGAGAAGGGTATGCGGGATTGAGGATATATGACTTTGTATAACATCATCAAAATTATTGGTGCTTCACAGTAGAGATAGTTGAAGTATCTTGCAATACCCGCATTGACACTGTTCTTGGGTAAACAGAGACAAGGTGAACAGCGTGTAATTACGGTTTTAG
This sequence comes from Lithobates clamitans, assembly GCA_037952925.1. NCBI lineage: Eukaryota > Metazoa > Chordata > Amphibia > Anura > Ranidae > Lithobates > Lithobates clamitans. The sequence goes on along the minus strand of JBBGZY010000305.1, from coordinate 4,047,428 downwards.
GGGAACACATTGCTGGATACCTCTGTTATCTTTGCCTCACCCTGCTCTGTATCTCGGTATGCCAATAAAAACTGGGGGAGGTGACGCTGGAGTACGCAGGTGTGGTTAAACGCGCTTTGGTAAAGCAATCACTGATACACTGTCACCCGGTGGGTTTATTGGAAATTTCGGGGATAGAGGCATAATGCACTAAGGTACACAGAGGAATACACCTGCATATATTATCCATTGGAACTTTTGCAACACCCCTGGACCCGAAATCCCAGTGGTGCCAGCAGTAACGCTACTACACTTGTGGAACTTGGAGGGCTGAGTGACAAGACATACCACCGTGAGGGATTGCTAGCATCTATAATAGTATCACTTTGAAAGCGTCACCTAACTACTATCTGTATGATATAATTGGTACATGAAGGATTGCTGGCATCTACAATTGTATCACTTTGATAGCGTCACCTAACTACTATCTGCATGATATAATTGGGATAACTAGGCGAAGAAACGTAGAGTATAAGATACAGGAAAAATTTACATCAAACTATGCTATAATTAATATTGACAGGATCTCAGTACCCCGATATCAGAGTACTCACAAAAGAACATAAAACTGGCTAAGGGCTAGAATAAAGAAGTATTCCCTGCATTATTAAAACAAAGTGTCCAAAACCCAATACGCCGAGCTTACTGGGGTAAAACAATGAGCAGAAATTCAAACAAAACTGGGAAAGGGGGACCACCGAAGACACCAAAGGACAACCCCACTGGAAGCGCCACAGGTAGTACAATTAAGCAATATTTAACCGGGGGGGGAGTCCGGGGGGTGCCCACCAAGAAGCCCAAATGTCAACTACGGGGATAAAAAGAAAAAGGGACAAAACGGGAAGGGAGAACAGACCCCCGTCCAATCAAGAGAGTCGTCATTAATCGAAAGCGCACCTGAATCATCCAGAATCGCGGAATATAGACAAGATCTTGAACTCCCCTTGAAAAATGAAATCGCAGAGATGCTCAAAGAACTTGAATCCTCAATCAAAACAGAGAAAAAAAAAGAGATAAGTATGCTAAGGACAGACCTAGGAAATCTATTGGCCAGAGTCAAGAGAACAGAAGATATAGTGGACCACCAAGAGAGAGAAATCGCTGAGTTAAAAGAACAAATTAAAATAACCCAACAAAATCAGATAAAAATATGCTATAGGTTAGAGGACCAGGAGAATAGAAGTCGCAGACAAAATCTGAGAATCCATGGAGTCCCGGAAAAAAGGGGTGAAGACCTGAGGAAAACTGTAGCGATTATTTTCTCCCCCCTCTTGGAATTAGAAGGAGATGATTTCATAAAAATCGAGAGAGTACACCGGATTGGAAGGTTGGATACCAGTCGAACAGAAAGAAGTCGTGATGTAATTGTGAGGTTTAGGTTCTACGAGGACAAAGAAAAAATATGGGTAAAACTGAGAGGTCAAACACCGCTCCAATTTGAGGAGGCAAGGATTCAAGTATTTGCAGACCTAGCCAAAGATACGCTTGCGAGAAAACGCCATTTGAAGCCCCTTTTGGAACAAATGATAAATCAAAACATAAAATATACATGGGGATTTCCCGCCTGCCTATTGGGAAGTAAAGATGGCAGAACAGCCAGGCTAAGATTTCCGGGGGAGCTAGAGGAATTCTGCGGTAAATTGGGCCTGCAGGTGCCCGCAGCGATGGACTGGTCCAATGAGCGGTGGATCGAATTGGGTGTTGGGGCGGTGTGGGGGGGGGCAGGGGGGGCCTGGGAGGGGGGTGGTTGGAGAAGGGAAAATTAGTAGATAGTAAATAGATTAGATCGAGAGACGCTAGAAGATCAATACACCTGGTCACCAGAATAAAGTCGATCGATGAACTGACATGCCAATAGTCCCACCTTTGGAGGTGGAGACCAATGGAGGGCCACAAGTTACGTGACCCACACTGGCCTAAGGGGCTAGTTAAGACCAGGGGGGGGTTGCTGAGGAAGGGGAGGAACTCGGGGAGGGGGGGAAAGGGGGGGATAGGAAGGGGGATCACATCTCAAATTTAATAATGAAAATGTGGGGCATCTCTCCAAGGTCTAAGGTAAAGGGCGGTAGGACGAAAGTTGAAAAATGAGCCCTGACACAATAAAATGCATAACATATAATGTCAAAGGTCTAAACATGGACAATAAAAGATGAAGCATCTTCAACGAGCTTAAACTGCTTGGACCAGAGGTGGTATTCCTCCAAGAAACACATATTTCACATCAATCAAGAGTAAGACTATTTTCTGGAGAGTACCCGGTCTGGTATCAAGCAGACACTATCTCAAGTAGAACACGGGGGGTCGCTATTGGACTTTCAAAAAGAACTAGGTTTGTGTTGGAGGAGCGCTTAGCGGATGTAGAAGGCAGATATTTATTCCTGTGAGGTAGACTGAATGAAAGAGAGTACACATTGGCTAATATCTATGCACCAAACAAAAACCCGATGAAGTATGTGGCAAAAATTTTGGAAAAATTAATGGAGTTCAGGAAAGGTCACATAATACTAATGGGGGACTTTAACTTTTGCATGGACCTAGATTTAGATAGTACGGCCCCGGCACAGGGGAAGAAGAGCATACAAGTAAGAAAGATCAAGCAAAAACTTGTTAGCCTTCAGATGGTAGACATATGGAGAGTGCAACATCCTCGAAAAAGGGACTATACGTTTTACTCCCCTGTGCACGGGTCATACTCCCGCATTGATTATGGACTGATTGACCATAGGGACATCGACAAGGTGGTGGATTCTTGGATAGGTAACATAACTTATTCAGATCATGCACCACTGTCCATGAAAATAATAATAGGAGAAGAGGAGAGACATCTAGGGCAATGGCGCCTAAACGAAGAACTGATAAGAGGGAAGGAAGGGTCCAATAGAATTAGTAAAGAACTAGAGGAGTACTTTGCGGCAAATGATTCTGGAGAGGTATCTGGGTCTACCTTGTGGGAGGCCCATAAAGCCTACATAAGAGGAGTTTTTATTGAGATAGGAGCAAGGAAGAAAAGAGAAAGACGCGTGGAAATACAAAAATTAACAGAGGAGCTAGATAGTCTAGAACAGAAACATAAGAGACAATCGGGACACCTCACTCAAGAGACATACAAACAAATAGTAATTAAAAGGGCTGAGCTGAAAACATCAATGGAACAAGAAGTCAGAGCAACACATGGTAGGATAATAGGGGATTGATACCGCTGGGCCAATAAATTAAGTAAACACTTAGCAAAAGTAGCACAAAAGGGCAAAGCTAGGAATTTTATAGAAAAAAATCAGACTAAAGACGGTAATTTGGAGTATTCTTCTAGAAAAGTAGCAGAGGTCTTTAAGAACTACTATCAGGAGCTATATTCAGTTCCCAAACAAGACACTCAGGTAAACAATAAGAGTGAGAGAAACAACAAGTACTTAAAGAAGGCAGCATTGCCTAAAGTCACAGATACGGAAAGAGAAGCTATGGAAACTCCAATTTCTGAAGAAGAAGTCAGGAAAGCAATAGAAGGAATGGCTTCTGGGAAAAGTCCTGGCCCGGACGGATTCACCCTAACTTACTATAAAACGTTTAAGGAATTGTTGATCCCGAGGTTGTGCCGGTATTTTAATGGATTGGGAGAGGAGTATGAGATGAGCAGAAAGGCATTAAAGGCTTCTATTACGATAATACCGAAAGATGGAAAAGAGAAAACATTATGCTCAAGCTATCGCCCCATCTCCCTCCTTAATACCGACACAAAACTCTACGCAAAGATACTTGCTGAGAGGTTAAAGGGATCAATGAACGCCCTGGTCAACCCTGACCAGGTGGGGTTTGTCCCGAAAAGAGAGGGAAAGGACAACGGGGTGAGGACATTGCTCCTGTTGCATAAAACGAGGGGGAATGAGCCCCCAAGTCTACTACTGTCGGTCGATGCCGAAAAGGCTTCGACAGGGTAGACTGGGGGTTCATGTTCCAGACCTTGGGGATCATGGGTCTTGGACCCAGAATGATTCAGAGGATTAAAACCCTGTACCATCACCCTATGGCAACGGTGGGTGTGAACGGAGCAATGTCTCTGCCATTTGAAATGGAAAAGGGCACGAGACAGGGATGTCCTCTATCCCCGTTGCTCTTTGTCCTTACCATGGAACCGCTTCTGGCAACAATACGCGCAGATCCAGACATTAGAGGCATTAAGATCGGTGAAGATGAACATAAAATCGCAGCTTATGCCGACGATGTGTTATTCTACATATCAGACCCAGAGACCACTATGCCCAAATTAGTGCAAGCCCTCAGGGAATACGGGGAGGTTTCCAACTTTCAAATTAACATGGTAAAATCAGAAATATTAAATATAAACTTAAATAAAATAGAAAGAGAGAAATTGAAAAGAGAGTGTAGTTTTAGATGGACTAAAGAACTAAAGTACTTAGGAATCAAGCTTGCTAACTCAATTGAGATGATGTTCACAATAAACTACCTACCCCTGTTAGATACAGTCAGATCTGACTGTAAAAATTATGCCGGTAAGGCCCTTTCATGGATAGGCCGTATAAACGTTATTAAAATGGTCCTACTCCCTAAGGTCACATACGTGTTCCAGATGATCCCGCTTCCCCTGCCTCTATACTATCTAAGAAAGTTAAATAAAATAATAATGAGCTTCATATGGAAAAACAAAAAACCAAGAGTCTCCTTTAGGATCCTAAAACAAAAGAAAATAAATGGTGGTCTAGCAGTACCAGACATCCAGATTTATTATAAGGCCATAGTTCTGTCTAGAATGGTTGAATGGGCAAAGAGAGAGAATGAAAAACGCTGGGTAAGAATAGAGGGAAACCTCAGTAAAGTTTCACTTGGTAGAATGATATGGAACCCTCCACACACTAGAAATTTAGATAAAAGCACACATGTAATAACACGTAATGTTTTTAAAATTTGGGATGGGATATACAAGAAAGTTAACGGAGAATATAATTCACCTTTATTATCACTAACGGATAGTAATTTTTTCTCACCAGGATTAAAGGATATGGGTGGAAAAGAAGCACTATGGGGTAAGACACAATTAAGACACATTAGAGGGCAAAATTATGACACTACAAGAACTTAGATTTGGGAGAGAGGCACGGGGGATAGATGAGTGGCGGTACCTCCAGCTGTGTCACTTCGTGAGTAAATTACCAAATCCGATCAGAGCAGGAGACAAACTTACGGACTTTGAGAAGCTATGTGACACAGAAGATCCAAGAAATTTAGTTTCCAAGATCTATAAAATGCTTATGAAGATGGATCAGCTGGAGATCCCCCCATATATAAGTAAATGGGAGAGTGAACTAGGCACTAAAAAAAGATATAAACACAATTAGAAGAGTTTTGAGAATGATTGGTACAGTACCTGACCGCGAGATTGTGTTTCCAGCGCGATACCATCGCGCTGGTTCTCGGCGACAGGGTACTGTGAATGTCGCGCTGGCTCACTCATCGGGAGAGGAAAACTTTGTTTTCCTTCCGCGATGAGTGACAGGCAGCGCTGACAGCTGTCTAGTAGGGATGAGCTTCGAGTTCGAGTCGAACTCATGTTCTACTCGAACATTGGCTGTTCGCAAGTTCGCCGAACAGCGAACAATTTGGGGTGTTCGCGGCAAATTCGAATGCCGCGGAACACCCTTTAAAAGTCTATGGGAGAAATCAAAAGTGCTAATTTTAAAAGCTTATATGCAAGTTATTGTCATAAAAAGTGTTTGGGGACCCGGGTCCTGCCCCAGGGGACATGGATCAATGCAAAAAAAAGTTTTAAAAACGGACGTTTTTTCAGGAGCAGTGATTTTATTAATGCTTAAAGTCAAACAATAAAAGGGTAATATCCCTTTAAATTTCGTACCTGGGGGGTGTCTATAGTATGCCTGTAAAGGGGCGCATGTTTCCTGTGTTTAGAACAGTCTGACAGCAAAATGACATTTGGAAGGAAAAAACTCATTTAAAACTACCCGCGGCTATTGCATTGCCGGCAATACACATAGAAGTTCATTGATAAAAACGGCATGGGAATTCCCCACAGGGCAACCCCGAACCAAAATAAAAAAAAAAAATGATGTGGGGGTCCCCCTAAATTCCATACAAGGCCCTTCAGGTCTGGTATGGATATTAAGGGGAACCCCAGCCAAAATTTAAAAAAAAAATTGACGTGGGGTTCCCCCTAAATTCCATACCAGACCCTTCAGGTCTGGTATGGATTTTAAGGGGAACCCCGCGCAAAAAAAAAAAAAAAAAACGGCGTGGGGTCCCCCTAAAAATCCATACCAGACCCTTATCCGAGCACGCAACCTGGCAGGCCGCAGGAAAAGAGGGGGGGACGAGAGTGCGGCCCCCCCCCCCCCTCCTGAACCGTACCAGGCCACATGCCCTCAACATTGGGAGGGTGCTTTGGGGTAGCCCCCCAAAACACCTTGTCCCCATGTTGATGAAGACAAGGGCCTCATCCCCACAACCGTGGCCGGTGGTTGTGGGGGTCTGCGGGCGGGGGGCTTATCGGAATCTGGAAGCCCCCTTTAACAAGGGGACCCCCAGATCCCGGCCCCCCCCCTGTGTGAAATGGTAAGGGGGTACTTACCCCTACCATTTCACTAAAAAACTGTCAAAAATGTTAAAAATGACAAGAGACAGTTTTTGACAATTCCTTTATTTAAATGCTTCTTCTTTCTTCCTTCATCTTCTTCTTCTTCTGGTTCTTCTGGCTCTTCTGGTTCTTCCTCCGGCGTTCTCGTCCAGCATCTCCTCCGCGGCGTCTTCTATCTTCTTCTCCTCGGGCCGCTCCGCACCCATGGCATGAGGGGGGAGGCTCCCGCTCTTCTCTTCATCTTCTTCTTCATCTTCATCTTCTTCTTCTTCTTCTCTTCTTCATCTCTTCTTCCTTCTTCATTTCTTCTGCGGGCCGCTCCGCAGCCATGCTGGCATGGTGGGAGGCTCCCGCTGTGTGACGGCGTCTCTTCGTCTGACGGTTCTTAAATAACGGGGGGCGGGGCCATCCGGTGACCCCGCCCCCCTCTGACGCACGGTGAATTGACGGGACTTCCCTGTGACGTCACGGGGAATGCCACAGGGAAGTCCCGTCATGTCCCGTGCGTCAGAGGGGGGCGGGGTCACCGGATGGCCCCGCCCCCCGTTATTTAAGAACCGTCAGACGAAGAGACGCCGTCACACAGCGGGAGCCTCCCACCATGCCAGCATGGCTGCGGAGCGGCCCGCAGAAGAAATGAAGAAGGAAGAAGAGATGAAGAAGAGAAGAAGAAGAAGAAGAAGAAGAAGAAGAAGAAGAAGATGAAGAAGAAGATGAAGATGAAGAAGAAGATGAAGAGAAGAGCGGGAGCCTCCCCCCTCATGCCATGGGTGCGGAGCGGCCCGAGGAGAAGAAGATGGAAGACGCCGCGGAGGAGATGCTGGACGAGAACGCCGGAGGAAGAACCAGAAGAGCCAGAAGAACCAGAAGAAGAAGAAGATGAAGGAAGAAAGAAGAAGCATTTAAATAAAGGAATTGTCAAAAACTGTCTCTTGTCATTTTTAACATTTTTGACAGTTTTTTAGTGAAATGGTAGGGGTAAGTACCCCCTTACCATTTCACACAGGGGGGGGGCCGGGATCTGGGGGTCCCCTTGTTAAAGGGGGCTTCCAGATTCCGATAAGCCCCCCACCCGCAGACCCCCACAACCACCGGCCACGGTTGTGGGGATGAGGCCCTTGTCTTCATCAACATGGGGACAAGGTGTTTTGGGGGGCTACCCCAAAGCACCCTCCCAATGTTGAGGGCATGTGGCCTGGTATGGTTCAGGAGGGGGGCCGCACTCTCGTCCCCCCCTCTTTTCCTGCGGCCTGCCAGGTTGCGTGCTCGGATAAGGGTCTGGTATGGATTTTTAGGGGGACCCCACGCCGTTTTTTTTTTTTTTTGGGGCGCGGGGTTCCCCTTAAAATCCATACCAGACCTGAAGGGTCTGGTATGGAATTTAGGGGGAACCCCACGTCAATTTTTTTTTTAAATTTTGGCTGGGGTTCCCCTTAATATCCATACCAGACCTGAAGGGCCTTGTATGGAATTTAGGGGGACTCCCACATCATTTTTTTTTTTAATTTTGGTTCGGGGTTGCCCTGTGGGGAATTCCCATGCCGTTTTTATCAATGAACTTCTATGTGTATTGTCGGCAATGCAATAGCCGCGGTAGTTTTAAATGAGTTTTTTCCTTCAAAATGTCATTTTGCTGTCAGACTGTTCTAAACACGGGAAACATGCGCCCCTTTACAGGCATACTATAGACACCCCCCAGGTATGAAATTTAAAGGGATATTACACTTTTATTGTTTGACTTTAAGCATTATTAAAATCACTGCTCCTGAAAAAACGGCCGTTTTTAAAACTTTTTTTTGCATTGATCCATGTCCCCTGGGGCAGGACCCAGGTCCCCAAACACTTTTATTGACAATAACTTGCATATTAGCCTTTAAAACTAGCACTTTTGATTATTCATGTTCGTGTCCCATAGACTTTAACGGTGTTCGCGTGTTCGAACGAATTTTTTTCCTGTTCGCATGTTCTGGTGCGAACCGAACAGGGGGGTGTTCGGCTCATCCCTACTGTCTAGTATGAATCCTGAGGCGGGAACACCGCGCCAAATTTTAAATGAAAAAAACGGCGTGGGTTCCCCCCTCGGAGGCATACCAGGCCCTTAGGTCTGGCATGGATTGTAAGGGGAACCCCTATGCCGAAAAATCGGCGTGGGGGTCCCCCCAAATCCATACCAGACCCTTATCCGAGCACGCAGCCCGGCCGGCCAGGAAAGGGGGTGGGGACGAGCGAGCGCCCCACCCCCTCCTGAGCCGTACCAGGCCGCATGCCCTCAACATGGGGGGGTGGGTGCCTTGGGGGAGGGGGGCGCCCTGCGGCCCCCCCACCCCAAAGCACCTTGTCCCCATGTTGATGAGGACAAGGGCCTCTTCCCGACAACCCTGGCCGTTGGTTGTCGGGGTCTGTGGGCGGGGGGCTTATCAGAATCCGGGAGCCCCCCTTAATAAGGGGGCCCCCAGATCCCGGCCCCCCACCCTGTGTGAATGAGTTTGGGGTACATGGTACCCCTACCCATTCACCTAGGGAAAAGTGTCAATATAAAAAAAACACACTACACAGGTTTTAAGAGTAATTTATTAGTCAGCTCCGGGATCTTCTTCTGACTTCGGGGGGTCTCCTTCCGACTTCTCCCGGTGTTCGGCCTCTTCTCCTGGGCCCCGCCGCTATCTTCTTCCAGCTCTATTGCCAGCGAGGGGCCCGGTCTGCTGCCGCTGTCTTGTCGCCGCTGTCTCGCCGCCGCTGTCTCGTCGCCGCTGTCTCACCGCCGCTGTCTCACCGCCGCTGTCTCGCCGCTTCTTCTCTTCTTTTCTTCTTCCCCGATGTTAACACGACGCTCTCTCCGGCTCGAATGCTGTGTGCGAGCTGCGGAGCCATTTATATAGGCGGTAACCCCGCCCCCTTACGACGTCATGGACGGCAGAGACTCTGGCGTCATAAGGGGGCGTGGCCCCAGAGTCCCTGCGCATGCTGGGACCATGACGTTGTAAGGGGGCGGGGTTACCGCCTATATAAATGGCTCCGCAGCTCGCACACAGCATTCAAGCCGGAGAGAGCGTCGTGTCAACATCGGGGAAGAAGAAAAGAAGAGAAGAAGCGGCGAGACAGCGGCGGCGAGACAGTGGCGACAAGACAGCGGCGACAAGACAGCGGCAGCAGACCGGGCCCCTCGCTGGCAATAGAGCTGGAAGAAGATAGCGACGGGGCCCGGGAGAAGAGGCCGAACACCGGGAGAAGAGGCCGAACACCGGGAAAAGTCGGAAGGAGACCCCCCGAAGTCGGAAGAAGACCCCGGAGCTGACTAATAAATTACTCTTAAAACCTGTGTAGTGTGTTTTTTTTATATTGACACTTTTCCCTAGGTGAATGGGTAGGGGTACCATGTACCCCAAACTCATTCACACAGGGTGGGGGGGCCCCCTTATTAAGGGGGGCTCCCGGATTCTGATAAGCCCTCCGCCCGCAGACCCCGACAACCAACGGCCAGGGTTGTCGGGAAGAGGCCCTTGTCCTCATCAACATGGGGACAAGGTGCTATGGGGTGGGGGGGCCGCAGGGCGCCCCCCTCCCCCAAGGCACCCACCCCCCCCATGTTGAGGGCATGCGGCCTGGTACGGCTCAGGAGGGGGGCGCTCGCTCGTCCCCACCCTCTTTCCTGGCCGGCCGGGCTACGTGCTCGGATAAGGGTCTGGTAGGGATTTGGGGGGGACCCCCACGCCGGTTTTTCGGCATAGGGGGTTCCCCTTACAATCCATGCCAGACCTAAGGGCCTGGTATGCCTCCGAGGGGGGAACCCACGCCGGTTTTTTCATTTAAAATTTGGCGCGGTGTTCCCGCCTCAGGATTTATACTAGACAGCTGTCAGCGCTGCCTGTCACTCATCGCGGAAGGAAAACAAAGTTTTCCTTTCCTGATGAGTGAGCCATCTCGGCGCTGGCTCCTGCGACGGGGCTTGTAGGTGTCAAATCTCGTCGAGAAGTGCGGCGAGATTGACACAATATCGCGGTCACCTACTGTAACTCAACAATAGATGCACGAACGGCAGAAATGAGCTATAAATGCATAAGCAGAAGCTATTTAACCCCAGAAATAACAAGTAAATTTCAAAAAGGGTCGGCATATTGCTGGCGGGGATGCCAGGAGATAGGAACAATGGCACGCCTTTGGTGGCTATGCCCGAAAATAAAAAACTTCTGGAGGAAGATACTTACCCTGGTCAGGAAAATAACAGGAAATGAAGTGCTTGAAGACCCTTGGGAGGTTCTGTTCCATGGGGGGGAAGGAGACATAAACAAATATAAGCAGTCACTAGTCCCCCATCTACTGAACCCTGCGAAGCGCATAATACCGAAGAACTGGCAGAGGAGGGAGTGCCCTGAAATATGGGAGTGGATAGACGCAGTAGAGGAAACATATAGTATGGAGACAGGGGTTAGCTCGGTAGAGGATACGAGAAACGTGAACTCAGTGGAGTGGGAACGCTGGAAAAAATTTAAAAAAACGTGGTGCTACGCCAAAGAGTTGAAAGCCTCATAGTAGAGTAGGAGAGATGGACACATTAGACCTTGGAGAGATGGGGTTAGGGTGGTAGGGGGGGAGGTGGGGAGGAAAGGGCGTGGTGGTGGGCATTTATAGAAAATGTAACACTGTTAACCGGACACGTGCGACTCCTCGAGTGGTTAAGTAATCTTATTAGACTGGATGCACGTCTGGTTTTAATTTATTTCTTTTTGATAATGGCAAAGTGTCACGATGATGAGACAAATGTGAGAGGGAGTGGAACTTAAATGAACTACAAAGTTGATTTATGCCTCTCAAAATGGTCGACTGATGTGACAAAAAAAAAAAAGGTCAAGATATAGAACTGATTTGTAAATACCAGGACAGGAAAACCACCACCTAAGACATGAGAATGGTACAGATTCAAACCTATCTTTTTTTGACACAGGTAGACATCCAGCTGCTCTACAACTTGCTCCTGTTTCTTCTTTACGTGATACAGTAAGTCAATAAAGTGCATGTGCATCAAAAAGTGATGAGATGTAAAGATCACGTGCTCAAAACAGTTCTTGAAAGTTGTGAACACAATTGTTCTCACCATCCAGGCATTCACCAGGAGTGTGCCCTAACAGCTCACCTTAAACAAAGATCACAACAGGTCTAGTGGCATTTTGGTATATAAATCCTTAGGCTATACATGGTCGAATTTTGAAAGAATTTTCTTTTGAAAATCAGAAAATGTGTGCATTTTGTGATCCGATGGTACCACCATTGATTTTGAAATTCGGCCAATCGAGCCTTCAATTTCACCTCATGTTGCTACAGAAAAGAATTTTCGTGGCTGGGAATCTTCTTTTCTTTCTGGGAATTTTCTTTTCTTGCACATGCGCATTTCTTTTTCGATTACATTTGTCCCATGATTCTCCCATCATTAATTATAAAATCATTTGTTTTTTGAAAAATTTCCAACATGTTCGATTACTCAAATTCGATGGCCGCACAAAAATCGGCTGTTGCGGCAGCCCACTAATGGTGCGAAATACAAACGTAAATTCTTAAAGAAGATTTTCAAAAGAAAATTCTTTCAAAATTTGACCCATGTATGCCCTACCTTAATGACAGTTTATGTTCCACTCTCCTCTCTTTACCTACATTGAAATCCACAGCTGGTCTGGCAAGGGTTTAATTTATGGATCCTTTATGGAAAATCACATTCCACTCCACTCTCCTCTCCTGAAAGTACCACTAGACCTGTTGTGGTCTTTGTTTAAGGTGAGCTGCTAGCATATAAACAAGGAAAATAAAACATTCCAAACTGTGCTCCACCAATGGGATATTAGGCTTAGTCACACCTTGATTTCTACCTCTCTGAACTCCATATCAGATCTCATGGATACCACTCACCTCTCTGCACACCACAACCCAACACCAATTAAAGAAAAACCTTATACACAGCAGGGAACAATGATAAAAATTCAACCACAGGGAGTGCGCATGCGCGAGAGCTTCGATATGGCCACTTAAGCCGTGAGCTCAGCGCCACCTCGGAATGATGAGCTGCACAAGCCGAACTACATCCCTCTGGGAGGCATCCCACTTACCTGAACGAGACCGGGTGCCTCTAGGGATCATCCCGGGATGTCCAGGCCATCAGCAAGACGTGACCTTGGGCCGCAATTTAAAGCGGTGGCGGAGGACGGGTGTACCGAGACGGCCGCCGGCACTGAACACAAACAGCCTCATGCAGCCTTACAGGCCAAGGCGCCGGAGCACAGGCAAGTCCTCACACCAGCGACACTGACTTACGCCCAAGCGGCCCAGGGCACCCCCATCATACCCCAGACAGCTCCTCATGGCCTCCACCAGCCCCAGGCCTCCTCCTAGGCTTCCACTGAGTCCTTGATTGGCAGGCACATGGAGGAGTTTGCACTGTCTCCATCCGGGCCTTCACAACCTCACCTTCCAGCTTGCCCGTCCCCGGGCTTTTCAATCAGGGACATTACCACACTTCAGGAAGACCTTTTTGCTAAATTCTCTACTCTGCTAGAGAGAGGCTTAGCCAACACAGCAACCCAAATCACTAACTCTATTAAATCACATCTCACAAGTTTGGGATCTAGAATAGAGGCCATGGAGGACAAAATAGAAAGTACAGTTTCCAGAACCAACCAAAATGCAGCGCATTTGCAAACCCTCCAGGAACAGCTTGATACGGCCCTCTCCAGGATCGACGACCTGGAAAATAGGTCCAGGAGGTATAATTTTAGAATTAGAGGCCTCCCTGAATCTTTCACCGACATCCCCCTCACGATAGGGGACATTATCTCCGAGCTCATCCCAGATATCCCATCACACCGTCTAGAATTAGACAGAGCGCATAGGGCCCTGGGACCCCCCAGGAAAGATGGTACCCCCAGGGATATCATCGTTAAACTGCACTTTTTTGCTGTCAAAGAGGAAGTCATGCACCAATCACGCCTGAAACCCAAACTTCAACACCAGGGGCACCAGATGCAGATTTTCGCAGACTTATCTCCTTCCACCATTCAAAGAAGAAGATCCCTCAAACCACTCCTTACGGTCCTAGCTCAACGGGACGTTAAGTACCGCTGGACCTTTCCCTTCGCGGTGAAGTTTACGATGCAAGGGAAAACTCATTCCTTTTCCAACCTTATGGAGGGTGAAAAGCTGTTTTTGTCCCTGAAATTGATCTCTCAGGAAGCACCCATGGACTTCTCCACGTCGTCCTCGGGGTCATCTAAACCCCCCCTCTGCCAGTCCGGTCTCCCCTCTGTGGAACAAGGGTCCCTCCAAGAAGTGCAAGGACGGAAGACCACCATGTCGTCCAGACCCCCTCACTCCAACGCCCTCTTATGGGCACCTCCTTTTGGGACAGGAGTCCCTTCTGTTGATGGAGCTGGAGCACCAAACCCAAATTTTGGATCGGTTTGATCCCCGTTTTCTTGAAACTCATCGTTCCACTTGGTTTCCGCTACCACCAGTTCTCACTACCCAAAGCGGAGTAACTTTAATAGCTTAACGACCACATACACTTCAGATATTTCGGAGGCATGTTTCCGGTTTCCTCTACCTTCCAGCCGGGGATTAGAACCCAATTGGAACTGTTACCCCTGGGAAGCGAAGGTTCCTCACCCTCCAGGATTACTCCGTGGCGACTGAATCAGATAGGCCCGAATCTCTAGGGAGATTCCTGCTGGTAGTCCTCCAGGGATCCCTTTGTCCCCCCTCCTTCGGTTGGGGCCTGGGGCCCTTTTTGTCTTCCTCCCCTGTCCTGTCCGGGTCGAGTGGGATGGGGGGACGCCTTCTGTGGATGGCTGGGATTAGAGTTAATAATTGCTTTATTGTTTTCTCGCAAATGCTCCGTTTTATGTAACTTGTGGAATGCACCGAAGACGAGAATATATTAGTTGTGCAAAGTTTATGTATCAATCACATTTTGTTGCAAGGGTCCGGGGTGGCCCCTTTGCACCTCCACCCATTCCTTGGAAACCGACTGTGTTTCTCGGGCATGGGTTATCGATCACCCTCCAAGGGCAATCGACGAATAAGAGTTGGGGATTGGTGGATATTCCCTCCGCCACTCACCACGGGTCTGGTTAGAAGACCTATGTCTTTGTCTTTTTTTTCATATTTGTTTTATTTACCTCCCTCTATTTCCCCTATTCTTTCTTCTTTTCTCTTCAAGCCTATCAGCGGAAGATGACTCCATTCAGTCCCCAAACAGACAATGGTCTTCTCAACACCCACCATCAACTAATCGAGGGGAGAAGTTGCCGAAGGGTAAGTGGCTGCCAGTGTGATGGTATCCTCCCCCTCTGTTCCCATGGCTGACAACATAATGAAGGTAGTAGATCTCAGGGTGGCTTCTCATAACGTTCAGGGCCTGAATTCCCCTAGGAAAAGGAGGGTGGCTTTTGAACACTACAAATCCCTTAAACTAGATGCAGTGCTCCTGCTGGAGACGCACTTTCCGATTCGATACAACCCCAAGTTCCTCCACTCCCACTACCCATCCTTTTTCACTGCAAACGCACCGAATAAGACGAAAGGGGTTGCAATACTGTTCTCTAAAAACAGCAAATTTTCCTACATCTCTGATTTTAGGGACCCAGAGGGAAGGTTTATTCTTGTAAAGGGCACTTTAGAGGGAATGCTGTATTCTATTATCTCCTATTACGCTCCTAATAAGACTCCAATATGGCTTTCGACCAGGGACTAGATAAAACTAAACCCCCTAAAGACCAGCTCACGCGCCCCACAAAACTGAGCAGCAGAATAGCTGAAATCCTTCACTCCAATGGCCTAGTGGACATTTGGAGGGAACTGAACCCCAAGAGTAGAGACTTTACACACTTCTCCGCCCCCCACTTATCTTATGCCAGGATCGATCACATACTTATTCCAACAAATGTTATTACCCTGACTAATAAGGCATCTATAATGGACACAGCATGGTCGGACCACTCATTAGTCCTCCTTACCCTACATACTGGCATCTTAACGAATCACTTCTTAGCAACCCAATACATACCAAAGTAATAGCAGACGCCATCAAAGAATATTTCCGTTTAAATGATGTAGACAACATATCCCCGGAGACCCTCTGGGCAGCCCATAAGGCTACCATCAGAGGCGAAATCATCCATTTAGCGACCCAGGTTAAGAAGGAGCGTCTAATTGACATCCAAAAGTTGGAAAAATCCTTTGTAGCCTTAAAAGCAGAACACAAGAAACAACCTTCCAAGGTCTTAACAGACTGAATGGACGCAATTAGACTTGAGCTCAATCTAGCCTTAACAGCCAAAGCGGAGAAACAGATCCACTGGAGCGGGGCCAAATATTATTACCAAAAAGACAAAATAGGCTCGATGTTAGCCGCCAAGCTAACCCCCAAATACCACTCTAGTACTTTCCCCAACTTTGTATTTCAGGACAGCCTCCAACAGCCAACCCTAACAAAATTATGACTGCCTTCCACAAATTTTACTCCAAGCTTTTCAACTCAACCATAACAGACAGAGGCCCCATGACTACTTCTTTCCTTCAGAACATCCAAATGCCCTATATTTCACCAGAACATAAAGACATAAAGAACATGAAGCCTTCTCAGTTGAGGAGATTAGGGAGGTCATCAAAGGTCTTAAGACTGGTTCAGCGCCAGGTCCGGATGGTCTTTCAGTCCCCTACTACAAGACATTCGGAGAAATATTGGCCCCTCACATGGCTAAATTCTTTAACTCCAAAAGATGAGGTTCCCCTCTAGATCCCCACTTGAACACCGCTTTCATATCGGTAATCCCCAAGCCCAACAAAAATCACGAGGAAGTTGAAAATTACAGACCCATTTCCCTAATTAATAATGACCTGAAAATTTTGAATGAAAATTCTCACCAACCGTCTATCCACTTTTATTAAAGGTTATGTCCACAAGGACCAGGTTGGTTTTATTCTGGGAAGGCAAGGGCCAGATCAAGTGGAGTGATTCTTCCATTGATTACCTAGGGATCAAAATCACAGCAAAAACGGAACAATTATACTCGGCTAACTTCCCACCCACGTATCGTAAGCTCGAAACTGACTTGTGAAATTGGACCAAAGGGGAGGTTTCCTGGCTAGGTTGAATACACGCAATAAAAATGACACTGCTACCAAGACTACCTCTTTAGGGCCCTCCCAATTAACATTATAAAGGATCACTTGACTGCATTCCAAAGAAAAATCAACAAATTCATATGGGCAGGGAGAGGTCATAGAATCCAGCAAAGAACCCTTTTCCTATCCAGATCTCAGGGGGGTTTAGGGCTTCCCCAGTTATTCTGGTATTTTCAAGCTGCCAGGCTGGCCTAACTCTCCTCGGTCTACTCCAGGGCAGAGAAACCAGACTGGATTCAAATAGAAAGGCAGGCGGCTCCATCATACACCGTAGACTTCCTACTCTGGGTCCCCCCAAAGAGCCGTCCCCCAATCCTATCCCCTACTCTCTCTCATTCAATGAAATTATGGGACAATTTAAGAAACAACCCTGCATTAACCTCGAGCGCCCGCCCCCTAGCACATATCTTCAATAATTCTGATTTCTCTCCTGGCCTAAACATCAAAGCCTTTGAATGGTGGCTCAACAAGGAGTTGTATCGAATCGGACACTTCTTCACTTCCAATGGCCCTATTTCCCTGGAATTTTGTGTCAATCATCTCGAGATCCCGAATTCAGAACGTTACAGATTTCACCACATAAGCCATTTCCTTCACCACATTTGGGTGGGGAAACCCTCGCCTCCCAGATTCACACCGTACGAATTATGATGTGGGCAGTCCACAGAACAGAGGGGTGGAATCTCCATCATTTATCAGTCACTGGCACACCAATCCACTAAGGCCCCGTATATGATCGCTTGAGAGAGTGACTTATCCCTCAACTGGGACATAGAAAGATGGAGAACCTCCTTTAATAGATCCTTCAAGGGCATTAAAAATGTCTCCCTAATTGAATCTAGCCTCAAGGTCATCACCAGATGGTAACTTACCCCGGACAGACTTTCCAAAATGTTCCCCTCGGCAGACCCCCGGTGTTTCCGAGGGTGTCAACTCTTAGGCACCTTAGCCCACATTTGGTGGGAATGTCCGAGATTAAGGCCCTATTGGAGCAAGATTTTCTCCCTGATCCGAAAAGTCATGAAAATTCAGATCCCAAAGACCGCAGCCATTGCCCTTCTTAATGCAAATTTACCCAAAATACCAAAACAGATGCGTAAATTAATACATTTAATTCTCCTGGGTGCCAAGCTGACCATTTCCAAAGCTTGGAAACAATCCAAGGTCTCCTTCAAGGCTGCCACACGTAAAATATCCTGGATCATGTCCCAAGAGAAACTCTCCAGTATTCTCCTCAACACCAAAATGCTATTTGAAGCTACCTGGGAACCATGGGCCCTTTATATGGGCATTCCCCTTATTCCAGGTGTCCAACCGCCAAGTTCTTAGGTCTGCATGAGGACGCATGGTACTCTCCCGCTGATAGGCTCTTCACTCTTTTTCTCTTTCACTCTCTCTTCCACCCCCTCTTCTTCCCCCCCTCTTTCCACCCCCCTCCTCCTAACCCTCATAGGTAGTCGGAGTGACCCTCCGACATTTGAGCATCATGTCCTTCTCCGGGAGGACGATCCCTTTGGGGTTTACGAATCAGGTCTTAGCAATCCTAAAGTTTATGCTAAAACCCAGGCCTGAAGTGGGGATGCTTTGATACTGGGGGCTCGTAGAGATTCGGCCGGGCACAGCATGATCCCTTTTGGGGTGCTGGCGGAACCTCTCCTTGACCCTGCCCTTTTTTGTCCTCAGGCCTGGCACATAATCTACAGTTGGATGAGTGATTTTAGCTTCTACGGTCCCTTTTCATCTGTTAGACGCTTACTTGTTACCTACTCTATGTCTCTAGCTTATATTGTAACCTCAAAGGGTACTGTTTTGTATTGTTTTGGTTTATAATGTTTTGTTTTATATTTTTGGAAATTCAATCAAATATTTTGAAAGAAAAAAATCAGCCACAGTGACCCCTGTGGTGGGATGACTATTACACAACATAACTAAACCAGAACTTGCAGCAGACTTGAAGAATGTTTGCAAAGAAAGTCGATCTGGAGTTATGCAATGCAGACTTGCTGCAATTGTACAACAAACTTGTGAAGCTTGCTAAGTCTAGCAAGAGCTTAGCAAGTCATTTTCAAACTTGCAGCACAATTACTTGCTGGGTTAAATCTTGAAAAAAATGTATTTTATGTAGCAACATTTGTTTTTATCTAGCAATAATAGCAATTATTGAGCAGACACAAATCTAAAAGTTGTTGGACCTTCAAAATAAAGGTCTCAACTCAACTGCAATACTATTCCAAACAATGCCCAAACAGCTTCATAGCATAGTTTGTGATCTTTTCTTTGTGCAGTTCCACAAAGTCTGCAAAGTCTAAAAAAAGTCAAAGTACACAAAAACATTTCAAAACTACAACTCCACATTCTAGAGATCAGACAGTTGTAAAGCTAAATTAAAAATGACAGTGCCATATTTTAGAGATGACAGACAAGCATATAGCATAGTGGCTGAAAATTATGTAAGCCATTTGATTGGGCTGCAATGTAAGCAGAGACAAGGCAGTTTTTATCAAGAAATAAAAATGTTTTATTTTACAGATAGCAGCCAAATATATTGTACACACTTTCAGCAAATTATGTATGCCATTTTATTTGTCCACAGTAAAAAAGAGCGAGAGACAGAGAAAAAGGTGGGTTTTGTTGTGACGCAAAAATTTGCGTATTATGCTTGGTATACAAGACACACACATCAGGTAAGCAGTTTTATTTGGCCACAATGAAAAAGGGGGAGACAATACAGGTTTTATTACAGCCATTTTTAAAATGCAATTTTTTTTGGAAGAAATACACTTTAAAGTGGACCTTCAGTCATCTTTTATATTTTCCATTAAATCTTCTGCCCTCGTTGTTTTAACTTTGGATAGTAAATTATTATTTTTCTGCCAGTAAATACCTTATACAGCCCACTTCCTGTTTCTTATCTGGTAAAAAGCCTAGGCGTATGACATCATACACAGTTCACTCTCTCACTCTTGTGAGAGTTTGCCAGAAAGGGAGGGGGAGTCATAAGAGGGCCAATGAGAGCTGCAGGGCTGCAGAGCTGGAGGTGTGCCTCTGTGTGTCTGTGTAAATCCAGGAAGTGAACAGGCAGCAGCTTCAGCTTCCCACAGTTAAAATGGTTGCAGCCAGACTCAGTGGAGGGAGATTTCTGCAGCATATTGGGCAAGTACAGAAACACAGTATATATAAAATAATATGCAAAGTGGTTGGAGGGAAGCTTCAGAATGGCAAAGATGTTTCTATTACAAATTATGTGAGCAGACTGCAGTTCCTCTTTAATGAGTTTTAGTGCAAACAAACACAATATAATACCCATTTTTTGTTAAAATATAAAAGATGATGTTACACTGAATAAATGGATAAACATGATACCTAACATGCCACACTTTAAAATTGCACACATCCAAGGAACAATGACAAACTACTGTACCTAAAAATCTCCATTCAAAAGCTCTACCCATAGCCCCCCCCCCCTCCACTATCCATTCGCGGAAGGCTTTGTATTATGTGAACAGAACAGGTTCACATAATACAAAGTGCTCTATGATTGGGCACTGGGCAGGAACAGGGGAGGGCCTGAGTTCAGGGTCAGAGCACCAGAAGTACAGTGAAAGCTATGCTCCTCGGACTCCGTCAAAATGTAAATTGTAAATTAAAGAGATAAGGCTACTACTTGGCATACACTATATTTTGCTCTACTTAACCTTAAGCAATGTGGCACTTATTAAAAAGTGCCTGAATTCCTGGAGTTCAGCTTTAATTCTGCTAACTCCTCCTAGCCCTTGGACGGACTATGATGGGATTGCAGGCAATTTATACAATACTACACATGTCACTGCGATAATTTGGAGTGAGAACAAGAAACCCATTCTGCACACATTGAGAAAACTCTTAGCACTGAGAAATGCATCCAGTTGCAAGAGAGTTTAAAAAAAAAAAACAGAAACTGTGCTCTGCCAATGCAGGGGAGGAAATGCAGGATAGCAAGGTGGGAGCCTGCTGAAATGCACCTAGACATAGAAAGTGAAGACAACGAAAATTCCCTTTGAGTGAATGTAGCTTTAATCACATTAAAGCCTGTACCCAGCTGTTACTTCATCTTTAGACTGTATGTTTTAGCTGCCACATGAAAACATATCATTGTGATTTATTTCATTATCACACCTTGTTTTGTGAGCTTTATGCTTTATGTTTCCTTGTTAAAACAGATTGTTATCATTATGTACATTTACTGCTTTATGTGTAATAATAAGCATTCATTCCTGTAATTACCACTAATTAAACTTCATTGAGCATGGTTATTTATATACCAATGTGAATGATTTCTTTTGAACTAATAACTTACAAAAACAGACATTAATACCGCTGAAATTAGACATTGTGATGTAACAATATACAATATATGTATATTGAAAACAAAATAATACGGTATATATTTTAGAGACATGAGTTTTGTCTTACAGGCAGTTCTTTACGTTAAGATAAATAAATAAAGTTTGTTTAAAGTCAACAGGAGGCAACTGAAGACTAGTGCAGTGAGCTGAAGTTCACCCACTACCAGAAGGTCACCTTATGGTGTGGTGCTGCTATATAAATCCAAAAATAAAAATGTAATTACAGCTTATCAGAAACAATATCAGAAATATGATAATGGCATAGAAATCAAAATACTAATTACCGTGTGCCTTTTTATGATATGTGCTGTGGGCATTCATCGTTGCTGTCACCTTAGTAAAGAAGGTCTGTGTCAGTGGCGGCCTGTCCATACGGGGCGAATGAGCGTCACCCCACAGGAAGGGGCCATCCCCAAACTGTTCCCACAAAGTTGGAAGCATGAAATTGTTCCAAAATGTCTCATTATGCCCATGCCTTAAGGAATTCCCTTCACTGGAACTAAGGGGCCAAGCCCAATCCCTGAAAAACAACCCCACACCATAATCCCCCCTCCACCAAATGATTTGGACCTGGGTACAAAGCAAGGTCCATAAAGATATGGATGAGCGAGTTTGGGGTGCAGGAACTTGACTGGCCTGCACAGGGTCCTGACCTCAACCCGACAGAACCCCTTTGGGATAAATTAGAGCGGAGACTGTGAGCCAGGCCTTCTCATCCACATCAGTGCCTGACCTTACAAATGCTCTTCTGGAGGAATGGTCAAACATTCCCATAGACACACTCCTACATCTTGTGGACAGCCTTCTCAGAAGAGTTGAAGCTGTTATAGCTGCAAAGGGTGAGCCAACTCAATATTGAACCCAACCGACTAAGACTGGGAGGCCAATAAAGTTCATGTGTGTGTAAAGACAGGCGTCCCAATACTTTAATATTATAGTGTATCTATCTATCTGTCCTTTAAAATCACCAATGCCGCATACACACAACCGGACTAGGTCTGAAGGTCTATCCAACGGACTTTCGGTGGACTTCCGACGGACTTTCCTAATGAACGGACTTGCCTACACATGATCACACCAAAGTCCGACGGATTCGTACATGATGACGTACACCGTACTAAAATAAGGAAGTTGATAGCCAGTAACCAATAGCTGCCCTAGCGTTGGTTTTAGTCCATCGGACTAGCATACAGACGAGCGGACTTTTTGACTGGACTTGAGTCCGTCAGAAAGATTTGAAACATGTTTTATTTCTAGGTCCGTTGGACTTTTGGGAAGAAAAAGTCAGCTGGAGCCCACACGCGATTGAATTGTCGGAGTCCGGTCCGCCGGAACAAGTCTGCTGGAAAGTCTGCTTGTGTGTACGCGGCATTACATGAATTGGGTGGTTATGTAGATGTTATGGACAGTATTGCAGAACTGGTAAAGTGGCAAAACCAGTGGAACCCCCCCAAGAGCTGGTCATTTTTTGGACTTACCAGTCCTATAGCATTTTGTACCATGATAAAAAGACATTTTATTTAAAAAAAAAAACTGTGGCATTACAGTTAAAATCTGCTTTTCATAACTTATAAAATATATTTTTCAAACTGAATTTATAATATAAAAAAGAAGCTCAATGTTATTTACTTTAGAAGTCCTGTTGAGATGAAGATTCCTGAAAATGTACCATTACAGAATTATTTTTTTATGAAAGAATATGAAAGTGTTATGTAATAAAGTTTATGTGTTCTGCACCATTACTATTCTTTTCTCATTGTTAAAGTAAATGGAAAAAAGAAGCATTTATGACCCTAAAACTGCCAAATATACCAGAGACTTTAATAAAACAAGTAAATAGTGTTTTGTTAGGTTACACTAAATACTTTCAGAGTGAGAAATACAGTTTTTATTTGTTTTAAAATGATCTTTAACCTCACATAACAGATAAGTGAATTAGCACATGCAACTAGAGTTCAAGAGTTTAATTTAATTTCCGTAAATCACATCACAGTACATAACATTGAACATAACACGGCAACATACTTAAAAGGTTGAACTATTATCCCCAGCACTGACAGCGGCACCAAATAATCAGTAAAAGGTCTTGGTGAGGATGTAACAGATAAACCTCTTCCCAATATAGTTTGCACAGAGAATTTGTCAGGAACCAAAGCCCCTGCTGGTAGCACTGTGTCCTCAGATCTCAAAGATATAGTTCTAGTGTCCACCAGAAGATGTCTCCCAGCAGCCATCAGGTCCCAGGAATGAGTCTGCTTCTAAGCTGGCGAAGGGTATTTAGCTCCTTAGTCCCTCAGCATTTTGACCCATCTATCCTGCTATCCCTTCCTCCTCCAGATCCTGCTCTGTCATATTCATCTTGGTGTCAGTACATACTGTTTATTAGTTAGTTAATTTAGGTAGGTTTGCTCATGTTTTAGTGATTAATTTCCACTAGTTAGGTACACTTTAAATTGGTTCACTGGGTTTTTGTATATTTTGCTGTACTGTATTTAGTATTCGTATTGATTAATAAGTGAATGTTGATTATAACATTTCACTTCTGATGTTCTTGGTACAGATCCACATATCTGGTCGCATCTGCTCGGCAGGATACCAGCACTTGGCATCTTAACAGCACGTCTCAGAAAAAAGTCTACTTTGCAATCCCTGTAGAGTGGAGTGGATATGTCAAATTATCTGTTTTTTACTGTTCATTTTGTTAAATACCGAATTATGCCACCAGGATGCTCTGCCCAAGTGCCAATCAGAGGTTTCATCATATATATTCTAGCTTTTTAAAGCTTAAAGCTAAATTTCAACAGCTATAAAAGCTGCACGTTCGTGTAGCTTTCCATTTTTTATTATGTTATTACAGGGCTCAAAATTTCAAGTCCTGAGCTACTAGCCAGGCCTTAAGAGTTACTCGCCACCGGTTGCCCCACCCAACCCCTACCCTGTTCCACCCCTGATTCCATCCCTTTACACGCCCTTGTAAATTATCTCAAGAAATTACACTGTTAAGTGTTTTATGCAGAATTAAGTTACAACAATAAATATTAACATCTTTAACAATATTAACGTAAAGCATATCAGTACCCATCAGTGCACCTTCATCAGTGCCGATCAGTGCAGCGTTATCAGTGCCCATCAGGGCAGCCTATCAGTGCCCATCAGTGCAGCCTTATCAGTGCCCATTAGTGCTGCCTATCTGTGCCCATTAGTGCAGACCCATCAGTGCCCTGCCAATCATTGCAGCATGTCAGTGCCCACCAATGCAGCATATCAGTGCCGCCTTATCAGTGCAGCCTCCTCAGTGCTCATCAGTGCAGCTTATCAGTGCCCATCATTGCCGCCTCATCAGTGGCCATCAGTGCAGCCTTATCGGTACCCATCAGTGCAGCCTATCAGTGCAGCATATGAGTGCAGCATATCCGTGCTGCCTTATCAGTGCAGCTTATTAGTGCTGCCTCATCAGTGGCCATCAGTGCCACCTCATCAGTGGTCCTCAGTGCAGCCTCATCAGTGCCCAGAAGTGCATCCTTATCAGTGCCCATCAGTGTAGCCTTATCAGTCCCCATCAATGCAGCCTATCAGTGCCCACCAGTGCAGCCCTATCAGTGCAGCATATAAGTGCCCATCAATGAAGCATATCAGTGCCTTATCAGTGCCCTTCTTTGCTGCCTTTTTAGTGGCCATCAGTGCCTCCTCATCAGTGGCCATCAGTGCCTCCTCATCAGTGGTCATCAGTGCCACCTCATAAGTGGCAATCAGTGCAGCCTCATCAGTGCCCAGAAGTGCAGCCTTATCAATGCCAATCAATGCAGCCTATCAGTGCCCATCAGTGTAGCCTTAACAGTCCCCATCAATGCAGCCTATTAGTGCCCAACAGTACAGCCTATCAGTGCCCATCAGTGCAGCCTATCAGTGCTCATCAGTGCAGCCTCATCAGTGCCGATCAATGCAGCCTATTACTGCATGGGTATCACAGGGAGGAATCCTGCTGTGGCGCAGCTAGATTTGTAAAGCCAGCCTCTGTCAAAAAAGTCCCGCCTCCTGGATCAACTATGATAGACAGCATACTGATTAAATTTCCCAACATTGGACCAGTGTGCTCTCTATCATAAGAGTCGGTCAAGGAAGCGGGACTTTGTTTGACAGTGGTTGGCTGGCTATTTCAGATCCAAGCTGTGTCACAGCGGGAGATCCTCTCTCTGTGTGATTCGGCCGGCTCTCCTCCCGAAAGGTTCCTGTCTGACGAAAGCTGTATGACCTTTTTACAGAGCATGAGAGTGGCCCAGGGGGCAATTGCCTCTCTGCCCCCTGACCCAGTCTGCCCCTGCTCCACATTCACCCTCAGCTTATTTGCACTCGCCTAATACAAGCAGGCAAGTGGAAATTTTGAGGGCTGTATAATTAAATATTTTTTTCTTTAATGCAATGAATGTAAGCAACTGAATTTGACTTGGTATCAACCTTTGCAGTCCCTGTGCAGCAGAGCCTAGAAATGGCTGCATCAACCTTCATGATGTAGCCACTCCAGTAACTCCTGGAGCAGTCTGATGTTAATTGGATGGTATGACGTTTACCTTAAGCAGGGTATACACATTCTTTATTTTTTTGTTCAGTTTTTGTTCTTTTTTTTTAACAAAAAAGGAACTGACAGATCCCTGCATCAACACAATGATGTGTGGTGCAGGAATCTCTCCCACTAAGTTATAGTATTCTGACAGGAGGGATTAAGTCCCCCCCCCTTCCGAGAATACACTGATCAGCACTGTAGCCATTTGCTGCAATGCTGATCGAATGCTGGTTTTGAATGCTGATTTTCCAGCAAGACCGTTCAACAGAAGGCAGTCACTAGACCAACTTCTGTTGAACATAGAGTGGTACTGTCACATACCTTGTGGCAGAGCCTGACGTGTAGAGGGAGGCCTCTCGTTCAGCCCTGGCTCTAAGAACACTGATGTTGCGACAGTGTCCACGAGAGTGTGGCGAGGTATGAGTGCTTGTAAGATGTTCCATCAGCCACAGCAGCAGGCAGCAGGTGCATTGCCAGGAGCAGGTCAGATCACCGGAACAGCGGATAGTAGCAGACCGCGGAATAAGCAGACAGCAGGCATCAGATGCTTGATGGGCAGGTAGCAAACAGCTGATGTGGCAAGATTAGTAACACTCAGCAGGTGCAGGTAGCGTTCAAACAAGGGCAAGGCAAGCCAGGTCAATAACAAGAGTCAATACAGGAACAGATGCAGGGACATTGGTAATAGCTGCATATCAGACAGCACTGGCTAATAGGACTTCTTCAGATAAAATAGTCATTGGTGGCAACATTAGTGACGGTCATTCATGCACGGTTATGCACAGGTAAACAAGCACCTACACAGCTGTGCTTGCGCACCTGTGGACTCCTGGATTCTTCAGCTGTACTAGTTCTAGTGCCTTCCTGACAGATACACATGTACTGCCGAACCAGCTGACTTTTGGTACATGTATACTGGGCTTTAGGCTGCGCTTGTTGGCAAGCTGTGTGTCAGCGAATTCATATTTTGAATATACTTTTAAATGGCAGAACTTTCATTGTGCACAGCAAATGGGTAATTAACAGTTAAAATAGTTTGTTTTAAAATAATATTAATATTCACCTGCAAGTTGTTTGTTCTACATTAAAACTAAATTTACTTTTGACTTACTGACACTCTATTTAGCAGTCTTTTTTCCTTGGGACTTTGGGTCAAAATATTTCTAATGCAAATGTTTTATTTTGTTGATGTATGAAGAATTTGCATTCCTTTATGATAAGTGAGTTAAGCAAAGCATTGTTAGCATTCTGTTCATGAGTTTTCAAGGTGAGATAAATATGTCAAAAGGAGTTAAATTATTCAAGAATAATAGCATGGTCCTGACGGTTACTAATGAATCATACTGAATAATTATTGGTTCATGAATGATAATAGAAATTTGTGTTGAAAGTATTGTATGTTTAAATCTGAAATGGAGAACATTAGAAATATTTGAAAACAAAATTTTCCTGCCCTGCTATGTCCAAAAAAACCTTGTAGACAATAGATAGTAAAGAGAAGGCTCAACTCTGATGTTAGGAGGCATACAATATCCAGTAATACAAGTATTGCCATAGCAGTCAACATATCCACTGGGGCATGAGGCCTAGAAGATTATTTTCCTATATACCCTGGAGCTGCATGCCTCCTTAACCCATGTTATATGTATACTACAAAGAGTAAACTGATATAACTACCTCCTTATGATCTATTTTTATTTGAAGAATGCCATAGTAGGAGTAGTGAGAATTTGTTATGAGCCTATCTATATTTCAATCCAATCCAAGGTCTGGATTAAAATTTACATTGTAACACTTTACAATATTATTTTTAATAATTCTAATTGTCTGTCTGTAAAGACCAGGAGAAGTATCATGGGCTCCTGATTCTATATAGTTCAGTGCTATTGTAGCCCTGTTGTTGACCACTTCAGCCTTGGAAGGATTTACCCCCTTAAAGGCTAAGTTCACCTTTTTTTTTCCTCTAAATTCCAGCTCCCCTATGTACCAACATAGCATTCATGTACTTTTTTTGCAAAAATATCAAAACTTATCATAAAATCTACAGACACTTACCTTACTGTCCTACATCCATGATTCCAAACCTATCTATTGCTTCTGTCTTACGTCCTTACAGACTGTAGGTCATGATACAGGAAGAAGTTGACCAGCTGACCTCATTAGCACACACCCTGCATCATCCACTCACCCACTCCCAGCTACACATTTTTTAAATGAAATGCAAACAATCAGTGATCACCCTTCTCACTAAATTCACAATCAGATTGCATAGTGTATGGCCATCTTTATACAAGTACATAGAAGGGAGTGGACAGAAACACACAGCTGTCAAGCCCCATTTAGAACTCTGCAAAGCGGGAACTCGCATTCCCACATGCGTTTTTTTTTTTTTTTTTGAGTGGGGGGTTGGTGTTCGGAGCATTTTCAATCATCACACATAGGGATTTTTGGTGCAGCGCATTTCTGAACTGCAAGGAAACACATAGATGTGAATGGAGCCTCATTGTTCTTGTGTTATCGCACCAATTTCACTTTCATGCCCCATTCACATCTAGCATAGTGGAAGTGAACGTTTTGTGTCTTGTTTTTCCTGTGCCATGCATAGGGCAGCCAGCTGATTTAAATGGGCTGTGCTATATGTGGCCTATGGGATATGTTGGCGTTTTGTGGGTTGCGTGTTTGCAAAATTTGCCAAACACAGAAGCAAACACACATTTTGGCATGTGAAAAAATGAATGACAAATGCTGCAAAATGAACAATAAAAAAAGTACATGAATACTATATTGGTGCAAAGGGGAGCTGAAATTTAGGGGGGAAAAAAAGGTGAATTTAGCCTTTAATGACCACACCATTTTTTGCGATACAGTACTGCGTTACTTTAACCGATAATTGCACGCACGTGCGGCACTGTACCAAAATAAAATTGATGTCCCTTTTTCCCACAAATAGAGCTTTCTTTTGGTGGTATTTGATCAACTCTGTGTTTTTTTTTGGCTATGAACAAAAAAAGAGCAACAATTGTGAAAAAAAACAATATTTTTTATTGAAAAAATCGATCAATCTGAGGTTGAGGAAATTTTTACAGAATGGTGGAAATCTCGATACTTTCATTAATTCCTCCTGGAGACAGAGCATGTAAAGTGTATATCCAGAAGGTTTCACGAGCACAAAGCTTCTTGAATCTTTCAGCAGGAGGAAGGGACTTGGGGATCTGTTCAATCACCCACACCTTGAGACCTACCGTAGAGCTCTGGTGGGCCACCGCAAAGTGTCTCGGGACACTGTGCGGATCGGTGCCGCCCTCAATAAGCCTTCTGTGCTCGCTGAACCTCTGTCTAAGAGCCCTGATAGTCCGACCTACATAGATCAGCCCGCAAGTGCAGGCAACCAAGGCCATAGACAACGAAGTCCGACGAGCAATTGAAAAAGTCCTTTAACATGTAGGATTTGCCTTTGGTGGTGAAAGACTTTTGTCCATGATGGACAAAATGGCAAGTTTTACACAACGCCTTATGGCACTGATACATACCCACCAAAGGTATTAGTATGGGTGCAACAGGAGAAGCTACAATGGATTTGAGCTTACTCGGGGCAATTTTGCTCTTCAAGTTGGGGGCCCTACGGTACGTGACTTTCGGATGAGAAGGGAGTACAGCTGAGAGATGGGGATCCTGTTGTAAGATATCCCAATGTTTAAGCAGAATTTTCTCCATATGCTTATGTTTATGGTGAAAAGTGGTTACAAACCTACTGGGGCAGTCCTTTACAGGTTGGTTATTTCTGGAAGGTTTACCATGAAGGTAATATTCATAAGCTTCTTCGTCCAGAGATTCAGGATATTGTTTATCCAGAAATTTTCTTTTTAAATTAGCACTAAGTTCAGTGTAATCAGAATCTTTAGTGCAATTCTGTCGAAGGCGGCAAAACTGCCATTTAGGGATGTTGGTAATCCATTTTGGAAGATGACAACTCTTATAATGCAAATACGAGTTGCACGCTGTAGGTTTTGTGTAATTCTTAGAGATGATAACTGGACCATCATGTTCCAACTCCAAATCCAAGAAAGCTATGGTGGCACAATCTGTAACTGATGTAAATGAGAGCCCATAGGGATTATCATTGCAATGTCTGACAAAATGAGTGATGAGCTCAAGATCACCATCCCAAATAATAATCAAGTCATCGATATACCTGCCAAAAAAGACTATGTTGGCTGCAAAGGGATTGTGATTATGGATATATTCATTTTCCCAAAAGCCCATAGCCA
Source organism: Lithobates clamitans (assembly GCA_037952925.1). Taxonomy (NCBI): domain Eukaryota; kingdom Metazoa; phylum Chordata; class Amphibia; order Anura; family Ranidae; genus Lithobates; species Lithobates clamitans. The sequence continues at coordinate 4,017,407 of JBBGZY010000305.1, read as the reverse complement.
GATTGGCGTAAGAGGGAGCAAAATTAGCTGCCATCGCCATACCTTGTGTTTGTTGGTAAAAATTTCCATTGAAGATAAAATAATTATGCGTCAGGCAGAACACTGTAGCTTCTATAATGAATCTAGCCTGACGTATATTCATCAAAGGGTTCGTAGATAAAAATTGCTCCAATGCCATCAGTCCAAAGTGGTGTGGGATAGAGGTATAAAGGGAACAGACATCAAGTGAAAGCCAGACGTAAGAGGGCTCCCATCTATAAGAAGACAGGAGTTCTAGCAAATGTGTTCCATCATGTATGTATGACTGTAGGGATGAGACTATAGGTTGTAAAAACTGGTCTATGTACAAGCTGAATCAGGTAGTAACGCTGTCCATAGCTGCCACGATAGGTCTGCCGGGCACTGATGGGTACTTATGGGTGGCACTGATGTGTACTTTTGGGTGACACTGATAGGTGGCACGGATGGGCACTGATGCGCACTGATGGGCACGAATGGGCACTGATAGGTGGCACTGCTGGACACTGATGGGTGGCACTGATGACACTGATGGGTGGCATTGCTGGGCATCACTGATTTTATTTTGGTACATGATGGTGCCAGTCAGTGCCCATTTGTGGGCACTGACTGGCACAGATTGGGCATCATTTGCACATGTGGATGGCCATGGGGTACATACCTGGCCATCCACATGTTGCCCACTTCCCTGATGGTCCTGGGGGCTTTCCTGGTGGTCTAGTGTGGGCATCCGAGGGGGGCTGCGCTGATAAACAATCAGCGCAGACCCCCACTGTCAGGAGAACCGCCAATCGGCTCTCCTCTACTCGCGTCTGGCAGACGCGAGTGAGGAAAAGCCGATCAACAGCTTTTCCTATTGACATCATAATCAGCCGTAATTGAACATGGCTGATCACGTGGTTAAGAGCCTCCGCCAGAGGCTCTTTACTGAGATCAGTGGAGCGATGTGTCAGGCTGACACACCGCTCCACGGATCGCCGCGATGCGCACCCCCACGGGCGCGCGGCAGCATGTTATCCTGAAGGACGTCATATGACGCCCAGTAAGGATAACAGAACCACTTCCCGGACGTCAATCTGCTATTGACCAGGCGGGAAGTGGTTAACCACTTCAGCCCCGGGAAGGATTTGACCCCTTAATGACCAGGCCATTTTTTGCTATATGGCACTGCGTCACTTTAACTGACAATTGCGCGGTGTACCTAAACAAAATTTTTTTCCTACAAACAGAGCTTTATTTTGGTGGTATTTAATTACCTCTGCAGTTTTTATTTTTTGCGCTATAAACAAAAAAAGACTGATAATTTTGAAAAAAAAAAAAAACATTTTTTTTTACTTTCTGCTATAATATATATCCAAAAAAAAAAAAAATCACAAATTTATTCATCAATTCAGGCCGATATATATTCTTTTTTTTTCCAAAAGATTTTATTGACAAAAGGCAACATTAGAAAAAAAACAGTAATGTTGGGTTTTACAAAAATAATTCTAACTGTAGGGGGGATGGGCTACCAGGGACATGACAGAGATCGCTGTTCCCATCACTGGGAACAGAAAAACTCTGACATGTCATCTGGCAGAACAGGGGATCGCCCTGCGCCCGCTATCTCCTATGCAAAGACTGATGTACACCTACACCAGTTTGCGCAGGAGAGCCGGCCTGCTGCAGTGTAATGACGGTATCTGGTCCACGAGCGTTTAAGTGGTTAATCACTCCTAGATGTGTAACAGGATTGTGAATTGGCTGAATGATCAGACAGAGAGCAATTGTAACTTGCAGTTTACTAAACACGTTTAAAATTAGAATCTATAAAGAAAAATAGGGTCAGAATGTCAAAAAGCATGCACACACTGCAGAATAATACAAAATTAATTATGAAAGCTGCACAGATATATACTATTTACCACAGGTTCTCTTCTTTTTTCAAGGCAAAAGATCTTGGGCTGTCATCCCTTTCCATTCTTTACCACATGGATAGTCACTAGGGATGGGTGAACGGTTCGGCCTGAGCATAAGTTCGGGCTGAACTTTAGCTGTATGGACTTTCAACGAACAGCCAAACAAATGGGTAGTTCGACCGTTTGTTCGGCCCCCCGAACCGACCACAAAGCATTGCGGTGCTGAACAGTGCATTGCAAGCCCTGATTAGCAGAAGCAGTGAAAGCTTCAGCCAATCAGGGCACAGAGCACTGTCAGAGTCATGACTGGACACTGTCATCATGACTTTATCCAATCATGGCTCATTCCCGCCCCACAGTATAAAAGTATTCTTTCAATGGCATAGAATATCAATATCTAGAGATAAACACACCAAAACTCTGCAAACTATGAAGATCTTCAATCTATCCTCCCTCAAACTCTCCACTGCCGATATGAGCTTACTTAATAGGGGACTCAATTTTGCCCCAATAAATAAGCCCAACCCTTTCCTTCTGTTTAAGGACCTGAATAGATACATCCGCAATCTCACTTTAAAAAGGTTCTTTCACGCTAAACAGAGCAAACCCACTGGGAATGACGCAGCCCCATCTACCCCCCTTGTCCTCTAATCATTTTGAATACGATGGTGATCTAATAGACGTTCTAGAATCCCTCACTGAGGATGATGATACACTTAGCCTCTTCACTTAGCATTTGGCCACTTCACCACCCATCATACATTCATCATTCAAACCTAAGTCTTTTTTTTATCCTGCACAGTCCAAGGGCCCTTACCTGGAAAGCTTTTATAGGATTGTGTATGCAGACTTCCTTAAGCTCTGCCAGTCATCTTCCTCTATACCTCCCCATGTACACAACCTTTCTGTTATTGAAACTCGAGCCCTAGAAACTCTCATCCAAACCACTGACGTTATTATCAAAACTGCCGACAAAGGGGGTGGTATAGTCATACAAGATAAAGCCGACTATATGAAAGAGGCCCACAGACTCCTCTCAGATAAAACCACCTACCATAAGCTTCGTAAAGATCCTACCAGCGATTTTTCTACTGAGGCCCACTGTCTCATTCAGTCAGCTTTTGATAAAGGAGTGATCAACAAAATGGAAGCCTCTTTTTTTCGGAAAAACTTTTATTAGGTTCCCTATTTTTATCACCTGCCGAAAGTACACAAAAGTCTTACATCCCCCCCTGGCAGACCCATTGTGGCTGCCATGGACAGCGTCACCACTGGGTTTAGTCAATACATTGACCTATTTCTACAACCCATAGTTCAACAGTTGCCCTCATACATTAGAGATGGCACTCACCTCTTAGAACTTTTAGTGCCCTACAGATGGGAGCCCACATACACGTGGCTCTCCCTTGACGTCACCTCCCTTTATACCTCCATCCCCCACCATTTTGGCCTAATGGCCCTAGAATTTTTTCTTGCCCAGGAACCCCTCATTAATCCCAGACAAGTTGCCTTCATTTTGGAGTCCACAAAATTCTGTCTAACCCACAATTATTTTTTTTTGATGATTAATTTTTTTCTACAGATCCAAGGGACTGCTATGGGAGCCAATTTTGCCCCATCCTATGCAAACCTAGCCATGGGGTATTGGGAAAAAAACTTCATTTGGCACAACAACCCCTACTCACCCAATCTTGTTTTTTTTGGACATTATATTGATGATAATATAATCATCTGGGATGGTCCCCCCAACCTCATTGCTCTTTTTGTTGATCATTGCAACCACAACCCGTATGGACTAACATTCACCCATGTCTCAGACCCAACCAACCTGGCCTTCCTCGATTTGGAATTAGGCCACATAGGTGAGAATATAATAGCAAAAAACTACACTATACCAGCTGCCTTTATCCAAAATGGATCAAGAATATACCTAAAAGACAATTTTGTCGCCTAAGAAACAACTGCACTTTGGATAGCGACTATGCCTCATCTAGTATTTCACGCAAACAAAAATGCTGACAAAGAATACCCCAAAGAGCTGGTAGATGAAGCATGTGCTCTGTATGCAAAAGGAAACCCCACCAAACCAGAAAAAGATAAAATAGATCATTCTACTAGATTCAGCACCACTTTCCACTTCCAATACAAAAAAATGGAGAACATTTTGAACAAACATTGGGATATCTTGTTACAAGATCCCCTCCTAAAAACTACCCTCTCCCCAGTACCAAGCGTTACATACCGAAAAGCTCCCAACCTAAAAAGCAAAATTGCCCCCAGCAAAATTAAAACCACTAATACATCTACCAAAGCCACAGTTCTCATACCTTTAGTTGGTATGTACCAGTGCAAAAAAATCCGATGCAAAACCTGCTTTTCATCGAACATGGTCAAAAATCATTTCTCTCTAAAGGAAAAACCTACATGTTAGATCAATTTTACAATTGCTCTTCTGACTTTGTGGTATATGGCCTCACATGCCCTTGCGGCCTAATTTATGTTGGCTGAACGATCTGCCCCCTTAGACAATGCTTCAGCCAACACCGCAGGTTGATTGAGGGTGGCAAGGACATGCACAGCATTCCCCGACATTGAGCAAATTAAGCAAATTTCCAAATCACTCACTGCAGCTGAGCGTTTTAAAAAACTGTGCACGAGAGAGACATTCTGGATCTACACTCTAGATGTCCTCTCGCCCGGTGGTTTAAACGAGGCTATTGAAATCGCCACGGTGTTATAACTTGTTACCGTACTATAGTTATCTATTATTAGCCTGGATGTTTACATTGATCTCTTATTCACCCATCTTCTGCCATTTTTTCACTACAGGTATCTTTTTTCACACATTATGTTTTAATATATGGGGGGAGCTGATTCGGTCCCTTCCAGTAAGTATTGGCTTGCCCCCATCACCCCCCTTCCCCCCTTTCCTCCCCTTTCCCTCCCTACCCCCCCTCCTTTCCCCTCCCCCCTTTCTTTCCCCCCTTCATTTCCTTCCTCACCCTCCTTCCCTTTCTTCTTTTTTTCCTTTCTCCCTCTCCATCCCTTTTTTTCCCTCCCCCTCCCCCTTCCCCCCTCCCCCATTCCCCTTCTCCCCTCCCAACCCCTTCCCCTTCTCTTCCCCCCATTCTCCTCTCCCCTCCCCTTTCTCTACTCCCATCATACAGTGACTATCACTTATATATATTGTCTCATATATTTGTTATATATATATATATATATATATATATATATATATATATATATATATATATATATATATATTACCTTACATTCCCCACTATGCTCCATGTAAAACATATTGTGTAATATATTATATAATAATATATTCACCCCCTCTTCCCCATTTTTAAACATTAATATACGGATTCTCTAACCCCATCCGTCATCTTTCTACCATTTCTCATTTATTTAATGTACCCCACACATATTTATACCCTACTCCCTTTATTATTATTTCTTTATTTATTTTATTTATTTTTTTTATTATTTTTACATTTTATTGTTTTTTGACTGGTGGTCCATGTATTCATTGGATAATGATATTTATTATAAATGTTAATTATCTCCCTATTTTAATTTATTTTATTAATCTGCATTTTACTTATTTAAATGCTTATTTATTTCTCATGCATTTTTTTCCATCAAGTATTTCTTTGCCATGTTTATCTCATTGTTTCCTGATATGCTGATTATCCTCCAGCCCCTTTGTGCCTACAATGTGTTAAACCTAGTGTGTATTTACCTGGCCCCTCCCCCTGTTAAGACTATAAGACTTTGCCTAGACCCACACACCCCATGCTTGACAAAGGAGTGCTGCTATGCTGACCATCCTTAGCCTGTATATTCGGAAACGCGTTGCACATTGGTGACGTTACGGCTCCGTGCCACGCTTTGCTGTGTGTGCCAAGCCTCTTTCTGGTTCCCTCTCCACGGCCGTGCTACCAGAGGAGACTGACAACATGACGGCACTGTTTGTGACAGGACCCGGCGTCCTCCTTCCCCCTCCACTGGAACCCACACATGCCTGGATGCTTCTACATACCATCACATCTCAGTTCTGTGTGCCAAGGAGAAGAACCACGGTGCCCCACCACCCCACATCATCCTATGTGGATTAGCCAGCCGTTTGTGGACATGCTGAAGCTTGCAGTCCCTCTCCTCTTATCCAGAGACATGCCTGAACGCAGATATGCTATCTTCCATGTGAGTGGATATTATTTTTTATAATAAATGTTTATTGATACATACTCAGAGGCACCCCATTTTCCTTGTTTTTTCTCAGCCTGTTTGGACCTTGCTTCTGGTCCCATCGGTGGCAACCCTGACAGACCAGTCTCTATATATATATAATCATCATATGTAGTTTCCGACCCCCCTGGACTATCAAGGTATACTCTATAGAGGTACTGTTGCACTTCGCCTGTTTTACTTGTAAATTCTTTCAATGGCAGCCATTTTTAGTGTGATTTTGGCATGGAGAGAGATAGAACAGGGCTCTGTTCAGTGCTATCAGTTAGTTTGTGTGCTATAATGTGCTATTTTGCTTCAGTTGTCAGTGTGGAGTATTAGTTTAGTGTCAGTTTAGGGATAGCGTGAGGGTAGTGAGGAGGACCATCATTCAGCTTTGCATAGTGTGCAGCTAGAGTAGAGACAGTGTAGTGTAGTGAGACCATGTCATTCATACATACATTGGTGTGGTGTAGGACAGCTCATATAGTTTCAGTGTAGTGTAGTGAGACCGTGTCAGTAATCTTGACATTAGTGTATAGCTAGAGTAGGGACAGTTCAGATAGCGTCAGTGTAGTTGAACACGTCTATTTAATTGCGTTACTGCCAGTTTTACACTATTTACTTCTGTGTGTGTGTCAATGCCAGTTTAATACTATTTACTTCTGTGTGCGTTACTGGCAGTTTAACGCCAATTCTTTTGGTGTGAGTTACTGCCAGTTTAACGCCATATCATTTTGTGTGCATTACTGCCAGTTTAACACCATATAGTTCTATGTGCATTACTGCCAGTTTAACGTCATATGGTTTTGTGTGTTACTGCCAGTTTAACGCCATTAATGTCTGTGTGCGTTACTGCCAGTTTAACGCCATGTAGTTTTGCGTGCGTTACTGCCAGTTTAACACCATATCATTTTGTGTGCATCACTGCCAGTTTAATGCAATGTTGTTTTGTGCTTTACTGCCAGTTTAACGCCATTTACTTCTGTGTGCGTTATTGCCAGTTTAACGCCATATAGTTTTGTGTGCGTTACTGCCAGTTTAACGCCATATCGGTTTTTGAGCGTTACTGCCAGTTTAACACCATATAGTTCTGTGTGTGTTACTGCCAGTTTAACGCCATATAGTTTTGTGCGTTACTGCCAGTTTAACTCCATTTACTTCTGTGTGCGTTACTGCCAGTTTAACGCCATATAGTTTTGCGCACGTTACTGCCAGTTTAATGCCATATCGTTTTGTGTGCATTACTGACAGTTTAACGCCATATAGTTTTGTGCATTACTGCCAGTTAACGCCATTTACTTCTGAGTGCATTACTGCCAGTTTAACGCCATATAATTTTGCGTGCGTTACTGCCAGTTTAGCACCATATCGTTTTGTGTGCCTTACTGCCAGTTTCACGCCATATAGTTTTCTGCATTACTGCCAGTTTAACTCCATATCGTTTTGTGTGTGTTACTGCCAGTTTAACGCCATATTGTTTTGTGTGCGTTACTGCCAGTTTAACGCTATATAGTTCTGTGTGTGTTACTGCTAGTTTAACGCCATATAGTTTTATGAGTTACTGCCAGTTTAACGCCATATCGTTTTGTGCTTTACTGACAGTTTAACGCCATTTACTTCTGTGTGCGCTATTGCCAGTTTAACGCCATATAGTTTTGTGTGCGTTACTGCCAGTTTAACACCATATCATTTTTTCTGCGTTACTGCCAGTATAACATCATATAGTTCTGTGTGTGTTACTGCCAGTTTAATGCCATATAGTTTTGTGCGTTACTGCCAGTTTAACTCCATTTACTTCTGTTTGTGTTACTGACAGTTTAACCCCATATAGTTTTGCGTGCGTTACTGCCAGTTTAATGCCATATCATTTTGTGTGCGTTACTGCCAGTTTAACGCCATATAGTTTTGCCTGCGTTACTGCCAGTTTAACGCCATATAGTTTTGTGTGTTACTGCCAGTTTAACGCCATATAGTATTGTGCATTACTGCCAGTTTAACGCCATATAGTTCTGTGTTCGTTACTGCCAGTTTAATGCCATATAGTTCTGTGTGCGTTACTACCAGTTTAATGCCATATAATTTTGTGCGTTACTGCCAGTTTAACGCCATATAATTTTGTGCGTTATTGCCAGTTTAACGCCATTTACTTCTGTGTGTTAATGCCAGTTTAACGCTATTTACTTCTGTGTGCATTACTGCCAGTTTAATGCCATATCATTTTGTGTGCGATACTGCCAGTTTAACGCCATATAGTTTTGCGTGCATTACTGCCAGTTTAACACCATATAGTTCTGTGTGCGCTACTGACAGTTTAACGCCATTTACTTCTGTGTGCGTTACTGCCAGTTTAACGCCATATCATTTTGTGTGGGTTACTGCCAGTTTAACGCCATATAGCTTTGTGCGTTACTGCCAGTTTAACTCTATTTACTTCTGTGTGCATTACTGCCAGTTTAATGCCATAAAGATTTGTGCATTACTGCCAGTTTAACTCCATTTACTTTTGTGTGCCTTACTGCCAGTTTAATGCCATATAGTTTTGCGTGCGTTACTGCCAGTTTAGCGCCATATCGTTTTGTGTGTGTTACTGCCAGTTTAACGCCGTACAGTTTTGTGCATTACTGCCAGTTTAACTCCATATAGTTCTGTGTGTGTTACTGCCAGTTTAATGCCATATCGTTTTGGGTGCGTTACTGCCAGTTTAACGCCATAAAGTTTTGTGCGTTACTGCCAGTTTAACTCCATTTACTTCAGTGTGCGTTAGTGCCAGTTTAACGCCATTTTGTTTTGGGTGCGTTACTGCCAGTTTAACGCCATATAGTTCTGTGCATCACTGTATGTTTGGCGCATTATATTGCAGTATGTTATAGTGTATTTGTTGAGCGTATCTGTGTAGCTTGAGTACTCAAATTAAAGTGCATCAAACACCTCTTTACATTGATTAAAGTACATCTACGTACAGATTTCAACTTCTTCTTTACATTTGCTTATAAGCACCTCCCCCTCCATCCCAATAATGTCTGGTAGGACAACAAGGAGAGGCAGACGTTCCCTTGGCACTGTAAGGGGGCCAGCAACAAATGTGTCCACAGGAAAAGGTGGACATGAGGGTCACTCCTCAGGCAGGGCATCATTTCCTCTGTTTAGTGAGTTTGCCCATGCTATGCACCCACAGCATGCAGAGGGGGTGGTGGACTGGCTTACTAAACCTTCCTCATCCTCCTCATCCTCTGTCACAAAAGCAGAGACAAGTGTGCAGTCCCCTGCAGTTGCCAGAGTGGATAAACCTGCCTCCTTGTCCACATCTATTCCTGCCATAGCCCCAACATAAGCCACTGAGGAGTCAGCTGAGTTATTTGACCACAGCATCAGTCATTTGCTTCTTGATGATTCCCAGTCATTACTGGATTCAGATGATGGTTCTGAGGTTGAGGATTACAGGAACATGAGCCTAGAGAGAGGGAGAAACACTGGTAGACAAACTGGCATTCATATTCCCCAAGCCGCAGCCTATTGCCAAGTTGTCTCCAGTGGTAATGATGAAGATGGAGGAGATGGAGATGATGATGATGATGAGGTCACTGATGCGACTTGGGTGCCAGATAGAGCAGAGGAGGAAACTGAAGGTGAGGCCGCACAACCCCAAGGAGGCTGACATCAAGAAAGAGTAGGGAGCAGCCACCCTAATCCATTACATTCTGCAGCTGTTATCTCCTGGCCCACTCCCCAAAGTTCAGCTGTCTGGGCTTTTTTCAGCACATCTGCAGCAGATCACACTGTTGCTATCTGCAAACTGTGTCTCAGGCACATGAAACGTGGCAAAAACACCAACCATTTGGGTGCCACATGCCTAACAAGGCATTTAACGTCCAACCACTCGTTGGCAAGAGCACCTAAAAGCCACACAAAAGGGGCATAAATCTTTCCCTCCTCCTCCTTTCCCACTTCAGTCTGCCCCTGCTACACCGAGTCACTACCTCTCAGCAGCCTCCACTGACAGGGATAATGGTATAGTGCAGGATGTCCCAGGTCCTAGCAGCAGATCTGCCAGCAGCACACCACCAGCTGTAGAATGTAGCCAGCAAATTTCTCTGCCCCATCTGCTGCAGCGGAAAAAAAATACAGTCCCTGCCACCTACATGCCCATCGTCTAAATGCAAGCTTGTCAAAGCTGTTAGCTCTCCAACTTCTGCCTTTCAGCCTGGTGGATTCTGCCCCCTTCCGTGAATTTGCACAATGTGCTGTACCACAATGGCAGGTTCCTAGTCGCTACTACTTTTCATGTAAAAAGTAGGGCTCGGCGCTGCAGCTTGTTGTGCCCCCACGTCTCCACACAGCTGGTGGTGATAATGCCAGACCTGTGAGCTCTAACCCCTCCTCCTCCGCCACCTCCATGCCCTCCTCTGCAGAATTGTCCTATGAACATCAGGTACCCCCAAAGCGTTCAAAGGGCTATTCCATGAGTCAGGCTAAAAGGTGCCATGCAGTGCTTCAGCTGGTGTGTTTAGGGGACAGGAACCACACCGGAGCAGAGATTCTTGCAGCTCTGCAGGGACAGGCCCAGTGTTGGTTCACACCACGCCAGCTGGAGCCAGGAATTGTGGTGTCCGATAATGGCTCAAACCTCCTGTCAGCCCTTAGACAGAGAAAGTTGACACATGCCATGCCTGGCACATGTCCTCAATTTGGTGGTGCAGCATTTCCTAAGTATGTACCCAGGGTTGCAAGATGTACTAAAACAGGCCAGAAGAGTCTGTAGCCATTTCAGGCGGTCATACACAGCCAGTGCTCAGTTGGCTGAAATTCAGCGGGAATTCCACCTGCCCCTAAACCGCCTGATTTGTGACATGCTCACTAGGTGGAACTCAACTTTGGCAATGCTGCAGTGGCTATACATGCAGCAGAGGGCCGTCAACGAGTACATGTGCCCGTACGGCACAACAACGTGCACAGGCCACCTCAGCTTTTTTTCCCCACACTAAAGGCTGATCATTAAGGATACATGCACTGTATTGTCACCATTTGAGGAGGCCACAAGGATGGTGACCAGTGACAATGCATGCATCAGTGACACAATCCCTGTTGTGTTCCTGCTGGAGCAGACTCTGCGTGGCATTATGGACAGGGCACTGGAGGCAGAGCAGCAGGAGGAAGAGGAGGACTTCCTTTCCTCTCAAGGCCCACTTTATCCAGATATCATCATTCCTATGTCACATAACACACAGGAGGAGAGAGGGGAGGAGGATGAGGATTCTGGCACTTTCATAGGCTTCGAAGAAGAGGAAGGCATGCGTCAATCTATAAGCGATGGCTTTCCAACCCCAGGACCCTTGGGAGTAGTACGTGGCTGGGAGGAGGAAGTCCCTGATGCTGCCATCCTGAGTGACCCCAAGGAGTCTGCTTCTCAAGCCTCAGCAAATTTGAGGAGCATGGGCAACCTCATACTTCAAAGCCTGCGAAAGGACCCAAGAATACGTGGCATAAATGAGAAGGATGATTACTGGTTGGCAATCCTCCTTGACCACCGTTATAAGGGGAAGGTCTCAGAACTCATCCCGTCCCCACAGAGAGTGCAGAAAATCTCTTGAGAACACGTTAAAGAGGATTTTATTGAACGTTTTTCCTGACTCCAGTAGGTTACAGTGTCGTGGAAAATGTCGTTTTGAGTCTTCTGTTGCTCAAGAGAGGAGCGTTGGAGAAGGCATCTGCCTAAGTGAATCATTTTGGAATTTTTTTAGTCCTCGCCGCCTAGGGCTGTCAGCAGCCTCTGTGTCATGGTTATGCGGTAATGTTTGTCTGTCAGCTTACCTCTCCATGTGTTCAGATTAAGAGGCCAGCCACTCTCACCTGGCTGCTTAAGTAATCTCTCCTCAAAGCATGGCTCCACCCCAGCCCTATCAAGGAAATCTATGTTAACCTGTGCACTGCAAGCCAGCTCTGCTAATCAATATTGTGTGTTTAGCATTCGTGTGCGGCTTACTGTGTCTTCAACGTCTGATTTCAGTTACCGATCTTGGCTTGTTCTTGACTATCCTTACCTGCTTGTTACCCCAATATTTGGATATCTCCTGACTATCCTTACCTGATTGTTTCCCCGACCTTTGGCTTTCTCCTGACTATCCTTGTTGTTGCTGTCTGCTGCTTCCACTCTACCTCCCTGTAGTCTACCATGAGCGTGAGCTGGGAGGCCCTAGGGGTCACGACCTGGAGCCAGACTGCAGCTAAATCCATCCCCACCACTAGGGGCTTCTGGTGAACACCCACTGGCTCTTAGATTTAGCGCCCTGGGAAATCTCATGCTCTATCTCCCAGTGTCATTTGTGTAGGTACTACAGAGTGCCTGCTCTCCTGTATATCCTAGAGCTCCATCCACAGCAGTCAGCCGTAAGATCCACTACCTTGTGGTGCACTCCAGACCCCAACGGGGTGCATCTGTCACTTGGACTCAGGTGACCTGACAGTCTGCATCACATGGTGGGCGATTACTTCGGGGCCACAAAACAGAGATGGAGAGCTTTCCAGCTGACAATCCACTGACTTACTGGGTCATGAGAATAGCCCACTGGCCAGAACTTTCCCGGTATGCTATTGAGTTGTTGGGCTGCCCTGCATCCAGCATGCTTTCAGAATGGGCATTCAGTGCTGCAGGAGGTTTCATTACTGATCATAGAACGCATCCACAGACGGTCCACCGACTCCGTGGACCGTTTGACTTTTATAAAAATGAATCAGTTCTGGATTACCAGCTATGAAGCCCCTGATGCCGATGTCACTGATTAAGTCTTTTTGAGATGTGGAATCTCTGCAGGACTTCGAGGCTGCCTAGCTTTGAGGGTGTTCAATCATTTCGTCTGGAAGAATCATTTTGGTATAGGTTTCATGGGCACAATTCACACCCAAAGACCAATATTTCTGCACCTGTTTGACAGGTGCATATCATTGCAATTTTTTACAGCAAGGCCGATTCTTGCTTTCATCAAGAGTACCTCTATAGGGTTACGGTGGGAAAGCACCACCGACACCAAAAGACCAGTTTTTCTGCACCTGTTTGACAGGTGCATATCATTGCAATTTTTTTACAGCAAGGCCAATACTTCTATAGGGTTACAGAGGGAAGGTGCCACCGACACCTAAAGACCAATTTTTACGCACCCGTTACTTCTAACCAAAGTCAAAGTGACACCAGAATGTATCCAAAAAATCTCTACTCTTGTTCCCAGTGCACTACATTGTGGCCTCATCATTCACACTGGCTCTCCAGCTGTTGCTGAGCAAAATAAAGGCAGCTTGCAGGGAAATTTCATTTTTTTGGCTTTATAAATGCAATTATTGTGGCAGCAGATTCTAGACACGGTACAGATCTGCCACTTTATTTTAGGAATTTTTTATTTTTATGCTATTACTTTAAAAATAAAAAAAATCACTGCTCATTAAAAAATGACGTTTTTTTACAAACTTTTTTATTTTATTAATACATGTCCCTCAGGGCAGGACCTGGACCCCTATAATCATTGTATGCCCAATTACTTGCATATAAGCCTTTAAAATGGGCACTTTTGATTTTTGACGTTTGGGTCCCATTGACTTTAATGCCAAATCCGGTGGACAATCCACTCGTGTGTGGGCTTCCCCGGACTTTCAGCTGACTTTTCCAGCCGCAAATCTGACGGACTTTAGGCTTGGAACTTGCTTCAAATCTTTACGTCGTAACTCCGCCGGACCCAGAAATCCGCTCGTCTGTATGCTAGTTTGGCGGACAAAAAAACGACGCATGCTCAGAAGCAAATACTAAACGGAAGCACTCGGTCTAGTAAAACTAGTGTTCATATTGTAGGTAGCACATTCCTCACGCTGCAAATTCTGTGATCATTGAATGCAGCGCATTAATGTCTTCTTTAATAATCCTATAAGAACGAAGATGTTCTGCTGTTCCTATTCACATAGAGTTCTCCCAAACTGATTTCGGGATTATTTCTCTTGATCTCATGAATGATATAGTATTTTTTTTAAAAGCCATATCTCCATACTAATGTTTACACTTTTTTTTTCTTTTTTTTTTTGGTTAAGTTACCGCAAAGAACCATTTTTTTTTTAAATTTCTTTTTTGTATATAAAGTTAACACAAAGAACCTTTTTTGGTTATCTTTTTTTTTTTTTGTAAAAGTTACCACTAGAACATTATATATTTTTTTTTGTGTTTTTGCAACCTCAAGGAGGTTGTTGTCCCTTGTTAATTTGACATTGTCTCTAAATCAATTATGTTAATTAAAACACATAAAGTCTTTTCATAAACTAAAATATCAATTTATTTATGGTAAAAAGAAAATAAAGATATAAGAGGGAGCACAATCTGGTCCAGGAATCGCAGAGATCAACAGCAGTAGCAGATGACATAGATGTCCCCAGACTGTGGTACTACAACAGCCTGCGTCTTATGTCAGACCAGACTGAACCCAGGTCATCACTTTCTTCTCTTCCCTGCAGCCTTCCCTCCATGCTGCCCTGCACCCTTCCCTGCAGCCTTCCTTGGAGGCTGTGGCTCTGGTGGTTGAGTTGTGGCAGGAAGAGAAGGAGGAGGAGGAGGAGGAGGTGGAGGAGGGGGGACTGTCTCATTTATTTGTGTGTTGGCAGTTAGCTCGCCCTTCAGCCCCTTGTGTATAGTTTCAGCAAACAGTTTTTCACAAATAAGGCATTGGCCCCACTCCATTTGAAGCAGCCTGCTGGCTAAATAACACCCATAGGCCTCTTCAGCTTCAGGGGGGCTCTTCAAAAAATTTGTGGCCTCTCTCATGAGGCGCAGGGATGCCTCCTGTGTCACCATCCCCTTTCTGGCCCTTTTTGTAGGAAGGCGGAGGGGAGCCACTTGGGATTGGGTCAGGCTCCTACTGGGCCCAGCCACCTCCTGCCTGACACTGGGTCTGGCCTCTTCCTGAATGACACAGGGTCCTGCCTCCTCCTGGATGACACAGGGTCCTGCATCCTCCTGGATGACACAGGGTCCGGCCTCCTCCTGGATGACACAGGGTCCGGCCTCCTCCTGGCTGTCTCTGGGCCTGGCCTCCTTCTGCCTGCCACTTTCCCCACTTTCCTCCTGGCTGACCTCATCCTGTGTATAAAAAAGGGACATAGTTTTAGTTGTTTGCTTTTGGTTCATCAATGACACACAATTTTCTTCTCATGACTTGCAAATTCAATGTTAATACATCTATTACTAATGCCCCGTACACACAGTCGGATTTTCCGATGGAAAATGTCCGATCGGAGCGTGTTGTCGGAAATTCCGACTGTGTGTGGGCTCCATCGGACATTTTCCATCGGATTTTCTGACACACAAAGTTTGAGAGCAGGATATAAAATTTTCCGACAACAAAATCCGTTGTCGGAAATTCCGATCGTGTGTACACAAATCCGACGGACAAAGTGCCACCCATGCTCAGAATAAATAAAGAGATGAAAGCTATTGGGCACTGCCCCGTTTATAGTCCCGATGTACGTGTTTTACGTCACCGTGTTTAGAACGATCGGATTTTACGACAACTTTGTGTGACCGTGTGTATGCAAGACAAGTTTGAGCCAACATCTGTCGGAAAAAATCCTAGGATTTTGTTGTCAGAATGTCCGAACAAAGTCCGACCGTGTGTACGCCCTATAAGAGTATAGAAATCTGACACCATCATTTTTTAAAGCAGATGACAAACATATTTGGCCACTACTGTCAATTGATATGTATACATCATTTTTAGGATAAACTTGTTTTAATCAATTATAACATCTAAACTACATAGCTCTCTTATAACTACAAAGTAACTTCATGGTGGAAGGATTGGTATTTCCATTTTCATATAACTAATTTTAAAACAGAGCTATGTATGGAGTGCATAATTGTAACTGTGTCTCTATGAACTGATTTCTGTATCTGTCCTTTTTGTACTCTTGCTTTTTTATCAAAAAATGTTGTGAATAGACTCAGTTTTTAGGTATATAATAGTGAATATTGTGCCTATATTGTCCAAAGCCCAGATTTATTTCTATGAATACAATTATAACATCTAGTTAACATCATTAATATTAGGACACTATATATTTTTTAAATGAATTTACCTGACTCCAGATGGTCACATCCGGTTCTTCCAGGATGGAAGACCCAGCTTGGTCCTCATCAGCCTCTGCTTGGGTGGAGGGAAGGGTGCATGGAAGAGTTCATAGAAGGGTGGAGGGAAGGGTGGAGGGAAGGGTTGAAAGTGATGCCCTGGATTCAGTCTGGTCATCAAGAAAACATAGTTTATTGTAGTACCACAGCCTGGGTACATATACATCATCTGCTGATGCTCCTGATCTCAGGGAATTCTGGATCTTGTTATGCTTCCTCTGATACATATTCCTCAACATCCCAATTTTTGATAACAACATCTTGCTTCGTTGCTTCTGGGATGTACGTCTGGACAAATGTCAGAAGTCTCTTCAGCGTTGACTTCCTTACATGCTTTAGATAATATTGAGGGTGTTTGACCTCCCACAGATTCCTCATCTCCCTGTACTGATCAATAAAAGCCGACAGAAAGTAGACAATTGGCTAATACCCTAGCCTGGGTTGATGGTCGGTCCTATATCAAGTGTAGACCTCGCCACCTCCTCAGCATGGGTTAGCAAACATTTCAATTGGTTGGGTGTAAACAACAAAAATATACATAACATGATACTGTCAGGGTTAAATAAAAACCAAAAATAGTGACATTCACTATAAAAACAACCAGGGTGAACAAAAAATATAATTAAACACCCAGTGGAATGGATAAAAATAGATGCCCCAACACCAGACAAAAGATCTCCTTACCAGATATAAAATAAGAAAGAGCATTAGGATAGGAAGGCAAAAATCCACCCAGTGGAAAAAACTATTCAAGTGGGGCCGTCACCATACAGAGAGCCTCCTTACCAGATGTCTGGTCAGACTAAGCAAGTGATAACACCAACAGGACGCCAGGTCACGGTAGAAGACTTGTATAGGTTGTAAATCAATCACTCAGCAGATAGAGGAATAATCCCACGGAGCCATAATAAACATCGGATGGTACCCAAAAAAGATATATGTGGACCAATAGTGTAATATCATCAACACTGGTTTAATAAGTTAAAAAATGGACACTTACAGACGAACAATAAAAACTTGCATAAACTTTAAAGCCGGCTGGCATAAGCAAACACGTCCCGTCCTCCTCAACGAGACAGCGCGGTGACGTCAGCACGTACCTCCTCAGACGCGTTTCGTTACAGATAACATTGTCAATTGGCCATTGACATTTATTGCTGCTTGGGGATTTGTCCACCCTACTGATATAGTTGATTAGCGTAGTTTTTTTCTCTTTTCCATTATCCCAACATAGGCCTCATCAATCTGTCAAGCCATTTAGGCTGCTTGCTACAAAGTTTTACCAAACTTCAAAATTTTTAATTACCTTCGTTTATAGCGTCCCGGTCCACTATCATCTACGAACAGAACGTACGTACGACACAATACGTAATAAAGTTTTATACACTGCGCATGCGTGAAACTCCACCTGCTTTGCCTGCCCCTGATGTTCTTTCTTTACGCATATTTTCAGCCCCCTTGTCTCTGTGCACAGAACGTACGTACGACACATGCGTACTAACAATTTTTAGGCACTGCGCATGTTTGAAACTCAGGGTTTACAGAGCGTGGTTGAGCAAGCCACTGTGTTTTTTGGGGGGCCTCAGCCAGTCGCTTCAAGCCTGACCTAGGCTGGTGGGGTTGTCATCCAGTCTAGTCTGGATGGACAGCGGTATTTGTTTTGATGTATTTGCTAATTTGAGGCATATGAAAATATAAATATGCAGAGATTTAATTTTGGTTATTGTAATTATTAAACCTGGGTTACCCTTAAAAAAAACACTGTGGCCAGTTATGACCATTTAAACTTTAAACGTACCCTCATGGGGGAGTACAAAGGGCAGTTTTGCCTTTCTCTCCTTTCCCTTTTCTATTTCAAGTTGCTATTGGTTTCTCCTGCAGTTGCTCCCACAGCAACAAGCAGCCAATTGGTGCTTTTTGGCAGGTCTGTATTCACGCCATTCTGGAGCCATTATAAGCCGGATTCTCCCCTCACGCTCCAGCAACCTGAAGAGGAACAGACCGCACTCCCTCCCACCCTCCCTTCCTATGTCACGGTGTTGTTTAGAGGGGTTGTCATCCAGTCTAGTCTGAATGGACAGCAGTATTTGTGTTAATGTATTTGCTAATTTGAGGCATCTGAAAATTTAAATATGCAGAGATTTAGGTATGGTTATTGTAATTATTAAACCTGGGTTACCCTTAAATAAACACCGTGGCCAGTTATGACCGTTTAAACTTATTGTTTAAATGGTCATAATGACATTTAGAAAGGAAGAAAGTTATACAGTTTAAATTGCTAGCAAATTACATTTTATTGTCAGCTTCTTTGGAAAAAAAAAAAGCACAAAGACCCTTCTAAGGGATGCGCCTGTGTGTCTTTTTTTAAATTAGAAGCTAAAAGGGAAATGTCCAAACACTCATGCAAGATGTTGGCACTGCAATCCAACCATGCAATCAGGGCTTGCAAGAGCTCTCTGTTTCCACTCACTGTGCCTGACTTGGAGTCTCCACCTTGCAACACAAGAGTCCTTCCATGTAGATAAGGTCAGCAACAGGGTGAGGATGACTAAAATTTCTCTAGTGTTGGCTCCTTTTGGAACATGTGTACTCCTTGGATGAAATAAAGAGACATTTTATTCATCCCCATCTGGCTGCCAACTTTATTTACATAAAAGGGAAATGTCATTTACCAGCAATTTTAAACCATATTTCCTCTGTAAACGTCGGTGCTTTAAAAATCACTGCTCCCTGCTGTCAGGACAGGTGTAAAGATGACTAATAAACTGTTCAGATATGCTGCATATGCAGACAGTTAAATACAAAATAGTACATGCCACAAGCAGGACTGTAGATACAGCAGGTTTCCTGGTAGTTGTGGTGAACCACCACAGATGTCAGCTGAGCAGCAAAGACTGGTGCATAGGAGGAGAAAATCAGAGCAGTCCAAGTAGTAACATAAAGTCTGATAACACAGGAGAGTCAGAAAAGAAGCCTAATCAAGATGAGCTGGGTCACACACAAGTAGATAAGAGACCCAACAGTACACAAACAAAGCATGGAGGCAGCAGGGTCAAAGCAAACCAGGTCATTCATGATATTTCACTGAGCAGATACAGGCTGGGTCAAGCAAGAGCACATAAGGGCAGCATCCGCAATAATAAGCACTGGTGGTTTTTAGAACAGGTACTTAAACATAAACAGCAAGGAGCTAGCTAATAACCATCATTTCCAGGTAAGAGCTGTCTCAGGTGAGATTTGCTCAGCCTTAAAGGACAGCCCGAATTCTGGTACTGACACCAGCCAAATGTTTTTTTGTTTTTGTTTTTGCACTCTTACATGTTTCCCAAGGTAGTGTCCACCCTTCCCATGCTATTTTTAAAAACCCTTTGCCTAGTAGCACAGAAAATGGGCATTTTTGATTTAAAAGATTTGACTCCCATTGATTTTAATAGGGTCGGTTTCAGCATCCAAACTTCCTAGAAGTTCACTGAATCCTGCTCAAGCAAACCCAGGGCAGTTTGGCTCATCCCTAATTCCTATCAAGATTAGGGATGGGCTTTATGTTTGGGTTGAACATGAGTTCGACTCGAACATTGGCTGTTCGCCCGTTCGCCGAACAGTGAACAATTTGGGGTGTTCGCAGGAAATTTGAAAGCCACGGAACACCCTTTAAAAGTCTATGGGAGAAAGCAAAAGTGCAAATTTTAAAGGCTAATATGCATGATATTGCCATAAAAAGTATTTGGGGACCCAGGTCCTGCTCCAGGGGACATGAATCAATGCAAAAAAAGTTTTAAAAACGGCCGTTTTTTCGGGAGCAGTGATGTTAATAATGCTTAAAGTGAAACAATAAAAGTGTAATATTCCTTTAAATTTCGTACCTGGGGTGGGTGTCTATAGTATGCCTGTAAAGGGGTGCATGTCACCCGTGTTTAGAATAGTCTAACAGCAAAATGACATTTCTAAAGGGGAAAAAAAAGTAATTTAAAAGTGCTAGAGCTAGTGCCAGCTATAATGAATTGTCAGAAAAAAAAAGTAATTTAAAAGTGCTAGAGCTAGTGCTGGCTATAATGAATTGTCGGGGGAAAAAAGTAATTTAAAAGTGCTAGTGCCAGTTATAACCAGCTATAACCCGGTTATGTAACCAAGTGACCCCGCCCCCGCTGACAACACGGGGAAAGCCTCAGGGAAATACCCGTGCCTCAGAGGAGGGCGGGGTCACTGGGTGGCCCTGCCCTCTGTTATATAAGAAGTGTCAGAAGAACCGAATCGTCACACGGCGGAAGACTCTCACTGAGGCGGATCGTGCGGATCGAGCGGAGAAGAAGCCAGAGGAAGATGTGGGACGAGAAGAGCGGAGGAAGAAGAAGATGGAGAAGAAGAAGATGGAGGAAGAAGAAGAACACCAAAGGAAGATCAGAAGAAAGAAGATGGAAGAAGAAGCGGAAAGAAGAAGAAATTAATAAAGGACTTGTCAAAAACCATCTCTTGTGTTTTTTAAACTTTTTGACAATTTTTTTTGTGAAATGGTAGAGGTACATTTGTACCCCATTACCAATTCACACGGGGGGCGGGGTCTGGGGGTCCCCTTGTTAAAGGAGGCTTCCAGATTCCGATAAGCCCCCCCTGCCCACAGACCCCCACAACCACTGGGCAAGGGTTGTGGGGATGAGGCCCTTCTCCCCATCAACATGGAGACAAGGTGCTTTGGGGGCTACCCCAAAGCACCCTCCTAATGTTGAGGGCATGTGGCCTGGTATGGTTCAGGATGGGGGGCCCTCTCTCATCCCCCCTCTGATCCTGTGGCCTGCCAGCTTGCATGCTCGGATAAGGGTCTGGTATGGATTTTTTGGGGGGCCCCACACCATTTTTTTAAATTTTGCCATGGGGTTCCCCTTAATATCCATACCAGACCTGAAGGGCCTAGTATTGAATTTAGGGGGAAATTCCATGCCGTTTTTATCAATGAACTTTTATGTGTATTGCCCGACCGACAATTCATTATAGCTGACACTAGCTCTAGCACCTTTAAATGACTTTTTTTCCCTTTAGAAATGTCATTTTGCTGTCAGACTGTTCTAAACACGGGAAACATGCCCCTTTTACAGGCATACTATAGACACCCCCCAGGTGCAAAATTTAAAGGAATATTACACTTTTATTGTTTCACTTTAAGCATTATTAAAATCACTGCTTCCGAAAAACTTTTTTTTGCATTGAGATACATGGCCCCTGGGGCAGGACCTGGATCCTCAAACACTTTTTAAGACAATACCATGCATATAAGCCTTTAAAATTAGCACTTTTGATTTTTCATGTTTGTGTCCTATAGACTTTAATGGTGGTTTTGTGTTCGAACAAATTTTTTGCCTGTTCGCATGTTCTGGGGCGAATCAAACGGAGGGGTGTTTGGCTCATCCCTAATCAAGACATCAGCAACTGTTTTTCATAGTATTATCTTATACTATAGTCATAATGATCAGGGTTTTGGAAAAAAAATATTTAACTGGCACCTTTATTGAGAAGAAAATCCCCTTTGGGCAACCAATACACATTGCAAGGTTTTTAATACACTTTGCTGCAGTACCAGTACCTGTTTCTGTTGTGAGGACTGGACTGATTTTTTAATTGGAGTGACATTTTTGATCAGTGAATGCACTTGCAGGGTTCTAATGGGAGAGTGGCAGGGTCTGTATCCCTTTAGAAGTGAAAAACATCTCACCTAAACTGAAATGTTTGTTGCTGAGGATGCCTAAAGTTTGACTTGTTTTTTAATGCAGACTTCTGGCAGAATCAGTGAGACAATCACACAAGCAGGAAATTATATATTTTTTCATATTTGTCCACAAGGTGGCAAAATCATGTCTAATGCTCCATACCATATAGTAAAATGGGTGATGAGTTTAAAGTAAAAGGCAAGTCACTTTTTTTTTTTTTAAGTCAGATATTATTTAACAAAATGTTCCGTTTTTAAACATTTCAACAAGACAAATTACACACAACATTACCTATACCACAGCACAGATCTAAAAAAAAAAAAAAAACCCCACCCCAACGAGAATTTGGAACATTAAACATAAGTAGACATTGAAGGAAGAAAAAAGACAAAAGGAAAAAGAAAAAAAAACATTTTTTATAAATATTAATCCCTTTTGTTCCCTCCTCCTTCAATACCCACTGAACGTAATGGGCCATACCTGGCCATTAAGTACCTTTTTTCTGGAATGTGTGTATATGTGTAACCTAAAGAAAAGAATTTCTGCGCTAACCATATAGAAAAAAAGTGCAGCTGCTTGTGTTAGCCTAAATACAAAAAGCCCAAAAACATGTGAAGCACTGACCCCTGCAGGAGCTGCTGTATTTTAATTGGGCCTGTACTCTGCTTCGCTACCCCTTTGATTTCTCTCAGTCCCCCTGACACAGCTGTGATGTAATATAGTGTGCAGTCAAAAACCTTAAAGACAATTTCACAATACACAATGTAATATACCTTTTTGTCTTTACCTTTGGTCTCCAGTCTCCACTTGGCCAATAATGCAAAGGAAAACAATACTCACACAAAATTACTTAAACAAGAACTTTGTTTACTGTATTTGCTTTAAAGTAGAACACTACAATAGTTTTACTGTCAGACCAACGTAGTGTGACAGTCAACAGATTTCAATGTACAAAGGTATTATACAGATGTAAAGTGTTTGAATTAACTTGATAGTAATGTGCTAAGGAAAATAGGATAAATGGCAGAGTGAACTGATTTCACTATGAGCACTGTCCCATCCTTTGCACGCTTTGTAACTATAAGGAAGTCAAATGCTGATTTAATAAAGTATAATACAATATTTAAGGAGCTTCCATTACTTGATACCACAGTAACTTTAATATGGCAATGAAACACAAAGCCTTCTGTTTTATTAGACAGTCCTTCGTTTCTTCTTTCTTCTGCTAGCTATGAATCAAATGAATTTGTAATCCAATGGTAATGATACCTGATCAAAGCAAGCTGAATATTGAATCAAAGTTATGGTACAGCAGCACTGCAATTATCTCTGATGCCAATGACACAGTACCAGATCCTCAATGAGATACAGGCCCGGGGCCTATTTTTAGCTCAGACTAATCCTTTGACTTTGCTTGTGGGACTATGGATCCCAGCAACTCTGTATTGTACAGATAAATGTGTAAAAGTGCATCAAGGAAACTTTTGGGCAACAGCCCTCTCACCCAACCAGGTCAGTGTTGTCAGAAAGTTCCGCTCCGGTGTATAGGGTCCTGTTCCTGGCTGGCCGGCACTGCTGCGCTGCTCCGCTCTGCACAATGAGACATTCCAGAACTCCCAGATGGCTCCGACAGGCTCCTCTGCTCCTTCCCAGTCTTGCCCCGCCGTCAGCCCAGCTCACAGGTGTATCAAAAGATTGCTGCTCGGATCGCTCTTCTGTGGAGGTAGGCCGCGCTGCACTGGAGGCCTCACACAGATCCTCCCAGGCTGGCCATGCATGTCCAAGAGACCCAAGATGGCCGTGCCGAGACCTTTTATAGTCGTCCCACAATGTAGTTCTGTTCTCCTGATGTTCATGGAAGTTAATGGGCATTATGGGTAGGTCAAGTTAATGCCCATGTTAACAAACAAAGCACTTCCATGTCAACTTCTTGAACAATGAAAAATAAAAATGCAGTCCTTTTATATTTTGGCCACTAGATGGCGCCAGATGCTAAGCTACAACATAACATTAATTATATATCAAAAATGTGACCGCTACACATACAAACGAAACAAGCGCACATCCGCTAATTATCCGCTAATAACAAACTGTGAACTTATGTGTGAATAAATGTAGCCATGAACCACCATGAAGTAGTATGTGTCACAATACATAACAAATATCCGTTAGTATAATGTGAAAAAAACAAACAGCAAAAAGTCCATGTGAGCAATGATCGCACCGTGAGACCTCTAAAAGAGCCTATATCAATTGTGCTATAAAACAAAAGCCCATATAGGTGATAATATAAGTATGAATAAACTTTTCAACACTCTGAAAAATTAGATGTTCTTGCAGCCACAACATATGACATTAATGCCGCTTACCGAATCAGTTGGACCTTAAATTATAGAGATCATAAGAGCCTAATGCATCAGCCTGCCAGCAACAATATCCTCCACCTGTCCTTCAATCCAGGGGATGAGCTCTCATCCAGCCCCAGCGACCAAAGGTAAGTGTTTTCTTGCCACAGTCTTGAATACGGGGATCAAGGAATAGACCACCCATACCAGGGTCTTTTTAAGGAGATAGCCCTGGGAGTTTGCCACTCAGTAGGGGATAAAAAAGGAAGGCTTCATAGTGCAGATAAGCTTCAAGAAGGGTTTATTTCATTTGAAGTTTATCTGTACTATGAAGCCTTCCTTTTTTTATCCCCTGCTGATCCCCAGGGTCTTTTTAAGGAGATAGCCCTGGGGGTTTGCCACTTAGTAGGGAATAAAAAAGGAAGGATTCATAGTGCAGATAAGCTTCAAGAAGGGTTTATTTTATTTGACGCTTATCTGCACTATGAAGCCATTCTTTTCCCCAGCTGTCCCCGTCTCTCTGGTCTCCCCGGAGAGGCGGGGCCACCAGTGCATCGGCGTCATGCTTTTCCACGCCCACCTGGGGATGCCTGCAACCAAGCGGTATCCCCCTCCCTGCTGGGTGGGATGTGTCATCCAGGCGGTGGCTGGGGATCGCGATTGCGTTCTCCTTTGCTCCACCTGACGCATGACGCTAGGGGCGGAGAACTCGGCGGATGTCCGGGTATAAGGCGGGGGCAGTCAGTATGGCAAACTCTTTCCTCACTATCTCTCACCAACACCTAGTCGGGATGCTTCACTAGACTGGTAGGCACCTTATTTACATACTTTAACATTAATACTTGCACCCCACAGTGTACTTATCCTCACTTGCCATGTCTCATTGACTCTCCCAATTACACACTTTTCACTCCCTTCTTCCTTTCACATGGAAGTTCTTTTCCAGTTCATCACATCTTCAATATATTTGTCCTTCCTTTCACTGTGCCTCATTTCCCCCCACTTCTCCCACTTTCTTTCTTTTCCTTCCCCCTGGTCCTGTTCCCTTTTCTTTTCTTCTTCTTTTTCTTTCTCTTATTTCTGTCATCTTTCACTTCACCTTCCCTTGCTTTCCCCTTTTCCTCTTCCCCTTTCCCTTTCCCTTCTCTTTCATTCCTTCACCTTGTACCCTCCTTCTTCTCTTTGCTCTGCGGGACACCCTATGCATACTATGCAAGTAGCATATACTTTATACTTTTATGACAATACCAATGTTATTATCTTAGACCCTGTTTACTAGCATACCTTGCAGTTGATGCCATTATATATATCTCATGCTTCCAAACCCTTTAATCTTATATTACCCTATATTTATATTTTTATACAGTGAGTTGCCCTGCAGTACATGTGGGAACAATTTGGGTTCATGTTCTCCCCTCTCTTTCTCCCACTTGCCATGCTGCCCCCCATGCCTGGCCTCGTTCCTCTGGTTGGGTCCTCGGCCTCTTCAGCTCCCGGGGGAGATGCCCTCCGCCGACCCCTGCCTGGGTTCTGTGTCAGTAGCCTTGGTCTCATTAGTAAGTATGGGATGATCGGTTCTGGCTTCTTGCTTTTAACCAATCATAACCGATTCTCTAATTACTTTTATCTGTTTTTACAGACAGCAGTTATGCACATCAGCCCCTGATGAAGTGAGGAAATCTCGGGTTAGAGATGTACCATACATACCTGTATTACATGTATTACTATTATATTATGGCTATGTTTTAGGATTACTATGCAATGTTGCTGTTTTATGAACCTGTTCACCGATGCTCATGTCCCATTATGGATTATGCTGTTGCATAATAAAATATTTGTACCTCTATATCTGTTTACCCTCTGATCACCATTTACACCTCATTTAAAGTCCCATGGGTGACATTCGTTTTTTTTCTAGGCTCTTTTAGAGGTCTCACAGTGTGATAATTGCTCACATGGACTTTTTGCTGTTTGGTTTTTTTATATTATACTAACGAATATTTGTTCACTTGAATATATGAATTATTGTTTTGACACAGTTATATATTGTGACACATACTACTTCACGGTGGTTCATGGCTACATTTATTCACGCATAAGTTCACTGTTTGTTAATTAGCAGATAATTAGTGGATGAGCGCTTGTTTCTTTTGTATTACGTGTATATGTGTAATACCGGTGAGGTAGCCTCGAGCCATTGTGACCAGATAGCATCAAACGTCCTCATTGAATTCCTTATTAAATATGTATGTTTTTTGAAAGCAATAAGTCTATTGAGATCAAAGATCCAGTCCGATAAGGTAGGAGAGTGTGGTGAGGTCCACTTAAAGGCGATTTGTTTGCAGGCCACAAACAGAGCACGTCTAATAGTATTTGCGATAGGGGGAGTGTAAACAGAAGAATCAAGATAACCCAATAGACACGTTAATGGTTCAACTAGAATATTTACATCTAATAGCCCGTTAAGTGTACCAACCACCTCTGCCCAATATCTCTGGAGTTTGGGGCACCACCACAGAAGATGTATTAGAGTACCTGGGTTACCACACCTGGCACAGTTTGAATCAGATCTCAAACCTTTGGCATGCAAAAATTCAGGGGTTCTATATGCCCTGTGAAGAATTAAGATCTGAGTAAATCTGTGTGATGGAGATAGAGAGACGAGAGGGAGAGACCGAAGAATGTCCTCCCATACCTCTTCCGAGATAGGACCAATATCCTGTTCCCACCCAGCCCTGGAGCGAACAGGAAAGCTTAATAAAGACCTGTCTAGCAGCAACCTATATGTCACAGAAGTAAGTCACTTAGTTGAGCTCGCTTGCAGTATTCTATCCAGAACAAGGGTGGAAGGAAAAAACACCTCAGCTGAAGAAAATTGAGCTTGTAAGGCATGGCAAAGTTGAAGAAACTGATAGATCCACCTTGATTGTGAGGGAAATTCTTTCCCCAATTGTTCGAAGGATTTAGGAGAACCATTGTCATATAGTTGGGTCAAAGTGGTTACTCCAGATCTTTCCCATATCAAAACGTAACTATGCTTAAATCTACTCCTACCCCCATTCTAAGCCTATTTTAAGTTGCTCTTGTCCGGTCACATGATCTCTCCACCACCGGCTTCAGAGTAGATGAGAGATCACTAAAAATGGTGGCAGAACCATGACGTCACCCTTAGCCTTACTATGGGGCATCCGTTGTCGGATGTCCCACCTCTAACGTGGAAGCCGGTGTCTTGCCGAATAAGTTCCTTCGGCGGATAGGTTCCCCCCCTGTACTGCGCAGGCGCAGCGCCTGCGCAGTACGTAGTACTGTTGGCCGCCGGAGATAGCCGAAGCTCAAACGCTTCGATCAGCTGTACACGGCGCCTGCGCTCTCGGTCCAGATTCCTTCCCCTCTATCCAAGTGGACCTAGAGGGGGAATCTAAAAGTGCCGAGCGCAGCGAGGCCGTGCCCGAAGCGTGGCGAGCGGCCCTCTTACACGCGCCGTGTACAGCTGATTTTCAGCTGTTCCGCTTCGGCTATTTCCGCCGGCTTCTACTGCGCATGCGCAGTAGAGGGGGAACTAATCCGCCGAGCGGAACTTTCTCGGCAGAACACCGGCAATGGGACCCGATCATGTAACTGGACCGGTGTGACTTCAGAATAGGTAAGTAAAGCATCTTTCTTTTACAGGGTAGATAGAATAGGCTTAGAATGGGGTGGGAGTAGATTTAAGCTTAGTTAGGTTTTGACCTGCATTCTGCTTTAAGTTTCCTGAATTATACCATATGGTCGAAAAACAACTGAACTTCTTGTATGTATAGTTTAATATGCGAGTTGCGTATTTTTTAGTTTATTGTTAGTTCATATACATCAACACAATTGTCCAGATGTCAGTAAATTATGAGAGCTCTGTGTGGGCATTGTGCAGTATGTTGTAGAATAAACTTTAGCTTGGGAGAACTTGGAGTAGCCTTAAATAGATATTTCACTAAGAACAACAGGACGTAAAACATCTGTCTATCCTCTAGCATATGTTAAAGATATGGAAAGTGAAGGGTTAGTGTGTGGGTGTGGCGCTGTCCTAATTCATAGAAATACTTGGTAAATCGTGTGTAGCCAAATCCCATATGTAAAGTTGCATATAAAGTATAGACCAAAATTGCAAATGAAAAATTCAATGAAAATAAAACCAAACATAAAACAGCAAAGTGACCCCCTTTGTAGTGTGTAGGTGTAACGTTGTCCTAGTGGAGAAAAAAGTGGAGAAAATGGAAAAAAATGGAAACAATGGAAGAAATCGCTTAACGGACTGCTGCCTCCACAGATGTGATTTCCACCAAGGTGGAAAAAACAGAAGGTAAGTGAAGGGTTAGTGTGTGAGTGTGGCGCTGTCCTAATTCATAGAAATACTTGGTAAGTCGTGTGTAGCCAAATCCCATATGTAAAGTTGCATATAAAGTATAGACTAAAATTGCAATTAAAAAATTCAACGAAAATAAAACCAAACATAAAACAGCAAAGTGACCCCCTTTGGAGTGTGTAGGTGTAACATTGTCCTAGTGGAGAAAAAAGTGGAGAAAATGGAAAAAATGGAACAATGGAAGAAATCGCATAAAGGACTGCTGCCTCCACAGATGTGATTTTCACCAAGGTGGAAAAAACAGAAGGTAAGTGAAGGGCTAGTGTGTGGGTGTGGCGCTGCCCTAATTCATAGAAATACTTGGTAAATCGTGTGTAGCCAAATCCCATATGTAAAGTCGCATATAAAGTATAGACCAAAATTGCAAATGAAAAATTCAATGAAAATAAAACCAAACATAAAACAGCAAAGTGACCCCCTTTGGAGTGTGTAGGTGTAATGTTGTCCTAGTGGAGAAAAAAGTGGAGAAAATAGAAAAAAATGGAAACAATGGAAGAAATCGCATAAAGGACTGCTGCCTCCACAGATGTGATTTCCACCAAGGTGGAAAAAACAGAAGGTAAGTGAAGGGTTAGTGTGTGAGTGTGGCGCTGTCCTAATTCATAGAAATACTTTGTAAGTCGTGTGTAGCCAAATCCCATATGTAAAGTCGCATATAAAGTATAGACCAAAATTGCAAATAAAAAATTGAACGAAAATAAAACCAAACATAAAACAGCAAAGTGACCCCCTTTGGAGTGTGTAGGTGTAACGTTGTCCTAGTTTAAAAAATACTTTGTAAGTCGTGTGTAGCCAAATCCCACATGTAAAGTCGCATGTAAATTATAAACAAAATATAAACAAAATCGCATATAGCAAATTTAACGGCTAGGTTGGTCAGTTGACGTCCCTATGATGAAACGCGTAGGGCGTGGCCTATTTTGACACTTTTGCATCATCTCCCAGAGGATCACCAACTTAAATCTGATGCTCTCCTGTTTTGATGACATTTGGTTGCCTATTAGAAACTGCTTAAATGTGAGTACCATTCTGTCATCTGCGTTCAATAAAGAGTGTTTTATGGTTTTACGCTATGGAATCTCCTCTTTCTTCTCTTATGCCTAAAATGTCACCGTGACCCAGAAACAGCCTGTGGATTGCCGCACAGTGGCATACACTGTGACTGCGCATTACCCCCGCAGGGGTTAAAGAAGCTGGTGAGTGTCTGCATGATCACAAGACACGAGCACCTGGTCACCAAGATTAATACAAATACCTGCCTTGTTTTACAAAGATGTCAAGTTTTTCACTTAAGTTGCACTGAGCACTAGTAACGATTTAACCTATGTAATTATTCAGCAATGTTATGTTTGTCAAAGACTTTTAAATCAATCATTATATGGGGTTTTTATGCGGATGGAATAGTTTTGGCTAAAGTCATTTTTTGATTTCATCCCCTGTTCCCCTTCCCCCTCCCCCAATTCAAAGGGGGCCAACCTAGCCGTTAAATTTGCTATATGCGATTTTGTTTATATTTTGTTTATAATTTACATGCGACTTTACATGTGGGATTTGGCTACACACAACTTACAAAGTATTTTTTAAACTAGGACAACGTTACACCTACACACTCCAAAGGGGGTCACTTTGCTGTTTTATGTTTGGTTTTATTTTATTTTCGTTGAATTTTTTATTTGCAATTTTGGTCTATACTTTATATGCGACTTCACATATGGGATTTGGCTACACACGATTTACCAAGTATTTCTATGAATTAGGACAGTGCCACACCCACACACTAACCCTTCACTTACCTTCTGTTTTTTCCACCTTGGTGGAAATCACATCTGTGGAGGCAGCAGTCCTTTATGCGATTTCTTCCATTGTTTCCATTTTTTTCCATTTTCTCCACTTTTTAAATTTTTTGTTCCATTGCGCGGATGTACCACTCATATTTCAAAGATATGAAAAACCTACCTTAACGTCAGTAACAGCCGCTCTTCCTCACTAATGCATCTTCTCATGTCTGGTAAGGCGTCCTCGAACAAGTCCCAACAATTCATCAAAACTCGCCACTGACATCCTAGTATAGTTGTAGAACGACGGGGACATCTCCTGTGCTCGATCGCCCTTCTCGTCTTCATTCTCATCAACAGCAATATTGAGCATTGCCATCAAACTACCGATACATGCATTCATCTTCAAAGATTTCAGCACAATCGACAGAACACTCCTCTCACTGCAAAACTCCAACACACACTCAGCCAGTACACAAAGAGACAGGAAATACATGATTTGAACTGCAGAGGACCGAAATGCATCATGGGTAGATTCAGGATCAAACAAAAACATTGACTACCGCAGCTAAACGCAACCGCGTGAAAACGCAGGTGATCGCATTGTACAAATGCAGCTGATCGCAGTGCCTGGAATCTTGAATTTCACAGAAAAAAACATGCTTTTAACTGCGGCAGAATAGCCGTTCGTGTGAAAGGCTCCTAACAATTTACTCACCATTGAGAAACTCTGCAATCGTGTTCCTAATTAAACATTTAGAAGGAGAAAAACTATATTTTAACATGTCAGAACATCTTTTCCTTCCAATAATATTATTATTTCAAATGCATTGACTGAAAACTGCACAGGGCTTGATAGCCAGCAGTAATGTTTAGATGGTGGAATTTCTTGCTTTTCTTTGCTTGCTTTTGGCGGGCATTCCTTTAGCAAATTCAGCATGGTTTCTTTCAATGGAACTCTTTATTTTATAAAAGAGCAAATTGATAGGTGCAGCTACTTTTTTCATGTCTGCTTTGAGCTCTATTCATTTCATTGTGAATGAAGCTCATATGGTGCTATACATACAGCCGACTGAATTAAAAAAATAATTCAGAGAATACTTTTTTTGTTAAGAAATAAAATAACAGATGTGCGTTTGCTTTCTGTTCACTTTGTGTCCTAGAAGCCCTTTTCTCGAAGGACTTCAGCAAATTTTTTCCCACCTATCTGAAGTCCGCTCTCCGCTGGCGTCATTGCCATCAGTCAAGGCAGTGCATCATCCCGACTTCCCAAGTCTGGATCTGACAGCTGCCTTGATTGATGGAAGTCTCAGGGTCCCAAGCTCCAATGAGCTTGGAGGATCAGAGCAAGAGAGATGCTGATTGACAGGCAGCATCTCTCCGCTTGGGGAGGGAAGAGAACCGAGCCATCTGCGGTGTTTGGCGGCGGTCTGCGGCGTTTGCCTTAATTGCTATTGCATTTGCCTAAGGGTGTCCTGTGCCCTAAGCCTTCTCTCCCCAATGTTCCTGTTAAGAGAAATAAAACTCTCTTTATCCTTTTTTACAAAAAGTGACTGGCGTCCAATCTTTTCACCTTACACCACACCTACTATGCCTAGTAATCTGCACCCTGAGGAGGAATGTCAGTTCTCCTTGGCTCTGGGGGTCACCAGACCCTTGGAAGTCAGGGAGACCACTACAAATACAGTCAGGTCCATAAATATTGGGACATCGACACAATTCTAATCTTTTTGGCTCTGTAAACCACCACAATGGATTTGAAATGAAACGAATAAGATGTGCTTTAACTGCAGACTTTCAGCTTTAATTTGAGTGTATTTACATCCAAATCAGGTTAACGGTGTAGGAATTACAACAGTTTGTATATGTGCCTCCCACTTTTTAAGGGACCAAAAGTAATGGGACAGATTAACAATCATCCATCAAACTTTCACTTTTTAATACTTGGTTGCAAATCCTTTGCAGTCAATTACAGCCTGAAGTCTGGAATGCATAGACATCACCAGACGCTGGGTTTCATCCCTGGTGATGCTCTGCCAGGCCTCTGCTGCAACTGTATTCAGTTACTGCTTGTTCTTGGGGCATTTTCCCTTCCGTTTTGTCTTCAGCAAGTGAAATGCATGCTCAATCAGATTCAGGTCAGGTGATTGACTTAGCCATTGCATAACATTCCACTTCTTTCCCTTAAAAAACTCTTTGGTTGCTTTCGCAGTATGCTTCGGGTCATTGTCCAGCTGCACTGGGAAATGCCGTCCAATGAGTTCTGAAGCATTTTGCTGAATATGAGCAGACAATATTGCCTGAAACACTTCAGAATTCATCCTGCTGTTTTGGCAGCAGTCACATCATCAATAAATACAAGAAAACCAGTTCCATTGGCAGCCATACATGCCCATGCCATGACACTACCACCACCATGCTTCACTGATGAGGTGATATGCTTTGCATCATGAGCAGTTCCTTTCCTTCTCCATACTCTTCTCTTCCCATCACTCTGGTACAAGTTGATCTTGATCTCATCTGTCCATAGGATGTTGTTCCAGAACTTCGAAGGCTTTTTTAGATGTTGTTTGGCAAACTCTAATCTGGCCTTCCTATTTTTGAGGCTCACCAGTGGTTTACATCTTGTGGTGAACCCTCTGTATTCACTCTGGTGAAATCTTCTCTTGATTGTTGACTTTGACACACATACACCTACCTCCTGGAAAGTTTTCTTGATCTGGCCAACTGTTGTGAAATATCAGAGAGCTCACCTTGCTGGTCACGGTGTTGGCCGCCCTGGGGCACACGCATTCCTGTGGGTGCTACTGTGCGCGCTCCTGCAGGCACTGGTTTGTGTGCGCGCCTGTGAGCGTCGGCGCCCGTGTGCACGCCGTTTGGCGCCAACCGGCCTATTTAGGTTTGCCATGCACTCTGCTTGGTGCTGCCTGATCAACAGCTCCCTGTGCCATAGTTCCTGTTGCCTGTCTTGTGTTCCTGTGTACCTGATCTCCTTACGACCCGGATTGCTTTTGGATTCTCCTGCTTGCTGCCTGTACCTGACCTCGGCCTGTTTGACTAAGCTTCTGCCTGCTCCTATTGTACCTTTGCTGCCAGCCTGTTGCCGAACCCTGCTTGTGCCCTGACCTGCCTGTCTTGCTCCTGATCAGCACCAAACCTGGGCCCACCACCTTCTGGAGCAAAAGTCTACTTCCCTGGACAGCCTTGATGCTTTCTTCACGGCCATCTCCCAACTATATGAAGATTCTCAACTGACAGCGACTGCACTGCACTCTCTTCAACAAGGTCGCAGAGCGGCTGAAGACTATGCGGTGGAATTCAGACATTGGAGCTCTGACACGGACTGGAATGATGCCGCCCTGCGTCACCAGTTAAGAATAGGGCTATCTGACCCATTCAAGGACGAGTTGGCATGAGTTGTGGTACCTCAGTCTTTGGAAGAGCTCATCAATCTCTACATCCAGATTGACCGTCGCTTAAGAGAGCGTCGGTCAGAAGGGTCTACCAGCCACTTTTGCCCCACCTGGATGTTACCAAAGGTTCCCAGTCCTGTCGGCCAGTTTCCTCCTGCTTCTTCTGTTCCAGCTCCAGAAGCCTCTGAGCCCATGCAACTCGGTTTGCTCCGGCCTACGCTTACTCCTGAGGAAAAGCTGCGCAGACGAACCCACAACCTGTGCCTATACTGCGGTGAATCCGGGCATTATGTGAGGGCCTGCCCCAACAAGATGCGTAAGTGCCTTCCTGCCTCCTCAATATTAGGGATGAGCCGAACACCCCCCGGTTCGGTTCGCACCAGAACCCGCGAACGGACCGCAAGTTCGCACGAACGTTAGAACCCCATTGACGTCTATGGGACTCGAACGTTCGAAATCAAAAGTGCTCATTTTAAAGGCTAATTTGCATGGTATTGTCCTAAAAAGGGTTTGGGGACCCGGGTCCTACCCCAGGGGACATGTATCAATGCAAAAAAAACTTTTAAAAACGGCCGTTTTTTCGGGAGCAGTGATTTTAATGATGCTTAAAGTAAAAAAAAAAAAGTGAAATATTCCTTTAAATATCGTACCTGGGGGGTGTCTATAGTATGCCTGTAAAGTGACGCGTGTTTCCCATGTTTAGAACAGTCCCTGCACCAAATGTAATTTTTAAAGGAAAAAATCTCATTTAAAACTGCTTGCGGGTTTAATGTCATGTCGGGTCATGGCAATATGGATGAAAATCAGTGAGACAAACGGCATGGGTACCCCCCAGTCCATTACCAGGCCCTTTGGGTCTTGTATGGATATTAAGGGGAACCCCGCACCCAAATTAAAATAAGGAAAGGTCCCTATATACTCTGAACAGCAGTATTCAGGCGGTGCAAACAAGACAGGGACTGTAGGTTTGTTGTTAAGTAGAATCTGTTTGTAATTTTGAACATTTTTAATGTGTTTAGCTCCAGCCAAAAAATCTTTTCTAAGCTTTTTGGAAAACATAGGGAAGGGTTATCACCCCTGTGACATTTGTTTTGCGTCTTTCCTCCTCTTCAGAAGATTTCACCTCACTTTTTTGTCCCAATGAAAAATGTTTTTTGAAAATTTGGGTTTTTTTGTGGAACAAGGATTGGAAAGCATCAGTGGAAAGGAGAAATTGTTTTCCCATATTAACTCTTACAGGAGAGAATTTCCCTTCCTTAGGGGTAGATTTCATCTCACTTCCTGTTGTCTCCTTCCGTTTGCAAGTAGGAGTCGTTTGTAAGTTAGATGTTTGAAAGTAGGGTCCTGCCCTATATACTCAGCAGAAATTTGGGCCTTAGTTGTTGCTGTGGCCAAAACACTGTAAGCCCTCACAGGGCCCTGCTGTGAAATATTAGATCAAGAATTGTAATTACATGCCCCTGTTGAACAGGAGCTGAAAAATTAGGCCTTAGGCACTGGTGCTGGTGCCACAACACTGCAACCCCTCACAGACACTCTAGTTGGAACGCAGGAACGAGCCCTGCTGCAAAGTATTGCATCAAAAATTGTAATTACACGCCCCTGTTAGACAGGGGCAGAAAAATTGGGCCTTAGGCACTGGTGCTGGTGCCACAACACTGCAACCCCTCACAGACACTCTAGTTGGAACGCAGGAACGAGCCCTGCTGCAAAGTATTGCATCAAAAATTGTAATTACACGCCCCTGTTAGACAGGGGCAGAAAAATTGGGTCTTAGGCACTGGTGCTGGTGCCACAACACTGCAACCCCTCACAGACACTCTAGTTGAAACGCAGGAACAAGCCCTGCTGCAAAGTATTGCATCAAAAATTGTAATTACACGCCCCTGTTAGACAGGGGCTGAAAAATTGGGTCTTAGGCACTGGTGCTGGTGCCACAACACTGCAACCCCTCACAGACACTCTAGTTGGAATGCAGGAACGAGCCCTGCTGCAAAGTATTACATCAAAAATTGTAATTACACGCCCCTGTTAAACAGGGGCTGAAAAATTGTGCCTTAGGCACTGGTGGTGGCGCCCAGAACCAAAAATGTTCTTACAAGCTATCAGCGTGATGATTGAGGAGGAAGAGGATAATTACTCAGGGATAGTCACTCAGCATCAGCATAGGCAGTCTTTGAAGGGATCTGAGATTTCAAAAAAAATTATTCGGTTACATCTGCATCAGGTGCTTGGTAGCTGGTGGTGATCCAAGACTGATTCATTTTTATGAAGGTCAGCCGATCGACCGAGTCGGTGGACAGACGCACCCTGTGATCGGTTACCACGCCTCCAGCAGCACTGAATGTGCGTTCCGAAAGAACGCTGGATGCAGGACAGGCCAGTAGCTCAATTGCATACTGTGCAAGCTCTGGCCAGTGATCCATCCTCAAGACCCAGTAACCCAGAGGATTTTCGGTGGGAAAGGTGTCCAAGTCTGATCTTGCCCCTAGGTATTCCTGCACCATGTAAAACAGACGCTGGCGATGGTTGCTGGAACCGATCATACCTTGGGGCTGCGGACCAAAAAATTGTCTGAACGCATCGGTCAGACGGCCACCTTCTCCACCGCTCCTTCTTTGACTGACCGAAGCCTCAGCAACACGTTGTCCAGAAACAGGAGTTTGTAACCTCCCAGTCTCTGGGAACGCGTTGCACAGACCTTTCTGCAAGGCCTCCCGAAGATGTTTCATCCTCTGCTCCCTCTGCGATGGCAAGATAAGGTCCGCAACCTTACCCTTGTAACGTGGATCAAGGAGGGTTGCCAGCCAGTATTGGTCCTTCTCCTTGATACCACGAATACGAGGATCCTTACGCAGGCTTTGCAGGATCAGGGAGGCCATGCAGCGTAGGTTTGCTGAGGCATTCGGTCCGGAGTCCTCTGGGTCACTAAGGACAACAACGTCCGCAGCCACCTCCTCCCAGCCACGTACAAGTCCATGTGTTCCTTGGGACTGATCCCTTAAAGACTGCTGATGCTGAGTGCCAGGCTCCACCTCCATACTGACACAATCTTCCTCCTCCTCCTCCTCCTCCTCCTCCTCGTCCTCTTCCTGTGTGATCGGCGGGCACGCAGGAACACTGTCTGGATAAAGGGGGCCTTGAGAGCTAAGGAAGTCCTCCTCTTCCTGCCTCTGTTCTGCCTCAAGTGCCCTGTCCATTATTCCACGCAGCGTGTGCTCCAACAGGTGGACAAGGGGGACAGTGTCACTGATGCATGCACTGTCAGTGCTCACCATCCTCGTGGCCTCCTCGAATGGTGACAGGACAGTGCATGCATCCCTGATCATGGCCCACTGGCGTGGGGAAAAAAAACCAAGGTCCCCTGACCCTGTCCTGGTGCCATAGTCGCACAGGTACTCATTGATGGCCCTCTGCTGCGTGTGCAGCCGCTGCAGCATGGCCAACGTCGAGTTCCACCTGGTGGGCATGTCACAGATTAGGCGGTTCTTGGGCAGGTTAAACTCCTTTTGGAGGTCCGTCAGCTGAGCACTGGCATTATATGACCGGCGGAAATGCACAGAGACTTTCCTGGCCTGCCTCAGGACATCCTGTAAGCCCGGGTACCTGCCCAAGAACCGCTGCACCACCAAGTTAAGGACGTGAGCCAAACAGGGCACATGGGTCAGTTGTCCCTGTCGGAGGGCAGAGAGGAGGTTGGTGCCATTGTCGCAAACCACCATTCCTGCCTTAAGTTGGCGTGGCGTCAACCACCTCTGAACCTGCCCCTGCAGAGCTGACAGAACCTCTGCCCCAGTGTGGCTCCTGTCCCCCAAGCACACCAGCTCAAGCACCGCATGGCATCTTTTGGCCTGCGTACTTGCGTAGCCCCTTGAACGCCTACGGAGCACCGCTGGTTCCGAGGAAGAGGCCATGGAGGAAGAAGAAGGGGAGGGGGTGGAGGAGAGAGGTGTGTCACAATCAGCATTTTGGAGGCGTGGTGGCAGAACAACCTCCAACACTACTGCACCTTGTCCTGCATCCTTCCCAGCTGCCAGCAGAGTCACCCAATGCGCCGTGAAACTTAAGTAACGTCCCTGTCCATGCCTGCTGGACCATGAGTCAGCGGTAATATGCACCTTACCGCTGACCGCCCTGTCCAGCGAGGCATGGACATTGCCTTCCACATGCCGGTAGAGAGCCGGAATCGCCTTCCGTGAGAAAAAGTGGCGTTTGGGTACCTGCCACTGAGGAACCGCACATTCCACAAACTCACGGAAGGGGGCAGAGTCTACCAACTGAAAAGGCAGCAGTTGAAGTGCTAGCAATTTTGCCAAGCTAGCATTCAACCGCTGGGCATGTGGATGGCTGGGAGCAAACTTCTTTCGGCGGTGCAGCAGCTGGGGCAGGGAAATTTGCCTGGTACAATCTGACGTCGGTGTACCAAAAGCAGATTGCCCACAAGTACTTGGCTGTGACACACCTAATTCTACACCTTCATTCCTCTCACTGCAGGTCTCAGAGAGGACTGAAGGTCTAGTGGGGTTGGAAATCTCAGCTGATGAGGAGCAAGGAGAGATCGTCTTTGTTCTTTGGTGTGGGTCTTTTAGATACGCTTGCCAACGAACTGCATGGCAGGTCAACATATGTCTGGTCAAGCATGTGGTACCCAAGCGGGAGATGTTTTGGCCACGCGAGATACGCTTGAGACATATGTTGCAAATAGCAGCGGTGCGATCTGATGCACTCGTCTCAAAAAAGGCCCACACCAAAGAACTTTTTGAATAACGCGCAGAGACTGCAGCGCCCTGCACATGTGGAGCTTTGGGGTGTGATGCAGTCAATGTGCTGCCCTTAGGCTGGCCCCTGGAGGGCATCCTGCCTAGTTGGTGATGTGCCACCTCCTCCTCCTCCTCCTCCTCCTCCTCTCTCCTATCAGGCACCCACGTTGAGTCAGTGACCTCATCATCCCCTCCCTCCTCATCACTGGAGCAAACCTGGCAGTATGCTGCAGCAGGGGGAGCATGACTGCCAGATTGCTGTCCTTCTTGGGCACCCCCTCTGTCCGTGCTCATGTTACTGCCTTCATTGAGCTCAGTATCATCATCAGAGCCTTCCAAACGCTGGGCATCCTCCTGGAGCATGTACCCAACACTGTGGTCAAACAGTTCGAGGGAATCCTCATGAGGACATGGTGGAGCTAGGGAAGGAGTCACTGATGACATTGAGCTGAGGGAAGAGGCCGCTGCTTTGCCAGACAAAGCACCCTGGGCATGGGTGAGAGAGGATGAGGAGGATGAGGACGGCTTGGTCATCCACTCGACCAAGTCTTCCGCATGTTGCGGCTCAACACGGCCAGCTGCCGAAAAAAAGGCCAAGCGTGTCCCATGGCCACGTGCTGATGAGGATGCACCGTCTCCACGACCAGCACTAGACACAGAGCCTGCTTGCCCTCTCTTATTGGCTTGTGACTGTCTGCCTCTCCTTCTTGGCCTTCCAGACATACTAATGGCCTGTAGCTGCACTAAGCTGGGATAGAACACCTGTAATTTTCTTCAGGTAGCTTTATATACTGTAACCAGACAAGCCTGCCTGTCAGTAGGAAGATAACAGGAACGGATCTAGCTGAACACTGTGAGCAGGACGTACTGCACTAAATGTATATAGCAGGAACGGATCTAGCTGAACACTGTGAGCAGGACGCACTGCACTGAATGTAAATAGCAGGAACGGATCTAGCTGAACACTGTGAGCAGGACGCACTGCACTAAATGTAAATACCAGGAACGGATCTAGCTGAACACTGTGAGCAGGACGCACTGCACTGAATGTAAATAGCAAGAACGGATCTAGCTGAACACTGTGAGCAGGACGCACTGTACTAAATGTAAATAGTCTAGCTGCCTGACCGTGGTACTAATAGGATCAAAAAGAACACCTGTAATTTTCTTAAGGTAGCTTTATATACTGTAACCAGACAAGCCTGCCTGTCAGTAGGAAGATAACAGGAACGGATCTAGCTGAACACTGTGAGCAGGACACACTGTACTAAATGTAAATAGTCTAGCTGCCTGACCGTGGTACTTATAGGATCAAAAAGAACACCTGTAATTTTCTTAAGGTAGCTTTATATACTGTAACCAGACAAGCCTGCCTGTCAGTAGGAAGATAACAGGAACGGATCTAGCTGAACACTGTGAGCAGGACGTACTGCACTAAATGTATATAGCAGGAACGGATCTAGCTGAACACTGTGAGCAGGACGCACTGCACTGAATGTAAATAGCAGGAACGGATCTAGCTGAACACTGTGAGCAGGACGCACTGTACTAAATGTAAATAGTCTAGCTGCCTGACCGTGGTACTAATAGGATCAAAAAGAACACCTGTAATTTTCTTAAGGTAGCTTTACATACTGTAACCAGACAAGCCTGCCTGTCAGTAGGAAGATAACAGGAACGGATCTAGCTGAACACTGTGAGCAGGACACACTGTACTAAATGTAAATAGTCTAGCTGCCTGACCGTGGTACTAATAGGATCAAAAAGAACACCTGTAATTTTCTTAAGGTAGCTTTATATACTGTAACCAGACAAGCCTGCCTGTCAGTAGGAAGATAACAGGAACGGATCTAGCTGAACACTGTGAGCAGGACACACTGTACTAAATGTAAAGAGTCTAGCTGCCTGACCGTGGTACTAATAGGATCAAAAAGAACACCTGTAATTTTCTTAAGGTAGCTTTATATACTGTAACCAGACAAGCCTGCCTGTCAGTAGGAAGATAACAGGAACGGATCTAGCTGAACACTGTGAGCAGGACGTACTGCACTAAATGTATATAGCAGGAACGGATCTAGCTGAACACTGTGAGCAGGACGCACTGCACTGAATGTAAATAGCAGGAACGGATCTAGCTGAACACTGTGAGCAGGACGCACTGCACTGAATGTAAATAGCAGGAACGGATCTAGCTGAACACTGTGAGCAGGACGCACTGCACTAAATGTAAATACCAGGAACGGATCTAGCTGAACACTGTGAGCAGGACGCACTGCACTGAATGTAAATAGCAGGAACGGATCTAGCTGAACACTGTGAGCAGGACGCACTGCACTGAATGTAAATAGCAGGAACGGATCTAGCTGAACACTGTGAGCAGGACGCACTGCACTAAATGTAAATACCAGGAACGGATCTAGCTGAACACTGTGAGCAGGACGCACTGCACTGAATGTAAATAGCAGGAACGGATCTAGCTGAACACTGTGAGCAGGACGCACTGCACTAAATGTAAATACCAGGAACGGATCTAGCTGAACACTGTGAGCAGGACGCACTGCACTGAATGTAAATAGCAGGAACGGATCTAGCTGAACACTGTGAGCAGGACGCACTGCACTGAATGTAAATAGCAGGAACGGATCTAGCTGAACACTGTGAGCAGGACGCACTGCACTAAATGTAAATACCAGGAACGGATCTAGCTGAACACTGTGAGCAGGACGCACTGCACTGAATGTAAATAGCAGGAACGGATCTAGCTGAACACTGTGAGCAGGACGCACTGCACTAAATGTAAATACCAGGAACGGATCTAGCTGAACACTGTGAGCAGGACGCACTGCACTGAATGTAAATAGCAGGAACGGATCTAGCTGAACACTGTGAGCAGGACACACTGCACTAAATGTAAATAGTCTAGATAGAAGATAACAGGAACGGATCTAGCTGAACACTGTGAGCAGGACGTACTGCACTAAATGTATATAGCAGGAACGGATCTAGCTGAACACTGTGAGCAGGACGCACTGCACTGAATGTAAATAGCAGGAACGGATCTAGCTGAACACTGTGAGCAGGACGCACTGCACTGAATGTAAATAGCAGGAACGGATCTAGCTGAACACTGTGAGCAGGACGCACTGCACTAAATGTAAATACCAGGAACGGATCTAGCTGAACACTGTGAGCAGGACGCACTGCACTGAATGTAAATAGCAGGAACGGATCTAGCTGAACACTGTGAGCAGGACGCACTGCACTAAATGTAAATACCAGGAACGGATCTAGCTGAACACTGTGAGCAGGACGCACTGCACTGAATGTAAACAGCAGGAACGGATGTAGCTGAACACTGTGAGCAGGACGCACTGCACTGAATGTAAATAGCAGGAACGGATCTAGCTGAACACTGTGAGCAGGACGCACTGCACTAAATGTAAATACCAGGAACGGATCTAGCTGAACACTGTGAGCAGGACGCACTGCACTGAATGTAAATACCAGGAACGGATCTAGCTGAACACTGTGAGCAGGACGCACTGCACTGAATGTAAATAGTCTAGCTGCCTGACCGTGGTACTAATAGGATCAAAAAGAACACCTGTAATTTTCTTAAGGTAGCTTTATATACTGTAACCAGACAAGCCTGCCTGTCAGTAGGAAGATAACAGGAACGGATCTAGCTGAACACTGTGAGCAGGACACACTGTACTAAATGTAAATAGTCTAGCTGCCTGACCGTGGTACTAATAGGATCAAAAAGAACACCTGTAATTTTCTTAAGGTAGCTTTATATACTGTAACCAGACAAGCCTGCCTGTCAGTAGGAAGATAACAGGAACGGATCTAGCTGAACACTGTGAGCAGGACACACTGTACTAAATGTAAATAGTCTAGCTGCCTGACCGTGGTACTAATAGGATCAAAAAGAACACCTGTAATTTTCTTAAGGTAGCTTTATATACTGTAACCAGACAAGCCTGCCTGTCAGTAGGAAGATAACAGGAACGGATCTAGCTGAACACTGTGAGCAGGACGTACTGCACTAAATGTATATAGCAGGAACGGATCTAGCTGAACACTGTGAGCAGGACGCACTGCACTGAATGTAAATAGCAGGAACGGATCTAGCTGAACACTGTGAGCAGGACGCACTGCACTGAATGTAAATAGCAGGAACGGATCTAGCTGAACACTGTGAGCAGGACGCACTGCACTAAATGTAAATACCAGGAACGGATCTAGCTGAACACTGTGAGCAGGACGCACTGCACTGAATGTAAATAGCAGGAACGGATCTAGCTGAACACTGTGAGCAGGACGCACTGCACTGAATGTAAATAGCAGGAACGGATCTAGCTGAACACTGTGAGCAGGACGCACTGCACTAAATGTAAATACCAGGAACGGATCTAGCTGAACACTGTGAGCAGGACGCACTGCACTGAATGTAAATAGCAGGAACGGATCTAGCTGAACACTGTGAGCAGGACGCACTGCACTAAATGTAAATACCAGGAACGGATCTAGCTGAACACTGTGAGCAGGACGCACTGCACTGAATGTAAATAGCAGGAACGGATCTAGCTGAACACTGTGAGCAGGACGCACTGCACTGAATGTAAATAGCAGGAACGGATCTAGCTGAACACTGTGAGCAGGACGCACTGCACTAAATGTAAATACCAGGAACGGATCTAGCTGAACACTGTGAGCAGGACGCACTGCACTGAATGTAAATAGCAGGAACGGATCTAGCTGAACACTGTGAGCAGGACGCACTGCACTAAATGTAAATACCAGGAACGGATCTAGCTGAACACTGTGAGCAGGACGCACTGCACTGAATGTAAATAGCAGGAACGGATCTAGCTGAACACTGTGAGCAGGACACACTGCACTAAATGTAAATAGTCTAGATAGAAGATAACAGGAACGGATCTAGCTAAACTGAATA
Source organism: Lithobates clamitans (assembly GCA_037952925.1). Lineage (NCBI taxonomy): Eukaryota > Metazoa > Chordata > Amphibia > Anura > Ranidae > Lithobates > Lithobates clamitans. The sequence continues at coordinate 3,973,757 of JBBGZY010000305.1, read as the reverse complement.
CAGTGTATATATATATATGCAACACCTGGGATGCATATATATACACAATACACTGTAAGTGCCGCTAACTGACTGACTGTTCTGCCTAATCTATCTAACTCAAATCAAATGACACTGTCTCTCTCTCTCTCTATCTCTCAGCACACCGGAACACACACTACACAGGGCCGCCGTGCAGGCGGCCTTATATAGTGTGGGGTGTGTACTAAATCCCCTGAGCCATAATTGGCCAAAGCCACCCTGGCTTTGGCCAATTACAGCTCTCTCTACTGACGGCGCTGTGATTGGCCAAGCATGCGGGTCATAGTGCATGCTTGGCCAATCATCAGCCAGCAATGCACTGCGATGCCGCAGTGAATTATGGGCCGTGACGCGCCACACGAATTTGGCGCGAACGGCCCATATCGTTCGCAATTCGGCGAACGACCGAACAGCCGATGTTCGAGTCGAACATGGGTTCGACTCGAACACGAAGCTCATCCCTACTCAATATGTGCATCTGTTTTGCCTAAACATCACTCTGCAGCTTCCAGGAGGGAATATCCAGTGTCGGTCATTATTGATTCCGGTGCATGCAGCTGCTTCGTCGACTTGACCTTCGCTGCCAACCACTGTATCTCGCTTCAGCCCAAGGTCCAGGGGCTTGCTGTTTATCTGGCGGATGGTTCCACCCTTAGTTCCGGCCCGGTCACACAGGAGACCATCCCTTTGCTGGCCACCATGGGCACCCATCATCAGGAACTTCTGCGTCTAGATGCCATCTCTTCTCCTCTTTTCCCTATTATCCTGGGAATGCCCTGGCTGCAAACCCATAATCCCAGTATTAACTGGGCCACAGGAGAAGTTAAATTCCTCTCGGAGTATTGCCAACAGCACTGTCTACATCGATCTTCTGAAGTGACCTCCCAACTCCTTTGCTTGGACTCAGATTCTGAGCTATGTCAGTCCATTCCTGAACCCTATCTGGACTTCCTGGACGTATTCAGTAAAAAAGGAGCAGAAACTCTGCCCCCTCACAGGCCTTATGACTGCCCAATAGAACTGTTACCCGGTACTGAGGTTCCTTTTGGGAGAATCTTCCCACTAACTGAGCAGGAGTTAGACACACTAAAGGCATACATAGATGAAAATTTGGAAAAAGAGTTCATTCGTCCTTCTACCTCCCCAGCCGGTGCTGGCATCTTCTTTGTCGAGAAGAAAGACCACTCACTACGTCCCTGCATCGACTATCGGGAGTTGAACAAAATAACTATTAAAAATCGCTATCCCTTGCCTCTAGTACCTGAACTTTTTCAAAGGTTAGGAACCGCAGTCATATTCACGTCCGCGGAGCTTACAACTTAATCCGTATCAGAAAAGGGGACGAATGGATGACAGCCTTCCGTACTCGATTCGGACACTTCGAGTACCCTGTCATGCCACTCGGTTTATGCAACGCTCCCGCAACCTTTCAACATTTTGTCAACAACATTTTCCGTGACTACCTGGACTTGTATGTAATAGTGTACCTTGACGATATTTTGATCTTCTCCTCTTCATTAACCGACCACCGTAGACATGTCCGCAATGTTCTAACCCGGCTCAGGCAACATGGGCTTTATGCAAAACTCGAAAAATGTGAGTTTGAACGTCAGTGCATTCAATTCTTGGGCCTAGTCATTTCAGTGGAGGGTATCAAGATGGATCCTCAAAAGGTATCTGCTATTCTGGACTGGCCCGCTCCGATGGATAAAAAAGGCGTACAACACTTTATTGGCTTTGCTAATTTCTATCGGAAGTTCATCAGAGGTTTTTCTACAATAATTACTCAGATTACTGAATTGACCAAGCAGGGAACCCGATTCTCTTGGACCTCTAAGGCCCAGTCGGCTTTTGAAAAACTTGCATAACTATTCACATCAGCTACCATTCTGAAACATCCCAACCCTGTTCTACCATTTGTCTTAGAGGTTGACACTTCGGAGATCGCAGTGGGAGAGGTGCTTCTCAACGGCAGGGCGCCAAAGCCCTCCTCTATCCAGTAACGTTCTTTTCACGCCAACTCTCAATGTCAGAGAGAAACTATGATGTGGGGGATCGAGAACTTCTTGCCATCAAGGCGGCTCTGGAGGAAGGGCGTTACCTGTTGGAGGGTGCTGCACATCCCATCTTGGTCTACACCGACCACAAGAATCTGGAATACCTGAGAACAGCCAAAAGACTAAGACCACGTCAGGCCAGATGGGCACTTTTTTTTCCCGTTTCCAGTTTCACATAACTTACAGACCCGGTTCCAAGAATATAAAGCCAGATGCTGTTTCCCGCATGTTCTAAGATTCTGAGAAGACCTTATCTCCTGATACGATTCTTCCTTCTGGGAACTTTTTGCTCCTCCAAGGGGACCTTGTCTCCCAGATAAGACAGGCCTCTGTGGGAATGCTTCGATATCCTGAAACCAATTTGAGAGAGGTTCTGTTTTGGCGAAGAGATAAGATCGTGGTTCCTGAGGCTTTAAAGGTAGCTGTAATGGAACTATGCCATGACCATAAATTGGCTGGACATTTTGGTGTCCTGAAGACTACTGAGCTGGTACAGCGCACCTTCTGGTGGCCTCAATCATCCTATGACTGTAAAAATTTTGTGGACTCATGCAACACTTGTGCTCGAAGTAAGAACAGCAGGACAAAGGCTTGGGGATTATTAAAACCTTTACCTGTTCCAGAGAGGCCGTGGAAAATGATATTGATGGACTTCATCGTGGAACTTCCTCCCTCTGAGGGATTTTCTACCATCTTTGTTGTGGTGGACAGGCTGTCCAAAATGGCACATTTTCTCCCCATGAAGGGTACACCTTCGGGTATGGATACAGCAAAGATTTTTGTTAAAGAAGTTGTTAGGCTGCATGGGGTCCCATCAAGCATTGTGTCCGATCGGGGTGTCCAATTTACTTCAAGGTTCTGGAAGGCCCTCTGTGGTTCCCTCAAAATTGAATTGGCATTCTCATCTGCCTATAATCCCCAGACGAACGGGCAAACTGAGAGAACCAACCAGACCTTGGAGCAATACCTCAGGTGCTTCTCTGCCTTCTCTCAGGATGACTGGGTCTTTTTATTACCTGTTGCAGAATTCTCCTACAACAATTCCTTGCACTCTGCCATCAATCAAACACCATTTTTTGCTAACTACGGTTTTCATCCATCTTTCCTGCCAACCTCAATACCTGAATGTACCGTTCCTGCTGTCTCTGAAACCATGAGTTTCTTTTCCACCAACAAGAAACTTCTACAAGAAACATGGCCAAATCCCAGGATTACAACAAAAAAAAGTTTGATAAAAAGAGGCGTGGAGAACTGATCTTGGAGCCCGGCATCCAAGTGTGGTTGTCCACAATGAACCTGAAAATGGCCTGTCCCTCTAGGAAATTGGGCCCTAAATTTATGGGTTCTTTCGCGTTAAAGAGGAAAATAAATTATGTTACCTATGAACTTGATCTGCCTGACTCTCTAAAAGTGCACCCGGTCTTCCACGTGGCGCTACTGAAACCTGCTACCCATAATCCTTTTACTGGCCGCACTACCGGCCCACCCAATCCTGTCATAGTTGACAACGAAGAAGAATTTGAAGTGGAGGCAATCCCAGACTGTAGAAAAGGAGAAATGGAATCCAGTACCTTATTAAGTGGAAGGGGTATGGTCCTGAAGACAACTCCTGGGAGCCAGAGAGCAATTTGCATGCCCCAGAACTTTTACAGACTTTCAAGAACGTTCATGTCTCCAAGCTGGCCCAACTCAGCATCCCGAGGTTGCCCTTAGGAAGGGGGCACTGTCAGAGAGCTCATCTTGCTGGTCGCGGTGCTGGCCGTCCTGGGGCACGCTGGTGTGTGCTGGTGCGCGTTGGCATGCGCGTTCCTGTGCGTGCTACTGTGCACGCTCATGCAGGCGCTGGTTTGTGTACTGGCGTGCATGCGTGTGCACATGCGGGTGTGCGCGCACCTTGAGCGTCAGCGTGCACGTGTGCGTGCCGTTTGGTGCCGACCGGCCTATTTAGGTTTGTCATGCACTCTGCTCGGTGCTGCCTGATCAACAGCTCCCTGTGCCATAGTTCCCGTTGCCTGTCTTGTGTTCCTGTGTACCTGATCTCCTTACGACCCGGATTGACTTTGGATTCTCCTGCTTGCTGCCTGTACCTGACCTCGGCCTGTTTGACTCCGCTTCTGCCTGCTCCTATTGTACGTTTGCTGCCAGCCTGTTGCTGAACCCTGCTTGTGCCCTGACCTGCCTGTCTTGCTCCTGCTCAGCACCTGTAGCCCGTGTTCCTGACTACTGACCTGCTGCTTGAAAATCATCTCTCATCCAATACCTGGATCTCTTCAGCAGGCTCTCATACCACTCCGCACTGCCGTGCCTCCTGTCTGCTCTACCAGGGGCCGTGAGTCGAATAAGTAAGGGATTCTACCCTCTGCCCAAGCGGACTCATCAATCTGGTAAGTGGAAGTCTGACAGAAGGGTGTTTTCTTCACCAGGGAAAGAATTCTTTGGTCATCCACCACAGTTGTTTTCTGTGGTCTTCCGGGTCTTTTGGTGTTGCTAAGCTCACCGGTGCGTTATTTCTTTTTAAGGATGTTCCAAACAGTTGATTTGGCCACACCTAATGTTTTTGCTATCTCTATGATGGGCTTGTTTTATTTTTTCAGCCTAATGATGGCTTGCTTCACTAATAGTGAGAGCTCTTTGCATCTCATATTGAGAGTTAACAGCAACAGATTCCAAATGCAAATAGCACACTTGAAATGAACTCTGGACCTTTTATCTGCTCCTTGTAAATGGGATAATGAGGGAATAACACACACCTGGCCATGGAACAGCTGAGCAGCCAATTGTCCCAATACTTTTGGCCCCTAAATGTGGGAGGCACATATACAAACTGTTGTAATTCCTACACCGTTCACCTGATTTGTATGTAAATACCCTCAAATTAAAGCTGAAAGTCTGCAGTTAAAGCACATCTTGTTTGTTTCATTTCAAATCTATTGGGGTGTATAGAGCTAAAAAGATTAGAATTGTGTTATTGTCCCAATATTTATGGACCTGACTGTAAATGATGTACAAAACTGTGAAAACTGAAGATGAGTTCCTGTATACTTGAAACTAAACTAATATTACTGGTACAAGTATACTGCAGTTTATAATTGTACCAGACCCCTATTTATGTTCTACTGTTTTATATTTTCCTTTCTCTTTAGTTCTTTGGTTTATGCTAGAATGGAATTTCCTAAAGGTAACTAGTTATCATAGTGTTCAGATTGGTGCTTGATGCAAAATGCCAGCTGGCTGGGCTCTGGTATCTAAACTGTCTCGTATGTGAGAAAGCCAAAAAAATCTGATTTTAATAGTGTAGTATAAACGTGATGGAAGCACTGTATTCTCAGGTTTATTTCTATCCATATGGTTGGATTATTAAAGGAAAACATACATAAAAGAAGAGAACATGCAATAAAGCAAGCAGGTCCTATTTATGTACTGTATGTCACTAGTCTAACTCAGAGTAACTGTATATTTTTATTCTATGTTGAGCAGCATCTCTATAGAAAGGGAACTTTATTTTACAAAGACAGCCCTTGATTTTTCAGCGTCACCTAGCAAGAATATACAAAAATCTGCAACTAAGACCTCAATTGTTAAACATAAAGTAAACTTTAGTTAGGTCATCTAGCACATATTAGAACTGGATATTTTTTTGTTTTGTGCTCCTTCAATTCCTACCTTTAAATTGATTAGCTTTCTCTATTCCCTCTTTCATCCATATCTGGATCAGTCACAATAGGTCTTCAGTTGCCATGAGCAAGTTAAGATCATTAAAGAGAATCAGTCAAAATTGGACTTACTCTATTGAATGCTTTCTCCATTTTAGGTTTCAGATATCACCTGAAGTTTGAGAGTTGCTGCCCTGTTAATTGCCCCTCCACCTTTATTGTTTATCTGTTGTAACTTCATGTGAACTGGTTAGAAAGCAAAAGAATCTTATCCATCATTTAAAAAATTACAAATCCCATCATCACCCATGTAATAAAGATGAATAAATGCAGACATGAAGTCCAGCCTGTGTGACAGCTCTACTGTACAAAATGGCAAATACCCTTTTGATCCCACAGACAGTGACACAGTGGCAGCACCAGCATGTAAAGCAGGGATGTCAAAATCAATTTCATCAGCATTATGGTTGCCCTTAAAGAGCTGGTTGCATCAAGGGCTTTTTTTCTCAGAGAATAGGTGCAAGGATTCAACCATACCCCCCCCCCCCACACCAAACTGGTTCAAACATTGGGTGTGGCCAAATTGCACTGACTTTGCAAGGATCTTAAAGGATCAATCAATACAAAGAGTGTGTTATGTGCGGAATTCAGGGATGCGCTATGTATACAGTACAGAGTTCAGGGGTGTGCTACGTACATAGTGCAGAGTTCAAGGGTGCCTAATGCACAGAGTGCAGTTCCAGGTGTGCCCTATGCACAGACTGCAGAGTTCAGAGGTGTGCTGTGTACAGAGTGCAGGGTTGAGGAGTGCACTACATACAGAGTGCAGGATTCAGGGGTGTGCTATGCACAATGTGCAGATTTCAGCTCTCTTTCACAGCCTGTCCACATCTCACTTTCATCCCTCCTAGGCTTTGACCTTTGCACCAATCTCCCTTCACAGCTCTCATCCCCACTCCAAAGTTTCCTCACATCTTACCTACCTGGCCCAGCTCTAGCCTCCCAGCAGTGTAGGCAGCTCCACTTCTATCTCTCACTTGCAGGTAGATCATTGGTCAGTATATGTGCATCTGGGCACAGATGGAGATCACAGTGCAGCTTACCACATGATGCCCCATCTCACACTGCAACTGCAACTGCATCTGCCTCTCCCTTGTCCCTGCCATTTGTGCAGGGCAGGCAGGGATCTGTGAGAGCCACTAAAAGAAAAGCTGTCCTTGCAAACACTGAAGGCTGCTATGTTTAGAAGTCACAGTGGTGAGCAGGGAGCAGAGGGAGAGAACTGGAGGTGGCAGAAAAGACTTCTGCCATGTCCTTACTGAAAAAAGCCCTGGTTGTGAGGGCCACATGAAATGGCCTGGTGGGCCGGATTCAGCCCATGGGCCTTGTGTTTGACACATGTGATGTAAAGAGACTCCCAACTGCTACAGCAGCTGGGATATTCTTTACAATATCCCAGCAGCCCAATTACTTCTACATGCTCAGAATTGTGCCACGTCCTACATATGACCCACCCACCAACCTGCCAGTTGTCCAGGGCTTACCTGGCCTGGCTCTGTCATGGCAGGTGGAAGGTTTAAGAGCAGTGAGAGGTCAACGGACATCCATTTGAGGATTTCCCATCTGAAGAATGACACTGGAAGTAAATAACTGTGAGCAATTCCAGGTTCAGAGCTGTCAATTCCCAGCCCCTCACATTTTTTATTTATTTTTTATCTGTATGGGTATATAGCAGTGTGTAGAGGGTTAATTCATAATCTTCAGTGTTAACATGGGGTAATGCTCCTCTAGTAGTAAGTTACTTAGATTTGAGCACAATTGTTTCAGTTTTATCAGGGACCAAAGACTGCAGCTCCCCTCCAAATGTGTCAGCTCACCCCTTATTGGGTTGATTTACTAAAGGCAAATAGACTGTGCACTTTGCAAAGTGCAGTTGCACTCTGCAAGTGCAGTTGCTCCAAAGCTTAGTAAATGGGTAAAAGCTTCACTATGCAAAGAATACCCAATCATGTGCAAGAAAAATAAAAAAAATCTATTTTTGCTTGCACATGACTGGATGATGGGATTCAGCAGTGCTTCTGCTCATTTATTAAGCTCTGGAGCAACTGCACTTTGCAAAGTGCATAGTCTATTTGCCTTTAGTATATCAACCCCAATATGTCTAGTGAAGTACTGTATGTTATTAGCATATACGTATATGTCATTTTGCACAGTAGAGTAGGGACTGGCCAGAAAGAGATCACTTTGATGTAGTTGCTCATCTTGAACACATAATAAAAATATACAAACCAAGAATCTCTGTTATACCAAAGTTTGGTATAAATATGTCAGGGTATTTAACAGTGTGCAGAGTTTTTCCTTAGAATATTTAGGGAAAAAAACAAATCACCGCACACCGGGCAGTATCAAATGTTCTTGTTTAGTTAGCAGCAGAGGTAACCTGCTGCTATTTAAAGTGGAGCTCCACCCAAAAGGGAACGTTCTGCTTTAAGACATCCTCCCTTGGCATGTCATTTTGAAGGGGAGGGAGCGGTTACCTCGTTTTGACAGATACCTTCTCCCACTTTCCCTCAGATCGCCTAGACTTTCTGGGCGGAAGTTCTCCTTCCGCCCTCAGTCTGCACAGTCTTCTGAGACACATCACAGGTGACAGAAAACTACCATTCACAAAGTGCAGCATGACTCACGCATGGGCAGCGGGCAGCCGGTTGTGAAGCTGAAAGTCGCACAGCCAGCGGCCCACAGTTAGGATGATGGAGAATGGGAATCCAGAGCCTAGTGAAGAACTAGACCAGGTGAGGATGGCAGTTGGTTGGACAGTTAAGTGTCCATTTATTAAAAGTCAGCAGTGACAGGATTTGTAGCTTCTGACTTTTAATTTTTATTTTTACAGACTGGACAACTGATTTAATAAACAAGAAAAGTTGCTGCAGCCCAAAGTGCAGTGATTCATTTTCTTTTATGACTGATTTCCCGGAGTGGAAAAAAAGCCAGAGCAGCACCCAAGGATTTGCAGTGGAGCATGTGATGAGCCACTCACCTTGAACGGTAGTCACATATTCTTTTGGTATTATTTGAAAATATTAGGTTTTTGCAGATTGATTAGGTTGAAATCTTAAAATGTCTCTGCTTCATAAACTGTATACAGGTCTGGGAGACCAAATGATAAAGGAATTCTATATAAGCTTACGTTCAGCATGGCCACTGCACTGTATGTCTCTGTGTTAGCATGTTCACAGATAATAGAAGGTTACTTCAAATTCCTTATTATTTTTGTGTTTAAATATTATTCTTTTACCATGCCCACTCAATCATTTTTGTTTAGTTATTCCTAATCAACAAAGTTTTGCTAAGCATAAGCAATATGGTATTGGTTATGTAGTATTGTGTCTATATCTATTTGTTAACTTCCTTTCAGTTTAAACTAAAAGAAACAGGTTGAGAATTGAGATACATTTTTATAAATAACTTGATCTGAATTTTCACTTGATATACATTGAATGTAAGGGAATGTAATGAAAGATCGCATGTACATTATAAACAGTATATTTTAAAAATACTTAATTTATAGCAAATGTTTTCACTTTCCTGGATCTTTGTCATCATTTTAGTTAACGACTCTATATTGAAAAAAGGCTGTTCAGTAACTGAGCTCCCTCCCAGAGAAAACCAGCAACAGCGGTGCTTCTCAGAGGCTCACACCAGCAGCTGTGCCCATAGTGATACCCAGTCCAGCTGGAGGATGACAAGGAAGAGCAAAGAACGGCCTCAGCAACAGAAATCTTCTGCTTTCTTCCCTTCAGCTGGTTGTGGACTCAAATAAAATGGTGGCGGTAGTTTCACACTCGCTGTGATCGGGGTGGATCCAGTAGAGGCAGGGGACATCCTTCACTCTTCAGGTGCCCTTACACAGCAAATCTCTCCAGTACAACCTACATCTACAGGTACATTTACTCCATCCATGACAAGTTCTGCTAAAACCAGGGCAAGGAAGTCATAGTGCCCAGGCTCAACAGAGAACGCTGCATTCTCTGAGGTGAGCAACATGTGTGAACATATGGATAACACTGAGGAGCAAACAGACCCCATTTCCTCATTCCCTGCAACAAACCAGTATATAATAGTCATTGCTATGAATGCCATGCTATTGTCCCTGAGATACGTATTACATTCTGATTTTCTGTTCTGTATGACACAATAAAGCAGAGGTGCAGAACCTAGGTGACATGGTCGGGCACATTGAACACAAAATGGGTGAATTGGATCAAAATGGGTCAATGTCCTGTTTGATTTTGACGCAGATTACTTTGTGAACAACATGATCAATATGCACATAACTTAAAGATTCATTTTTACGCTAGTATCAATAGAGCCAGAAAGCTTTTGGCCCAAATAGTTAAGTCTCAAAGGACTAAAACTACCATTTCCCACCTTATCCATTTTGTTGGCATTGCTTGTAGTATTCCCATAGTTACCCTTTAATATCCACATCACTCAAAGTATATATAAAGCCAAAATCATTTTCCCTTTTGGGTAGAGTAGGGAAGAGTAAAAACTCCTGACAGTCTTTTTCTGCCACCAATTTTACATTCAAGAGATTTGCCTTTACCTATCCAGTAGATACAGCAGGAGGTCAGAGTAAATCTCTAAAAAATGGGGTAAATCTCCTCTTAGACAGTTGTTACTGAAAAAGTGTCCCAATTAGAAGTTTCTCCCTCTATTCTTCTTGTGATGGTAACTCAAAATTGTGGGTTTTCCCTAACTTTTGAGCAGCACAGTGGCTAATTGGTTAGCAATTCTGCCTAGCAGCACTAGGGTCATCGGTTCGAAACCCAACCATGACACTACCTGCCTGGAGTTTGCATGTTCTCACTGTGCCTGCATGGGTTTCCTCCCACACTCCAAAGACGTGCTGGTAGGTTAATTGACTCCTGTCTAAATTGGCCCATGTACTGTATGTGTTTGGATGAATTTGAATTAAGAACCTTAGATTGTAAGCTCCATCAGGAGCAGGGACTGATGTGAATGTACAATATACATGTAAATGCGCTGCATAAATTGATGGCGTTATATAAGTACCTGTAATAAAATAAATACATAAACTTTTACATCCAGTTATATTGGTAATCAGGACAAATAGAGAGAATAAATCTCCCCAACTGGGACACTGACAGTGTTAAAAACCTGAAAACTCCTCACCACTCAATCCAAAACTAAATAAAAAAGTTGAGGGCTTTTTTTACACTACTTTAAGTATGTTTTCATCATCATACAGACCTTAAGGCTACTTTCACACTGAAGGTGTTTTTCAGGTGTTTTAGAGCTAAAAATCCTGTAAAGCGCCTAAAAAACTTCTCCCATGCCACCACAGTGTGAAAGCCTGAGTGCTTTCACACTGGGCCAGTGCGTTTGCGGGACGTTACAAAAAGTCATGCAAGCAGCATCTTTGGGGCGGTGTAGGAGTGCCGTATACAGTGCTCCTACACCGCCTCTGCCCATTGGAATGCATGGGCAGTGCTTCCGAGGAGCCTGTAAAGCGATTCGGAAGCATCACAACACGGGCAATTTTAACCCATTCTTTGGCCGCTAGCCGGGGTTAAAAGCACCCTGCTAGCGGCCGAAAAGCACCGCTAAAACTACGGTAACTGCTAACACATTACCGCTAACAAGGCGTAGCCCCAGTGTGAAAGTGCCCTAAAGATGATACTCTTAACTATAACTTATGATTACCTAATTTTAGCACAATGTTTAAATAATTTTTATACAAGGTAAAATCACAAGATCGTTTTTTAGCCTATCTTTCTGGATTACATTGTATCCTTCAGTTTACAGTTTATTTGATGATAGTGGTACAGTTCCACAATGTAAAAGTCAAACAATGTATAATGCAAAAGTTGCCCTTTTTGAAAATGCTGGAACTACTGAGTACCATCCCTAGGGTGAAGTACAAATATTTCTCTTATAGATAACTAAAAAGGCTTTCTCTGCAGACTAAAAACATAACTCTTTGACCACTGCACCCTTTAAGTCCATTCAAATACCTCATCCCTTAGTGCTTTGTCCTTTGTTATTGCGTTTATTTGGCAAGTTGATGTTTCTATGAAGCACTCTTATCCATTCGTGTTTAGAACACTCTTCCTCATATATTGTAAGAAGCAAGAATATGTTTCTCTAAATATATTATTGCTTTGTTAAAATTGGAAACAATCTAGAATATGGCCATAAATCATGAGCATTAAAACCATTCTTCAGAAGAATATTCTTCTTGCCCATACCAGTCTGCTTTATATTGTCACTTGCTAGTATAGGTTGGATCATGAAAGAATATGATTATTTTGAATAACACAATCACTTTTTAGTCTGGTTTACTATTCATACAGCTAGTCCTTATGACAAAAATAAATATGATAGACTGTGAGATTTTTTCTCAGTCACTAGTACCTATACTTCCTGCATGTCCCTATTACACAATAGTAGTTTTTTGGGGTCAGCTTTTAACGTACTTTTGATCAGCTAGCACTCAAAGAGAGTGTTAAAATATTATCAAGAATGTGACAATTAGTGACAATTAGTATTGTCCACCAGCAAACCCGAAGTATTGTCCACCAGCAACGTAATACTACCTTGTTAGAAAATATGTAACTCAGTTATTCCTAGGCTAAAATAGACAAGATTTTTGATGGTATGTTAAAACAATTTGACTACACTATACCACCATGCAATGTTCTATTAGCAATTTCTTTCTGAGCCCACTAAATTATACCACTTTACCACTGCTAATTATAATGTTCCACATTCAGAATCCATAAAAATGTGTTATAACCTTTATCTTTCTAAGTGATGTTTTTGCATAACTTCATTTATGAATACGTTTTCTGTGATAAAGCAAACTGTGAGCTCCACTTAATTGCCTATTATGATCAAGAGGTACCTCTGTTTGTCAGTAGGGCTGTGAGACCTCAGTGTAGGAAGCTATCAAATTTAAGACTTGGAAGCCTTGGCAACCTTTGCTTAATTACCATAGAAAAGTGGTTCCTCTTGTGATTTCTGCTTCTCATCCCTATTTCTCATTAGTATGTTTCATCCCTGCTTTTTATCCCTCCTTCTTAACAAACTTTCTTCAAACAACTTGCCATCCCTCCTTCTCCTCCTGGTTAAGAATGGAGGAAAAACAGAGTTGACATCTAGGGAGGGGACTAAGAGAAGAGTTTAGAAGGAAAGGCAAGAATCAAGATTGCAAGCAGGGAGAAGGAGTTATAAGAAGAAGGGAATATAATTAGGGAGGAGAAGGATGGCTGAGAAGGAAAGTGAAGAAGCATAAATGAAAGAACGGTTGACTGAGAAAAGAGACACAGAAATAACATGTTGGCAAAGGAAGATGGTTCAGAAAGAGAAATGGGGTTAATAAGCATGGAGAAAAAGGGTGAATTAGAGGCGGGCATGACAATCAAAGAAAAGAAGGGTAACTGGCAAGCTAAAAAATTCTGATGAGGAATATGTGAGAAGGAGAAGTGACAAATGACCAGTATGTGGAGGATGAATAAGAAAGCTCGAAAGAGAAAAGTAACGCTTAAGAGAGGTTTGGCGAAGGACATTGAAGGAGAAAAAAGCTGTAACTGACAAATCTTTGGTGAAGAACTGACTGAATTTTGCAGGTCAGACAAAGTTTTGAAGGATATCCTCTGTAGGAGGAGACAGACTGATAGAAGAATTTCTTATATTTATGCTAAAAGACACTGAATAAAACCTATATTCCAAGTATGGATGTCACACACCACAAACTAACTATGGTTACTTTTCAGCAGGGCGACCGCTTGACAGATGACCCCAAGGACAGTGATTTCCAGCTTCCACAGGGATTCCACAGGTATGAAATATGCATACTTTCAATATAATTATGCAATAAAAGCTATACCTGGAATTCAGCTTTAACTTGTATTTTGGGTATAGAATGCTGTGAAAGCTTTACGTCTGGAGGAAAAGAAATTTTATCTCCAAATATGAAAAGGCTTCTTTACAGTAAGAATGTGGAATAGACTCCCTCAAGAGGTGGTTCTGGTCAGCTGAGTAGATTGTTTTAAGAAAGGCCTGGATTATTTCCTAGATACACATGATATAACTGGATACTAATATTTAATGGTAAAGTTGATCCAGGGAACATTCGATTGCCTCTTGCTAGCTGCCATAACCCCGGTATCCACGTTTTCGTGCGGTGGCCGGCTTTCAGATAAAAGTGGTCCCTTCGGCGGATTCGCCGCAAGATGGCGGGGGAGGGCCCCCCTCCCGCCGCGATCCGGTGCCCTCCGCCGCTTACCAGAGCCGTCAGTAGCAGTGGAGGCGATCGCATCCTTCCCTGTGGTGTGCCTGGAGACGAGTGAGGCTAAGATGGTGCCCACTCGTCTCCATGACACTGCTGGGAGGAAGCGACGTCAAAACGCCACTTCCGTCCACGCCTCTTAAATGCATATTTTTTTCAATGTCATTTTTTTAAATTACTTTTTTTTTTATTGCATTTTAGTGTAAATATGAGATCTGAGGTCTTTTTGACCCCAGATCTCATATTTATGTCCTGCTTTTTTCTATTACAAGGGATGTTTACATTCCTTGTAATAGGAATAAAAATGACACAATTTAAAAAAAAACAGTGTAAAAATAAATAAAATAATGTAAAATAAATAATAAAAATTAAAATTTTTTTTTTAAAAACCCCCCGTCCCAACGAGCTCACGCACAGAAGCGAACGCATACACAAGTAGCGCCCGCATATGAATACGGTGGTCAAACCACACATATGAGATATCGCCGCGACCGGTAGAGCAAGAGTAATAATTCTAGCCCTAGACCTCCTCTGTACCACAAAATATGCAACCTGTAGAATTTTTTAAACATCGCCTATGGAGATTTTAGTGGGTAAAGGTTTGACGCCATTCCACGTGCGGGCGCAATTTTGAAGCGTGACGCGTTGGGTATCAATTTACTTGGCGTAAGATTATATTTCACAATATAAAATAAAATTGGGCTAACTTTACTGTTGTCTTATTTTGTTATTCAAAAAAGTGATTTTTTTCCAAAAAAAGTGCGCTTTTAAGACCGCTGCGCAAATATGGTGCAAAAAAAAGTAATTCAATGACCGCCATTTTATTCTCTAGGGTGTTAGAAAAAAAATCATATATAATGTTTGGGGGTTCTAAGTAATTTTCTAGCAGAAAAACCTGTTTTAAACATGTAAACACCTAAAATCCAAAACGAGGCTGGTCCTTAAGTCGTTAAACTGGATCGATTTGTGTTTTTTTTTTTTCAACAAAGCTAACTATGAAACTACTAGATAATACATATGGGATAGCATAGCCCTTTAGCTGTATTTTTTCTTCTTTTTGGGTGTACAAAAAAGCACAGTGCTGACAGCTGTAATATCGCCAGTATTATTGTATTTTCACTCCAACAATTGTTTGCATATGTAAATGAAAATACATTTTGGAAGAAAGAAGCTGTTACTAAAATTCCAAAAAGGATATACTTTAAGCCGATATTCATAAATATTTCACAATGCTTTTCACCAAGTGTTTCTTTCTTGGGAAGCAATTCAGTAAATTAGCTTTGGCCTTCCTTCAGCTAATTGGACATACTGGACACTGCACCATCAAGCTCAGTAATGAGAAGAAATTTTAAAAGTCTGCTAATTTTCTTCTATTCTGTGTATATATTGGTTTGATGTTTTTTAATTGGCAAAATATCTCTAATCAGTTGAAGAAGGCCTCCAAGAGGCAAATTAACTTACTTGACCTCCATAAGGGCTCAGCCCAAACTGCTCATCTGCTTCTTTTGTGTGGAGTAATAGACTATTTAACCAATAGTAATTTAACCACTTAAGGACTGGAAGGATTTGCCCCCTTAATGACCAGGCCATTTTTTGCGATACGGCACTGCATTGCCTTAACTGACAATTGCACAGTCGTGCGGCGCTGTACCCAAACAAAATGTATGCCTTTTTTCCCACAAATAGAGCTTACTTTTGGTGGTATTTGATCACCTCTGCGGTTTTTATTGTTTGTGCTATGAACAAAAAAAAGACCTTCAATTTTGAAAAAAAAACTATATTTTTTACATTTTGCTATAATACAAATCCAAAAATGTTTTTTAAAAAACACATTTTTTTTATCAGTTTAAACCAACATGTATTCTTCTACGTATTTTTGGTTAAAAAAATTGCAATAAGTTTATATTGATTGGTTTGTGCAAAAGTTATTGCGTCTACAAAATAGGGGATATATTTATGGCATTTTTATTATTATCATTTCTTTATTTATTCTATGCATGCGTGGCATTTGTGTGTCGGATTTGTGTACACACGATCGGAAATTCCGACAACGGATTTTGTGGTCGGAAAATTTTATAGCCTGCTCTCAAACTTTGTGTGGCGGAAAATCCAATGGAAAATGTGTGATGGAGCCCACACATGGTCGGAATTTCCGACAACAAGGTCCTATCACACATTTTCTGTCGGAAAATCCGACCGTGTGTACGGGGCATTATAGTGTCAGTTCACACAACTGAGTTAAAGTGGTGTGTGCTGTAAAAAGTACTGCATGCAGCACTTTTTTTTTAGCACAGCAGGCTGGAAAATTCCCACATACCAAAAGCACTGTGTAAATAGAATTTAATGAAATGTGATACACTGGGATCAGCGCTTCAGCACTGTGTCCTCCCAGTGCACACCAGCATCTGTGCATTCAATATAACAGCTGGTGTAAATTATCCCTTAAATGCATATGGGTACCATTTCTTATCTGCTGAATAGTTCTGTTTTTGATTGCTGTCATGCACCAGTCCACCCAACTCTCTTTTGTCTATAATCTGATGATCCTGAAACAAACCTGCTGGTAATGTTAGGGGACCCTCCTTGTTGCTTCTCACACACATTTAGCCTAATGTAAAAACAAATACTGGTACCAAAAAGCTTTACAAGGCCACCAATAAGAATTCTGAACTTAACTGCTGAGAATCAGCGAGAGGAAATTACACTGCACCAGCTTTCAGGAAGTGAACTCCTACTGCCATCCTCTGGCCATCTACAGTATGTAGACTTTAACTAAGTTTGAGTAAACTCTATACTCTAACACAAGTTAAACTCTATACTTTAACACAAGTCTGGTGTTTACTAGATAGCATTTGTAGCTTACTGAATGGGCTTACTTGCCACAAAATTTTCTTTAACTGGTTCTCGACCGGCTAACACAGATTTACTGTGGCAGAATGGCTCCCCTGGGTGAAATCCCATATGGGTACGTCCTTCCTTTAGCAGCCACCAGAGGGCATGCTCACGACCTGCTGCATGGTGGGGGACATGATGCGCATGGCTGGCGGGCACGATCGCCACCAGCCATGCGCGATCACGTGCACGAGCACCAGCACAGGGATTTGTGTGTGTAAACACACAAATCCCTGTGCTGTCAGGGTAGAGGAGACATATTGTTTGCTCCTACTAAGTAGGAACAACGATATGTCTCCTCTCCTGGTCAATCCTATCCCCATACAGTTAGAACACGCTGAGGGAACACACAATTAACCCCTTGATCGCCCTCTAGTGTTAACTCCTTCACTACTAGTGACATTTACAATGTAATCAGTGCATTTTTATAGCTCTGATCCCTGTATAAATGTCAATGGTCCCAAAATGTTTCAAAAGTATCCGATCTGTCCATCGCAATGTCGCAGTCCCGACAAAAATTGCAGATCACCGCCATTATTAGTTAAAAAAAATTATAAAAATGCCATAAAAATGCCATAACTCTTTTCCATAGTTTGTAGACACTGTAACTTTTGCGCAAACCAATCAATATATGCTTATTGCTAATTTTTTTTACCAAAAAGATGTAGAAGAATATGTATTGGCCTAAGCTCATGAAGACATTTGTTTTAAAAAAATGGGGATATTAATTATAGCAAAAAGTAAAAAAAAATATTGTTTTTTTCCAAAATTGATGCTCTTTTTTTGTTTATAGAGCAAAAAATAAAAAGCACAGAGGTAATCAAATACCACCAAAAGAAAGCTCTATTTGTGGGAAAAAAATAACGCAAATTTTGTTTGGGTACAGCTTTGCATGACTGTGCAATTATCTGTTAAAGCGATGCAGTGCCAAATTGTAAAAAGTACTCTGGTCACAAAGGGGGTAAAATCTTCCGGGGCTGAAGTGGTTAAGAAACCAAGAGCTACAAATCTTAAAACATTCCACCTTGCACAAGCGTAAAAAGTACAGGAAGCAATCGTCTTTATGAAGGGCCTAAAGAACTCTAATATATGCATATAATGGATCTTTGCTTGTGCTTTCTTTCCAGAAAAGAAATGTAATGTATCTGTATGCCATTTTCATTAGGGTTTGTAAAAGTAAGTTACACCAATGTCAAAATTAAACTTTTCACCTGCTGTAATTATGACTGATTTAGCCTTCCTCCTTTTCATCATTTATGTTTCTAAAGCAGTATAAGAATACATAGTTTACCCCTTAATTTTCCTTTTCTTTCTTAACCTATATCTTTTTTTTCTTAAAGCTTATGAATCTTCTTCGTAAAGAAAACCTGTACTGAAAGAAATATGCAGGCTATCATTACTGCTCTTTTCCAAACGCAAATGTCATTGCTGTCTCTGGCTGCCATACCTTCTAAATTACAGGTCTGGAACAAAAATGCAGCAAATGAGGTTACAGCAAAGTCAAATATTCTAATCTGCATACTTTGGCATTAGTTGCTAAAAAGGTATAGAATCCAGTGAAACTTAATTTACTCCAGGCAAGAGGATTTTTTAAAAGGAGAACTTAGCAACAATGGCCCACATATTTCTCTCAGTAAAATTAAGTATTTCCGATTGTCTTAATTGAAGTCTTTTTTTCTTATTTTAGTGTGCAAGATGCAAAAATGCCTAATCTTTTGCAGAGGATACACCAATCTAGATATCTGCATAAAGAAACCAGCTAAATAAGTGTGCAGAGAAGCCTTGACTTAATAAAAGTAATAATAATAAAGTAAAAATGATAAAAAAAGAAAAAAAAAAACAAGAAATATGGCTAGTAAAAGACAGTTAAACTTTTCTCAGTAGACGTTCTCTCTAGTAGGACATTAGCAAGAATTAAAACTTAAAACTTTTTATTTGTTTGCCTGTGTCCAAATCCTCCTGCAGAGGGCACTATAGCCCAAATATCTCCACATCCGGTGTCTCTTAATAAACTAGGAAAAGTTTTGGTTAGAAACGTTAGTTTATTAAAAGTAGATTTACTTTTAAGAGGGAACTTTTAATTTGATAATTAATAAATGTTCTAATTAATTAAACTGCCAGTCTGCATGGTTATCCAAATGAGGTCCTTGAAATTTCCATCAAACTTGCAATCTGATTCTGTTACATAAATGGCACTGTCATTAGTGAAGAGTGGCAGGACTATTTATGAGTTAAAATCACATATTATCCTTCCTTTGAATTAAATATTTGCTTTGCTGACCCTTAAAAATATTTTTTTTGCAATGTGTCCTCATTGTTTTATGTCTCTAAGTTTAGAGATGTAAAATTTCTGGAAAATTTGAAGCCATGGGAAAAAAATGTTTTTCAGGAAAAAATTAAATTTTGGAAATATTGAAAATGTTTTACAAATGGAAAGTCATTTGTTACACAGGGAATGTGAAATGCAGCATATATATATAAAAGTATTATATTTGAAAAAAAAATTTACTTATTCAGTAAATAAACTAAACTTGGTTTTTCAAATTTTATTTTCTATTACAAACAAGGGCTGTGTATGTTAAGAACATTGCAACTATACACGAGAACAGGTAACCACCCCCTTTCCCTCACAATAATTTAAAAGCTTCCTGCCAATATGCATTTTCAGTTATTGACAATGCTGATCCAGAAGCATATACTGCTCTTGCAAGAGTTTGATCAATGTTCCCCTGATTTTCAGGTGTCATTTTATCTATAAATAAAGGGATTGTGTATTTTTGGGCGACCGCGATTTGCAACACTTCCTTACTTGAAGATTCTGCCGGCGAAGAAACACTGTGTGATGATCCAGAAACCTCAGAAAGAGTGTTTCTGGAATAAGAACTCTGGAGGGAAAAGCTACTTGTACTTTCATTATGGTGCTCATTATTGCATTCCATAAAGCATTTGTAATGCCTTTAGGGCACATCTGGCATGCAAGGATGTGTTTTGTCATCCTTGTAGCATTTGAAAAAGAACATTTCTCCTCACAATATTTGCAAATTAAAGCTTTGCCCCTAGCAGAAATTGCAGTGTGGAAATGTTTCCAAACTGTAGATGTTGGTCTCACCATTTTACTGAGAGGAGGAAAAGAAAAAACAATTGACTGACCAGAATATAGGTAAACATTCTGCTTTGATGGTGGAGAACATTAATAGGAATTATTGAAAGATTATAAAGGTAAACTAATTTGTCAGATAAATTTACCCTCTTACCTGTCAATTAAGGCCCGAGAAGACAGAACTTATCATCTATTGTATCCCAACAATTACCCAACTGTAGGAAGTACAAGAAGGAGCCCACAAACAAAGTAAACTGGAGCCTTTCCCCTGCAGTGACAACTAGTGGCAGAAATGCATATTTCTCTTGTTTGAGAACTGCATTGAGAATTACAGTGTTACTTGAACTGTATTCCAGGACTTGCAATAATTGTATATATATATTAATTATCATTGTAAAATAACATTTTCCACACTTATTTTTTACATTTTTCTGGGGAAAAAAATATGAAAAATCGCTTTGGAAAAAACACAGAACCCCCCCCCAGTTTTTTCTGGGCCTTCCCCTCTCTACTCTTGGTGGTCTAAATTATGGCTAATTCCAATTATTGATCTGTGAACTGATCTGTCCCTGTTTTTGTTCTATGCATTGAAAAGGGGCAAGGAAATTAATATGAAAGATATGTACAGTATTTCAGTAGATATTCATGATAATATGCTGGGTTAATGAAGTATTAGAGAATTCCAAAGACAATGCAATTAAATATACGCTTAAATAACATACAGTATATAGTCACATTAAATTGGATGTTGAAAACTTATATAGGTTTAATAACTTATAATACCAAGTCACAACTTAGTATGATACAAATTGAAGATGTATTAACCACCTCACAACAAATTGACTGTTGTTTGGATGGCTGGGAAGGAATTGTATGCATGCTGAACAAGCATAGCCACTAAATTTTAGGGCCCTTTCACAAATCTTCATTCTTGTGTGTTTAGTTAATACGTGTGCATTATTATCATGTGTCAACACACATTTCATTAGGGCACCCCATTCATTTAACATAGGGTGACATTGCCCTAAAACAGAAAAAAAGGGCATGCTGAATTCATTTTTTCTGATGCAATGCATCACAAAGCATGATAGTGCCATGCAATGCATGAGCTGTGTTGCAAGTAAATCAGTTTCTAAATTGATGCAGGTGTAATTTGATTCACAGAATTTTCCATTGCATTGGCATGGACTGCTGTAAGAATAGAATATCACTTATGGCTGTGACCTAGCAGTAGTCATAACCTGAAAGGAAGCCACAATAAATTAGAGAGAAATTTAATAACAAGCAGTGTTTAGGGCAAGTGCCCGTCAAGCAGTCAATACACAGGCAGATGTTTGTAGAAGATCAGTGCTTAACAAGACCTAACACACTATTCAAGATGCTATGGGCAGGTAAGCAAAATCATAAAGGATCAAGCAAAATATCTTTTGGGATTGACACACTGCAGTGATCAGAATTTAAACTTTAAGTAAATAATGCACACTTAAAAATTATTATTATTATTGTTATTATATTACCGAAGTTGCACTGGTGTGGATTTTTATGGTTTCTTTTATGGTCATCCACTTAATGGGCCCCTAGCAATATGGGTGACATCCAAGTCATGCACATATGGTCTTGGTGGTCCCCAAATAAATCTGTTTGTGGACAGTTCTCTGTTCAATAGATTACAGGCGTACATGGAGACCTGAGGATAATGTGTATGCCGTATACTGTATATGCAGTCTCGGTGGTCCCTATAGCAATCTGGGGACACTCCTTTTCTTCTACAGCTCACAGGCTAAATCTATCTAGAGACTTTCTCCATATCTGGAGTCTCCAAGGCTCCTGGATAACATTTACACAGTGCTTACAGATTGGCTACATCACCCCAATGTGCTGGCTCCAGTCAATGGAATGCTTGGAAGATTATACCAGTCAAGGGCCTCTTATGTGATTCTATGTGTTTGCCTTTAAGGATTGTTATACCTTTCCAATAATATATGAAGCCACTAATCAGCCCTTGCTGAGTGTGATCTGGAGGATCGATAATTGTAGTGCTTCTATGGAAGAAATTGATGACCTAGTACATTTATGACTTAATTGCACTACAACTATTTACACTCACTCCAAGATCCGCTATTTTCCTTAAACAAGCATTCAAGGAATTGCTGTCACTTTGAGAGAGCACCACCACTATACTTTTGTGATTATCACAACCGTGTTGTTTTTTTCTTGATGTTATATAGTATATGGCTAACACACTCATTACAAGTATATATATATATATATATATATATATATATAGTATATACAGTTGTGCTCATAAGTTTACATACCCTGGCAGAATTTATGATTTTTTTGGCACAAAAAACTTTCTTTCACTCCTGGTTAGTGTTTGGTTGAAGCTAAAGTATTTATCATCAATCAACCCTGTTTACTCTTTTTAAATCATAATGAAAACAGAAACTACCCAAATGACCCTGATCAAAAGTTTACATACCCTGGTAATTTTGGCCTGATAACATGCACACAAGTTCACACAAAAGGGTTTGAATGGCTATTAAAGGTAACCATCCTCACCTGTGATCCGTTTGTTTGTAATTAGTGTGTGTGTATAAAAGGTCAATGAGTTCCTGGACTCCTGACAGACCCTTGCATCTTTCATCCAGTGCTGCACTGATGTTTCTAGATTCTGAGTCATGGGGAAAGCAAAAGAATTGTCAAAGGATCTGTGGGAAAAGGTAGTTGAACTGTATAAAACAGGAAAGGTATATAAAAAGATATCCAAGGGATTGAGAATGCCAGTCAGCAGTGTTCAAACTCTAATCAAGAAGTGGAAAACGAGGAGTTCTGTTGAAACCAAACCACGGTCAGGTAGACCAACTAAGGTGTCAGAAACAACTGCCTGGAAAATAGTTTGGGATGCAAAGAAGAACTCACAAATAACTTCAGGTAAAATACAGGTCTCTCTGAAAACATGTGGTGTGGCTGTTTCAAGATGCACAATAAGGAGACACTTAAAGAAAGATGGGCTGCATGGTCGAATCGCCAGAAGAAAGCTATTACTACGCAAATGCCACAAAGTATCCCGCTTACAATACGCCAAACAGCACAGAGACAAGCCTCACACCTTCTGGCACAGCCATTTGGAGTGATGAGACCAAAATTGAGCTTTTTGCCCACAACCATAATGTACTTGGACATTCCAACATGACAATGATCCAAAACACAGAGCCAAGTTGACCTGTCATTGGCAACAGCAGAATAAAGTGAAGGTTCTGGAGTGGCCATCTTAGTCTCCTGACCTCAATATCATTGAGCCACTCTGGGGAGATCTCAAACGTGCAGTTCATGTAAGACAGCCCAAGAATTTACAGGAACTGGAGGCTTTTTCCCAAGAGGCTTTACCATCTGAGAAGATAAAGAGCCTCATCCACAAATACAACAAAAGACTGTCATTGATGTTAAAGGGGGCAATACATGGCATTAAGAACTGGGGTATGTAAACTTTTAAAATGGAAATAACCGCACTAAATATAAGTGAAACACGTGAAGCAATCTCAAAGACTTCCGTGAGGAAGTACATATATAAATACAAAAATGTTGAAAAATATTAAAAATTAAATTATGAAAAGTACATGGGTCAACACATGTATGTATGAATCAAACATAAGTGTCCATATGTAATATTTGCGAATAAAAATAAGTGTCCATATATAGTAACAGAAAAAAAAACATTTTTGTATTTATATATGTACTTCCTCACAGAAGTCTTTGAGATTGCTTCACGTGTTTCACTTATATTTAGCGCGGTTATTTCCTTTTTATTAATTATTTTAGTGCACATCTCACTGTTTAACTGCTGCTTTTTGGGGGGATAGTTTCTATAGGTAGCGCAGTATTTTTTTGTTTTTCTGTATGTAAACTTTTGATCTGGGTCATTTAGGTAGTTTCTGCTTTCATTATGATTTAAAAAGAGTAAACAGTTTATTGATAATACATGGTTTCAGCCAAACACTAACTATGAGTAAAAAAACATTTTTGTGCCAAGAAATCATAAATTCTGCCAGGGTATGTAAACTTATGAGCACAACTGTATATGCACACAATATTGTCAAAATTATTGGGACACCTGCCTTTACATGCACATGAACTTTAATGGCATCCCAGTCTTAGTGCGTAGGGTTCGATATTGAGTTGGCCCACCCTTTGCAGCTTTAACAGCTTCAACTCTTCTGGGAAGGCTGTCCACAAGGTTTAGGAGTATGCCTATGGGAATGTTTGACCATTCTTCCAGAAGCGCAGTTGTGAGGTCAGGGTCACATTGGACGAGAAGGCCTGGCTTGCAGTCTCCGGTCTAGCACAGTGGTACAGTGGATAGCACTTGTGCCTAGCAGTAAGAAGGGTCACTGGTTCGAATCCCACCCACGACACTACCTGCCTGGAGTTTGCATGTTCTCCCTGTGCCTGCGTGGGTTTCCTCCGGGTACTCCGGTTTCCTCCCACACCAAAGACATGCTGGTAGGTTAATTGGATCCTGTCTAAATTGTCCCTAGTTTGTATGAATGTGAGTTAGGGACCTTAGATTGTAAGCTCCTTGAGGGTAGGGACTGATGTGAATGTACAATGTATATGTAAAGCGCTGCGTAAATTGACGGCGCTATATAAGTACCTGAAATAAATAAAATAAAAATAAAATAATTCATCCCAAAGGTGTTCTATGAGGTTAAGATCAGGCCAGTCAAGTTCCTCCCCACCAAACTTGCTCATCCATGTCTTTATGGACCTTGCTTTGTGCACTGGTGCGCAGTAATGTTGGAACAGGAAGGGGCCTTTCCCAAACTGTTTCCATAACGTTGGGAGCATGAAATTGTCCAAAATGTCTCAGAATGCTGATGCCTTAAGAGTTCCCTTCACTGGAACTAAGGGGTCAAGCCCTACCCCTGAAAAACAACCCCACACCATATTCCCCCCTCCACTAAAGAATTTGGACCAGTGCACAAAGCAAAGTCCATAAAAACATGGATGAGCAAGTTTGTACTGGAGGAACTCGACTGGCCTGCACAAAGTCCTGACCTCAACCCAATAGAACACCTTTTGGGATGAATTAGAGCAGAGACTGCGAGCAAAGTCCTTCTAGTCCAACATCATATATATATATATATATATATATATATATATATATATATATATATATATATATATATATACAGTATATGTTTCAGGATGTATCTATGCATTTTCTTCACTAGGAGAATCGTTTTGAGTAGAGCTTGTTTTTAATAGATAAACCTGTTTTTTGCTTGTGTTTTGTGTCTTTAACCATTTCAGCACCAGAAGATTTTACCCCTCCATAACCAGGCCATTTATTGCTATTTGGTACTGCCCTACTTTAACTGGCAATTGCATTGTTATACTACACTGTATCCGAATAAAATTCATATCAATTTTTTTTCTTTTTTCTTGGTGGCATTTGATCACCACTGGGTTTTTTATTTTTTGTAATATAAATGAAAAAGATTGAAAATCGTGAAAAAAAAACAATATTTCTTACTTTCTGCTATAAAACATATTTAATTGATTTTTTTTTTTTTAAATCAAAATTCTTCATAAATGTTGGCCAAAATGTAAGAGTTATAAATATTTTTTTTTCTCCTATATTTAAATTTCTGTGGTACCCATGTCAAGTAGATATTTTTACAGTAGTGGTTTCTCAGCTTTAGATGGCATGGAAGCAGAAATATCAAAATACTGCTTTTATAGCAACATTGAATTACTGTGAAAAGATGCAGACTTGCATCCTAGATAGAGCTAAACCAAAATGACTATTCTGATTCACCACGCAGATGAAATGACAAATGTTAGCTTAACATGCAGATTAAAATGTTTTCCAGAGAGATTTAATCCTTGGTACTGCATGTGAGCTTGGGCACACTAAAACATTTATCCCTGAAGGCTCCCAATGATATTGCCTGTTTTGGCTCTGAAGTTAAACCAAAAGAGAAAGTGTGGCCACCATGTCTTACATTTTTATGATGGGAGCCTTTGAGATATTTTCCTTCATTTTTTAGCCTGCTTTAGATAAATAACTGGCTAGCCACTATGGAAAATATTTTTTTTTCTCAATTTGGGAAGCTTGTATACAGACTTTTCCCGAAATGCTGGTTAGAGGACAAAAAATGACAGAGAGGGGATACATACGGGCATTTTAAAAACATTTGTGCCACAGAAGCACTATGACAACCCAGATTTCCATTAATGCCTTTGACCAAGACATTGTAACTAAGTCTCAATTTACAATATAAAACATCTTGGGTCTGATTTGACTTTACATCTAATTGTGACAGATGTTAGTCTAACAAGAGCAGCATGACTGTTGTTTAGCTTTGGTACAGAGAAAAAACAGATGGTGGTATATATTTATTACTTGCTTGTCACCTTCCACATATGTTACACACTTGTACCCTAATGATGCTAACCTAATAGATACAATACAACATAACACAGCATGGGACATAGAACACAGTAGAAATAATAACAAAAAAAACTTACATGTCTACCAAATGAAAAATATGCTCCCAATCACATTTGCTGAATTTTATTATGTCATTTTACAATTGGAATACAATATTTGAGTCACTAACATTTTGTTTTAGTGTTTCTTTTATTTCAGGCAATAAATGCACGCTGACTTTTAATCTGCCATTAACTTTTCTTTAGAAGATTGTCCTCTTTTGGAAACTGGGAAATTAACATGCATGTATCATGCCCTAGCTCCATTCATTTGCTTTCACATTCAGAGCAGGTTATACCTTGCAGGAAACTAGCCATAAATAATTAGTATTAGCTTTATTGCATGACCTGAATACATGCTAGGTTCACATTCTGCTCATAGCATTCTACTGATCTATGTTGTTTTTTTATGTACAAGGATGTTCAGCTTTATACATAATTTGCAGAAAGCAAGAGTCCATGCTATTTCATACAAAGGAATTAAACGTCTTTTATTACATTCTCTCCATAGGCATTGCCTTTAGAATGATGTCACATCTTCCTTTGTGAGGCAGTGCTTGGCACTGTAACACCACAAACATCACTGTAATGTCACACTTTTATATTTTTCCTTCTGTATGTTTTAGAACTCATGTAATCATTTTCAGCTCTTGTCTATAAGACTGAACTACCAATGTTCTTCTATTTTGAAACTACCTCTTACATTTCACAGAAATCAGTATAGTACATCAACGGGGTCCAATGTGTGCTTCTGCAGTTTGTCAAGCATCATGGATTGTGACATAGCCTTGTCACTTTCTCTTTTATTGGAGTGTCTCTAAAAGTGGAATTAAAATATGAAGAGAATAGAAAAAGAATAGTAGACAGGTACAAGAAATTATTTTACATTCCAGTCTATCCTGAGTCTGTAAACACGTATCGCATTTATCAAATTGATCACATTTTTTCCAATAATTTATGTAATTACATAACTTTATTTCATTTAAAGGCAATCTATGGTCACGGCATACACTTTATTATATAAGTTATAAATAAGCATATATAAGTTAAAATAAATGAACTACATTGTTATCGGCCCTTTCAGGGAATTGAAATGTCAGGAGGGCTTGTGACCATGTGATCACCATGGTTGGCTGTCACGGCGGTCACATGATCGGAAAACTCCCAATCGCAAGTACCGATTAGAAGCTTTCCCTGTGCCACCAGTCTTTGTGTGCTGTGGGTGTTATTGCATTCAAATATGCGGCTGCTCGGCACCAAGGCTTATATGCAAGTTATTGTCATAAAAAGTGTTTGGGGACCTGGGTCCTGCCCCAGGGGACATGTATCAATGCAAATTTTTTTTTTTTAAAACGGACGTTTTTTCGGGAGCATTGATTTTTTTAATGCTTAAAGTGAAACAATAAAAATGAAATATTGCGTTAAATATACGCCACCCGGTGACGTAAATGGGTGACCCTGTCCCCCTCTTACGCACGGGAACTTCCCCATGGCTTCCCAGTGCATCAGAGGGGGGCGGGGTCACCCGTTTACGTCACCTGGTGGCCCCGCCCTCAGTTATATAATAACTGTCACCTGCGAAGAAGCTTCAGATGGCAGAAGCCTCCCATGGAGGCGGGTCGGTCGCTGATTTTTTTTTTCAGTCCAGGTGGCGTGATAGAAGAAGATAAATGGACATTGTGGGACATTTTTATTTTTTTATTTTTTATAAAAGGACTTGTCCCAAGCTGTGTGCTGATGTCGTTTTTAGCATTTTAACACTTTTTTTTGACATGGTACCCCATTACTATTTCACACAGGGGGGGAGGCTGCCATCTGGGGGATCCCCTTGTTAAAGGGGGCTTCCAGATTCTGATAAGTCCCATGCCCACAGACCCCCACAACCACTGGGCAAGGGTTGTGGGGATGAGGCCCTTGTTCACATCAACATGGGGACAAGGTGCTTTGGGGTGCTACCCCAAAGCACCCTCCCCATGTTGAGGGCATGTGGCCTGGTACAGTTCAGGAGAGGGGGTGCTCTCTCGTCCCCCCCTCTTTTCCTGTGGCCTGCTAGATTGCGTGCTCGGATAAGGGTCTGGTATGGATTTTGGGGGGACCCCCTATGCCATTTATTTAAAAAATTTGGTGCAGGGTTCCCCTTAATTTCCATATCAGACCCGAGGGGCCTGGTATGGATTTTAGGGGGACCCCCACGCATTTTTTTTTTTTAATTTTGGATCAGGGTTCCCCTTAAAATTCATACCAGATCCAAAGGGCCTCGTAATGGACTGGGGGGATCCCATGCTCTTTTTTTCAATGAGTTTTATCTATATTGCCGAGACCCGATAATTCATTGCAGCCGCAATCAGTTTTAAATGACAATTTTTCCTTTAGAAATGTCATTTTGATGTGGTACTGTTTTAAACACGGGAAAAATGTGCCACTTTACGGGCATACTATAGACACCCCCCAGGCATGATATTTAAAGCAATATTTCATTGTTGTACAGATAGAGATAGCGGCGCTAATATAAATTGTGTAAAATAATGGGTCAGAGCAGTATAATGCCTACGACCCTCTACTTATGCATAATAATAATAGTGTCATGAAAAATATTAATTTTATCATGAAAAGAAATTTCCTTAACACCCAGTGAAAAGTGTCACTATAAATAATAAATTACAAGAAATGAATGATCAAGTTCAACAGTTGTTTTTCAATCTTCTTGTGAAAAATCTTCTTCTACTCTTCCACCACACCACCGTGATAGTGTCACCACTCCCTCTGAAGAGCGCACTCACCAGATTGTATAGCCTCCCACTCTCGTGTTTGGCAAAACAGCAATTGAACCACACCTGGGTTGCATGTGATGAACCGTGACTTTAATCAAGCCAGCTCCATATGTGAAAAAAATGAATAAAGTGCTCCACATAGCGTGATACTATTTTGACAGATTTATTAAAATCACTTCAAACACACTTCAATGGTTACACTCACTTTTAAACTGAAACATAAAGGCCTTTAAAAAGAAATCCACAGCAAGCACAGCAAGCAACAGGATCAGTGATCCAACGGTGCACCGCGGTCACAGCGGACCTGAAGTGTAAACTGGTGTATCTCTCACCCAACCTTCTAAGGCCCAGCCGTCCGATCGGTGTAGTCCTCCTCAGACAGCGGCATCTAATGTCAGTGCGATGGAATGCCGTGTAACCATGCCCAAGACATGTTTCGTCGAATAGACTTTTTCAAATGGGATTGGCTACACGGATGGTTCATCAATCCTTATATACTATCTATGATTAGTCATGTGATCACCATCAGTCATGTGATCACCATCAGTCATGTGATCACCATCAGTCATGTGATCACCATCAGTCATGTGACCTCCTGCTCTGCACATGCTCACACTTCATGTCCCCCTGACCGTGAAGCACAGGTACAAAGACTGAATGCATTAATGGATCCCAAACATTTTTACGGTGTGTAGTTAGAATGCTGCGTCCAGCATTACCATACATGACATATGACATATCCTAACTTATAATCCACCACTAGTTACAGTGCTAATGTGGAAAAGTAACCAATAAAAATGAATATTAATAAATTAAAATGAACATTTCAACAGGAGATAATGAATTTGTCTGGTTTAAAATACAAGCTATATAAATTAGTCATGATACTATCATACAGCTGCATAGGACAAACAATGACTGAAACACAATCTGATCCCATTAATAAAAAATATGGATGACTGCAGACGAGTCTAAAAAAAGGAGAATAAAATGATATATCATCAGTGGTCAATGAATAAAACCACCTCAAACATGAAAACATCCCACCAAGTTTTAACTTGTTTACAATTAATGGCATCTAAGGCTGCAGGTGGTAAATAAATAGACAATGGTTTGTAGCAAGAGATATACAAATAAACCGCCCCTGAATCTCTCTTACTCCACTGCGCCAAAGAAAAGTGCAAAGCTATATAAAAGATGTGTAAATGAATACAAAATATGTGTACATCCACAGTGTACAGTGAAAAAAAAAGCTGCCACTTAAATAAATACATAGACTGATCAAAATCCCAAAACTATACCTCTCACACGTGTACAGATAGAGATAGCGGCGCTAATATAAATTGTGTAAAATAATGGGTCAGAGCAGTATAATGCCTACGACCCTCTACTTATGCATAATAATAATAGTGTCATGAAAAATATTAATTTTATCATGAAAAGAAATTTCCTTAACACCCAGTGAAAAGTGTCACTATAAATAATAAATTACAAGAAATGAATGATCAAGTTCAACAGTTGTTTTTCAATCTTCTTGTGAAAAATCTTCTTCTACTCTTCCACCACACCACCGTGATGGTGGTGTGGTTCAATTGCTGTTTTGTCAAACACGAGAGTGGGAGGCTATACAATCTGGTGAGTGCGCTCTTCAGAGGGAGTGGTGACACTATCACGGTGGTGTGGTGGAAGAGTAGAAGAAGATTTTTCACAAGAAGATTGAAAAACAACTGTTGAACTTGATCATTCATTTCTTGTAATTTATTATTTATAGTGACACTTTTCACTGGGTGTTAAGGAAATTTCTTTTCATGATAAAATTAATATTTTTCATGACACTATTATTATTATGCATAAGTAGAGGGTCGTAGGCATTATACTGCTCTGACCCATTATTTTACACAATTTATATTAGCGCCGCTATCTCTATCTGTACACGTGTGAGAGGTATAGTTTTGGGATTTTGATCAGTCTATGTATTTATTTAAGTGGCAGCTTTTTTTTTTTCACTGTACACTGTGGATGTACACATATTTTGTATTCATTTACACATCTTTTATATAGCTTTGCACTTTTCTTTGGCGCAGTGGAGTAAGAGAGATTCAGGGGCGGTTTATTTGTATATCTCTTGCTACAAACCAATATTTCATTGTTATTGTTTCACTTTAAGTATTAAAAAAATCACTGCTCCCGAAAAGACGGCCGTTTTTAAAAATAATTTTTGCATTGATGCATGTCCCCTGGGGCAGGAAACAGGTCCCCAAACACTTTTTATGACAATAACTTGCATATACGCCTTTAAAATGAGCACTTTTGATTATTCATGTTTGTGTCCCATAGACTTTAATGGTGTTCATGTGTTCATGTGTTCTGACAAATTTTTTGCCTGTTCTGCTGCAAACCGCACAGGAGGGTGTTCGGCTCATCCCTAGTCATCAGTTGCAAGGAAACCTGCATCTTCCAGCATCCAAGTAACCATGTGTCCTGTGTGGGTAGAGGTCATATACAGTTTCCCAGCACGAAGTGTCCCCCTCTGAGCACTGATCTATCTTTGTAAGTCAGCTCAGAGTTGGTCTTAATTACCACCAGTTCCCTAATCTGCATACTAGCAGTATTTTTTTTAATCTGTTACAGATACAGTGACAGGTTTCTTAAGTGGAGGTAGCAAGTGTGATGATAATGCAGACTGGGCAACCCAAACAGGCAGCCATGTTGTTCAACACCCCAGAAAGACAGTCATGACATTTTATCTGTCATTTTGTTTTTTTGTTTTGAATTAGAGACAGGGCAGGTCTGACCCTCTTCCAGAACATAGCTAAAATTCATTCAAAAGTGCCTTTCCATAGGCATTCTGCCTAAGTAAAGAAGCCCGGAAATCACTGCAATCACTGCAAGCGTTTGTCACAGTGAAAACTACCTGAATTTGCCGCAAATATCAGAACTGTTACCAAAACCATATAAAAGACTCACCTGAATTAGGGGCAGGTGGTTTTAAAGGCATCTACCTCCACAAAACTATTGTAAAAAGTTTATTGAATTCCCCAGACTGTCTTTTCCAGGAGAAAATAAACCAAACCTGTGACTGACCTTGGAAATCACTGGAATTTAGCAAAAGCCACATCTAAACACATTCACTTTCCTAGATTCTTTGGCATTTGTACTGAATATACTGAATCTGTTAGTTACAATGTCTACAGCAGGTGTGCAGGGTGAGTGCTAGTGAATGCAAATGTGGATTTTATGTAAAAATGCTTGCAGGGTCAAATGCGCAGCAGGGAGCAATTGGGAGCAAGAAATAGTAAGTCCTTCACAGTCACTTTAAGCAAAGGTCCAATATTCAAAACAAAGCAGAGATGATGGCTGTAACAATAATTGTGATATAAATCTGTTACTGGGCTTTGAATTTCCCACTGAAGAATCTGAAATTTTAATAAGCAGTAAAATGACTTGTCTGTCTGTCATTTGTAACTATGGTAAAAGAAACTGGTTTCCCAGTCAGTCACTGCCATAAAAATAGTACTGTGAAAAAAAATACAGCAACATATATTAAGATGTAAAAAGAAATAAAAAGATCAGGGGCATGGGCAGTCACTGTTTCCTGGCTCAGCAGCAGAAGGTAGAGCCAATCAACATGTCATCTAAAATTTGTTTTCAAACACTCCCCCTGTTCTCTCGCTGCTCATGCATTCTTAACAGCAACCAAGAGTACCAGCAGTAATTTTTGTTATAGCTCACATTGCACCTTGACTCCTTCTGCCAGTCTATGGCTCTTGTTCCAACAGACTCTGCAAAAAGCTGGAGCAAAGTGGAACTTCTGAACTACTGTGTATGTTCTTGGTGTTTCAGTGAGGAACATGGAGATTTAAAGGGACAGTCAGGAGACTGGAAGAGAAACCACATTAGAGTGACACCTAGGAAATCTAGGTAAGTTGACACTTGTGTGCTATGGCAACATCAATGGGGTCATTGGGTGTGCTAAGGCAGCACCAAAAATGATGCTAGCACCCTTATATCACCTCCATCAGCAGCCCTCATTTCAGGATCTGCATTTCACATTTCATAAAGAAATGGACTAGCACAGCCAGCATTGCAGAGGGGACTTACCCAGTCTGTAAAGCAATAGATTGGCTCTCTGTGGCTTTCCAACACCAGAGTTGCCAACATCCATATATGTATGGACAGTCAGTAAAAATTAAGACAAAATTCCCTGTTTGTAAAAAGCCATTTTTATTTTTGTCTTATATTTGTCTGTCCAAATAAAACCCTGTTTTAAATGTTCTTTTTTGTTGACACAATCATAAACAGTTTTCTTTGCTGTGATGTGCCACTTAGAACAGAGACAGCCCTATTTAACACTACTTACTGCCAGCTGCCACATGCCCCTGCAGGAGATGATAAATAGAATGACTGAGATGAGATCCTGGGGTCAGCTTTGCTGTTGCTGATTGTTAGAATCAGTGGCAGCTGGTGAAGTTTTAGGATGGGGGGGTGCCAGACTGTGTCCCCATCAGCGGAGCCCCTCCCTACATCTGTGTCCCCATCAGCGGAGCCCCTCCTTACATCTGTGTCCCCATTAGCGGAGCCTCTCCTTACATCTGTGTCCCCATCAGCGGAGCCCCTCCTTACATCTGTGTCCCCATCAGCGGAGCCCCTCCTTACATCTGTGTCCTCATAAACTGAAAAACTCTGAAAACCCCCCCCATCAATTGCAGCCTCACTGTGCCCATCAAACGCAGCCACTGTGCCATCAAACACAGCCACTGTACCATCAAACGCAGCCACAGTGCCATCAAATGCAGCCACTGTGCCCATCAATTGCCACCACTGTGCCCATCAAATGCAGCCACTGTGTCCATCAAACTCAGCACTGTGCCCATCAAATGCCACCCCTGTGCCCATAAACGCAGCCACTGTGCCCAAACGCTGCCACTGTGCCCATCAAACACTGCCACTGTGCCCATCAAATGCTGCCACTGTGCCATCAAATGCTCCCACTGTGCCATCAAATGCTCCCACTGTGCCCCATCAAATGCTCCCACTGTGCCATCAAATACTCCCACTGTGCCCATCGAATGCTGCCACTGTGCCCCCTGCCCACCATCTTCCTGGCACTTACCCTGTCTCAGTGGGGTAGCGGGTGACGGCGGTGGGTGGTGAGTGATGTCCTCGATGTCTTCTTCTCCTGTCCTCTTCTCCCATCCTCTCCTATGATTGGACGCCTGGTAGGAGCCCCCAGGCCTGCCGTTTCAGCCAATCAGGTGACGGGTAACAGACCCGAGCACCTGATTGGCAGAGAGGCGGTTCAGTGTTAGGAAAGCAAATGTTCATTCGCTTTTCTAAAGCAGCTGGGTGAACTGTGAGCCCCAAGCATGGCGCTCGCTGTTTACCTTTTTTAACGCCTATTAGAGCCTATGGCCTATGGCTCTAATCAGGAGCTTCAAAAACACCACCTGCCACTGTAATTCAGGCTCCTGGCACCCAAAAAGGGGCCAGGCGCCTAAATAGGGGGTGGCAGCGGTGGCCATGGATAGATTCATGCAATGCATGAATCTTGCTATTGGTGATATAGGGGGTGGCTGGAGAGAGGGGGCGCGCCCGCAAGCCCTTATGGACGCACCGCCACTGCTCTCCACCTTGTCTAATCAGAGAACGTTTTGCAGTGATTTCTAGATTCCCAGAGCATTGACCAGTTATGATATATATGTACATAGTTACTGGACCAATGTAACTATCGGAAAATATGCCATGCCTGAAATCTGGAGCATGTTGTCGGACATTCCGACCGTGTGTGGGCTCCATCGGACATTTTCCATCGGATTTTCTGACACAGAAAGTTTGAGAGCAGGCTATAAAATTTTCCGACAACAAAATCCGATCGCGTCAATTCCGACCGTGTGTGGCCAGTTCCGACGCACAAAGTGCCACGCATGCTCAGAAGAAATTCCGAGACGGAACAGCTCGATCTGGTAAAATAAGCGTTCGCAATGGATACAGCACTTTCATCACGCTGCAATGTAAAAAATGGTTTAACACAGCGCACTCTCTTCTTCTTTATAATGTGAGAAGAATGAAGTAGTTTTGCTGCTCATATTCACACAGACTTCTCACAAACTTCTTTCTTTATTATTAATCGTGATTCCCTCAATATATTTTGATTTGTCACATCTGACAAAATGTATTTTTTGTTGTTTTATTTATTTACTTATTTTTAAGGCTGTTTTTTTTTTTTTTTTTTTTAGGTTTGTATTTTTTTCAAGGCTGATCTTTGTTTTTTTTTTATTTTTAGTTTTACTCCATAATATTTTTGTGTGTGTTTGTGTGTCAAGTTACCACAACACCATTATTATCTTGTATTATTTAATCTCAAGAAGGTTGCTTTTTGTTGTTGTCCCTTGTTAATTTCACATTGTATTTTTGAAATGTACCTGAACCCTCACAAACAAACTGTCCTTTTTTAAGGAAAACACACATAGGCGAGTATAATTGAAACAAAAAATCCTTTATTAAGGGCTCAGAACCAAACAAAGAGGGAGGCAACGCTGGAGAAACATCAGAAATTGGCGAAGCCTTGGACCCCCAGGGCAGACATCAAACCTTTTCATGCAAAATTGACGGTCTGAGGAGTCCTTATCTAAGGGAGTGCAGTCTGGTCCAGAAGTCCCAGAGATCATGAAAGCAGCAGATGACATCTGTGTCCCCAGGCTGTGGTACTACAAGAGGCTGCATCTTTTGCCAGACCAGACTGGACCCAGGGTCATCACTCTCTGGTCTTCCTTCCACGCTTCCTTCCACGCTGTGGCTCTGGTGTTGGAGATGTGGCAGGAAGAGGTGTAGGACCTAGAGGAGGAGGAGGAGTAGTAGGACCAGGAGGAGGACTATGTGTGAGGTTACAAATGTGGGTAGCACATGTTATTTGGCCCCTCAACCCCTTATTGAGAGCTTCCAAAATTAAGGACTCACACAGGAGTCGTTGGCCCTCCTCCATCTGCAGCATTTTGCAGGCAGTTATGCCAGCAAAGTCCTCCTCCACACTTTGGGGTCTTCTCAGGGCCTCTTTAGCCTTCCAAAAGAGGCCCATGGCAGCCTCCTCCAGGTTACTCCTCTTCCTGCCACTGTCTTTGAAAGTGTAGGGTAGGGACCTGGATATCAGGCAGCCTGCTTGGCCCGGCCACCTCCTGGCTGAAACTTCCCTGTGTATGAAAAAGGGACATGGTTATAGTTTTTGCATCATCAATCACAATCATAAATTAGTACTCCAAACTAACATCTATTTAACATCATTGATTGGACAACCAGAAATATTTAGAAGAATGCTATACCTGGCTCAAGCTGGCTCCTCCACATGTTGCTGCCTGGAAGGCCCAGGTTGGGCGTCAGAAGCCTCAGCTGGGGGGGGAAGGAAGCGTGGAAGGAAGAGTGGAGAGTGCTGGCCTGAGTTCAGTCTGACCTGCCAGAAAATGCAGTCTGCCATAGTACCACTGCCTGGGGACATAAATGTCATCTGCAGCTCCTGATCTCTGGGAAACCTGGACCTTCTTGTGCTCCCTTAGATAAGTGCTCCTCATGCCACCAATTAGGATCTTCAAATAGGTGACGTCTGCCATGGGGATCACTGGCTTCATAATTTCCAGCAATTGATCCAGCGCTGCCTTCCTCTTTGTTTGGTTCTTATATTCAGGGTGGATTATCTGCCACAGACAAGGCAGCTCCCTGAACATATCTATGAAGATTGGCATAAAGTCATGATCCTTCAAGATATCCACTTTCACTGCAAGACACAACACAAGACAAACCCTAATGTCAGCCTAAAGTCTTCTAAACTTGTGCAAATACAGGCCTCAATCTAGAAGCAGTATAGGCCCAATGTTAAATCTTACCTTCGTTATCAGGATTGGCGCCTCTGTTACTCCTTCCTCCGCTCACAGATCGTACGTACTACGCACGCGTGTTACGCTTTATAGACACTGCGTATGCGTGAAACACCGCCTGCCCCTGATGTTCTTTATAGTCTACTCCCCTTCTCATTCGGCGCAGTGGGGAAGAGCACAAGGCGGAGTCAGAGCAGGTGTCTGATATTTACACCAGCATGGAGGAGGAAAGCCCGGAGCCTGAAACGTCCTGATCCAGAAGGAGACGATTTAAGACATCAAATATGTCCTTTGGGGAGATGTTGGAGAAGGTCGACATCCTGAAGAGGGCCGACTATGATGGAAAGTATGGACCTTACCCCAACCCCAATGTCCGAAAGGCCAAGATCATGGCGAAAGTGGTCAAAAGTCTGCACCGGAATTTCGGGGTACGCCGATCGAAAGATCAGCTCAGGAAGCGGTGGTCGGACCTAAAATTAAGAGAGCACGAGCAGTACAGAAAGATCAGGAGAGTGCTGCAAAAAAGTAAGTAGTTGTGCTGTGTTCCTAGTCTCTTTGTGTTTATTACGTTCGTGCTGCTCCATGTGCTTTTCTTAACTGTTATCCAGTTTAAAATGTCAACTTTCATGTTCATGGGTACATTATTCGTTCTTATCAAACATTTTTCTTTCGACCTATAAAACACCATTGTTTTGGCCATATGCATTTGCCAACATTTTTTAGGGCCTACTTGTCTGAAAATAATTTGGTTGTGTAGATGGGTTTGTTACTAAAATGAAATGCAAAGTAGATTCTGTGTAAGGAGAGGACACTCATCAGCTGGTTACACATCTGGACGCTGGAGCACTAGTGTGGGACACCAGAACACCCTTTTTATTAGGGGGCCCACACAGGTGCTCCAATGTATACTATAGGGGTGTCTCCATCTGTGACGCTTGTACAAAACAGGTAAAGTATTGAATCTTGACAAAGGACACTAAAAATTCTACATCTTGGAACTCTACCAAAACAGACAATTGTACCCCACTTCCAAGCAATGTTTCATATTTATAGTTCTTCCCTCAAATATCTGTGTGCTAAGTATACCATTTTTATTTTTACATAGGGGAGAAAAGACTCGGAGGACACCCCTCATCCGAGGAGACCAGAGACCCCCCACCTCTGGAAGAAGGGGAAATGCACCCAAGACAAACAGAGCAGGAGGAGGAAGACGTGGTGGAAATTGGCACCACAACAGGTGAGTGTCTGCGACCACAGGCTCAGGTAAGAGATGGATGCTGGCATATTTATAATACATGTTTTTTTTTTGGTTTCTATCTTTTTAGGTGATCGTGATGTTGTGGATCCAGATCCTTTCACCTCGGAAAGTGCACAGATCCTGATTGGGGAGATCATGGGGTATAATAGGGACTTGGAAAACATCAAGAAAAACATCAATGATGTTCTTCCAAAAAATAAGAACATCATTGATGTTTTAGGGAGAGTATAAAACCCCTCCAAATCCCTTTGTTTTATGGTGTGCTACAATTTTTAACATTTTTTGTCAAATTGGAGAAAAGCCAAATTTTGAAGATGCACACAGTGTGTCAACATGTGCTATCTGCCATCACGGGAGATCAATGGACGCGTTTTGGGGGGGCAACCACTTCCTCAATAATAAAGTAGCTGAGAGGAAGGTGTTGCTCCCCCAAAACACGTCCTTTGTTCCCCCATGATGGCAGCTAGCACATGTTGACATTCGGCTATTTGTGTGCATCTCCAAAATTTGGCTTTTCCTGGGGTGACTTCACCCCATCTGAACGCAATATCAAACACAGTTTCTAAATACTCATGTCCGATATTGCCTTCAAGTTCTACCAAATGTGAACTTTGTCAAGATTGTCAACATGCCTGTTTTATCTTAAATGGACATTTCTACTTTTTCTAATGTGACCCTAAAAATTGTTATACAACAAACATGTTGGTTTGTTTTAAAAACCTTTTCTAAATGCACATGTGATTGTGCAGGTATTAAAAAGATTGTTAATCAAGAATGTGTGGATTATTGTCTCAATGCTACAACACGTTTGGGGTGCTCTAATTGCTGCTTTTTGGGACAATGGGTGTTATTTCCTAAGGGCAAGTACAAGTGCAAAGTGTCTTTGTCTTTAGTAAATAACTCCCAACAGTGCTTTGTAAGGTTACACAATCACGCCATTTTCTGGACTCACCACATTTCTGTCAGGGTCAGCTAAAACAAACACAAGCAGTAAATGTCACCAAAGATTTGCTTATTTTGTTTTTTTTATTTGAAAAAGGTTTTACACATTGGCATATTGATAGCCCCCCTACCCACAAAGAATTCAAGGTATCTTAGCCGGACATCACGGGCACTCAGGGGGGGCAAGCCAGGACGGCCACTTTCAAGCGCCGTCAGGGTTGGTTAATTTTGAATTCCGGCCTCAGGCCCAACTGAGCCAGCATAATTGGCAGAATGTTGCCGTAAAAAGTTGTGTAGAACACAGCACGCCAGGATAATGTGATTCAGTTTGTACTCCGCCATATGTATGGGTGTAAGAAATAGGCGGAACCAGCTGGCCATGATTCCAAACGTGTTCTCCACCACTCTTCTGGCTCTGGCCAGCTGGTAATTAAAAACCCTCTGGTCCGGGGTGAGGATCCTCATCAGGAATGGCTGCATAAGATGGTCCCCCAGCGCAAAAGCTTCATCCGCAACGAAGACGAATGGGAGTCCTTCCACATTGTCTTCTGGAGGTCGCAAGTACAAGCTGCCATTCTGGAGACGCCTGTAGAATTCCGTCTGGGCGATGACTCCACCATCGGACATCCGGCCATTCTTCCCCACGTCCACATACAGGAATTCATAAGTAGCCGACACCACCGCCAACATCACAATACTATTAAACCCCTTATAATTATAATAGTACGACCCTGAGTTGGGTGGTGGGATGATGTGGATGTGTTTCCCATCAATTGCCCCTCCGCAGTTAGGAAAGTCCCACCGCTGGGCAAAGTGGGAGGCCACAGTCTGCCATTCCTGTGGCGTGGAAGGAAACAGTGGAGTCAAACAAAAAAAAATTTGTCTTTTTGCACATAAACATGGAAAGCAAATTAGACACAAACATT
The DNA here is from genome assembly GCA_037952925.1 of Lithobates clamitans. Taxonomy (NCBI): domain Eukaryota; kingdom Metazoa; phylum Chordata; class Amphibia; order Anura; family Ranidae; genus Lithobates; species Lithobates clamitans. Next base: position 3,933,460 of record JBBGZY010000305.1, on the reverse strand, counting down.
CTTGGCCAACATCAGGATAACATTTTTTATGGGAATTTTTAAAGACCAAAGTATAAGGTACACCTATCATATCCCCCCCCCCCTCTCATGGGCCATTTCTAACATTATAGGGGGGGAGCTCTTGGACAGGTAACCCTCTCCACTTCATTGAGAGATGAATGCCTAAATAATGTGTATTACTTGGAACAGCCCCTCCTTAGTTACACTATTGACAGCCCACTGGACAGGTAAAAGAAGTGTCATAATACAAAGATATAAATACACACTGTACACATTTAAGCACATTTGGACATTCTGCTATTACCTATCAAGATAATAATAGGATGCCAAAACTTTAAACAGTACCATTTGAAAGTATACAGGCAGGCCCTTGCACTACATGCTTTGGGGAATTCATCCATACATCTGACCACAAAAGAGGTAGGTATAGTGTGTATGGGTTTGGCAAAGTCAGCAGATAGAGGATTGAGGATAGATAGAGAATTGGTATCAGCTGACTTAGCAATTGGGGGGAGGGTTCCAAATGATTTGGGGACCCCCCCAAAAAAGCCTTTGGCACTCTGCCTGAATTTAAAGCACAAATCAAATTTCAAAACATTTTAGGGGTGTTTGGGGTAAAGCACTACTATGGAGCTGATAAAATACATTGTTAAGTGACTACACAAGGTGAATATAGGGCCGGGAGAGCATGCTGGGGAGGTAAGTGAAGGCAAACATGTATGAAGGAGCAAAAAAATAATTACAAAAATATCAAGCATGCATGAGGACAAAGGGGACATTCACAGCATATTACAATCATGGTAATTAGGGAATGAGGAAAGAAATACAATATATTAGCAAACATCCCAGGTCTCTGGGAGATGCCTGTCGAGAACTTGAGGTCCTGCAGGCTTCTCCCCGTCGCCAAGTCCCCCAGGGTGGCGACGAGCCTCTGCTCCGGAGTGATGGCTTGCCTCATGCAGGTATCTTCCCTGCTGATATAGGGAGTCAGCAAAGCCAACAAATGGTGAAATATGGGGTCCGTCATCTGGAGAAAGTTCCTGAAATCATCAGGATTATTCTCACGGATCTCACGGAGCAAAGGCATATGACAGAGCTGATCACGCTGAAGCAACCAATTCTTGGTCCATGAACTCCTCCCCACCCTGTTCATGGACTGGACTTGTGTCAAGGTAAGGACCCCAGAAAAGCGTGACCGGATGTGATCGGGGCAGGACGTAGTTTTCCAGAGCTCCTTGCTGTACTCTGGTAATTATCCTGCTAATGGCCGTTTGACTGGATCTGGCCATTATCTTTTATAATAGCCAGACAGCAGAAGACCTTGGGCTCATTATTATGCCATCTTCAGAGTCTAAAAAGCAGAAGAATCAGCATACACAGCCGCCGAGAGATCAGAGGAATCTCCACTCTCTGAGAAGCATGGCGACTAGCCCCGCCCACTCTTCGTCTCTTCCTGCTCCTGTGTCCACAGCGCTGCGCGCCACAACACCGAAGCTAAAGATGGCACAGAAGGGCACAAATCTCTCACAGAGTACGGAGAGCGCCGCTCCTTTGACCCAGGAACTGGAGGTAGATGCCGAGGCTATAACAGGGCCAATCCTGGAAGCCATAGCGGGTTCCAAATCTGAACTCATGGGTCGCATAGATCTTCTGGCGTCAGAATGCAACCTCATTCGCCACGATCTCGATAAGATCAGAGGCAGATTACCCACCGCGGAGGAACGTATCTCAGAAGTGGAGGACACATCTCATTCACATGGCTCACAACTGATGGAATTAAAAGAGATGGTGCTTGCGCTTCAGCGCAGAGCTGACGATGCCGAGGACCGTCAAAGAAGAAATAATATACGGGTGGTGGGGTTTTCGGAGGGAACAGAGGGAATCAATGCATCCGCATTTGCAGAGCAGTTTTTTAAATCCTTGTTGTCCCTTGGAGATCTCCCTCCTACAAATGTCGCAGAAAGAGCCCACAGTGTTCCAACAGGTGCCAGACCCCCAGGCTCCCTACCCCGTATGTTTCTGGTCAGGTTCCTGAACTATAAGGACCGAGATATGCTTCTGACTGAGGCCAGGAAACACAAAGAGTTAAAATTTGAAAATGCCCGCATCATGCTGTTTCCAGACTTCTCTGTGGAAACACAGAGGAGACGTCGCTCTTTTACTGATGTAAAGAAGAGATTGAGAGAGAAAGAGCTGAAATATAGTATGCTTTATCCCAGTCGTCTACGTGTGCAACACAAAGGTACTGTTACATTTTTTGAATCCCCACGGGATGCTAGTGATTGGCTGGACCAGAACCTGTGAACGTTCTGCGGTTCCTCTTGTCTTGATTCCTGGTTCCTGGATTTTATGTTACTTCTGTGGTTTTTACTTTTCTTTACTTTTTCTTTTCTGCTGGCTTTTCATCATACTGCTGGATTGTCTTTTTGCCATACAGTTGCTTTCAAAAGCTTATGCAAGGCGGCTAACGATCAAAGTCGCATAAGTATGTCCTGTATTGCGTTGTCTCTTGTGCACTTACTTTTGCTATGCATACAAGATATGATGACGTCTCTAAAAAGGGAGACCTTTATCGGTATACTGAACCCAACACGGTGGCCACAGGTCGCTTTCACTACTGAACATCATCTAATGACATCATCAACTGGCTGTTATGTTCCAATTAAAGATCAAGCAAGGAGTCTCAATGGAAGACACGGACAAAAAGAATTTTTCTTTTTTTGAAAATTTTTTATGCCGAACTATCGACATTTTTGGTCGACTCTTTCTGGGTGTTTCTCTTTCAGGGTTGAAGCTGCATACTGGACATGTTTTAGTTTGTTTTTTTCTGTTCCTAGTATAACAGCAGGGGGGGTGGAGTTGACCAATGTCATACATATTGTGAATGTTGTGACCTTGTACAATTATAATGTGCATTTTACAGTTTAGTACACTGTCAGCAGGGTTTATCCGAATGTTACATTTATTACATAAAAATAATGGATAGCAGGATAAAAATAGTGTCCTGGAATGTTCGGGGAGTAAATAATAAGTTTAAAAGGGCCGCAGTATTCCAGTATCTTAAACAGATGAAGCCTCATATCGTCCTCCTGCAGGAAACACAACTGGAAGGTAATAGGATCCTCTCTTTGCGTAGGCCCTGGATACAGAGGTCATTCCACTCCTCATACTCCACTTATGCTAGAGGAACCTCTATTTTGATTAGCAAGGCAATAGCATGTACAATTCATCAGGTGATTACTGATCCAGGGGGACGATATGTGGCGCTGATATTGGAAGTGGCCTTTCAAAAATTTTTATTAGTGAATATTTACTTACCTCCACCCTTCCAGGTGCAATTGCTATACGATCTGTTGGTGACTTTGGCGCCTCATATGTACTTACCTGTTCTATTTATGGGTGACTTTAATACTATTTTAGACTCCACATTGGATTCATCAAATGCAAATAGACCAGCCTCAGCGGAACTGTCTTCCTGGGCATCGGTAGCGGGGTTAACTGAAATGTGGAGGTGGAAGCATCCAACTACTGTGTCATATTCCCATTTATCCACCACACATAAATCTTCAGCTAGAATAGATTTAGCATTTGGGAATGCTTTTATTCTGAACAATTTATATGAAGCAGAGTATCTAGCTGGTGGGACCTCTGATCATAATCCAATGCTGGTCACCTTGGCCTTCCCCTCCGGGGGACGGAGAGGGGGTTGGAAACTGGCACCAGGGTGGTTGCAGGAAGAACAGGTAGCTACCCAGATACAAACTGCAATGGATACATTCTGGGCAACAAATGTGCACTCAGCTGACCCTCCTGTAGTATGGGATACTTTTAAAGCAGTATCAAGAGGTGAATGCATTTCAGCCATAAAGGCTGCCAGGAAGGATCATAGTGCGGAATGTGAAATTATTTTGGCTAAAGAGAGGGAGTGTGCAAAACTTCAGGCAGACTCTCCCTCCGAAGCTAATTATGCTTCCCTTTTGGGGTGTAGAAGGTCGGTGGAACTGCATTTCACTGATCTGGCTCATACTGAAGTGAGGCATAGGGTAGAAAATATTTTTGCCGAAGGGGACAAAAATGGTAAGCTGTTGGCCAATTTGGCAGCAGATCAAAGAATACCAGTTAGCATACCGGCGATAAAAAATAGTCTGGGGGTTACGGTTACAGACCCAGTGGGCATTCTGGGCGAATTTGTTAATTTTTACAAATCTCTCTATTCACCTATTCCACCTTATGATTTAGCTGAGTTGGAGGGGCTACTATCTAGTCTTTCAATGCCAAAACTGGCGGACACAGATGTGGTTCAGCTAGATGAACCTATTTCTGTGCTAGAGATTGAGGCTGCAATACTTGCTTTCCCTCCGCAGAAGGCTCCGGGTCCAGATGGCTTTCCCGCTGACTTCTATAAGCTTTATATGTCACAACTGGCCAGTAGATTAAATTTACTGTTTGCACACTGTTGGGAACATGGAGCGTTGCCGGCCTCAATGATGGAGGCATACATGGTACTTCTTTTGAAGCCTGGCAAGGATCCACAGATGTGTTCCTCTTATCACCCAATAGAATTGCTTAACAGGGATCTCAAGATATTAGCTAAAGTGTTGGCTACAAGATTGGCTAGGGTTATTCCGTCCCTGGTTGATATAGACCAGACAGGTTTTATGCCCGGCATGTCAACAGATACAAATCTTAGAAGATTATTCACCCATTTACAAATGGATATTGATACAGAGTTTCTGGCCAGAGTCATTGACTCCATAGATATTGAGAAGGCCTTTGACTCTGTAAACTGGCAATATATGCAAACAGTGTTGAAGGCCATGGGGTTTGGTCCTGGTTTCTGCAGCTGGGTCACACTCCTATATGGTGCGCCCTAAACGGCGATAAGGTTGGGTTCGTTGGTCTCTGATTTCTTCCATATAGGAAGGGGTACCAGGCAGGGTTGTCCACTCTCCCCTTTCCTTTTCGCTTTAATGATGGAACCTATGGCTAGGGCTCATAGGCAGTGTGGGAGCAATTCATGTGGGAACTATAAAAGAATGCATAGCGTTGTACGCCGATGACATGCTCCTGTTTCTCAGGGATCCTGGACCCTCTCTCAGGGCTGCTCTATCAATCCTAGACAAATTTGCTGCCTTTTCAGGTCTAAGAGCTAATTGGAGAAAGTCATCGATTCTGCCACTGGGCAGGAAAGCGAAGAATTTACTAGATGATACATTACCGCTTCAGTGGGTATCCTCAATCACTTATCTTGGGGTTAAAATAACCGCCAATGTGCATGAATATATGTCCCTCAATCTCCTGCCATTAGGTAATAGGCTTAAGCATAAGACATCAGCTTGGAAGAATGTACCTCTATCACTGTTGGGTAGAGTAAGTATTATTAAAATGAAATTCCTATCAGTGATTTTGTATTTCCTACGCCATTCCCCGTTGTGGATCCCAAAATCCTTTTTCAATCAATAGACACTATCAATAGACACTATCATAGGCTCAATCGCCACGTATAAGCATCAAAATTCTGCAGGAACCTTGGGGTCAGGGTGGTCTGTCTTTACCCGACTGGCAAAAGTACTATTTGGCGGGTCAGATGGTGTTTGCCAGGAGATGGTTGATAGTGGTGATTCTGCTACGGTTGTAGAGGCAGCACATCTGGGGTCGTATGAAAGTTTAAAGTTGGCCCTTTATAGGGGCTCAAAATCTTGTCTCCCCCTGACGGATTCGATGAAGGCTACTATTAAGGCATGGGAAGTTACTACTACCTTGAGGTCCCCTAGCTATTCGGGCGTAACTCCTCCGGCCCCTTTGTGGGTGAACCCGAAATTTCCACATTTGTTCTCCTTTCCTGACCCTATGATCTGGGCATGCAAGGGTGTTAAAATATTGAACGACATTACTAGGGAGAGGGAGCTTTGTACATTTGATCAGTTAAAGGCACGGCACAACCTACCCAACTCTTTTTTCTTTCGTTATTTACAATTGCGTCATGCTTTTCAGGAGCAATTTAAAGACCAGAGAATTGAATATCTACCTTCTGAATTGGAGAACCTCTTAACAGAAGAGGAATTGGCTAAGCCTCTATCATCAGTGTACAAATCACTATTTAACAAAACACCTTTGGGAATTGTCAGGTGCAGAGAACGTTGGGAGAAAGAAATTACTGACATCCAGGGAGAGGACTGGGAGGACATGTGGGACCATTCGTTTCAATATCTGGTCTCAGCAAGAGACTGTCTAATTCATTTTAAGTTTCTTCACCGTGTATATTTTACACCAGCTAGGTTGTCTCGCATATACCCAATGGCTACCAGCCAGTGTTGGAGATGCTCTCATGCCCCAGCGGATGCAGAGCATATTTTTTAGACTTGCTCGCAGATTCAGATTTTCTGGTTGGGCATTACTGAATGTCTGGCAGAAGTACTTAGTATACCAGTTCCACTGACACCTAGGATATGCCTCATTGGGTTAGTGGAGGAGGTGGTTCCGTCTCGAGCACATCATACCTTATTAAATATTATGTTATTTTATGGTAGAAAGGCCATACTGTTAAATTGGAAAAGACTACTGCTCCCACATTGTCCTACTGGAAAAAACTGGTGAACTCAGTCATTCCTTTATATAAAGCTAGAGGTTGTAATAAGAAGTTCAACAAGGTCTGGCAGGCCTGGCTAGATTCTACGGCTACAGTAGGATAAGCTAATGAACAATAAGTTACTAGGCTGTAGAGTTGAGTTTTTATTGCATTGATAATTTGACTCATAGAGGTGGACTTTGCTGAAAAACTTGTGTGGGTTTCCTTTCTTGACATGAGTTATTAGATTGTAGAAGGATTGGAACTTGATAATATGTGTTTTATATACAAGGTGCAAAAAAACGGTCATTATCACATTATGTGTTTCTATGTATGACGACTGGTTGGGATGGTGGGTGGGGGGAGGGAGGGGTGGGAGTTAGGTTGAACTATGTTAGTTCTGTTTTAGGCCCTGTGAGGCCAACCTCAAAGGCATGTTGCCTTGAGTCATATATGTCTGTTTGTGTTAAAATTTAATAAAAAGAATTAAAAAAAAAAAAAAAAAGGTAAGGACCCCAACACCAAGCCCCCGCACAGCACGAACTCTACGAGGAGTACGTATACGCAACATGGCTAGAAAACGGTCGGCTGCTCAGAACGCAGTAACAGAACGCACTGAAGAACAGCAAGGCCTGTGAAGAGCAACCTGAAAAACAGTAACGAACGAACAAGAACAGAATGACAAGAGTCACGCGTCACTTGCTGCACGCACTGAAGAGCAAATACAAACCCACAATCACAAACTGAACAGCAGAAAACAATCTGAAAACACGAGTCTGAAAAAGCGCAAATCGTTTCTCACCAAACTTTTACTAACACGAGATTAGCAAAAGGAGCCCAATGGGTGCCGCGCTTGGTTCTGAACTGGCCTTTTCTAGTCTCATCGTACGCTGTGTACGTCACCGCGTTCTTGGCGATCGGAAATTCCGACAACTTTGTGCGACCGTGTGTACGCAAAACAATTTTGAGCCAACATCCGTCTGAAAAAATCCATGGATTTTGTTGTCGGAATGTCCGATCAATGTCCGATCGTGTGTACGGGGCATTACACTGGCCACCAACTAAGTATAAGTTTTACATTATTCACCATTATATTGGGACATCAGTGGTCAGTGTAAATCCATCCATTACATTGGTGGTCACTGTAAATATCCTGTCACATTGTTGGTCAGTGTAAATGTCTGTCACATTTGTGGTCAGTTTAATATTATGTTTGTGGTCAGTGAAAATCTTCCCATTACATGCTACTATACTGTATATGAAATCTTCATTCTCCTGCTATCAACAGTTTGTAACAGCGGGTGCTGGCACCCGTCTGTGTCCTTGACAACCAATGATATCACCTAGCTGCATTAATTTGCAGGCCAAATGAATGGGTCCAGTATTGGTATCGATGTATCGATGATGATTTGCATTCTCAGACAACATGATTAATGATGGATATTTTTTTAGGATTTTTAAATTTTTTATTCAAGGACTTTTCAAAAATGTGTGCATTTACTAAAATAGATATGCAAATTATTGTCACCGCACAACAATCTTTAATAATAATAGAAAAAATATATGCAACAAAGTGCATGTGGGGGATGCCCCTTTGGATTTTAAAGGCAGAAAAGAAGTAAAAGGAGTAAATAGTAATAAAAGGCAAAACAGTGCCAACTTTATTATTGTACATAAATGAATAAAATGTCTAAAAGACAAGACAAACATGTGCAGTGGGTAATCGATATCTTTACAAATAATTGGATATAAGACATACAGAGCATTAATAGATAATATCACCCAATGCCATCGACCCTGGAGAACCAACCCAATCAAAGTGGATATAGTGGGGGTAGGTGGCTAGTAAATATATCCCGACATGTTTCGGAGGAGACCGTAGTCAAACTTGTATATTCCTTCTTCAGGGGAATTATTTTACATACAGACGGGTGAAAAATGTTTCTTGTCTCTAGAACATAAATATATAAATAAGTAAATAGAATAGCAAAAAAAGACCATAAAAGTGGTCTGTTTTTAGGCCGTTATTGTATAAAGTAACCAGAATCATAGTACTTACATAGTCAAGCTCATGTCATAAATAAAAAACAGATAAAGGAATCACATGCTGTGTATAAACACAGCTGAGAAAAGCTAAAGAGGAGGTGTGTCAAGAATAGCCAATCAATAGCAAACAGAGAGACCATCCCTGCCGCCATGTCGACGCGCACGGCACACAGGGATGTGTCTCAAGGGGTGTACCTCAGGCGCAGGGGCGTGCGGCGCAGCCACGCCCACAAGTGGCGTAATGGCGTCACGCGTCAGTGCGCCACCAGCGGCAAGGCATCACTGATCGTCATTGAGACAACGGTGAGAGCGTGTAAGCGCTCCACCCCACGCAGCCAATCAGAGGCGGGGAAGGAATAAGGCCCTCACCGACTCAGGCTACACAGGAAGAGCCCACCCGCCGGGTATCAGCGCACGAACGGCAATGCGAGAACACGGGGCACCCAGCGCTGCCGTCTAGTGGATAGATGGAAAAAGGTAGCCAGCATGTTTACAAAGAAAAACACAGTAATATTGAATAATGAAAAATAATAAAAAACAAATGGGGATGACAAGGGGAGGAAAGTTTATACCATATACAAGGATATGTCATTACATGTAATAAGAATGGTTCAAAAATATGGCAAAGATAATAATAATAGAGAATAAGTCTGAATCTTAAAAAAAGAAAAGGAAAGTTAGCCAATTATTTACATATTGAGTTCACAGACCCCGGAGGAGAAGCCTGGGAGGAAAGATCTAAAGTTAAAGGCCTCATTCAATCCTGGTGGCGAGGTGGCTCGTAGATTGTGGATGCACCTGAGTGTTGGTATATATTCCATAGAGGATTGATGGTCTTTACGATGTAATAGAAAAAAGGGGGGGGAGATCGCCCTGGGACTTTGAGTGAGGTGGGAGAGATCAGTATACTATCTGAAACAAAATATAATAGGGTAAATGGGTATATATAGATAAATAAGAAGTGGGGGGAGTATGGTAGTTGGTAGAAGAGGTCAAGGAAAAAGAAGATCTTCTACTTACCACTCCACTGGGTTGGGTCACCGAACGTTGATGTCAAGACGGTGATGAAAGGAAGTCCAGCTCGGGAGCTGAGGGGGCCCAGCGAACGGAAACCACAATGAGGAGAATTCAGATGCATGGCAAGGACTGCGTGGGGCATGCGATGAAAGATGTACGATTTAGCCCAAAAGCGTATCTAGAAAATATATAGTGGGATGTATATAGAGATATGTAGGTCCCAAACATATATATATATATATATATATATATATATATATATATATATATATATATATATATATATATGTGGGGTAAAAAATATAATAAAAACAGGGAGTGGTCGATCTTCAGTGGTCTGACGTTATGTGGGTGACATCAATCCCTCACACTACAGAGAGTTTGTCCATTCATTTTTTAATACCTACTTCCACACTCCGATTATCCTTTTTCATTTATTATTTTTAGTTCATCTATATTTTATTATATTTTTTACTTTACCCCATAGCCTCCCTACCCACACCCTTTGCCAATCCTTTTGGGTTTTCATGTTACTATTCAGACCAGTTTACCCCACATATATATATATATATATATATATATATATATATATATATATATATGTTTGAGACCTACATATCTCTATATACATCCCACTATATATTTTCTAGATACGCTTTTGGGCTATATCGTACATCTTTCATCGCATGCCCCACGCAGTCCTTGCCATGCATCTGGATTCTCCTCATTGTGGTTTCCATTCACTGGGCCCCCTCAGCTCCCGAGCTGGACTTTCCTTCATCACCGTCTTGACATCAACGTTCGGTGACCCAACCCAGTGGAGTGGTAAGTAGGAGGTCTTCTTTTTCCTTGACCTCTTCTACCAACTACCACACTCCCCCCACTCCTACTTTCTCATTTATCCATATATACCCATTTACCCTATTATATTTTGTTTCAGATAGTATACTGATGCATCTGCCCCTGAAGAGTGAGCAGAGACTCGCAAAAAGTGTAGGGCACTATCGATGCTCTTTATATGCTTTTTACTGCTGGGTTGTTGTGGTGTTGTGGATATTACTACTCACACATTACTCTATTCATGTATGTACAATTTACTTATCTCCCATCTTGTACGTTTACCAACTGATGCAGCAACTTACCATGTATTGTATTGTTGTTTTATGGCTATGTATTGTGTGTAATGATTGATGTTTTGTTTTTGCTTTTGCTGATAACTTGGCCACTATGTCGGGTAATGCACACTCATTGCTATTCCCATTTGGTTATACAGCATTTTGTAATTAATAAAATGATTTTATTACACTGTTATGTATGTGTGCCTAATCTCTCCCACCTCACTTAAAGTCCCAGGGTGATCCCCCCCTTTTTTCCGTGTATTTAGGGATGGAGGTGGTTGAGTGGTCACTCCAGACCGTAACTCTCTTCTTTTTTTCCGATGTAATAGCACCCACACTCGCATGTAAGTAAATACACTACACCTGGGGTCTTACAGTTAATAAAGTGTTTAGGATGGAATAGCCGTCCATTAGGTAAGTGAATGTTCCTACGCCTGTTCATATACTGACAGTAGGAACATCCACCGCACGAAAAGGTACCTAGGGTTTTACAGGTATCCCCTCTATGTGATGTGTACTCACTTTTAACTATTCGGTCACCAACAGAGGGAGCTCTCCTGTAGGTCACAGCTGGCGTATCTGTGACAAAGGGAGATAGTAGCGGGTCCATTTTGAGCAGGTGCCAATACCTATTCAGGATTCGTTTTAATTGTCGGTGCTGTGTGGTATATGTGGTAATAATTCTGGTAGTATTGTCAGTAGAAGGTTGTTTAGGTGTATCTAATAGATCCTGGCGTGATCAAGCTAGTGTTCTTTTATAAGCTTTTTTAAGGGAGGACTGAGAGTAACCTCTTTCGAGTAGTCTAATCCTTAATTTATCAGCTTCGTCTTTGAATGTGAAGTTATCCGAGCAATTTCTACGTGTCCTGAGGTATTGTGTATAAGGTATAGAGGACAGCAGAGGTTTAGGATGGAAACTAGCTTCATGTAGAAGGAAGTTTCCTGCTGTGGGCTTACGGTACAACTGACTCGAGAGGCTGCCGTCAGGTTGTTTTTTGACCAAGACATCCAAAAAGGTGATCTCTGTCTCACTGTACACCATAGTAAAAGCAAGGTTGAATTCATTGCAGTTAATTGCAGCCAAAAAGTCATGCAAAAGCTTAACTGTACCGTCCCATATGAGGAATACGTTGTCTATATACCTGCGCCACGTTAGGACATGACACATATAGGTAGACAGCGAATCATTGGTGATCAGAGAATGTTCCCACTCCCCCAGGTACAGATTGGCGTACGATGGGGCACAACATGTCCCCATCGCAACGCCCTGTACCTGGAGGTAGTGGGAACCATCAAAGCAAAACACGTTGTGAGATAGTATGAATTCGAGAGAGTTCAAAATGAACTCGTATTCTGGCTTAGATTCACTGAATTGTGAAAGTGCACAACGCACCATTGCAAGGCCTAAATTGTGGGGTATACTGCAATATAGGGACTCAACGTCAATGGTGACTAGGAGAGTACCCTCGAGGATGTGTATATCTCGGAGGACTTGTAAATAATGTATGGTGTCACGTGTCTAAGACGCTTGGCATTCAACGAGGGGTTTCAAATGGTTGTCAATCATCCGGCTGAGATTTTCCGTGAGATTACCACATCCGGAGATGATTGGTCTGCCTGGTGGTTTGCCTAGTTTTTTTATGCAATTTTGGCAGTGCATAAAAGGTGGGATGATCGGTTCTGACAAATTCCCACATCCCTTTGGTTATGATGTTGTGGTAGAATGCCGTGTCCACAAGATCGTAAAACTCATGTGTAAATCTATCTAAGGAGGACCGTCCAATAGGGAGGTACCACTCCCTGTTTTTAAGTAAATTTTGACACATTTCGATATACTGAGTGTTGTCCATGACCACGACATTGCCACCCTTATCTGATGGTTTAATGACAATGCCGTGGTCATGGGCCAAAGCATCGAGCGCAGCTCGCTCATCACAATCAAAATTACTTTTAGACCTGTGAAAAAGTTTCATATTCTCAATATCCGCTGTGACGAGTTTCAAAAAAGCAGAAGTATTTGGGTTAGAGCTTGGGGATGGATAGAGTGTGGATTTCTTTTTAATTTTTGTTGATAAATCAGGGGGAAGTACTAGTATTGGTGTGACGGAAGCCTCGTCAGTTATTGAGGAAGTTGGTATGGAGTCAACTGACTCAGCGAGATGGTCAAGGTCCATCAAATAGGAGGGGTCCTCAGAATCAGAGGACTCAGTGAAGTCGTTCTCGTCCAGTAGTGCAATTAAATTGGCCAGTGCAAGACTCTCCTGGTCAGACTGCTGAGATTCAGGATCAGGTTATTTAGTAAACATGCTTTTTAATAGAATTTAAATAAAAAGGTGAATGTCTTTGATGGCGTCAAATCTGTCCAGACCACGGTCAGGGCATAAAGTGAGGCCACGTCCAAGGACATTCATCTCAGATTGAGTAAGAGGGCATGAAGACAAATTGACTACATTCAGCGACGTTTTTGTTTGTTGGATGTGTGAGTTTTTGGCGGATGTGGTTAAGATTTCTTTTGATGAGCCTGTGTGTGGCTTCTTATTTGGTCTAAAAAAGTGCCAGGGGGTACAGATTGTGAGCGTGTAACTATTGAGGTAGTGGGTAGATGTACCGAGAATCTGGAACTGCTAAGTGAGGCAGATGTGTCTGATATGTCACTGCTTGTGACAGATCGAGACTGATCGGTATTACCTATCCTGGAAAGGGGAGGTTCCATATCGGAGGAGTCAGCACGTGATCCTGTTCCCTGTTTGTGGGATTTTTGTCTTCCCCGACCTCTCGGCTGGGAGGAGGGCTGTGAAGAAGAAATAGTATGTGAGTGTACAGATAAATCAGAATTATTATTACTATTATATCCATTTCTACCACGTTTGGATTGGGGTCTACCATGGTTTGGATCAGAATGCCATTTGTAAGCTCTTCCCTCTTCAAAAGCTTTTTTGTCTCGTTGCAGTTTCTTATCTTTTTTAATCAAAATATTCTTATTAAATTGTTCTAAATGGATTTTGAATTTTTCTTCGGACTCAGAATAAAGGGGATGTAATTTGAGATTCGTCATTTGCAATTGAATTTTCTCCAATTTCTCATCAAGATCCACTATTCTTTTTTGTATTCATCAATTAACAAAGTCATCATATTTTTAGAAAATAATTTTAGATTTTCTTCCCATGCTGCTTTGAAGCTGGAATCGATGTTATCGAAGGTAGGGAAGATTTGGACTCTAAGTCCAAATGGGTTCAAATTTCTGGTAATATAGTCTTGAAAGGATTTGATGTGCCAATGTAGTAAAGACTTTTTCTCTAGGATCTGGTTGAGAGTGTAGAAAGACATTGCAAGTTCAGAGTCAAGAGACTCTTTTTGTTCAAATTCAGTGTGTAATCTGGACATAAGAGTTGTCCATTGATCTCCCTGGTAAAACGTCATGATGGAAGGAACAGAAAAGGAAAGAAAAAAAATAAGGGGAACCACGAGGTTTGAGTAGGTACTATGTGTCGTAAAAGGAAAAAATGAGCACATCAGATTTCTCAAGGGTGAAGGGGACTTACACAGGTATTTGCTACCAAAGGTTTATGAAAAAGATCAAGTTATAAGAGAATATACTGGTGTGCGGGGACTGCCATCATCCTAAATAATACTAGAAAAAATATATGCAACAAAGTGCATGTGGGGGACGCCCCTTTGGATTTTAAAGGCAGAAAAGAAGTAAAAGGAGTAAATAGTGATAAAAGGCACATTGCCAACTTTATTATTGTACATAAATGAATAAAATGTCTAAAAGACAAGACAAACATGTGCAGTGGGTAATCGATATCTTTACAAATAATTGGATATAAGACATACAGAGCATTAATAGATAATATCACCCAATGCCATCGACCCCGGAGAACCAACCCAATCAAAGTGGATATAGTAGGGGTAGGTGGCTAGTAAATATATCCCGACATGTTTCGGAGAAGACCGTAGTCAAACTTGTATATTCCTTCTTCAGGGCATTTTTTTACATACAGACGGGTGAAAAATGTTTCTTGTCTCTAAAACATAAATATATAAATAAGTAAATAGCATAGCAAAAAAAGACCATAAAAGTGGTCTGTTTTTAGGCCGTTATTGTATAAAGTAACCAGAATCATAGTACTTACATAGTCAAGCTCATGTCATAAATAAAAAACAGATAAAGGGATCACATGCTGGCTGTAAAGGTCCACAAATGACAGAGAGGGTACCCGTGGCAATACGCAAAACCACAAGAGCACTTTCACAAGGGATGCCCAATCCTCCCTGTAGCAAACAATGTCACCATTAGGAGGAAAGATTGCACATAAAGAAAGGCAAAAAGGTATGTTAGAAACTATAGAGTGTATGGTAAATGGCCATATAAGTACAAGGTCTGTACAAGGCATGGTTCTTACCTAGGTTATAAACCAGAGACATCTGCTGCTGACAATCCGGTGTCTGCCAATAAATTAGCACAAGACATCCGGGTGTGAGCATTAAAGTTACCTATATATAGAGGCAATAGACCAATCCAGTGGGAGTAATCATGTCAATTCAGCTGTGTATAAATACAGCTGAGAAAAGCTAAAGAGGAGGTGTGTCAAGAATAGCCATTCAATAGCAAACAGAGAGACCATCCCTGCCTCCATGTCGACGCGCACGGCACACAGGGATGTGTCTCAAGGGGCGTACCTCAGGCGCAGGGGCACGCGGCGCAGCCACGCCCACAAGTGGCGTGATGGCGTCACGCGTCAGTGCGCCACCGGCGGGAAGGCATCACCGATCGTCATGGAGACGACAGTGAGAGCGTGTAAGCGCTCCACCCCACGTAGCCAATCAGAGGCGGGGAAGGAATAAGGGCCTCACCGACTCAGGCTACACAGGAAGAGCCCACCCACCGGGTGTTGGCGCATGAGCGGCAACGCGAGAACACAGGGGCACCCAGCGCTGCCATCTAGTGGATAGATGGAAAAAGGCAGCCAGCATGTTTACAAAGAAAAACACAGTAATATTGAATAATGAAAAATAATAAAAAACAAATGGGGATGACAAGGGGAGGAAAGTTTATACCAACAGTATATACCAGGATATGTCATTACATGTAATAAGAATGGTTCAAAAATATGGCAAAGATAATAATAATAGAGAATAATAATAAGTCCGAATCTTAAAAAAAGAAAAGGAAAGTTAGCCAATTATTTACATATTGAGTTCACAGACCCCGGAGGAGAAGCCTGGGAGGAAAGATCTTAAGTTAAAGGCCTCATTCAATCCTGGTGGCGAGGTGGCTCGTAGATTGTGGATCCACCTGAGTTCACATTGAAGGGGGCTTTTATTGAAGTCACCACCTCTTGAATTGAAATGAATGTGATCAAGTCCCAGAAAATGAATTCTGGGAATCGAGGTGGGGTGTGCAAGAGCCATATGTCGGCCAATGGTTACATCAGGATCACGTGTTAAAATAGTTGAAATGTGTTGGTATATTCTCTTCCATAGAGGATTGATGGTCTTTCCGATGTAATAGCGCCCACACTCGCTTATAAGTAAATACACTATACCTGGGGTCTTACAGTTAATAAAGTGTTTAGGATGGAATAGCCATCTATTAGGTAAGTGAATGTTCCTACGCCTGTCCATATACTGACAGTAGGAACATCCACCGCACGAAAAGGTACCTAGGGTTTTACAGGTATCCCCTCTATGTGATTTGTACTCACTTTTAACTATTCGGTCACCAACAGACGGAGCTCTCCTGTAGGTCACAGCCGGCGTATCTGTGACAAAGGGAGATAGTAGCGGGTCCATTTTGAGCAGGTGCCAATACCTATTCAGGATTCGTTTTAATTGTCGGTGCTGTGTGGTATATGTGGTAATAATTCTGGTAGTATTGTCAGTAGAAGGTTGTTTAGGTGTATCTAATAGATCCTGTCGTGATAAAGCTAGTGTTCTTTTATAAGCTTTTTTAAGGGAGGACTGAGAGTAACCTCTTTCGGGTAGTCTAATCCTTAATTTATCAGCTTCGTCTTTGAATGTGAAGTTATCCGAGCAATTTCTAGGTGTCCTGAGGTATTGTGTATAAGGTATAAAGGACAGCAGAGGTTTAGGATGGAAACTAGCTGCATGTAGAAGGGAGTTTCCTGCTGTGGGCTTATGGTACAACTGACTCGAGAGGCTGCCGTCAGGTTGTTTTTTGACCAAGACATCCAAAAAGGTAATCTCTGTCTCACTGTACACCATAGTAAGAGCAAGGTTGAATTCATTGCAGTTAATTGCAGCCAAAAAGTTATGCAAAAGCTTAACTGTACCGTCCCATATGAGGAATACGTCATCTATATACCTGCGCCACGTTAGGACATGGCACATATAGGTAGACAGCGAATTATTGGTGATCAGAGAATGTTCCCACTCCCCCAGGTACAGATTGGCGTACGATGGGGCACAACATGTCCCCATCGCAACGCCCTGTACCTGGAGGTAGTGGGAACCATCAAAGCACAACACATTGTGAGATAATAAAGAGCCTGCTGGCACCGTATATGTTTTTCAATCACATAAAATATATACAATAATACAAATCTCAAAAGTTCAGCAATCAAAACATGTAATTAGTCTCTTTGATCAAATGGACCCAAAATATATCCCAAAAGTACATAAAGTTAAACTGTGAATCAACTTCCAATAATATGTCCAAATGTGCAAGAAAACAGTGTCAAATAATGAAAATATAACACAATAACACCATCCACCATAAGTTCCCATGTGGCAAAAAAGATGAAAGAACATAATAATTCTTCCAGTGAAAAAAATGTTTTTGAAGCAACAAGCTGATTCTCCCCGCTTCCACCTCCCCCTACGATATGCTTACCAGAAACATTGACCTCTATGCTATAGGAGTTCATGAAAGCTCTAATTGCAAATGACATACACTGGTTAATGTTTAAAATGCTCCAACATTTAGATCCCAACGACTTCCAAATGCAGTTCCAGTCAAAGGAATTCCTTAGTTAGGATTGCTTATCCCTCACACTCTCTGTGGGCACTTTTGTTAAAAAGAGATACATACAAACATACTCACATAGGAAAATGTAATATTATGAAAAAAAAAAAAAACTGCTGTAAACTAGGCTCCCAGCTAGTCTCTCTGATCACTGCATGCAGACTACACAAAAGGAGCAAGTCCAGGACATGATGCATTGTCTTGTGTTCCATGGTGGAACTTCTTCTTCTTCTTCAGAGTTACCTTGGAGTGCATATTGTGGTGCCTCAAAAGAAGGTCCACCTCCACGACATAGCATATATGTGTTACGCTGGCATCAGTGAGTTAATTAAGTTCTTCTTAAAGGTAGGCTCAGACAAAATGTTGGCTCCTTGTCTATATTCTGATTTATATTATTAAGATGATCATTTAAGTTAATATGTGTCTATAAGACTTTAGCAATAATAAGGGGTATTTTGTCAGTACAATGGCTTTGGAGTGCATACAGTTTATACTATAATTAGGCTCAGCCAATACTTTAAGTCATGCCCAATATTTAGCACAAATTAAACACAGTGTATTTTTGTTGCTGCATGTTACATGCATCACATCCTTTTCCTTTGTTCTCAAAGTGTCTTTCCCAAGTTCTGATGTTGGGAGGTGTTCAGCTTTGCGTTCAAAACACCCAACAAACCATTTAGTCCTTGTCACTTTTTCTCAGACTCGCTGACATTTTACCTATAAAGAGTGCCAGATTACTTATTGTGGGTGTTGTTAACATTTTTTCATATTGTGTTTACTGTTAAATATTGATGTTTTAGTTTTTTAATAGGAACTTCTGTCATTTTCTGTCATATTTAAAGTATAGTCATTTAAAGATGGGAAGACGTCTTACCACCAATTGTCCTTGCGCTGGCTCTCTGTCTACGGCCACCATCAGTTAATTTAATTACCGTATTTAAAATAGGGGGCAAATCAGGGGTGCGTGTTATACGCCGATATCGTACTTCGGAGAAGGAGGGGGACGAGCACCGCCGCCGCCGCCACTGGAATCACTGAGCCGTCATTGTTTGTTTACGAGCACCTCCAGAATCACCAAGCTGTCATGTCTTGTTTACTCGGCTCTGACGTCACACACACGTCCTGCCTCCGCCAACGGCATTGGACCAGTGTTCTGTCAATCACAGGAGCTGGTCCAATGGCAATGGTGGAGGCGGGACGCGTGTGAGAGCCGAGTACTGTAAACAGAAGATGATGGTTCAGTGATTCCGGCGGCGCTCATCCCCCTCCTGATTTCCTGCACTGCATGAGAGATGGTGAGGCTGTGAATAGGCATCAGGCTGCATTGGATGGGTGCAGATCAGGCTGCAGATGGGCACAGAGGCTGCATAAAGGCTGCAGATGGGCATCAGGCTGCATTGGAATGGCACAGATCAGGCTGCAGATGGGCACAGAGGCTGCATTGAGGCTGCAGATTGGCATCAGGCTGCATTTAATGGGGACAGATCAGGCTAGAGATGGGCACAGAGGCTGCATTGAGGCTGCAGATTGACATCAGGCTGCATGGGATGGGCACAGATCAGGCTGCAGATGGGCACAGAGGCTGCATTGAGGCTGCAGATGGGCATCAGTCTGCACTGAGGCTGCAGATGGGTACTAATGAGGCTGCATTGATTGGCACTGACCATTATTTTGCTTCAAAGTGGTTCATTTGAAAAAAACATTTTTTTCCTGAAACTTCCCTCTTAAATTGGGGTGCGTGTTATACGCTGGCGCGTGTTTTACGCCGATAAATATGGTATTCCAAATGCAGTTTCTAAAACTTATTTCAAAAACCTTTATTGTGTTGCATTTCTTAAAATTACATTTTTCTATAGTTCTATTCTATAAGCTATAGTCATTTGGAAATGTAGTGTACGTGTAAAACAGTTGGGGGCAGCTTTGGAACAGTTTCCTAATGCTTCTATCTAGACTTCTAAAAACAAAAAAGCTTTTTTTTTCATCAGAATACCATACTAAGTTCATAAAATTCTAACTAAACAGTTAAAATAAAAAATGAATAGAATGATGCTCGTAATATTATTATCTCTAAAGTGCTCAAAAGTAGGATAATAAACACTGCTATTTTAAATTGAATTTTCCTATTCTTAGTAATTACAAAATGTTAATAAGGGTGACCTATCATGAAATAAAACAAAAACATGACTCTTTGTAAGGTACATATTCTGCAGATTGCATTAATTTAATTTGCCAAAAATGATGATTTAATTGTTGCCCCCTGCTTCAGTGTAGTGATTTATTTAGGTTTAATTTAGATTGCTCTTTCTTCTAGTTTTTTTGTGGCATCTTACAGCAACCCAGTGTATTCCTACTATGGTTCATTCTTTCTTCCATTATTTTCTTGTGTGTCTAATAACATACACAAGCAGTATTAAAGCAGACCCTTAAACTTAACAAGTATGCATGAATAGAACTCTGTGGCAAATGAGATTTAATGTTGAAAGTGTAACGTTATGCACTCGGGGGCAAAAACATGCATGCATCATACAATCTAGAAGAATAGCTGGGGGAGTTAATGGTTGAGAAGGATCTTTATGCTAAATCATAGACTTAATAGTAGCATGCAATGCCAAGCTGCAGTTTCTATAGCAAACAAATTACTGTTGTGTATTGAAAGGTATAAGGGTTGATTTTCTAAAGGCAAATAAGCTGTGCACTTTGCAAGTGCAGTTGCACTCTGCAGGAAATGTGTTCCAGAGCATAGTAAATGAGGTGAAGCTTAACTTTGCTAAGAATACCCAATCGCATACAAGGAAAAAAAAATGCATTTTTGTTTGCACACGATCGAATGAAGGAAGTCAGTAGAGCTTTACCTCATTTACTAGGCCCTGGAGCAAATTCCCTTGCAGAGTGCAACTGTGCTTGCAAAATGCACAGTCTATTTGCCTTTAGTAAATCAACCCCATAGACTCCAGAGAGAGAGAAAAATCATTAGTAAGACACCATCTGAAATAGCAGTTCAGTTTTTAGTTATTCACTATCCAGTCATTAAGGAGGATGAGGGCATACACTTTACATCTGGAGGAATAGAGTTTTAACCTTCACATATGGAAAGGTTTCTCCATAATAAGAGCTGTGAAAATATGGAATAGACTCCCTCAAGGACTAGTTCTGGCAAGCTCAGTAAATGGTTTAAAAAAGAGCTGGATGTGTTCCTAAATGCACAAAATATAACTGGATACTAACATTTATAGGTAATAACACCATTGGTAGTTTATTCAGGGAATATTCAATTGCTTCCTGGGGGATCAGAAAGGAATTTTTTTTCCTTGCTGGAGCAAATTGGATCCTGCCTGATTTGTTATAGTGAAATCTGAGGAGGTTTCCCATCAGATACCAACAGTTTTCATGCACGTATGATGTAAATGAGCCCTTAGAAGTGAAGGAAGATGAGTGCAACAGGCAAAGTTTGGCATGCAAACTTGTAAAAAGCCTTCTGAATCTAGAAGAAACTAAAAAATACTGTCCATCAGGAAAAGAGCAACATTAAAAATACACAAATCCTTTAAATGATCTGCTTTGGGATGCCTTAAACCTGCACATGAAGTTGTGGAGTAGTACAATGTATTTATTTAAAAGCTACTTTTTTTACAAACAGTGGCCAGCAATATCCATCACAATGAGCATTGCCTGAGGATGTTGACCTGCTGCCTCATCAACCCAGCCAATAATGATACTATCCCGCTGCTACTTCTGTTATAACTGAGAGATGTTATTGACATTAGATTTACATCTTGGGAAAACTTAAATACAGGACTTTTTTCTACAGTATGGGTGAATACCATGGGATACTTGTGAAGATAATGAGATCTAAAGGCTCCAAACTGAGTGTAAGATAGGGTATCTCACTGAATTTCCACCAGTCTGTGACACATAATTGATTTAAAATATTTTTGTCTGTAGAGTTAGTAAAAAACAGTCTAACTCTACACTCACCCCCACCAGTACACACTTTAGCCTAAAGACACCATAAATTCCAGCTACAGCTCAAAAAGGTGGGTCGGTAACTAGCCATGATGTCTTGCAATCCTCTTCATGGTTAAATCAGAACTTAGGAATTATCTTTATTGTAAATGTATATTGGTCCAGCATTTCATGATGTAGTTATCCATATCTTATATCTAGAGAGCTGTGGGGATGCTGAAAACCACTATAGTAGCCCATGGTAGTGATAACCATGATCTTTCAGGTCCTATTTGGGCAAATCCTCCTCTCCACACTGAACTCATTCAACATCACCACCATTCAGAGATCACTCTGTTTGTTTTTCATAAATACAAAGGGTTCTCTGGTTGGACAACATGGGGAGCAAGGCAGATAAAGTCATGATCTACCCTTGTGCAATCAGATAATGCCTTTTATTTATTGAAAAAAAAAATACAAGGCATTTTCTAGATGGCAGCAGTACCGTGGGGAAGCCAGTCAAGCAGGACCTGGAAGATCATGGCTATTACTGTATGTAGATCAGACTACTACAATGCTTTTAAGCATCCCCAGTGGCCTTCTAGATATAAGACATGGATAATTACAGTATGCCAAGCTGGACCAGTTGAAAATTCCTGCAGTTCTGCCTTAATTAGCCATTGTAAATAGTATCAAGACAGAGCCTGAAAAAAACAGATACCTTTAAATGATCTCATAAATCCTATTAACAGGGCATAAACAGAACCTAATGTGAGTCGTAACTACTAAGTCAGCAGTTAAAGGAATACTTTCCAAAATCTGGTAATCATGTAAATGACTGTAACAGCCATCATAAAGACACTACAATTGACCTCCGGAAGGATGTAACCTGAAAATTTCCTTTCATATAAACCAGCTCTCAAAATCCATGCATAATGCATAAATCTTGGTATGATAAAGCTACATTAATACAAGAATATATCCAAATGTAGAAGAAGCTATTGAAAAATTCAAGATCAAAAATAGTTAGACCATCATGTACAGGATAAGTAGACATTTTCCATCCCATGCGTGACCTAGACATCTGATGTACAGTATGTAATACAGTATTTAGCTTCTATAAGATGGCAATTTATTGGTGCACAATATTATATTGGTTATTGGACTGTAGAATGTGGTCAAATAAAAATAAAACTACATTTAGAAAACTGACATTGTTGGTGGGTCTCCCAGAATATTATACACTTATGCCGTGTACACACGGTCGGATTATCCGACGAAAAATGTGCGATCAGAGCGTGTTGTCGGAAATTCCGACCATGTGTGGGCTCCATCGGACATTTTCCATTGGACTTTCCGACACACAAAGTTTGAGAGCAGGCTATAAAATTTTCCAACAACAAAATCTGATCGCATCAATTCCGACCGTGTGTGGACAATTTCAACGCACAAAGTGCCACACATGCTCAGAAGAAATTCCGAGACGGAACAGCTCAGTCTGGTAAAATTAGCGTTCGGAATGGATATAGCACTTTCGTCAGGCTGAATGTTTAAAATTGTTTAATATAACGCACTCTCTTCTTCTTTATAATGCTAGAAGAATTAAGTAGTTTTGCTGCTGATATTCACACAGACTTCTCAAAAACGTCTTTCTTTATTATTTATCGTGATTTCATCAATATATTTTGATTTGTCACATCTGACAAAAAAGATATATGGTTTTTTTTTGGGGCTTGTATTTTTTTCAAGCCTGATCGTGTTATTTATTTTTTTTTATTTTACTCGAGAATATTTTTGGGTGTGTTTTGTGTGTCTAGTTACCACAACACCATTATTATCTTGTATTATTTAATCTCAAGGAGATTACTTGGTGTTGGTGTCTCTTGTTAATTTCACATTGTATGTTTGAAATGTACCTGCCTCCTCACAAACAAAGTGTCCTTTTTGAAGGAAAACACACATAGGTGAGTATAATTGAAACAAAACATCCTTTATTAAGGGCTCAGAACCAAACAAAGAGGGAGGCAATGCTGGAGAAACAGCAGAAATTGGAGAAGCCTTTGACCCCCAGGGCACACATCAATTCTTTCACAGCAAAATTTGTGGCCTGAGGAGTCCATATCTAAGGGAGTGCAGTTTGGTCCAGAAGTCCAAGAGGTCATGAAAGCAGCAGATGACATGTATATCCCCAGGCTGTGGTCATACAAGAGCCTGCATCTTTTGCCAGTCCAGACTGAACCCAGGTCATCACTCTCTGGTCTTCCTTACACACTTCCTTCCCGGCTGTGGCTCTGGTGTTGGAGGTGTGGCAGGAAGAGGAGTAGGACCTGGAGGAGGAGGAGGATCTGGAGGAGGAGGACCATGGGTGAGTTGACAAATGTGGGTTTCACATGTGAGTTGGCCCCTCAACCCCTTATTTAGAGCTTCCAAAATTACAAACTCACATAAGAGTCATTGGCCCTCCTCCATCTGCAGCATTTTGCAGGCAGTTATGCCAGCAAAGTCCTCCTCCACACTTTGGGGGCTTCTCAGGGCCTCTGTAGCCTTCCAAAAGAGGCCCATGGCAGCCTCCTCCAGGTTGCTCCTCTTCCTGCCACTTTGTCTTTGAAAGTGTAGGGTAGTGACCTGGATATCAGGCAGCCTGCTTGGCCCAGCCACCTCCTGGCTGAGACTTTCCTGTGTATGAAATAGGGACATGGTTTTAGTTTTTGGTTCATCAATCACAATCATAAATTAATACTCCAAACTAACATCTATTTAAAATCATTGATTGGACAACCATAAATATTTTGAAGAATGCTATACCTGACTCAAGCTGGGCTCCTCCACATGTTGCTGCCTGGAAGGCCCAGGTTGGGCTTCAGAAGCCTCAGCTGGGGGGGGGGGGGAGCGTGGAAGGAAGAGTGGAGAGTGCTGGCTTGGGTTCAGTCTGACCTGCCAGAAAATGAAGCCTGTCGTAGTACCACAGCCTGGGGACATAAATGTCATCTGCAGCCCCTGATCTCTGGGAATCCTGGACCTTCTTGTGCTCCCTTAGATAAGTACTCCTCATGCCACCAATAGGTGATGTCTGCCGTGGGGATCACCGGCTTCACAGATTGCAGCAAATTATCCAGCGCTGCCTTCCTCTTTGTTTGGTTCTTATAATCAGTGTGGTTTACCTGCCACAGACAAGGCAGCTCCCTGAACATATCTATGAAGATTGGCATAAAGTCCTGATCATTGACTAGATCCATTTTCACTGCAAGACACAACACCAGACAAACCCTAATGTCAGCCTAAAGTCTTCTAAACTTGTCCAAATACAGGCCTCAATCTAGAAGCAGTATAGGCCCAAATTTAAATCTTTCCTTCGTCATCACGATCGGCGCCTCCGATACTCCTTCCTCCGCTCACAGATCGTACATACTACGCACGCGTGTTATGCTTTATATACACTGCGCATGCGTGAAACTCCGCCAGCCCCTGACATTCTTTCTAGTCTATTCCCTGCCCATTCTCGTTCGGTGCAATGGGGGAAGAGCACATGGTGAAGACACAGCAGGTGCGTGCTAATTACAGCAATGAGGAGGAGGAAAGCCCGGAGCCAGAAACGTCCCGATCCCGGAAGAGACGATTTAAGGCCTCAAATATGTCCTTTGGGGAGATGTTGGAGATGGTTGACATCCTGAAGAGGGCCGACTATGACAGGTAGTATGGACCTTACCCCAACCCCAATGTCAGAAAGGCCAAGATCATGGCGAAAGTGGTCAAAAGTCTGCAGAAGAATTTTGGGGTACGACGATCCAAGGATCAACTCAGGAAGCGGTGGTCGGACCTCAAATTAAGGGAGCACGAGCAGTACAGAAGGATCAGGAGAGTGCTGCAAAAAAGTAAGTAATTGTGCTGTGTTCCTATTCTTTATTTTTCTAACGTTCATGCTGCTCCATGTGCTTTTCTTTACTGTTGTACAGTTTAAAATGGCAACTTTCATGTTCATGGGCACATTGTTCGTTTGTATGAAACATTGTTCGTTCGGCATAGAAAACCCCATTGTTTTGGCCATATGCATTTGAATACATTTTTTCGGGCCTACTTCTCTTAAAATAATTTTTGAGTCTAGATGGGTTTGTAACTAGAATGTAATGCAAACTAGATTCTGTGTAAGGAGAGGACACTCAGCAGCTGTTTACACATCTGTACGCTGGAGCACTAGTGTGCGACACAAGAACACCCTTTTTTTTAGGGGGCCCACACAGGTGCTCCAGTGTATACTATAGGGGTGTCTCCATCTGTGAAGTTTGTACAAAACAGGTAAGTATTCAAGCTTGACAAAGGAAAACAATATTTAATCATCTTGGAACTATGCCAAAATAGATAATTGTACCCCACTTCCAAGCAATGTTTCATATTCCTATTTCTGCCATCAAATATCTGTGTGCTAAGTATAGCTATTTTTTTTTTACATAGGGGAGAAAAGACTCGGAGGACACCACTCTTTGGAAAAGACAACAGACCCCCCACCTCATGAAGAAGGGGAAATCCCTCAAAGCCAACAGGAGGAGGAGGAGGAAGGAGACATGGTGGAAATAGTCAACACAACAGGTGAGTGTCTGCGACCACAGGCTCAGGTAAGAGATGGATGCTGGCATATTTATAATACATGGTATGTTATTGTTTCTCTATTTTTAGGTGATTGTGATGTGGATCAAGGTCATTTCACCAGTGAAAGTGCACAGATCCTGATCGGGGAGATCATGGGGTGTAATAGGGACTTGGAAAACATCCAGAAAAACATCAATGATGTTAAAAAAAAATGAAGAACATCATTGATGTTTTAGGGAGAGTTTAAAAGACCTCCAAATCCCTTACTTTTTGGTGGTATTTGTAATGGAAGAATTTTTAACATTTTTTGCCGTTTTATAGAAAAGCCAAATTTTGAAGATGCACACAGTGTGTCAACATGTGCTATCTGCCATCACGGGAGATCAATGTAGGCATTTTGGGGGTGCAAACCCTTCCTCAATAATAAAGTAGCTGAGAGGAGGGGGTTGCACCCCCAAAACACGTCCCTTGATCCCCCGTGATGGCAGCTAGCACATGTTGACATTCGCCAATTTGTGTGCATCTTCAAAATTTGGCTTTTCCAGGGGTGACTTCACCCCATCTGAACGCAATATCAAACACAGTTTATAAATACTCATGTCTGATATTGCCTTCAATTTCTACAAAAGTTGAACTTTGTAAGTTCCAGATGTGTGTATTTCTTGTTTGTTTGAAACATGCCTGTTTTACCTTAAATGGACATTTCTAATTTTATTAATGTGACCCAAAAAATTGTTATACAACAAACATGTTGGTTTGTTTTAAAAACCTTTTGCTGGTATTAAAAAGATTGATACTCAAGAATGTGTGGATTATTGTTTTAATGCTCCTAAAATTTTGTTGTGGTAAAATTGTTGTTTTCTGTGACAATGGGGGTTATTTCCTAAGGGCAAATCCACTTTGCACTACAAGTGCAGTTTCAGTGCAGGCTCAAGTGCACTTGTAGTGCAAAGTGTATTTTCCTTTAGTAAATAACACCCAACAGTGCTTTCTAATGTTACACAATCACAACATTTTCAGGACTCCCCACATTTCTGTCAGGGTCAGCTAAAAGAAACACAAGCAGTAAATGTCACCATAGATTTCAGTAGTTAAAATAATTTTTTTATTTTAAAAATGTATCAGACATTGTTTGGCATATTGATGGCCCCCCTACCCGCAAAGTAATCAAGGTATCTAAGACGGACATTGCGGGCATTCAGGGGGGGCAAGCCAGGACAGCCAATTTCAAGCGCCGTCAGGGTTGGTTCATTTCTTTGAATTCCGGCCTCAGGCCCAACTGAGGCAGCATAGTTGGCAGAATTTCGCCTTAAAAAGTTGTGGAGAACACAGCAAGCCAGGATGATATGATTCAGTTTATACTCCGCCATGTGCATGGGTGTAAGAAATAGACGGAACCGGCTGGCCATGATTCCAAATGTGTTCTCCACCACTCTTCTGGCTCTGGCCAGCCGGTAATTAAAAACCCTCTGGTCCGGGGTGAGGGTCCTCATCAGGAATGGCCGCATAAGATGCCCCCCAGCGCAAACGCTTCATCAGCAATGAAGACGAATGGTAGTCCTTCGACATTGTCTTCTGGAGGTGGCAAGTCCAAGCTGCCATTCTGAAGACACCTGTAGAACTCCGTCTGGGCGATGACTCCACATCGACATGACATTAGGCCATTCTTCCCAACGTCCACATACAGGAACTCATAAGTAGCCGACACCACTGCCAACATCACAATACTATTGAACCCCTTATAATTATAATAGTATGACCCTGAGTTGGGTGGTGGGGTGATGTGGACATGTTTCACATCAATTGCCCCTCCGCAGTTAGGAAACTCCCACCGCTGGGCAAAGTGGGAGGCCACAGTCTGCCATTCCTGTGGGTTGGAAGGAAACTGTGGCGTCAAACAAGAAAAATAAATAAATTAATCATTTTGCACATAGACTCTACGAGGAGTACGTATACGCAACATAGCTAGAAAATGGTCGGCTGCTCAGAACGCAGTAACAGAACGCACTGAAGAACAGCAAGGCCTGTGAAGAGCGACCTGAAAATCAGTACCGAACGAACACAACGACAAGTTAATTGTACTCGCTGCACGCACTGAAGACCAGATACAAACTCACAAGCACAAACTGAACAGCAGAAAACGATCTGAAAACCACGAGTCTGAAAAAGCACGAATTGTCTCTCACCAAACTTTTACTAACACAAGATTAGCAAAAGGAGCCCAAAGGGTGCCGCGCTTGGTTCAGAACTGCCCTTTTCTAGTCTCGTTGTACGTGGTGTACGTCACCGTGCTCTTGGCGATTGGAAATTCCGACAACTTTGTGCGACCGTGTGTATGCAAAACAAGTTTGAGCCAACATCCGTCGGAAAAAATCCACGGATTTTGTTGTCAGAATGTCCAATCTATGTCCGATCGTGTGTACAGGGCATTACTCCTACCCCTCAGTTCCTCCTCAGATCCTTTTATTGGTTATGTCATTTCTGCAAGCGTCCTCCTCAGGGCTAAAAAAGCTGGTGAAATTCCAACTTGTCAGCTCCTTATTCCATCAAATAGCCACACATATGCCAATAGTTATTCTGTGGGCCAATTATTTCAACACACCAGATCAGACTATGCTACATTAATTGAACTTTGAAACCACAGACCAGGCAACATCTTGTTTAGCACTTTTCTATTTTATTCTCATGTATTTTGCTGTTGCTTCCATTTTATATTTTGAATTATACTATTCTTTTTTTTTAACAAACAAAGGTGTTTTATCGTTGTCATATAGGTTGAATAAAAAAGCATATCCATAGGTACAGTACATATCATCACATGGAATACATTTGTGTACATACAGGTCCAGAAAATACAGTGAGCAAGTACAACATGCATCAAAAGCTTGCATACAGGGTAGCATGTGGACTAGGTTAAGACAATCCACACAGGTGACTAGAAGTACACCTTTTTACAGTTTCCTATCTTAGAATGTGATGTCCTCACCTGTATGCTAGTCAGAGGTCCATGGAGCCCAAACTTTTTCATATTTCCACTTACAGCCTCTGTTTAAATATGTAATCCTATACATGGGTAATGCAGCTTTGATCAGTGCCTTCCAGGAAGAGATAGAGGGGAGGTCTGGTAGGATCCGTTTGAGAAGGATTTCTTTTTTTGCATACAAGAATAGGTATGCAGTTATAGTTTTAAATGATGTGGTTTTTGTTCGTCATCGTGAACTCCCAGTAATGCCAACTCAGGTGACATTGGGAGTGTCAGTTGCAGTCTGGAGTTAACTTCCCCAAAGACCTTCCTCCAGTAAGTGGACAGTCCGAGAACATGTGGAAGAAGGTTCCTATATGTGCTTTACATCTGGGACACACGGGGTCTTTGTCTGGGTACATCCTGTGAAGTCTTTGGGGCGTATAATAAATCCTATGCAAAAATGTTACCTGTATTAACTTATCTCTAGAAAAGATAACTAATTTGGGGCCATATTCCAGGCAGTCCTCCCATCCCTATCTAGTGAGGGTATGTCACTGTGCCATGTCTCCCATAAATGTTCTATCTTGGGGGACTCATTGCCCAATAACGCACCATACAGAGTAGAAAGAGGCTTGGTTAGATCTCCTGGAGCCAATAATTCCTCTATAGGATCAGCTTTGAGTGTGATCTGCTGGGGGAATTGGTCTTTAGTGGCATGTTTAAGCTGTAGGTATCTGAATGCCATCCGGGTTGGTAGATTATATTTAACCTTCAGATCCGCAAACTTCAGTAAGGCACCCTGGGGCATGATGTGGTCCAGTGTCGTAATGCCAAACCTGGCCCACAACTGTGAATCCAGAATGCAATGAAGTTGTGATAAGGTGGGGTTGCCCCACAAAGGCTATGCTGGAGACCACTGATCTGGCTGCAAAAAGTGCCGCCGGGCAGCAGTCCACACCCGCCATGTCACCCTGGTTAGTCCCAGTGTCGTTTCTTATGCCCTGGGACCCCTGTATGGGAAGCTGCGGAGCCCAGCGAGGGAGCCCAAGAAGTTCGCCTCTAGGCACACCACCGCATTAGATCTAGCCCCCTGGTACCACCACTGGACTGTCACTAGCACCACTGCCCAGTAGAAAACTTGAAAATTAGGTAGGGCTAATCCACCCAGATGGGCAGGTAGCCAGAGCGTGGATCTGGCCAACCGCGGTATCGCCCCATTCCATATAAAAGAACTAATGCATTTATTTATCTCTTTAAAGAAGCTGACTGGGATCCATATCAGGCAGTTTCTGAATAAATAATTACATTTGGGTAGTATCATCATTTTTAGTAGGTTAATGTGTCCTATCAAATTTAGTGGCAAATTTGACCATGTTGAACACTTGGATCTAAGGGTCGACAAAACAGGCATCAGATTTTTCCCCAAGAAATCTGAGTGATGTTTCATCACCTGGACCCCAAATAATGAAATTCCTCAACCCAGCGGAGAGGAGTGGAGGCCGCCCCATGGATGGCTCCCTCATCTAGGGGGGAAAGAATTGACCTGGCCCAGGTAATACTTATACCCGAGTTCCCTCCATACATGTCAAAAATATGTAGGGCAGCTAAGAGCGAGGGCCCCGCGTTGTTAAGGTATAGTAATGCGTTGTCCGCATACAGGGACAGCCGCTCTTCCAGCTTACCCAGCCGCAAGCCCAGCACATCTGGAGCACTCCTGACCAAAATGGCCAGGGGCTCCAGGGCCAAGGCAAAGAGGCCGGGGGAGAGCGGGCAACCCTGTCTAGTGCCACTGAAAAGGGCGAATGGCTCTGACAGCCAGTTGTTTGTGCGAACCTGTGCCCTCAGCGCCCGATATAGGAGCTGGATACCATGTATAAATTTAGAGCCGAAGCCAAATCAATCCAAGACCTGCCACAGGTAGGTCCATTCAACAGAGTTGAATGCCTTTCAGCATCTGAGACGATTACCCTGGTGCCTTGATTATCATGTGTTATGGTTGTGTTAAGAAAGAGCCTACTAATATTGATGTCAGTCCCCTTCCCAGGCATGAACCCTGTCTGATCAATATCCACCAGATCCTCTATCATCTGAGAGAGCCTATTAGCAAGGATTTTTGCAAAGATCTTTGCATCCACGTTTAAAAGAGAGATAGGCCTATATGACGCGCAGTCTAGAGGATCCTTACCCGGCTTAAGGATAAGAACTATGACAGCCTCATTCATTGAGTCTGGTAAGGCCTCAAGAGAATCAATGTTGGAGAATAATGTCTGTAATTTGGGAGCTAGGAGTTCTGCGAAGTTAGAATAGAACTCAGAAGGCAACCCATCCGCCCCCGGAGCCTTCCCACTCTTCAGCCCTCCCATGGCCATCTGGACCTCTTCCAGCGTAACATTCTCCTCCAACCTCTTCTTGTCCCCCTCGGACAGAGTGGGAAAAGACACAGAGTCTATAAAGATCAGATTCTGTATAGTCAGCCCTAGATGTATATAGTTCTTCAAAAAAAAAATCTTTAAATCTAGTATTGATGGTGGTGGGGAGAGGTGAGAAGCTGGTCCCGGCTGTCTTTAATGGACCCAATAGGAGTAGAGGGGATGCTGACCCTTGCTAACCAAGCCAGGAGCTTCCCATTCTTCCCCCCAAACTCAAACACTCATTGGGCCGAGTAAAGGAGGGCCCTATTTGTATCCTTAAGTCTAGCCTCAGACAAATCACGTAGTGCCTGTTGCCAGGCTTGATAGTGAGCCTCAGTCTGGTTAGAAATATATTCAGCCTCTAGTTTGATGGACCTACCCTCCAGCTCCTCCAGGGCCTGGGCTCTTTCTCGTTTAGTGCATGATATCTTGGATATAAATTCTCCTCTAACCCAAGCCTTAAAAGAACACCAAAGTACTGGGGGGGGGGCTGAGTCAGTATTTTCAGTCCAGTAGTTGCATATGCATGCTGTAATAGGCTCCTGGAGCTTCTCCTCTGCTGCCCGATAGCTAGAAAGTCACCATAGACGGGACCCAGAGGGAACAGTTAGTGTTAAAGAAAGACACAGGGGAGCATGATCAGATATCCCTCTGGGAAGCATAGAGATATCTTGGACACATTGTAGAACCGATCTGGAACCAGACGCCAGGTCAACGTGTCCGCCCTCTGCCGGAGGTGAGGAGAGTCATGGGTCGACGCACACATCCTATCTACATCAGAGCATGGAACCATATTAAAATCACCCATCAGAAGTACTAAGTTGGTGTCTAACTGGACCACCTCCTGCATAATGTCATGAAGGATTTGGACCGATGCCGGCAGGGGAAGATACAACCCAACCAGTACAATATCTCTATCATAAATGTTTGCATGTACTATGACATACCTGCCCTCCTTATCAGTCTTTATAGCAATGGGTTTCAAGGGTACGGATTTCCGGACCAGGATGCTGACCCCACGAGCATATGTAGAGTAAGTGGTGTGATAGTTTAACCCCACCCATGGTCTTTTCAATGAGATTGTCTTATGTCCCTGAAGGTGGGTCTCTTGTAGAATGCAAATGTCAGGATTATGTTTCTGCAGAAAACAGAACACCAGTGATCGCTTAACCACTAAGTTCAGGCCCCTAACATTCCAAGAAGTTACTGTAATTGGAGCCATTTGAAGTATATGGGAGAAATCAGTGTAAGGGTAAAAGGCTCGCGGGGCAGCATCCTGGTCCCATACATGAGATACACTGTAGCACATATAACACTGTACCAAATTGCCTTAAATTCAGACATCACAAAACACCTGAGGTGACAAAAAAACACCTTTACATTCCCGACCCCTTCCCTAACCCTCCCCCTCCCCGCATCCCAATCCTCAACCTAGGAATGCTTAGAACCCCAAACATTATACATCCAATGCTAGGGGGCGTGTACCAGTGGGTGTATATATACACTGAGGGGGGAGCGACCCTGCAGATTGGGAGAGGCTCCACCGCCAGTGTAGGAGAGGATCAACACAATTATTAGGTATCATCTCAATCTGTCAAATGCGCACCAAGAGATAACAAACCGCATATCCGCTATGCAAACATGAGCAGGGGGGGAATAGCATACGAGTAGACCACAAGAGAAAAACAATCCCATCCCCCTGAATATCAGTCCTTTAGGTCAGAGCCAAAGAATAAACCATCCGCATCTACATTACATAGTCTACACAAGAGTACAGGGCTACAGTACCTCTTACTCGACACTAGAGTCCGCTAGGGAGTCAGAAGTTAGTGCAACATAAGTCTGTCCGTTTTGGTTACTCTTCAGCAGAAGGAATGAGAGGAATGAGGGGATGGGGGGGACAGCTGGAGAGCAAAGGCCCAAAGCAAAAATCCCCCACACAATCCCCCTGAATACCGACCCTGTAGATCAGGATTAGGGAGTAAACCTTCTGCAGCTGCACTTCACAGTCTGCACAGGAATGCAGGCTGCAGTACCCTTTACCGGACACTAGAGTCCGCTAGCGGGTCAGAAGTTAGTGTCCAGAAGTCCAGTTTGGGCACTTTGCAGCAGGAGGAATGAGACTCTGTGCAGGAAAAAAAAACAACATATATGGCAAACGCTGCAGCGGGAAATAACATTTCGGCATGAGCCATAAATACTGGAATACTTAATGGTGAACGGAAACCTGAGTGTGCATAGCGGCACAAGTTCACCTGGTCTATCCAGGGGCACTTTCTTCAAACGTTGCAAACAAGTAGGTCAGGCACAATAGGTGCAACAGAAGTAGAAGTCAACCTCACACCTGGAGGATGATCTCCCCAGATATCTGCACCAGAGTCCTCCCGCCAGGTAATCATGAACAGGATAGGGGGGCTGCAATACTTGGGTAAGAGGTTGCTAAATGTGGGGCGATCAGCAGCCATCAGCGGTGCAAGGGGAGGGACTCTAGCCAGGCGGATGCATCCCCGGGAGAAGTAAAAATCTTAAGGTTTCGCCATCTTGAACCCGCAGTCTTGCCGGGAACAGGATACTATACTTGATGCCCTTTACTCGCAAAGCAGCTTTTACCTGGTCAAAAGAGTGCCTCATTTTTTGCGTTTCCACTGAGTAGTCTGGAGAAATCAAGTTTGCTGTTTTGATATGTCAGTTCCCCCTGCACTCTGGTCGCACGGAGTACCTCATCCCTATTCCTGAAGTTCAGGAATTTGAGTATAAAAGTGCGCGGTGGGGATCCCGGTGGGCCCGGATTAGGGGGGATGCGGTGCGCTCGTTCCACTGCGTAGAAGGGTGAAAATTGTGCCAGAGGCAGGAGGGTTTTAAGTAGATTTTCCGTGAATTCAGTCGGGTGTGAACCCTCCAGACCCTCCGCCATGCCGACAATACGGAGGTTGTTTCTCCAATTGTGATTCTCAGCATCTTCTATTCAAGGGCTTTAATTTTAGTGTGCAGCATTCCCAGGTCAGTAGTATGGCCCTCCACCGTGTCTTCCACATGACTTATGCGCTGTTCTGCTGTATGGATTCTGGAGCGCATTTTGTCCATGTCCTGCCTGATTAACCCCACATCAAGCTGCACCGCATCTACTTTAGTGGTTAGGGAGGTCACAGAGGCATGACAGTTTGTAATGGCAGCCAGAACCTCCGCAAGACTAGTTACAGGCGGCAAGGGCTGCTTCTGGCTCTCTGCCTGGGATGCAATGGTCATGCATGGGCACCTACCAGGCCCCATGCGGTCCCTGCAGCCTGGGACTGATTCCTCTGGCACGGGGAGGAAGTATACTTCTTGCCCCGTCCTCTCGATGCCCGGGATGGGCCTCCACCGGGTGGAGCAAGATGGCTGCTAGACTAGGCCGAAGCCGGGGCCTTTCCTAGGGCCAGTGCTGAGCCAGACATCTTCACCGTAGCAGTCCCGAGCGGCGTTCTAACGAGCTGACAGGCTCCAGAGGCAGCGGGGAGAGCAGGACAGATCCCCAAGTGCAGTGGATGGTGTCTGATGAGCAGGATGCAAGTAGGATGGTCAATTAGGAGTATTGGGCAGTGGAGCTTACACAATCTGTGACCTACTCCATTGCTCTCCACGCCACGCCCTCCCGAATTATGCTATTCTATAAATATTTTTGTTTGCACTGTTATTTTTTAAATTTAAAATCATTAATAATTATCTCTAATGACTAAGCTAAAACCTAACCAATTTCTGTCTCTTTGAAGAACTCTACTAACTCTACTATATTTTCATCCTCTGTTATATCCCTGTCTGGTGCAGCTCTGCATAGAAATCAATTAGCTTCCAGTTTTTTGTCAAAGCTTAATTGAACAAACTGAAGTTAGAAGCTGATTGGCTACCATGCACAGCTGCACCAGATTTTACACGCTGCAGTTTTATTACATCAACACCACATTGTATTACAGACAGCTCTTAGAAACCATAACTGTGATAGCAGATACTGTGAATGGTGCATCTTTTTATTTAAAAAAAATCGTAGCAGCTATTTTGTGTATACAGGTTTAACTGCAGAGTAGATTGACCCCAGCGACTATCACTCACATCACCCAGAAGTAGAAACATCTCCAGTTTTCCTGTAGTGCATTATTAGTAGGTAAAGCATGTGAGCCCTTTTAATATAATGTGCAGAGCTGTGTCAAATAGAGGAGGCGAAACAATGAAAGAGAAGGTAAAATAACAGCAATAAACAGACAGCCTTTCACACTTTATAACTTACTATCACTATTAACTTTGATCGTTCTGTGAATGTCTTTCACAGTCTTTTTACTGCAGCACTTTGCACTAAAATCACTTTGGTCCCTTATAAAGACATTAACAGAATAATGAAAAGTTCTGTGAAATAGCTGCAAAGAATATTAAGTGCATTAAGGTTAAAGTTACAGTCGCTATTACTAGGAACATAAATGTTCCATTGGGGGGAGAGTTGCAAAAACTGGTGCACACAGAATCTGGTGCAACTGTACATAGTAACCAATCAGCTTCTAACTTCAGCTTGTTTAATTAAGCTTTGACAATAAAACCTAGAAGCTGATTGGTTAATATGCACAGCTGCACCAGATTCTATGTGCACCAGTTTTATTAAATAACCCCCCCTTGTGTTTAGGAAACCTACATGGATTTATACGTCTTGAAATTACATAAACCATCCCAGAATTTAATTTACTGAGAAATTAAAAAGAAGAGATGTTCAATGCTAGGTATTCATGTCAGCAAATAAAAACATACACGTAAAGATCAGTTCAAACAAAGCTATTTGCGTAGGTAGATGCTGATCAGTGAATCACCCTCTGCTTTCTTTTATCTCTCTGATCCTCCAGGTAAAGTCTTATTACCCAGTTACTTTTGGATTGTTAAGGAAGCCTTATGCTCCTTGTCTGATTTTTCATTTATATTTTCATTTATATGTAACTATGGGGGAGATTTACTAAAACTGGTGCGCACAGAATCCGGTGCAGCTGTGCATAGTACCCAGTCAGCTTCCAGGTCTTATTTTCAAAGCTTAATTGAACAAGCTAAAGTTGGAAGCTGATTGGTTACTTTGCAAACCTGCACCAGATTCTGTTCCAGTTTTAGTAAATCTCCCCCTATATCTTATAGAGATTGCAAAAGGATTGTTGAGACTCTTGGTATATGAGGAATAGAAGAGGAATGGTATTCTGTGACAGGCTAGGGCTGAGCCAGATACTGATGACATCTTAACATTTAAAAACTAGGAAGTCAAAAAAGTCTGTAGATTACTCTACCTTCCAGTATTAAATCTGGATGGACCAACATGTTGCACAAACTTCAGGACTCCATAAGAAAACCACGAAGGGCCCCCTGTCTCTCTAATCCCCATCTCTAATTTCAATCTCTAGAGGTATTTCTGCTAGTGATATAGAAAATGATTTGCTTCCTTAGCAATCAAAACTACATAAATGTATTTTATCTAAATGCATTTTCCAAGTGCTGTTGGTACCAGCATTAATAAATGTGAATCCAGACACATCTGGGCCCTATGGCAAACTTGCATGCAAATCCCCGCATATTTTCTTCTACAGTGCTGTATAAAAACTAGAACTCTTATCCACTTTTTACCTTTAATTACCTATGGTACCTGTTACAAATTTGGGCAATACAAATTGAGCAAACATTTAAAAATTGGTCAAGCGTAATTACCCATAGTGAGAAAGAATATTAAAACAGTCGGTACAAAGGTATGAGCAAATAAAGCAATTTGAAATTTGTCACCCACTCTGCATCTGCCAAACTTCCCTATTAGTCAGCAACACTGCTCAATATTTTAAAGGACTAATAGTAAAGCTGGTCACATAACTCTCATAAGTCACTTAGCAGAACTCTCCTCCTGATTTTTATTTTTATTCTTTAAATGCTAACTGGATCCCTTAGTGTTTGAAAACGTTTTTGTTAATTTATATATATATATATATATATATATATACATATATATATATATAGACAGTATATTTTATATACAGAGTATATATGTATATAAAGAATTTCCTATGTATGGAAAATAACACTTGCATTATTCAATGTCAAGTTACTATTCCAACCTACTGGACTGGAATAACATAACTTAACATCATAACAAATGATATAAGCACACATATAGTAATACACCTGAGACCCCTATCTATGACTTTGGTAATAGAGTTACGTACAGTGAGTAGGAAACGCTAGGCATCATAAGATTATTCTGCATGAGGCATTTCCAACAAATGGGTAATCAAAAATGTAACACGGTTGATATCTACAAGAAAGATGCTGATAAGATTGTAATGCTATACCATAATTATTCTTTTTTGACACATAAAGATTTCCCTAGTGAACAGATCAGCTGAGATTTATATTGTTCATTTTATTATTAATATATTTTTCAGTACTTGATGTTCCATCAGTGTCTTCCAATAATGCCATGTTCAAAACTCACCTTCAGTTTTTAATCAGACAAATCCTAATTCAAACTAGATGTGTATTCTACCAGTTCATCTTGAAACAATTTAGATGTGTAAACCTTATGACACACTGGGGTGTGTTTGATATCACATTATTTTCTCTGTTGTTGAAGAGCACATCTATATTATTACAATTTTTTTCCTTTGGTTCCTCAATGAGTGCTGCGCATCAAAAAACATTACCTGACCCTTTTTACTTATGCACTTCAACAAGTACATGTGTTTTGACATGTTTGCACTATGGTGTGTTATAGTTTAGATGTTTTAACATTTATAGTGTTAGATGTTTTAACTGTGTGGATATGCATTGCGGGCCAAAAAATGAATGAGAACACTCCTAACCAATGTGCAATACGTGTGTATCCAGTGCTGGCTGATGGGTATTACAACGCATGCACATAGATGTGAAACTGGCCTTACCCTTAGTGGACTCTATTCCCATTTAAAATGGGACATACTCACCTGTGAGCTTCCCTGTGGGATTCTTTATTGTGTTCTTGGCTCAATAGCCTATCCTCTAAAATCTTATTAGTTAGCTAGTGTACCACTACTCATGTGAAAATCAAGCACGAGGCCGCAAAGCATCATTTTGTGAAGGGGGGGTAGTAATGGCCACAATTATTACCTAACTGTAATTTAGCTTTAATGATTTCTGAGTTAATGGCCTGAAACAGGCATGCTGATCAGGAGAGTCAAGGTTTGCCTTCAATCTTGTAAATCCTGATTGGCATTTAACTATACTGGACTCTGTAATTTCAACTTTGTTCCTTGCACTTTACACTTCTGTGTATACTATCGGGTTGATTTACTAAAAGACTGGAGAGTGCAAAATCTGGTGCATCTCTGCACAGAAACCAATCAGCTTACATTTTTAACCCCCTTCACATGAAGGGTCCGATCAGGTTCGCCTGTCAGTTTTTCAGGTGGACCTGATTGGATGGTCCATTCACCCCTGCCTTCAATCCGATCTGGTCTGCTAGAAAAAACAGAGGGGGATCTGTCCCCCTCCATCTAGGTGGTTTGGAGTGCAGTCGGGTGTAAATAAACAGTGGAGTCCATTTACACCCACTAGTCCATAGTGTGTGTTTGTGTCCACTCTGCATAAATTGAGTGGACATGAACCTGTCATCTCCCCGCTCTGCTCACATCAGCAGGGGATCAAAGGATAGATCCCTTGCTGATCTAATTGGAGTCTGTCCTGTGGAAAAGGGGTCTTTTTTTTGTCAAAGCTTTATTGAACAAGCTGAAGTTAGAAGTTGCCATGCACAGCTGCACCAGATGTTACACTCTCCAGTTTAAGTAAATCAAGCCACATGTGTTCCTATCACAAAACATATATCTTTCTTTTACTTATAATAGACTCACAAATGATTGCTATTCTTCCTTTAAGACTTCTTAAAGGCTATTTTCACTTTTGCAGTCAAATTTAAGAGAACCACACTATATGTTTGTTATGTGTTCCCATTCACAAAAAAATATAAATATTTCTTACCTTTTAGATGTTTTAGGTTGTGTCATGGCTGACTGCAAACATTTTTGAATAATGTTAGAGTGAGCCTACCCCAAGCCTGTCCTCATTAACATACAAAGCAAAAAGCCCACAAGCCTAAATACTTAACCCTTTGTTAGGACAGACAGGGTTCAAAGATATTTAAAATTGATAATGAAGATCTGCCTGCACAGTATAGACAGGATTAATTATGACAAACACTGCTGCCCAGCCCACTCATGCACAAAAAACTACCTAGGATTTTTCCTTGTTAGAGGGTACAGAATAGAACATCTAAAAAAGTAAGTTGCATTTTTTTTCTATGTAATGCAATGTGAATGGTTATATGCCGCATACACACGAGCGGACTTTTCGACGGACTAGGTCCGGCAGACCGGACTCTGTCGGACAATTCGACCGTGTGTGGGCTCCAGCTGACTTTTTTTCCCAAGAGTCCGAAGGACCTAGAAATAAAACATGTTTCAAATCTTTCCGACGGACTCGAGTCCGGTTGAAAAGTCCGCTCGTCTGTATGTTAGTCCGACAGACAAAAACCGACGCTAGGGCAGCTATTGGCTACTGGCTATGAGCTTTGTTATTTTAGTCCGGCCGCACGTCATCACCTACGAATCCGTCGGACCTTGGTTGAGCGTGTGTAGGCAAGTCCGTTTATTCGAAAGTCCATCGGAAAGTCAGTCGAAAAGTCAGCGGGACCTAGTTCATCGGAAAGTTCGCCCATGTGTACGCGGCATAACAAATATAAAGTAGCTAGTGGAAATACACTTTGAGGTATGGGCATAATGAATCAAGGTTTTTTAAACATGTATAGCCTATAAAAGATGAAGTTATCTAAAGTAATATAGAGTGCTTATCTTCAGTAGCTACGTGTTTGGATAAATATATTTTTCTAAGGCTCTGTCAATAATGGGGCTGCAAGGTAAAAGAGAATAAGTGATGACAGAATGACTCAAATGCTAGTAGAATTTACAAACACAATAAAGAGCCTTTGATAGCCCTCTCAATGCCCTCTTAAATTGAATCCAGACTCATATAGTTGTTTAAAGAATAGTTGAAGTTTGCTGTTTATCTGGGTGTTACATTTTTCCATTGAATACATGGATGTCAATGCTATACTGTGTGAATTACTGTGTGTCACAGACAGCACATTTTATCAGCTGGAGGTGCACTTGTTATTCACAAGGTCTGTTTAAGTGGGGGCACTAACACTTATTAGAGTTTGTTCCTGCTCTGTTCCACACAGTACACAATTCACTCTACAGTTACTGCACAGGGGAACCACAGCGCACCAGTAGCCTGCAGAGTGTAAAAAAGAGGTTAAACTTATGTGTTATACTTATATTTTTATAATATATGAATTTGCTTATCAATGTAGGAAAAACATTCCTAGTCAAAATGTTTACTTCGATCTAGACTTTAAGTGAGAGTCCAGGCTGAACCCATCTAATCTTAAACCTGTTCCCACCCCAATTTAAAGCCCTATACTAACTACCCTGAAGAGGAAAGATGTCTATACTATACCTATTCTCAGGGCACTTTGATCCGTTCACATGATCAACTCCCAGCACTGAATTAAGGGGAGAGGAGGGACAGTGGATGCCCCTTAGTAACGTCACGGCCCAGGCATTGTAATAATTGACAGCAGTGGTGTATTTTGGTTTTGTGCTGCCCTAGGCAAGACTAAAATTGGGTGCCCCATCTAATTTGTCCCACCCTTTCATTCTCAAGTGACTATGTAGGGTCTCTGGTGGCTGTGTGAGGTCTCTGGTGGCTGTGTGGTGTCTCTGGTGGCTGTGTAGGGTCTCTGGTGGCTATGTAAGGTCTCTGGTGGCTGTGTGAAGTCTCTGGTGGCTGTGTGGGGTCCCTGGTGGCTGTGTGAGATCTCTGGTGGCTGTGTGAGGTCTCTGGTGGCTGTGTGAGGTCTCTTGTGGCTGTGTGGGGTCTCTGGTGGCTGTGTGAGGTCTCTTGTGGCTGTGTGGGGTCTTTGGTGGCTGTGTGAGATCTCTGGTGGCTGTGTGGTGTCCCTGGTGGCTGTGTGGGGTCTCTGGTGGCTGTTTGAGGTCTCTGGTGGCTGTGTGAGGTCTCTGCTGGCTGTTTGAGGTATCTGGTGGCTGTGTGGGGTCTCTGGTGGCTGTGTGAGGGCTCTTGTGGCTGTGTGGGGTCTCTGGTGACTGTGTGGGGTCTCTGGTGGCTGTGTGAGGTTTCTGGTGGCTATGCAGGATCTCTGGTGGACTTTGGGAGAGTAACCCCCCTGATAGCCTGCCACAGTGCTCCCCCCAACCCCCCTCCCACTACCTGCTACAGTGCTCCCCCCACCCCCCTCACAAGCCTGCCACAGTGCCCCCCATAGGAGAAGAGATAGGAATAGATGGGAGAGAGAGATGGGGAGATGGAAAAGGAGAGTAATAGAAGAAGGGGAGAGTGGGAG
Organism: Lithobates clamitans; assembly: GCA_037952925.1. Lineage (NCBI taxonomy): Eukaryota > Metazoa > Chordata > Amphibia > Anura > Ranidae > Lithobates > Lithobates clamitans. The sequence goes on along the minus strand of JBBGZY010000305.1, from coordinate 3,891,383 downwards.
GGGGTAAGAGGTGTGGGGAGATAGAGAGAGGGAGGATGAGAAAGAGAAAGGGTTGAGAAAGAGGGGGGGTGAGAGAGAGGGGGTTGAGTAAGAGAGGGGCAGGGTGAGAGAGAAGGGGGTGCTGCTCTACCAATGAAGCTGCTTCCAGGATTGGAGGCTGCAGCCACTGCTGCTACCTGCTTCCGCTTCCCTCCATTGTCACCGAACGGTGATCTGCACCCCATAGTGACGCCACTGCTTCTCTGCAGTCCTTGTAGTGTGCCTTTTGCCTGGGGGGCCGTGCCCCCCCCCCTGCAAAATGCCACCCAAGGCAAACACCTTGTTTGCCCCGCAGTAGATATGTCCCTGATTACCAGGCCTTCTTTGCTCTCCCTGGGAGCCATTCACATGACCAGACTGGAGACTTATAAGCTTCTTTCCTCTACAGGCTAGTTAGTATAGGACTTTGAATGGGGATGGGAGCAGGTTTAAGATTAGATAGGTTTAGCCTGGACTTAATCCTGGTTTCACACTTATGCGAACACAGACATCGCATGTGATTCACACCGCATTGATGTGCGGAACACATGCAATGTCTGTGCAATGTGAAATCAGCCATATAGTTGAACTTGCATTGGATTTGCACAAAAAAGGTGCAGGAACATTTTTTTCCCCCGCACTGGAATCGGATCGCATGGGTGTGAACACCCGTGCGATCTGATTCCTGTCTGAATTCACAGTTCACACTGTGCTTTGTGAACTGGAGGTGTCATTAACTGTATTGATACCTGCATCGGTTCGCAGAGGGCAGTGTGAACTGCCTGTGAGGGAGATGCAATGTTGGAACCAGCACTGGAATCCCGCTGGTTACAACATCGCATATGTGTGAACCCAGGCTAAATCTAAATTAATGTACACATTTTGACATTTTAGGCTTTAAATTATAAAATCTATTTTTAAATAACTGTGAATGCAGCTTCATTCTTTCCTTGTGGAATTATATTAGCAACCATAATATATAAGCATTGTGATTGGGAATAAAAATGCTGGCAAAGCATTAGACATGTGCAATTCGTTTTGTTCCGAATTTGTTTTTCTATGAAATTCGACAAATTTATTTATTTGGAAATGTTCGAATTAACGAAAACCCGTTTAACAAATTCTTCCAAAGATTCAAAAATCAGAAAATTTGCAAATTTCAAAATTCAAAAATCCAAAAATCTAAAATTTGGAAATTCGAAGATTTGGAAATGAAAAAAATTTGAAAATTAGACGATTCGGAAATTCGAAAATTCGAAAATCTGAAAATTTAAAATTTGAAGATTCGGAAATTAAAAAATAAGAACGGAAATCTGTAAATTCTGAAGAACGAAAATCCGAAAATGAGAAAACCTGAAAATTAGAAAATCTGAAATAATAACTAACTAATAATAACTATTACTAACTTTTAAATTACAGGTATTGGAATTTCCTTTCAAATTATTCTGTTAGTGAACGTAATGAACACAAATTTATCCAAAGTTATGAATTATCCAAAATAACAAATGCCGCATCTAAACGAATGGAACATAATGAATTAATAATAATAAAAATGTTTTATTATTATTATTATTAATTTGTTACGTTCCATTCGTTTAGATGCTATATTCGTTATTTTGGATAATTCGTAACTTCGGATAACTTCTTATTCGTTACATTCACTAACAGCCGAATTTGAAAGGAAATTTCAATACCTATAGTTAGTTATTATTTGGATTTTCTAATTTTCGGATTTTCGTTCTTATTGTCGGATTTTCGTTCTTTGGAACAATAGGATTTTCTTTCTTTTTTTTGGAGTTTCGAATTCACGAATTTTCGAATTAGAGCTTTCGGATTTTAGAATTTTCGGATTTACGAATTTTAAAATTCTTGAATTTCTGAATTTTTGGATTTCGAATTTTCAGATTTTTGAATTTCCGTGTTTTCTTATTTTTTCGAAATAACGAATTTTGATCCTAAGGAATGACCCAAAAAAACAAAAAACAAATTTTTGGGCAGTGCACATGGAACAAAGCATTCTGTAACATTAAAACTGGTGATAGATATTAGTGAACAATTAGACATGCATGCATAATCTAATCATCTCACCATATTTTCTGGTCAAATTTTTTCCACAAGACGTCATTCACACAGTACAATGGCTATAACAAAAAGGGCGGGCGTGGTCAAAAAAAAGGAGGGCATGGTCTGGCTCTGCTCTGTGATGGCCGCTTGAACAGAGCTCTCCTGCCCAACGGAGCTGTAATTAAGCACTACAGGGATCAAACAAGCAATACAGACCCCGCAAGTATGGGAAAAAAAAGAGCATACACCCTCGGCATCCTGCAGCCTCAAAGAACCACTCTCAGGAAACATCCCCGCAATGTTCCGTATGGCCACGGGAGAAGGCCACATGGCCTCCGAGGTGGGGCAGGCCAGCTCCCTCAACAATCACTTATTAACACAATGAGTAGGTGGAAGCCCATCCACTTCAGCAACAAACTCCTTATGCGTCACAGACCTTCAGGCGATAGCATTAGATATAAAGGCCCCCCTTTCAGCGGCAATTACTGACCTAAAAACGGACATTCACTCAATAGCTGCTCGGATGGGAGCAATGGAACAGTCTGTTACCCGCTATGCGGATGCCATCAGGCAAATACAGTGCTCATCAGACACCAACCTGTCCCATATTCTAGAAATCCACAGAAATCTGGAGGACCTCAATAACCGAGGCCACCGCCATAATATTCGTATCAGAGGGCTCCCAGAGTCTGTGGAAAAACAGCTTATTGAACAGACTGTATCTGGAATGTTTAATGACTTGTTGGAAAGGCCTGCAAACTCCACCATAGAGATGGAAAGAATCCATAGAGCACTCAGACCAAGGGGCTGCGAGAATGATCCGCCTAGGGACATCATATGCTGCCTAGTAAACTTCCCATTAAAAGAAGCAATCCTCAGAAAGGCAAGAGAGCGTAATCGAGTTCTCCTTAATGGGACAGAAATCAAGCTTTTTCAAGACCTTTCCACCATTACTCTTTAACATAGGAGAGCCTTTCGCCCTCTGCTGGATCAGTTTCGCATGAGAGGAAATCCACATAGATGGAAATTCCCTTTCTGTCTGTCAGCCACATGGAGAGGTCACACAGCACAGCTTTGTACACCAGATGACCTGCAGGCATTCTGCGACACACTGAATTTCCCCTTATCGAAGTTCCAAAATGGTACAGCTCATTCTCCATTTTAGAATCCTGGATCGAGGTCTCTAACAACTGTACCCCAAGGGCACAGAGACAATGAGACCGAAGACACAGAAACATTTCATTTCTTCTTTATCGGTACACACTCCAAACCACAGAGGAGAAGACCCCAGAAGTCCGGGCTTATCACCACCTCGTAGAAGCGATCGTATGGACACCTGAAGTCAACCTAATCATATTTTTCCAATAAAGAAACCTGATCTAATAGTTTTGCATTTAGGTCAGGGATTCCATTTTTCACCCCTGCTCCAACAGTTAACAAGGACTGCCTCACTGTTAAAACTTCTTATATACCCCTTGCTGAATACAGACATTAACCTTTTGTTGTTTATCCAGCTAACCATCTCCAACATTTGTAGGAAGATCACCTACCCAAAAAGAACACTGTAATCCTCAGACTACAAAATACTATCTGCAACCTCTTAAACATCTAAAACTATGCGCTTCAAATCCGCAGCAAGTATATTTCTTTTTCCATTGTTCATTGGTCCTATTTTTTCTTTTATATAAATGGTAATTCATTAACTGTTAATCTTACTGCACAACCATTGCCACTATGGATGAAAACCCTCCCACACAAGAGATTTTCAAAGAAGATTCTGATCAATACTCAGTATCTAACGGTCACATTTGAAGTAAAAAAGCCACCACCAGAAATAGCTATGACTATTTAATCCTACAATGCCAGGCATACTCATTCTTTTCACTAATTTTAAATGTGGAGCTGTTTAATCAAACTACTTCCTAATAGCTTTATTTTTTCTTCTTGTTACCTTAAGGTTATAACAAAGGTTAATACATTGTTTTTCGGGTGAATATTATTATGTTTCTATATTGCTACATATTTCTACACTGACCAGAAAAGATAAAAATGTAACCCTGCGCTTACTAAACAAAAGGAGCAGCTCACACAACAAATAAGGATTTTGTCAAATTACAAATGCATATACAAGTGTAGCGCTGTAGATTAAAAAGCTAGTAAAATAAAAATAAAGGACAAACGTCTATGTCAAACAACCATAGTTGCAAATTATGTTAATCTTCACAGATAAAGACAATAGACAAAAATAAACAAAATAAAGTCTCTGATGTTTCTTCAGATGTTTTTAAAGGTTTGAAGAGAACTGGTGTTAGTCCAAAGGTGTGTATAGTTCCTTATTCACCACGTGGATAATGCATGCAAACGAGTGATGAACCCTCCACATAAGGAAAAATGAAGGCTTACCAGAAGGATTGAACTCATAAGAACATACGTTCAATGAGTCAATCAAGCTTGTAACCCCAACGGGTAATCAAAGAGAAGAGCCTTGCGATTGGATGGTGGTAAGGCTTCAGTATATGTCCACACTTCTGACGGAACTCAAGGTAAATGGCAAACCTTCCCACGGGTCATCTCAGATGGATAATCCAGTCCTCAAGCTTGCTGCAGGTTCAGCTTCAAACTGGGCTTTGTTACTACACAGGGTATTTACTTGCAAGTCTCTGAAAGCAATTTTTCTCACTGGACTTATTCCCACTTCACAGGGAATCCCTGTGAAGTGGGAATAAGTCCAGTGAGAAAAATTGCTTTCAGAGACTTGCAAGTGAATACCCTGTTTAGTAACAAAGCCCAGTTTGAAGCTGAACCTGCAGCAAGCTTGAGGACTGGATTATCCATCTGAGATGACCCGTGGGAAGGTTTGCCATTTACCTTGAGTTCCGTCAGAAGTGTGGACATATACTGAAGCCTTACCACCATCCAATCGCAAGGCTCTTCTCTTTGATTACCCGTTGGGGTTACAAGCTTGATTGACTCATTGAACGTATGTTCTTATGAGTTCAATCCTTCTGGTAAGCCTTCATTTTTCCTTATGTGGAGGGTTCATCACTCGTTTGCATGCATTATCCACGTGGTGAATAAGGAACTATACACACCTTTGGACTAACACTAGTTCTCTTCAAACCTTTAAAAACATCTGAAGAAACATCAGAGACTTTATTTTGTTTATTTTTGTCTATTGTCTTTATCTGTGAAGATTAACATAATTTGCAACTATGGTTGTTTGACATAGACGTTTGTCCTTTATTTTTATTTTACTAGCTTTTTAATCTACAGCGCTACACTTGTATATGCATATTTCTACACTGGCATCCATCTTAAACTGTAAAACTGTATTGAGTTTTTAAGGGTTTACTAATTATGACTGAGACAGTTGCACTTTAGAGGGGTGAAGTGATACCTTTCCTTTACTACCAAATCTAATCTAACGCACTTGGTCATTATATCTAACCCAGCAGCACATTTCAATGTTTCAAAGTGAGGGGTATGGGCCGAGGGCCCATTTGAGCTCATTAGAGCAAAATTGGATGCAACAACTTAATGCAATAGTGCAGAAAAGTTAATACCTGCTTATTACTACAGTTCATGTCAGTATGTTAGGTCAGTTGTCATGTTATGATCTCAGAAGTTATGATCTCAAATTCTGACACTTTAGATAATATGTAGATTTCTGGGTCTCTAAATAACCAGGCAATCATCAAAGTGGTCCCTTCCAACAATTGATTCTCGTGTCCAGTTTTTATTTTCTTTATTTTATTTCCGGATCTCAGTCTTAGAAAGTTTAATACTCAAACCATCATCCTTAAGGGGTCCACAAATTTAGCAAATTAACAGTGTACTCATCAAAATTGAGATAAATGAAATCCCACCTCGTCCATTTCACTTGAGTCCACCTCCAGGGGCAAATATACATTACTAATACTGATATACTAATGAATATACTTAAGTCTTCTCCTTCAATCTCTCCTTGGCCTGTCGTACTCTGCTATCATTCTAAGTACTATGTAGGCTACATCACAGATTATGAACCCCCACTCAACCATTCCATAATTTAAGCTAAATATATCAACTACCTTACTTCCTCCTCCATAACCTCAGCTCCAAAATTGCAGGATTCGGTCATCCTTCGCATTCCAGTTAGACCTCGAACCCACTCAGAGAGAAAGCTTCTTCTCCTCTGACCTATCTGGATTAAATACACACATCTGGAAGATTAGCTGGTCTAAATCTTCCTCCAATATAGTTACCCCCCCCCCTCACCTAACAAACCTTCTCACTTCAGCTCTCTCTCATACCGTTTCCCCCCATATTTCCCTATTCCTTCTCCTCTATCCCTTTTTTTCATTTTTTTCCCTTCTTTTCCTGACACTCCTCTCTCTTTGCAGAACTAAACTTATGTCATATCCATAAATTTCAATTCTTGATACAAAACACCCTCGATCTCAGATCCTTGTTTTATAACAGGGATATGCAATTAGCGGACCTCCAGCTGTTGCAAAACTACAAGTCCCATCATGCCTGTGCCTCAGGGTGCCATGCTTGTGGCTGTCAGAGTCTTGCTATGCTTCATGGGACTTGTAGTTCTGCAACAGCTGGAGGTCCGCTAATTGCATATCCCTGCGTTATAACATAAACAAACCAACTGTCCTCCCTACACCATGACTCCACAAAATCTCCAAGCCACTCCTCTTTCGCTGAAATTGGTCTCCATCAATACCAAAGGCCTAAACATACCTGAAAAGTGCTCACAACTCCTCAGAGAATGCCATAAGCTCAAAGCTTATATTGTTTGCGTATAAGAAACTCACTTTCTGACAGATAAAACCCCATAACTCTCGATTTTCGAAATTTCCTCTAGCATTCCATTCAACAAACAAAGATTCTAAGACAGAGGGAGTTTATAGTCTTATATCCAAACACATACCTTTTCAACTACCAGATTCATTGCATGATCAGGCAGGTAGATACATTTTCTTAAAATGAACAATAGGTTCCCAGCCTATCACAATTGCCAATGTGCCCCCAATACCTAACAAGTCGCATTCTTCGAACAGATTTGTGACCTTCTGTCCTCTTTCTCATCAGGGATTATGATTCTCGGAGGAGATTATAATGTCCCACTTAACCCTCTTTTGGATATATCCTCGGGTACCTCAGCCATGCCCTACAGGGCGTTAAAACAGATTAACCACGCCTTGGAAGGATTTACCCCCTTCCTGACCAGAGCACTTTTTGCGATACGGCACTGCGTCGCTTTAACTGGCAATTGCGCGGTCGTGCAACATTGCACCCAAACAAAACTGATGCCTTTTTTTTCCCACAAATAGAGCTTTCTTTTGTGGTATTTGATCACCTCTGCAGTTTTTATTTTTTGCGCTATAAACAAAAAAAGAGCGACAATTTTGAAAAAAAAGCAAAATTTTTTACTTTTTGCTATAATAAATATCCCCAAAAAATATATAAAAAAAACTAATTTCTTTCTCAGTTTAGGCCGATATGTATTCTTCTACATATTTATGGTAAAAAAATCGCAATAAGCGTATATTGATTGGTTTGTGCAAAAGTTTTAGCGTCTACAAAATAGGGGATAGATATATGGCATTTTATTATTCATTTTTTTATTAGTAGTGGCAGTGATCTGCAATTTTTATTGTGGCTGTTTGGGACCATTGTCATTTATACAGCGATCAGTGCTATAAAAATGCACTGATTACTGTGTAAATGACACTTGCAGGGAAGGGGTTAAACACTAGGGGGCGATCAAGGGGTTAAGTGTGTCCTAGGGAGTGATTCTAACCGTGGGGGGGTTGCCTCACTAGAACATGACAGAGATCACTGCTCCCGATGACAGGGAGCAGTAGATCTCTGTCATGTTGCTAGGCAGAACAGGGAAATGCCTTGTTTACATAGGCATCTCCCCATTCTGCCGCTCCATAACCTGATCCCGGGCTCCCAGCGGACATCGAGTCCGCGGGACCCACGGGCACGGTCACGGAGTACACGGCATACTACGAACAAGGAAATAAAAGTGGCAGACTTCTTGCCAGAGCAGTTTAAAACAAAAAAAGTTGTGCCACGATAAACCACATAAAAGACAAACAAGGGTCCTCACATTCCTCGAACAAGGCTATAGCACACCAATTCCAAAAGTATTACCAATTGCTTTACAACATACCGTCTAACTCCAGCTGCCCTCATAAATCTGGCACAAGAAATCGCACTGTTCAAGACTTCCTTTCAAAATATGGTGCTTACAGAGAATATATGGTGTTTACAGAGACCTCCTGTAAGCTTAATGTCCCTCTCGTTGAAGAGGGATTTGAAAAAGTCCTCAAAGACATGAAAGTAGGTAAAGACCCGGGCCCAGATGGCCTCCCGTTACAATATTATTAAATCTTCAAAGACATTTTAAAACCTTGCTTCGTATCTGCCTTTCACTCTTTTAAATCTGATTCTCATACCCCAGCACATCTTCTAGAAGCACACATAGTGGTCATTCCAAAGGAAGGAAAAGATGCCTTACTAGTAACGAACTATTGCCCCATATCTCTCATCAATTTAGGCGCTTAAATATATGCCAAAATCCTGGCTAATCGCTTACTACCACTCCTCTCTTCCTTAATTTCTCTCAACCAGGTTGGTTTTATACCTGGTAGAGAGGGTAGAGACAATACCATCAAGGCCCTAAACATTCATTATTGGCCTAATCATAATGGAAAACATGAATTCTTTCTTTCTCTGGATGTTGAAAATGCGTTTGACAGGGTGGCCTGTGATTATATTGAAGCTGTTCTCAAAGCCATTGGTTTACCTAACTTAATGTTGTCATATATAAGAGCATTATACTCCTCACCCATTGCTAGGGTTTGCGTCAATGGCCACCTGTCAAACGCCTTCCAACTCCATAACGGTACTAGACAGGGTTGCCCCCTTTCCCTGCTACTTTTCATCCTTACCCTTGAACCTCTACTAAACAGAATAAGGTTAAACCCAGATATTAAAGGTATCACAATTAAAAAACAGACGTAAAAGCTCACAGCATTTGCAGACAACCTCCTGCTTTTCCTATCCGAACCCCACATATCTTTACCAAACCAGCTAAAAGATTTAAAACACTTCCAGACTTTTTCCAACCTAAAGGTAAATTACTCAAAATCAAAGCCCTTGAACATAACATTACCTCCTGATACCGTTTCACAATGCCAAAATAACTTCCCCTTCACATGGGTCAAAGATTCAATTACATACCTTGGAATTAAAATTAAAAAATCTCTATCTAACCTTTTCCAAGTCATCTTCGCCCCCAGCCCTAAAGGAAATAAGAGAAGAATTAAAGTGTTGGAATGTTCTCAATGTCTCATTGTTTGGCAGAGCCTCCCTTCTCAAAATGACCATCCTTCCATGCTTCCTCTATTTACTCCAAACCATCCCCATACATATTCCATCCTCCTTCTTTACTTCCTTCTGACAAGCCTGTTACTCCTTCATATGGAGAAACAAACCACCAAGAATTGCCCTTTCAAAAAACAAAGGTGGAATAGCGTTCCCCGACCTACGTCACTACTATTGGGCAACACACCTGGCCCGGGTAGTGGACTGAAACATCCACTACGTTGTAAAAGATTGGTTACCCTAGAACATTCAATCACTCCCCATTACCTGAGATCCCTACCATGGCTACACCCAAAACATGTATCCTCTCAAACCAAACTACACCCCTTAATAGGTTCCACACTTGCAGTCTTCTAGACTTTGACCAAAGCAACAAACCCCACTCCCTGGCTGAGCCCGCTTACCCCATTACATGCAAACCCAGACTTTCCCCTTGGCACTAACGACAACTTTCGTTTTCCACATGTATATACTAAAAGAAACTAGATAGTATAATATTGTTTAAAATATTTTTATTATTAAACATTAACCCTTTTGTTAGGATACTCACATTTCCTGAGTGCTACAGTGCACCACTCTGTACAGACAAAAGAAAACGCTGTGTCCGCTGAACTAATGTGTCCTTTCCTTGCAGAGACCGATCCACTGTCTTCTGCACCATCCTGTCCCCTCCCCAACGCGCGTCGATACCAGGAATGTGACATATCTTCCTCAGGGGGAATTAATATGTACCTACATCCACAAGGGTTCCCTTAACGTAGCCACCCAAGAATGTGGATTTAAGATCCTTTCGAGATGGTATACAACCCCTGCGTTTCTTCACAAATATTCAAACTCAATCGCTAAAAGATGTTGGCAATGTGATGCTGCAGACGGTTCAATGATTCATATCTGGTGGCCGTGCCCTGTGATCCAAACATTCTGTCTGGAAGTACATGAAACCATTCTTTCAGTTACATCAGATAATATAGATTTTTCTCCTGCCGTATACCTACTTCATCATACTACCATCCCCAAGATGAGATATCTTAAATCGCTAAGGATGTTCATGATAAATGCAGAAAGACAATGCATTCCATGCCACTGGCGCTCTCCAATTGCTCCGACAAAAGAGGAGTGGTTTCGCAGACTCTATACTCTAGAAAAAAATGTAAGAACTTATCAGCATATCACATGAAAAGTTACCCAAATTCACATCAACATTGTACAGTTGTCAACACTTTAAAACAACAATGGCATATCCTATGAACGACAGATGAACTCTCTCCAACATATTTGATTGATTGAAATAAAAATCTACTAACACTGTATCTGTTGCTACCTCTCCCAGTCCCTTATGTGATCCTGTGGGAAAATAGGGACCACCCTTTCTAATCCTTAAACTCTTAACCTCATTAAGTTATTTACTGAGCCATATTGGTTTAGTTTGAGAGAGAGGGGAGTCTGTAACTCCCCTTCCCCGTTTTCCCTCCCCTTCCCTCCCTACCTACCCTTCTTTATCCGCCTTCATACTTCTAAACCCTTTCTTGAGCCTCATTCTATATCTTTAGCCACCTTTTATAATGTCTTCAAAAATCATTAAAAAAAAGAAAAAACTAATAATAATAAACCCTGGTATAACATGAGGAATTGTAAAGAAACCAACTAACCAAATTCTGCATATGATATTACTTCTTGATGCTGACTTATTTCAAAAACGTATACCCCTGTTGTATTATTTTGCCTTCATGTACTATTGGTATAATTCCAAAAGTTCATATGTTTTAATGAACTACCTGTTAATTCATGCTGTATTACTGTTAACATCTGTGAGATTCTATTTTTGTACGTCTCATTCACTTTAATAAACATTTATCGGAAAAAAAAGAAAAAAACGGCATTCAGGAGGTTGAAGTATTGCCTCCTGAATGCCTGGCAGCCACTGCTCTTCCGTCAACTGAAAATTGATCCACCGAGGATAGGGGCAGGATAGGCTGCTGCAGGTGTGAACGCACCCGTAGCCTCCCTGGCGGTATTATTATGTCAGATTTTTGCGTCTCAAAGCGGAACAATTATTTTGCATAGAAATTTGGCATTTTATATTGTAGGCCTGTAATTCTTAGCAATAACACACTTAAATCTGTCCAAACAAGAGTCTAGTAGATATCTCGGGTATGATGAAGTTTGAAACACAAAATTTAAAAATTATAATATAATAAATAAATATAAATAATTATAAAAAATACTAATATAATAATAAAATTAATTTTCCCCATGATTCACTATCGCTCAATTCTGCAAGTGTTCTAATTTACTATCGCTGTTTTCTAGCTGGTCTAAAACCACTTTTGACATAAAGAGACACTTTTTGGTTGCTATGGACGATCTCCAGTTTCCAGGCACAAAGAACAGTATATATCATTTAAAACTGCATGCAGGGCATTGGACAAAGCACTGGGGACAAAAGGGATGCAAAATAATTTCATACAGTAATGTAATCTGTAAGATTACACTGTACTGTATGTATTATGATTTTTCATTTTTTTAAATTTGCCACAGGCTCCACCCCTGTGCATTGTGACGCTCGCAGGGAACGAAGCCCGACACACAGAGGCATCGGGCGGAGGACAGAGCCCGCGGACACAGGGGGAGACATCGCAGGATCCTGGGGACAAGGTAAGTATACCGCACCAGGATCCTGCAATGCAATCCCAAGTGTGGCTCGGGGTTACCCCTAATGTTACTGAAATTTAACCCCGAGCCACACTCTGGAAAACCGCCAGGGAGGTTAACAGGTGTACTCTAGTCATTCAGTCAGTGCTGCTGTTTGTGAACTGGAGGAGGAATAGGGAGCTGTGTCAGACAGCCCTGGTTCTGGGGAATATAGCAGTGATTTGGCAAGGTTTTCTAATCTGCTCTGTAGCTTTAAGCTACCAGTGATTAATTTGGTGTTGTGCAATATCCCATAGAAATTGGAACATCATTTTAACCATATCATGAGGCTGATGTCTAATCCTCATAGAAGACTTCAGGGTAGCCTTTTGCAAGTGTCTTTACTTCAGAAGCTTTGCTATTTCTTTACAAAGTTAAAGCCCAACTCGGGAAACCTAAAAATTATGCCTTGCAGTGGGGCTATGTCCGCAATGCAAGGGTTAACTGCTCATTTTGTATAAGGTAGAGTTTTGGCACTTCAACTTACCTGATCCTGTGCTCCCCTGGTAGATGGTGCTCCACCATGCTGTGACAGGTAGTCTGTCCCACGGCATCATCAAGTCCACTAGCCATAGCTATGGATCCTGAATTAGTCTTGAAGAATTCAAGATCTTAGACTAGTGGAGCATGGCAGAGAAGATACTGCAGGGACTGGTCTAGCTGCGGGGAGGAGTGAAGGGTCAGGCACATAGATCTTCTTTTTTAATGTCCCTTAGACCCAAATGAGCAATTAACTTTTACAATTTTTCCATTTCCCTGACCTGGGTTTTAACTGACAGTAACACAAAGTTTGTGTTTGCTGCAGTCTTCGAGACTTTGTTTGCATGAAGCCCTAGTTTCTGGACTGTCACTAGAGATGCTTACTTGGTCTGGAAAATCAGAGGTTGTTGCTTGATCTTTCAATGGACCTTTGTCAAAAGAGCTGGACAGAAAATTATTCGCTAAACAGAACCTGCATTCAATTATTTGCAGGCAATGTTTTTAAATTCTTGTTTTAAAGCGGAGTTCCACCCAAAAGTGGAACTTCCACTCATTTGTCTACTCTCCCCGTCCAATGCCATCATTGGCACCTTTAGGGGGGGGAACAGGATACCTGTCTTTGACAGGTATCCTGTTCCTACTTCCGGGAGTCCGCGCCGCGGCCCATGATGTCACCATGGGGCTCCCTCCTCCTCCCCCTGTCGCCAGGCCAGTAGGAGAGAGGAGCAGGGCCTCGCACATGCACAGTAGGGTTCCCGGCGTGAAGCCGTAAGGCTACACTGCCGGGTTTCCTTACCCACAATGGCAGCAGCAGCACCCGACAGCTGATGGAAACATCAGCTGCAGTGCCAACATCTCTGGACTCCAGGAGAGGTAAGTGTCCTATTATTAAAAGCCAGCAGCTGCAGTATATGTAGCTGCTGGCTTTTAATTTTATTATTTTTGGTGGACCTCCACTTTAAGTGTAAATCAGCGCCACCTGGGGGGGGGGATAAGCCATTACAATTGCCAGCAAGACAGTTGGTAGATAATTTATTCTGTATACTAGCAAACATATCAAAACCCCAAAACTTTTTTTTCAGTTTGCATATGTTAAAAACCCACTGAAAGGGAAGAGAGGAAATTTTCTTACCCATTTTGTTTCTCTAGGAAAGTAAAACTGGCTACAGATTATACAATTTTCTTGTACAATTTTCCTTTAGATTTACCATAACCATATAATATAATATGAGTTCAAACCTAAACACTTTCAAATTGTATGCAGTCAGGCAGGCCCTTGAACTACATAGTTGAAGGTAAATCTAAAGGCAATTGAACAAGAAAATTGTATAATGTGCACAAAACCTAAGTGAAGGTAAATCTCCAAAGTGGTACAAAGACAGCAACAAAAATTAACATTTTTACCTGTTCTGTGTCCAATTCAGAACAAAGCAAAAAGAGTGTTAACTTAAAATATGCTCTGAACCTAAACTGGGTTTGTAGAAAAAATGGTAAGTAATCAGTGGCATGCCATAGAGGCAAGTCAGATTTATCTTCTTATCAAACCGGCTAGAAGCTCAAAGGGTATGCACAATTCAGATGGAGGACAGGGCAGGAGGAAGCCAAACCCCCCCCCCAATCCCCACTGTAGCTTACCAAATTTAACTTACAAAGGTATCCTAGGATGCTGAAAAAGAAAACTAAATTTATGTGCAGGCATTTGGAAAAGTTTTCTATTTCTAGTACACTTTACTTGATCATTTATCATGACAGCAGGTATGCTATATTGTAAACTCAAGTATTATAACAGCCAAGAATTGAGACTGTTTGCATGAGCAGCAATCTACTGATATACTATTCTGAAAACACCACTATCACCATAAATATTAAATATATAATAACTTAGAATATGATCTATTGCTAAGACATGTCTGTCCTATTCATGATTACTGTCTTTTCTAAATATGGACTAAAATGATTAAACTATTACAATCTGAACTTTATGGCTTCCTTTGGATATGTTTAAGGTTTGTGTTTAGATATATGAATACCAAATTAATGGAGTGTGCCTGTAATTTTGTTTTTCTGATTAGAAAAATATTCTGGGATGTATGTGGGTGTTTTTAATATATGCATTTCAGACACACTCAATACTCTTGCCAGAGAAAATAGAACTTAGTTTTCCTGTTTATGCCTCTGCATTCATTCCTATAGAGACAAAATGGTCTAAATAATTTGTAGATAAAGGTCTCTTGCCTCTGGTCTCTGTGCACTATGCAGTAATTCAGAGCAGAAAAACTACATTCTAGTTCACACACCTGCACACCGGTGGGTTTGGCTGCTCTCACTAATGCATTTGGACTATCAACAACTTTGAACATTTTTCTGCTAGCTGAATCTTTTAGCATACACACGGGGTCTGATATACTGGGAACATTACATATAGCAACTCTGCTTTCCTGCTTTGCATTTAGTCAAACATTTGTGCCTGACAATGAATGCATATGTGTTGTTACAGCATGTTGTATTAGGTCAGCCTATTACTGAAATGTACCCATTTGCAACAGTATGCTTTGGCTCTAAAGCTTTACTGCTTCTTCTCATAGTGAAGGTCTATGAACCAGCTGATGCACTGAAAATAATTAATTCCTTAAGAGCTTGATATACAGAAGCTGATTTATTAAATGAGTTAAGAATTTTCAGGCAATAGTATGATTGAAGATTTACCTCATTATTCAATCATGTGAAAAGCAAATGCCCTTTTATGTATTTTATCTGCAAATGTTTGAGTATTTAAAGTTGCCAAAGCTACAATTTATTGAGTGAAAATTGTCAACTCCTTCAGTAAATCACTTTCAATATCTCAGCATTTGTTACAACAGAGGCAGAGTAATTACCACTGAGAGCTCACTGTCGCGGACAATCTAAAAGTGTAACACAATAAACAAATTTGGAAGAGCAATTTTTCAAAAACATAAAAATTATTTAAAAATATGGCTGTAAATACTGCAATAATAACTCAACATATGTGTTCATTAAAAATACAATATACTTTCATTTTAGGAGTGTTGCAGTCAAAGGAGTAACACTTGGATTTTTACACTTGGATACTTTCCAAACCTCCAGTTAACACACAAAAATAAAGGACACAGAGAAAAAAAAGATACTCCTAGCAGAGCTGCACAAAAGTGGCGTTGTGGTGCTGTTCTCACTAATGCTCTTACCAGCAGATATTTATTTTTTTTGTATCTGTAGTTTGTAGTAGTATGTTTATACAGTGCTGGCTGGGAAGCAAAAGCCAGACAGAGACAACAAAGTGTTATCAGGCATGCATGTATGTGGGGCAAGTTTGGGAGCTCCTGCAGAGAAGAACCCTGGTGACAGGAGTAAAGTGAATATTTGGGGCAGAATAACAACAGGTTACTAGGGGCCAGGGCCTGGAAACAGCACAAGAACAGCCATGTAAATCTCTACTGGGAGGTCAAGCCGGTAGAAATGAATACAGTCAGATGAAACTGACGCTCCAGCAGTGGTTGGTGGGTGTTGTAAAGACATGAGAGCTATCAAGTGTGGGGGGGTTCTTAAGACATGAGAGCTGTATAGAGTGGGGGGGGGGTTGTGAAGAGTGGGGGGTTGTAAAGAGGTGAGAGCTATGAATAGTGGAGGGGTGGATTTGTGAAGAGAGGGGGGGTTGTAAGGAGGTGAGAGCTATGAAGAGTGGGGGGGGGTTGTGAAGAGTGGGGGGATTGTGAAGAGGTGAAAACTTTGAGGAGTGGGGGGGTTTGAAGAGTGGGGTGATCATGAAGAGGTGAGAGCTGTGAAGAGTGGGGGGATTTGTGAACAATGAGGGGGTTGTGAAGAGGTGAGAGCTGTGAAGAGTGGGGGCGGTGGATTTGCCAAGAGTCGTTGAGTTTAAAGATGAAGGGGTGGTTCCTAAACAGGAGGGGTGTGACAAATTTAGATGGGGGGTGGGGTGCCTGATTTTATTCTTGCCTAGGGCAGCACAAAACCAAAATACACTACTGTCCAGAATGTAGACTCCAATCAGACTTGTGTCAATTACTTAATTCTTTAAGAACTCTACTTATAGAACTTTTTTTAATTAAATCACAGAACATGAAAATTTTGCAATTTCCGCTTCACTTACTGTCCCACAGAGGCATCAGGAATTAAAGGGAAATCCCCAAAAGGGAAACACAATTCCTCTTAGACAGCTGTCCCTGAAACAGATGACCCTGTTGGAAGATTTTATTTTACCTTTTGTTTAGACATAAATGAATTTGCCCAGGTTTGATTTGCTTAGGGTTCAAAGAATCCTGTTTGAAATTCAGTGAACCTGAACATAGGGGCAAATCCCACTGTAGTCTATAGGGGGTAGGGGGTAAATCTTGTTAGTAAACTCTGGCTATTTTTGAGATCTAGGCAATTCCATGACGGACATGTACCAATGCAAATTTTAAAAGCAAGATAAAAAAAAACTGCAAGGGACAGAATGTCTTTTTAAGCACCTTTGAGGGCAACATTGACAACACACAAATCCTATAAATACCATACTTGGGGATCAGCTTCCAGGTTTTTTTGTCAAAGCATAATTGAACAAACTGAAGTTAGAAGCTGATTAGCTACCATGCAGAGATGTGCCAGGTTTTACACTCTCCAGTTTTAGTAAATCCACCCCAGTGCCTCAGTGACAGCATAAAACTGTCAGTGCATATTTGGCTATAGATATACTTTATTTATTTTACAGTTAGCTTGGCTTACATACAGCAGCAGCCCCACAATCAGAATAATTTCATTTAAAAAATAAAAGTATTTTTTCCAGGTAGTTTTTACAAGAATATTCTTATTAATCAGGAATGGGCCCTTCACCTGCATATAGAAAGTGACTGCTGAGGCTTTCCATGTGAGGATGTCCCCATTCTTGATAATGAAAAACTGTCCTGCTGCTGGCCTATTTTTTTCAAACTCTCATAAAGAATAAAGAGACCACAAATGATACAACAGTGTCAACCTGGCCAGCAGCAGGACATCTTTAATGAGGAAGAATTGTCTAAAATGTACTAGAGGCATAGAATACACGCAGGAGGTTTACTACAAGAATTAAGATACCAGAGGGGGTATAGCAGTATAATAACAACCAGGGTTAAAACAGCTTTAATCATGGAAAAAAGGCCCCATCGTTATAAGCCTAACTTTAATTCATAGTTTGGGGCTAGGGCGATGCAGTGAATGTGAATGATATAATTTGAAGTAGGTTAGGTTTACTAAGTTCTTCTTATTACACTTTGTTTTTTGTTTTTTTCTTTCAAATGCTGCATCGCTTGGAAGTGAACAAAAAGATGTATAAAAAACACGTTAAGAAACAATGGAATGCTGCACTTTGAGCGCCCCAAACCTACAAAATGGCTTTATTAACATTAAACAAAAATCATGAAACCACCAAAAGAAATACAAACCTCAGAAAAATACCTCCTGAAACAAGATAAAAGCAGTTTACCTTGAAAGAAAGCCCTATCAACATAAAATAAAAAACAAAATACCTGGTCTGATATCTTAACCACTTGCTGACCGTGTCACGACGATATACGTTGACAGAATGTACGGATACATTACTCCCCTCCCACGGTACCTGAGGCAGTCGGCATCATTGCAGGAGCGATCCGTCCTGAGGGGGAGGCCACTGATTCATGGCCTTTCCCTCACGATCATTCATGACGAATGGGAAGCTTCTTCTGCTTCTGAAATGTAAACAGATGCAGAGGAAGTGATGTCATCTCTCCTCGTGGAGCCTTTTCGTTCCGGCTCCCGAGGAGAGAAGACATCAATGTGAGTTTGCACCAACAGTACACTAACACCAGTACACATAGGCACACAAACCACCCCCAATCACCCCCGATCACCCCCCCTGCACCCTCTGTCACAGTGACACCAATAGCAGTTTTCATTTTTTTACTGATCACTGCATTGGTGTCATTTTGTGACTGTTATAAGTGTTAGGGCAATTAGTGCTAGGCCCCTTTAGGTCTAGGGTACCCTCCTAACCCCCCCTAATAAAGGTTTATCCCCTTGATCACCCCTCTTTCACCCCCTGTGTCACTAATCAATCATTTTTCTGATCGCCGTATTGGTGTCACGGGTGATGCTAGTTAGCCTGTTAGTTATTTAGGTTCACTGTCAGCTTTTTATAGCGTCAGGTACCCCCGTATACTACCTAATAAAGGTTTTAACCCCCTGATTGCCTCCTAGTTAACCCTTTCACCCCCTGTCACCAGTGATCACCGTATAAGTGTCATGGGTGACGCTAGGTAGCCAGATAGTTATTTAGGTTACCGGTCAGATTTTTTTAACGTCAGGTACCCCTATATACTGCCTAATAAAGGTTTAAACTCCCTGATTGCCCCCTAGTTGACTCTTTCACCAGTGATCACCGTATAAGTGTTACGGGTGACGCTGGTTAATTAGTTTGTTTTTTATACCCGTCGTTTATTACCCAATAAAGGTTTAACCCCCTGATCGCCTGGAGGGTGATATCAGTTAGGTTTTAGTGTCAGTCAGGGTCTGCCTCACCCCAGGCAGTGTCAGATTAGTGCCAGTACTGCTAACTCCCACGCACGCACACAGCATACACCTCCCTTAGTGGTATAGTGTGTGAACGGATCAATATCTGATCTGATCAGATCTATACTAGCGTCCCCAGCAGTTTAGGGTTGCCAAAAATGCAGTGTTAGCGGGATCAGCCCAAATAACTGCTAGCACCTGCGTTTTGCCCCTCCGCCCAGCCCAGCCCACCCAAGTGCAGTATCGATCGATCACTGTCACTTACAAAACACTAAACACATAACTGTAGCGTTTGCAGAGTCAGGCCTGATCCCTGCGATCGCTAACAGTTTTGGTAGCGTTTGATACAGTTGCAGACAGCCTAGGAGCTTTTCTAACTGTGAGTCTCACTACTGTACCAGTAAATTTAGAGCCCAAAATGGCAAATCGAAGGTACAGTAGTGAAGAGGCCTACACGTTTCTGAGCATGACAGATAGTGAAGAGGTAGTCACTCATCTGTCAGATTCAGGCTCACAATATTATTCTGTAGACCACAGCGGCTCCATGACAGATAGCTCTGATGACGGAGTTGTAGTCCCTGCCAAGGTCAGGCATACCAGACCCCGATCTTCTTCTGCTGTTGTTGAGGTGCAAGAACCACAGGGCTCTCGTATGGAGCAGAGAAGTACTAGTGCAGTTCATCCTTCTGGTGAACTGGCAGGCACCAGCTGCCTAGTACACCCTTTTCGTACATCCAGCTCTGCAGTATCACGTGGCGAGTCCCATAAGTGCAGTTCAAACTGGCAAGGTGGCAAGCACAAGTAGTGTCCCACTGCCACCAGGAAGACAAAGACAGGCCCGTCGCGCCCATAGTGTCCTTCCTGCAGAATTTGCCAATCCTAATTGGGAGCCCACCACTTCTGCAACACCCGTACTTCCCCCATTCACTGGCCAACCTGGAATTCAGGTGGAAACTGTTGATTTTACGTCACTTAATTTTTATTCACTGTTTTTCACGGAAGCTCTCTATAGATCTATTGTGGACCAAAGTAATTTGTATGCTGGTCAGTTCATCTAATCCCCAGTCCTCCCTTGCCAGAGATTGCAAACCAATTACGGTTTCCGAATTTAAGACCTTTTTGGGCCTATCCCTCGACATGGGCATAGTTAAAATGAGTGCGTTGCGATCATATTGGTCCACTGATCCAATTTCCCATATTCTAATGTTCTCTGCCACCATGACCAGGGCATGATACGAGCAGATTTTGCGGTTCATGCACTTCAACAACAATTAACTCTGTCATCCTCGTGGAGACCCTGGATACGTTCAGCTCTACAACATTTGGCCCCTCGTAAAGCACTTCAACAAACATTTTGCAGCCTTGTTTACTCCCCATCCAGTTGTCTGCGTTGATGAGTCCCTGATTACGTTTTCTGGCCGCTTGTCTTTTAAACAGTATCTTCCCAGCAAGCGTGCCAAATACGGGGTCAAGATAAATAAGCTCTGTGACAGGGCCACAGGCTATATATGTAGTTTTATAGTAGTTTACAAGGGAAGAGATAGTCACGTAGAGCTGCCGAAGTGCCCAGATTACATAGGGAGCGCTGGCAAGATTGTGTGGGACTTGGTGTCACCCGTATTCAGAAATTCCCGTCTTAGGCTGGGGGAGAGAGCCTGCTTGAAGTGTAATAACTTGCTCGCTGTGAAGTGGAGGGATAATAAGAATGTTTTCGTTCTGTCCTCCCTTCATGCAGACACGATGGTCCAAATTCCTACGGTGACTGGTGTTGTGGAGAAACCCCTCTGTGTCGACTAATAAAACCATATATGGGAGGGGTTGACCTCAATGACCAGTTGCTGGCACCGTACCTAGTTGCCCGTAAGGCCAGACGCTGGTATAAAAAAGTGTCTGTATACTTGGTAAAAAAGCAAATGGCGGGACTTTTCATAAACACACGGGAGCAATAGTAAATGAAATTAAAATAGCTTTTAATTGATTCAGTTTATCAGAAAGTTTCTATATCAAATAATTCCATGCATTTTGCTATATATAAACATTTGTATAACTTTATAATTTATAAAAGCCAGAGAAAATTCATAAATAAACATTCCAACAAGGAATCAGTACATGATAAGGGATACATGAAATGATTGGAACATGATTACACAAAAAAATATGGGTAGCTATGCAGATTATGAATAGACAAGAAAAAAAAATTAAAATAGATACAAAAAGAAACAAAAGTATTGGAGCGACCGAAAAGAATTCATAGACGTGTACACTAGGTTGTAATTGTTGGCTCTACGCATTTCAAGGCCTTTATGCCTATCATCAGGAGCAAAAAACCATAGTGGTAATCTAAAAATAAGAAATAAAAAATATTATAGAGAAAAATATTATAAAAAGGAAGAAAAAAAAATGAAAAGAGAAAAAAAAAACCCTTGGACAGGAGGGATCCCCCCATGGACCCAGCCTGCCCTCACACTTACATGCAGGTCCTCACAGTGAATATTATAGAGAAAAATATTATAAAAAGGAAGAAAAAAAATGAAAAGAGAAAAAAAAAACCCTTGGACAGGAGGGATCCCCCCATGGACCCAGCCTGCCCACACACTTACATGCAGGTCCTCACAGTGATGGCCATGACATCCCCAGGCCAAGCCATAAACGTCTCACACGGGAGCTGAGGGGACGCGATGCGGCAGACATATGACCAACATGAACAGCGCCCTGCATGGGACACAGAGTGAAAATTGGTGATGGTGAATGGGGAAGCCCTTGGGTAAAAAAGGGGGTTTGTCTGTGAGAAAAATGACAAAGAACAAAAAATGAATGAAGATGAATAAGAAAAGGTGAAAGAAAAGGGTGTGTAAGAGAGCTAGGTGGAAACAAAAGATAAAGAAAAAGCGGAATGAAAGAAGTAAAATAGAGGAAAAGAGAAATATGTACATGAATCCGATGACTGTGAAAAAAAAGTGCCTGGGTGCATAATGCTTGGCAAATGAAAATTACTGAATGCAGTATGTGAAATCCACGGGGGAAGGAGCCCGTATACGCCATGCCGCCGCAAACACGCCCCCAACGTCACACGTTCATCCACAATTAGGGAGAGGAGGGAAGGACGCCAAAGGCCCCGGAACCAGACCACCATGGTCCCACAGCTGGAGACCCCACCACGCCAGCCCCCAGTGGGCTAACAGATAGCAAACACTCGGCCAGCGACGCCGCACCAAAAGGACGCCAGCGTGTCCGAACGGGATGTGTGACGTTGATGCGCAGTGAGGAGGCCTCCGCCGTCCTCACTATCTGTTAGCCCACTGGGGGATGGCGTGGTGGCGCCTCTGGCTGTGGGACCATGGTGGTCTAGTTCCGGGGCCTTTGGCGTCCTTCCCTTCTCTCCCTAATTGTGGATGAATGTGTGACGTTGGGGGCGTGTTTGCGGCGGCATGGTGTATATGGGCTCCTTCCCCCGTGGATTTCACATACTGCATTCAGTAATTTTCACTTGCCAAGCATTATGCTACCAAGCACTTTTTTTCACAGTCATCAGATTCAGGTACATATTTCTCTTTTCCTCTATTTTACTTCTTTCCTTTCGCTTTTTCTTTATCTTTTTTTTCTACCTAGTTCTCTTACACACCCCTTTCTTTCACCTTTTCTTATTTACCTTCATTCATTTTTTGTTCTTTGTCATTTTTCTGACAGACAAACCCCCTTTTTTACCCAAGGGCTTCCCCATTCACCATCACCAATTTTCACTCTGTGTCCCATGCATGTTGGTCATATGTCTGCCGCATCGCGTCCCCTCAGCTCCTGTGTGAGACGTTTATGGCTTGGCCTGGGGATGTCATGGCCGCACCATCACTGTGAGGACCCGCATGTAAGTGTGTGGGCAGGCTGGGTCCATGGGGGGACCCCTCCTGTCCAAGGGTTATTTTTTGTTTTTTTCTCTTTTCTTTTTTTTCTTCCTTTTTATAATATTTTTCTCTATATTATTTTTTATTTCTTATTTTTAGATTACCACTATGGTTTTTTTCTCCTGATGATAGGCATAAAGGCCTTGAAACGCATAGAGCCAACAACTACAACCTAGTGTACACGTCTATGAATTCTTTTTGGTCGCTCTAATATATTTGTTTCTTTTTGTATCTATTTTAATTTTTTTTTCTTGTCTATTCATAATCTGCATAGCTACCCATATTTTTTTGTGTAATCATGTTCCAATCATTTTATGTATCCCTTATCATGTACTGATTCCTTGTTGGAATGTTTATTTATGAATTTTCTCTGGCTTTTATGAATTATAAAGTTATACAAATGTTTATATATAGCAAAATGCATGGAATTATTTGATATAGAAACTTTATGATAAACTGAATCAATTAAAAGCTATTTTTACTCCATTTACTATTGCTCCCATGTGTTTATGAAAAGTCCCGCCATTTTCTTTTTTACAACATATTTTGCCGGGATGGAGGAGGGGACCTGAGCGGCCCCACTAAACCTCATTAAAAGTCCCACCAATATTCTCTCCCTTATATATTGTCTGTATACTTATTTCAACTGGCTTTGCTGAACGCTCATGTGCTATACAGAGCTTAAGGCCCTACTGGATCCTTCCTTAAATTCCAGGAAGAGATCGTCAGAGCCCTTCTGTTTCCAGACGGTGCTCCACCTCACCTTCCCAATCCAAATGCAGTAAGCCGGCTGCATGAGAGGCATTTTCCGTATGTCCTCCTGATTACCCCTACCCAACGAGCCCTCCCAAAGAAGATGTTGTGTCTGCAGCAAGAGCGGATATAGACGTGACACCCGCTATTACTGTCCCTTCTGTCCTGACAATCCTGGTCTTTGCATTGGTGAATGTTTTGAATGCTACCATACACTAGTGGAGTTTTAGCATAGGGTACAGCACTGCACAGACTAGGACACACTTTTACAGGGTCTCCCAAGATGCCATCGCATTTTGAGAGACCCGAACCTGGAACCGAACCATTACAGTTACATTTACAGTTACAAATAAAAGTGTAAAAAAATATTTAAAAAACACAAAAAAATATATAAAATAAAATAAACAAAAATAGTTGACATTTTATTATTTTCTCTCTATTCTCTCTCTATTGTTCTGCTCTTTTTTTACTGTATTCTATTCTGCAATGTTTTATTGTTATTATTTTTTATCATGTTTGATTTTCAGGTATGTATTTTTTTTTATACTTTACAGTTTACTGTGTTTTATTGTTAACCATTTTTTTGTTTTCAGGTACGCCATTCAGCTGCAGCGCGGATTTATTTATCTTAACAGCAACAGTGTTTGTTCCCACAATACATAGAGCCGTGACTCCAGCGCTGTCGGAGGTGATTTCACCACCATAGTTAAAAAAAAGAGCATATATGCCGAAGCATGGGGGCAGCAGGGGTGGAGGAGTGATTTTCTCCTAACTTTTGGGGCGGATGCCCCCATGTTTCAGCATATATTTTTTAGGATATTCAGCTGCAGCACTGATTTATCTATCTTGACAGCAACAGCGTTTGCTCCCACGATACATAAAGCCGTGACTCCAGCGCTGTAGGAGGTGATTTCACCACCACAGTTAAAAGAAAATGGTGCATGTATACCCATCATTAGAAGTGGACGGATGAAGGGAGGTATTCTAATGGTGGGCATACCCACCGATCATGCACAGGCTGCATGAAAAAAAAGATTACAATATATGCCCAACAAGGACCAGCAACATACTGGTATGCTGCTGGAATTTGAGTGGTTATACCAGAATGATGCCTGCGGGTTTAGGTATCATCTTGGTATCATTCTTTTCAGCCAGCGGTCAGCTTTCATGTAAAAGCAATCCTAGCAGCTAATTAGCCTCTAGATTGCTTTTACAAGCAGTGGGAGGTATCACCGCGAAGGTCAGATCGAGGGCAGTAATTTTAGCAGTAGATCTCCTCTGTAAATCTAAAGTGGTAACCTGCAAAGGCTTTTAAAAGCTTTTAAAAATGTATGTAGTTTGTTGCAGCTGCACAATTTTAAAGCATGTCGTGTTTGGTATCCATGTATTAGGCCTAAGATCATCTTCTTTTATTTCATTAAACATCTTGGCATTTTATGGCCTTCGAAACTGTGATAGGTAGTGAGTAGTGAAATCAAAAATGTATGCCCTTAGAAATCCTGAAGGTGGTGTTGGTTTTCGGGGCTCCGTACGCGGCTAGGCTCCCAAAAAGTCCCACACATGTGGTATCCCCGTACTCAGGAGAAGCAGCAGAATGTATTTTGGGGTGAAATTCCACATATGCCCATGGCATGTGTGAGCAATATATCATTTAGTGACAACTTTGTGCAAAAAAAAAAGTTTGTCATTTTCTGCAACTTATGGCAAAATATAAACTATTCCTTGGACTCAACATGCCTCTCAGCAAATAGCTTTGGGTGTCTAGTTTCCAAAATAGGGTCATTTGGGGGGGGGGGGTTGCCATATTGGCATTTTATGTCCTTCAAAACTGTGATAGGTAGTTAGGAGTGAAATCAAAAATTTATGCCCTTAGAAATCCTGAAGGTGGTGCTTGGTTTTCGGGGCCCCGTACTCGGGTAGGCTCCCAAAAAGTCCCACACATGTGGTATCTCCGTACTCAGGAGAAGCAGCTAAATGTATTTTGGGGTGCAATTCCACATATAACCATGGCATGTGTGAGCAATATATCATTTAGTGACAACTTTTTGTAATTTTTTTTTGTCATTATTTCAATCACTTGGGACAAAAAAATTAAATATTCATTGGGCTCAACATGCCTCTCAGAAATTTCCTTTGGGTGTCTACTTTCCAAAATGGGGTCATTTGGGGGGGGTTTGTACTGCCCTGATATTTTAGCACCTCAAGAATTGAGACAGGCAGTCATAAAATAAAAGCTGTGTAAATTCCAGAAAATGTACCCTAGTTTGTGGACGCTATAACTTTTGTGCAAACCAATAAATAAACGCTTGTTGACATTTTTTTTACCAAAGACATGTGGCTGAATACATTTTGGCCTAAATGTATGACTAAAATTGAATTTATTGGATTTTTCTTATAACAAAAAGTAGAAAATATTTTTTTTTCAAAATTTTTGGTCTTTTTCCATTTATATCGCAAAAAATAAAAATCGCAGAGGCAATCAAATACCATCAAAGGAAAGCTCTATTTGTGGGAAAAAAGGTTGCAAATTTCGTCTGGCTACAACATTGCATGACCGCACAATTACCAGTTAAAGCAGTGCAGTGCCAAATTGTAAAAAGTCCTCTGGTCTTTAGGCAGCCAAATGTTCCGGGGCTTAAGTGGTTAAATAGCCATGAACAGAGACAATATTCTCTTCTGAGAGCAACCACAGTATCCTGTTGATTTGAATCAGTTTCTATAATACAAAGCTCCTTTTTTTTTTTTAAATTTCCAAAAAAAGTTTATTCAAAATTATATCATAACAGATGTACAAAAATAGCAAAAGACCAATACAAAAGTCGGTACAGAATGCATAACACTGGTACAAAAAGCTAATTAGACCACATGAGAGATTGATGTTGATGCATTAAGAGGACCAATAAACTTTAAATAGAACTAAACAGACTTTATGTAGAGGAGTTGAATGCCAATGAAAGTAAGAAAGGAACCCAATGATTCGGATCCCGGACCCTACCCAGTCTGGCCCACGCACCCCAAGTGGGAACCTGCTGTGCACGGGGCATCCGGGAAAACGGCCGGAACGTGGGGAGCAGGCCTAGCCACTCTCCTGACCAAACTGTCAACTCCCCGTGGGAGTGACATACCACAGGTGAGTCTGTCATTAACAGGAGTCATATGATCAGGGTAAACAGAAGTTACCCAGTTAGGGGCATGACCCCCTATTCTCACATGGGTCAGACTATTTGGCTGGGATATCATTCTGGAGAACTGCTTATTCCATACCGCTCAGTAGGTAGGTAGGATCAACCTATAGCTGAGCCTGAGGGAGGAAGAAGAAGAAAGAAAAAGAGAGAGGGAGAGAAGGGGGGAGAGAGAGGAAAGGGCTCCCATATGAGTCTGAATCGCATTTGAGATTTTCTCCTGCGACATTATCCAGGAGATCTTCTGTTTGGTCTGGCGGAAGGGAGAGGGTCAATTTAGCTACATTTGGGATTCTACTATTGAGAAGAGCTATGGTGGGATCCTGTTTTACCCCGTAACCAGTGGACTTACGGTTGAGGTTAAAAATTCTATTCCAGTACCCTCTGATTTTAGGACATTTCCAAAATGTGTGGAGAAGGGAGCCTACATGGCCACATCCTCTAAAACAGTGAGGAGGGGACTGAGGATAGAATTTGGTGAGATGGGTGGGGACTAGGTACTAGCGGGATATAACTTTGAGGTCTGCCTCCACAAGGGAGATGTTCAGAATTCCCCTGTATGAGCGGGCAAAATTTGTGTGCCAAGTATCCAGGTCCCATTCAAATTGAAGGTCTCGCTCCCACTTCAACATATAGTTCGCTTTCCCCTGGGGATCAGCTAGCGCTGAATAGAAAAAGGGAGATTCCCCCCCTAACGCCCGTGGCTGAAGAGCACCAGAGCTCAAATTGAGTAACAGAGGGTGGGGTGTCTGAACTTTCCCCATGTAGAAAATGTAACAGTTGGTAATAGCGGAATGTTTCCGAAGATGGCATGTCCAATTTGAAAATGCAGTGTTTGATTCAGATGGGGCCATTGTTGTTAAAGTATTGCCCTATTCTGTAGAGGCCCTTATTAGGGATGAGCTTCGAGTTCGAGTCGAACTCATGTTCGACTGGAACATTGGCTGTTCGCAAGTTCGCCGAACAGCGAACAATTTGGGGTGTTCGCGGCAAATTTGAATGCCGCGGAACACCCTTTAAAAGTCTATGGGAGAAATCAAAAGTGCTAATTTTAAAGGCTAATATGCAAGTTATTGTCATAAAAAGTGTTTGGGGACCTGGGTCCTGCCCCAGGGGACATGGATCAATGCAAAAAAAAGTTTTAAAATGGCCGTTTTTTCAGGAGCAGTGATTTTAATAATGCTTAAAATCAAACAATAAAAGTGTAATATCCCTTTAAATATTGTACCTGGGGTGTGTCTATAGTATGCCTGTAAAGGGGCGCATGTTTCCTGTGTTTAGAACAGTCTGACAGCAAAATGACATTTTGAAGGAAAAAACTCATTTAAAACTACCCGCGGCTATTGCATTGCCGACAATACACATAGAAGTTCATTGATAAAAACGGCATGGGAATTCCCCAAAGGGGAACCCCGAACCAAAATTAAAAAAAAAAATGACGTGGGAGTCCCCCTAAATTCCATACCAGACCCTTCAGGTCTGGTATGGATATTAAGGGGAACCCCGGCCAAAATGTAAAAAAAAAATGACGTGGGGTTCCCCCTAAATTCCATACCAGACCCTTCAGGTCTGGTATGGATTTTAAGGGGAACCCCGCGCCAAAAAAAAAAACGGCGTGGGGTCCCCCCAAAAATCCATACCAGACCCTTATCCGAGCATGCAACCTGGCAGGCCACAGGAAAAGAGGGGGGGACGAGAGTGCGCCCCCCCCTCCTGAACCGTACCAGGCCACATGCCCTCAACATTGGGAAGGTGCTTTGGGGTAGCCCCCCAAAACACCTTGTCCCCATGTTGATGAGGACAAGGGCCTCATCCCCACAACCCTGGCCGGTGGTTGTGGGGGTCTGCGGGCGGGGGGCTTATCGGAATCTGGAAGCCCCCTTTAACAAGGGGACACCCAGATCCCGGCCCCCCCCCCTGTGTGAAATGGTAAGGGGGTACTTACCCCTACCATTTCACTAAAAAACTGTCAAAAATGTTAAAAATGACAAGAGACAGTTTTTGACAATTCCTTTATTTAAATTCTTCTTTCTTCTATCTTCCTTCATCTTCTGGTTCTTCTGGTTCTTCTGGCTCTTCTGGTTCTTCCTCCGGCGTTCTCGTCCAGCATCTCCTCCGCGGCGTCTTCTATCTTCTTCTCATCGGGCCGCTCCGCACCCATGGCATGGAGGGAGGCTCCCACTCTTCTCTTCATCTTCTTCATCTTCTTCTCTTCTTCTTTTCTTCTCTTCTTCTCTTCTTCATTTTCTTCTCCGGGCCGCTCCGCGCCCATGCTGGCATGGAGGGAGGCTCCCGCTGTGTGACGGCGCTCCTCGACTGACATATCTTAAATAATGGGGGGCGGGGCCACCCGGTGACCCCGCCCCCTCTGACGCACGGGACATGACGGGACTTCCCTGTGGCATTCCCCGTGACGTCACAGGGAAGTCCCGACAAGTCACCGTGCGTCAGAGGGGGGCGGGGTCACCGGGTGGCCCCGCCCCCCATTATTTAAGAACTGTCAGACGAGGAGCGCCGTCACACAGCGGGAGCCTCCCTCCATGCCAGCATGGGTGCGGAGCGGCCCAGAGAAGAAAATGAAGAAGAGAAGAAGAGAAGAAGAGAAGAAAAGAAGAAGAGAAGAAGATGAGGAAGATGAACAGAAGAGCGGGAGCCTCCCTCCATGCCATGGGTGCGGAGCGGCCCGAGGAGAAGAAGATAGAAGACGCCGCGGAGGAGATGCTGGACAAGAACGACGGAGGAAGAACCAGAAGAGCCAGAAGAACCAGAAGAACCAGAAGATGAAGGAAGATAGAAGAAAGAAGTATTTAAATAAAGGATTTGTCAAAAACTGTCTCTTGTCATTTTTAACATTTTTGACAGTTTTTTTGTGAAATAGTAGGGGTACTTTTGTACCCCCTTACCATTTCACACAGGGGGGGCCGGGATCTGGGGGTTCCCTTTGTTAAAGGGGGCTTTCAGATTCCGATAAGCCCCCCGCCCGCAGACCCCCACAACCACCGGCCAGGGTTGTGGGGATGAGGCCCTTGTCCTCATCAACATGGGGACAAGGTGTTTTGGGGGGCTACCCCAAAGCACCCTCCTAATGTTGAGGGCAAGTGGCCTGGTACGGTTCAGGAGGGGGGGCGCACTCTCGTCCCCCCCTCTTTTCCTGCGGCCTGCCAGGTTGCGTGCTCGGATAAGGGTCTGGTATGGATTTTTGGGGGGACCCCACGCCGTTTTTTTTTTTTTTTTGGCGCGGGGTTCCCCTTAAAATCCATACCAGACCTGAAGGGCCTGGTATGGAATTTAGGGGGACTCCCACGTCATTTTTTTTTTAAATTTTGGTTCGGGGTTCCCCTTTGGGGAATTCCCATGCCGTTTTTATCAATGAACTTCTATGTGTATTGTCGGCAATGCAATAGCCGCGGGTAGTTTTAAATGAGTTTTTTCCTTCAAAATGTCATTTTGCTGTCAGACTGTTCTAAACACAGGAAACATGCGCCCCTTTACAGGCATACTATAGACACCCCCCAGGTTCGAAATTTAAAGGGACATTACACTTTTATTGTTTGACTTTAAGCATTATTAAAATCACTGCTCCTGAAAAAACGGGCTTTTTTAAAACTTTTTTTTGGATTGATCCATGTCCCCTGGGGCAGGACCCAGGTCCCCAAACACTTTTTATGACAATAACTTGCATATTAGCCTTTAAAATTAGCACTTTTGATTATTCATGTTCGTGTCCCATAGACTTTAACGGTGTTCGCGTGTTCGAACGAACTTTTTTCCTGTTCGCATGTTCTGGTGCGAACCGAACAGGGGGGTGTTTGGCTCATCCCTAGCCCTTATCAAGCCACCACCCAAAAGCCTTGATATTTAGACCCAGAGGAAATTGGGGGTTGTGGAAAATGTGTGCCAGGAGATACCATGCCGAGGTCAGGGAGTGTCTTTTATGCAGAGTGTCACAGAGGGCCATTGAGTGAGACAGTGTGGGGGATAGAATTGGGGGTCTCTCTTTTTGTGGTCTCCAAATTAGAAAATCTAAAGTCTGATTGGGAGTTGCCTGTCTTTCTATGTCCACCCAGTCTGGCTTTGAGACTTTGGAATAAATGACTGAGAATTGTCAGAGTTGTGCGGCTTGATAATACCACCATAAGTTAGGTAGTCCCAGACCCCCTTTTTTCCTCGATCTGAACCATACCTTCTTAGAGAGGCGGTGTCCCTTACCCCCCCCCCCCATATGAACCGTATAGTTTCTGACTGTAGTTTGTCTAGGAGACACTTTTTAATGGGTATAGGGAGACACCAAAAGAGGTACAGAAGCTTGGGTAGCAGGGTCATCTTGACTGAATCTACTCTCCCTAGCCAAGACATTTTATAGAGGGACCATTGCGAGAGTTCTTCCGAAAGTCTCTTGATCATAGGGGGGTAATTGTGGTGGTTCAGGAGTTCCATTTTAGAGGTGAGGAATACACCTAAATAGGGAAGAGAGGAGGTGCTCCAGGAGAAGGGAAAGTGATTTTTAAGTCTATCCACTAGGTCTTGGGGAGTTGAGATGTTTAGAGCCATTGATTTGGCCATTTTGATGTAAAGGCCCGAAACTGAACCAAATGTTTTGAGGAGTTGGAGTATGTTGGGAGTGGAAATGAGAGGGGAAGTGATGAACAGAAGAACGTAATCAGCAAAAAGGGCACATTTGTGATTTCGTTGACCACATTTTACCCCATGAATATCAGGGTGTTGTCCAATAGCCAGAGCTAATGTTTCTATTGCAATGACGAAGAGAATGGGGGAGAGGGGGCAGCCTTGTCTAGTGCATTTCAGAATTGGGATTTGGTCGGAGAGGTGACCTTGTAATTTATTTCGGGCTTTCGGGGAGGAATAGAGGGATGCCAGGGTTCTGAAAAATGCAGGGCCAAAGCCCCATTTTTGTAGAGTGGTAAAGACTGAGGTTTGGCCAGGTGACCGTGTCAAAGGCCTTTTGGAGATCTATGGATAGGACATATCCTGGTTGGGACGGACCTCCATCCCATGAGGATTGCATGAGGGATATTAAATCTACCACTCTCCTCCAAAAGACATGCTGGTAGGTTAATTAGATCCTGTCGAAAAATTGGCCAAATATGTGTATGTTGTATGTGTATGTGTTTGTAAGCGTGTCAGGACCCCATGGGGCAAGGACCGCACTATACTGCAGATG
The DNA here is from genome assembly GCA_037952925.1 of Lithobates clamitans. Taxonomy (NCBI): domain Eukaryota; kingdom Metazoa; phylum Chordata; class Amphibia; order Anura; family Ranidae; genus Lithobates; species Lithobates clamitans. The sequence goes on along the minus strand of JBBGZY010000305.1, from coordinate 3,859,188 downwards.
GACACCAGCAGCAAAAAGCGCCCTGAGGCGATTCAGTTCGCATAGGTAGCGCTATACAAGTCACTCATTCATTCATTCACTCTCCTGATCTGGTCCGACCCTGTCTCCCGGGGATAAAGCCCACCTGATCCTTATGGATGTATGTATCTATAAAAGAGGCCATTCTATTTGCTAGAATTTTGGTCATAATCTTCAAATCATTATTAATGAATGAAATTGGCCTATAGTTACCTACTTCGGAGGGATCTTTGCCCTGTTTGGGGATTACCGATATATATGCTAGGTTGGCAGCCGGCTCCAGGGGGGATCCCTCACGTAGGAAGTTATAGAGAAAGACCAGACATGGAGAAAGGACCTCAGAGAATGCTTTATAATAATGAGCAGAGAATCCATCTGGACCAGGGGCAGAGTCTGATTTGAGATTCTTAATGACTTCTCGGACTTCCTCCACTTGGAAAGGTAGTTCCATAATGGACCGATGGGAGTCCGAGAGTTTGGGGATAGCGATGACCTCCAAGAAAGAGTTAATGTAGTCAGGATTGTTCGGGTTAGGTGCAGAGTAGAGTTTAGAATAAAAAGCCTAAAAGGTTTCCAGGATTTTTTTGGGGTTCTGGTTAGGGATCCTGACAGGGATTTGATCTTAGGGAGGGAGAAAGTTTTTATTTTGGGAGAGAGTTTTGCTGCTAAGTGAGGGCCAATTTTATCGGCCTGCAAAAAGAACCTAGTGCTTAACCAGCTCAGATGCTTATCGGCGTTAGACGTCAGAGCTAAATTCAGTGCCACGCAGGCTGATTCTAATTTGGCTAGAGTAACAGATGTAGGGTTAGTCTTGTGGGATTTGCTAAGAGATTTAAACTCTTTTTCAAGCTTCTCCACATCCGCTTTCCTTTCCCTTTTAAGTTTAGAAGCCGATTGGATAACTTTTCCCCTCAAGACAGCTTTGTGAGCTCCCCAAAGGTGTCGTTAAGGAGAAAAAATTCCTGAATGTCTTTTTCTAACATGGTACGGTGTACTGGGTTGGATAAAAGTGATTTACTTAGGTGCCACTGGGGGGGCCCAGGAGGTGAGAGGGAGCTAGAGGTTCTGAGGATCACCAAAGAATGATCCGACCAAGGTACTTTGTGTATAGAAGCATGAGTCGCTGTGTGAATCTCCGAATTAGGGATAAAGATATGGTCAATTCTAGCGTACGTTTTGTGTGGTGCAGAATAGTGAGTGAAATCCTTGGCTGTGGGATTTAGTTCCCTCCAGGAGTCAATCAGGCCCATGTCATGCAGAAGACAGACTATACTGAGACTTTGTTTGGGTGTTTTTTTGAGGTGAGGTCTGTCTTGGGAAGACTTGTCTAGCATGTGATCAAATGTGATGTTAGAATCGCCCCCTAGAATTGTTCGGCCTTCCAGATGTGGGGACAGGATTGAAAGCATGGGGGAGTAAAAAGCATGCTTGGCCCTGGTTAGGGGCATAGTAGGAGATGCTGGAGTACATAACCCCATCAATGAGCTCTTTGATGAGTATGTATCTGCCATCTGTGTCTTTGACCGTGTGTGTATATGGAATACGTTTAGAAAAAAGTATGGCCACCCCCCTTTTTTTGGAATCAGCATTTGCCAGATAAAAGGTAGGGAAGCTGCGGTGGAGGTAGGAGGGGGTATAGCTGGTGGGGAAAGGGGTCTCTGGTGATAGAAAATAACAATAGGGGGGTAAATAAAAGAACATAACTTTGTGCAAAAAATTAGACCTTGTACAGCAGTCCCCTCCCAGCACCCCCAGCCAGGGTGGGAGGCCAGAACAAAGTTAGGTATCCCAGTTAGCCATTAAGGGGGCTAATGGGGCCTAACATAAAGCGGTCAAAGGCCTGACACGAACGTCCATAGTTAGGTCTGCGTAGGGCTACCCACTACACACACAAGAAGGATGGACATTTATCTCAAAAAATAGGAAAAAACACCTCCCATCCGGGAGTAAGGAAAGAGTCGCTCATCTCGGAGGGTGAGAGTCTTGGTGCCTCTTAGGTAGTTGTTTGTTCCACAACGGGGTTAGCGGGCTGCCTGGAGGGGGTCGTTTGGAAGATCCTGGTTTGGCTGACGGGTGCAGAGGAGCTAGTTCTTGGGAGATAAGCAGCAAAAGCTCACCATCCTGAAAGTTGGTAAATCCATATGATTTGTCTCTGAAATGAAACTGGAGGCGGAAAGGGAATGACCAGCAGAACTTGATGGTGTTCTGGGTGAGGATTTCCAGAAGAGGCTTGATGGATCTCTGCTTCTGGACAGTGGTAGGAGAAATATCCGCAAAGATTTGAATCTTGTTTCCTTGAAAGGAGAGGTTCTCCAGGTTGCAGGTTTTTCTCATAACGTCCTCCTTAACGCCATAGTAATGGGGCTTGACCACAATGACCCTCTGGAGGCCATCTTGGCGGGGGAGCTGAAGGGCTCTGTGTGCTCTGTCGAGTTCGAGTCTATGTCACTGAATGTCCGGTATGAGTTCCTTAATGAACAGTTTGACATTACTAGGTATGTCCGTGACCGATTCAGGGCTCCCCCGTATGCGGAAATTATATCTCCTGCTTCTGTTTTCCAAATCATCTAATTTGGATAGTGCCGATTCTAGCTGGTCTTGCAATGTTTGAATACAGGTGGTGTTTTGGTTGGTGCGAGCAGCCGTGTTGTCAACTACCTGCTCAATTGCGTCCATGCAGGCTCCCAAGCTCTGTAAGTCAGCTTTAATGGTGGCAGTAATCTGCATGGCATTTTGAGCCAGGCCTGCGGCCAGCATTTCTGAGAAGCTCTGTAGCATGTGCTGCATGTCTGGGGTCTGAATTAGCTGCATGGGGGAGGAGTGTTGGGAGCCTGCCAGGCCTAAGGAAGAGTGCAGCATGGGGGTATAGAGCAGATCCCCCAATGTCCTGTTTAGAAGGGACTCGGTGGAGGCAGGGGAGATACCTTGGGGAGTGCAGGTACTCACAGGTGTTGCCAGCATGGGATTCTGTTGCTGGTATGGGGAGGGAGGGTCCGCAATGGAGTCCGGGTCCTCCATGCTTCCTCGTGTGGGCACCGTGGCCACCATCTTCGAAGGTGCAGGGGCCGCCAGGTTAAAGTCCAGCTGGTGGCTCACTTCACTCTTTTGCGAGCCGCTCGGCATGCGGATCGGTGCCTGGGTCTTCCGGTGGGCGAGGGGGTCGATTTCGGGAGGGTCCCGTTTAGTCTGGTTGCTCAGGGAGCTGAAAAGGGCCCGGAGCGGTGCGGAGCGGTGCGGAGCGGTGCGGAGCTCTCGTTCAGAACGTCTTCCCGGGAGTCCCGCGCATGCGCACCTCATACAAAGCTCCTTAAGCCCCTTTTTAGATAACCCTCAATTTCCTCATGATTTGTATGCTCCTGGTATCGGTGCATGGAACTGAGCTTTCTGGACTCAACTCAAACATATCTTAACCGCAACTTCTATTTTCAAACAGGTGAGCTTCGGTCTAGGTGCCCCAGCAAAGGTATTGTTTGGCTTTTGCATGGGCAACTCTTTAACTGTTATAAAACTCTGAAACATGATGGCTTAGATTATGCATAAATCGTCTCCCAAATTCTGAACTCATTCTCAATGTAATTTCTGATTATGGTTTACCAGTATGTTTCCTTTTTCTTTCTTTTCCTTATGCTATTTAAAAAATATCCAAAAAACTGATTTGTAAGAAAACCAAAATATCTCCAAAATAAATGAAAACCACGAAATACCACCCAGGCACAAAGCTTTTTTTATAAAGGGAAGCCTTGCAGCAAAAGAAAAAAAGTAGGATGGCACAGCAGTGAAAAGTGACCACAGATCCTAAATCAACCACAATATAAAATTAAGAAAGTCCCCCAATAATGAGAACAAAAAGAAAAGGTTAGCAAAGGGGCTGATTGTCCAAAGAAAAAGCAATCAGAGTTCAAGTAATCTTTGACTGACACTGACACTATGGCTTTTCTGTGCCCCCCCCCCCCCCCATTTATAGCAAGGATGCATCCAAAGCTCCTTTATTGACCTTTATAAGCCTATAGACCTGCTGTCATTAAATAGCGGCTCGCGGTCCAAACACGGACTGAGCAGCCCTCCTGTCCGGACCGTCAGGCTGCCAGTGTACAGTGCCACATCCCCACTCTGCAGTCATTGGTTGCTGGGACCGCGAACATCCCTGCAACCAATGACATTGCGTGTGCGACTTGACCACTGCTGTTACTGTCTTGCGGCTCCTGACCGGGCCACAAGGTTAGACGTGACATCACGTGCGCATCCCCACCCCCTGCTGCTTGTCATCTCACAGCTCCCGGCTCTCACTCGGCTAGCTTCGAGGTGTGATGTAATATGCGTGCCTTGCTCCATTCAGCATGATTCCTGGTACAGCTCTCGCCCCTTGCAGCTTGTTATCTCTGCTGGCTCCCGCTCCTTGCCTGTCTCAAGGTATGTGGGGTGTTTACAGGGCACAATGATGGGCACATTTTCTCTTAAAGGGCACACTGATGGGCACATTTAATGCAAGGTTCACTCTGATAGGCACAACAGTGTGCCTCTTAACATAAAATATGCCCATCAGAGTGCCCCTTAACATTAAATATGCCCATCAAAGTGCCCCTTATTTTATGTTAATGTTCACTCTGATGGACACATTTTATGTTAAGGGGCATGTTGATGGGCACATTTTATGTTAAGGGACACTCTGATGGGCACAACAAAATGTACCCATCAGCATGCCCCTTAACATAAATGTACCCATAAGAGTGCCCCTTGACATAAAATATGTGACACCTGATGTAAGGGGGCACTTTGATGGGAACACCTGATGTAAGGTGGCACTTTAATGGGGACACCTGATGAAAAGGGGCACTCTGATGGGGACACCTGATGTAAGGGGGCACTCTAATGGGGACACCTGATCTAAAGGGGCACTCTGATGGGCACACCTAATGTAAAGGAGCAATCTGATGGGCACACCGGATGTGATGGGGACACCTGATGTAAAGGGGCACTCTGATGATGGCACTTAATGTAAGGGGCACTCTTATGGGGACAAATTATGTAAGAGGGCACACTAATGGGAGACACCTGATGTAAGGGGGCCTTCTGATGAAGAAACCTGATGGAAGTGGGCATTTTGATGGGAATACCTGATGTATTGGGGACCCATCAGAGTGCCCCTTGACATAAAATAAGGGGCATGCTAATGGGCAAATTTTATGTTAAGGGGTCATGCTTATGGGCTCATATGTTAGGGGGCATACTGGTGGAAACATATGTTAAGGGGGCACATTAATGGGGACATATTATGTTAAGGGGCACTATGATGGGGACACCTGATGTGATGGGGACACCTGATGTAAAGGGGCACTCTGATGATGGCACTTAATGTAAGGGGCACTCTTATGGGGACAAATTATGTAAGAGGGCACACTAATGGGAAAAAACCTGATGTAAGGGGGCCTTCTGATGAAGAAACCTGATGGAAGTGGGCATTTTGATGGGAATACCTGATGTATTGGGGACCCATCAGAGTGCCCCTTGACATAAAATAAGGGGCATGCTAATGGGCAAATTTTATGTTAAGGGGTCATGCTTATGGGCTCATATGTTAGGGGGCATACTGGTGGAAACATATGTTAAGGGGGCACATTAATGGGGACATATTATGTTAAGGGGCACTATGATGGGGACACCTGATGTGATGGGGACACCTGATGTAAGGGGACACTCTGATGGTAATACCTGATGTAAGGTGGCACCTTAATGGGGACACCTGATGAAAAGGGGCACTCTAATGGGGACACCTGATCTAAAGGGGCACTCTGATGGGCACACCTAATGTAAAGGAGCAATCTGATGGGCACACCTGATGTGATGGGGACACCTGATGTAAAGGGGCACTCTGATGATGGCACCTAATGTAAGGGGCACTCTGATGGGGACAAATGATGTAAGAGGGCACACTGATGGGAGACACCTGATGTAAGGGGGCCTTCTGATGAAGAAACCTGATGGAAGTGGGCACTTTGATGGGAATACCTGATGTATTGGGGACATTTACATTTACAGAGTATTACCAGAGTGTTTGGAGGAAACATTAAGAAACATGTGGCTTGGGCCAAAAAAAGGAAAGAAGATGCGTACAATCTTTCACAGACTTGTGATTTGGACTTCGGGTGGAAATTTGTTCTAGTGACCAGACCTCCTTGAATTTTAATTCACTACCCCTGCTATAGACCATAATACAAAGGCCATGCAGTGCTTATGGTTTAAGAAAATTCTCCTGGATGTATCTAGACATGAATTTGTCTGGGCTGCAGATTTTGAGCATGTAGGATTTGCCTTGAACTCGTGGTAGTGACAAACCCAAACTTCCTCTCTCCTCTTGTTTTGGGTATAACAGTTACCAGTACAATTAGAGGGATGAATCTCTTTAATGAGGACACAAACATCAATAAAAAAACAGTATACCCAAACCAAACAAAAAATCTTTGCCTAAAGATACATTTTAAGGCTGGGCTTACACTATCTTTGCATGCGGCTCAGAGCAGGGGTCCAGTGCATCCCCGTTCACTGTTTCAGGGCCGATTTCAGCCCAAATTTTTGGTTGTATGTGGACCTGAAATGGACCAAAAGATGCACAGGGCTCCTGTGCAAAATCACACTGGAGCCGCAGCGGAGATATGTGAACCAGCTCCATAGAGGGCTGGTCAAAATCTCCTGCTATTGGTAATTGAATGCGGAGAACCCGCATCCAATTCGGAATAGTGTGAACCCAGCCTAAAACATGCACAAAACAGATTTCAAGTTGTTTCAAGCAGAGAAGTGATTATCGGAGCATTTCTACACACTCCTTCTACCTCAACTATGCCTAGTTATATCTATGGCTTCTCTGAAGGTGGATGACTGTGTTTGTGTATGTAGCTTCATGTATATCAATTTGAAAAGAACTGTATAAATAGATTGATACAACACTGTCGCTGACTCCAAACCTTTTGGAAATGGTTCATAGATTCTGGGAAGATTATCCAGTACCACACATGACTGTTTCAAGTCAGTGACATAACAAGTAATGAGGGGAAAATAAGGATAAATCCATATATCATACAATTTCAAGAACAGATCAGCAATGGCAACACCCATATTTTTGTCCTAACATATTTGTTTTATCTATTCCTTTAGGATCCAACCTAATTAGGGTTTTTTCACAGCTATTATCTTGCCCCCTTACAGAGGCTTAGTCAATAGCAACACCATTCTGTTGGCACCCTAGCAGGTTCAGCAACAGATTGTCTCTCAATAAGAAGGCGCTCTGCCAAGTTGGCAAAGGCATCTACTATGATAATTTCTATCAAAGTTATTATTTCAGTTTAAGTAATATGGCAGATTACCATGACACCAGATCATGCATTTAATCTATTTATCTCACCTCAGCTTCTTCACATGTACAGTGATTTAAGCACTGCCTTGCTGTCTGTCTGCAATTGTCATTCTGCAACCCTCTGCAATATTTCCACTGGTACATTATTTTTAACCTACAACTGTTCATTTTCATGTATATTATTGAGAATAATTTACCATCCTGCTGTTTTGATTGCTCATAGAGCTTTATGGCTCTGGCCTGTCCTAGAGGTAAAGTTTTCTCTTTCATCCACATGTCTCTTATCAGTTCTTAACTACTTGCCTACTGGGCACTTTTATCCCCTTCCTGCCCAGGCCAATTTTCAGCTTTCAATGATGTCACACTTTGAATAACAATTGTGCGGCCATGCAGCACTGTAATAATAGAGCTTTCTTTTGGTGGTATTTAATCACCACTAGGTTTTTTTTTTATTTTTTTTGCTAAACATACGAAAAAAGAGCAACACTTGAAAAAAAAAAATTTTCTTAGTTTCTGTCATAAAATTTTGCAAACAGATAATTTTTCTCCTTCACTGATAGGCTGCACTGATGGGCACTGATGAGGCTGCACTGATATGTGGCACTGATAGCTGGATATGATGGGCACTGATATGTGGCACTGATAGGCACTGATTTGTGACACTTGATTGGCACTGATATGTGACACTGATGGGCACTGATATGTGGCACGGATGGGCACTGATATGTGACACTGATGGGCACTGATAGGCATCACTGAAGGGCACTGATAGGCATCACTGATCAGGAGGCACTGATTAGCAGCACTGATGGGCACTGATTGGCAGCACTGATTGGCACTGATAGGCAGCACTGATGGCCACCTTTGGGGCTGCACTAATAATCAGGACACTAATGATCAGTGCCCTGATTATCAGTGCAGATGTCCCCTTTCACACTAGCCCGTTACCAGCTCTCTCCTCTCCTTATGCTGTAATGGTAAAGAATCCCTGTGATTGGCTCTTTACCCTGATCCGTGATCAGCTATGTCCGAAGGACACAGCGGGTGTGCGGGGGTGAGATTAAGGGAGGATGTCATATGACTCCCTCTCAGAACTGGCCAACCGCACTTTAGCCGTAATTTTGCAATAACGCGATGGGCAAGTGGTTAATTGACACTCACCCCCACCCCATATACCTATAAATTAGGAGCAAGCCTTTAAGCCAGCCATACATGGATCGAAATTCAACCAGTTCAGTAGGGACTGGACAAATTTTGATCCATGTATGAGCAGGCTGGTGGTACAGAAATCACCCCCCTGTCGGGTTTTTCCAGATTGATCAGTGCTGCCTGCCTGCTGGCAGCACAGATCAGTGCATTCTGATGGCGGAGAAGTTTCCATGCTGTCAGGACACAATAGCTCCACAGGAGTAATTCCCCCATCCACCTTGAATGTGTGGATGGTGGAATCGTATATTATTTTTGTTCAAACCAATCACCCAATCGCTGACTAATGTGTGGGTTGCTTGTGGGTAAAGTACTCTGCCAAAGGAACAAAGGCATTTGCCATGATCATTTCAAAGGCCTCTGATGTGGCAGTTTAACATGTTAGTTAAACTAAGGCAGAAACAAGAAAGCATCTACAAACAGTGCTACAGACTGCCACTGAACCTGTATTTTCCCCATCCAACTCTTTTTTTCAGAGCCTGATTGCTAAACGTACACTTCATTCATGGTGCTGTACAGCAGCGCAATGTAAGGCACTGCCATACAGTGCCATGTGTTTCTGTATGGTGCACTGCAATAAAATGCAGCATGTCTGTATTTTATCGCAGCACACCATAGCGCAGCCCTAGAATGCATTGCAGTGTGAATGGGGCACATGGGAAACAATTGTTTTCTGTGTGTCCTTGCAGTGACAGACATTTTACAATGCAGTAAAACATCTGTTACCGCACACAGTGTGAATTCAGCCTAAAAGTCACATAACACCAGAATAATTAACACAGACAAAATACAACAAAATAGTGGCATGCAGTAAGGACCTGTCTACAACCTAATTCACTTCAACATAACAACTGATTTTTTACCATCTCTATCAACTCATCCCCACACATTTTTTATCTTTTGCATCACTGGCCACTTCTTTCTAGATTGCAAGCTGTTACAAGCAGGGCCCTCCTGTCTTGAGTTGTATTGAAACTGTACTATCTCCCTTCAGATTGTAAAACGGTGCACAAACTGTTGATGCTATATAAATCCTGTATACAAATAACAGGAAGAATTACACTTAAGCCTTTTAATAATATATATGTAGTCAAGCCACAACACTTCCATGTATAAATGCACGCAGAACTACACATACATAAGACTGGAAACGCACTTACCATGACGAAACATGTAGGGACAGAGTGTGATGCTGTTAGTTGGATTGCCTTGTAGTGGATTTCTGCTTGTACAGAAGCTGTGAGCAGTGAAGAGCTGAGCAGTTGGTGGCTGGCATATTTACTATTTACATTAAACTATCGATCCAGCAATACAGCTACACAGTTGTCCTTTTGTTTTTTTGTGCTTGGTCTTCTGAGCCTTTGGGAGTATATTTTTACCATTTAAAGTTATTTGAATGGTTTCAGATTATGTGAGCTTCTTTTTAGCTTCTATATGCTCATCCTGGGATTACTAAGTGCAAGTTGGAAGTGCTTTAAGGCTGCACAAGCTGTGTTTGCCTATTCTATAACAAGATAGACATGCACTCCTAGTAAGTGCATTTCTTAGGTGTGGTGAAGGGAACACTTTGGGATATATGGAAAATTCTTATGGTGGTTGAAATTTTAGGCCGATATGCCATTGGACCATACACACATCTTGTTGAAGGAGTGTTTACATGGATTTTTGATTGTGATGTAGTCACGTTTGGAGGACTTTTGTATGGTGGTGGAAATTTTGGGATGATACACCATTGGACTGCATGCACATATTTTATTGAGAGAGTGTTTACATGGATTTTTGACTGTGATCTTGTCATGTTTGGAGGCCTTTTGTATTGTATTTTTTCACTTCTTTTTTTAGGAGCAATTTAATTGTTTACAAAGGTGCTTGCTTTAATTATAATTGCTGTATAAAATTATATTTATACATACGACTTGCAGTGCCTCGCTTCAAAGGTGCAGGTCTCATCTGCAGTAACTCACCCTCTGACATATACAATGTATCACAGTGGGGTTGATTTACTAAAATGTGAGTGCAAAATCTGATGCAGCTCTGCATGGTAGCCAATCAGCTTCTAAATTCAGTTTGTTCAATTAGGCTTTGAGAAAAAAACCTGGAAGCTGATTGGTTTCTATGCAGAGCTGCCCCAAATTTTTCACTCTCCAGTTTTAGTAAATCAACCCCAGTCAGTGGTTGATACAATCGTGGTCAGTTTTCATGCACAATATAAACTAATAAGAAGGAATTTCAAATCCTATGATTTACTTGCAGTTTGGAATGTGCTTGACCAAATGTATAACTGCTAACTGAAACATAGGGGTAGATTTACTAAAACTGGTGCACTTAGAATCTGGGGCAGCTGTGCGTGGTAGCCAATCAGCTTCTAACTTTAGCTTGTTCACTTAAGCTTTGCCAATAAGACCTGGAAGCTGATTGGTTTCTATGCAGAGCTGCACCAGATGTTGCACTCTTTCGTTTTAGTAATTAACCCTCATAGTTTCTTTCTTGCACTAATTTATTACACATTTAGTCCTTATTCAGACCTAATGTAGAGTGAACGCTCGTTTTTGAGTGCATTTCTATTTTACTGTGTGTTTTTCCGGTTTCTGTGCATGGCAATGGGCTGCCCTATGCACAAAAAAGGCATCAAAGAAGCTCCAGAACCTTCTTACACATAGAGCTTCATACGTTCTTTTAATACAAGTTTGTTGTGCATTTTGTAGCATGCAAAAACGCTCCACTACTGTTTGCATTTGTGGTTATTAGGAGATAATGGTATTACAAGCCTGACACACATTTTTCACGCATTTCTGCCTGTTTCTGCATATGTTCCTGGAAAGCAAAGGTGTGAATGGGGCCTTATAGAGTAACTTAATCTTTATTGATCAGTATACATGTCTGCATTATAAAACAGCATGTAGACAGTATCTTTTAAAAGTGAAAATATTAGCTACCTATCACATAGTACTGCAATTACAGAACAAATAAGAGATACTTTGAATGCACGTGATGTTGTCATACTTTCAGAGCTATTCAAAATTTGATATGAATGTGAATATATATTCAAAGTGGGGCAATGGGAGCTGAATGTGAATGATGCCACTTATTCTGAAAATAAAAGATTCTGTAAGAGCTTATAATATAAAGCTCTGCAAGAGTTCTTTGCCTAGAGAAACGCTGGAAGAGTAAATAGATAATTAATGTGACCCCATGTGAACACTTTACAAACAATGATTAGAAAGTACATATCCATGCTGTGAATATATTGCCATTGACTGCTATTTGTATTCATTGTTCATAGAATATATTCATATTATGTTTTCTAAAACCGACCATAGATGGGCACATGATTCTCCAAGAAACATGGTCTGCTTGTTTTTGAATGCATTGCTGAATTGCAGGGACCTTCTCTACAACCCAGACTACAGATTTTAGTGGAACATACATGGTGATAAACTTGTTTTATTTCCCAGGAAGTTAGAGAATCTCTGTCCATCAACACATTCTTTCCCAGGAATTCTTTCCCAGCAAGTTAGAGAATCTATTTCCATCAACAAATACATCAAATGGTTGCCCCTAGGGATGCTCTACAAAGCCTGATCATCACCACCGCATTGGTTGCATCATTTGCATGGACTTGGCTAGAGATCAGTGGCGGCTGCTCCATTAGGAGAGCAGGGGTGCCGCCCCCCTAATTCATGCGCCCAGCCCCTAATCTACATACAGGGTGCTGGACGCATGGATTACAATGAGGTTTTTTTTTCTGAAGCACATGATTAGAGCCAGAGGCTCTAATTGGCTTAAAAAAAGGGTGGACTCGGGGCGCACCCACTTGTGTGACAATAGGGAATTAATATTCGTTATTGTCTTCCTACTTCTCCTCCTGGCCAATCAAGAAGCATGTTTTATGACTCGATTGGCCAAGAGGAGAAGCGATCATATTGGCTGACTGGGAGCAGAAACAGGGGGGAAGCCGCTGAGGAGGAGAGCCTCCAAAGCTGCCCCTGACCTGGATGGGGTAAGTGCGGGGCTAGTGGGTCGACAAGTGAGCGACGGGGGGGTTTGTTCGCTGAGCGACTGAGGGGGTTGGAAGGTTTGTTTGCCGCCCCCCCAAAAAATAAAGCACCAGACGCCACTGCTAGAGATCATGGACCTACCTGAAGGTTACAAGTTTACAATGCTATTTTAAATAACAAGTAGCTTTGTTGGTCTATAAGTATGTAACATGTTTTGTTCCCCTAAAGCAGCAGTAAACCACAGCATTTCAAAAAATTCCCCTGCAAGGCAGTGGCATAATGTGCTTGTATGCTTCAAATACTAGCACATTATGAAATGCTTCCAAACAAAGCCAGACCTTCAGAGTGCATGCTCCAGTGATGCCACAGGCTGCATCCAGTGTAAATATCTCCTAAACGCCGCAACTTTAGGAGATATTCACTGTACCTACAGATGACCTGTATTATTGGCTTACCTGTAGGTACAAGTTAAAAATTGGCTTTACTACCACATTAAGAATCATTGTGTCACATATGTGCTAATAGTCTGATTTAATTCAAATTTTCAGTTCAGATCAGTGGTTATATCTCAGCAATGCATGACTCTTTTCTGACACTTGTTACATTGATCTTGGAAAGCTCATATCCTATATACTGTATATAAAGTGTAGCCATAATATTATATTAATATCAGAAAAATGTATGTTAAATGGAAGGGTTTTTTTTGCATTAATGGGGAGGAAAAGGCAATTGGAGATGAAAGGTAAAGTATATTAGCACAGAATTAGCCCAGTGTTTCTCAAACTTTTTTCAATCAAGGCACCCTTTAAAATTTTGGGCAGTCTCAAGGCACTCCAATCTAAAATGTAAAAAACTATTCTAATGCCCCGTACACACGGTCGGACATTGATCGGACATTCCGACAACAAAATCCTAGGATTTTTTCCGACGGATGTTGGCTCAAACTTGTCTTGCATACACACGGTCACACAAAGTTGTCGGAAAATCTGATCATTCTGAACGCGGTGACGTAAAACACGTACGTCGGGACTATAAACCGGGCAGTAGCCAATAGCTTTCATCTCTTTATTTATTCTGAGCATGCGTGGCACTTTGTGCGTCGGATTTGTGTACACATGATCGGAAATTCCGACAACGGATTTTGTTGTCAGAAAATTTTATAGCCTGCTCTCAAACTTTGTGTGTCGGAAAATCCGATGGAAAATGTGTGATGGAGCCTACACACGGTCCGAATTTCCGACAACAAGGTCCTATCACACATTTTCCGTCGGAAAATCCGACCTTGTGTACGGGGCATAATAGTTTTGCACAATGCAGCAACATCCACGTGTAAGACACCCAACGTTAGAGGTGATTCATTCTTCCAAAGCAAATACACTTTTGTACACTGGTACTGACTAGTATTCCAATGTTTCTCTTCTCCCTCAATTTCTCTCCATCAGTCAGCTAATGTCACCCCAGTGCTGAGGGTGGTGGGCAAGGGAGGGTCAAACAAGGATGCTGTGGCGGCAACAGACATCCTCCTTGTTAACTGCTGATGACATTGGTTGTTGGGATGCCAGTGTCTAGAAAATCGTAATTGGTGCATAAATAAAACCTGTGGCTTTGTGTAAGTAAAAGGCAGGCTTGATCCACCTGCTGGCTTGTATACAATTTTTGATTCATTTTTAGACACATTTTCAAAGCAGACCTGAAGAAACCTCAAGGCACCCCAGGGTGCCTGGGCACCCTGGTTGAAAAAGGCTGTTTTAAAGGATATAATGCAAACTTTATTAGTCTAATGATTTACCAGTTTTGTCTTCCTGCTCTATACATATACCTGTGACTATATTGTATTTTCCTCCTGAGAAATTAAAAAAAAACAAGTGTTTCTTGTGTTGAAGTGCCAAATCCTCAAATATTTGATTCTTTACACACAAATTCCTTGTTTATTTCCCTTAGAGGTGTATAGGCTATACAACTTTACAAGCTAAAAACACACCTATGATCAAGCTTGGTTTGCCTGCCTTTTGTTACCGAGGTTCACCCCTCTGGTGTGGAGTTGAGCACCTGCTATATTGACTTTTATTTGTTTTCTGAAAGAACATCCTTAGGGGCTTCATCCTCAGGGCTTGTATACGTGCGGCTTTTGCTTGGCTTTTCATGCCCTATAAAGCTGCAAAAGCAGATTACAGAAGGAGGTCAGAAGCATCTGTATAGGAACTCAGAATGACAGACTATATGCACCTGAAAACATATTGCATTTGCCCATAAACACATGCCCTTAATTTTTCTTCAACGCTTAAAAAACACAAGGGCTAAGAACAAGCATGCAGCTATTAAAGTGTCAGGAAGCCTAATACAGTATACATATACTTGTTCTGGTTCTGTAGTAAAGGAAGGATTCAGAACTGAAACAGTTGCTTATCAGTGGAAGATGGTTAAATCCAGCCCTCTAATTGACAGCTAACAGGAGTTGGTGCAAAGAGATGTTTAAAGGAGCAGGAACTGCGCACATCTAAAAGTGCCAATAAACTAGAGAGCGATGACACAAAACCCAGAAGATGAGATAGCAGAGGGTGCCAGAGTACCCAATCATCAGTGGGGTACAAAGAACATACCTGGATTTGGTTTCAGGCAGGTTCAGTGAACATTACTGCAGTTGTCAAAAACCTTCTTCCATGGATGCTCAACCTGTGGCCTTCCAACTGTTGCAAAGCTACAAGTCCCATGAGGCATTACAAGGCTGACAGTTACAAGTATGACTTCCAAAGGCAGAGGCATGATGGGACTGGAGGGCCACAGGTCAAGCACCCATGTTCTAAGCTAATAGGCAAAAGATTCTCCAACAAATTACACAGAGGGTTAGGGATTCCTTTTACCTATTGCAGACCTTTATCCTAGAAGAGGATTTAGTATAGATGAGGGGTCTATACCAGACCTTATTCTAGATGATGGTCTGATATAGATGTTAATGAGGGAACAGGATGTCATGGGAAACCCCACACAAAAAAGAATAAAACATGGTCTGGGGTCCCCCACTCAAATGTTATACCAGAACCTGCAAGTCTGGAAAGGATTTTAAGTGGGAACCCCATGCAAAAAAATAAGAAAAAATATCATGGAGTCTACACTAAAATCTATACCAGACCCTCATCCGAGCATGCAGCATGACATACCTGGACTCGTTAATGACTGGAATGGTACCACTAGATTGGCGCAGGGCCAATGTGGTGCCCATATTTAAAAAGTGATCAAAGTCTTTACCAAGTAACTATAGACCTGTTAGTTTAACTTCTATAGTCGGGAAGATATTGGAGAGTTTAATAAAAGACCACATAGACGAGTTCTTGCTGGAAAAAATTATTTTAAGCAACAGACTTGGATTCATGAAAGACAGAAGTTGTCAAACAAACCTGATTTCTTTATGAGGAGGCAAGTAAAACCTTGGAAAGAGGGGTGGCTGTGGACGTAGTATGCCTGGAACTTGCAAAAGCATTTGACGCAGTTCCCCACACACGGCTCATGTGTAAGGTAAAGTCTACAGGCTTGTAAAGATCAATTTGTATATAGATAGAAAACTGGCTAAAAGACAGAATTCAGAGAGGAGTGGTTAATTACTCTTACTCTGAATGGTCTAAGGTTATCAGTTGTTTACCCCAAGGTTCAGTACTGGGACCCTTACTTTTTAATACCTTTATAAATGATATAGTCTGGGATTAAAGTAACATTTCTGTCTTTGCAGATTACACTAAGCTATGGAGTGGAATAACGTCCTTACAGGATGTCTTCAATTTACAAGCTGACCTCAATGCACTGTCTAATTGGGCAACTAGGTGGCATATGAGCTTTAATGTTAATAACTGTAAAGTTATGCACTTGGGGGCTAAGCATATGCATGCATCATACATACTAGGGGAAGTACAACTGAGGCAATCCATAGTGGACAAGGATCTGGGGGTTTTGGTAGATCATAAGCTCAATAATAGCATGCAATGCCAAGCTGTGGTTTCCAAAGCGAGCAAAGTCCTTTCTTGTATTAAGAGAGTATTGAAAGCCCAATAGGGGGCTATATTATTATTATTTAAGGTACTTATATAGCACCGTCAATTTACTCAGAACTTTACATATACATTGTATATTCACATCGGTCCCTACCCTCAAGGAGCTTACAATCTAAGGTCCCTAACTCACGTTCATATACTAGGGCCAATTTAGACAGAAGCCAATTAACCTATCAGCATGTCTTTGGAGTGTGGGAGGAAAGCGGAGTACCCGGCAAAAACCCACACAGGCACAGGGAGAACATGCAAACTCCAGGTAGGTAGTGTTGCGGTTCGGATTTGAACCAGCAACCCTTTTTACTACTAGGTGAGACTGCTATCCACTACACCACTGTGCCACACGAATATATAACTTCTTGATAATGTCACTGCACTCTTTCTCTATACTCCTCAAAAAAGCCCTCAGCTCTAGTGTAAGCAATGGGTTGACTGTTGGGAGGAATTATGCAAATATGTAAATGCCTTGAAGGGTGTTAATCAGTCTGGAGGCGTAGTAATGCTGAGCCTCTTTGATTGTAAGGGGCAGGAAAGAGTCGGTAAGACTGGGAAAAAATGGCTAGATTTTGATGGAGGTTAATAAGTCAGGCTGATTTGCTGCAGCTTCTAATGCACACTGTAAGAAGCTCACAGTGTGCAGCAAAACTCAGAATAAGCAATTTCAGTACAGGAGAGGAACCTGTACAACTGTGCAAAACTGAACTTAAGGCTGGAGTTCAGCTTTGAAGTGTTACTAAACCCACAACAGTAAAATCAGTCTGTATATGCAGTAAAGCATGCTTGTTATACTCACTGTGCAACCTAAGGGGTTAATCCTCCGCATTGTGTAAAAAGGCTGTTTGATTCTGTCTTCTCTGATCCTCCCCTTCTTCCACTGTCCCCAATCCATCTGCTAATAGTACAGAATCTTGGGGACACTCTGCACATGCTCAGTTTTGTGTGTATTGCTAGAGAGTTTTTTTTTTCTTGGGAGGGTGCATGTAATAGGCTTGGAGCCAATCAGCAATGTCCAGAGAGTGGGTTAGAGGTCCTGTAGCCTCATAAGACAGTCAGAGTAGAATGAAAACTCCTCCTGCAAGTTTTAACCAGATGCTGTTAGAAGTCACAAGACTGCAATATACTGTTGTTGAGAAAAGGTATTTAACAGTTTATAAACTATTCTATTTTATAACTAAAATAATTGCATTTCCATGTTCTGTGTACTGTGGGAGACCATTTATAGTGAATGCAGGGTCCTGGGTTTAGTAACACTTTAAAATATTAATATATTTACTAATAATCCTGCTAATGTGAAAATATGATATTTTGTTAAGCATTGTTCTGGGAGATAAATGTCTACCATTATGAATTGATAACATGTGTTTAAAGTGTTAAAAACATTATTTTTAGGTAATGACTGAAATTCATCACTGATTTGGTTTTGCCGATACAGCTGAGAAAAGACATGTGTGATATGGAGAGGTATATACACAAATATAAGGAGAGTTTACATGTAACTTAAAGCAAATCCTATTTTCAGTTTTAGTTAAAGTGTGACAGGTTCGATACCTCTGTCAACATTTTTTGCTGTCTATATTTGTATGTCTTTTGACAGGTTTCAGATATAACAGGAGGTGAGAGACAATCCCCCTATTTCTTGCTATTTGCTGGGTGTCAGGAAGGAAAAGATTCTCCCGCTCAGGACACATTTTACTATGAAACACATTTTCTGGAAGACTGAAAAGAGAAGTGGAAGCTGTCTATGTTCCAGCAAAGGATGCTTCTTCTTACTTCCTGTCCAAATGACAGGTGTCAGAGAGAATAGAAAGAGACAAGAGACGCAAACCTAACTCTTCCCCACTATATTCAAAACTAAAAAAAGTTTTAAATTTGTGTTATGCCCCGTACACACGGTCGGACATTGATCGGACATTCCGACAACAAAATCCTAGGATTTTTTCCGACGGATGTTGGCTCAAACTTGTCTTGCATACACACGGTCACACAAAGTTGTCGGAAAATCCGATCATTCTGAACGCGGTGATGTAAAACACGTACGTCAGGACTCTAAACGGGGCAGTAGCCAGTAGCTTTCATCTCTTTATTTATTCTGAGCATGCGTGGCACTTTGTGCGTCGGATTTGTGTACACACGATCGGAAATTCTGACAACGGATTTTTGAAAATTTTATAGCCTGCTCTCAAACTTTGTGTGTTGGAAAATCCGATGGAAAATGTGTGATGGAGCCTACACACGGTCGGAATTTCCGACAACAAGGTCCTATCACACATTTTCCGTCGGAAAATCCGACTGTGTGTACGGGGCATTAGACTTTAACAGTACAACATATAGAATATATTTAAATAAATGTCTTTTTAATAAATTACATTTTATATATTTGTTACTTGTTTGTGTATTTTATATACAGTACGTTAATATTAACCATGTTATGTATTTAGGTATATATTTTAGAATACATATATACTTCTGCATATGTATTTGTACCTATAACAAATCTCATATATTTCTCAAAAACAAAACTCTGAGCTCCAGCCTTTACCTGGTAATAAAAAGTGTGCTAAATGAAGATTTTTCACCACATAAAAAAGTTTATTAAAAGTGTCCTCGGAAGATTTGTTCCACTTCCACATGGGAGTGTTAAATTATGCATCATGATGTTTGTATCTCCCATTTCAGGATGCAACAGAAAGAATTTAAACAGTGGATGTTTAGCGCTCCAATGTAGTTGATTCTTACTGCTCCTTAGTGGCTTCTTCTTTTTTTTTTCCTTTAACTACTCAGAACACCACTGCAAGCAACGCATAACTCTTTCTCAAACAAAGGTATTAAAAATACAAAAAGAGGTACTCAATTATATGGATTGGTAAGGCTTAATATTGCAGTTCCAAGATACACTAAAAAAAAACGACATGATAAACGATTTACATAAAAAATTGTTTTAGGCAATCAGGTTTAGTGTTTTTTTTTTTTTTAAATCAGAAACAAAGACTAGGGTGAAAATGATTCTCTTAAATGAGCTTCATAGCAAAACCCTTTCCCTATTCTTCACACTTAACAGCATATTGATTGCTAGAAAATAGGTGTCCTTTAACCATGTGTAAATCCTAACAATGAACTTCTCATATCTGCTTCATATTGGTTTATTTCATGTTATGTTGTGATTTTAATATTGAAAGGGTTTTGCTGTGTCTGTTTGATACAGTACGTGCAAAAAAAACCTGGTGATCCTTAAAGGAATCTAACAAGTTATCAGTGTTATCTTAAGCATTGTTATCAGGCCTGCTCATTCCACCTATGATATTTACAGAACTCTACCCCACATGCTATAGAGAAAAAAAGAGGGAGGTGCTAGTAGTCTTAAAGCGGAGCTCCACCCAAAAGTGGATGCTCTGCTTGTTTGCTTCCTCCCGTCTTCGCTGCCACATTTGGCACCTTTCAATGGTGGGGTCCCCTGGAAGTTTGGCCCCCTTCCTCCTTCCCCTGTCGCCGGGCCATTCACAAAGTGCAGTGCGCTTCAAGCATGCACAGTAGGGAACTGGTAGTGAAGCCGCAAGGCTTCACTACCTGTTTCCCTTACAAGGAATGGTGGCGGAGCACCCGAGAGCCAATTGAAAAATCGTCTGGGGTGCCCACATCGTGGGATCCCTGGACAGGTAAGTGTCCTAATATTAAAAGTCAGCAACTATAGTATTTTTGGTGGGGGGGCTGGAGCTCCTTTTTAATTACAAATACTATGTACTACCATTTACACTCAGTCTCTGCAGTCAATAATTACTAATATATACATCAAATACACCAGTAATATCCCCTTAAAACTATTCAAATTCCACTGCTGACTGTTTACAACCAACCATATACATTGTCTATAAAAAATTACAAGCAATGTAATACATATGTACAACTCACAATAAGAACGCCTATGGTTGTAACTCAATACCACCAAGAGTCCAGCAGTACATTAATAGCTTAACCCTTAACCTAATATATAAAATGTATGAGAATCATCAAACTCCAGAGACAGATACTAAGATATACATACAAAATGGAACAAAGTATACTGTACATACCAGGTAAAACAGACTGTTAAAACCTTAGCATATTAGGAAGTAGGAATGAGCCGAACACCCCCCGGTTCGGTTTGCACCAGAACCTGCAAACGGACCGAAAATTTGCACGAACGTTAGAACCTCATTGACGTCTATGGGACTCGAACGTTCGAAAACAAAAGTGCTCATTTTAAAGGCTAATTTTCATAGTATTGTCCTAAAAAGGGTTTGCGGACCCGGGTCCTGCCCCAGGGGACATGTATCAATGCAAAGGAAACTTTTAAAAATGGACGTTTTTTCGGGAGCAGTGATTTTAATGATGCTTAAAGTAAAAAAAAAAAAGTGAAATATTCCTTTAAATATCATACCTGGGGGGTGTCTATAGTATGCCTGTAAAGTGACGCGTGTTTCCTGTGCTTAGAACAGTCTCTGCACAAAATGACATTTTTAAAGGAAAAAAAGTCATTTAAAACTGCTTGTGGCTTTAATGTAATGTCGGGTCCTGGCAATATGGATGAAAATCAGTGAGACAAATGGCATGGGTACCCTCCAGTCCATTACCAGGCCCTTTGGGTCCTGTATGGATATTAAGGGGAACCCCGCACCCAAAATAAAAAAAGGAAAGGCATGGGGCCCCCAGGCCCTATATACTCTGAACAGCAGTATACAGGCGGTGCAAACAAGACAGGGACTGTAGGTTTGTTGTTAAGTAGAATCTGTTTGTAATTTTGAACTGGTACATTTTTAAAGTGAAACTCCAGCCAAAAAATCTGTTTTTAAGCTTTTTGGAAAACATAGGGAAGGGTTATCACCTTTGTGACATTTGTTTTGCTGTCTGTGC
Organism: Lithobates clamitans; assembly: GCA_037952925.1. Lineage (NCBI taxonomy): Eukaryota > Metazoa > Chordata > Amphibia > Anura > Ranidae > Lithobates > Lithobates clamitans. Next base: position 3,837,691 of record JBBGZY010000305.1, on the reverse strand, counting down.
TCCTCTTCAGAAGATTTCATCTCACTTTTTGTCCCAATGACAAATGTTTTTTGAAAATTTGGGGTTTTTAGTGAAAAAAGGATTGGTGATAAAGCATCAGTGGAAAGGAGAAAAGTTTTCCCCATATTAACTCTTACAGGAGAGAATTTCCCTTCCTATGGGGTAGATTTCATCTCACTTCCTGTTGTCTCCTTCAGTTTGCAAGTAGGAGTCGTTTGTAAGTTGGATGTTTGAAAGTAGGGGCCTGCCCTATATACTCAGCAGAAATTTGGGCCTTAGGTGTTGTTGTGGCCTCAACACTGTAAGCCCTCACAGGGCCCTGTTGTGAAATATTAGATCAAGAATTGTAATTACATGCCCCTGTTGAACAGGGCCAGAAAAATGTGGCCTTTGGTGATGGTGGTGGTTTTGCTGGTGCCACAACACTGTAAGTCCTCACAGTTACTCTTGGTGGGCGCTGGAAAGGGCCCTGCTGTGAAATACTATATCAAGAATTGTAATAACATGCCCCTGTTGAACAGGGGCTTAAAAATTGGGCCTTTGGTAGTGGTGGTGGTGCTGGTGGTACAACACTGTAAGTCCTCACAGTTACTATTGGTGGGCGCTGGAACAGGCCCTGCTGTGAAATATTATATCAAGAATTGTATTTACATGCCCCTGTTGAACAGGGGCTGAAATATTGGGCCTTTGGTGGTGGTGGTGGTGCTGATGCCACAACACTGCAACCCCTCACAGATACTCTAGTTGGAACGCAAGAACGACCCCTGCTGCAAAGTATTGCATCAAAAATTGTAATTACACGCCCCTGTTAAACAGGGGCTGAAAAATTGGGCCTTAGTCACTGGTGCTGGTGCCACAACACTGCAACCCCTCACAGATACTCTAGTTGGAGCGCAGGAACTAGCCCTGCTGCAAAGAATTGCATCAAAAATTGTAATTAAATGCCCCTGTTGAACAGGGGCTTAAAAATTGGGCCTTAGGCACTGGTGGCGGCGCCCAGAACCAAAAATGTTCTTACAAGCTATCAGCATGATCATTGAGGAGGAAGAGGATAATTACTCACCATAATAGGATAGTCACTCAGCATAGGCAGTCTTTGAAGGGATCTGACATTTCAAAAAAAATTATTCGGTTACATCAGCATCAGGTGCTTGGTAGCTGGTGGTGATCCAAGACTGATTCATTTTTATGAAGGTCAGTCGATCGACCGAGTCGGTGGACAGATGCACCCTGTGATTGGTTACAAAGCCTCCAGCAGCACTGAATGTGCATTCCGAAAGAACGCTGGATGCAGGACAGGCCAGTAGCTCAATTGCATACTATGCAAGCTCTGGTCAGTGATCTATCCTCAAGACCCAGTAACCCAGAGGATTTTCAGTGGGAAAGGTGTCCAAGTCAGATATTGCCCCTAGGTATTCCTGCACCATGTAAAACAGACGCTGGCGATGGTTGCTGGAACCGATCATACCTTGGGGCTGCAGACTAAAATATTGTCTGAACGCATCGGTCAGACGGCCACCTTCTCCACCGCTCCTTCTTTGACTGACCAAAGCCTCAGCAACACGTTGTCCAGAAACAGGAGTTTGTAACCTCCCATTCTCTGGGAACGCGTTGCACAGACCTTCCTGCAAGGCCTTCCGAAGATGTTTCATCCTCTGCTCCCTCTGCGATGGCAAGATAAGGTCCGCAACCTTACCCTTGTAATGTGAATCAAGGAGGGTTGCCAGCCAGTATTGGTCCTTCTCCCTGATACTACGAATACAAGGATCCTTACGCAGGCTTTGCAGGATCGAGGAGGCCGTGCAGCGTAGGTTTGCTGAGGCATTCAGTCTGGAGTCCTCTGGGTCACTAAGGATGACATGGTCCGCAGCCACCTCCTCCCAGCCATGTACAAATCCATGTGTTTCTTGGGACTGATTCCTTAAAGGCTGTTGCTGATGCTGAGTGCCAGGCTCCACCTCCATACTGACACAATCCTCCTCCTCCTCCTCCTCGTCCTCTTTCTGTGTGATCGGCAGGCACGCGGGAACACTGTCTGGATAAAGAGGGCCTTGAGAGCTAAGGAAGTCCTCCTCTTCCTGCCTCTGTTCTGCCTCAAGTGCCCTGTCCATTATTCCATGCAGCGTGTGCTTCAACAGGTGGACAAGGGGGACAGTGTCACTGATGCATGCACTGTCACTGCTCACCATCCTCGTGGCCTCTTCAAATGGTGACAGGACAGTGCATGCATCCCTGATCATGGCCCACTGGCGTGGGGAAAAAAAAACAAGCTCCCCTGACCCTGTCCTGGTGCCATAGTCACACAGGTACTCATTGATGGCCCTCTGCTGCGTGTGCAGCCGCTGCAGCATGGCCAACGTTGAGTTCCACCTGTGGGCTTGTCACAGATTAGGCGGTTCTTGGGCAGGTTAAATTCCTTTTGGAGGTCTGCCAGATGAGCACTGGCATTATATGACCGACGGAAATGCACACAGACTTTCCTGGCCTGCCTCAGGACATCCTGTAAGCCTGGGTACCTGCCCAAGAACCCCTGCACCACCAAGTTAAGGATGTGAGCCAAACAGGGCACATGGGTCAGTTGTCCTTGTCGGAGGGCGGAGAGGAGGTTGGTGCCATTGTCCCAAACCACCATTCCTGCCTTAAGTTGTTGTGGCGTCAACCACCTCTGAACCTGCCCCTGCAAAGCTGACAGAACCTCTGCCCCAGTGTGGCTCCTGTCCCCCAAGCACACCAGCTCAAGCACCGCATGACATCTTTTGGCCTGTGTACTTGCGTAGCCCCATGAACGCCTACGGAGCACTGCTGGTCCTGAGGCCAAAGCACAGGAAGAGGCCATAGAGGAAGAAGAAGAGGAGGGGGTAGAGAAGAAGGGTGTGTCACAATCATTAGTAGTGGCATTTTGGAGACATGGTGGCGGAACAACCTCCAACACTACTGCACCTTGTCCTGCATCCTTTCCAGCTGCCAGCAGAGTGACCCAATGCACCGTGAAACTTAGGTAACATCCCTGTCCATGCCTGCTGGACCATGAGTCAGCGGTAATAAGCACCTTACCGCTGACCGCCCTGTCCAGCGAGGCCAAGACATTGCCTTCCACATGCCGGTAGAGAGCCGGAATCGCCTTCCGTGAGAAAAAGTGGCGTTTGGGTACCTGCCACTGAGGAACCGCACGTTCCACAAACTCATGGAAGGGGGCAGAGTCTACCAACTGAAAAGGTAGCAGTTGAAGTGCTAGCAATTTTGCCAAGCTAGCATTCAACCGCTGGGCATGTGGATGGCTGGGAGCGAACTTCTTTCGGCAGTGCAGCAGCTGGGGCAGGGAAATCTGCCTAGTACAATCTGACGTCGGTGTACCGAAAGCAGATTGCCCACAAGTACTTGGCTGTGACACACCTAATTCTACACCTTCATTCCTCTCAGTGCAGGTCTCAGAGAGGACTGAAGGTATAGTGGGGTTGGAGATCTCAGCTGATGAGGAGCAAGGAGAGGTCCTCTTTGTACTTTGGTGTGGGTTTTTTAGATGCGCTTGCCAACAAACTGCATGGCAGGTCAACATATGTCGAATGTCGAACGATCGAACAGCCGATGTTCGAGTCGAACATGGGTTCGACTCAAACATGAAGCTCATTCCTATTAGGAAGATGTTCAAACACCACCACCATCAGGGACATGCAACATGGTCAGAGGAAAAGGAAATGAAGCCCAAGACTGGCCCATATTTACTCCCACAGGAGTCAACCCACCGGCATTATCCAATGGCTGACAGATTTTTCCTGCTATACAGGATACAGTGCTGCATTGTGCTACATTGCAGTGAATTGCAGTGTGGTGCCTTACATAGTGTCAAACCTCACCCCTGTGTTTATTATGCTGTACTGTGTTACATTACTGTGAACTGCAGTGTGGTGGCCTCTTTTTGTTGTTTTATGTGGCCTGGTATGGTTAAGAGGGGGGGTGCCCATCCTCTTCTTTTCCTATCCTGCCAGGCTGCATGCTCAGATAAGGGTCTGGTATGGATTTTGTGGGGGACCCCATGCCGTTTTTTTTTTTTAAATTTTGGCGTGGGGTTTCCCTCAAAATCCATACTCATTCACATGGGGTCGGGACCTGGGCCCCCCTTGTTAAAGGGGGCTTCTAGATTCCGATAAGCCCTCTGCCCACAGACCCCCACAACCACCATCCAGGGTTGTCGGGAAGAGGCCCTTGTCCCCGTCATCATTGGCACAAGGTGATTTGGGCAGAGCCCCCTTGCCCCGCAACACCCCCCCATGTTAAGGGCATGTGTCCTGGAATGGTTCAGGAGGGGGGGTGATTGCTCGTCTCCACCTTTTCTGGCCTGCCAGGCTGCATGCTCAGATAAGGGTGTGGTATGGATTTTGGGGGCAACCCCACGCCATTTTTTTATTTTAATTTTGTCATGGAGTTCCCCTTAAAATCCTCACCAGACCCAAAGGGCCTTATATAAATTGCGGGGGTACTCTCACGCTGTTTTTTTTTTCCCTCCTATTGCTGGCAATTCAACCACTTAAGCCCTGGAAGATTTTACCCCCTTCCTGACCAGAGCATTTTTTGCGATTAGGCACTGCGTCGCTGTAGCTGACAATTGTGCGGTAGTGCGACGTTGTACCCAAACAAAATTGACGTCCTTTTTTCCCACAAATAGAGCTTTCTTTTGGTGGTATTTGATCACCTCTGCGGTTCTTATTTTTTGCACCATAAAGAAAAAAAGAGCGACAATTTTGAAAATAAAGCAATGTTTTTTACTTTTTGCTATAATAAATATCCCCAAAAATATATATAAAAAAACAAATTTCTTTCACAGTTTAGGCCGATATGTATTCTTCTACATATTTTTGGTAAAAAAATTGCAATAAGCATACGTATAATGATTGGTTTGCAGAAAAGTTATAGCGTTCACAAAAAAGGGGATAGATTTATGGAATTTTTATTATATTTTTTTATTAGTAATGGCGGTGATCTGCGATTTTTATCATGACTGCGACATTATGGCAAACACATCAGACACTTTTGACACTATTTTTGGACATTGTCATTTATACAGCGATCAGTGCTATAAAAATGCACTGATTACTGTGTAAATGACACTGGCAGGGAAGGGGTTAAACACTAGGGGGCGATTAAGGGGCTAAGTGTGTCCTAGGGAGGTGTTCTAACTGTAGGGGGGATGGGCTATCACTGACATGACAGCGATCACTGCTCCCGGTGACAGTGAGCAGTGGATCTCTGTCATGTTGCTAGGTAGAACAGATAATGCCTTGTTTACAAAGGCATCTCTGCGTTGTGCCTCTCTTCACCGCAATCGCGGACCACCAGCGAACATCGAGTTCCCTGGAAACTCACGGGCACGCTCCTGCGGTGGGCACATGTGCCGCCGGTGGCATGCGCCTGATAGGCAGCATTTTCAAAGGGACGTACAGGTACGCCCATTTGCCTGACTGTGCCATTCTGCCGACATACATCTGTGTGCGGCGGTTGGCAAGCGATTAAATGTCATTTTTTTCTTTATATATGTCAGTTTTGCTGCAGCAGGTTCTATACATGGTACAAATGTGCCACTTTACAGGCAGACTAAGAGGACCTCCCGGGCACTATATTTAAAGGAATTTTTCATTTTTATTGCTTCACTTTAAGCATCATTAAAATCACTGCTCCTTTAAAAATGATATTTTAAAAATAAAAAATTAGCATTCATAGTATCAAATCTAGGGCTGTCACTGACTAAAATTTTCGTGTTTGATTAATTTTTGATGTTTTTTTAATCGATTAATCGACTAATTTCGATTAATTATAATGCACATACAGCTCCAACTACTTTTAGCTGATTTAGCACCGTTGTTATGGCAACGGCCGAAGCCGGACATAGCGGGGCATGGCTAGGACGTCACACTCAGCCTCATTGTGCCCATAATCTCAGCCTTACCGTGCCTATAATCGCAGTCTCACCGTGCCCATAATCGCAGCCTTACCGTGCCCATAATGCAGTCTCACCGTGCCCATAATCTCAGACTTACCGTGCCTATAATCTCAGCCTCACCGTTCCCAAAATGCAGCCTCACCGTGGCCTTAATGCTGTCTCACCATGCCCATAATCGCAGCCTTGCCGTGCCTATAATCTCAGCCTCACCGTGCCCATAAGGCTGTCTCACCGTGCCCATAATGCAGCCTCACCGTGCCAATAATGTAGCCTTACCGTGCCCATAATGCAGTCTCACCGTGCCCATAATCGCAGCCTCACTGTAGTCAGTGCCTGTGCCTGGATTACACAGTCTGCGGGCATCTCCCGCTGTGTGTCTCGGAGCGGAGAACACTGCGTCTATCACACGAGCTGATCTAGGTGGGGGGCAGGACTTTTCTCACAGCACGGCCAAAGTTTTCACAGTCAGCTCGGAGACGCACAGCGGGAGATGCCCGCAGACTGTGTATGACATATAGTGGAGGAGGAGGGAGCAGAGTGCTGCGCTGCAGCCACAGCTTGGCCCAAAGCGGCCCCAGGGTAGGCAGCCTACCAATCAAAAAATGTTTGATTGTTCAAAAAGATTAACGATTAATCGAGGAATTAATTGTTAATTTCCGCAGCTCTAATCAAATCATTAATTTTTTTTTGCTACATATCTACTGTCACCAGAGCAAACATAGTGCCACTGCACTGATCATGTAAAATGTCTAGCTGCTCTGAAATTACTGTATTTCAGCATAGCCAGCCATTGCCTCTGATTACTACCCCAGTAGTGGAATATCACCAGACCAGTGGAGCCAGTCATAGCATCCCCAATCACTACCACATCAGTCCCAGTGTCACCAAAAGGCCTCATTCACAAGTGCAGTGCTTTCTAAAGTGTGTCTACTCACTTTCTGCTTTAAATCCTTGACCTCGGCCAAGCTCCCCCATTCACTTGAAAGATTTTAGGGAGTATAATGCCTGCCACGGCTGTGAAGCAAAGCATTACAGCTGCAGCATGTGTACACCCCCAGCCAATGCCTCTAAAGCTAAAGTAGGGAGCAGGTGGGGTGGTAACATGTGGCTCTCTGAAAAGTGATTATTTTTCTAAATTTGTAAACCAAAATAGTTTTTTTTTCAAAAGAGGTTTTTTTTCACAATTTTCAATCTTTTTTCTTTTATATAGTAAAAAGTAAAAAACCCAGTGGTGACTAAATACCACCAAAAGAGAGCTATATCTGTTCTAAACATGATATAAAATTAATTTGGGTACAGTGTTGCATGACTAAGTAAGTAGTGAGTAATTGTCATTCAAAGTTTGACAGTGCTGAAAACTGAAAAATGGGCTGGACTGGAGGAAGATGTAACAGTCCAGTCTTCAAGTGGTTAAATAATACAGTCTTACAAAATGATCTATTAAAGATACACACCGTGCACTGGTGTTTTAACGTTATATAAGTCATTATTGAATTTCTTTTAGGCTACGTTTACACTGAGGCACCTTGCAGGTGCTATAGCGCTAAAAATAGCACCTGCAAAGTGCCCTGAAACAGCTGCTCAACTCACTCCAATGTGAAAGCCCGAGGGCTTTCACACTGGAGCAGTGCGCTTGCAGGACGGTCAAAAAAGTCCTGCAAGCCGCATCTTTGCAGCGCTATAGGAGCGGTTTAATCACCGCTCCTAAAGCGCCCCTTCCCATTGAAAACAATGGGGCAGCGTTGCAAACCCACTGGCAAAGCACCACTGAAGCGGTGCTTTGCGGGCGGTTTTAACCCTTTTTTGGATGCTAGCGGGGGTTAAAACTGCCCCATTAGTGGCCGACTAGCGCTGCTAAAACAACGATAAAGCAGCGCTAAATATAGCGCCGCTTTACCACCGACGCCCGCCCACCCAAGTCTGAAAGTAGCCTTAAGGATAAAACTGCTTTGTAACTTGGTGAATTTGGTTGTGTTTACGTCTGACCAGCCACAGTACATATACTGCAGCTAGGCAGGACATGCAGGCAAAATCATGCACAGTACATGTATGTCACTTGGCCTGCTCTGGCTAAAGGGGAGGTGCAGGGCACCAGCTGGGGCACGCAGCGAGCTCCACCGCTACCTCTGGGTCCACCGGACACAGCGGATTGCAGATTCTGGTACTTGGGGCCCGGTGATCACAATGCCAACAAAGCTATTATGAATGAATTCAACAACAGCTCTGTTGCCTATGCTGTGATTGGCCTACAGATATCACATGGTACCTGGGCCAATCACAGCACCCTGTACCATATGATTAGCTGTAGCCAATCACTAGTGATCACAGCTGTCATGAATGATTAACCCATTAAAATGGTAAAATGGGTTAAAAACTGCTGTTACAATGTTCTTAATTACAATGATCTTAATTGTAAAATCAAACAAAGTGTAACAAAAAAAAAAAATCCCTGGTATGTTTGACACTGAACTACTGTGATGGGGAAAACAAGCAAAAAAAAAATAATAATAATAAAAATGTTAAAAATGAAAAAAAAATGTAATAAAAAAAATATTTAATTCATTTTTTTGTTTAACATACTGTCACCAGTCAGTCCCTGATCACTACCCCATGTTGCAGTCACACATGATGATGCTGTACTGCACTGGTAACAGTCTGTAAAAAAATCATTGTGAACAAAAACAAATGTTATTCCATTTCTTCCTTTTCATAAAAAAGTGACAAAAATTACAACTTCAAAAAACATCCTACGCCTCAGACTGTCTATTTTTCAAGAAGATATCATTTGGGGGGAATTTGTACTGTCCTAGTATTTTAGGGCCTTAAGAAATGAGATAGGTATTCAGTACATCAGAATTGATCATTTTTCAAATACAGTATATATACCATAGTTTGTAGTGCTATAACTTTCACATAAACCAATTAATATACACTTACTGGGATTTTTTTTACCAAACACATACAGCAGAAAACATTTTGGCCTACATTTTTGATGACATTTGATTTTATTGGATATGTTTTATGACAGAAAGTAGAAAATATGGGTTTTTTTTCAAAATTCTCCGTCTTTTTTTGTTTACATCGCAAAAAATAAAAAACTCAGTGGTGATCAAATACCACCAAAAGAAAACTTTTTTTGTGTGAAAAAAATGATAAAAATTTCATTCGATAAAAAAATTGCATGGCTGCGTAATTACCAATTAACCACTTGACGACCGCCACACGACGATGTACGTCGATAGAGCGGCACGGGCAGGCAAAAGGACTTACAGGTACATCCTTGCCTGCCCGCGGGTGGGGGGTCCGATCAGACCCCCCCCCCCGGTGCCTGCGGCAGTCGTCAAATCCTCCCCGGCGATCGGTGGTGAGGGGGAGGCCATCCATTCGTGGCCCCCCCTCGCGATCGCTCCCAGCCAATGGGATCATTTCCCTGCCTCTGTATTGTACACAGAGGCAGAGGAAATGATGTCATCTCTCCTCGGCTCTGCATTTTCCATTCCGGCGGCGAGGAGAGAAGACTGGAATGTGAGTGCACAACACACACACATACAATAGAACACGCCAGGCATGCAATACACCCCTGATCCCCCTCCGATTACCCCCCGATCACCCCCCAATCACCCCTCCCCCCGTCACACTGACACCAAGCAGGTTTTTTTTTTTTTGATTACTGCATGGTGTCAGTTTGTGACAGTTACTGTGGTGGGACAGTTACTGTTAGCCCCCTTTAGGTCTAGGGTACCCCCCTAACCCCCCCAATAAAGTTTTAACCCCTTGATCACCCTCCGTCACCAGTGTCGCTAAGCGATCATTTTTCTGATCGCTCTTATTAGTGTCGCTGGTGACGCTAGTTAGGAACGTAAATATTTAGATTCGCCGTCAGCGTTTTATAGCGACAGGGACCCCCATATACTATCTAATAAATGTTTTAACCCCTTGATTGCCCCCTAGTTAACCCTTTCACCACTGATCACCGTATAACTGTTACGGGTGACGCTGGTTAGTTCGTTTATTTTTTATAGTGTCAGGGCACCCGCCGTTTATTACCGAATAAAGGTTTAGCCCCCTGATCGCCCAGCGGTGATATGCGTCGCCCCAGGCAGCGTCAGATTAGCGCCAGTACCGCTAACACCCACGCACGCAGCATACGCCTCCCTTAGTGGTATAGTATCTGAATGGATCAATATCTGATCCGATCAGATCTGTACTAGCGTCCCCAGCAGTTTAGGGTTCCCAAAAACGCAGTGTTAGCGGGATCAGCCCAGATACCTGCTAGCACCTGCGTTTTGCCCCTCCGCCCGGCCCAGCCCAGCCCAGCCCACCCAAGTGCAGTATCGATCGATCACTGTCACTTACAAAACACTAAATGCATAACTGCAGCGTTCGCAGAGTCAGGCCTGATCCCTGCGATCGTTAACAGTTTTTTTGGTAGCGTTTTGGTGAACTGGCAAGCACCAGCCCCAGGCAGCTTCAGGTTAACGCCAGTACCGCTAACACCCACGCACGCACCGTACACCTCCCTTAGTGGTGTAGTATCTGAACGGATCAATATCTGATCCGATCAGATCTATACTAGCGTCCCCAGCAGTTTAGGGTTCCCAAAAACGCAGTGTGAGCGGGATCAGCCCAGATACCTGCTAGCAGCTGCGTTTTGCCCCTCCGCCCGGCCCAGCCCAGGCAACCCAAGTGCAGTATCGATTGATCACTGTCACTTACAAAACACTAAACGCATAACTGCAGCATTCGCGGAGTCAGGCCTAATCCTTGCGATCGCTAACAGTTTTTTTGGTAGCGTTTTGGTGAACTGACAAGCACCAGCCCCAGGCAGCGTCAGGTTAGTGCCAGTACCGCTAACACCCACGCACGCACCATACACCTCCCTTAGTGGTGTAGTATCTGAACGGATCAATAGCGTTTTGGTGAACTGGCAAGCACCAGCGGCCTAGTACACCCCGGTCGTAGTCAAACCAGCACTGCAGTAACACTTGGTGACGTGGCGAGTCCCATAAGTGCAGTTCAAGCTGGTGAGGTGGCAAGCACAAGTAGTGTCCCGCTGCCACCAAGAAGAAGACAAACAGGCCCGTCGTGCCCATAATGCCCTTCCTGCTGCATTCGCCAATCCTAATTGGGAACCCACCACTTCTGCAGCGCCCGTACTTCCCCCATTCACATCCCCAACCAAATGCAGTCGGCTGCATGAGAGGCATTTTCTTTATGTCCTCCCGAGTACCCCTACCCAACGAACCCCCCCAAAAAAGATGTTGTGTCTGCAGCAAGCGCGGATATAGGCGTGACACCCGCTATTATTGTCCCTCCTGTCCTGACAATCCTGGTCTTTGCATTGGTGAATGTTTTGAACGCTTCCATGCACTAGTTGAGTATTAGCGTAGGGTACAGCATTGCACAGACTAGGCACACTTTCACAGGGTCTCCCAAGATGCCATCGCATTTTGAGAGACCCGAACCTGGAACCAGTTACAGTTATAAAAGTTAGTTACAAAAAAAAGTGTTAAAAAAAAAAAAATTTATAAAAAAAAAAAAAAATTTATAAAAAAAAAAAAAAAATAGTTGTCGTTTTATTGTTCTCTCTCTCTCTATTCTCTCTCTATTGTTCTGCTCTTTTTTACTGTATTCTATTCTGCAATGTTTTATTGTTATTATGTTTTATCATCATTGCTTTTCAGGTATGCAATTTTTTATACTTTACCGTTTACTGTGTTTTCTTGTTAACCATTTTTATGTCTTCAGGTACGCCATTCACGACTTTGAGTGGTTATATCAGAATGATGCCTGCAGGTTTAGGTATCATCTTGGTATCATTCTTTTCAGCCAGCGGTCGGCTTTCATGTGAAAGCAATACTAGCGGCTAATTAGCCTCTAGACTGCTTTTACAAGCAGTGCGAGGGAATGGCCCCCCCACCGTCTTCCGTGTTTTTCTCTGGCTCTCCTGTCTCAACAGGGAACCTGAGAATGCAGCCGGTGATTCAGCCAGCTGACCATAGAGCTGATCAGAGACCAGAGTGGCTTCAAACATCTCTATGGCCTAAGAAACCGGAAGCTACGAGCATTTCATGACTTAGATTTCGCCAGATGTAAACAGCGCCATTGGGAAATTGGGAAAGCATTTTATCACACCGATCTTGGTGTGGTCAGATGCTTTGAGGGCAGAGGAGAGATCTAGGGTCTAATAGACCCCAATTTTTTCAAAAAAGAGTACCTGTCACTACCTATTGCTATCATAGGGGATATTTACATTCCCTGAGATAACAATAAAAATGATTAAAAAAATGAAAGGAACAGTTTAAAAATAAGATAAAAAAGCAAAAAAATAATAAAGGAAAAAAAAAAAAAAAAAGCACCCCTGATACCCCTGCTCTCGCGCTAAGGCGAACGCAAACGGCGGTCTGTCGTCAAACGTAAACAACAATTGCACCATGCATGTGAGGTATCACCGCGAAGGTCAGATCGAGGGCAGTAATTTTAGCAGTAGACCTCCTCTGTAAATCTAAAGTGGTAATCTGTAAAGGCTTTTAATGGCTTTTAAAAATGTATTTATTTTGTTGCCACTGCGCGTTTGTGCGCAATTGTAAAGCATGTCATGTTTGGTATCTCTGTACTCGGCCTAAGATCATCTTTTTTATTTCATCAAACATTTTGGCAGTATAGTGTGTTTTAGTGCATTAAAATTTTAAAAAGTGTGTTTTTTCCCCAAAAAATGCGTTTGAAAAATCGCTGCGCAAATACTAGGTGAAAGAAAAAAATGAAATACCCACCATTTTAATCTGTAGGGCATTTGCTTTAAAAAAATATATAACATTTGGGGGTTCAAAGTAATTTTCTTGCAAAAAAAAAATGTTTTCATGTAAACAAAAAGTGTCAGAAAGGGCTTTGTCTTCAAGTGGTTAGAAGAGTGGGTGATGTGCAACATAAGCTTCTAAATGTTGTGCATAAAATGCCAGGACAGTTCAAACCCCCCCCCAAATGACCCCATTTTGGAAAGTAGACACCCCAAGCTATTTGCTGAGAGTCATGTCGAGTCCATGGAATATTTTATATTGTGACACAAGTTGCGGGAAAGAGACAATTTTTTTTTTTTTGCACAAAGTTGTCACTAAATGATATATTGCTCAAACATGCCATGGGAATATGTAAAATTACACCCCAAAATACATTCTGCTGCTTCTCCTGAGTACAGGGATGCCACATGTGTGAGACTTTTTGGGAGCCAACCGCGTACGGGACCCCGAAAACCAAGCACTGCCTTCAGGCTTTCTAAGGGCGTACATTTTTGATTTCACTCTTCACTGCCTATCACAGTTTCGGAGGCCATGGAATGCCCAGGTGGCACAAACCCCCCCCCCCAAATGACCCCATTTTGGAAAGTAGACTCCCCAAGCCATTTGCTGAGAGGTATAGTGAGTATTTTGCAGACCTCACTTTTTGTCACAAAGTTTTGAAAATTGAAAAAAAAAAAAAAAAGTTTTTTCTGGTCTTTCTTCATTTTCAAAAACAAATGAGAGCTGCAAAATACTCACCATGCCTCTCAGCAAACAGCTTGGGGTGTCTACTTTCCAAAATGGGGTCATTTGGGGGGGTTTTGTGCCACCTGGGCATTCCATGGCCTCCGAAACTGTGATAGGCAGTAAAGAGTGAAATCAAAAATTTACACCCTTAGAAATCCTGAAGGCGGTGATTGGTTTTCAGGGCCCCGTACGCGGCTAGGCTCCCAAAAAGTCCCACACATGTGGTATCCCCATACTCAGGAGAAGCAGCTAAATGCATTTTGGGGTGCAATTCCACATATGCCCATGGCCTTTGTGAGCAATATATCATTTAGTGACAACTTTGTGCAAAAAAAAAAGTGTCACTTTCCTGCAACTTGTGTCAAAATATAAAATATTCCATGGACTCAACATGCCTCTCAGCAAATAGCTTGGGGTGTCTACTTTCCAAAATGGGGTCATTTGGGGGGGTTTTGTGCCATCTGGGCATTTTATGGCCTTCAAAACTGTGATAGGTAGTGAGGAGTGAAATCAAAAATTTACGCCCTTAGAAATCCTGAAGGCGGTGATTGGTTTTCGGGGCCCCGTACGTGGCTAGGCTCCCAAAAAGCCCCACACATGTGGTATCCTCGTACTCAGAAGAAGCAGCTGAATGTATTTTGGGGTGCAATTCCACATAGGCCCATGGCCTGTGTGAGCAATATATCATTTATTGACAACTTTTTGTAAATTTTTTTTTTGTCATTATTCAATCACTTGGGACAAAAAAAATAAATATTTAATGGGTTCAACATGCCTCTCAGCAATTTCCTTGGGGTGTCTACTTTCCAAAATGGGGTCATTTGGGGGGGGGGGTTTGTACTGCCCTGCCATTTTAGCACCTCAAGAAATGACACAGGCAGTCATAAACTAAAAGCTGTGTAAATTCCAGAAAATGTACCCTAGTTTGTAGACGATATAACTTTTGCGCAAACCAATAAATATACGCTTATTGACATTTTTTTTATCAAAGACATGTGGCCGAATACATTTTGGCCTAAATGTATGACTAAAATTGAGTTTATTGGATTTTTTTTATAACAAAAATTAGAAAATATCATTATTTTTCAAAATTTTCGGTATTTTTCCGTTTATAGCGCAAAAAATAAAAACCGCAGAGGTGATCAAATACCATCAAAAGAAAGCTCTATTTGTGGGAAGAAAAGGACACAAATTTCGTTTGGGTACCACATTGCATGATCTCGCAATTAGCAGTTAAAACGACGCAGTGCCAAATTGGAAAAAGTCCTCTGGCCCTTAGGCAGCATAATGGTCCGGGGCTAAAGTGGTTAAAATAGTGCAGTGCTGAATAGCAAAAAATGCCCTGGTCATGAAGGGGGTAAAACCTTTACGGAGCTCAAGTGGTTAATAAACTATGTTTGAGTTGTTTGAACTCCAGTGCTGGGGTGCATTTCCTTATTCAACCTACCTGCACAGATCTGTACATATAAAAAATCCTTTTTATCTCTCTGCAACAACTGATTTAGGCCCCTTTCACACGGAGGGACCGTGTATCCGTTTTTCTTCCATCCATCAACGGACGACAATGCATTCCTATGGGCAAATGGATGACCATCCGTTACCATCCATTAACCTCCGCTTCCGATTTTATCCGTTTTTTTAATGTACAAAGCTACGTCCAGATCCGTGAAAACGGATATTAACTGAGGTTAACAGGCAATGTCCGTTAACGTCCGATCAGTTAAGATCCATTTTGAAGAAATATATATTTTTTTTTTATCTGTGAACTCAACCTATGACCCAGGCAGTATTTGGACAACAGGAAGTACATCCCTGTACATCCCCAGTACATGCCCAAGGAGAAACATGGCAAGAGATGTCTCCCATGAGGAGCTTATAAACCTGGTGCAGGAAAGGCCAAGCTTGTGGGACTCAACCTGTCGGGACCACAGTGACAGAGTAAGAGCACAGCAACTATGGAATGAAATCTCTAAGCTTGTGACACAAAATTGGTCCACCATGACTCCCAAACAGTGTGATCAACGTGGTAAGTGTTGCCCAACTGCAGCTTGCTCTCTTGTCAGTGTTTTTATGTAATCATTAGATTATGGGTTGGTTGTAAATTTTTGAATGGCGTCAGGGTTATTTTATAGCATATTAGCAAACTTTATTTCAGTATTCTATGCCTCTATTATAAAAATGTTGCAAAAACTCTAACAAAATTTTTTTAAAGAAATGTTCAGCAGAGAGGGCATGGTTGATGCAAAGATTCACATGCATTACTACAAACATTAAATAACAATACATACAAAGCAGAGTGCCACATGGTTTGGCTCTGCTGCAGCGAGAGACTGAACAGTACATTACTCACATGTTTCCATAATCTAACTGTCAAAATCTTTACTCAAATTCTTTCTCAATGTCTGTTTACAGGATTCAAAATTAACAGAAAATGGCATTCTCTGAGAGACTGTTTTCGCAGAGATTTGCATGATGAGGCAGAGTGTGCAAGCGGTTCCGAAGCTACCACAAAGAAAAAATCTGTCTACCTTGGAATAAAACTCACTGATAACCCCGCTTCTCTTTACCAAGCCAATTATCTCCCTATGTTGTCGCACCTGTCCTCCCTACTAGATACAGTATCTGGCGTCCGCTTTGTGTCTGATGGCTTGGACGGGTTGTGGCTGTTAAAAATATCTTTACTCTCAAAACTCCTATATCTTTACAGGATACTCCCGATTGCAATCCCCTCCTATTTCCACCGAATCATTCAATCCCGGGTATTTAAATACATATGGGGCTCCAAACCTAGGGTATCTAGAGCCATCCTTCTCCGCAGCAAGCTTAGTGGAGGCCTAGGGCTCCCTAATTTTGCCCGCTACTATCACACAGCCCAATTGGCCCAAATAACTTTGTTACATGCAAAAACTGAAATTCCACTGTGGGCCAGTTTGGAAGCGATAGAACTAGCCCCCCTTGTAGTTTCCAACCTATTATGGCTGTCCCCTTCTACCCGATGTTTCATAACTAACCCAGTTACACGCCATTCTCTGAGGCTTTGGGATAGTTTACGTGGCCCTTTCAAGTTAACCTCTCCACATTCCCCTTTACTTTCCTTCATAGGCCATCCACTTTTCTATCCAGCCTTCACTGAACCAGGCTCATTTCGACTATGGTCCCAAGCAGGGCTGAGTCGAATTTTTGATTTGGTCACTGATACTACCATAAAAACTTTTCCTGTGCTTCAGTCTCAGGCCGACCTTCCTCCCACTGAATGCTTCTGCTACCTCCAAATTGCCCATTTCGTCCAAACAATAATAGGTTCTTGCTCCCCTTTACATGCTTTATCAACTTATGAAGGTATTTGTAACTCAGGATCCACAAGGGCCAGGCATCATATCTCGCATCTATAATCACCTCACCTCCCCACCAGCTATCCTTCCCTCTTATACTGCACAGTGGTCCAAAGACCTACAAATTGAACTTGATGCTGAAGACTGGGTAAACATATGGACCAGCACGAAATCTTCATCACATAACATAATAGCGCTGGAGGCAAATTATAAGGTCCTCATGCGCTGGTATCTAGTCCCAGCGAAAATTTCCAAATACTTACCGAATTACTCCCCCATGTGTTTCTGAGGCTGTGGTGAGAGAGGTACACATGTCCATATATGGTGGTCATGCCCTATTGTGAAAAAATTTTGGACAATAATATTCCGCATGGCCTCAACACTACTTCGTGATACCCTATATCCTGACCCATTCCTGACATTGTTAAACCATGTGCAGGGAGATTATACAAGAGCCCAACTCCGCCTTCTGCTCCAGCTTACTACTGCGGCTAAACAGACGATAGCCAGATCATGGAAAACACCGAAATTAAGTATAGTAGAGGTGAAAAATGGAGTCACTCAAGCTATGATTCATAGTAAGATCAAAGCTACCATTCTAGACTGAATCCCTGCACATCTCAAAACATGGGCGCCATGGATGGAACATTTCCTCCCCTCTGACTTTGATAGCCATTTACTGGAACCATAGTCTTTTCGTTGATTTTACACTTGCATTCCTTTGGGGATCCGTGCGATCCCGTCGACCGTTCCTGCTATTTTTCATCTTTTTCTCTTTTCTTCTTTACTCTTCCCCCACACCCGATTCTTTCTTTCTTATCTATGCCCAGGTAGCCTACCTATAATATCTATTATTGTAATATTATTTGATGATTGCAACCAGCTTACGGTCGTCGTCTCCCACACTCGCTGAGGAAATCTTCTGCTTAACCCAGTAATAATATTGAGACCCTTCCTCTCAAAGGTCATCATCTTCAGTAAATTTAAATTATATTGATAAGTCCCTGCATTCAATCCACAATGTATGAATCTAATGTAAACATTCATGTCATACTTCTCTCTGTTATTATTGTGTATATTGTTAAAAAAGATGCACCGTAAGTCTTGTTTTCTAATCTCATGAAGAGATTGATATATCTGTTAATTATGCTCAATAAAAATCTTTGAACAGAAAAAATCTGTCTACTTTGAAATGTTGTCCTTCCTAAGGAAAGTCATGGATGTTAGACCGTAAGTGACGTTTGTATGTTCCATCTTGAAAGTGAAAAAAGTAGGTCTCCATATAGTAAGGTTTTGTGACCAAATGTTCCTCCTTTTTATTGTAGTACATCATCAAACATCTCAGAGTGTGAGGAGAACACTGACAATAATGAGACAGAAGCAGTGCAAGAAGGTGAGCAAGCCACACAAGAGGGAGAAGGCCAGTCCCAGTCCGTGGATGAGACAGCACGTCCAAGTGTACGTCCAAGCTCTTCGCAAAGATTAATACATGTAAGCATACTATTGATTACTATACTTTATCTGATGTAAACCATGGCATCATTGCATTTCTCAATCGGCATATTATTCTCTACAGGTTAGTCATGACAGGCCAAAAACATCACGGTCCTAGCGGCATGGCAAAAAGCCTGAAAATCCAGAGATGGACAAAGCCATGAAGTTCTTCATGGACAAGATGACCTCCTTTAAAAGACAGGAGAGTAAAGATCCATTCTGTGATCCAAATAACTCAAATGCGTCCTTTCTGAGGACAATTTATCATACACTTTAAAAAGCACCAGCAGAGAGGCAGATGGAGATACATATAGGTATATTTAAATATGTGGGGGGATGTATTAGAGCTAAGTTAGAGCTAGAGTCAGGAATGCCATTGCCAATTATTAGCCAGTATGAACCCCCCTCAGAGGTCATACAATCAATATTCCTATCAGTCCCCATGTCTTCCTGCCCTATCCAGCCATATCTACCGTCCTATCCACAGACCCCTGTGCGTGCATACAGCTCAATGCACAATACCCAGAGGCCTTCTTATGCTTCCTCTCCTGCTCATTCCTCACAGTGAACATATCCTCAGAGTGTAAACACTAGCTCAAATTCTGCTGATGCTTCTCAAGCTAATAGCAAAACCAGCTCTGGTTCTTCTTCCCAAAATTCCAATTACTATTCCCCATCCCCAACCTCTTTTTATGAGGATTTGTAACCTGGTTTTTATGTTAAACTACGAATTTTGTAAAATTTTGCATATTTTATGCTTAGTTAATACTTTGACAGATAAAAAAACAGTTAAGTGAAAAAACATTTATTTCAAACTGGTTATGCAGAATAAAACTAAAACCGGTTTGAACATATCATATGCTTTCGTGTCTTTTTATGCTATCAAAACACAATGAAATAACCAAATTAATTAATTAATAAATTTAAATTTGCACTGCATTCTTTATATATATTGGTACTGCCATGGAACTTCTCCTGATGGAGATAGAAAGTAGTCTGCAAATTGTTCACGCATGGCAATGTAGGATCTCTCTGCACGTACTCTGCTGTACTGTACGGAGGGCAGGTGGAACTCTTCCTCAACGTGGATGCCCTCCTTCTCCCGGACAATATTATGCAGAATGCAGCAGGCCTGAATTACTAACTCAGCATTCTCAAGACTAAGTTGCAAGGGTGTTGAAAACACGCCATTTACTGGACAATATGCCAAATGTACAATCAATGAGGCATCTTTCGTGGCTCAGCCCATAATTAAAGATCCTCTTCTTGCTGTCCAGATTACTTCTGGCATACTGCCTAAGAAGATATTGTGAAAGTGCGAAGGCCTCATCTGCAACAAGCATGAAAGGCAGATCTGATCCTTCAGTTCCAGGCAGAGGCTGATCAAATGGTATGTTGAATCGTCCTTCTCTCAGTCTTCGACCCATTACAGACTCACAGAACACTCTGGAATCAGAACTGCTGCCATATGCCCCAATGTCCACAGTGATAAATTTATAATTACTATCACAGATAGCCATGAGGACCAACGAAAAAAGTTTCTTGTAGTTATGAAATTTAGACCTGGAACATGGAGGCTTTTGGATACGGATATGCTTTCCATCAAGAGCACCGACACAATTTAGAAAGTTTGCTCAATTCCAAAATCCATCTGCTATTCCTTGCCACATGTTTCCATCTGGTAATGGCATCACTACTGGACACAGCTCTTCCCATATGGCTAAGCAAGTATCATGCATCTCCAAAATAGTTGAAAGGCCCAGTAAAAAAGAATGGTTTAAAGAGGTATAGAACTGGCCAGTTGCAAGAAACCTAGAAAAAATGAAACATCTTTTTAGCTTATTAAGTAAAACAACATTCTACTGGCACATAAATGGATACAATATTTATTATCTATACATACAGTATATACTCACACACATTAGACCAGGGGTAGGCAACCTGACACTTGATAAATGAATGACTTCTTACCTCAAGGTCAAGAGGAGATGTTCATCTGCAGATACACATCTTCTCATGTTGGTATGTCTCCACTGCAGCCGTGAGTGCAGCTGGTCCAGTAAGTAGTCGAATGTGGCTACGGTGATCCTGGTGAAGTTGAAAAACTTAGTGGGATACTGTCAGAGATGAGCGTAGTGCAAAGCGACAAAACCTTCAGAAGGCTGCTTCATTAGCATTGGGTGGGTCCAAAATCGACGTCTCCTAGCCACAATCTGCTTTTTCTTGCTCGCCATTCTCCTCATATAGGCAAATACGACAAACAATGTCACGCTGTCCCAAAAATTGTTGAAATCCATTACACAATGCAGATAGCACACACAAGGACAAGGACAAAGGAAGGACACAGCACGGACAAGTCACTCACTGAAAACTGCAATGCAGCATGGGAGGAGCAATGTTTTCTGGGTAATTTCCTTAAAGGCACATAAACTACTGTAAACAGATCAAAACGGATACAAAAACGGATGAAAAAAACCATTGTGCATGTGTACAATAACGGATTAAAATGGATATTAACGGAATGGAAGACGGATGAAAACTGAGATTAACAGAACAGAAGACGGATGAATATGGATGAAGCAACGGATAAGAACCGATACGTTTTTAACGTGGCTAAGCTGATGGTGCCCGTGTGAAAGGGGCCTTAGCCTGCATTCACACCATAGCATTTTGTATGAAATCACGGGCAGAATTCAAAAAGCCCTGATGTGAATGCAGCCTTATAACTAACTGTTCAATTGTCATCACCTGAGCTACTTTTTTTCTACTAAATTGGTTCTTATCCATATTTTTTTTTTTTTTTTTTAGATTATAACCCTAAGCTTGGCGTGAAAAAAAAAAATTACATTTAAGAACAATGTGCACCTAAACCATCTCACATTACAGTCCTTGCATTCACTGCACTCCTTACCCTATATAGTTAAAATAAAACATTTGTATACAACAAATCTATTACCCCTGATTAAAACTGTTTTATCACTGACCAATTTTATACTGTTTTATTATCATTTTTGTATTTAGACAATCTTTAAGCCCTTACTAATAGGTAAATTAAAAAAGCATCAGAAGAAGATGAAAAATAGTATTTATAAAGTATTAACAAAATATTGTGTCTTTACCTGCCTAGCACACTTAAACCTTAAGCTGCATAAACAGGTAGAATATGTTATATTCTTTCATTTTCCACAACAAAAAGTAATCCTGCCACAATGATTGTATTGTTTAAGCAAAGTCAGTTGGTGCATTCTCATCAAACTCGTCTCCTTGTCAGGCAAAGAATTAATGTCTGCTGTGGCAATCAGAAAATGTTTATGAGCTTTGATATGTTTTGCCTTCATGGGATCGTAACAGCAAAGTAAGCTGGATAGAAGACCTTTTGCTTGGGCATCCACATCATCTTTAGATCTGGAGTTATATTTGCCTTAATTAGAATAATCTTGTTATCAATTCAGATCCAAAGCAAGATCATTCAATCAGTACACATATTCGTGGCAGTTCTGATCTGCCTTTAAGTCAAGAAATATGATCCCTGATGGTGCTTCACTTACAACCTGGTCTTCTCTGCCCACTGTGTTTGCCTAAACAAATAGCCTTACAATCAAAAAAAAAAAGTAATTAAAAACCAACAAATAAAAAAAATATATATAATCTGTAAATACTAGTGAATGGTGGAAAAATATCTGGCTCCAGACTAATGTTTGGCTCTCAAAGCTCAGCTGCAAGAGCTTTATATCTTGTTAAAAAGACCATTGGTTATAGAAAGAAATCTATAAATTGATAATACTGATTATGAAAATGAGTAAATGAAAACAGTAAAAGAAAAGAAAATAACATATACCTCCACAAAATAGAAACTTGTATTTATGGAAGGTCAGGCAGCCTTAGGATTGTGCACTTTACTTTGGCTGCTCTGCTGCCTGCATTCTTTCTGAACATGTGATTTCCCTCCTCCATTTGCTGCTGCCTTACCTGAATTGTGGTAGGGAGACAGCCAATGGCTTTAGGTTTTTCTCTTGCAGCTATAGCTCCAGCATGGAGGATTCCTAGCCCCATGATGAAATGCAACAAAATGTTCCTTTTACACAGCCTCATCAGAGTGTTGCAGTTTGATCTCCCACTTTGTTTTTATTCTTTTATGGAAAAGATTTCTTTAAAATAATTTTTTAAATACCAAACTCACCAATGACAATAACTCAACAATATATCACATAGTTATCACAAATTTCCAAAGTAATTTCCACAATCAAAAAATATTTCTTCAGAAGAACTTCATAAAAGCCACACACCCACCCTCCATATTTTCCAAAAATACATAGATTACCCACAACCTCCCTCATAGTATAGTTTTATTTACCCAAACCTAGCCCTATTAACATACTCTCCCTCCACCTTATCCCTACACCAGCAGAAAATGTCTATCCTCTCTTTGCATTCTGTCCCTCCACCATCTCCTGCAACTTACCCTACAAAAGAGCAGAAAAAACATTATTAGTAAATTCATATTATCATTATATATAGTCATATTTACAAAACTTTTCCACCACCAATCCCATTTCCAAAACAAAAATTAAGTACTCCAGGATCTCTAGGCTTTTCTCTAGGTAAACAAGGCAAATGGCGGATATGTCAGGAAGGGAAAGAGAGATCTTGTGACTCAGCTAGGCTGAATCACGGATCTCTCTTTTCCTTCAGTGTGACACTGCCCCACAGAGTTAGTAAGCACCTCCCTAGGGAACATTTAACCCTTTGCTTGCCCCTGGTGTTAACCCCTTCCCTGCCAGTGTCATTTATACAGTAATCAGTGCATTTTTTAAAGCACTGATGACTGTATTGGTGTCACTGGTCCCCAAAAAGTGTCACTTGGTCTCCGATTTGTCCGCTGCAATGTCACAGTCCTGCTAAAAATTGCAGATCGCCACCATTACTAGTAAAAATAATTAAAAAAAGTCCCTAAATGTATCCCCTATTTTGTAGACGCTATAACTTTTGCGCAAACCAATCAATATATGCTTATTGGGATTTTTTTTACAAAAAATATGTAGCAGAATACATATTGGCCTAAATTTTTGAAGAAATTTGATTTTTTAATTTTTTTATTGGGAATGTTTTATAGCAGAAAGTAAAAAATATTGTTTTTTATTTCAAATTGCCTTTTTTTGTTACAGCGCAGAGGTGATAAAATACCACCAAAAGAAAGCTCTATTTGTGGGAAAAAAGGACATCAATTGTCAGTTAACTCGACGCAGTGCCGTATCGCAAAAAATGGCCTGGTCAGGAAGTGGGTAAAACCCTTCCGGAGCTGAAGTGGTTAAAGAGCAAAGTTAATTTTTTTCTGCACCTTTTGTACCACCTCCTCTTAACTCTCCCTCCCAAACAATTCACTATCATATTTTACATCTAACACTTTAACACTACCTCTACATACCTTCCCCCACTTTGCTCAACCTTCCTCTATTCACCAAAAAATGTATTCGCTCCTAGTTCTTATTTACACTCAACCCACTTGCTATACAAAACATATCCATCACAAACCTTACTCTACTCAAATTTTCCAAATGCTTACACACCAATGACACATCATCCAAATACCTAATTACTTTCAGGCACCTTCCTCCACCCCACTTATACACTTATCTTTCATCAACATTCATGTACATGAACAATACAGGGGATAACGAACACCCTTGTCTTACCCCAGACGCCAAATACACTTCTTCCGTCAACCATCCATTCACCGGAATATTGCACTACTATACATACCCTTGATCCATCCAATCATTCGTGCATTCCCATTCTCTCAAGCACTTTGAACATAAAACCATGTAAAACTCTGTCATGAGCTTTTTCAAGGTCGGCTGCCAATATCATCACTGGTTGCTTCCTTTCCTTGCAATACCACAACACATCTCTCAACACAGACAAACTCTCTGCAATTGTCCTTCCAGGCACAGCACAAATTTGTTCTTCTTCAACCAACCTGTCCACTGCTCCATGCAAATGATCTGCAATCACCTTTGCAATCAACTTATAATCCACGTTTACCAGCGATATTGGCCTCCAATTCACTATCCTTTTTCTCGCCCTTTTTATAGAGCAACTCAATCAACCCCTCAGATATACTTTTTGACAACTTTCCTTCTTGCAAAACCTTCACACATACCTAAAGTACCACTGTAGGAGTTGTCTATTTGGCCCAATGCCAATGTGGCTCGTACTACGTTGGCAAAACTAAACGTCCCTTCCAGGTCTGTATCCGAGATCACATAAAACCGTTATACAAAAACACCACCACCACTGCCATAAACCGGCACATCGCTGCCCAGCACAACTTTGACCCCCACGTCATTCTATTTTCCGCACTCGAACATGTTCCTTCACATGTTAGAGGCGGAAACATAGATAACAGATTACTACAGCTTGAAACAAAATGGATTCACACATTAAATGCCACCAGCTTCCCTGGGCCTAACGAACACATAAGTTTTAAACCTTTTCTATGAGCTTGTACCTCTATTAGTTGTATTCGCAAACACGCTGCGCATACAAACTTCTAATGCTTGTTTCCAGATCCACATCGTTTATAGCCTTTACTCTTGTCCCCCTCCTTCCTTCCTTGCTCCATCTTCTTTTATCCTCACTTCTCCATATTCTTTTTTTCCCCCTTGCCCCCATCCCCCCCCCCCCTTTTTTTTTTTTTTCTCCTTCTACGCTTCTCTTGCCCTTTATTCTCCTGCCATGGTTGCTCTGGTGTTTCCCTTGTATAGTTTTTTTATGTCACTTCCACAATATCAGCATTCATGCTACATGCCCTTGTCATGGCGCTGTTCGTACCTGTACGGACGCCCGGGGCAGTACATTCTTGTCTGCCTTGGGTGTCCGCGGCTCGCTCACACCTCCCAGCCTCCCCCATTCCATCGGCAGATGTTTGCTGACGGCGCCCTGGGACCGCCCTATCCACGGCATTGCGTCCTCTCATTGGCCATGCGGTGGCCGAGGGCCTGAGCGTGCGCGTGCGGAGCACGCCGGAACATGTAGTTTCCGGGGCGCCGCCTCACGCGCATGCGCGGACGCCCTTGACTCGCGTCCGCACACCTGATCACTATATGATCAGGTGTGGGGGGTATTTCAGTAACCGGCCAGTCCCTCGTTTCACATGCTGGACGAGGGACGTGCCTGTATATGCTCCCACACACAGTAATCAGGTAATCCGGGATTATCATCACAGCACTAATACCTTCCTTAACCGTACCCTCTACTTAGTCTTCAATTTTTCCCTTCAGGATTTACCATCTTGGAGCTACCATCCATCTTCCTGGCAATCCTCAATACTGACCTCTTAAGAGTCACGTATTCTGCTAAACGGCCCATCAGGTAAATCACTCCCTACATTTTAACTAGTTCTTCAGCCCCATACCGCACAGTCTCTGATTTCCTAATACAGTCCTTTCCATCTATTCTCCTCTAGGACCCACTGTATCTGCTGCCTTCCCTAAAAGATTATTTCTTATGCACACAAATTATGCAAACATCTAAGTTAGCTATTTGCTTTGCAGTGCACCTTATTAGGTAAGTCTCTTCCCTGTGCGATTTTCTTTTCCATTTCTACGATGACTACCAGATCTATCTGTAAAGCAAATCTATTTTCCCATATAGGCCTTTTACCAATTGATTGCCAACCCCGTCAACTGTCCTGCTGTGTGTGCGTACTTATCTACAGGCGCTGCTTCTCTCCTCTAATCAACTGTTTTTAACCAATAGTGTGAGTTTCTTATCAAAAAAATTTTTTTGCTTTATGCAACTGGTGTACAATTGCATCATTTCCTGTGCTCTCTTAAACGTAACGTTCAATATATATCCAACATCTACTCACCTATTTCCAATGCATTCCTTTGCCAGGTCTATTGTGTGCCCCCTGCAGGCACATTTTACGGCGCAGCCCGCCCTTCCCCCCTGTGGTGACACTTTTCGTGCCCCCCCCTGGGTGTTGGTCTTTCAGGTACGTTTGCGGTGCCGGTGTCACTGGGACCGCCTCTCCGCGTGATTGTCCAGCCACAACATTCCTTTACTCAACTGTGTATTAGACATCGCATTGTTAGATATTTCTGTTTATATTATGTTTCCTGTATCCCTATGTACAGACTCCCCGATACCCAATGTGAGCTCTTGTTCCCTGAGGAAGCCAATGTCTTGGCGAAACATGTAGGAAACCGAGCCCCTATTTCGATGGCCATCTCCATCTGGCCTACTCTACCGCATTTTGGGTCGCACGCAATACATAAGTTTGTTTTAGATGTTAACCATTTGAGTGTTTTTTCATGTTTGTAACACTACTAATAAAATTTTGTAACTTTGTCATTTTAAATCCTCTTTTCCCTTTTGCATTATTTGACCTTAGCACCGTTATAATCCCCTGTCCCTATATCCATTAGCTACCTTCACACATACCTCATGTACACTTCCACCTATCACCTCCCAGAAAACATTATCAAACTCTACTGGTAACCCATCCATACCAGGCATCTTCCCTCTTTCCATACTCTTCAGACTCAAATCGAACTCACACTTTTTCACATGCATCTCCAATCCGACTCTATCCTGCTCTAACATCTCCTTCTCCACGCCCACATCCCTCCTCCTCATCTCCACACTTCCTTCCTCACTCACCTACTCCCTTTCACCTCACAACCATTTTTATCAAACACCTTCACTAATTCACTATTCCCTCCAAACACTTTCTTAAAAAATAATTTTGTACATTTCTCCCCCAACACTCTCACTGCCTTTTTTTGCTTGCGACAATATTGCTCTTCCTTACCCTTCCAAAAATATTCCAAACTTTGCTTTAACCTCTATTATTTCATCATTCACATCTTACCCCATCCTTTCAACTCCTTCAAATTGTGATCTCCCAATGGGAAAGGGGCAGCACTACTTGTGGTGCTAGTATGTGTGACATGTGGTGAGTCATTGCAGAGCAGCACATAGAGAATTTGCAGGGCAGTGGGCAGCATTAAATGGCAGAGCATAGATTTGGAGTGTGTGAAATGTAGCAGTAGGAAAGTGCATGGCAGTGAGCCACATGCAATGAGCAGTAATGTAGTAGTAAAGAGGTGCGAAGCTATGCACAGTACCTAGTGGCAGTCCAAAGCAGGCTGTACACTGTATGTACTGGCAGTGACAGGACAGTAAGTGAACAGTATGCAATGGCAGGACAGTAAGAGTATGTAATGGATGTGCTGTTCAGTAAGCAGTATATAGTGGCAATGCAGTGATTTGTGTGTAGTGACAGTGCAGGACAGTGAGCAGTATTTAAAAGCAAAGCAGGGCAGTGAGCAGTATGTTGTGGCAGGACCGTCTGTAGTAATAGGGCAGTGAGCAGTATGTTGTGGCAGGACCGTCTGTAGTAATTAATAGGGCAATGAGCAGTATGTAGTTACAGGTCAGGATGTGGGCAGCATTAAGTAAAGGGTCAGGGCAGTGGGCAGTATGTAGGGATGGTCAGGGAGGTTGAGCAATGTGCAGTGACAGCACAAGGCAATGTATAGTGGAAAAGCAGGGCAGGACAAGACAGTGGGCAATATGAAAGTGGAAGGTAAGGGCAGTGGGAAATATATAATAGCAGGGCAGTGGGCAAGTCAGGGCAGTATGCTGTGGTAGGGCAGTGCAAGGACCAATATACAGTGGCAGAAAAGAGTGGGATACAGTGGTGGGTTAGGGTAGTGGGCAGTATGCAGTGGCAGTTCAGGGCAGTGAGCAATATGTAGTGGCAGATCAGAGCAGTGGGCAGTATTAAGTGGCAGGTCAGAGCAGTATGCAGTGGTAGGGAGTGCAGTAAGCAGTATGCAGTGGCAGGGCAGGGCATGGCTGGGCAGTATTCACTGGCAGGTCAGAGTAGTATACAGTGGCAGGACAGTGCAGTGAGCAATATGTAGTGGCAGCTTACTGTAGTATGCATTGGCAGGTCAGTGATAGTGGACAGTATGAACTGGAAGGTCAGGCAAGTGGGGAATATATAGAGGCAGGGAAGTGGGCAGTCTGTAGTGGCAGGTAAAGTCAATGGGCAGTATGTGGTGTCATGACAGGTTAATGAGCAGTGGACAGTTGTTAGTGGAAGAACAGGGCAGTGGAAAATATGTGGTGGCAGGGCAATATATAAAAACAGGTAGGGCTGTATGTAGTGGCAAGGAAGGGCAGGACAATGTATGGTGGCAGAGGAATTCCTTCAGGGAAAAGTAGAGACATCACCTGCTTACCTTATGGCTGGAGGGGGAAGCACATCTGTCATCTCTGCTCCTCCTTAGTTTTACCCTATGTTCAGAAGCTGCATCAGCCAGAGTGCAGCAGCCCCCATCCACTCAGGGAAAAGAAGCGCTTGCTAGCTCTCAGCACCAGAGGGTTCCAGACGGGGAACATATATAAAGGAGACTGACAGAACATGCTGCACCCTGGGGAGAGGGGAGAGCCACAGGTAGCCCTTGCTAGACTTGGGCCCCCTGCTAACCTTAAAATATGTGTGTGCTATGGCTGTAGGCAGGTACAGTTTGTCCTCACTGTTGTAGATGGTGTTGTTCAGCTTGCGGCTGCATGCTGTGAAAGCAATGGAGGTGGAGAGGTACTTTGCTCCTCTGAAGCCTCCATAGGTGTCAACAGTGGAGAGGTGGTCGGATTGAACACCCCTCCAGTCAAGGAAGAATAGTGCTGGGATACCAAGCTTGGCTCTGCTACCTGGAAACTCTAGTTGGGACAAGCACTTTCCGAAACAGTAAAAAAAGTGTTGGCATCGCTATTCTACTTATTAGCCACCCCATCATCAGATGCTGCTCCAGTATCATAAGCCTATCAAAGCGTCCTCTCAAATGCAGAGACTGTGTTAAAGTACCGTCAACGTTGTTAAGAGCTATTGTACCCAGGTTGCCTGTGATATTAAGGTTTTTTTGCCATATAATCTGGAACTGTGAAGTGAGCACCTTGCTGCTGTGTTCCACGTGTTACTTGTTACCTATACATATCCAAATGATATATGTGCCACCTTCCTTTGTCTTGCTGTACCTTTATTCCATCTTGGGTAGCAATCTACTGGCCCTGCTCACAAGGAGGAGCAAAAGACTGCATTAGGAGTCCATAAACATGACTGATATGCACCGTGTAGGAGGAGGAAATGTGCTACATTATATGGGAGGAAATCAGCTACATTATATAGGAGGAGTTGTACTGGCAAAATAAAACAAAGACTGCTATTCGCCCTTAGGGAGGAGGAGGAGGAAAAGGGTGAAATAACAATGGTCAAAAAGAGAGTTGCTGCTATGAACTCTTGTGAAGACGTATGAACCTTTTGCAGCTGATTTGTCTTATTGAGGTGCTGCTCTCACCATGCTTTTTGGAGCAGATTCTTATGTTTCCTCATCAAGGTGGTACCCAAATGGCTGGTACTTTAACCAAATACGATACACTGCAGGCAGAGACTGCAGACTATAATGGCACTGTTGACAGCTGATATGGTAAAAAAGGCACAGCAGATATGTGCCTATGGTAAACAAGGCACAGCAAATCTGATGCCAATTCAATTGCTAATGAACTGTTAGGATGCTAGCAAATTTCTACCAAACAAACCTGAAATCTATAAATTGAACGTTTTGGGAATAATTGGGGATGGGGATAAGAGGAGGTTTGGGCATTGTAGGGTTGTGGTTTTGAAGTGTTTTTTGTGTGCATTCTGTTTCAATATTTTATTAAACTTTTAAAACAATGCAGTGTGGTACTGGGGAAAAAAAGAAGTTTACAAATTATACTATTATGGTGTAGTGCAACTGATTACTTTCTACAAAGTTGAGGGCTTAAAGTGATTGTAAAGGTTCATTTTAAAAAATAAAAATAACAAACATGTTTATACTTACCTGCTCTGTGCAAGAGCACTCCCAATCCTACTCTTCTGGGGTGCCCCGCCAGTGTTTCATGCTCCTCCCCTTCATTGGGTGCCCCCACATAAAGCCACTTTCCATGGCAGCACCTGTGCGGGCTCACTCCCAAGTCCAATCCAATCCAATCAATCTGTCCAATGAGGACAGAAACAGCCACTGGGCTCCTGAACATCGCTGGATCAGATGGGCTCAGGTAAGAAAAAGGGGGACTCTGGGTGCAGCTACAGCAAAGGTTTTTTTTTTCAAGGAAAAACCTTGAGACTTTACAATCACTTTAAATTTCTAAAACAGTTGCTGCTGCCTTTAGGCTTAGCAGTAAAGTAAAAGAAAAAATCAATTACACATGCAAAATATGTGATGCGTTCTGTGAGAGTTATCTGTAACACCACATACATCTTAAAGGCATCTGCCAAGTATGTAATTGAAAGGATTGGTGTTTTACCAAAGTTGCATAAAAAAGGAGGACCCTCTCCCCACTTTACAGTATTTTTTTTTTTGCATTCATGCATGTTCCCCATGCCAAAGCCCAGATCCCCAGCTGCACTTTGTTTGGCAATCACTTGCCTATCAGCCTTGAATCAGTTTTCAAGATTTTCCTCTACCCACCCCTCTCCATAGACTTTATTAGTGTTTGATTTAAAGTTTGTAATTTTTAGACTTTACCATAAGTTCAATGAATAGCCCGAAAAACTGAATCCAGAGCTCATTACTACACTCACTGCATGCCACAACTTTCTGAAATCTACCAGCATTATCTTGAATGAGTCTATTGAGTTGACACACACACTTATCAATGCATTGGTTTGCTAGGCTACATTGTACTACAAGGGATATTGCCAGCAATGTCTGATGTAACAGACCAATTTTCATTGTGCTGTCTAGCAGGCTATTCTGTCAGGAAAGTATTACAAAGCAAGACAGACATAGCCTGGATCATTCAGTGCCCTTGTATATAAAGCTTAAAATCCAATCAATCACATGGCTGTTGTGCACAGAAGAAAGTGAGGAAGCCAGTAAGAAAGTAAGAAATGTTATATTATATAAAAGAAACACACAATGTTAATTGCTTTTTTTAATTTATTTTTTTATATAATACTTAGCAGATTTGAGGTGGTTTTAAACACCAAGCATAACAAAATAATCAACACCATGAATTGTGCAATTATCCTTTGCCCATGACCATTTGAAATGCATTTGCAAATTGCAAATTGGTGGTGTTCTTCTGATCCTATTAGTACCGCAGGCAGCTGCAGTATTTACAGTTAGTGTACTGCGTCCTCTGCATAGTGTGTACCTAAAGCTACCTGAAGAAAGTTGGTGGTGTTCTTCTGATCCTATTAGTACCACAGGCAGCTGCAGTATTTACAGTTAGTGTACTGCGTCCTCTGCACAGTGTGCACCTAAAACTACCTGAAGAAAATTGCTGTTGTTCTGATCCTATTAATACCACAGGCAGGCAGCTACAGTATTTACAGTTAGTGTACTGTGTCCTCTGCATAGTGTGCACCTAAAGCTACCTGAAGAAAATTGGTGGTGTTCTTCTGATTCTATTAGTACCACAGGCAGGCAGCTGCAGTATTTACAGTTAGTGTACTGCGTCCTCTGCACAGTGTGCACCTAAAGCTACCTGAAGACAATTGCTGGTGTTCTCATACTAATAATACTACAGGCAGGCAGTTGATTCTGCTAGCTGCAGTATCAGTATATATATATATATATACATCCCAGCTTTGTGCAGCTACATCTCACTGCAGGCCATTAGTATGTCTGGAAGGCCAACAAGGAGAGGCAGACAGTCACAAGCCAATAAAAGAGGGCAAGCAGGCTCTGTGTCTAGAGGCAACAGTGCTAGTCGTGGAGACGGTGCATCCTCATCAGCACGTGGCCGTGGGACACGCTTGTCCTTTTTTTCGGCAGCTGGCCGTGTTGAGCCGCAACATGTGGAAGACTTGGTAAAGTGGATGACCAAGCCGTCCTCATCATCCTCATTCTCTCTCACCCAGGCTCAGGGTACTTTGTCTGGCAAAGCAGCTGCCAACGCGGCCTCTTCCCTCAGCTCAATGGCATCAGTCACTCTTTCCCTAGCCCCACCATGTCCTCCTGAGTAGTCCCCCGAACTGTTTGACTACAGTGTTGGGTACATGCTCCAGGAAGATGCCCAGCGTTTTGAAGGCTCCGATGATGGTACCCAGCTAGAGGAAGGCAGTAACGTGAGCCCAGAGAGAGGGGGTGCCCAAGAAAGACAGTAATCTGGGAGTCATGTTCCCCCAGCTGCAGCATACTGCCAGCTTTGCTCCAGTGATGAGGAGGGAGGGGATGATGAGGTCACTGACTCCACGTCAGTGCCTGAGAGGAGAGAGGAGGAGGAGGAGGAGGAGGCACATCTCCAACGAGGCAGGATGCCCTCCAGGGGCCAGCTTAAGAGCAGCACACCGACTGCATCACACTGCAGAGCTCCACATGTGCAGGGCGCTGCTGTCTCTGCGCGTTATTCCAAAAGTTCTTTGGTGTGGGCCTTTTTTGAGATGAGTGCATCAGATCCCACCACTGCTATTTGCTACATATGTCTCAATCGCATCTCGCGTGGCCAAAACATCACCCGCTTGGGCACCACATTTGACCAGACATATGTTGAACTCCCATGCAGTTCGTTAGAACAAAGCGAACCTCTCCTTGCTCTTCATCAACTGGGATCTCCAACCCCGCTATACCTTCAGTCCTCTCTGAAACCTGCTCTAAGAGGAATAAAGGTGTAGAATTAGGTGTGTCACAAGTACTTACGGGCAATCTGCTATCAGTACACCGACGTCAGATTGCCCCAGCTGCTGCACCACCGAAAGAAGTTCGCTCCACAGTTTAGCCATCCACATGCCCAGCGGTTAAATGCTAGCTTGGCTAAATTGCTAGCACTTCAACTGCTGCCTTTTCAGTTGGTAGAATCAGCCCCCTTCCGTGAGTTTGTGGAATGTGCGGTTCCTCAGGGGCAGGTTCCCCAACACCACTTTTTCTCACAGAAGGCAATTGCGGCTCTCTACCGGTATGTGGAAGGCAATGTCTTGGCCTCGCTGGACAGGGCGGTCAGCGGTAAGGTGCATATTACCACTAACTCATGGTCCATCAGGCATGGACAGAGACGTTGCCTATCTTTCACCGTGCACTGGGTGACTCTTCTGGCAGCTGGGAAGGATGCAGAACAGGGTGCAGTAGTGTTGAAGGTTCTTCCGCCACCACGCCTCCAAAATTCTACTAGTGGTGATTCTGCCACACCTCTCTCCTCCATGGCCTCTTCCTGTGCTGACTTGTCCTCGGAACCAGCGGTGCTCCGTAGGCGTTCAAGGGGCTACGCAAGCATGCAGGCAAAGAGATGCCATGTGGTGCTTGAGCTGGTGTGCTTGGGGGACAGGAGCCACACTGGGGAAGAGATTCTGTCAACTCAGCAGGGCACCAACCTCCTCTCCGCCCTCCAACAGGGACAACTGACCCATGTGCCCTGTTTGGCTCACGTCCTTAACTTGGTGGTGCAGCGGTTCTTGGGCAGGTACCCAGGCTTACAGGATGTCTTGAGGCAGGCCAGGAAAGTCTGTGTGCATTTCTGCAGGTCATATAATGCCAGTGCTCATCTGGCTTACCTCCAAAAGGAATTTAACCTGCCCAAGAACCGCCTAATATTTGACATGGCCACCAGGTGGAACTCAATGTTGGCCATGCTGCAGCAGCTGCAAACGCAGCAGAGGGCCATCAATGAGTACCTATCTGACTATGGCACAGGACAGGGTCAGGGGACCTTGTTTTTTTTTCCCCATGCCAGTGGGCTATGATCAGGGATGCATGCACTGTCCTGGCAACATTTGAGGAGGCCATGAGGATGGTGAGCAGTGACAGTGCATGCATCAGTGATACTGTCCCTCTTGTCCACCTGTTGGAGCACACGCTGCATGTAATAATGGACAGGGCACTTGAGGCAGAACAGGGGGAGGAAGAGAAGGACTTCCTAACCTCTCAAGGCCCCCTTTATCCAGACAGTGTTCCTGCGTGCCTGCCGATCACACAGTAAGAGGACGAGGAGGAGGAGGATTGTGTCAGCATGGAGGTGGAGACTGGTGTTGTATATGTTGTAATATGTTCACCGATTTATGTGGGACATTGTTGTGTGTATGTACACATGCAGTCAATGTTGACCAGGCCAGAATGACAATGGTTGATTTGTCCAACTGAATTTTAACAGCTGAAGACTCTTTGATGTGTTAATCTTATGCAAGTCTATTTGAACATCTCAAAGGGTATTCAGGTGGTATCTGTTAATCTAATCTAATTACATATA
The DNA here is from genome assembly GCA_037952925.1 of Lithobates clamitans. NCBI lineage: Eukaryota > Metazoa > Chordata > Amphibia > Anura > Ranidae > Lithobates > Lithobates clamitans. Next base: position 3,803,168 of record JBBGZY010000305.1, on the reverse strand, counting down.
TCTAAAGGGGACTTGTTGATGTTGATATGTGGGAGTGCAAATTGGGGTGGTTCTCGGCTGTTCACGGCTGTTCACGGCTGGGGGTTGTTGTCTGTTTGATAGACTAAAGCTTATCAAAGTCCTAAATTGAAACGGCCAATCAAATTGCTCAGCCATTCAATGCCTGGTGAATATAACACGGCATTCAGTCTATAGTTTGAGTATCGTCTGTCTGTGTATGATGCACACACAGACCTAGGAACATGGGGTTCTGAATTATATCTACTCTGTCGGATTTTATTGTCATCTGTGGACTTTGGACTTTGTTCTGTGTTGGAAGTCAATAAAGTGCATCTCTCTGGAAGAATTTGGTTGCTGCGGAAGGGTACTTACTAATTCATTATCATACCCACTATACCACTATACCATAATAATAATATTATATCACTACAACTGGCACTCAGCATCAGCAGCAGTCTTCAAGGGATCATTTACAGTCCAAAGAAACCCATGGACTTGACGTGGCTGGGAGGAGGTGGCTGCGGATCATGTCATCCTTAGTGACCCAAAGGACTCTGGACCGAATGCCTCAGCAAACCTACGCTGCATGGCCTCCCTAATCCTGCAAAGCCTGTGAAAGGATCCTCGTATTCGTGGTTTTAAGGGGAGGGATGATTACTGGCTGGCAACTCTCCTTGATCCACGTTACAAGGGTAAGTTTGCGGACCTTATCTTGCCATCGCAGAGGGATCAGAGGATGAAACATCTTCGGGAAGCCTTGCAGAAAGGTTTGTGCAATGCGTTTCCAGAGCCTGGGAGGTTACAATTTCCTGGTCCTCCTGGACAACCTGTTGCTGAGGCTTCGGTCAGTCACAGAAGGAGCCGTGGAGAAGGTGGCCATCTGACCGATGCGTTCAGACAATTTTTTAGTCCGCAGCCCCAAGGTCTGATCGGTTCCAGCAACCATTGCCAGCATCTGATTCACATGGTGCAGGATTACTTAGGGGCAAGATCAGACTTGGACACCTTTCCCACCGAAAATCCTCTGGGTTACTGGGTCTTGAGGATAGATCACTGGCCAGAGCTTGCACAGTATGCAATTGATCTACTGACCAGTCCTGCATCCAGCGTTCTTTCGGAATGCACATTTAGTGCTGCTGGAGGCTTTGTAACCTGTCACAGGGTGCGCCTGTCCACCAAATCGGTAGATCGGCTGACCTTCGTAAAAATGAATCAGTCTTGGATCACCAGCAACCAAGCACCTGATGCTGATGTAACCGATTGATTTTTTTTTTAATGTGAGATCCCTTCAAGACTGCCTATGCTGATGCTGAGTGACTATCCTGTTATGCTGAGTCACGAGCCTCTTCCTTTTCAATTTTCATGCTGATAGCTTGTAAGAACATTTTTGGTTCTGGGCACCGCCACCAGTGGCCAAGGCCCAATTTTTCTGCCACTGTTTAACAGGGGCGTATAATTACAATTTTTGATGCAATACTTTGCAGCAGGGCTCATTCCTGCGCTCCAATTATAGTATCTGTAGGGGTTGCAGTGTTGTGGCATCAGCACCAGTGCTCAAGGCCCAATTTTTCAGCCCCTGTTTAACAGGGGCGTATAATTACAGTTTTTGCTGCAACAATTTGCAGCAGGGCTCATTCCTGCGCTCCAACTATAGCATCTGTGAGGGGTTGCAGTGTTGTGGCAATTTTTCTGCCCCTGTTTAACAGGGGCGTGTAATTACAATTTTTGATGCAATACTTTGCAGCAGGGCTCATTCCTGCGCTCCAACTAAAGTATCTGTGAGGGGTTGCAGTGTTGTGGCACCAGCACCAGTGCCCAAGGCCCAAATTTTCAGCCCCTGTTTAACAGGGGCGTTTAATTACAATTTTTGATGCAATACTTTGCAGCAAGGCTCATTCCTGTGCTCCAACTATAGCATCTGTGAGGGGTTGCAGTGTTGTGGCACCAGTGTCTAAGGCCCAACTTTTTGCCCCTGTTCAACAGGGACATGTAATTACAATTCTTGATCTAATATTTCACAGCAGGGTCCAGGGTCCCACCAAGAGTAACTGTGAGGGCTTACAGTGTTGAGGCAACACCACCACCACCACCACCACCAAAGGCCCAATTTTTCTGCCCCTGTTCAACAGGTGCATGTAATTACAACTCTTGATATAATATTTCACAGCAGGGACCATTGCAGTGCCCACCAAGAGTAACTGTGAGGACTTACAGTGTTGCGGCACCAGCACCACCACCACCACTACCATAGGCCGAACTTTTCTACCACTGTTCAACAATGGCATGTAATTACAATTTTTGATCTAATATTTCACAGCAGGGCCCATTCCTGCACCCACCAAGAGTAACTTTTAGGGCTTACAGTGTTGTGGCAACATCAAACCTAAGGCCCCAATTTCTGCAGAGTATATAGGGCAGGCCCCTACTTTCAAACAACGGAAGGAGACAACAGGAAGTGAGATGAAATCTACCCCTGGGAAGGGAAATTCTCTCCTGTAAAAGTTAATATGGGAAAAACGTGTCTCCTCTTCAGTGCTTTATCACCAATCCTTGTTTCACTAAAAACCCCAAATTTTCAAAAGACATTTGTCATTGGGACAGAAAGTGAGGTGAAATCTTCTGAAGAGGTGCACAGACAGCAAAACAAATGTTGCAGGGGTGATAAGCCTTCCCCATGTTTTCCAAAAAGCTTAAAAATAGATTTTTTTGGCTAGAGCTACACTTTAAAAATGTACCAGTTCAAAATTACAAACAAATTCTACTTAACAACAAATCTACAGTTTCTGTCTTGTTTGCACCACCTGTATACTGCTGTTCAGAGTATATAGGGCCTGAGGGCCCCACACCTTTCCTTTTTTTAATTTGGGTGTGGGGTTCCCCTTAATATCCATACAAGACCCAAAGGGCCTGGTAATAGACTGGGGGGGTGCCCATGCCGTTTGTCTCACTGATTTTCATCCATATTGCCGGGACCCAACATTATATTTAAGCTGCAAGCAGTTTTAAATGACTTTTATTCCTTTACAAATGTCATTTTGTGCAGGGACTGTTCTAAGCACGGGAAACACGCAACACTTTACAGGCATACTATAGACACCCCCCAGGTATGATATTTAAAGGAATATTTCACTTTTTTTCACTTTAAGCATCATTAAAATCACTGCTCCCGAAAAAAGTCAGTTTTTAAAACTTTTTTTTGCATTGATACATGTCCCCTGGGGCAGGACCCAGGTCGCCAAACCCTTTTTAGGACAATAACTTGCATATTAGCCTTTAAAATTAGCACTTTTGATTTCAAACGTTCGAGTCCCATAGACTTTAATGGGTTTCTAAAGTTCGCACGAACTTTCGGTCAGTTCGCAGGTTCTGGTGCGAACCAAACCGGGGGGGTGTTCGGCTCATCCCTATTCATTAGCAGTAATCAGCATGGATTCAGGAAGAATCATTCTTGCCAAACCAATCTATTAACCTTCTATGAGGAGGTGAGTTGCCATCTAGAAAAAGTAAGGGATGTAGATGTGGTGTATCCGGATTTTGCAAATGCATTTGACACAGTTCCCCATAAACGTTTACTGTACAAACTAAGGTCCGTTGGCATGGACCATAGGGTGAGTACATGGATTGAAAACTGGCTAGTTCAGGGAGTGGAAGGAAGTTTAACAAGACACATGGCCACTCATTAACATTAAAAGAAAAGAGATTTAACCTTAAACTACGTAGAGGGTTCTTTACTGTAATGACCCGTACACACGGTCGGATTTTCCGATGGAAAATATCCGATCGGAGCGTGTTGTCGGACATTCCAACCGTGTGTGGGCTCCATCTGACATTTTCCATTGGATTTTCCGACACACAGTTTGAGAGCAGGCTATAAAATTTTCCGACAACAAAATCTGATCGCGTCAATTCTGACCGTGTGTGGCCATTTCCGACGCACAAAGTGCCACGCATGCTCAGAAGAATTTCCGAGACGGAACAGCTCGGTCTGGTAAAATTAGCGTTCGGAATGGATACACGCTGCAATGTCAAAAATAGTTTAATGCAGCGCACTCTCTTCTTCTTTATAATGTGAGAAGAATGAAGTAGTTTTGCTGCTCATATTCACACAGACTTCTCGCAAACTTATTTCTTTATTATTTATTGTGATTCCCTCAATATATTTAGATTTCTCACATCTGACCAAATTTGTTTGGGGTTGTTTTTAAATATTTTATGTTTTTTTCAAGGCTGTTTTTTTTGGGGTTTGTATTTTTTTCAAGGCTGTGTTTTTATTGTTGTTTTTTGGTGTTTTACTCCAGAATATTTTTGTGTGTGTTTTGTGTGTCAAGTTACCACAACACCATTGATATCTTGTATTATTTAGTCTCAAGGAGATTGCTTGGTGTTGTGTCCCTTGTTAATTTCACATTGTATTTTAGAAATGTACCTGCCTCCTCACAAACAAATTGTCCTTTTTGAAGGAAAATACACATAGGCAAGTATAATTGAAAACCAAAATTCCTTTATTAAGGGCTCATAACCAAACAAAGAGGGAGGCAACGCTGCAGAAACAGTTGAAATTTGCGAAGCCTTTGACCCCCAGGGCAGACATCAATTCTTTTCCAGCAAAATTGGTGGCCTGAGTAGTCCATATCTAAGGGAGTGCAGTCTGGTCCAGAAGTCCCAGAGATCCGGAAAGCAGCAGATGACATCTGTGTCCCCAGGCTGTGGTACTACAAGAGGCTGCATATTTGGTCAGACCAGACTGAACCCAGGCCATCACTCTCTGGTCTTCCTTAGACGCTTCCTTCCACGCTGTGGCTCTGGTGTTGGAGGTGTGGCAGGAGGAGGAGTAGGACCTGGAGGAGGAGGAGGAGTAGGACCTTGAGGAGGAGGAGGAGGACCTGGAGGAAGAGGAGGAGGACTATGTGTGAGGTCACAAATGTGGGTAGCACATGTTATTTGGCCCCTCAACCCCTTATTGAGAGCTTCCAAAATTAGGAACTCACACAGGAGTCGTTGGACCTCCTCCATCCGCATCATTTTGCAGGCAGTTATGCCAGCAAAGTCCTCATCCACAGTGGGGGGGGTTCTCAGGGCCTCTGCAGCCTTCCAAAAGATACCTATGGCAGCCTCCTCCAGGGTACTCCTCTTCCTGGCACTTTCTCTTTGAAGGTGTAGGGGAGGGACCCGGGTATCAGGCAGCCTGCTTGGCCCGACCACCTCCTGGCTGAGACTTCCCTGTGTATGAAAAAGGGACATGGTTTTAGTTTTTGCTTCATCAATCACAATCAGAAATTATTAGTACTCCAAACTAACATCTAGTTAACATCATTGATTGGACAACCATAAATATTTAGAAGAATGCTATACCTGGCTCAATCTGGGCTCCTCCACATGTTGCTGCCTGGAGGGCCCAGGTTGGGCATCAGAAGCCTCAGCCGGGGGGGAAGGAAGCGTGGAAGGAAGACTGGAGAGTGATGACCCGGGTTCAGTCTGACCTGCCAGAAAATGCAGTCTGTCATAGTACCACAGCCTGGGGAGATAGATGTCATCTGCAGCTCCGGGTCTCTGGGAATGCTGGACCTTCTTGTGCTCCCTTAGATATGTGCTCCTCAGGCCACCAATTAGGGCCTTCAAATAGAGGATGTCTGCCGTGGGGATCACCGTCTTCACAAATTCCAACAAACTATCCAGCGCTGCCTTCCTCTTTGTTTGGTTCTTATAATGTGGGTGGTTTATCTGCCACAGACAAGGCAGCTCCCTGAACATATCAATGAATATGGCCATAAATTCATACTCTCTAAAGATATCCATTTTCACTGCAAGACACAACACAAGACAAACCCTAATGTCAGCCTAAAGTCTACTAAACTTGTGCAAATACAGGCCTCAATCTAGAAGCAGTATAGGCCCAATGTAAAATCTTACCTTCGCTATCACGATCGGCGCCTCCGTTACTCCTTCCTCCGCTCACAGATCGTACTACTACGCACGCATGTTACGCTTTATAGACACTGCGCATGCGTGAAACTCCCCTGACGTTCTTTCTAGTCTCTTCCCCGCCCCTTCTCGTTCGGCGCAGTGGGGAACAGCACATGGCGGAGACACAGTAGGTGTCAGATAATTACAGCAACGAGGAGGAGGAGGAGGAAAGCCCGGAGGCAGAAACATCCCGATCCCGGAAGAGACGATTTAAGGCATCAAATATGTCCTTTGGGGAGATGTTGGAGATGGTCGACATCCTGAAGAAGGCCGACTATGATGGGAAGTATGGACCTTACCCCAATGTCCGAAAGGCCAAGATCATGGCGAAAGTAGTCAAGAGTCTGCACCGGAATTTTGGGGTACGACAATTGAAAGATCAGCTCAGGAAGCGGTGGTGGGACCTCAATTTAAGAGAGCACGAGCAGTACAGAAAGATACGGAGAGTGCTGCAAAAAAGTAAGTAGTTGTGCTGTGTTCATATTCTTTTTATGATTATTAACTTTGTGCTGCTACATGTGCTTTTCTTTACTGTTATCCAGTTTAAAATGTCAACTTTCATGTTCATGGGCACATTATTCGTTCGTATCAAACATAGTTCGTTTGGTCATATGCAATTGCCATCATTTTTTGGGGCCTACCCGTGTGAAAAGAATTGGGTGGTGTAGATGTGTTTGTTACTAGAATGAAATGCCAACTAGAGTCTGTGTAAGGAGAGGACACTCAGCAGCAGTTTTCACATTTGGACGCTGGAGCACTAGTGTGGGACCCCAGAACACCCTTTTTATTAGGGGGCCCACACAGGTGCTCCAGTGTATACTATAGGGGTGTCTCCATCTGTGAAGCTTGTACAAGACAGGTAAAGTATTGAAACTTGACATAGGACAATAAAAATGCTACATCTTGGAACTCTGCCAAAACAGACAATTGTACCCCACTTCCAAGCAATGTTTCATATTTATAGTTCTGCCATCAAATATCTGTGTGCTAAGTATACCTATTTTTTTAACATAGGGGATAAAAGACTCGGAGGACACCCCTCATCCGAGGAGACCACAGACCTCCCACCTCTGGAAGATGGGGAAATCCCCCAAAGCCAAGCAGAGCAGGAGGAGGAAGACATGGTGGAAGTTGTCACCACAACAGGTGAGTGTCTGCGACCACAGGCTCAGGTAAGAGATGGATGCTGGCATATTTATAATACCTTGTTTTTTTTGGTTTCTATCTTTTTAGGGTATCGTGATGTTATGGATCTAGATCCTTTCACCTCGGAAAGTGGCAAGATCCTGATTGGGGAGATCATGGGGTGTAATAGGGACTTGGAAAACATCAAGAAAAACATCAATGATGTTCTTCAAAAAAATAAGAACATTGTTGATGTTTTAGGGAGAGTTTAAAAGCCCTCAAAATCCCTTTGTTTTTTGGTGTGCTACAATTTTTGACCATTTTTTGACAAATATTAGAAAAGCCAAATTTTGAAGATGCACAAATGAGTAATTTTGCACATAAACAGGGAAAGCAGATTAGACACAAACATTCTTGGCCAACATCAAGATAACATTTTTTGTAGGTATTTTTTAAAGATCAAAGTATAGGGTACAACTATCAGATTCCCCCTCCCCCCATCTCATGGGCCATTTATAACATTATAGGGGGGAAACTCTTGGACAGGTAACCCTCTCCACTTCATTGAGAGATGAATGCCTAAATAATGGGTATTACTTTGGCTAGCCCCTCCTTAGTTACACTATTGGCAGCCCACTGGACAGGTAAGAAGTGTCATAATACAAAAATATAAATACACATTGTACACATTTTAGCACATTTGGACATTCTGCTATTACTTATCAATATAATAATAGAATACAAAAACCTTAAACAGTACCATTTGAAAGTATTCAGGCAGGCCCTTGCACTACATGCTTTGGGGAATTCATCCAAACATCTGACCACAAAAAAGATGGGTATAGTGTGTATGGGTTTGGCAAAGTCAGCAGATAGATGATTGAGGATAGATAGAGAATTGGTATCAGCTGACTTAGCAGTTGGGGGGAGGGAGGGTTAAAAATGATTTAGGGACCCACAAAAAAAAGCCTCTGGCACTCTGCATGAATTTTCTGCACCAATCACATTTCAAAACATTTTAGGGGGTGTTTGGGATAAACCACTACTATGGAGCTGATAAAATACATTGTTAAGTGACTACATGAGGTGCATATAGGGCCAGGAGACCATGCTGGGGAGGTAAGTAAAAGCAGATATGTATGAAGGACAAAAAAATAATTACATAAAAATCCAGCATGCATGAGGACAAAGGGGACATTCACAGCATATTCCAATCACGGTAATTAGGGAATGGGGAAAGAAATACATTACATTAGCAAACATTAAATACAATAAAATGTGATGTTAAAGGATAAAAATCTTACCTTAATACACTCCTTCTACAGGACCTGTATGAAGGCAGAACAGGTCTCTGGGATAATGATCCCCAGAGCCTGCGGGGAGATGCCTGTCGAGAACTTCAAGTCCTGCAGGCTTCCCCCCGTCGCCAAGTACCGCAGGGTGGCGACGAGCCTCTGCTCCGGAGTGATGGCTTGCCTCATGCAGGTATCCTGCCTGCTAATATAAGGGGTCAGCAAAGCCAACAAACGGTGAAATGCGGGGTCCGTCATCCGGAGAAAGTTCCTGAAATCATCAGGATTATTCTCACGGATCTCACGGAGCAAAGGCATATGACAGAACTGGTCATGCTGAAGCAACCAATTCTTGGTCCATGAACTCCTCCCCATCCTGTTCATGGACTAGACTTGTGTCAATGTCAGGACCCCAACACCAAGCCCCCGCACAGCACGAACTCTACGAGGAGTACGAATAGTGTGTATGGGTTTGGCAAAGTCAGCAGATAGATGATTGAGGATAGATAGAGAATTGGTATCAGCTGACTTAGCAGTTGGGGGGAGGGAGGGTTAAAAATTATTTGGGGACCCACAAAAAAAAAGCCTCTGGCACTCTGCATGAATTTTCTGCACCAATCACATTTCAAAACATTTTAGGGGGTGTTTGGGATAAACCACTACTATGGAGCTGATAAAATACATTGTTAAGTGACTACATGAGGTGCATATAGGGCCAGGAGACCATGCTGGGGAGGTAAGTAAAGGTCAAATATGTATGAAGGACAAAAAAATAATTACATAAAAATCCAGCATGCATGAGGACAAAGGGGACATTCACAGCATATTCCAATCATGGTAATTAGGGAATGAGGAAAGAAATACATTACATTAGCAAACATTAAATACAATAAAATGTGATGTTAAAGGATAAAAATCTTACCTTAATATACTCCTTCTGCAGGACCTGTATGATGGCAGAACAGGTCTCTGGGATAATGATCCCCAGAGCCTGCGGGGAGATGCCTGTCGAGAACTTCAAGTCCTGCAGGCTTCCCCCTGTCGCCAACTACCGCAGGGTGGCGACGAGCCTCTGCTCCGGAGTGATGGCTTGCCTCATGCAGGTATCCTGCCTGCTAATATAAGGGGTCAGCAAAGCCAACAAACGGTGAAATGCGGGGTCCGTCATCCGGAGAAAGTTCCTGAAATCATCAGGATTATTCTCACGGATCTCACGGAGCAAAGGCATATGACAGAACTGGTCACGCTGAAGCAACCAATTCTTGGTCCATGAACTCCTCCTCATCCTGTTCATGGACTGGACTTGTGTCAATGTCAGGACCCCAACACCAAGCCCCCGCACAGCACGAACTCTACGAGGAGTACGTATACGCAACATGGCTAGAAAACGGTCGGCTGCTCAGAACGAAGTAACAGAACGCACTGAAGAACAGCAAGGCCTGTGAAGAGCGACCTGAAAAACAGTAATGAACAAACAAGAACACAATGACAAGTCAAGGGTACTCGCTGCACGCACTGAAGAGCAGATACAAACCCACAAGCACAAACTGAACAGCAGAAAACAATCTGAAAACCACGAGTCTGAAAAAGCGCGAATCGTCTCTCACCAAACTTTTACTAACATGAGATTAGCAAAAGGAGCCCAAAGGGTTCTGAAATGGCCTTTTATAGTCTCGTCATACGTGGTGTACGTGACCACGTTCTTGGCGATTGGAAATTCCGACAACTTTGTGCGACCGTGTGTACGCAAAACAAGTTTGAACCAACATCCGTCAGAAAAAATCCTAGGATTTTGTTGTCGGAATGTCCGATCAATGTCTGACCGTGTGTACGGGGCATAAGAGTGGCAAGGATGTGGAATCCCTTTCCACGGGCGGTGGTCTCAGCAGGGAGCATCGATAGTTTAAAAAAACTATTAGATAAGCACCCGAATGAACTACCGCAACATACAGGGATATACAATGTAATACTGACATATAATCACACACATAGGTTGCACTTGATGGACTTGTGTCTTTTTTCAACCTCACCTACTATGTAACTATGTAACTATGACTTGTTACTGTACTTACCTCGGGTTTAGGTGCTTTAGTCAACTTACCACTAATGCCCCCAATACTACCCTCTGGAATATGTTCTGTATTGACTGACTATCTCTACCTCTGAACCCTCCCCCCCGTCGCCTAGTTTAAAAGCCCCTCTAACTTGTCAACCATATATATAGTTTATATACTGTATACACAGTGTGTATATATATATATATATATATATACACAAACACACACACACACAAACAGTATTGTCAAAAGTATTGGGACACCTGCCTTTACATGCACATAAATTTAATGGCATGCCAGTCATGTTGGAACAGGAAGGGGCACTCTTCAAACTGTTCCCACAAAGTTGAGAGCATGAAATTGTCCAAAGTTTTTGGTATGCTGACTCCTTCAGAGTTCCCTTCACTAGAAAGAAGGGGCCAAGCCCAACCTCTGAAAAACAAACCTCACACCATAATCTCCCCCCCCACCAAATGATTTAGAGGGGCGGCCCAAAACTTTTGGCAATATGGTGTGTATGAGTGAGTTTGGGGTGGAGGAACTTGACTGGCCTGCACAGAGTCCTGACTTCAACCTGATAGAACACCTTTGGGATGAAATGAATTAGAGCGGTCTCCGGTCCAACATCACTGCCTGACCTCACAAATGTGTTTCTGCAAGAATGGTCAAACATTCCCATAGACACACTCCTAAACCTAGTGGATGACCTTCCTAGAAGAGTTCAAGCTGTTATAGCTGCAAAGGGTGGGCAAACTTATTATTGAACCCTATGGACTAAAACTGGGATGCCATTAAAGTTCAAAAAGTTCGGGGGGGCGTGTCCAACTTCCGGTATGTGAGGAAGCTTTTCTTCAGAGCTCCGACCGCGGCTAAATCCTGACGAATCCTGTGGACCTGCAGGTTGAACCTTTTCGCCCCAAAACTACCGGACCGGATAGCGGAACATCCCGGGCACCTGAAGATGGTAAAATATGGCCCGAGTGTAGATCCTACACCCGCAGAGAAGCTGGCGAAATAAGCGCACGAGGACACCCAAGATGGCGCCCGGCTGGGGAGAGCGAGGCCTCCAACGGCAGCTCCGCCTAACAGTGAGTGGACCGAGGGGGATAGAGACTGGCTGGATCCGACTGACCCGCTGGCTCATCCCCTGCCATCTCCGGGTTCGGAACCTGAGGAGAGCGGCTCCGGTACGCAAGGAGGTGAACCGACGCTTTTACAAATTATGGACACTATTAAAAGCTGCCATGCGGCCTTATCCACGCAAATAGAAACCATTAGAGTGGACTTTGCTCTGCTTAAAGATGATGTGCAGAAGGTGAGGCAGAGAGTCACCCAAACGGAACACAGAATCAGTGCAGTGGAGGATGATCTTAACCCCCTGATGCTACATGTCAGAGATCTCTCGACGGACAACAAAGCCCAGGAGGCCAAACTGGGAGACATAGAAGACAGGCTGAGGAGAAACAACCTTCGGTTCTTGGGATTCCCAGAAGGCACAGAGGGGAAAAACCCGGAGGAATTCCTGTTGTCCTGGCTTAAACAGGTATTTGGTACTGATAGCTTCTCTCACTTATTCGCCATAGAGCGCGCGCATAGGATCCCACTGAGAGCTCCTGTTCCTGGGAGATATCCCAGACCCATGATAGCGCGCTTTCTCTATTTCAGAGACAAGGAAACGATTCTAAGAAAGGCCCGAAATTTACCTGAGCTAATGTTTAACAACAACAGAGTCTCCATTTTCCCTGACTTCTCTGCTGCGACACAGAAACAAAGGGCAGCATTTCAAAGTGTAAAACAGCGCTTGCGGGACCGCAGCTTGCCATACAGCATGCTTTACCCAGCCAAACTTCGAGTGGTCCACAAAGGACAAACGTAATTCTTTTCATCACCCAAAGAGGCGAATAGATGGCTGGAATCTCTTGGTCAAGGATAAAGATGTGAGGTCCCTAACAGCTAGCAGTATTAGCTGCGAGCACCCGGGAGGATTCCTGTAATGAAACGAAAAATGATCAACATAATCCCAATATGTCATACCCTGCAGGGTATCAAAGATGTCTTTTGAGCTTGCTGGATGCCGGTTTACAAGATTCTGCTATCAGTCGACCTGATGGGAACACTAAAAAATGATCTTCAAGCAACGCGGTGTCGGTAGAACTCTGTAAACTCACATACACTTTTTCCTAAAGCTTCCAGGCCGGCTGGCACAGGAAGAATACCCCCCCTTTAGGAAGTGTTTTTTTTTTGGTTTCAATGTTAGGGGTGAAAGTCTGTGGGTTGTTCGGGGCTGCAGGCAGGGTGGGGGGACAGGGAGTTCAGATCACCTACAGTGATCACAATGTTGGTTTTTGTGCTTTTTGTTCTTTTTTTTTCTTTTTCCTTTTGTTTTTGAAGTTATATCACGCAACGGAAGGGTACCCTAAAGGTTTAACACTACTTAAGATATGGGTAAACTGGTACCGGGAAAAAAGTTAATGTGCATATTTAAGAGTATGGTACAAGCTAGATATACCTACAGATAGGAAGGATATCCTCGTATGTTACTCCAGGGGGCAAGATTTAGAGTTAGAAAGAGAATACATGGAGCGCCCCTTTGAGGGTGGATTGGAAGTGCTGATATACCCCCGAGACATATACGTTGTTGCTATTATATTCAATTTTCACCATGGTGCAGTCCCTTGATATTCTCTCATGGAATGTGAGAGGTCTAAATTCAAAAATAAAGAGAGCCCTAGTATTTAAATACATACTAAAACGAAGGCCACATATCATATTCCTTCAGGAAACGCATCTAGTGGGATCCAAAACGTTAGCCCTTCATAGGGCTTTTGTAGGTAGAGCATTCCACTCTACTTATTCCAGCTATGCTAGGGGCGTGTCCATATTGTTTGCCAAGTCACTTCTACACACTATTAAAACGGTCAAAATTGATCCTATGGGTAGATATGTGGCCCTCGCAGTAATTATTAATAATCAAACTTTTACCTTGGTAGCAGTGTATATACCTCCCCCGTTTGCAATCAAGGTATGGGAGGAGATGATGGCTGATGTATTGCAAATGGCGGAGGGTCCGATCATTTTGGCCGGGGATCTGAATGCTGTATTATCACCAGATAAGGATAGGTTTAAAATGGCTGCGGTAGGAGGTTCACCCCTGGAGGCATGTGTGAAACCCTATGATTTAGTAGAGGCCTGGCGGTGGAAACACCCTGACGTTAAAGAATATTCCTGTTTCTCTGCCACTTTTAATACACTCTCGAGGATAGATCTATGTTTTATGTCTAGAGACCTGCTCCCAAGGGTAGTAGATGTTCAGTATCTGCCGAGGGCCATCTCGGATCACTCTCCCATGCTTCTCTCCATTGACATGGAGAAACCGAGGGGATATGTTGTATGGAGATTGACTCCCCTATGGCTTGAGGAGGAGTGTTTCGAGAGGTCCACCGCAACATCCATTAATGATTTCTGGCTAGTAAACAAGAAAGAGGTCCCGATTGGGGTCACATGGGATGCATTTAAGGCTACACTCCGGGGATCCATCTCAGGTTTAGTTAAACAACTGCAGTCTGATAAAGGTTGGAAGGTAAGAGATGCGGAACAAACGGCCACGGAGTCCGAAGTAGAATATATTAAAAACCCCAATTCTGATACCCATAGAATATGGAGAGATAATATAAGAAAACTAGATCTAGTGCTGATAGAAAAAACTCAGAAAAAATTACTTTATCAGTCACAAAGGATCTTTGAGTTTGGGGATAAAAATAGTAGATTAATGGCATACCTGGCACATTCCCAGCAGACCCCCACTTCTATTCCAAGAATATATGATACAAATGGGAAAATCTGCACATCACACGATGATGTTGCAGATGCTTTTTTATCGTTCTATAAAGATCTGTATAGGTCAAGGGTGGATTATGAGTTGGAAGAGGTGCGGATGTACCTTGCCCCAATACCCCTGACTGGGCTTACAGCGGAGAGAGTGGAGGAACTAGATGCCCAGTTTACAACTGAAGAAGTATTATCAGCTATAAAGTCCCTTAAGCCTAATAAAACCACCGGACTGGATGGGTTTCCAGTCGAATGGTACAAAGCATATGCGGAAACCTTAACCCCTAGGTTGCTTGAGATGTATAAAGATGCCTTTGACAAAGGTATTTTACCTGAATCTATGAGGGAAGCTCTGATAGTACTGATCCCCAAGCCGCACAAGGACCACGATCTATGTGAATCATATAGGCCTATATCCCTTATTAATGTAGACGCAAAAATCCTAGCTAAAATCTTGGCGAAACGTCTCAATGGGGTGATAGCATCTATTATTCATCCTGATCAGACAGGATTTATTCCTGAGAGATCGACTGCCATAAATCTAAGACGCTTATTTACTATATTACAATCGAAGGGCCCTGTTCCCGATACTCGGGTGGTGGTGTCACTAGACACTCATAAGGCGTTTGACTCTGTAGAATGGCCATATCTCATAGCGGTCCTTGAGCGGCTGGGTTTCGGCCCAAGATTCATAGGGTGGGTCAGACTCCTATATGCGGAACCTCGGGCTAGATTACGTGTCAATAACTCCATTACCGGGCCTTTCAATATAGCTAGGGGCACGCGGCAGGGGTGCCCTTTGTCGCCCCTGCTGTTTGCCCTGGCAATAGAACCATTGGCGGCGATGTTGAGGGCGGACGAACAGATCAAGGGATGTAGGATTAATGACAGAGAGGAAAAAACATCTTTATACGCCGACGATATGCTTTTATATCTGGAGGAGGCGGAGGGGTCGTTGCCCATTGCCTTGGACAGAATATCCGATTTTGGGAGATACTCCGGGTTCAAAGTGAACTGGAGTAAATCCGTAATATTTCCTTTTGACCCCACATATGTTCCGAAACTCTCTCAGGAGATATCACTAACTTTGGTATCAAGGTTTAGATACCTTGGGGTTGAGATACAGCTGCCATTGGGCTCGTATGTGTCGATTAACCTACTACCGGTTTGGAAACGTCTAAAGGAGAGTACACAGACCTGGGCTAAACTTCCCCTTGGCCTTTTTGGGCGAATTAATATATTTAAAATGATTTATTTGCCCAGGTTCTTGTACCTACTCTGGCATGCCCCGGTATACATTCCAAAGAAATGGTTTGTTGACATAAACAAGACACTTGGTACGTTTCTATGGGGACCCAAACCCGCTAGAATATCTATGGAAACACTCCATTTACCCATAAGGTCGGGTGGGCTAGCTCTACCGAACCTGAGATACTACTATCTAGCTGCCCAATTAACACATGTACATTGGTGGTACTTCCCGCAGATGAACATAGCTTCGGTGGCCACTCAAGCTGCCCAGGTTCATTCGTACGAAGCACTGATCAATGTCCTGTTTAGAAATGGTCCGTACCCGACTAGGGGGTCTAATATTTTAAAGCTCTCATATAAAATATTTCATATATGTAATGGATTAATAGGGGGATCTAATCTGGCAGTTTCCCCTAATGCTCCGCTGTGGCATAACCCTCAACTCCCTGAGATAGCCAAGGTTCCGGACGGAGCCCACTGGGCTGTATATGGGATTAAATACGTACATCAACTGTTTAGGAATGGAATTTTCAGAGCCTTTATAGATCTGAAAACTGAATATAACATACCCAATACTTCCCTTTTTAGATACCTTCAGTTGAGGCATGCCGTCAAGGCTCAATATGGAGGGGGGGTGGTTAATCTCTCCACATCTGCAATGGAAAAACTTATTGCTGAGGAAGACCACTCAAAACTGATCTCTAGATACTACTCAGTTCTGTTGGCTCCCTCTTCCCCTGGACTAGACAGGGTGGCCATGCAGTGGAAAACATATATTCCATCTCTTACAGAGGAAACGTGGCAGGGAGTGTTGGACACCACGATGTCATCAATGATCTCGGCCAGAGATAAAATGCTTCAATTCAACTACCTGCATAGAATGTACTACACCCCGAAAAGGCTGCACAAAATGGGAGGGAGGGATTCCCCGGAGTGTACCCGTTGCAAAGCGGAGGTGGGAGATTTCTTCCACATGGTATGGCAATGCCCCCAAGTGATGTCATACTGGAGGGAAATCCTCGCATTCGTGGAGGAAAAGCTAGAGCTTCCAAATATATATTCTCCGGCCAGATGCTTGCTTGGAGACTTGGAAGAGGAGGACCTACCCACATCAAAGAAAACCCTTTTACGGATACTATTTTGTTACGCTAAGAAGGCCTTGGCCCTCAAGTGTAGGGAACAGAGCCCTCCCTCTCTTAGGGACTGGTTAAGATTGGTTAATAAAGCCTTACCGATGTATAAACTCACATATCAGGCTAGAGGTAGTAACAAAAAATTGAATAAAATCTGGGGGAAATGGATCACAAAGGTATCCGGAGAGATTGATATATAACTGATATCAACTTATTTAACAATGTATATGTGCAGGTGTGTTGGACGCGAGGTAGGACATGGATTTACTGTTGGAAATAATGACAGAGTATATAAGCCAAAGAAAATATTGGGAATAAAATAAGGAAACAGTTAGATAAGAAACGAATAAGTTGGTTAATCTGTATACTGACAGAGCTTTATTTTTATTTTTATGATAACAAATATTAGATCTGAATGATTGTTACCAGTATACAATGTTTCACAATACAGGCTGTTGTAAGGTGATAAAGAATTGTGCTACAGTATTGTAAAATAATTTTGTGAACTTCAATAAATTTACCCTTTAAAAAAAAAAAAAGTTCAAAAAGTTCAAATGCGTGTAAAGGCAGGTGTCCCAATACTTTTGACAATATCGCATATATAATATATATATATATATATATATATATATATATATATATATATATATATATATATATATATACACATATTTGAAAGTTTAATGTATAGTTTGTAATTGCATACAGTAAGTACATGAGAACTCCCATATTTGCTCATTATACATACAGGCTTTGCTTCCCGTATAGTAGTGCTTCAAAATGTATAGACTTACTGATATACTTATTCCAAACAATATTTCCCTGCAGATTCTAATGATGAGAAACATCCACAATGCTTTTGGCAGCCAAGGGCCAAGGAGCCTGACCTCCCTGGGTTTATGACACATGAACAAAATGTATTTATTTTTTCCTTGTCAAAAGAAGTTTATTGAATATACAATATTATAAAGATACATAAAGTAAGTTTACAAGGATCTATAAAGTAAGCTCATTGTTTTACAGTAGGGTTTATATAGGTAAATATCATGAAATGTCAAATATTAAACATTGGGTTCACGTAAACCTAAATTAAAGATATATATCATTTCCTTAGTCACTTTTGTAGGTATTTAAATGATTTATACCTACTATACATATTGTTTACAGGTAGAGTGTATATAGGTCAAATAAATTCTGATAATGAGCTTTAATCGTAAGGTGGAGAAAAGGAAAGAGAAAGAAGAAAAAGGGTAGAAAGGTAGAGGTATGGTCCACAAGGTTGTCCCGCTCGTCAGTTTATTATTCTTTTTAGTTCTCTTTGAAGCCTTAGAATGGGTGTCTCTTTAAGTCATTTAATCTGTTACCATGGCAACAGGACAGAGTCATTGAAGTTTGACAGGAACTGTGGTTTTATCCAAGGATGACAAAGTTTTTCAAATTCTGGAATTTGATTTTGATCGATGGCTACCATCTTAGCATGGGACATTGTATTATTCATTCTGTGAATTGTTTCTGCTAGTACCAATGTAGGAGATTTCCATGCCTTGGCCACTGTTTGTTTTGCACCCGTTATTTGTTGGATCATAAGTTTGAATTGAGAGAGTGTTAACCATTCTGGTTTTAGATTAAATAAAGTTATATATGGATCTGGTTGTATTATTTTTTTAAATATTTTAGATGCAATCACAAAGACTTCCTTCCAGAAGGTTTGGATTACTGGGCACGTCCACCATATGTGTAAATGTGTGCCTATTTCTGGGCATCCTCGAAAACAAAGAGCTGAGGTATTAGGTGAATATTTTGCCACTCTAGCGGGTACAAGGTACCAGCGAGTTAGGACTTTATAATTTGTCTCCAGTGCTAAGATGTTGGGTGAAGATGACTTAGATGTGAGCCATATGTTAGACCAGTCCGTGTCTTCTAAAGTTCGTCCCAGGTCCTCCTCCCACCTCTGAACGTAAGAGGGTCTATTAAGATTTGCTACTCCATATAATTGATTATAAAGTGATGAAATTGTACCTTTAGCAAATGGATCTTTTGTACAGATTGATTCAAAAATGGATAATTGGCATAATGGTGTATCCCCCTTTAATAATGGTGTATAGAAATTTTTGATTTGGAGATATCTAAATATCTCAGAGTTTGGTAGATCATATTTTTCTCTAAGCGATGGGAATGAAAGGAATGATTTAGATGCTATGAAGTCATTTAGTGTCTGAATGCCTGATGTTGTCCAAGCTTTAAAAGAATTTGGGTAGATCCATGCCGGATAAAAGGCCGGATTTCTGATAAAAGAAAGGAGAGGATTGTGTGGAGATTGTAACTGATATTTGGTTTTTAGTTTATCCCAGAGAGATAAGAAGTGTTTAGTTATGGGATTATGAATTTTAAAGCGGTCTTTAGGATCAAGCCATAATAAGTTTGATATTAATAGAGGGTCATTTTCTGAAGCCTCTATAAATACCCATAATGGGATTTCCTGTTTTGCATGGTATTTGGACAGACTGGCCAAATGTGCTGCTCTGTAGTAGTTAGTAAAATTAGAGTATCCCAGGCCTCCTTTATTTTTGGAAAGATGTAGTGTGTGTATAGGCATACGTGGTTTAGAAGAGCCCCATATAAACGAAGTTGCTCTTTTTTGTACTATTCTCAAAAAATAGGAAGGAATTGGAATAGGGAGGACTCTGAATAGATAAAGCAATTTGGGTAGAATAGTCATTTTGATTGCATTAATCTTCCCTATCCAGGATAAAGGAAGTTGCGACCATTGTTTTATTAGATTTGTGATCTGTCTTAATACAGGAGGATAATTGGTTGAGAATAAGTCAGAATGAGATGCTGTTAAATGAATTCCAAGATATGGGATTGATTTTTCTGCCCATGTGAATGGGAGTGCAGCCCTAGCCGGGATCAATTCCATGTTTGTGAGTGAAATATTAAGCACTAGGCATTTCTTAGGATTAATCATAAGGCCGGATAGGGCTGCAAATCCATCAAGAGCTGGTATTAAGTTAGGACCAGAGACCTGTGGTGATGATAGAAAAAGTAATATATCGTCTGCAAATATACATAATTTGTGTGTAATACCTCCTACTTCAATGCCAGTTATAGATTGGTTTGTTCTGATGTATTGGGCCATGGGTTCGAGTATAAGGGCAAATAATAAGGGAGATAATGGGCAACCCTGTCGGGTACCTCTTTCGATATTAAAGGCATCAGATTTGTATCCAGCATATTTTATATAGGCTTTGGGTTTATTATATAATGCTTTGATCCATGTTAAAAAGTGGGGTCCAAAACGCCATTTTTGTAATGAATATTGCATATATTGCCAGGATACTGTGTCAAATGCTCTCTTAATATCGAGAGATAGAAAACATAAAGGGATTTTTCGTTTTTTAGCAATATGTGCCAATAACACTGCCCTGCGTATATTATCGCCTGCCTGTCTATTTGGCATGAAGCCTACTTGATCTCTATGTATTAATTTTCCTATAATGCTATTGAGGCGTTTTGCTATTATTTTTGCTAATAATTTAATATCAAGGTTTAACAGAGAGATAGGCCGATAATTCACACAGGAAGTATCATCAGAAAGGGGTTTTGGGATCATACAAACAATTGCCATTAGTGTTTCTTGCCGAAAAGTATGTCCATCTAGAAGTTTGTTAAAAGTTTCAGTGAGAATGGGAGAGAGTATTTCTGAGAATGTTTTATAGTATAAAGCCGAGTAGCCGTCTGGGCCTGGTCTTTTGTTAAGTTTTAGGTCTTTTATGGTGTTAGCAACTTCATCTATAGTTATAGGCTCATCCAAACTGCTTTTTTGATTCTGAGATAACTCAGGTAAGGTTATTTTTGAGAAGAAGGATTCAGCCTCTGTAGGATTAAATTCATTGTTTGTCTTGTATAAAGTTGCAAGATGTGAGTGAAATTTATGGACTATTTTAACTGGATTACAAGTATAAACATTTTTTGATAATTTCAAACGTATTGGTTTGAAAGATTTGTTAGTTGAATTTAATGCCCGAGCCAAATATGTACCTGGTTTGTTTGTATTCATGTAGAAATTGTGTTTGGAGCATTTGAGGGATTTATCAACTGACTCAGTGAGAAATAGATCGTATTCCAATCTAGATTTTTCCAGATGAGATTTTGTACTCTGAGATGGATTATCTTGGAATGATATGTAGGCTGCATTAAAATTGAGTTCTATTTTTTTTGCTAGATTTTTGCGTTCCCGTTTAAATAGTGCCATTTGTCTTTGTATTGTACCACGCAAGACAGGCTTATGAGCTTCCCACAGTGTTATTGGGGAGATGTCTGTTGTATTATTAATTGATATGTATTCCTTTAAAGCTTGTTCAATGGCCCTCTGATGTAGTGGGTGTTTGAGCATTATGTCCGGTAAGTACCACGTTGGGTCATGCGCTTTTGGTATGGCTGAGGCTATAGTAGTGTATACTGCATTATGGACAGACCACGGAATCGGAATTATATCTGATGCAATAATTTCTGGTATCATTCCTATTGTTAGAAAAATATGATCTATTCTGGTGAAGGTTTGATGAGGGTGCGAGAAATAAGTGAATTTCTTTTTCATTGGGTTACTTTCTCTCCACGAATCTACCAGATTGTATTTGGAAAGAAGTTGAGAAAAAGGTAATCTAGAGGTTATTTTGGATGGTGTAAAAGGTGATTTATCTAGAAATGGGAGGAGGACCTGGTTCGAATCCCCACACATTATCACTGTTCCTATTTTGTGTGTATTAATCACTTGTAATATATGTGAGAGGAATGGTGTAGGTTGTTTGTTAGGAGCGTAGTAGGAAATCAACGTGATTGCTGTATCCATTATATAACCCATGAGTATCAGGTATCTACCTTCTGGGTCTTTAATTTCTGATGATAAGGTGAATGGTGTGGATCGGTGAAATGCAATTAGAGTTCCCCTTTGCTTGATACAGGCAGAAGCCGTGTAAATTTGTTGATAAAAAGGAGAAATATATTTTGGAGTAGAATCTTTGGTGAAGTGTGTTTCTTGGAGGCATACTATGTGAGCCTTCTTGTTATGGAAAGTACGGAAGGCTTTGGTCCTTTTTTGAGGGACATTTATTCTCTGAACATTCAGGGAAAGTATATTCAGTGGTGCCATGGCAACAGATCAAATAGTTTTGACTTACTTTTTGTTATGCAGAGCTGACTGCACAGATCAACCTGTGTGGACTGAAGAGATGAAAAGATAGAAAAGAAACCAGTGAATTCTGGAGCAGAGAGTAAACAAAAAAAACATATGAGATTAGATGATACATTGTATAAATTATTTTTTGCAAGTAATCACAATTTACCCGTGAAAGAGAATAAATCTCTCTCTCAGGGGAATAAGTGCCTTCGTCACACTCCCACATAATATGGTTGGGAGAATGAGGAGGGCTAATGGGGGTACACGGATCTTCCGCTTACAGGAGAGAAGTGCTATGTCAAAAGACATCAAAATGATGTTTCATTAATTAGAGTGCAGAATATAGTTTTTGTTGAAATTATTTATTCCAGAGTGGTTGTATATGGTTAGTCTCGCCCTAGGCTAAATAATTCAGTTAGAAAGGTACTGTTAATAACTTTGGTATTGATGAAGATAGTTTGAATTATTTTGGAATTTTAACCCTTTTAGAGTAAACAATTACATATTTTATTCATATGTAACTGTTTAGATATGTTAACTCATAAAATTGAGGTTGTATTGCTTCAGATTAGAATAAACAAAAACATAATTCTAGGAACTAGTTAGGTAATAATATATTTGTTTTAAGAAAAGAAAGAAAAAGCTTCCATTACTTCTGGATTATTGAACATATTTGTCCTAAAAAGTAATAAATCTATTGTTATTACCTGATAATATATAACTGAACAAGAATTTCCTTATTTCACTTATATATTCTAAGGCTATATGAATCAGAAGTAATAAAAAATATAACTGGAATGTAACATGATCCCACACAGTGTGTGACTATCAGAATGCAGTTACATTCAGTTATAAATACAGGTTTTTTATAGAGAACCATCTCTTAGTATAATAAATGAAGAGATATCAGGAATTAGGATGTCAGTCCATTGAATCTTCTTGGTCCATGGATGATGTGGCATAACGACCTCTTTTGTGAGAATGATTCCCATTTTCTGAAATTTTCTACTTCTATTCCCATTTTCTGAAATTTTCTGGGTGCTGCCTGAAGGTGAAGATGATGCCATTCTTCTGCGTGTGGGAGTGTTGCTGCTTGTGGGTTCTGTCAGATTTAATTTTAAAAGGGTTTGTTGTAGTTCATCTGCTGATCTGCTTCTGTAAATTGTACCTTGGTAGTTAAACCTGACTGAAAAGGGGAAGCCCCATTGATACATAATGTTGTGGCGTTGCAGTTCCATTCGTTGGGGTTTCATGGATCGTCTTTTAGTAATAGTAAGTTGGGATAGGGCAGCAAAAATTTGATAATTGTGTCCTTGAAAATTAAGTTCCTTTTTTTCTCTTGCAGCAATTAGTATTTGCTCTTTCGTTCTGTAATAATGAAATTTTGTGATTATATCACGTGGGGGTCCATCTTTCTTTTTGACTGTGAGGGCTCTGTGTACTCTGTCCAGTTCTAAACGTTCAATAGGGATTTCTGGCTTTAGTTCTTGTAATAGAGCAGTAATAGTAGATTGCAGGTCTGCCACAGTTTCAGGTATTCCCCTTATGCGCAAGTTTGAACGTCTGGCTCTATTTTCGTAATCTTCGAGCTTAGTTTGAAGTATTAAATTCTCTTCTTTTATTTGTTCCAATTCTGTTATATTTTCTTGGGTTGTAATTTCAATTTCATCCATTTTTATTTCTAAGGCTGCGGTGCGGTTTCCCAGCTCTCTTATTTCTTTGGTTAGACTTTTTGTTATTTGGTCTGAGGTTTGTTTTAAAGCCTTATGAAGCATCTTTTCAAATTGTAATAATATTACTGGGGATGCTGAGGAGGCTTGTGGAGAAGTTTGTGAGAGGATTTGTTCTGTATCTGACTCAAATGGAGAGTCTTGCTGTGACATTTTCTGTCTGTGAGAGCGCCCTGATGCTGTATATTGTGAGGTGACTGGAGCTGCTTTATTTGCAGTGAGCGCCTGTGAGCTCTTTGTGAGGTGATTTTTATTTCTGCCACGGTTTCCTCCCAGTACCATATTTCCTGCCCAAACTTTCACAGTTTGTTCCCTGGGGCAAAAAGGTTCAAATGGATACCTTTTGAGCCTGCAGGCTCCGCTTTGTCCTTCTCTTCTCTCCTCAGCGGTGTGGAGCTCTAACAATGCATGTCTGCTCTGCTAGGCTCCGCCCCTTCTTCCCATGTATTTATTTTTTACGCTAAATGAGAGATTTTTATTAGGGATGGTACCTAATAAGTTTGACTCGAACATCGGGTGTTCGTTTGTTCGCAGAACAAACGAGCATATGAGGCGTTCACGGCAAATTCGAGTGCCGCAGAGCGCCCCATAATGCACTACGAGATCGCAGTGCATTGACGGCTGCTGATTGGCCAAAGCATGCACCAGACCTGCATGCTTTGGTGCCTTTAGCCAATCATATAAAATATAAAACAGCACTAGCAGCCTATATCACCAATATACATCCTAATAAACAGTGCCTAATGCATCAATATTATGAAAAACCAAAACAAATATTTACAAAATCTAAAAGTGCTCAAGTGCTTCAATGAGGCCTCATGTACACTGCTGCTGGTAAACGGACAATTAGGAGCAGTTGGGCTTTTTTCAACTGCTCCTGAACCCTCCTTTGTGTTATCTTATCAGTACATGTACACAGGTTAATTTATAGTCGTTTCTAGGCAGTTGTGTTTAGAGGCTGTAGCACCTTTGTGCAGCAGCTGTAGTCTTCTTTTTATTTTTTGTTTATTTATATTTCACTATTAGATCTAACCCTCCAGCGCGAGTTTTTGAATTAGATATTTAGCCAATCATGGCTTGGGGGGCTAAGTCAATGCCTCACACTATATAAGCCTGCTTACATGGCGGCCATATATAGTGTTATAATAACGTGGAGATTGAGAGAACGTTAGCTAGAGGCAGGTTAGTTAGTGACGTATAGGCAGTTTAGTGTATATATATATATATATATATATATATATATATATATATACACACACAGTTTCTCACAAAAGTAAGTACATCCCTTACATTTTTGTAAATATGTTCTTCTATCTTTACATGTGACAACACTGAAGAAATGACATTTTGCTACAATGCAAAGTAGTGAGTGTACAGCTTGTATAACAGTGTAAATTTTCTGTCCCCTCAAAATAACTCAACACACAGCCATTATTGTGTAAACCACTGGAAACAAAAGTGAGTACACTCCTAAGTGAAAATGTCCAAATTGGGCCCAAAGTGTTAATATTTTGTGTGGCCACCATTATTTTCCAGCACTGTCTTAACCCTCTTGAGCATGGAGTTCACCAGAGCTTCACAGGTTGCAACTGGAGTCCTCTTCCACTCCTCCATGACGACATCACGGAGCTGGTGGATGTTAGAGACCTTGCACTCCTCCACCTTTTGTTTGAGGATGCCCCACAGATGCTCAAAAGGGTTTAGGTCTGGAGACATGCTTGGCCAGTC
Organism: Lithobates clamitans; assembly: GCA_037952925.1. NCBI lineage: Eukaryota > Metazoa > Chordata > Amphibia > Anura > Ranidae > Lithobates > Lithobates clamitans. Next base: position 3,777,881 of record JBBGZY010000305.1, on the reverse strand, counting down.
CATCACATTTACCCTCAGCTTCTTTAGCAAGGCAGTGGTCATCTTGGAGTTATGTTTGGGGTCGTTATGTTGGAATACTGCCCTGTGGCCCAGTCTCCGAAGGGAGGGGATCATGCTCTGCTTCAGTATGTCACAGTACATGTTGGCATTCATGGTTCCTTTAATGAACTGTAGCCCCCCATTGCCAGCAGCACTCATGCAGCCCCAGACCATGACAATCCCTCCACCATGTTTGACTGTAGGCAAGACACACTTGTCTTTGTACTCCTCACCTGGTTGCCGCCACACATGCTTGGTTCCAGTAATCCATGTCCTTAGTCTGCTTGTCTTCAACAAACTGTTTGCAGGCTTTCTTGTGCATCATCTTTAGAAAAGGCTTCCTTCTGGGACGACAGCCATGAAGACCAATTAGATGCAGTGTGCGGCGTATGGTCTGAGCACTGACAGGCTGACCCCCCACCCCTTCATCCTCTGCAGCAATGGTGGCAGCACTCATACGTCTATTTCCCAAACACAACCTCTGGATATGACGCTGAGCACGTGCACTCAACTTCTTTGGTGGACCGTGGCGAGGCCTGTTCTGAGTGGAACCTGTCCTGTTATACCGCTGTATGGTCTTGGCCACCGTGCTGCAGCTCAGTTTCAGGATCTTGGCAGTCTTCTTATAGCCTAGGCCATCTTTATGTAGAGCAACAATTCTTTTTTTCAGATCCTCAGAGAGTTCTTTGCCATGAGGTGCCATGTTGAACTTCCAGTGACCAGTATGAGAGAGCGATAACACCAAATTTAACACACCTGCTCCCCATTCACACCTGAGACCTTGTAACACTAACGAGTCACATGACTTCTTCTTCTTCTTGAAGAAGTCACGTGGGCCGTGACATCACGCGTAGGGACGGCAAAGGCACTCTTTGTTTGTATCTGCATTACGAGCTCGCTGCTCGTCAGATTTTCGCCTGTTTTTTTGTATTTTAAATGTGAGTACTTTTATACTTGAATAAAAATTGAACTTTTATGAGACAATACTATACTATTTGTGGATCTTCTTTTCTGGTTTATCTCGGTGACCCCGGGACACTACTTGGAGAGACACAAGTCCATAAAGGTGGCAAGCCAGGATAGGAGTAGGACCACCACTGCCCCCACTGTCCGCTCATCTCATGATTTTGACAACAAAAGGCTGCCATTCCTATATACTGGCTAAATGCGAGTACCCCATTACCTTAAGGTAAGAGACCATTGCTTACCAGTGTGTGCCGTGTTGCATGAAGAGTTTTCTTCACCTATGTCACGTTTATGTTTGCACTGAGTGGATCACAGGCTCTGGACTTTGTCTAAATTATTTTCAATTACTTTCAGTACAAAAAAGTTTTTTTGCACTTTATGAGAGGACTGCATATTAGGATTTGATATAAGTGCACAATTCACGTCACACGCACATGTTGATGTATTGAGAAATACCAGGTGCACATTTGTTTGGTCAGCAGATTGTTATAAATTGTTTTTGCTGTTCATATATATAATTTATATTAATTTTTATTTGTATATTGACCCATTATCACTTGTGCGAGCACCGAATACACTTAATTCATGTGTATATACATCTGCTTAAATTGTTAGTTGATTTCTCCAGCATACTCTACAAAGGGTTTATTATATATGGTTTTTATGTTATATACACAGATTTAGGCACCCCCACATAGAGGTATATATTTTCACGTTACTACAGAGTCACAAATGGCCGATCGCAAGGGATCTGCACTTTAGAGATACCCACCACTATTGTGTTACCACATTCAATTCAGAATATTGTATAATTTTTGTCACAGTTTAGGATCAGCGCAACACCACACTTCTATTCATTTATCTCAGCGAGGGGCAGGATGTACCCTATCCGGTGATAGCTGCTTTTCCATACTACAGCAATATATATATTTTTTACTCTGTATTACCTATCTCTATGTCCCCATTAGTACTATAGCGCAGGAATATCCTTTATTTCTTTCCCCCCCAAAATCCATACCAGACCCTTATCTGAGCAAGCAGCCTGGCAGGCCAGGAAAGGAGGGGGGGGTGATCGAGTGCCCCCCCTCCTGAACCATACTAGGCCACGTGCCCCTAACATGGGGAGGGTGCTTTGGGGTCCCTTTCTGGTGAGAACCGAACCGGGGGGTATTCAGCTCATCCCTATTTGTTATGTAAATTATTAATCTGATTCAGCAACTCTAAAATGTGTCATACTAATTGATGTAAAGTGTGAATTTTAATTTTAATGACAGGTCTGCTTTGGAGTTTATTACCTTGTTTGACACAATCACATTTGAAAACATCTGACTCTTGTTAAACCTACAGTAGATGCTGCAGAACAAGGAACATTCATTCATTCTAGTTACAAACCACAGAGATTAAATAACATTTTCCACTGTGCCAAACAAAACACAAGGGTGATAACAACTACAATGTGATGTGCTTTGTAACAAGGGAGAGAATACATCTGCGTTGTTACAATAGAAAGGTGCAGATGCTTCACACCTTCTGCTTGTACAGACTGTGTATGTATCCTAAAAATAGCTAGTGATGAATAAGCAAACAGTCCACACTCAACAATCAAATCATATTGAACTGAGATGCATATAAATAGCCTTTTAAACAATGTGCTTTCCATTATCATAAATCATCTATTTTTTTTGGAGTTATGTTAGGAATATCAGAGTCCCCTGGAGAAACAGTATGGTCATTTGTAGTCACATTTCACAGATATCACACCAATTAAAATCCGTACAAACATGACAAATATGTGATTCTCATAAATGTCATTTTGTTACAACTGGCAGTACACATAAATAATCAGATGTAACCATCTGTTAGAACTTTTGTGCATCAACATTTATAAGCACAACATATGCATGTGCTAGCAGCTCATCCCAGTTTTAGTAGATGAACCCTTTTACAGCTCAACAGTCATTTCAAAACATTAATATTCAGAAGCGTGACTTTGTGAAAATTGAATCTCTAAAACTTGAAGATGAGTTCAGGAATGAACAATGTAAATGAAAAAAGCTTTAGAGTTTTATTAGCCAATGTATTAGTGCCTCATGACCCATGGCCCAACAGAAGAGGGAGAGTTCTACAGGTTAGGACTCAAAAAGCGTCCTACATCGTAAGAAAATTGACATTTTTTCGAGGACAGCAAGGTGCACATTTTGTACTAGGAGACCAACTATCTTATAAGAGGCATAAAAGACAATTTACATCAAACTGAAACTATCCTCTGTAAACAGAGGTGGAGGCCTTCCACATTTTCTGCCTTTCACATAGAATGCCATTTTAAAATCTCTACCCCAGCGATTTGACAGCAATTCACATCTTTAGCCAAGTAAATTGTCAGAAACCATGAAATCAGGCCGAGACAGAAGTACAGTTAAATCATACTTGTTTAATAATAAAAGTAAAAAGAACAAACGTAGTCAAAACATAGCCAAAGTTCAGTAACCGAAATGGATAGTCAGCCAAGCCAGAAGTCAGGGATCAATGTGGTGGAACATCAAGCAGGATCTGGAGCCAGAAGGAATGTCAGCAAAGCAAGTCTTGAACAAGATCGCAGGAGATAGTTTCTGTGATGTTGACCAAGGCTAGGGCAGAGAACCTCTGGACTGGGCGGCTTAAGTAGGCAGGACTGACGAGCAGGATATCATCAACAGCTAAGTAACTGTGGAGAGATAGGAGCTGGCAATTAGCCGCCAGCTGAGCCGCCAGCTCAGAGAAGGAAGGGCTGAGCCCAGCCCTTACATAAATTGAGATTTTAACACGTACTGTATGCAGACATCCTGACTCCAAGGTTGGGAACAAAGAATAGGGTGGTGCCACAACTGCAACAAACAAGGTGGATGGTAGGTGCAGAGGCAATGAAAAGTCAATGGTTAATCCACAGCTAAGGGCAGCTTATCCGAGAGCGTAGCTCAATCTGCAGTAAAAAAAGAAGAAGGGGGAGACAGTAAAGCGCCACCAAGTGTAGTATTTTATCACGTTTAATCGCCCCCATAATGGGCTACTCACAGGATAAATGAAATAAACAGGCTTATCTGTAGTATCGTTATGCTGAGTACTGTGTCCGTCATCCAAGGGGAGCACTGCAGTGGCAGGTGGATGTATGCTGTTGTTGGAAGCCGGAGAAAGAGGTCTGCTGGGAATTACAGTACCCAATGGAGCACGGCTCTGTAGCGTAGCTCAGTAGCACATTTTGTAGCTGCTGACTTTTAATAAACACAGAAACAGTTGGAATTGCTTTAATACGGACAGTCTAAACAAGCAACATTTCTACTTCTCTCTCCCTTCCCCCTTGGTTCCTATCCCTCCTGGACATTTGTTTCTTGGACGCCCTTTGTTTATCTTTTTTCTGTGCTGAAAATTGGAAAATGTTGGGTTGTATCATTCCTTTATTATTTCACGACATTGCATTATGCCTGATTTTATATCTCTTCATGCAACACCTACGTGCTTGTTTTATGTTACCTTTGTATCTGGGGATGCAAAAATGCCCACTTGGTCATGATGGATGCTACCTATCCCTGGATGGGAGTCTCCCTGGATGGGAGTCAAAAGATATTTTTTTGTTGTGATGCAAACCCTTTAAAATACAGAATAAAAAAAGATTTAACACATTTAAAGCGGAGTCCCACCCACAAGTGAAACCTCTGCTTATCTGTCCCCCCCCCCCCCCCCCCGTGGTCACATTTGGCACCTTTCAGGGGGGAGGGGGATTGGGTACCTGTTTTTGCAGGTACCCTTCCTCACTTTCGGGAGACAGTGCCGCGGCGACGTCTCTCGGAAGTTCGGCCCCCTCCTCTGTCCTCCACTGCCGCACCAGTTAGCGCAGCGCGCTAGTAGGGAACCGGCTGTGAAAGCGGCGGCAGCAACCGGCAGCCAATCCGAAAATCGGCTAGGGTGCCAACATTATGGGCTCCCTGGACAGGTGAGTGTCCATATATTAAAAGCAGCTACAGTATTTGTAGCTGCTGACTTTTATTTTTTTTTTCCTAGGTGGAACACCTCTTTAACAGTCATATTTTATTTAACTAATTAGAATAGTTACAATACAAGCTAGATGGTTCTGCTACTTGCACAGTAAGATAAATAATTTTGAATCTAACTCCCATATTCACAGACTTTGTTTTAATTCGCAAGCGTATTTGTAATCTCTATGTCAAAATATTAAAAATATGCCCTTGGATCAGTGAGGGATCTTTAGTAGAAATAATCCTGAAAACACCACCAAGAGGTCCTATAACACAACCATATCTCTTCTTCTAATTTGTTATTACTCTTTATTAGACATTGTAAGCTAAAAAAATATACTGCGCTATCCCCAAATTGAATAAAAAATTATATGTGAACAAGCTGCAACCATGCAATGTGAGACACATCCATTTGTTGTACAAATCAAAAATTAAAAGACTGCGCTGCAATAAGTGACATAAGACAAATAAAGTAGTGAGTACATCCTGAAGAGTACAATATAAATATCTGTACGTGAATTATAGCAGTGATATTATGACCCACACAATAACCAAAGAAAAAATGCTAATAAAAAACGTAAAGTCCAAAATGCAGAGTGCACAAAAGTGTACAGTTCATATAGGTGCAAGATTTATGCCAGGGAGAGAGTGATGAGCATCCGGATGGTGTATGACATATGGCTAGATCACCCGGGATTCAGTGATGACAGGAAAGCTCCTCCACCTATGTAAGAAGATGGCCCCTTACCGACTCCTTAGATCTCTTTTCGGGAGATCAAGCAGGCATGTGGCTGTATAACCCCAGCCTCGGGTGTGGACCGAGAAAGTAACACTCATGGACCTCTCTATTAGGAATCTTCTCTCTCCTGCCCTGCTGTCCCGTTCTATAAGCTGTGGGTTGCACTTGCTCCCTGTACACTGGCTGCTCCTTCTGCTGGGCTCCTGCAAGAGCGCTGCATTGACAGGGGTGAGGGGGTCAGATCGGCCGCTGCTTTGCTCTGCATGCAGAGAGAGGAACTGAGGGAGCCGGAATTAGGGGGCGGAGCTGAGGTGGACTGAGGATCGGCTGCTGAGCAGAGCGCCTCTGAGTCCACCACGCTTTCGCCGATCCTCAGTCCACCTCAGCTCCGCCCCCTAATTCCGGCTCCCTCAGTTCCTCTCTCTGCATGTAGAGCAAAGCAGCGGCCGCCCTGACCCCCTCACCCCTGTCAATGCAGTGCTCTTGCAGGAGCCCAGCAGAAGGAGCAGCCCGTTTACAGGGAGCAAGTGCAACCCACAGCTTATAGAATGGGACAGCAGGGCAGGAGAGAGAAGATTCCTAATAGAGAGGTCCATGAGTGTTACTTTCTCGGTCCACACCCGGGGCTGGGGTTATACAGCCACATGCCTGCTTGATCTCCCTAAAAGAGATCTAAGGAGCCGGTAAGGGGCCATCTTCTTACATAGGTGGAGGAGCTTTCCTGTCATCACTAAATCCCGGGTGATCTAGCCATACGTCATACACCATTCGGATGCTCATCACTCTCACCCTGGCATAAATCTTGCACCTATATGATCTGTACACTTTTGTGCACTCTGCATTTTGGACTTTACGTTTTTTATTAGCATTTTTTCTTTGGTTATTGTGTGGGTCATAATATCACTGCTATAATTCACGTACAGATATTTATATTGTACTCTTCAGGATGTACTCACTACTTTATTTGTCTTTATTAGACATGTGCAATTCGTTTCCTAATGAATAGAAATTCGGCCGAATTTTGCATCTTTCAGACATTCGGATTCATTTGAATGACCAAAGAAAAATATAATGAATTTCAACTAATACGAGAGAAATTATAGCGGATGTAATGACTTCATTTGACATGATTCGATAATTCGTTAAGGATCTAATGAAACAAAAGGTCAACTCAAAGTAAATCTTACAGTCCAATTAGCTCATTAATTTTGTGCTGGAGGTTGGATTACTGGCAAAGTGCATTCCTGAGAATTGAGTGAGAAGGGTGTTGTATTGTATTTGAGCAGAGGAGAAGAGATATTGTTAATGTGTGTGTTAACAGATTCAATAAACAAACCACTTTCCAAACTACGAATCATTATCACAAATATATATACATACATAAATATCGAATTTCAACTAATACGAAAGAAATTATAGCGGATATAACGAAAGAATTCGACTTGATTCGAGATTCAGTATAACGAATATCGACACTCTACAGAAATAACACATTTTCCGAAAACAAATTTATGTAACATAACGAATATAACAGAATGAAATTATGTATTTTACAAATGAAAACAAGTCTACTCTTTATTATCAATGAGTATTCTTGTACAATGTGAAACACGGGCAAATTTCATATCACAGCACAATTCTATCACTAAAACAAACACAGGAACAATCTGTTTTTACCTGATGTGAGCCTCCTAGCTCCCTTGTTAGCTCCTTCCATGCTAGCCTCCAGGACTTCTCCAGAGCCTCTCCCATCCTCTGGAACTCCCTGCCCCAGGAATGTCCAGTTAGCTCCTACCCTGTCCACCTTTAGGCAATCTTTGAAAACACACTTATTCAGGGAAGCCTACTCCAAGTCCACCTAGGAACTGTACTAGAGTTCCCTCCATCAGATCATCCCCTGCAGCCACTATCTTTTGTACCACCTCCTCCCCTTTAGATTGTAAGCTCCATGAGCAGGGCCCTCCAATTCCTTCTGTATTGTAATTGTACTGTCCCCTCTTTTATTGTAAAGTGCTGCGTAAACTGTTGGCACTTTATAAATCCTGTATAATAATAATAAAAATAATAATAATTTATACAATCTTTGTGGTAAATTGTATAAAATTGGTTATTTTCGGGTCAGTTTGTAGCAGGTACTCTGCATACCTAATGATGTTGGTGAGCATATCTAGTGATAATTTTAATTGTAACATTGGTCTATTTATTTGAAAAGGTGAAAAAAATACCCCCAAATAAGGTTGTGGGACTTTAACGGCAACAGCGTAATGTAAAAACAATTTTATTCCATAGAAAAATGTATATATGTATACAAAACATTAGCATAGTTATCCTGTCATTGCCCTGAATGGAGGCGAACCGTTTGGACATAGATGCTGCAAGATCTGATGCCCACTAATTAAAGAGCCTTATACCGACTCTGCTGGTGTGAAGATCAATATGTTCATGCGAGCTAATCAATGACCATTCAATTGGTACCCCACACTCCCTTCATATAGCCCTTTTTTCTACTCACCTTAGATTAACCACTGTATATTTTCTAGCACTCAGACATCCACTTGGGTCTGTGCCTTCCTGACACAGTACCCTCTTGGACAGGCTCCGTGATTCGGTGTCTCTTTTATGGGGGGGGATGAATGTGGGGGCAGAGTGGGGCCAGCCACACACACCCGGGCTCCGGTTTTTGGATCCGTGGGTGGTTTTGACATATCCGCCACCGTGATTTGGGCAATGGGTGCTCCAGCACTGTCATGTTTGGTAAGAGCTTGTCCCACGAGTCGCCCTTGACGAAAGGACGGTCAGTTTCAGTCCCGAAACGCGTAGGCCTTCGTGAAAGACATTACAAGCATCCTTATCCAATGCACATCAGTACAGCTGTGTTTCAGCTTTTTATTGTGTTCACTGTGTTATGTTTATTAACTATGCTAATGTTTTGTATACATATATACATTTTTATATGGAATAAAATTGTTTTTACATTACGCTGTTGCCGTTAAAGTCCTACAACCTTATTTGGGGGTATTTTTTTCACCTATCAATCTAGGAATGTTGGCAACATACATGAGCTAGCTGGATGGTAACCTTTTTCTATTAGTATTTATTTGAAAATAACAATGAAAATTCTCTGGAATGTGCTTTGTTTTTTGAATTACTTTTTCCAAAAAGTTTGGCTGTAAACCCATTTTAAAAGCCTTCCTTGTAATAAAATAAATTACTCTGGTGTAAATACTGGCTGTACGGTATTTTAGTGGTCTAGGGTATGCACTTTTTGCACGTAATATAGTATTATCTATGGTGGGCTTGTGATAGAATGTACCGGCCAGATTCCCATCCTCTCCAACACAAATGTAAACATCAACAGACTATTCACTAGACAGCCATGCCTGAGTTCTAGTTGGCAGCATGCAGTGCAGTCAAATTTCATAAAAGTTTGAAGTCTCACTCCCAAGGAGTCCCAAGGTCCCCAACAGGCACTGTCAGACAGGTCTCTTCTCAAATGGGCAAAACCCTCTCTTTTAATACAATAACATCCAGCCATAGCTAAACTCAGCTTGTTTGAATGTAACCATTTGTGCATATCTTAGCCCTAGCTATGCAGCATACAACAAAGCTAAACAAAACTCTAAACTCTGCTTAGAAAAGGTGGCTTAGATTCATACTGAGTACCTCATCACTTTTAGGGTACTTGTCAGAGAATCAGTAAAACTGCAAACAGAAGTATGTTGACCTCATATACAAAGTAAACTCAAAATATAATATTGTTCATTTTCACTACAAAAATAAAGCGATTATTTCCTTATATTTCTCCATAAACAGAAGAGGACATAACTATTGGGTAAGAAATGATCAAGTCTTAAGCAGAAGCTTCCCATTGCATTTGTTGTGTTGTCAAGCTTTTTGTTTTCAAAGCAAGCATTCTATACAGGCAATCACTCAGCCGAAAGGCAGTGGATTGTTACCAATCTTTCTATTCCAGGCTGATACAGAAGAGAACAGCTTTATAAATATTGCTTTTCAAATGTCATTTTCTGTGAAAGTGTTGGCACAGATATCAAACAAAACAATTTCCAACTTGTAAAAAGTTCTGCCATTCCAGGTGCTCTGGGTTTATACATGTAAACAGTGTGATAAAAAGCAATAAAAAATGGGGTTTCTTACCTTTTAAACCTTTTTACAACATTTGCTGTTAAAGGGATACTCTAAAAGTATTGTTTTGTTTGTTTTTTTAATGTTTTTTTAAGTTTAATTTTGTTTTTCTAAAATTTGGGCTCTTATATCAGGTGTTATATAATAATTAGAGTGGCTTTCTTCAAGGAATATAGAAAAAAACAGATGAGCTTTGCATACAATACACCTAGCTACTTATTTAACTACTTGCCCTCCGGAAGGTTTACCCCCTATTTTTTGCGATACGGCACTACGTTACTTTAACTGAAAATTGAGCAGTCATGCTACGCTGTACTCTAATAAAATTTATGTTCTTTTTTTCCCACAAATAGAGCTCTCTTTTGGTGTATTTGATCACCTCTGCAGGTTTTATTTTTTGCACTATAAACAAAAAAAAAAAAAAACTATTTTGAAAAAAAAAACAATATTTTTTAATTTTTGCTATAAACACATCCGATAAAAAAAATGAAAAAAAAATCTAATTTCTTCATCAATTTAGGCCAATATGTATTCTGCTACATAGTTTTGGTAAAAAATCCCAATAAGCATATATTGATTGATTTACACGAAAATTATAGCAGCTACAAACTATGGGATAGATTTATTTTTATCTTTTTACTAGTAATGGTGGTGATTAACGACTTATAAATGACACTTTTTGGGGACCAATGACATTATCAAAGTGATCAGTGCTAAAAATATGCACTGCCACTGTACTAATGACACTGGCAGGGAAGAGGTTAACATTGGGCGATCAAAGGGTTAAATGTGTTCCAAGGGAATGCTTGCTAACTGTGTGGAGGTGTACTTTTGCTATAGGAAGGCAGAGATCCATGTTCCTGCTTTGTAGCTTCCACAGCCTCCCCCTCTCACAGAACAGTGATCTGCCTTGTTTACATAGGCAGACCTCCGTTCTGCCTGTCTCCCGAATGATCGGCGAACATCGCGTCTGCCGGACCTGCTAATTGGCTTCCACTGTGTGCACGTGCACGCCACAGACCCAGAAGTGCAGGATCACATACAGGTACGTGATCCTGCCCAGGGGAGTCACTTTGCCTCCGTATATTTACAGTATACAATTGGCAAGTGGTTAAAGCAGACCAGCAAGCAGAAGGTAAAATACTTAAAGCGCAGTTCCAGCCTGGGTAAAAAATAAATTAAAGTCAGCAGCTACAAATACTGTAGCTGCTGATTTTTAATATAAAGACACTTACCTGTGCAGGAAGCCCACGATGTCAGCACCCGAAGCCTTCCCGTCCATCAGCTCTGGGTGCAGGTGCCGGCATCCTTACTAAGGTAAGCAGGTAGTGAAGCCTTGCGGCTTCACAGCCTGTTTTCTGCTGCGCATGCGTGAGTCACGCTGCACTTTCTGAATGCTCCTGCTGTCTTCTGAGACCTGTGTGTCTCCCAGAAGGCAGCGGGGGGAAGGAGGAGGTGCCGGATGTTTCGTAGATTGGCGCACAAAGTCTACACTTAGATACAAGTCAGAATTTTGTCACCCCCCTGGGAAAAAAAAATGTAATTTTTGGTAAGATACTCCCAATATGAAATAACGTCTAAAGGGATGCAGACACTGCAACTTTCCTCATTAGAGCTCTGAATCTGGTGCAGCTGGTTGATAATTATGAAACCACTCCCATTGGACTCACTGACTACAGGGGCATAGAGGAACAAACAGAGTAACAAAAGGTATTAATCTGCAAAAAAGTTTGTTATGTACATAGATCACCCAGAGGAGAATGCTTTTTCTCAACAAAAGGGGAGTTACACTTTAAGTGGAAACACTCTTCACCTGAGCACCAAAAAACAAAAATGCTATTTAATTCATTTTTAATATTTAAAGGAGACACCCACATCCATCCATGTCTCCATGTTTTATTTTGTTGAGAAATCACTTTGAAAAACACCCCCTAGCATTTCTGGCCGCAGCAATCTTAAATAAGGGCAGATGATTCATGTAGCATTTACTTCCTGGAATCCACGTTCCCTTATCTCAGGCACGTAAGTAGGAAAGTGTGTGATTAGCTGAGAAAGCCCCTCCTCCCCTATTGAAGATTCCTGGGATGGATGACATCCTTTGCCTAGGGATTGAAACCAGGAAATAACTGAAGAAACTACAAAAAGAAGTTTAAAACGAGCAAATATGGTATACTTTCCTATCCATTTACTAATGCTAGCAGCATAAGGATTAAAAATAGTTAATGTTGATTGAGAGAGCGAAATTCCGCTTTATTTTAGGTGATTTGTTTTACTTGGCAAATGTTCAACAGTTCTGTTTAGCAACTCTTGTGATACAGACACCATTCCAGATTGCATATACAGGTTGGGCACCTCACTTTTTTCAATAGCCTAAAAAACACTGGCAATGTACTCACTATGATTTCTAGCACTAGATTGACAAAACGGTGCAATGCAGTAGAGCCTAACTGCTGGCCCTTCCTTTTCTAATTGTGTGCTGCAGAGAAGCACAGGAATCTAATCCAATATGTATTGTATACAGTTGTGCTCATAAGTTTACATACCTTGGCAGAATTTATGATTTCTTGGCCATTTTCCAGAGAATATGAGCGATAACACAAAAACTTTTCTTTCGCCCATGGCTAGTGTTTGGCTGATGCCATTTATTATCAACTGTGTTTACTCTTTTTAAATCATGACAAATAAAACTACCCAAATGACCCTGATCAAACATACCCCAGTTCTTAATACTGTGTATTGCCCCCTTTAACATCAATGACAGCTTGAAGTCTTTTGTGCTATTTGTGCATGAGGCTCTTTATCTTCTCAGATCGTAAAGCTGCCCATTACTCTTGGCAAAAAGCCTCCAGTTCCTGTAAATTCTTGGACTGTCTTGCATGAACTGCACATTTGAGATCTCCCCAGAGAGGCTCAATGATATTGAGGTCAGGAGACTGAGATGGCCACTCCAGAACCTTCACTTTATTCTGCTGTAAAGAATGATAGGTTGACTCGGCCTTGTGTTTTGGATCATTGTCATGTTGATATGTCCTAGTGCGTCCCATGCGCAGCTTCCTGGCTTATGAATGCAAATCTTCCTCTAGTATTTTGATAACATACTGCATTCATCTTGCCATCAATTTTGACCAAATTTCCTGTACCTTTCTATCTCACACATCCCCAAAACATCAGCGATCCACCTCCGTGTTTCACATTAGGAATGGTGTATCTTTCATCATAGGCGTTGTTGACTCCTCTCCAAATGTAGCATTTATGGTTGTGGCCAAAAAGCTAAATTTTGGTCTCATCGCTCCAAATGACTTTGTGCCAAAAGGTTTGAGGCTTGTCTCTGTGCTGTTTGGTGTATTGTAAGTGGGATACTTTGTGGCATTTGCATAGTAATAGCTTTCTTCTGGCGACCATGCAGCCCATCTTTCTTCAAGTGCCTCCTTATTGTGCATCTTGAAACAGCCACACCACATGTTTTCAGAGAGTCCTGTATTTCACCCATAGTTATTTGTGGGTTTTTCTTTGCATCCTGAACAATTTTCCTGACAGTTGTGGCTGAAATTTTAGTTGGTCTACCTGACCGTGGTTTGGTTTCAACAGAACCCCATTCTCAATTCCTTGGATATCTTTTTATATCTCTTTCCTGTTTTATACAGTTCAACTACCCTTTCCCTCAGATCCTTTGACAATTCTTTTGCTTTCCCCATTACTCAGAATCCAGAAACGTCAGTGCAGCACTGGATGAAAGATGCAAGGGTCTGTCAGGAGTCCAGAAACTCATTGACCTTTTATACACACACACACTAATTACAAGCAAACAGATCACAGGTGAGGATGGTTACCTTTAATAGCCATTTAAACCCCTTTGTGTCAACTTGTGTGCATGTTATCAGGCCAAAATCACCAGGGTATGTAAACTTTTGATCAGGGTCATTTGGGTAGTTTCTTTTGTCATTATGATTTCAAAGGAGTAAACACAGTTTTTAAAATCTTTTTGCCGATCAGCTTTAAAAATTAAGTATTGTTGAGGGGCGTGGTCAGGACATGGCCGAGTGAAGACGTGTTTGCACTGAGCTCCCGGCCTCTCCTATCCCATCTTGGCTATTATCGCTCTTTTTTTTAGAAAATGCTCTCAGCTAAGAAGCGCACATATAGAAGGAACAAGAAGAAGCCAAGCCTGGCACCTGGGACGCCCGCATTGGCAGACTTACAGAGACTCTTCGGCAGATCTCTCCCCGACTCTCCAGACCTCAAAATGGCGGACCCCTACGCCTCCGGCTCACACACCCCAGACCTCATGGCATCCCCGGCCTTCCTGGAGGGACCCCGCAGCCCAATACCCTACTCCAACTCTCCCACCTTATCGGAAGCAAATTTGGAGGGGACTTCCCACCAGCCCTTTATGTTGGGAGCGGATGCCGAGCTGAAGGCTCTCCTTCGGGCATTGCCGACCAGAGCGGACATCGAGGCCCTTGTGGGGAAGGTCGAGGCGGCACACAGGAAAGAGCTGAATGCAGTGAAGCAGGAGGTTCACTCACTCTCCACGAGACTGTCCTCAGGCGAAACCTCAGTAGCGGCCCTGGAGCAGAAAGTGACCTCCTTAGAATCAAGCCGGTCAGACCACAATAACTCGGCGATTGAGCTACAGCTCAGAATGGAAGAAATGGAGGATAGGAGCCGTAGGAACAATCTGCGGCTCCGAGGCCTCCCGGAGGCCACGGGGCAAGCAGATCTCCAAGCCACAGTGACGGACATCTTCCGTAGGGTGGCAGGGGACCGAGTTCCGGAGCAGGTCGAAATCGATCGAGTCCATAGAGCCCTGGGCCCCAGATCGTCAGACCCGTCCAGACCCAGAGATGTGATCTGCCGTCTGCATCACTACACCCACAAGGAGATCATTGCACGTGGAGCCTGGGAGACGGGAAATCTGGAATTCGATGGTGCGCAAGTGAAACTACTCCCTGATATCTCTAGATCAACACTCATCCGCCGAGCCATTCTGAAACCTCTACTAGATCTGGCCCGGCGCTGCAACGCCACTTATCGCTGGGGCTTCCCGCTGTCGGTCACCTTTATCAAGGAACAGAGATCCTTCCTCCTACGCTCTCCGGATTCCCTACCTGCTGCGTTTGACTTTCTAGGCACGGATCCGATCGAGATTCCTAATTGGCTGGACTACCTACCTAGAGCACCCGGTCGGCCCACTACAATGAGACACCAGGCACCAAGACCGCAGAGATCGCAGAGAGGTGGACGTCGCCCCCGATCTCTCTCTCAGGAGAGCCAGCGGGAAGTGTGAGTACACTTTTGTTTGTCACCTCTCCCCTACCCCGCAGGAGCGGTTACTATATTGGTTTATGGATGGTTCTTAAATAGCCCACTTCTGCCAAGGCCCCTGTTGTTGTCCCCCCTTTGGAGACCCTCGCAGATCCCGTGTGCTTGGCCCCCCTCCCCCCGGGAGCCATGTCCTGAACAAGCTCTCCTTCCTTAACCCCTCACGTCACAGATCCCTCATGCTCTGACATGAACCCATGTTCAGCTACGGGTACCGGATCGAGCTGTTTGTACTTGCCTTAACCCACTGCCTCAGAGGTACTCTTACCCAATCATCAGCCACAATGGTCTCTCTGTGTCTCCCATCTCTCAAGGAGTGCATCCAGTACCACGGACACGGAACTGTCTGCAGCTACTGAATACAGTTTTCCATGGAAGGACTTGTCTGGTTACACTGGAGAATGACCCAACCTGACTAGCTCAGAACTTTCTTTCTATATGTTTATCCTAAGCTGTGGCTTGCGGGTCAGTCGTGAGGTTACCATTGCCCCACACTTACTAGACTCCCTCTCCTTATGTTTTGTGTTTTTAAAACTTTCCGGTTTTAGTTATGTTAATAGGAGGGGAGGTCTTGTTGGGGCTCGTCAGATTATGCATATGTCTAGTCCACACTTAGTGTAAATGCACTCTGAGGGATATTTGGTTTATTGAGGGGGATGCTTGGCTGTGGGGGGAGGGGGGATTGATTGGGCTGCATTATGCGGGAGTACTCTGAAGGGGACGGTTCTCCTCTCCCCGCTGGCGTTAACAATTTCCAGTGAGACTGTCTGGTCCTACCGCTAGGCGTGTCGATCGGTGGCTGACTGGGGGAAGTCTGCCTTCCGCAGATCACCGATCATGGAGGGTGACCGCGGTGGAGGAGAGGAGGCCCTTCTCTGCCATTCTAAAGGTTGAGCCCCAGGGATAGCCGGGGCATTTATCTCCGTTTGATTTGTTTTCCCTTTTTAATTATATTTTATATCAGTTTAATAGAGCTTCTTAAGTGGACCAGGATGGGAGGGAGTCCCGGGACCTCATCCACGGGCTATATCCATCCAAACCCCACGTAGGCCCTTGCATACACCTAGTCTCTCTGGGTGTTGTGCATTATAAGTAGGCATTGTCTTACTAATTTAGACTTGCAAGGTGAGACGGCAACAGTGCGAGTAGTTGCTGTTCTAACACCTTCTGCTTCCTTCCCCTCTCTTCACTCCCCTACTTTTTCTCCTCCTCTCTATTACTTTTGTCTATAGCTTTTGTTAATTTTCTCCCTTCTCTCCCCAGGAAGACATGACGGGGGATATCATTAGAGTGATATCCCTCAACGCTAAAGGGCTTAACACCCCGGAAAAAAGGCGCATGCTACTGCATGATCTTAAAAAATCACGTACAGACATTGCGTTTGTGCAAGAAACCCATTTTAAAACAAACAAATCTCCTGCACTCCAGAATAGAACCTTCCCATATGCCTACCACTCCACGCACTGTAGCGCCAAATCTAGAGGTGCTTCGATCTTAGTCTCCAATAGGTTGCCTTGGCGTTTTCAGGAAATGCTGGCAGACCCAGAGGGACGCTACTTGTTTCTAAAGGGGCAGATAGGGGAAGCCCAATTTACGTTGGCTACCCTGTATGCCCCTAACGAACAACAGGCAACCTTTATCAGAAGCACAATTAGGAAACTTATGGAATACAGAGAAGACCAACTAATCCTGGGAGGTGACTTTAATGCATCACTAGATCCCTCGGTGGACACGTCATCGGGCACCTCCTCTCTATCACAGTCACATCGAAAATGTGTTAGACAATCCATGCATAACGCCCACCTGATTGATATCTGGAGACTCCAGCATTCAGGAGAGAGGGACTATACCTTCTTCTCCCCCCCTCATAAGGTATACTCAAGAATAGACCTCTTCCTAGTGCCGCATGATCAGCTTCATCTGGTAGCTGCTTCCACAATTGGTCAGATCACATGGTCGGACCACGCGCCAATCCACCTCACTTACAAACTCACTGAGAGACCCTCACCTAGGTCTCTCTTCTCGCGACTAAATGAGAGCCTGTTGCAGACCCCGGAGGTGCTGGGAGATGTCTCCAATGCCATGGATGCATACTTTCAGGAAAATGATACCCAGGGTTGTGACCCTGGCATTCTATGGGAGGCTCACAAATGTGTAATGAGAGGTGTACTTATTAAACACGGGGCCAATATTAAAAGGAAGAGAAATATACAGCTTACCGGGTTGCTCTCTGATCTAGCCACTATAGAATCCCAACACAAACAGCAGCCCTCTCGGAATTTGGAGACGAAGCTGGGAAATTTATGAGCTCAAATTAACGACTTACTCCTTTATAAAGCAAAGGCTGCCTTGCAGTTTTGCCGCAAGCTGTCTTACGAGTCGGGAGAGAAATGTGGTAAGCTGTTGGCTAGATTGGTGAAGGAAACTAAAGCAGCCTCTTATATCCCACAGATAACATTACCTGACGGCACGAAGGCCACAATCCCGAAACAAATTGCAAAGGGTTTCGAAACCTTCTACTCTGATCTATACAATCTACCCGCCCCCCCCACTGGCTTAGCAGACATTGACGAATACATATCGGCAGCCCAAATCCCCACACTGTCGGAGGAAACTAAGAACCTACTGGATGAACCAATTACATTGGAAGAGCTACAAACCGCAGTAAAATCCATGAAAATAGGTAAAGCGCCAGGACCGGACGGTTATACAATCCAGTACTATAAGACTTTCCTCACGACTCTAGGTCCAAGACTTGTGACATTCTTTAACACACTTGGGGTAAAATCCAAATTCCCCACTGAAACTCTCAAAGCCCATATCTCTTTAATCCACAAGGAAGGGAAAGACCCATGCTCCTGTGGTAGCTACCGTCCCATCTCCCTATTGAACGTTGACCTTAAAATATTTTCTAAAATTATAGCAACTAGAATAGCAGCCCATCTCAACTCCCTGATCCATCTGGATCAAGTGGGGTTTATTCCATCCAGAGAGGCTAGAGACAATACCATTAAGGTCCTTAACCTTGTCCATGTAGCAAAGTCTAAGAAAATCCCCAGTATCTTAGTACAGACGCGGAGAAAGCCTTCGACCGGGTGCACTGGAACTATATGTTTTCGGTTCTCCGTCATGTCGGCCTGGGTGACAGAATGCTGAAATGGATTGGCAGCATCTACTCGATCCCGTCAGCACAAGTAAAGGTCAATGGTATACTTTCTAACACTTTCCCCATCAGAAATGGCACAAGACAGGGGTGTCCTCTGTCCCCCCTGCTCTTTGCCCTTTCCCTCGAACCCTTCCTTTGTAAGATTAGATCACACCCGGATATATCAGGTCTACAAGTGAGCAATACGAACTGCAAAATCTCAGCGTACGCTGATGACCTTCTGTTCTCCCTGACGAACCCAAGAATCTCACTTCCCAATCTAATGCGCGAATTCAAAATATATGGTGAGATCTCGAACCTAAAAATAAACTTTTCTAAGTCCGAGGCAATGGGAGTGTCGGTCCCCCATAACATCCTAACGGAGCTTCAATCAAACTTTAAATTTAGGTGGACCTCAACAGCTCTAAAGTACTTGGGCACGCTTATTCCCCCCGATGTGACACAGACGTTTGACCTGAACTTCCCCCCACTACTGACAAGGACCCGGACATTACTAGACAGATGGCACACAGGCTTTCACTCCTGGTTCGGGAGATGCAACCTACGTAAAATGAGTATCTTACCAAAATTCCTGTACCTGATTCAAGCTTTACCGATCCATATCCCAACCTCCTTCTTCAGGCAAACCCATACACTCTTCACCAGATTCATTTGGGCACACAAAAGACCGCGCTTACGCCGTTCACAGCTGACTCTACCTAAACACTGTGGGGGACTGGCAATGCCTGATATCCGCCTATAATACATGGCCTCGCATCTAGGACGCATACTCGATTGGAGGAGAAATAGTTCCTCCAAACTTTGGGTACAACTGGAGCAATCCCAGTCTGGCATGCCTTTGGGGGGAGCGCTGTGGTGTGTTGGCAGCCTTCCAAGTTCTCTAAGATCCCACCCCCTTATAGGTACCACTCTGAGAAATAGCCACCAAGCCGCCATACATGCAACTCTCACTTCCAAGACATCTCCCCTTCTCCCCATCTTGGGCAATCCCAAATTTGAACCGGGTATGGAAGCGACGGAATTCATGCCCCTTAGAGAAAACGGTAAAGACTGTGCAATTAAGTTTACGTGTGAAGGGAAATGGCCAACCTTGGAAGACCTATGTAACCCAACAGGCCTGTACCGCCTAACCTTCTGGAGGGCTCTACAATTACACCACTTCCTCCACTCACTTCCAGAACCACACAACTTCGCTCGAGAACTAACGCCATTTGAGGTACTCTGTGCTGAGGAATCCCCTTTGGCCCACATCTTATCACAAATGTACTTATTACTAAACACACCAAAGACGCAGCCTCACTTGACTTGCCTATCCAGGTGGGAAGAGGATCTAGAACGTACCTTCTCTCCCTCACAGAGGACTCGGATCATCTCCCTCTCCCTCAAATCTTCGCTCTGCTCTAAAATACAGGAATCCAACTTTAAATTGCTCACCAGGTGGTACATGACGCCATCTAGACTAAGAAAATGCTACCCGAATTCCTCAGGTTTATGCTGGCGTTGTGAGGAGGGAGAGGGAACCTTGATCCACATCTTCTGGACCTGCCCCAAGATACAGTCCTTCTGGAGTGAAGTTAGGTGAATTACACAAAAATTTACTGACTACGAAGTACCAGACGACCCCGCATTCTTCCTTTTCCACCTATCTCCTGTACCCATTAAGACATATAAAAAATCACTTGTTCGACATCTTCTTAATGCAGCGAAAGGCTGCATTCCCATTCTGTGGAAGCAGACTCACCCCCCCTTGTAAAATCCTGGCTCCGAAGAGTGGAGGAAATTAAGCAGATGGAGGACTTGATACTGACAGCGCAACATAAGCAAGAGCTGTTCAAACAGACATGGGACATTTGGAACATGTTCATATTTTCTGATGAGGGTCAACAACTTCTGACCTGACCCCTCTAGTGGTGACCTCTCACCTGGAAGTAATGAGAGCTCCCAGCCCCCGTCGTGCCTTCCTCCCCCTCTTCCCCTTTTTCTCTTCCCCCCCCCTTACTTCTCTCACTTCCTATCTGCCTCCTTCTTTATCTCTCCTATACTCTATAGGTTCTCCAGTTTCCTCCTTCTCCCCCCCCCTCTAATGGAAAGTGAAAAGTTAGGTGGGGACCACCACTACCAGGAACTCCCATTATGCCCTGAGGAATGCCATAGAATATATCTTAATGGTAGCTAATGTATATGTATATAACCATTACACTTGCATATTTACACCATCCTGATCTGTATACCGCTCTTATACGAATAATATATGTACCATGGTTTGTTCCTCAAATGTAACAATCTGTACTGGTGGATTCCCCGCCTGTGTTTGGAGTGTAATAAACTTTATATTTGAAAAAAAAAAAATTAAGTATTGTTTTATTAACTTGTATGTTCTCCATTGGTTTATAGGGGAAGGTAATCAATACTGCAAAATATACCTGGAACCGATCTTGTTGTCAATACTTGTTTACTGGTTTATAAGTGTTCTAGTGTAATGCCTATTGTTCATTATATCAAATGGGAAAAATTAAATAATTTATTTTGTCTGTAAAAAATTGATGGATACGGGAACAAAGTATAGGTCTCCCGTGCCATAATCATTGCCTTTGGATATACAGTAGCAGTTGTATGTTATAACAATTGAGAACAAATGTGACCTGGCACAACTAGCAAAGGCATGCCTCCGTCCCTGATATATACAGTATCTCACAAAAGTGAGTACGTCCCTCACATTTTTGTAAATATTTTGTTATATCTTTTAATGAGACAACACTGAAGAAATGACACATTGCTACATTGTAAAGTGCCATATCAGTTGTGTCAAAGTGTCAGTGTTGTCACAAAAGATATAATAAAATATTTACAAAAATGTGAGGGGTGTACTCACTTTTGTGAGATACTGTAGATATAAATAGAAAAGAAAATGTTGGGACTTTACATGAGGCATGTCTGTGCAAATAATAATATATATATAAACAGTAATGAAATACATAGGATAGACTAATTTAATTAGATGTCACAATCACGTGAAACACACAATTGATGGACACATAACAAATTAATACATAATGATAATAATAATCATAATATTAATAAACTTGATGATAGTAATAAAATTAATAATAATAATAATAATAATAATAATAATAATAATAATAATATAATAATAATCATATAATTTTTATTAAATAATTAACATATCACTTAATCATCATAGAATATTTGATACAGGTAATCAGTAAACATAATTGATAAGAATCCAAATAGAAATAATCATGATTAATAGATTAAATGCAGAAAGATTACATACATCCAATATGAATCGATTCATGATATTAGAAATTTAAAATTCTAAATTCATCATAAGAACCTGCCTGTCTTGACACCCTTTATCGGAGACTTTACACAATTCATGGCCTGTAGTCAATCATCAGGAGTGAAAAATGCAAGACTATACTGAAAGATGAATAAATAAATATAACTATTAACCACTTGCCGACCAGCCACCGTCATTACACTGTGGCAGGTTGGCACGATCTCGTGAACCGTCGTAGCTATATGTCGGTCCCTTTAAGCGGGATAGCAGGCGTGCACCCCCTGCACATGGAGGGTGCCGATGCTCTTGATCGGCAGTCGCGATGCCCGCCGGCCACAAGCGATCACGGGCACGAGAGGCAGAACAGGGATGTATGTGTGTAAACACACACATCCCAGTTCTGTGAGGGGAAGAGATGTAGATCAAGAGTTCCTATGAGCTGGGAACCACAATCTCTCATCTCCTATGAGATGCTCTTGTCAGTCCCATCCCCCACAGTTAGAACACACACCTTGGGAACACAGTTAACCCCTTGATCGCCCCTAGTGTTAACCCCTTCCCTGCCAGTGACATTTATACAGTAGTCAGTGCATTTTTGTAGCACTGATCGCTGTATAATTGTCTAAAATGTGTCAAAAGTGTCCGATGTGTCCGCCATAATGTCACAGTCTCGATAAAAATTTGCAGATTGCCACCATTACTAGTAAAAAAAAAAATAATAATAAAAATGCCATAAATCTATCCCCTATTTTGTAGACGCTATAACTTTTGCGCAAACCAACCAATATACGCTTTTTGCAATTTTTATTACCAAAAATATGTAGAAGAATACATATCGGCCTAAACTGAGCAAAAAATAAAAACCACAGAGATGATCAAATACAATCAAAAGAAAGCTCTATTTGTGGGGAAAAAAGGACGTCGCTTTTGTTTGGGTACAGCATCGCACGACCGCGCAATTAGCAGTTAAAGCGACGCAGTGCCGTATCGCAACAAATGGTCCTGGTCATTGACCAGCCCCGCTTCCAGGGCTAAAGCGGTTAATGTATAATCCTCTCTGAAAAGGAGGAACATACAAACAATAGATAGCTGTTCAGTCACTTAGGAATCAGCTCAGAGGCTGTGCCCAGCTTCTGAATGGGGATACGATGGGTCTGGGCAGTGTGTCTGACCTGAGGTTGAGGCAAGAGACCCCTCACTACCTCCTCCCTCCAAGAGGAAGAGGGGCCAGGGGGGACAACCAAGGGATGTGCCAGACCACCACAGCACAGTCCCTGTGTATGTGTTGCATGCACTCAGCATATTGTCAATACCTAAACAAACATACATCACTAGGAATATATCAAGGTGAAATAAGTACAAAAAAAGGATAAAAAGTGTAGCTGGTGTATGAAATGAGTGAATCACCTGTGTGCCCACACAGGGATGGTTGTGTGAATGTATGCCTATGAGAAGGGACTATATAAAATAAGACAATGATAACCAATAATGATAAAAACTAAATAAAAAATAAAATAAATGAAAAATGTGGATAGGTAAACTAGACACTCCAGTAGGAGTACATGATGAGCATTTATGATTAGAATTATCATTATGTATTGATATATTATGTGTCCATCAATCGTGTATTTCACGTGATTGTGACTTAGAATTAAATTAAAGTAGCTCATATGTATTTCATTACTGTTTATATATATATATTATAATTCGCACATACATGCCTCATGCCCTTGGGCATTATTACTCTCATGGATACATGAGAAACGAATCTCTATTCCTCCCACAGACACCAGCGATGAGGTACCATGCCTTTCACTGACACCAACAATGGGGCATAATACATCCCACTGACACCAACAACAGGACACTATTCCTCCCATACGCACCAATGATTGGGCACTATTCTTCTCAGTGACACCAATGATGGTGTACTATTGCTTCCACTGACATCAACAATTGGGTACCAGTCCTCCCACTGACACCAACAATGTGGCACTATTCCTTCCACCAATACCAGTGATGGTATGAGATAAACCATAACGCAGAAAAAAAAAACAATTATTTTCCCTAACAGTGAAATTAAACAAAAATAACTGTTTGTGGGGTTGAGAAAAAAATCTTTCTGCAGAACTGAAGGAAATGAAATGTTTGCAGGCTCAACACTTTAATGAAACTGGCCCTTAGGGTCAATTTAATAAAGCTGAAGTGATGAGAGAGAGCATCTTTTTGATAATTCATGTGGAAATGATGAAGGAATTACTTGATATGTACAGTAAATATAATAGTCAGCCTCGCAGTGCATTCTCAGCTGTCCTCTTTCCAAAGCTTATGTTACACTGTTTCAACAGATGTGACAACATAGTTATTATTGAAAAGCTGATACAAGTGTAAATAGGAGATACACATTTTATAGTTACCTCACTGACATATTAAACTGTCTTTAGAAAATGTTGGTAAAGTTTGATTTTTCTCAAATACTAGCCTATTCCAAATAATAAATAAATAAATAGTTTCAAAAGTGCACTGCCCTAGGTGACCATTCAGTGTAACTTTAGACTCCAGCAAGCAGACTATGAAATCTTTGTAATGTGCTGTGGTGAGCATGAGCATAGAGAAGAACAAGAAGACCATTTCAACAGATTGAGCGCAAGCTTACTTTGGAGGAAGTTCTATCCTGAAAGTTAACCTAAGCTGTCTTCAAGTAGAACCTTTGTTAAATTGTTTTCTTAAATACTACCCCATCCATTTTCCTACAGAACAAAAAGGTTGCAATGAACTACTTGCTCTCTCCATGTCTCCACTCCCAAACCGTCTTTTGGTTGGAGATCCTGGAAATACCTGTATTAGTTTCAGACCAATCCCCATGTCCCCGTGAAGCCCTAAGGATCCCAGGGCTAGATTTACCATGATGCCTTGATTTCTAAAGTAATACCAAAAGGCTCCACAGGAACATGGGTATGAATTTAAAGACTAGCACAAGTGCCTGAAGGCAACACAAGGCACCTGCAATTCATTTAAGTGTATTTTGTCCTTAAAGCTTGCATTTGATAAACAGCTGTGCAAATACCGTGTGACATAAAAAAACACCATTATATTCTACAGGGCCTTTGCTTTCAGGGGGTTTTGAGTATTTTCTAGCAAAAAAAAAAAAATGCTGATTTTAACATGTCTGTGAGAAATGTCAAAATTGTCCCTAATGGCAAGTGGTTAAGTCCTTTGTTTTTTGTGAGAGTTTTGCAAAGCGTATTATGAGCATTTTAGACGCATATTACAGGCATTTTATATACAAGCTTCAGGTGTTTTTATATTAGCCAATGAAAAGCACTAGGGGGATGAGTTTAGGGGTGGGAAACGTGTTACAAAGCGCTCATAAAAGGCTTGTAAAATGTTCATGTTGAGCGTTTTTCAGGCGTTCTCATTAAAGCTAATATGGTCAATCTGTCTCCAATCTGCTTAAAAGAAGCTCATGTACTCTTTTGAGTGACAAGCAATTTTCTACAGGCAACAAAATGCTTAGATGTAAACAAAGGCCATTGAAACAAATGGAAATTAGTTTGTTGAGGATATTTGAGCTACAAGCTTTAAGCAGAAAATCACTCGGGTGTGAATGGAGCCTAAAGCTGAACTCCAGGTATAATCTTATTTTGCACATCTTTTGTGATTGCTACTTTCCCACAGGCTATCACTGCTGTAACATGACTGCCAAATCCAAAGGGGTCTCAATCCTCATCTCTAATTGGTCCCATGGACATTATTAGACATCCGAGAGGGAGAGAATAGCAGATATCTTTTTCCCAAAGGCCTTATCGGGACAACAGGGTCACCCTTGCCACAGTTTATGGCACTAATTCCTCTCAAGATCTCTTTGTAAAAAAATGTACTGGGCTGTCTGACCTCATTCATGGAAAGGATCCTCATCTGGGTGGGACATAAACTTTCCCTTGGATCCGATCTGGGACACTTCATCTGGCAACTCCTCCCTCTCCCACCAACGCCGCAAACACATCTCCCGTCTGCTACATGATCCCAGCTCATCAGTATCTGGCGTATACGAGGAAATTATACCTTTTCCCCCCCCATAAATTATACTCTCATATTGACATGTTTTTGATTCCGCACAGGCATACCAAACAGACATCCCTAGGCAATATTGCATGGTCCGATCATGCCCAGATCTCTATGCACCCTTTATTAGGAGCCCTCAAGCTACCAAGCTTAGCCATCCAAAGGACATCACTAATTCCTTCAAGTCCTTCCACTATGTATAATCTACATTCCAATACCTTCTTGGGAATGTCTCATTCTCAGCCATCCAGGTGTGAGAAGTACTTCAAAAATGCCCAAGTTAGACCCTGAGATTCAATACAAACTAGATGCCCCTATTTCTCAGGATGAGACTTGGTCCGCTATCAGTGCGATGCCCTTGGGCAAAGCCCCTGGACTGGATAGGCTGGCTTATTATTATAAAACTCTGCTCCCTAGTCAAAGCTCTCAACGCGCTCACACAGCAATCCCGGTTCTCTAAAGATTCCCTACATAACAGTGCTCAAGTAAGACAGGGAAGACCTCTCCCTTTGCACCAGCTACAGTCCCATCTCCCTCCTCAACCCTGACCTAAAGCTCCTCAGTAAAATTCTGACCAACCACCTCCTACCACATGTCACAAACATTATCAGTCTGGATCAAGTGGTGTTCCTACCCTCCACAGAAGCTAGAGATAATGTGAAGCCCTTAACCCTATTCACATGGCTTACAACACCAAGATCTCATGTCTTTTCTTATTGACCAACACTGAAAAGGCTTTTGATTGGGTAAATTTGTAATTCCTGTTTGCTATCTTGAGATATATCAGCCTGGGCCCCAACTCTCTCAAAAGTATCTACGCAATCTATTCCACTCCCTCTGCCACAGTTAGGGTAAGTGGAATATTAACTGAACCATTCCCCATCACCAACAGGGCAAGACAGAGGTGTCCTCTGGTCCCCCCCTCCTATTCATCTTCTCCCTGGAACCCCTTCTGGCTAGAATAGGAGCAAATCTGAATGTTTAAGGTCTAACAGTGGGTAATAGACAATACAAAATATCTGCATATGCAGATGACCTCCTCTTCTCTATCACTTCTCCACATGTGTTCCTCCCCAATCTACTGAAAGACTTATATGGTTATCTTACCATCTGTAAAATTAACATCTAGAAATTGGGGTCCATCAAGGTAGCCTTGCCCCCCGCTCACCTCCTTACTCTATAATCTAACTTCAAGTTCAGCTGGGCTTCTAAAGACTTAAAGTACCTCAGAACCCACATCCCTACAGACCTGAAAAATACTTACAAGCTCAATTTCCCTCCACTTCTCCACAAGACCCACCAGCTCCTGCAAAAATGGAATATTGGCCCCGTTTCCTGGTTTGGCTGTTGTAATATCCTCAAAAAGATAATTTATTAGAAATGTCCCCCCTCCTTTCTCAAATCAGTAAACTCCATCTTCTCCACATTCCCATGGGCCTAAAGCACCCCAGACTCAAAAATTAGTATGATAGAACTCCCCAAAATCAGTGGAGGCCTAGTCTTTCTGGATATCCAGAAATACAATACAGTGGTACACCTAACTAGACTGCTGGACCAGCTTAGACATGTCGAACTGAAAGCCTGGGTTGCTTTGGAACAGGTCTCAACCAACTTCCTCTTACACTGCCTACTGAGGTGCACCTCTTACATCCACGCATCTGTAGAGTTACACCAGCTAATTGGCCACACTGCTCTCTTCTCCACACAGGCCTTCACAAAATGTAATCTTTCCTTTGCATCCTCCCCTTTATACCCAGGAAATCCTGCAATTATCTGAGGCACAGGGCAGGGCTCTTTCAGAGAACTCATGGACCATGCTATCTACCAAGCCTCCCACTTCCTCTCTTCAATGGCCACTGGCCATCCATAGAGACCCTCAAGAATGGGACTGGCCCTTTCTGATTAGACACTTGGAGGGCCACGATACAACTCCACCTTTTCCTCCTCACACTGCCTGCTCCTTTGGGCTTCCAAATGCCTATTACTTTGAATCCCCATGAGACTCAAACTAACTCAATTAACATTCCTTGTCTGTCATATACTCTATCATCTCCCAACCTGAGGAGGAGTACTGACATACATTTTTGGGAATCAGACCTAAACTTAACACTCTCTACTCAGCAAAGACACAGGATCCTCTACGAAAAATCCTCCATCTGTACATGCACTCAGGAAACAAACTTTAAGATCCTCATGAGATGGTACAGAACACACTTAAACAATCTTCTGGTGGTAGGAAGCATGCAGGACGGGGCACAGTGATGTAGCTGGTGTTGCCAAACGTGAATCACAGTGAACTGGACTTTCTTCTCCTCACTGGCCTCCTCCTACCTCAATTCATCCTTTCTTTCACCTGCACCTCTTCAATCCCCACCTCCCATTTATCCCTCCACTTTCCTTAACCTCTTCTTCCTCCAACTCTTCATCCTTCTATGTGAATATGGCACAAGGACAGTCTCTGTAAAGCTGTTTTTCTTTCACCCCCACCTGTGACTCATCATTTAGTATACCTGCCCAGGTCTAGCAAACAAAGCCAGGGAAGGCAATGCAAACTGAGGTAAAATATTGGCAGCTTGGAAGGGAGACCCAACTGAAATTTGTAGTGTTATTACATTTGGTGGGAGACTAATTTCAATCCCCCTTGCTCCTCATTGGCTTTTTCTTGTGAGTCTTCATCCCCAGACAAAAGGAAAGGGGACGCAGTAGTTAACCACTGCGGCATTGCAGTCATTTTTTAAATTTTTTATACACATGTAAAATTCTTCATGTTTGGCTATATAACTACTTAAACTGGAGGCGGATAACCTGTAGAATAAAAAAAATAGCTGTAATTTTTATGTTGCACAGTATTTGCGCAACTTATTAAACGCATATTTTCAGGAAAAAAAATATGATAAACTGATTTAGTGCAAACACATACAATATATTATCCATTTCTTGGTGAAATACAAAAGATGAGGTTGAGTAAATGAGATTGAGTAAATGAATGCTAAACCTGTCAAGTCTTAAAATTGCAATTGTGGATATCGCAAAAAACGACGGTACCCCCCCCCCCCATGTGAATGAGTTTGGGTACATAGTATCCCGACTCATTCACAAAGAGAAAGTGTAACCTAGAAAAAAAGACATCCAAACATTTGATAAATAAGTCCATCATTGTAAATCTATTGTCAGTCACAATGGCCATTGGCTCACCAAAAAAAAAAATCTGATGATCCTGCACACACAACCGATCCTGTCAGTACTCTAACCCACTGTGCTCCTGCTGTGCTAATGTACACTGCCCAGACCTATTTTGTCATTTTAAAAAAGACCTGTGAAAAAATCAATTGTACACAGCAAAAATTAGGAAATAAATCCTGTGACAAACACGCATGTAGTCTGTTATCACTTTAGTGCAGGTGGACAGGGACAGGCTGTAAAGTGGTTGAAGGACATCAGCAGCATAACATGTAACAAAGCATGAAAAAATGTAAAACCACTTTTCGCCCCGACTCCCCAATTTTCTAAGATGCACAACATACCAACATGACATTCAGTAAGAAATGATCTCTCATCTATGCATTTTTTTCAGACGTATTCCCCATGCTTTTCCCAGCAGAGAAAAAGCACATTGTCAACAC
Source organism: Lithobates clamitans (assembly GCA_037952925.1). Taxonomy (NCBI): domain Eukaryota; kingdom Metazoa; phylum Chordata; class Amphibia; order Anura; family Ranidae; genus Lithobates; species Lithobates clamitans. Next base: position 3,748,507 of record JBBGZY010000305.1, on the reverse strand, counting down.
AACCATTGTGACCTCACCCTTTCAAAGTGAGGGGGCTGGCTTATCAAAAGTCTTCTTACTGGCCCTGCCAAGCCAGCTGACCCAAGCTCAAAAGTCAGACCTTGCATCATGGTTACAATGAATTCAGTCTGATGAACTCCCATATTAGTTTGCGAGACTGCGAACCTTGAACATGCAGCATTCACAGCATTCACTTTGAAGATACAGCAACACTCAAGAAGTCCAGACTTGGGAGAACTCTACAAACTCTGATGTAAGGGGGGCTCTGTGGACTCTGATGTAAAGGAGAACTCTGCAAACTCTGATGTAAGAGAGAACTCTGCAAACTCTGATGTAAGTGGGACTCTGTGGACTCTGATGTAAATGGGACTCTGTGGACTCTGATGTAAGTGGGGCTCTGTGGACTCTGATGTAAGGGGGGTCTGTGGACTCTGATGTAAGGGGGGTCTGCCGACTCTGATGTAAGGGGGGTTCACGTGGACTCGGATTTAAGGGAGAACTCTGATGTAAGGGGGGTCTGTGAACTTTAATGTAAGGAGGGCTCTACAGACTTTTGATGTAAGGGAGAACCCTGCTAAATCTGATGCAAAGGGGGCTTGGTTGACTCTGATTTAAGAGTAACTCTGCAAACTCTGATATAAGGGGGGGTTCTGTGAACCCTGTTTAAAGGGGAATGCTGGGAACTCTGATGTAGGTAGGGGCTCTGATTACCAGAGAACCCTTATATCAGAGTTCCCTTCGTACATCAGAGTTCTTAGTGTTCACCCTTAAATCAGAGTCCCCAGCCAGAGTCCTTCTTTACATCACAATCTGCAGAGTCCCCTCTTACATTCAGATGTATAAGGGAACTCTGCATATTCAGATGCAAAGGGGGAACTCTGCAGAGTACCCCCTTACATTCAGATGTATAGGGGAACTCTGCAGATTCAGATGTAAAAGGGGAACTCTGCAGACTCTGTATAGGAGAACGCTGTGTATTCAGATGTAAAGGGAGAACTCTGTGGATTCAGATGTAAGGGGAGACTCTTGTGATTAAATTCATATGATTAAAAATGTTATTTAATTACAAAATATGTGTATAGTGTATGAAGAAATAAAGTGATCTCGCGCAAAATTAGAAAATCACAAAAAATCAATGGAATAAGATAACTAAAATAAGTACAATAGTAATAAAGTGCAAGTGCTATCATATGGTAAAACATATGCAATGCCAGTGAATAAAGTGACAGTGAATACCATAAATAATATATAAATTCATGTACGTGTCTCCATTAAGGTGGTGTACCATGAAAAAGTGATAAAAATAAGATGAAAAGTGCACTACAAGGTCCGAATGTTAAAATAAAGACTAATAAATCATATATAGTCTATGAGGTATACAACGATGTGTATATAAATCTTCCAAGTGGGAGTGATGGATTTGCAGGAAATTCCAAATAAGTAGCTTGGTATAAATGTTATATTAGAGCCCTTTCACACTGGGGCGGGGGCGGCATCAGCGGTAAAACGCTGCTATTATAAGCGGCGTTTTACCATCGGTATGCGGCAGCTAGCGGGGCGGTTTTACCCCCGCTGGCGGCCGAGAAAGGGTTAAATACCACCGCAAAGCGCCTCTGCAGAGGCGCTTTGCCAGCGGTCTAGCCGTGCCGTCCCATTGATTTCAATGGGCAGGAGCGGTAAAGGAGCGGTATACACACCGCTCCTTCACCGCTCCGAAGATGCTGCTGGCAGGACTTTTTTTACCGTCCTGCCAGCGCATCACTCCAGTGTGAAAGCCCTCAGGGCTTTCACACTGGAATGAAAGCAGCGGCTGTTTTGGGTCGGTTTGCAGGCGCTATTATTAGCGCAATAGCGCCTACAAACCGCCCCAGTGTGAATGGGCTCTAATGTAAATGGTGTCAACCACATAAAGTTCCATATAATCTCTCTCAATCTGTGGTCTCCCAGAACTCTCACCTTAATAGTGCATGGTATATCGCATGGAAAAATGGCGCATATCATCCATGTTCTTCTATCTGGATCCTATTATCCTATTATGGAGTGACTCCAGCCACTTCCAGTGTGGCCGGAGTCAGACGCACACCAGGAGGAGACATGAGAGGGCTCTGAGAATACCACAGTTTCAGTGTTTTCTATTTTGCCTGTTTTTAACGTTTTAACTGTAAGAGTCTACCTTTATGGCATTAATAAATATACCAAAGCCTTTTTAAACATACTACACTAGTGGAGGCTCCTTTTCTCTCTTCCTTCCCCCATATATGCTGTGGTGACACCGGAGTGATCCAGGATATATCTGTGGAAGTTCTGAAGGGGAGAAACATCAAAGGCTCTATCTGAAGTGTATGCACAGGATATGATGCACATAATAGGATCCAGATAGAAGAACGTGGATGATATTCGCCATTTTTCCATGTGATATACCATGCACTATTAAGCTGAGAGTTCTGGGAGACCACAAATTGAGAGAGATTATATGGAACTTTATGTGGTTGACACCATTTACCTTATATAACATTTATACCAAGCTACTTATTTGGAATTTTCTGCAAATCCATCACTCCCACTTGGAAGATTTATATACACATTGTTGTATACCTCATAGACTATATATGATTTATTAGTCTTTATTTTAACGTTTGGACTGTGTAGTGCACTTTTCATCTTATTTTTATCACTTTTTCATGGTACTCCACCTTAATGGAGACACGTTCATGAATTTATATATTATTTATGGTATTCACTGTCACTTTATTCACTGGCATTGCATATGTTTTACCACTTGATAGCACTTGGACTTTAATACTATTGCACTTATTTTAGTTATTTTATTCCATTGATTTTTTGTGATTTTCTAATTTTGTGCGAGATCACTTTATTTCTTCATTCACTGCTGTGTGTTATTGTGAACACCATCAGGTTTTGCAGCAGTCATTTAGAATATCACTATTTTAGTGTTGCACTCAGGCACCTTTCACAGTATTCACAGTAGCGCAAGAGACATTCCCCTTTTTTCTATGTGTATAGTGTAAACAACAGCAAAATAATTGCTGTACGAGAGAGAGAGTACAAGGGGTTTTCAATGCAGATATTTGTAGTATATTTTGTTTTGGGGATTAGATATGGTTTAAGAAACAGAAGCATTCTCAGGGCTGTCAGGGCTGCCATTTTTTTTGGGCTATTGATCATTAGTAGAGACCAGGAGCTGTGGACAGCTTGGTGACTGTGCTGGGAGCAATCTCTGCACAGAAAGCTCTGCTGCCCATGAACACATACAGTGTGTGTGGCTTGTTAACATTAACCACTTTCCAACCGCGCCTCCCGTTGCTTGCTGGTGTTTCTCAGGCTTACTGTTTCTGCCAGTTCACCCAAGAAATGATCCAACAGTGCAGCCGGCTGCTCCCATAGGCGATCAAAGAGTAGATACTCTTTGATCGACTCTATGGCCTTGGAGGATCGGAGTAATGTCACAACGACACTGCTGATCCAGGCTGAAAGTAAATCTTTTTTTTTTTTTAAACCAAAAGATCTACATTTTTGGGGGTTTTTTGTTTGAGCTTTTGCTTTTTATTATTTTTTTATTTTTTACACTTTTTTTTAGACAATTCCATAAAAATTCCACAATTACATAAAAACAAGGAAAGTATAAATATCTTATATCTTAACGGCTTATAATTCAAACATCTAATAGAAAAAAAATGAAGGAGCCCACTCATAGTATGTCTTAAATGCCATAAAAATGCCTGCAAATTTTTGACAAGGCAGGGGGAAGAAAATATATCCATATAGATGATGGATCTGCTCGGTTCATGACCCAAAAAAAAAAATAACCAATATATGCCACTTGCGGGGTTGCATTGCAGAGCCCCATTAAGTTTTTATCTACATTTCTAATTTGACCTAAAGAAGTAGAGGAAGAAAGGGCTACCATTTTAAACATAACTTTAGCATATGCCTGCTGTCCGGACCCATGATCATCTCAGAACATCTCTAAAGGGACAACATGAACAAGGAAGAATAGAAGGTTATACAGTATTTTTAAGGCTTCATGCACAGAGGACATTTTTGCAGCTGCTTCTAGGGGCGTCTGATGTTTTTTTTTCCCCCTGCTTCTAAACTCCCTAGAATGTTAGCCTATGTGTCCATGCACACATAGACTTTCAGCAGAAAGTGGTAGAAGAGTTTAGAGGCAGGAAAAAAAACCTCACTGCCAATGCATCCAGTAGAAGCAGAGTTTCGGCAGTAAAAAAATGATTGGCGCTGCTGAACGTGTCTAAATGCGTGTTAATGCTAGGCGTGCTGAGGGATTTAACGTTAATTCATTTCAGTGGCCAGAATTAATTTATTCTGGCCACTGAAATGGATTAACACCAAAGCACTTGGTAAATGCACCCAAACACTCGTAAAAGCATTAAACACTTTTACAAGCATCAATCGGTTTTTCTGCAAAAACGCTGCTAGGAGAGTTAAAAGAAAAACGTCTTGTGTGCATGAGGCCTTAAACTTAATTTATTTTGCTGGATATAATAAAAGAGATAAGGTGTTTAAATAAGGTTGCTCCCCATATAGTTTTTTTAATTTAGAAAAAAAACATTAGATTAGTTTGTTTACATTTTATCACATATGCATTTTCTGTAATCTTTCCTCTGTGTTCAATAGATTTAAGTGTTGACTCACTCTGTATGCTTTATTTGCCTATACCGTATATTATTCTGTCATCTGTTTATACACAGGCACCACCAGATGGAAGGTACACAGAGTAACAACAATGCTGTGCATACTTTCTGCCCATGGCAAGGTAAATTATATTTATGACGTTAAACCTAATAGGGGAAGATTTGTTTGTGCTCCCTGCTTTTCATCAGTTTTAAATTGCTGTTAATTATATGTGTGTGTGTGTGCACTTGAAACATTTTTATTTCTCTTTTACTATACCTTTTCTATACTGAACCATTATTTTCAAGTTTTTGTATGATATTTTTTTAAATTATGATCACTCAAGAAAAAAAGATACATAGAACATTCTCGACAAAAATAGATAGGCCTACAGTTTATCAGCTCAACATCATCAGGCTGTCCTCTAAATTATTCAGTAATGTTTTTGGTACTGTATAGGTATGCTTGTTTCCTACTGCTTAAATCCTTCACTTTTTTGTGTAGAATTACTTTCATACTTTAAGTAAGTAATACCAATTAGCAAACACCTAATGGCATCCAAGAAACATAGCAACTGTTTTAACATGAACAAATACATCTATTTAACCTTTAATCTGAGTTTTATTTAAAGTTGTTGTAAATCCTTCCATATACCCAGTGAAGTGGCTGGCCTCAGGTAATACACAGAGATGAAACCCATCACCCCACATACGTTGTACATGTTTATCTGCAGTCTTCTCTACATCTGTTCAAAGTCCAAAAATTCTAAAGCTTGTTTGAGCTGTCAGTAAATGGGGAATGGAGAGCTGAATTCACACACTGCAGAGCTCAGTGAGGAGAGCTCTGAGAGCTGATTAGAGAGAATGGAAACACACACTTCACACAGAACAGAGGACCAGAGCTGAGGCTGTCAATCAGCTGGAGATTTGTCCCCTGTCACCTTTTTTCTTTTGGTGTCAGGAAAAGTTGTCAGAAGGGATTCATGCTCAGGGTTGGGACAAGGGGTGGTTGCCCTTGGTGCAATGCTTTTTTGCAGGGATGTGGGCGCCCTGACCCTAAGGGAAAGGGGGGCACATTTTGTCATTTTTGCCCTGGGCGCTGGATAGCCTTGTCCTGGTACTGTTCATGCTGATAGCAGAGGAACAAAGCATCAGACATAAATTACATTTAGTGCTCTGGATTGAGTACATACTATAGAGGGATATGCTTTGTTCATATATCATGTCTGAGGTTTACAACGACTTTAATCTATTGCTGCCAGATTCAACAAGTTGTATTGTTATATTTGTTATATTGCATTAGGGTAGAGTTTCAATGCATAATTAGGTATTGTAACTTCCCTTAAAATTACAGGGGGAGGTGTTTGGATCAAGGGAACACACTGAGGTTGTTTTACTAGTGATAAATAGGCATATTACTTTGCAAAGGACACCCATTCACAAGCAAGAAAATAAAAAATAAAAATGTTTGCTTCTACATGATTGGATGGTGGAAGTAAGCAGATTTATCCTCATTCTTTAAGTGCTGGGGTAAATTCCATTGCAAAGTGCAACTTACCTTGCAAAATGAATTGCTCTTTTGCCTTTAGCAAATCAACCTCAATGACTGTCCTTTCGAGGTTTCAAATTCAGAGCCACTTAGAAAATAAATGTACTTCCAGCATCAGAAATTTACAAACTTGGTCAGTTTGGTAAATCCCTAAGATAGCACCTGGAGAAAATTACAGCAACTCATTAGGCACGCTGTTTTATCTTGGTGAGTATTGCAAACCTGTCATTAGAGAAAAATATTGAATACCTTGCTCCATTTGATAGTAGAGTCAGCAATTCTATCTGAACCAGCTGGTAAAGTTACTTACCTAGCTACATCACAACTGGTTATTGACAAGCGATTTATTTATTTTATCTATATCCTATATCTCTTGACTTAATGCTCAAGGAAGTAGAAATCCCATTAGTAAACAATTAGTTATAATTGATAGCTCAATCCAAAGAGCAATGGTGACTGCACTTTGCACATACTCATTTCTCATCGACGACTGCTTATTTACCAAAAAAAAAAAAAAAAACAACCATTATGAATGCACCTAATTAAAAGGGGTCCTTCCTTAAATTTGTAGCAGTTTGCAGTTTGTACAGTGAACCGTATTATACAATGGCAATTTGCTTGATCATCTGAATTTCATTGGGTGGCACAGTGGTGTAGTGGATAGCACTTTCACCTAGCAGTAAGAAGGGTCGCTGGTTCGAATGCCAACCACAACACTACCTGCCTGGAGTTTGCATGTTCTCCCTGTGCCTGTGTGGGCTTCCTCCGGGTACTCCGGTTTCCTCCCACACTCCAAAGACATGCTGGTAGGTTAATTGGATCCTGTCTAAATTGTCCCTAGTATATGAATGTGAGTTAGGGACCTTAGATTGTAAGCTCCTTGAGGGTAGGGACTGATGTGAATGTACAATGTATATGTAAAGCGCTGCGTAAATTGACGGCGCTATATAAGTACCTGAAATAAATAAAATAATAAGTCTGCTTCACTATCTATGCAATTCCATCTATTGTCATTTTCCATTCAACTTTAGCTACTAAGTTAAACAAATCTTCAATAGTAACACTCAACCTTCAACTAACATACAATAAGCCCTATTAGACTTACACAGGGCCATCTCCCAAGATTGAAAAAGTACAGGAAATTGCCATATATAGGTTTTCGTGGGCTCACTGCACATGCACAGCCAGCAGCTAAGAAGATTTTGGCTGAAGAATTTAAACACTGGGATAGATTACAGATGTCCTATTCCAATAGGTCCCCAACTGAGGGATATTAGTTTAGGTCAGGAGGGCAAGGGAAGGTGACATGTAGTCTACTTTGTCCATATGTAAATTTGCCATTAAAGCTATATTTACTTTCTCTTTTAGTCCTAAGTTATAACGGATTGTTTATAAAAGTAAAAATAGTATTGCTTTTCATGACAATTTTTAATGAAATAGTTTTCATTTTCCAAACGGAACAGGAGAAAATAACAAAAATATAGCCGTGGAGGAGGTGGAGGTGTTGCAAGAGACAGCACATCCAATTTCCTCAGTTTCATTATAAATAAACTCTATAGTTCATCATAAGACATCAAATGACACATGCGATACTATTCTGCTCATCACTACTGCTGTAAAAATATACAGCCGCATCATGAATTCTCACTTAAAAATAACGGCTCTGTTTGTTTTATTAATGAGGCAACAATAAGCTAGGCAAAATTGTGACAGCTTATGCCAGACCATCAAAATTGATCTTTTTTTGTTCCATCTGCTCTAATTGGTTTATGGTAAATTTAACTTGATGCTGAGGGTTAATGTACCTTGAGCATCACCACTGCTTTTTCTCCCATTGTCCTATAAAATGTGCAGCCCATCTAAAAGTTAGATTCCAGTTACAGGCTGAGTCACCTGGTAGCTTCTTTTATCCACTATTCTAGTGGTGATATTTTCCTACCAGAGTTCCTGACTATATTCTCCTCACTTTTGAGTTCTAGGTGCACAGATATATACATAATAAAAGTTAAAATAAATTATTATTACATGGAGCATGGGACCCATTCATAAGGGCCACTGCAGGTGTGGGCAGCAGAGATCTCAGCAAATGGGGAGGGGGGGGGGGTGATTTACTAAAACTGGAGAGTGCAAAATCTGGTGCAGCTCTGCATAGAAACCAATCAGCTTCCAAGTTTTATTGTCAAAGCTTAATTGAAGCAACCATATTTCTGCACTCATTTACAATTTTAGTAAATCAACCCAAATGCATATCCCATCACCTGAGTCTCTGAATGGTATACTTATCCAACATCTACCAAAAACGGAAATGTTTGTTTATTTAACGCTCACTTTAAACATCAGAATTATCCAAAAAGATAAAAATAAAGAAAGCGAAAGGATATATGGGTGTTGAAAGAATGTATATACATTATATACGTAATAAAAAATGCACTTAGAATGATTTCTGATTCAGACTGCTATATTCGTCTTTGCAAAGACAGCTTAAGGAGGAGAACAAGTCACCAATGGGCATTTGTATTATTCAGATTTGTCACTCTTCAATTGTTATACTAATACAGCTTTACCTCTTAGGGAATATTTGATTATTTGATTTATTATCCTTCTATCATAGCCGAAGTGATGGGCCACATGTCAGACTGTAAAGCTGTCCACAGCCTGGAAAGTGACTCTGCTTGAGTCTGATCAGCTTTACCCCATGTGGTTAACAGCATGTTGTGAAGCCATAGGTCATTCAGATGCAGCATACTGATTAATTATTGGTCTGTGGCAATCTGATTAGGGATTCGTTTAGAAAGGGACAGCAGACCTCTTATGTATGTTGATCAATAGCAGATATTAAATATACATCTAAATACAGTAATTAAAGCCTCATACTACAATATACATGATTGTAATCTGTTTTTTAAATCTACAGGTTTTGGTATTATTTACAAATAAAATGTGGTAATCCTGCCATGAAGGTCCTTACACAGACAATTCCTGTTATAGGGTGACAATTCTGACTTAGCTGTGCCCCTGTTTTGTCACCCTGTCAGGTGCACCTTTGGTGGCGGTTGCAAGCGTTTGTGCTGATACACATTGCTGAGGCATGGTTTACTGTTGTCACTACCAGGAAGCTGGTCCAAAGTATTGATAAGCAGTTGAGGCTGGAACAAGTGCATGTAGTCAGACAATGGCTGAAAGAAATTAGAGAAAATCGGCAGCACTTGAATGCAAAAACAGTTTTTCATGAAAAAAAAAAAAAAAAAATATATATATATATATAGAGAGAGAGAGAGAGAGAGAGAGAGAGAGAGAGAGAGAGAGAGAGAGAGAGAGAGAGAGAGAGAGAGAGAGAGAGAGCCTGCTTCTAACCACCTGTATGAGTTCCATGTTCCCCCCTTCCCCTGCTGTCAAATTGCAGAGCAGCTGGAGGAGCGGGCTGTGTGTGCAGCAGCCACCTCTCACCCTGAGCTTCCCTCCTTTGTGAGCATCAGAGTGACTCTATGTGATCCCCACTCACTCTTTCTCCTCTCCTCCCTCATGGCAAGCAGCTGCAGTGAGCCAATCAGGTGGAAGGAGAATGTACTATGCAGATGCTGAGGATCATGGGAAATGTAGTCTTAAAGGGGTACGGTGCAATACAGCAGAATGGGTACAAAACTAAAGCACCGACATTTCCCTGCATGTAGGAGGAGAGAGCAGGAATCTTTTCCCAAGCTTTGGGCTACGGATCTGGGCAGTGCCACGTGGGAAAGGAGAGAGTGCAGACTTGCCGTCGTGTGTGTCTGCGGCTTTCCTACAGAAAGAGAGACAGAGAGAAAACAGTGCGGGGAGTCAGGCAGTGCAGACCTCTGCCTGGGGGGCAGTGACCTGAGAGACAGACAAATACTAGGGACTGAGCCGAGCCACTGGAAGCCTCTTGTGTTACAGACTGTGGGGTACAGTCCTCCTGCTGCTATCGGTCTGTGCCCCACAATCAGAGAGACTGAGCCTGAGAGAGAGCCTGGGGACTGAGCCATAGAAAGGTCTTTCACTGAGCTGGGACTAGAGCTGAGTGAGAGCCTAATTGTGAGGACTGGAGACTTCTGGGACAGCACACCCCCAAGCATATGGGACCAGACCTGTTTCATGCCTGGAATGGTGAGCTGAAATGTCTGTGCGTATCTCTACACTGACACAATGAATTCAATAGAGACTGCTCCTTGTTCAGCAGCCCATCAGCCATCCACTACACATTCTTAAAGGAACAGCTACACATGCACCACCTTAACAGAAAGGCCCCAAAGAAAGCCAGCCAGCACCTAGACTTAGGTAACAGGTGCTTTTCATTGACCTACAGGGGTACCCCTTAGTTGGGAACACATGCGCCCATCTGCTATTGGGTTTGTATGTGTAGTGTGCACACAAGGACTCTTTTATGTTTCTTAGTTAGTTTATTCTGATACTTTAACCCTGTTTGCACCAGTTATAATTTGGTTGAATGTTGTTATAGTTCAGTTGATCATCTTATGGGTTGGTCTTTGCTTTACTTAGTACAGCATCTTTGAATCTGTTAATTTGCCTGTAAATGATTTATGCACTGTTTAATTGCATTGCCTTAATACATCCATTTAATCTAATACCAATTGCTTGTGGCCTGTTTCCTGTGTACTGTTATAGAGTTATAGCATACTAATGCTTAAAGTGATTATAAAGTATTTTTTTTTAAATAACAAACATGTTATACTCCCCTCCTTTGTGCAGTGATTTTTCACAGGGCAGCCTGGATCCTCCTCTCCTCGGGTCCCTCTTTGCTGCCAGGCTCCTCCCTTCTGTTGAGTGCCCCCACAGCAAGCAGCTTGCTATGGGGGCACATGAGCCAAGCTGCAGCTCCCTATGTACATTCAGACACAGAGCTTCCGTTCTGTCCCGCCCCCTTTCTCTCTCTCTCCTGACTGGTTAACTGACTTTGATTGACAGCCACAGGTGCCAATGGCTCTGCTGCTGTGTCTCAGCCAATCAGGAGGAGAGTCCAGGATGACCGAGATATTTGTGAACATTGCTGAAGAGAGATGGTGCTCAGGTAAGTATTAGGGCGCGCTGGGTAGGAATGGGCCGAATTGACCCCTGTTCGGATTGTACCAGAACTTTCAAACACCGCAAAAGTTCGGACCTGAATAACGAACCCCATTAAAGTCAATGGGACCCGAACGTCAAAAATCAAAAGTGCCCATTTCAGAGGCTTATATGCGAGTAATTGGGCATACAATGGTTATAGGGGTCGGGTCCTGTCCTGGGGGGCAAGTATCAATAAAAAAAAAAAAATTGTGAAAAATGTCATTTTTAAATGAGCAGTGATTTTTTTATTTTTAAAGTGAAAGCATAAAAATGAAAAATTCCTTCCAATATAGTGCCTGAGGGGTCCCCTTAGTCTACCTGTAAAGTGGCAGATCTTTACCATGTCTAGAATCTGCTGCAGCAGTAATTTCATTTATAAAGCCCAAAAAAAATGACCTTTTCCCTGCAAGCTGCCTTTATTTTGCTCAGCAACAGCTGGGGAGCCAGTGTGTATGATGAGACCACAATGTAGTGCACTGGGAACAAGATTAGAGATTTTTTGGATACATTCTGGTGTCACTTTGACTTTGGATAGAAGTAACGGGTGCATAAAAATTGGTCTTTGGGTGTCAATGGCGCCTTCCTACCATAACCCTATAGAAATGTAATCTTGATGAAAGCAAGAATTGGCCATGCTGTAAAAAAAATTGCAATGATATGCACCTGTCAAACAGGTGCAGAAAAATTGGTCTTTGGGTGTTGGTGGCACCTTCCCACCATAACCCTATAGAGGTACTCTTGATGAAAGCAAGAATTGGCCTTGCTGTAAAAAATTGCAATGATATGCACCTGTCAAACAGGTGCAGAAAAATTGGTCTTTGGGTGTCAGGGGCACCTTCCCACTGTAACCCTATAGAGGTACTCTTGATGAAAACAAGAATTGGCCTTGCTGTAAAAAATTGCAATGATATACACCTGTCAAACAGGTGCAGAAAAATTGGTCTTTGGGTGTTAATTGTGCCCATGAAACCTATACCAAAAACATTCTTCCAGATGAAATAATTGAACACCCTCAAAGCTAGGCAGCCTCGAAGTCCTGCGGAGAGTCCACATCCCAAAAAGACTTAATCAGTGACATCAGCATCGGGGGCAACATAGCTGGTAATCCAGGACTGATTCATTTTTATAAAAATCAAACGGTCCATGGAGTTTGTGGACAGACGCGTTCTAAGATCAGTAATGAAACTTCCTGCAGCACTCAATGCCTGTTCTGAAAGCACACTGGATGCAGGGCAGCCCAACATCTCAATAGCATACTGGGCAAGTTCTGGCCAGTGGTTTATTCTCATGACCCAGTAAGTCAGTGGATTGTCAGCTGGAAAGCTCTCCATCTCTGTTTTGGCTCCGAGGTAATTGTCCACCATGTGATGCAGCCGCTGCCGATGGGATGTGAAAGCTGACAGCCCTGGGCGGGGGGGACTAAAAATGCCTCACTTAGGCGGACGCCTTCTCCAATGCTCCTCTCTTGACTAACAGAAGACTCAAAACTATGTTTTTCACGACACTGTAACCTACTGGAGTCAGGAAAAACATTCAATAAAATCCTCTTTAACATGTCCTCAAGAGATTTTATCTTCTGCACTCTCTGTGGGGAAGGGATGAGTTCTGAGACCTTTCTCTTATAATGGTGGAGGCTTGCCAACCAGTAATCATCCTTCTCCTGTATGTCACGTATTCTTGGGTCCTTTCGCAGGCTTTGAAGCGTGAGGTTGCCCATGTGCCTCAAATTTGCAGAGGCTTGAGAAGCAGACTCCTCGGGGTCACTCAGGATGACAGCATCTGGAACTTCCTCCTCCCAGCCACGTACTACTCCCAAGGGTTCTGGGGTTGGAAAGCCATCGCTTAAAGATTGACACATGTCTTCCACTTCTTTGAAGCCTATGAAAGTGCCAGAATCCTCCTCCTCCCCTCTCTCCTCTTGTGTGTTCTGTGACATAGGAATGATGGTGTCTGGATAAAGTGGGCCTTGAGAGGAAAGAAAGTCCTCCTCTTTCTCCTGCTGCTTTGCCTCCAGTGCCCTGTGCATAATGCCACACAGAGTCTGCTCCAGCAGGAACACAACAGGGATTGTGTCACTGATGCATGCACTATCACTGCTCACCATCCTTGTTGCCTCCTCAAATGGTGACAATACAGTGCATGCATCCTTAATGGTCAGCCATTGGCGTGGGAAAAAAAAACCGAGGGGGCCTGAGCCTGTTGTTGTGCCATACTGGCACAGGTACTCTTTGACGGCCCTCTGCTGCATGTATAGCCACTGCAGCATTCCCATAGTTGAGTTCCACCTGGTGGGCATGTCACAAATCAGAAGGTTTACGGGCAGGTGGAATTCCCGCTGAATTTCAGCCAACAAAGCACTGGCTGTGTATGACCATCTGAAATGGCTACAGACTCCTCTGGCCAGCTTTAGTACATCTTGGAACCCTGGGTACATACTTAGGAAATGCTGCACCACCAAATTGAGGACATGTGCCAGGCAGGGCACATGTGTCATCTTTCCCTGTCTAATGCCCCGTACACATGGTCGGATTTTCCGATGGAAAATGTCTGATCGGAGCGTGTTGTCAGAAATTCCGACCGTATGTGGGCTCCATCGGACATTTTCCATCGGATTTTCCGACACACAAAGTTTGAGAGCAGGATATAAAATTTTCCGACAACAAAGTCCGCTGTCGGAAATTCCGATTGTGTGTACACAAACTCGACGGACAAAGTGCCATGCATGTTCAGAATAAATAAAGAGATGAAAGCTATTGGCCACTACCCCGTTTATAGTCCCGATGTACGTGTTTTACATCACCGCGTTCAGAACGATCGGATTTTCCGACAACTTTGTGTGACCGTGTGTATGCAAGACAAGTTTGAGCCAACATCCATTGGAAAAAATCCTAGGATTTTGTTGTCGGAATGTCCGAACAAAGTCCGACCGTGTGTACGGGGCATAAGGGCAGACGGGAGGCTTGAGCCATTATCGGACACCACAATTCCTGGCTCCAGCTGGCGTGGTTCGAACCACCTCTGGGCCTGTCCCTGCAGAGCTGCAAGAATCTCTGCTCTGGTGTGGTTCCTGTCCCCTAAACACATCAGCTGAAGCACTGCATGGCACCTTTTAGCCTGACTCTGGAAAAAGCCCTTTGAACACTTAAGGGGTACCTGATGTTTATAGGACAATTCTGTAGAGGAGGGCATGGAGGTGGCAGAGGAGGAGGAGGAGGGGGTAGAGCTCACAGGTCTGGCATCATCACGACCAGCTGTATGGAGATATGGTGGCACAACAAGCTGCAGCACTGAGCCCTGTCCTGCATCCTTTCGAGTTGCAAGCAGCGTTACCCAGTGTGCTGTTAACAAAATATATCATCCCTGCCCATGCTTGCTGGACCACGTGTCGGCAGTATGGTGGATATTACGACTGACTGCCTTGCCCAGCGATGCCAGAACATTCCCTTCCACAGGATGGTAGAGAGATGGAACGGCCTTATGTGAAAAGTAGTAATGACTAGGAACCTGCCATTGTGGTATAGCACATTGTGCGAATTCACAGAAGGGGGCAGAATCCACCAAGCTGAAAGGCAGAAGTTGGAGAGCCAACAGTTTTGACAAGCTTCCATGCAGACGCTGGGCATGTGGGTGGCAGGGACTGTATTTTTTTTTCCGCAGCAGCAGATGGAGCAGAGAAATTTGCCGGCTACAGTCTACAGCTGGTGGTGTGCTGCAGGCAGATGTGCTGCTAGGACCTGGGACACCCTGTGCTATACCATCATCCCTGTCAGAGGAGGCTGCTAAAAGTTAATGGCTCGCTATTGCAAGGGCGGACTGAAGTGGCAAAGGAGGAGGAGGGACAGATTTGTGCCCCTTTTGTGTGGCTTTTAGGTGCTCTTGCCAACGGGCTGAGTGGTTGGACGCTAAATGCCTTGTTAAGCATGTGGTACCCAAATGGTTGGTGTTTTTGCCATGTTTCATGTGCCTGAGACACAGTTTGCAGATAGCAACAGTGCGATCTGCTGCAGATGTGCTGAAAAAGGCCCAGACAGATGAGCTTTGGGGAGTGGGCCGGGAGATAACAGCTGCCAAATGTGATGAAATAGGGTGGCTGCTCTCTACTCTCTTGTCTACCAGTGTTCCTCCCTCTCTCTAGGCTCATGTTCCTGTCATCCTCAACCTCAGGACCAACATCTGAATCCAGTAATGGCTGGGCATCATCAAGGAGCAGTGGCTGACGCTGTGGTCAAATAACTCAGCTGACTCCTCAATAGCTGATGTTGGGGCTATGGCAGGAATAGATGTGGACAAGGAGGCAGGTTTATCCACTCTGGCAACTGCAGGGTTCTGCACACTTGTCTCTGCTTGCATGACAGAGGATGAGGAGGATGAGGAAGGTTTAGTAAGCCAGTCCACCACTTTCTCTGCATGCTGTGGCTGGATAGCAGGGGCAAACTTACTAAACAGAGGAAATGATGCCCTGCCTGAGGCCTTACCACAACGTCCACCTTTGCCTATGGACATATTTGTTGCTGGCCCCCTTACAGTGCCAAGGGAACGTCTGCCTCTCCTTGTTGTCCTCCCAGACATTATTGGGAGGGAGGGGGAGGTGCTTATAAGCAAATATAAAGAAGAAGTTTAAATCTGTACGTAGATGCACTTTAATCAATGTAAAGAGGTGTTTGGTGCACTTTAATTTGAGTACTCACTCTACACAGACACACTTCAGAGATACACTATAATATATTGCAATATAATGCGCCAAACATACAGTGATGCACAGAACTATATGGCGTTAAACTAGCAGTAACGCACACAAAACTATATGGCCTCAAACTGGCAGTAACGCACGCAAAATAATATAGCGTTAAACTGGCAGTAAAGCACACAGAAGTAAACAGCGTTAAACTGGCAGTAACACACATAAAACTATATGGCGTTAAACTGGCACTAATGCACACAGAACCTTTTGGCGTTAAACTGGCAGTAACGCACACAAAACTATATGGCGTTAAACTAGCAGCAACGCACGCAAAACTACATGGCGTTAAACTGGCAGTAATGCACACAAAACGATATGGCATTGAACTTGCAGTAGCGCACACAGAACTATATGGCGTTAAACTGGCAGTAACATACACAAAACGATATGGTGTTAAACTGGCAGTAACGCACACAAAACTATATGGCATTGAACTGGTAGTAATGCACACAGAACTATATGGCGTTAAACTGGCAGTAACATACACAAAACGATATGGTGTTAAACTGGCAGTAACGTACACAGAACTATATGGCATTAAACTGGCAGTAACGCACACAGAACTTTTTGGCGTTAAACTGTCTTTTTTTTTTTTTTTTTTCCATAAAGATTTTATTATGAAGAGAAAAATATATCACATACAGAAATCGTACATAGAATTTTGTACAAAAGTCATTTAGTGTAAAGAACAAATAACATTGGATTCATATGTTTTCCAACAAAATGTTAGTAGGCGGTTGATCTGGAGAGGGATTTATGTTAATGTTGGAAGCCAAAAACGTGGAACCTCTTAACAAAGTGTTATATTCCAGTGCCGAGCTCCCCCCACTCACATCATCATTCGGCGAGTATTAAGGGGAGAGCCGAGCACCGGGCCAGTCCCGGGTAAGGGTTCAGAGAACGTCGAGACCCCCCCGGGCATAAATGTTAGAAGTCTCGAAGTTCCCGGATCGACAAGTGGGTGCCCTCATCAAAGGGCCTAGTGTACATAAGACCACTGTACAATGGTTGCAAACTAAAGAAGGGAGAATAGAGTAGTCTAAGAAGAAAAGAGAAGAGGAAAAGAGAGGAGAAAAGGGGGAGGGGGGTAGAGAAGGAGGGGGAAGAGGGAAGAGGTAGGGAAAAAAAAAGAAAAGCGGGGAAAGAAGGGATGGGGGGAGTACTCAAGAGAATAAGGGAGGAGTTCTGCAAGGTGAAAGAGTAAAATAGTAGAGAGAGGACAGGGTGAAAAGGTGGGTAGACCCCCAGGATTGTAGATGTGGGAGCCTAAAGTGAATCATGGGTTAAAGAGAGTCGTATTAGGTAGGGAGGAAAGGGGAAAGGGTTTAGTGCGACGAGTGAGGTGTATATTAAAGAAAAGAGGGGGTAGAGAGGGTTGCGTTTGGAAGTAAGGCAAGTGACAGTAGAAGAGGGTGGCTCCGGGGTGTGACCAAGTCCTCCCCCCCCAAACCCTGCAGGAGAGGCACCAGCAGGGGTGCCTTCCTGAGTGAACACAGTTATGTTTGTATGGAGGCTCGTGGAAGGTATTGGCGGTATCCCTCAGTGGTCGTGAAGTGTATCCAACAGGACCATGTGGCCGTGAACTTCTGAGTCCTGTCCTGAGAAACGTGAATGAGCTCTTCCATGTCTTTCGTTTTGGAAATTCTTGTACACCATTCACCAATTGATGGAACCGATGTCGATTGCCAGTGTTTAGGGATGCATAATCTAGCAGCATTCACTAGATGCATCGCTAGGGATTTAAAGTAGTTTCGTTTGGATAATGAGGTATGGTGTAGAAGGTACTGGGCTGGAGTATAGTCAAGAGTGAATGTGGTAATTTGTGTTATTAATTTGTGGACCTCCTTCCAAAAGGGTTGGAGGATTGCGCAGTCCCACCATATGTGGAGCATTGTACCCACCTCCACTCCACAACGCCAGCAAGTGTTGGGAATAGTGGATTTGAATTTGTGAAGTCTGGAGGGGGTTCTATACCACCTAGTAGCTATCTTGTATCCATTTTCTTGTGTAGTTACATTCAGAGAACCTTTGTGTATGTACTCATGGACCTTATTCCATTCCTCATTAGTTAAGGGTGTCGGAAGGTCTCTGTTCCATGCACTCTGAGAAGGTGAGATTGTGGGTGTCAAGGGGTCATTTAGCAGAGTGTACAAAAGAGAGATGAGATGTCTTTGTGGGATTTTACGGTGACACAGGGTTTCAAACTGAGTGAGCTGTTTAATCCCGTGGGTTTGATTGGCGTGGGATTCCAGAAAGTGTCTGATTTGCCTGTAAGTCCAGAAGGAAAATGCAGAGGTTTTGGATATTTCTATGAGTTTTTCATGGGGCGTGATTTTCCCATCCTGATAGAAGTGCATGATTAGAACGTCTTCATGTGGCCATTCTTTCTGTAGAAAGTTAGTGTGGGAGCCTGGGGGGAAATCAGGATTTCCTCTCAGGGAAGTTAAGGGGCCCGGGATTGAGGCTAAGTTCCCCTTAAGTGATGCTTTTTTGAATGCTAATAGGGATGGATAGATTAGTGGGTGTGTCATTATTGATTGTGGCCAGTGCTTAGGGGGTAACCATGGGATTAAGTGTAAAGGAAGATGTGACACAGCATTTTCTAGGGGAATCCAGGATTTCTTAAGGGAGTGGATATTCCAATCTGCTATCCTCGTGAGATGGCTTGCACTATAGTATTTGTTCAGATCTGGAAGTCCTATTCCGCCTCTGGATTTGGGTAAGGTGAGTCTAGAATATTTAATGCGGGGGGGGGAGTCCCTCCATAAAAAAGTTGAGCATATTTTTTGATATGTTGTGAAAAAGTTAATTGGTAGGGCTATAGGTATTGTTTGTATGAGGTAAAGAAGGCGCGGTAAGATAAGCATTTTAATTAAAGCTGCTCGTCCAAACCAGGAAACATTTAACGTCTTCCATTCCTTAAGGAAATTTTGGGCTTTAAGAAGAGCTACCTGGAAGTTCAGTGTGTATAGGTTTGATAAGATGGGTGGGATTTGTATTCCCAGGTAGGTGAGGGCATTTTTTTGCCATTGAAACGGAAAGGATTCCTGGCAGCTTGTCACTTCTTGGGGGGGAAGTGAGATATTCAGGGCTTGTGATTTAGTGTGGTTGATCTTTAAGTTGGATATTTTGTTAAAGAGATCGATTTCCTGTAGAAGATTTGGGAGAGAGACACAGGGAGCTTGTAATGAGAGCAAGATGTCGTCGGCGAATGCCGCAACCTTGTACTCTCTCCCTTTTACCACAATGCCCTGAATATCAGGATTGTTTCTTAGTTTGTTGAGGAAGGGCTCTAAGGTGAGGATATATAGAAGTGGTGATAGGGGGCATCCCTGACGTGTCCCGTTCTTGACCGAGAAGGCGCCCGACAGGAGGCCGTTGACTCTAACTGCAGCGGAGGGACCAGAGTACAGGGCCATAATAGAGGAAAGCATACGGTTTCCGATCCCAATCGCCGAGAGAGTTTCGTACATGTAGTCCCAGGCCACCCTGTCAAACGCCTTCTCGGCGTCTAGAGAGAGAAGAAAGCCCTGGGTTTTAGTGGCCGTAATCCAGTGGTGTAAGTTTAACGTGCGGATTACGTTGTCTCGGGCTTCTCTACCCGGGACAAACCCCACCTGGTCCAGGGATATAAGGTTTGGTATTAAGGGGAGTAGTCTAGTAGCAAGGATTTTTGCGTACAATTTGATGTCTACGTTTAATAGGGATATTGGCCTGTAGTTCGCAACTAATGAAGGATCTTTACCCTCTTTTGGTATGACCGTGATATGGGCCATTAGCATTCTGGAGGGATCAAATTGGGCATCAGCTAATGTGTTGAATGTGGCTAAGAGTGTAGGGGAAAGAATGTCTGCGAATGTTTTATAGTATTGGAGACTGTTTATCTGTCGGGACCAGGGCTTTTGCCAAGTTTCATTTGTTTAATTGCCACAGCAATTTCAGTTAAAGATATGGGTTTATCAAGTTCTAGTTTAAGTTGGGGTGATATAGGCTTGGGGCTATATTTGGAGAGGAAGGATTTAATGAGGTCAGATCGGGTTTTCTGTGCGTTTTGAGACCTTTGATCAGGACATAGTTATATAGTTTTGAGTAAAAAGTCTCAAATTCTCTAGCTATTTCCTCGTTCTTGACCAGGAGATCCCCCTTGGAATTGCGTAGGTGATGTATTCTGGTAGAGGTTTTAGAAGATTGGACCGAACGTGCCAGCAGGCGGCCACACTTGTTCCCTTGCTCGTAAAAGATTCTCTGGGAGAGAATGTAGCGTCTACTAGAGCGTCTGTCCAGTTCTATTTTTAAGAGAGAGCGTGCGTGGGATAGTTCTTGTAAGGTGGCGGCTGCTTGTGTCTGTTTGTGTGCTCTTTCCAGGGATTTAATTGTTCCGATAAGTGAGTTAATAAGTTCTTGGTTCCGTTTTTTGGTTTTAGCTGCCAGTGACATCAGTTCCCCCCGGACCACACACTTATGAGCTTCCCATAGGGAGATAGGAGATATCTCGGGTGACGCATTCTCAGCAAAGTAGTTGAGGATGCATGTGCGTATGTGATCTAGGGAGACCGGATCCCCCAGCAGTGAAGGGTTAAATCGCCATATTTTAGTTCGGGGTTGGATTTCAGGGAAGGTTAAAGTGACCGTGATGGGGTGGTGGTCTGATAAAAACATGGGTTCTATCGTAGATTGATTTAAAAAAGAGAGATCGGATTGGGAGAGGAAAAAGTAGTCTATTCTGGAATATTTTTGGTGTGGGGCAGAGAAAAATGTGTAATCTTTTACTGTGGGTGATAGTGTGCGCCATGTGTCATGAAGAGTCAGGTTTTGCAATTGGGCTTTGATCTGGCGTAGGGCCTTGTATGTTAGGGCAGAAGAGCCTGATGATGAGTCCATTAGTGGGTTTAAGGGTACGTTGAAATCTCCTCCCAGGAGAACTAATCCTTCCTGGAAAGTTGTCAGTCGGTCGCAGATGTCCCTGAAGAAGGAGACTTGATGTTCATTGGGACAATAGACGTTTGCCAATGTGATTGGTTTATTTGCGTATTTCCCTTTAAGGAAGATATATCTACCCGCCGGGTCAATTAATGAGTCTGAGAGTGAAAAGTTTGCATGTTTGGAGATTAATATTGAGACACCTTTCGTTTTGGCCTCTGGGTTGGTGGCGTGGTGAGCTATACGATATGTATTGTTGGTAAGCTTAGGTATTGTGTCGGAGCGGAAGTGGGTCTCTTGCAAAAAAATAAAGTGGGCTTTATGTTTAGAGAGAGATGTCAAGACCTGGGAGCGTTTCTCAGGAAGGTTAAGACCTTTCACGTTGAGGGATATACATTTTAGCGTTAATGAAAGATCAAGTAATGATTTCGAATGCATGGTTATACACTTGTTTGCGTCTGGGGGTCAGGCCCCACCAAAGTGTAATTCGGTAAGTAGTGGAGGATAATGTGGGAGGGTTTGTCAGGGGGGGGGCTGAACAGGGTTAGTGAACCCCCGGAGCCAAGAAGCCGAACAAGAGAGAGAGAAAAATAGCAAAGGGAGGGAGAAGAAAAAGGAGGGGGAAGAGGAGAGAGGAGAGGGAGAGGAGGGATGCGGAGAAATAAAGTAAAAGTTGGTTTAGAGTGTAGGGAGCAACGAAGGAAGGGAACGGGAAAAGAAAGTGGTAAGAAGAGGAGGAGAGAAAAAAGAGGGGAGTAAGTAGGGTAAGATAGGACAAGGGAAAAGGTAGGAATCGAGTAGGGAGGATACACCAGAGGCGAGGTTTAGAAAATCTGCCTCGCCTAGGGGGAGAAAAAAGGAGTTCTGGAGTATCAGCTGGTGTCCTTAGGGACTTGCTGTGTGGGGGAGCGAGAAAAGACGGGGAACCTCAATCGGGTGTGGATCGGGGGACAGATCCGCTTCTCTGCTTAAGTGGAGAAATATAAGTTGAAGGTTTGTAATTTTGTGTTTATGTGATTTTAAGGGGGAGCCCACTTAACATTATATTCTACTTTTAAGCCACCGGTGTCACGGTAAGGTGATCCGTGAATAGAAACATAATACAATCCTCAGAAAAACAAAAACTTAATACAACATAGTAGAGGCAGCCTATAGGTTGTAACCGTTACCTAATCAGCCATGTATTGAGTTTATCCAACATAGGGGAGAAAATAACAGTGTAATACCCCTAGAACAGACCTAAAAATAATAACAAGAATACTGATAACCGCTATCTGGTGCACATTATGGGAGATATATCGAACATAAATTTTTCCCCCTGCTAGGTGGAAAGCTAATCACTATCTTTAGAGGTGTAAGCTAAAATGGCAGTTCTCGTGAGGGGGGTCAAAGGTGAGGGTGAAGGAGGGGAGGGCTGGATGGGTGGGGGGAGTAGATGTAGGGGACGTTGGGAGGAAGAGGGAAGGAAGGAAGGAGGGGGAGGGAGGATGGATGGTGTGGGACAGGGGATACTAAAAAGAAAGAAAGAAAATTTTTATCCACATTTGAACGGCAGGATCATAATACACGATCAAGAGGTTGTAAGGTTATAGCTTATTAGATACCCCCTTTGGGGAACCCATTCATCAGGTAGAGCTTATTGTATGTGTTCTAGTTCCTGTGATAGGTGGATAGCTCACTGAGGACCAGGGACGTCCGGGTTAGTGAAAACTCTCCTACCCACTACAAGTATAGGTTGCGTGGGAAGTGGTTAAGATCAAAGTGAGAGGTTGGAACCCCCCTAAGGGGCTCTTCGGATCGGGTGAGGACCCCGTCCCTGGTGGTCAGGATAGTCATGCGTTTACCTTTGCTAAATACATAAAATCGTGTACCTTAATGATAACGCTCTTTAAACATTGTTTTTAACTGTTAATGATAAACATGCTTTATCTTCTATTGTGGGTAATGAAGAAGTACTCAACCTTATCTCACGGAGGTAGAGGGAAGGCAGACCCCAGTCTGTTCTGTAAGCTATTCGAGTTAAGTGGTTTTGGGGTGTATGCATTTGTGGAAAAGATCGGTAAGGTCTGCTGTACCTCCACCCCCGGTAAGATTACTCAAGGCCTAAAAAAAAAAAAAAAAAAAAAAGGGGGGAGGGGGGGAGGGGGGGATTTGAAGATCTGATCTTCTAGGTCCTGAATGTCATTTTCCAGAGAGAGACTTGACCATTTTGTGAGACGTGAGAAAGTGCCTGTATATCATACAAGGGAAAAGACGGGTAGGGGCGAATCGGGTGAGGGTGAGAAGTGACAGGGGATAACAAGTAGTTGCATTCCTGATATATGGCTTAAAGTATGATAGGAGATCAGGGGGAAGTGTTCAGCGGGGGTTAAGACAGTAACTCACTGCTGCTGCGGCATGGTTGGGCGGGTGACGTCAGTCCTCCGGATGATTGCGTCCCGGGGGGGACAACGGAGCACAAGCAGGGCTTCGTTGGTAGAGATCTCGGCGGGATGAGTGTGCTTTCGGGGATGCCGATCCTGCCTTGCGTCTGCGTGATCTCTGGCGTGGTGCTTTCGGGGAAGGGTTGAGGGTAACCGGATGCCATGGCTCCGAAGGGAAGAAGAGGTCATACCATTCCGGAAGCTCAATCCGTGGGATATCGAGTTGATCGCAGAAGTTCTTCAGGTCCTCTGGTGTGCGGAGAATGGCAGAGCGTCCCCTGGTGGACGCAGTTAGGGCAAAGGGAAATTTCCAGCGATACTGGATGTTCCTGGCGCGTAGTGCATCTAATAAAGGTCTTAGAGCTCTTCTGTTTTGTAGTGTAATCTGTGATAAGTCCTGAAAAAGCTTTACTTCGGTCCCATTAAAGATTACTCGGCCTCTTTCCCTGGCTTTCCGTAAGATTTCCTCTTTAAGGGGAAAGTTAACCAGACAACACACAATACCTCTGGGTGGTTCATTCTCCCTGGGCTGGGGGCGTAGAGCACGGTGGGCCCTCTCCATATCTATGGGTGAGTCTGCAGGCCGTCCTATTAGGTCATTGAATAGAGTACACAGGGTTTGCTGTATTGAGTTTGGGTCAATACTTTCAGGTATCCCCCTTACTCTTATGTTATGGCGTCGGCCGCGATTATCGAGGTCCTCGACGTGCCTATGGAGATCGAATATTTGGGAGAGTTGTGAATCATAGGCAGATTGGACCTGGCGGATGGCTGCTGCGTGAGTCACGGTTGTTTGTTCCACCGTGTCAATGCGGTGTGCGATCGCCTGCATGTCCGACTTTAAGTCAGCAATAGCTGCCGTCACCGTGCTTTTAATGTCCGATGCTACTTTTTCCAGGTCGAACAGGTTTAGCATGTGTGTTCGTCCGGCATCGGTTGTGGGAGTGGCAGAACTCATGGTCTGCATGTCGGATAGTTCAGTAGGAGAGGTCGGCGCCTGGGCCTGTGAGGCCGCGTGTGCGGACAGTCTTTGGGTGCGGAATATGTCAGGGATGTTTCTGCTCAGCTGCGTACCTGGATCTAGTGTGATCCGAGACGAAGAGGAACTCCGGGTGGATCTGCTCATGCTGAATTCAGGGTGTGGGCTCCCCTTCAAGCTAAGATCTGTCCCCGGATCGCAGGAGCTCTTGGCTTATGCTGCCATCTCGGTCTCCGTCCAGGCCACGCCCCTAAACTGTCTTTAATGCACGCAAAACTATATGGCGTTAAACTGGCAGCAACGCACGCAAAACTATATGGCATTAAACTGGCAAAAACGCACACAAAACGATATGGCATTGAACTGGCAGTAACGCACACAGAACTATATGGCGTTAAACTGGCAGTAACGTACACAAAACAATATGGTGTTAAACTGGCAGTAATGTACACAGAACTATATGGCGTTAAACTGGCAGTAACGCACGCAAAACGATATGGTGTTAAACTGGCAGTAGCGCACACAGAAGCAAATGGCGTTAAACTGGCAGTAACACACACAGAAGTAAATGGCGTTAAACTGGCAGTAACACAATCAAATAGACGGTGTTCAACACTACACTGACGCTATCTGAACTGTCCCTACTCTAGCTATACCCTAATGTAAAGATTACTGACACTGTCTCACTACACTACACTGAAACTACAGTACCTGACCGCGAGATTGTGTTTCCAGCGCGATCCCATCGCACTGGTTCTCGGCGACAGGGTACTGTGTATGTCGCGCTGGCTCGCTCATCGGGAAAGGAAAACTTTTTTTCCTTTCTTGATGAGCGACAGGCAGTGCTGACAGCTGTCTGGTATGAATCCTGAGGGGGAACGCCGTGCCAAATTTTAAATAAAAAAAACGGCATAGGTTACCCCCCAGGGGTCTTTTTCCAACTTTGGGCGGTCTTCTTCTGACTTCTCCCGGTGTTCGGCCTCTTCTCCCGGTGTTCCACCTCTTCTCCCGGGCCCCTCCGCTATCTTCTTCCAGCTCTTTTGCCAACGGGGAACCCGGTCTGCTGCGCTGTCTTGTCCCGTCTTTTCTTCTTCTTCTCTTCTTCTCTTCTTCCAATGTTGACACGACACTCTCTCTGGCTGGAATGCTGTGTGTGAGCTGCGGAGCCATTTATATAGGCGGTGACCCCACCCCCTTGTGACGTCACAGTCCCAGCATGCGCAGGGATTCTGGGGTCACGCCCCATTATGACGCCAGAGTCCCAGCAAAAGAGCTGGAAGAAGATAGCAGAGGGGCCCGGGAGAAGAGGTGGAACACTGGGAGAAGAGGCCAAACACTGGGAGAAGTCGGAAGAAGACCCCCCGAAGTCGGTAGAAGACCCCGGAGCTGCCTAATAAATTACTCTTAAAACCTGTGTACTGTGTTTTTTTTTTTTATTGACACTTTTTTCCCTAGGTGAATGGGTAGGGGTACGATGTACCCCATACTCATTCACATAGGGTGGGGGGCCGGCATCTGGGGGCCCCCTTATTAAAGGGGGCTCCCGGATTCCGATAAGCCCTCGGCCCGCAGACCGTGACAACCAACGGCCAGGGTTGTTGGGAAGAGGCCCTTGTCCTCATCAACATGGGAACAAGGTGCTTTGGGGTGGGGGGGCCGCAGGGCACTCCCCTTCCCAAGGCACCCACCCCCCCATGTTGAGGGCATGCGGCCTGGTACGGCTCAGGAGGGGGGCGCTCTCTCATCCCCACCCCCTTTCCTGACCGGCTGCGTGCTCGGATAAGAGTCTGGTATGGATTTTGGGGAGACCCCCACGCTGATTTTTCGGCGTAGGGGGTTCCCCTTACAATCCATACCAGACCTAAGGGCCTGGTATGCCCATGGGGGGAACCCACGCCAGTTTTTTCATTTAAAATTTGGCGCGGCGTTCCCCCTCAGGATTTATACCAGACAGCTGTCAGCACTGCCTGTCGCTCATCGCAAAAGGAAAAAAAAGTTTTCCTTTCCCGATGAGTGAGCCACCTCGGCGCTGGCTCCCGCGATGGGGCTCGTAGGTGTCAAATCTCGCCGAGAAAAGCGGCGAGATTGACACAATATCGCGGTCACCTACTGTATCTGAGCTGTCCCTACTCTACACTAATGTATGTATGAATGACACGGTCTCACTGCACTACAGTGAAACTATCTGAGCTGTCCCTACTCTAACTGCACACTATGGAAAGCTGAATGATGGTCCTCCTCACTACACTCACACTATCCCTAGACTGACACTAAACTAATATTCTACACTGACAATTGAAGCAAAATAGCACAGTATAGCACACTAACTAACGAATAGCACTTAACAGAGCCCTGTTCTATCTCTCTCCACGCCAAAATCACACTGAAAATGGCTGCCATTGAAAGAATACTTTTATACTGTGGGGCGGGAATGAGCCATGATTGGATAAAGTCATGACTCTGGCAGTGCTCTGTGCCCTGATTGGCTGAAGCTTTCACTGCTTCAGCCAATCAGGGCTTGCAATGCACTGTTTGGCACTGCAATGCATTGTGGTCGGGTCAAGGGGTCGAACAAACAGTCGACCGACACGTTTGTTCGGCTGTTCGCCGAACGACCGAACAACGAATGTTCAGCCCGAACTTATGCTTGGGCCGAACCGTTTGCCCATCCCTAGTGCTGGGGAAGCTGCTACACACAGAAGGTTTTTCAGCTTAATGCATTAAGAAAAAAAACCTTCTGCTTTTACAACTCCTTTAAGTTACACTGGTGTGCAGTGTCCCGTGGGGGCATAAATACATGTATATATGTACATCTATGCAGGTATGTACTATATGCAGATGTATATGTATGTATTTTAATCCATATGCTATTAGACAACAATCAAAGCAGTATATAAATATAACAAAAATTAAGTTTTTGTAAGTGAATTTATACAATAGGACAAAAGAGTGAAGGAAACTGTAGATGTGGCTTTTCCCATATTTATAAAAATTCTCAGTTTCTGTCCACAAAACATAAAATTGTATAGGCTAAAAATAATTATTGAGAAAGACTTTGGACTGTATATAGCAAAATCTTATAAATTATTCTTGAGCCTGAGAATAACTTTCTACCCCAGAGAATCGTACCAGTCTGTTACATATTTTTCAGGCCACAGCCAGAAATATATGTGACACAAGGAACATATTTGTTTTAACAGCAAAGATAAGGAACTCATGAATAGATTTACACTGCCTCCACAGGTTCTCAAAGTCAGATGAGAACAGGAATATGATAAAGGCACAGCTGTTGCTGGGTAATATATGCCAGCAATTGCCATTTGACACACTATAACTTAGACTAAAATGGTGCACAGCCTAAACAGCTAATTTTAATGAGTAGAACTTGCAGTTATTTAACATTTATATCAAAGGTAAAAACAAAAAAGCACTTAATCATGTCAAAATTTAAATACAACAAAACCACTGATGTTATGAAAATTAAGATTATGAGATTGCAAAACTGAAAAAACAAATCATTATGTGATCAATTTAAGTCATAAGATTTTAATTATGTTTGCAACTGTACAGAAGCAATTTTGTTTGTATTTTTTGACCTCTGGATTTGGTTATCTTGTATGAAGGCCCCAGTTATCTCTTATCCCAGCTATCACAGGTGCTCCTGACTGGAAAAAATGGAAGGACTACTCAGAAATGCTGGAGGGTTTATTTCTTTGTGATGGAAGGACTACTCAGGAAATGCTGGAGGGTTTATTTCTTTGTGATGGAAGGACTACTCAGGAAATGCTGGAGGGTTTATTTCTTTGTGATGTCAGAAATGCAACTTGAAATTTCCCTGCTGTGGCCTGACAAAGGAAAGCCTAGACTGGGTTGATCAAACTACTACCTCTAAGGCCAGCATATCACAAATGGTGAAATCATTCCGATATTTTTGACATGTAGTCTAGTCGAAGTCAAGAAATGTTTGCAGAAATCCAAACAGCATGCATGTCAGTCCTTATAGAATTTAGTACACCATAAGGTGTAAGGTGAACACAATACCTCAAATCAATCCAGCAGTACATACTGTAACTTTCAAGATGCCCACATACAAGCTAATAAAAGTTATTTTGGACCACCTATAATAAAAAGATTACTTGTACAGGTATTTTTGGATGACAGATATGAAATAGATATGATGTTTATTGCTGTCATGTCAATGGTAAATGGGGGTTTGACTGTCTATTGCCACCATCACATGACATAAACCCAAAACCATGAGTACTAAAATCCCAGATCAACATGAATAGCCAAATGAGATATATAGTGGCTACAGTACTGGGTGAAGTGACCTGTAGTATGTAACACACAACAAAGTATGTAATTTATAGATAGAGATTGATAACAAACAGATTTGTGTTGGCAAATGATTGATAAACAGATGCAAACAGCAGCTGCTAGCTCATGTACAAGACAACTTCTTTAACTCCTCAAACACTGAACAATGCCATACCTGTGTTATATCCATAGGCGTGTGCAGGGGGTATACCAGGTAATCACTACGTGCAATGCCAATTGCCCTAATTCCTGGGCTTCCCCTGTGTTGCCCCCGCCCCATAATGCTGCTGGCTTCCCTCCTCTCCTCTCCCCACAGCTGCTGCAAGGTATATGTTAGGATGAAGAGTGGAGTAAGGGGCTAGTAAATATGTAATTTACCAACGCCTTCCTTTTCTAAATGAACGCAGTAAACACACTCACTCACTGTGTGCATTCATAACTGAAGCATAGTAAACTGTTTACTATGCTTCCATTTCTGAATGAACAGGAAGCCGCTCAGCACAGAGCACTTCCCATTCATTCACTGTCCCGTGCAGCTAAGGCTGCAGAGAAAGGCATGTGTGTTTGAGCTTTGGGGTGCACACCCTAATGCAATAGGCTGTGCACACCTGTAGTTATATCCCCCCTCCCTTACACACACAAACACATACTTTAACTACCTTAGCTTCAAGTGTACCTTCCATTTGCTGACCCCCTGCTATTAATGTTCACCTTAAAAGCGGATCTTCACCCAAAAGGGGAAGTTAGTTCTTCTCTTCCTCCTCCTCTTCCCCTCCTCTGCCACATTTGGATTAATTATTTTGGGGGGGGGGGAACGGGTATCCAGTTTTGACAGGCGATCTGAAGTTCTTCTCCTTCCCTCCCTGCCTGCACATGCGCAGTGGGCAACCAGCTGCAAAGCCACAAGCAGTCAGGGCTAGCTGCCCACAGTTAAGATGCCTGCGCATGGGACCCTGAGGCCAGTGAAGATTCAGGGACCGGGGTGGATCCTTGGACAGGTAAATGTCTGTTTATTAAAAGTCAGCAGCTACTATTTTGGCACATCTGATTGAAGCTCCCCTTTAACGAGGATCTGCATTGTGGGAGATGTGCCTGCAAAAGGGGAGCAGAGAACAAAGGACTAGACAAAGGACTAGACACCAGTGTTGCCTTTGGGTTCCCTGCTTCCCTGATTGTTTCCCCGCTACAATGCCTCACTCCAAACTGTGTCTCTATGTAAAAGTGGTCATCTTGAAAGAGGAAGAAGGACTTTTCTTGTTCATGTTAAAGCTGCTCCCCTGATAACTGGTGATCTTATAACTGATGGTGTATAAATAAAGTGTATATAAATAATTATATGTGATCTTGCGCATAAACCTCAATAGCAATCAATAGGTAGTGATAATGGTGATTTATTATTTATTATTTTTTATTATTTTTCATCACTATTATCATTAGCACTTTTTCGTAACTAGTGATTGCTATTAAGGTTTATGTGCAAGATCACATATAATTATTTATATACACTTTATTTACACGCGCAGCATTTTGACTCTTTTTATGTTATTTATTGGTTTATTTTTGTAGTTCACTCTAATAGCGCAGAGGTCCTTTATCTAAAAATAACTGGTGGTGTAATGATCAAGAAGAGGTGGAAAAAGCATACATCTCCAGAATGAATGAAGCAGGAAGAAAGAACCAGAGTGGAGTGGAACAATAAAGATGAGACAGCACTACATGCAGTACAGAGCTAGCTGGGAGAAGTAATCAAGTGGAACCAAGAAACCGTGCAGATGACAGCATATAGCTTGCAAAATAAAGCTACAGGAGAGAAAGAATTACAGAGTGGAATAATGTGGTTTAGAGTTGATCGTTCAGTTCGAGCCGAGCAAAAGTTCGTCCCAAACATCGCCCGTTTGCCAAACACCCAAATTTGCGGGACGCTCGGCAAGATGTTCGCCGAGCACCTCACAATGCACTGCACGCTGCACAGTACATTCTAAGCCCTGATTAGGCAAAGCACACCAGGTCCTTTGGGTCTGATATGGATTTTAAGGAGAACCCCATGCCAAAATTTAGAAAAAAACAGTATGGGCCCCCCAAAATCCATACCAAACCCTTATCTGAGCATGTAGCCTGACAGGCAAGGAAAGGGAGAGTGAGCGAGAGCGAGTGCCCCCCTGAATTTTACCAGGCCACATGCCCTCAACATGGGGGGTGCTTTGGGACAGGGGGGTCTGGTATGGATTTTGGGGCTGGAAACCAGGCTTTTCTTTTTTGGCATGGGGTTTTCCCTAAAATCCATACCAGACCCAAAGGGCCTGGTATAGATTTTGTATTGCTGGCAATTTAAATATCAGTTTTGCAGGTTTTATACATGGTATAGATTCATCACGTTACAGGTGGACTCAGGGGACCCCCAGGCACTATATTTAACCACTTGCTGACCGCCTCACGATGATGTACGTTGGCAGAATGGCACGGGCAGGCAGAATCACGTACCTGTACGTG
The DNA here is from genome assembly GCA_037952925.1 of Lithobates clamitans. NCBI lineage: Eukaryota > Metazoa > Chordata > Amphibia > Anura > Ranidae > Lithobates > Lithobates clamitans. The sequence continues at coordinate 3,717,357 of JBBGZY010000305.1, read as the reverse complement.
ATCTGCCTCCCGTGGGCGGGAGGTCCAATCGGACCCCCCCCCGGTGCCCGAGGCGGTCGGCATATCTCCCCCGGCGATCGGAGGTGAGGGGGAGGCCATCCATTCGTGGCCCCCCCCCTCGCGATCGCTCCCAGCCAATGGGATCATTCCCCTGCCTCTGTATAGTACACAGAGGCAGAGGAAATTATGCCATCTCTCCTCGGCTTGGTATTTTCCGTTCCGGCGCCGAGGAGAGAAGACTGCAATGTGAGTGCACAACACTACACACACAGTAGAACATGCCAGGCACACAATACACCCCCCTTTACCCCCCAACCCCCCCGATCACCCCCCAATCACCCCTCCCCCCCGTTTTTCTGATTACAGCATTGGTGTCAGTTTGTGACAGTTAGTGTGATAGGGCAGTTAGTGTTAGCCCCCTTTAGGTCTAGGGTACCCCCCTAACCCCCCCTAATAAAGTTTTAACCCCTTGATCACCCCCCGTAGACAGTGTCGCTAAGCGATCATTTTTCTGATCGCTGTATTAGTGTCACTGGTGACGCTAGTTAGGGAGGTAAATATTTAGGTTCGCCGTCAGCGTTTTATAGCGTCAGGGACCCCCATATACTATCTAATAAATGTTTTAACCCCTTGATTGCCCCCTAGTTAACCCTTTCACCCTTGATCACCGTATAACCGTTACGGGTGACGATGGTTAGTTAGTTTATTTTTTATAGTGTCAGGGCACCCGCCGTTTATTACCTAATAAAGGTTCAGCCCCCTGATCGCCCGGCGGTGATATGCGTTGCCCCAGACAGTGTCAGATTAGCGCAAGTACCGCTAATACCCACGCATGCAGCATACGCCTCCCTTAGTGGTATAGTATCTGAACGGATCAATATCAGACCTATACTAGCGTCCCCAGCAGTTTAGGGTTTCCAAAAATGCAGTGTTAGCGGGATTAGCCCAGATACCACCTGCTAGCACCTGCGTTTTGCCCCTCCGCCCGGCTCAGCCCAGCCCACCCTAGTGCAGTATCAATCGATCACTGTCACTTACAAAACACTAAATGCATAACTGCACCGTTCACAGAGTCAGGCCTGAATCCTGCGATCGCTAACAGTTTTTTGGTAGCGTTTTGGTGAACTGGCAAGCACCAGCCCCAGGCAGCGTCAGGTTAGTTCCAGTACCGCTAACACCCACGCATGCACCGTTCACCTCCCTTAGTGGTATAGTATCTGAACGGATCAATATCTGATCCGATCAGATCTATACTATCGTCCCCAGCAGTTTAGGGTTCCCAAAAACGCAGTGTTAGCGGGATCAGCCCAGATACCTGCTAGCACCTGCGTTTTGCCCCTCTGCCCGGCCCAGCCCAGCCCACCCAAGTGCAGTATCGATCGAACACTGTCACTTACAAAACACTAAACGCATAACTGCAGCGTTCACAGAGTCAGGCCTGATCCCTGCGATCGCTAACAGTTTTTTTGGTAGCATTTTGGTGCACTGGCAAGCACCAGCCCGAGGCAGCGTCAGGTTAGCGCCAGTAGCGCTAACACCCACGCACGCACCGTACACCTCCCTTAGTGGTATAGTATCTGAACGGATCAATATCTGATCCGATCAGATCTATACTAGCATCCCCAGCAGTTTAGGGTTCCCAAAAACGCATTGTTAGCAGAATCAGCCCAGATACCTGCTAGCACCTGCGTTTTGCCCCTCCGCCCGGCCCAGCCCAGCCCACCCAAGTGCAGTATCGATCGATCACTGTCACTTACAAAACACTAAACACATAACTGCAGCGTTCGCAGAGTCAGGCCTGATCCCTTCAATCGCTAACAGTTTTTTTGGTAGCGTTTTGGTGAACTGGTAAGCACCAGCGGCCTAGTACACCCCGGTCGTAGTCAAACCAGCACTGCAGTAACACTTGGTGACGTGGCGAGTCCCATAAGTGCACCCGCTATTATTTTCCCTCCTGCCTTGACAATCAAACAAATAATTTTTTCATGTAAACAAAAAGTGTCAGAAAGGGCTTTGTCTTCAAGTGGTTAGAAGAATGGGTGATGTGTGACATAAGCTTCTAAATGTTGCGCATAAAATGCCAGGACAGTTCAAAACCCCCCCAAATGACCCAATTTTGGAAAGTAGACACCCCAAGCTATTTGCTGAGAGGCATGTCGAGTCCATGGAATATTTTATATTGTGACACAAGTTGCGGGAAAAAGACAAATTTTCTATTTATTTATTTATTTTTGCACAAAGTTGTCACTAAATGATATATTGCTCAAACATGCCATGGGAATATGTGAAATTACACCCCAAAATACATTCCGTTGCTTCTCCTGAGTACGGGCATACCACATGTGTGAGACTTTTTGGGAGCCTAGCCACATACGGGACCTCAAAAACCAAGCACCGCCTTCAGGGTTTTTAAGGGTATAAATTTTTAGTTTCACTCCTCACTGCCTATCACAGTTTCTGAGGCCATGGAATGCCCAGATGGTACAACCCCCCCCCCCCCCCAAATGACCCCATTTTGGAAAGTAGACACCCCAAGCTATTTGCTGAGAGGTATGGTGAGTATTTTGCAGACCTCGCTTTTTGTCACAAAGTTTTGAAAATTGAAAAAAGAAAAAAAAATGTTTCTTTTCTTTCTTCATTTTCAAAAACAAATGAGAGCTGCAAAATACTCACCATACCTCTCAGAAAATAGCTTGGGGTGTCTACTTTCCAAAATGGGGTCATTTGGGGGGGTTTGTGCCAGCTGGGCATTCCATGGCCTCCAAAACTGTGATAGGCAGTGAAGAGTGAAATCAAAAATTTACACCCTTAGAAATCCTGAAGGCGGTGATTGGTTTTCGGGGCCCCGTACGCGGATAGGCTCCCAAAAAGTCCCACACATGTGGTATCCCCATACTCAGGAGAAGCAGCTAAATGTATTTTGGGGTGCAATTCCACATATGCCCATGGCCTGTGTGAGCAATATATCATTTAGTGACAACTTTGTGCAAAAAAAAAAAATTGTCACTTTCCCGCAACTTGTGTCAAAATATAAAATATTCCATGGACTCAAGATGCCTCTCAGCAAATAGCTTGGGGTGTCTACTTTCCAAAATGGGGTCATTGGGGGGGGGGTTGTGCCATCTGGGCATTTTATGGCCTTTAAAACTGTGATAGGTAGTGAGGAATGAAATAAAAAATTTACACCCTTAGAAATCCTGATGGCGGTGATTGGTTTTCGGGGCCCCGTACGCGGCTAGGCTCCCAAAAAGTCCCACACATGTGGTATCCCCGTACTCAGGAGAAGCAGCTGAATGTATTTTGTGGTGCAATTCCACATATGCCCATGGCCTGTGTGAGCAATAAATCATTTAGTGCCAACTTTTTGTAATTTGTTTTTTTTTTGTCATTATTCAATCACATGGGACAAAAAAAATTAATATTCAATGGGCTCAACATGCCTCTCAGCAATTTCCTTGGGGTGTCTACTTTCCAAAATGGGGTAATTTGGGGGGTTTTGTACTGCCCTGCCATTTTAGCACCTCAAGAAATGACATAGGCAGTCATAAACTAAAAGCTGTGTAAATTTCAGAAAATGTACCCTAGCTTGTAGACGCTATAACTTTTGCGCAAACAAATAAATATATGCTTATTGACATTTTTTTTACCAAAGGCATGTGGCCGAATACATCTTGGCCTAAATGTATGACTAAAATTGAGTTTATTGGATTTTTTTTATAACAAAAATTAGAAAATATCATTTTTTTTCAAAATTTTTGGTCTTTTTCCGTTTATAGCGCAAAAAATAAAAAACGCAGAGGTGATCAAATACCATCAAAAGAAAGCTCTATTTGTGGGAAGAAAAGGACACAAATTTCGTTTGGGTACAGCATTGCATGACCGCGCAATTAGCAGTTAAAGCGACGCAGTGCCAAATTGTGCTCTGGTCAGGAAGGGGGTAAATCCTTCCGGGGCTGAAGTGGTTAAAGGAATTTTTCATTTTTATTCTTTGACTTTAAGCATCATTAAAATCACAAAAATGTGATTTTATCTTTTTTAAACATTTTGTTTTGCATTGATTCATGTCCCCAAGGGCAGTAGTCGGGAGCCAATACCCTTTTTTCAGTAATCTTTTTTATTATAGGTGGTCCAAAATAACTTTTATTAGCCTGTATGTGGGTATCTTGAAAGTTACAGTATGTACTGCTGGATTGATTTGAGGTATTGTGTTCACCTTATACCTTATGGTTTACTAAATTCTATAGGACTGACATGCATGCTGTTTGGATTTCTGCAAAAATTTCTTGACTTCGACTAGACTACATGTCAAAAATATCAGAATAATTTCACCATTTGTGATATGCTGGCCTTAGGGGTAGTAGTTTGATCAACCCAGTATTGTGTCCAGACACTGGATGGGCTGTCAAGCTGACACATCTCCCTCTACAAGATTACATCTTTGCTTGGTAGCTCTGGCATTTCCTTAGACCCAGTCGGGTGGTTTAGATTGGTCCCATGGCCTCATCCCTGGGCTTCTCTCGGCCAATTTTTCCATATACAGCGCAGTGTCCATTTTCCTAATTCGGCTCTACACTAATTGCAGTGACACATCTACCCTTGTCTCTCACCAAACATAGCCTGAGGAAGCCCTAGCGGGCGAAACATGTCGGGATACCATTGCTAAGTGACCCCTTTTTTCCATCTAATTTGATGTGTACTGATGTCTATGTTACTTAATGTGTAGCCAATACAACTTTTAAACTTGTTCTATGTCTAATAAACTGTGGTATTTGTATTTATTTTGTTGTATGAGTAACTCTATTTGCCTGGCACCCATAAAATGCCACCAAATTATCCTCCTGTCTATATATATTATTCAGGGATGGTGGTGCCTTCTTTTTGACACTGTCACCTATCCATTTCAACCAGCATCATCTCTCTACTGCCTGCCTTTACTCTGGTACACAGCAAGTGGCAATCCACTACGTGTGGCAGGTGACATTGTGGAAAGTGACAATCCACAATGTGTGACAGGTGACGTGGCAAGTGACAATCCGCAATGTGTGACATTGTGGCAAGTGACAATCCGCAATGTGTGACATTGTGGCACGTGACAATCCGCAATGTGTGACAGGTGACATCATGGCAAGTGACAATCCGCAATGTGTGGCAGGTGGCGTCGTGGCAAGTGACAATCCGCAATTTGTGGCAGGTGACGACCTGGCAAGTGACAATCCGCAACGTGTGACATTGTGGCAAGTGACAATTCACAATGTGTTGCAGGTGACGTCGTTGCAAGTAACAATCTGCAACGTGTGGCAGGTGGTGTCGTAGCAAGTAGCAATCCGCAATGTGTGACATTGTGGCAAGTGACAATCCGCAATGTGTGGCAGGTGACGTCGTGGCAAGTGACAATCCGCAACATGTGGCAAGTGATAATAATCATCTGAAGGCAGGTGATGTTGGCAAGTGACACGCTCAGGGCTCCCACTGATTCTGCATTATGGTGAGTTTAAATATTTTATTTTATATAACAATGCAATAATAGAAATATTGCACTTCAATCATTTTTTTTGCGATTCAGCACTGCGTCAATTTAACTGACAATTGCGCGGTCGTGTGACATTGAACCCAAACAAAATTTACGTCCTTTTTTCCCACAAATAGAGCTTTCTTTTGGTGGTATTTGATCACCCCTGCAGTTTTTATTTTTTGTGCTATAAACAAAAATAGCGACAATTTTGAAAAAAAATATATATATATTTTTACTTTTTGCTATAATAAACATCCAAAAAAAAAAATGTCTTCATCAGTTTAGGCCAATATGTATTCTTCTACATATGTTTGGTAAAAAAAAAACGCAATAAGTGTATATTAATTAGTTTGCGCAAAAGTTATAGCGCCTACGAAATAGGCTATAGATTTAAGGCATTTTTATTATTATTATTTTTTTTTACTAGTAATGGTGGTGATCTGGTATTTTTAGCGAGACTGCAACATTATGGCGGACAGATCGGACGCTTTTGACACATTTTTAGGACCAGTGACATTTATACAGCGATCTGTGCTATAAAAATGCACTGATTACTGTGTAAATGTCACTGTCAGGGAAGGGGTTAAATGTGTTCCCTGGGAGGTGTTTCTAACTGGGGGGGATGGGACTGACTGGAGGAGGAGAGAGATCTCTGTTCCTAATCAATAGGAACAGCAGATCTGTCTCTCCTCCCCTGTTCAAATGGGGATCTGTCTGTTTACATTGACAGATCCCCGTTCTTGCTCTCTGTGGAGTGATCGTAGGTGGCCGGCTGACATTGCGGCCGCTGGCCACGCACAGGTCCTTTTATACATGTATAGAGCCATGTGTAACAAATTTAGATGCGCAACCAAAATAATATAAATAAATGTATAAAAAACGCATAGGTGTAGGAATGAAAAAAACATAGTTACAAATAGTTAATAGTCCATAACAGATATCAATCTGTGTAAATCTGTTGAAATTGGACTCTTCAGATGGTGTAACATTTGCTCTATCAACCTGCAAAAAGGGCAGCCAGACAACAGCCAAAAAAGTGATTTTAAAGATCAAAGGGCCGCTTACTAGATCTGTTGGATCTCAGGTTATAGAGATCATATAGGCATACACAGGAGGGATCAATCAGCCAGGGACAGTGTGTTCACACGTTCATCCAATATCTGAATCCTCTCCTCCAAAGGCAACTCTCCAATTGCTGCAGTATGCTTCGTGGGACCCTTGTCAGGGTAAGATCGCTCGTGGAGCGTATTATGAAGAAGACTTCATGGTGCAGTACTAAAATCAAGGTTTCTTTATTCCAATATGATGATAAGCAACTGACATCCAAAAAAACGGTGTATTCGATAACAACTCACAGCCGCGGCTCAAGCCAGCCAGCTGGTGCGTGGTGACGTCAGGTCCTACAGCTCCACCACGCACCAGCTGGCTGGCTAGAGCTGCGGCTGTGAGTTCTTGATTTTAGTACTGCATCATGAAGTCTTCTTTCTACCTTTCATAATACGCTCCACGAGTGATCTTACTCTGACAAGGGTCCCACGAAGCATACTGCAGCAGTTGGAGAGTTGCCTTTGGAGGAGAGGATTTGGATATTGGATGAACTTGTGAACACGCCGTCCCTGGCTGATTGATCCCTCCTGTGTATGCCTATATGATCTCTATAACCTGAGATTCAACAGATCTGTTAAACGGCCCTTTGGTCTTTAAAATCACTTTTATGGCTGTTGTCTGGCTGCCCTTTTGGTGGAGTGAATAGAGCAATTGTTACACCTTCTGAGGAGTCCAATTTCAATGGATTTACATGGATTGATATCTGTTATGGACTATTAACTCTATTGTGGCACTATTTGTGTTTTTTTCATTCCTACACCTATGTGGTTTTTATACATTTATTTATATTATTTTGGTTGCGCATCTAAATTTGTTACACATATCTATTAGCTGAATATTCAAGTTTTCTAGTTGCAGCACCACTTTCCTCCTTTTTAATGTTTTTTATCAACAAATATACTTAATTTTGTTTCACCACTTTTTACCAACGCATATATTTTTAAATATAAGTATATGCACATATGTTACAGGATTTAGAGCGGATATTCCACCATATATAATGTATAGAGCCATGACAGGTCCTCTTTATACTCCTACATACATGTATAGTGCCATGACCGGTCCTCTTTATACTCCTTTATACATGTATAGAGCCATGACCGGTCCTCTTTATACTCCAACATACATGTATAGAGCCATGACAAGTCCTCTTTATACTTCTATATACATGTATAGAGCCATGACAGGTCCTCTTTATACTTCTATATACATGTATAGAGCCATGACCGGTCCTCTTTATACTCCTTTATACATGTATAGAGCCATGACCGGTCCTCTTTATACTCCAACATACATGTATAGAGCCATGACAGGTCCTCTTTATACTTCTATATACATGTATAGAGCCATGACAGGTCCTCTTTATACTTCTATATACATGTATAATGCCATGACCGGTCCTCTTTATACTCCTACATACATGTATAGAGCCATAACAGGTCCTTTTTATAGAGCCATGACAGGTCCTCTTTATATTCCTACATACATGTATTGAGCCATGACACATCCTTTTACACTCCTATACACATGTATAGAGCCATGACAAGTCCTCTTTTTACTCTTATATACATGTACAGAGCGATGACAGGTCCTCTTTATACTTCTATATACACGTATAATGCCATGACCTGTCCTCTTTATACTCCTACATACATGTATAGAGCCATAACAGGTCCTCTTTATACTTCTATATACACGTATAATGCCATGAACGGTCCTCTTTATACTCTTATACATGAATAAAGCCATAACAGGTCCTTTTTATAGAGCCATGACAGGTCCTCTTTATATTCCTACATACATGTATTGAGCCATGACAAGTCCTTTTACACTCCTATACACATGTATAGAGCCATGACAAGTCCTCTTTATACTCCTAGATACATGTATAGAGCAATGTCAGGTCCTCTTTATACCCTATACATGTAAACAACCATGACAGGTCCTCTTTATATTCCTATATACATGTATAGAGCCATGACAGGTCCTCTTTATACTCCTTCACATGTATAGAGCCATGACAGGTCCTTTTTATACTTATATATACACTTATAGTGCCATAACAGGTCCTTTTTATACTCCTATATACATGTATAGAGCCATGACAGGTCCTCTTTATACTTCTTCACATGTATAGAGCCATGACAGGTCCTTTTTATACTTATATATGCACGTATAGTGCCAAAACAGGTCCTTTTTATACTCCTATATACATGTATAGAGCCATGACAGGTCCACTTTAGTTATCATGATATAAAATAATGGATGTGGGGGTATTTTGGTGGGCATGATTTTCTTTTTTTTTGGGGTTGGGGGCGCAGCATTTCATTCTTGGTACCAGGCAGCACAATGTCTTGGGCCGGCACTGGCTTGAAGGCATTTCTTATCTGAAAAAGCAGACACCTCTATAGTTCAAGTATAAATTACACACAAACCACTGAATGAATCAGAAGCGGCTGAACTGCCACTATGATCATTCTTACGGTGCACAGAATTGCCAGCTGTAAAAGATGATATCTGAAAGATGCCTGCAGCTGTGGGCATCAATCAAATATCCCCACTCAAAGTCAAAGACGTCATATGACGTCCTTGGGCTGTAAGTGGTTAATAACAAAATAAAGATTTTATATGATTAGTAAAAAAGATATAAAACACCAGTTTTTTTAATTAAATGCATTGCAAATAATTGACTCCAAACCATTATAGTTGCCTTTAATGTGGTATTAAACCCAAAACCCAAAATGTGATATATTGCATTTTATCAATCCTTAAATGTGATGGCTGCACTAGTCTTAATTTTTAGCCCTTTTTCCTTTATTTTCCCCTAGTGATTCAGCCAGTAACACACTTCTTGTCTTATGGTAGCTCCGCTATCTGTGGAAGAAAAATAGCATCACTCCTGAACAGCATCACTGTCTGCAGAGGGTAATCTTAGATGGGCAAGTATATTTAGATGGAATGTACATAGATGACTAATAAATTAAAGCCTAACGCTAACACTAAGCATTTACAGACACATTCTTTTTTCGTTTAGGTTAAAAAGTTTTAACAGCTGACCATTGTAAGCACCCCTTCAGTGTTAAATAGTTTGCTTCAACCCTGTAACATTCACTTTGCTGAATAGCTTGATCAGTTAAAAAAATAGCAGCAGGGTCAACAAGTAAAAAAGCATCGAGAGGAATCAGAAAAACAATGGCCACTTTGTTATTGCTAGTGGCAGACCGCATCATATGACCTTTTTTATTTTGCCTTTAGTACTACTTTAAACCTTAGTTATCATGCACATGACTGCTCTACTAATGATTAGGGATGAGCTGAACACCCCCCGGTTCAGTTTGCAGCAGAACATGCAAACAGGCAAAAAATTTCTGCTAACACCGTTAAAGTCTATGGGACACGAACATGAAAAATCAAAAGTGCTAATTTTAAAGGCTTATATGCAAGTTATTGTCATAAAAAGTGTTTGGGGACCCGGGTACTGCCCTAGGGGACATGTATCACTGCAAAAAATGTTTTTTTAAAACTGCAGTTTTTTCAGGAGCAGTGATTTTAATAATGCTTAACCACTTCAGCCCCGGAAGGATTTACCCCCTTCTTGACCAGAGCACTTTTTACAATTTGGCACTGTGTTGCTTTAACTGCTAATTGCGCGGTCACGCAATGCTGTACCCAAACGAAATTTGCGTCCTTTTGTTCCCACAAATAGAGGTTTCTTTTGATGGTATTTGATCACCTCTGCGGTTTTTATTTTTTGTGCTATAAACGGAAAAGGACCAAAAATTTTGAAAAAAAACGTTTTAGTCATACATTTAGTCCAAAATGTATTCAGCCACATGTCTTTAGTAAAAAAAATGTAAAATGTCAATAAGCGTATATTTATTGGTTTGCACAAAAGTTATAGCGTCTACAAACTAGGGTACATTTTCTGGAATTTACACAACTTTTAGTTTATGACTGCCTATCTCATTTCTTGAGATGCTAAAATGGCAGGGCAGTACAAACCCCCCCAAATGACCCCATTTTGGAAAATAGACATCCCAAGGAAATTGTTGAGAGGCATGTTGAGCCCATTGAATATAATTTTTTTTTGTCCCAAGTGAATGAATAATAACAAAAAAAATTTAAAAATTACAAAAAGTTGTCACTAAATGGGCCATGGGCATATGTGGGAATTGCACCCCAGGGGCGTAAATTTTTTATTTCACTCCTCACTACCTATCACAGTTTTGAAGGCCATAAAATGCCAGGACAGTTCAAACTCCCCCAAATTACAACATTTTGGAAAGTAGACACCCCAAGCTATTTGCTGAGAGGCATGTTGAGTCCATGGAATATTTTATATTTTGCCACAAGTTGCGGGAAAATGACAAACTTTTTTTTTTTTGCACAAAGTTGTCACTGAATGATATATTGCTCAAACATGCCATGGGTATATGTGGAATTACACCCCAAAATACATTCTGCTGCTTCTCCTGAGTATGGGGAAATCACATGTGTGGGACTTTTTGGGTGCCTAGCTGTGCACGGGGCCCCGAAAACCAATCACTGCCTTCAGGATTTCTAAGGGCATAAATTTTTGATTTCACTCCTCACTACCTATCACAGTTTTGAAGGCCATAAAATGCCAAGATGGCAGAAAACCCCCCAAATGATCGCATTTTGGAAAGTAGACACCCCAAGCTATTTGCTGAGAGGCATGGTGAGTATTTTGCAGCTCTCATTTGTTTTTGAAAATGAAGAAAGAAAAGAACATTTCTTTTTTCAATTTTCAAAACTTTGTGACAAAAAGCGAGGTCTGCAAAATACTCACCATACCTCTCAGCAAATAGCTTGGGGTGTCTACTTTCCAAAATGGGGTCATTTGGGGGGGGGGGGGTTGTACCAACTGGGCATTCCATGGCCTCAGAAACTGTGATAGGCAGTGAGGAGTGAAATCAAAAATTTACACCCTTAAAAACCCTGAAGGCGGTGCTTGGTTTTTGAGGTCCTGTATGTGGCTAGGCTCCCAAAAAGTCTCACACATGTGGTACTCACTCAGGAGAAGCAGCAGAATGTATTTTGGGGTGTAATTTCACATATCCCCATGGCATGTTTGAGCAATATATCAGTTAGTGACAACTTTGTGCAAAAAAAAAAAATTAAAAAAAAATTTGTCTTTTCCCGCAACTTGTGTCACAATATAAAATATTCCATGGACTCGACATGCCTCTCAGCAAATAGCTTGGGGTGTCTACTTTCCAAAATTTGGGGGGTTTTGAACTGTCCTGGCATTTTACGCACAACATTTAGAAGCTTATGTCACACATCACCCACTCTTCTAACCACTTGAAGACAAAGCCCTTTCTGACACTATTTGTTTACATGAAAAAATAATTTTTTTTTGCAAAAAAATTACTTTGAACCCCCAAACATTATATATTTTTTTAAAGCAAAGGCCCTACAGATTAAAATGGTGGGTGTTTGATTTTTTTTTTCACACAGTATTTGCGCAGCGATTTTTCAAATGCATTTTTTGGGGAAAAAACACACTTTTTTAATTTAATGCACTAAAACACGCTATATTGCCCAAATGTTTGATGAAATAAAAAAAGATGATCTTAGGCCGAGTACATGGATACCAAACATGACATGCTTTAAAATTGCGCACAATTGTGCAGTGGCGACAAACTACATACATTTTTAAAAGCCATTAAAAGCCTTTAAAGGTTACCAGTTTAGACTTACAGAGGAGGACTACTGCTAAAATTACTGCCCTCGATCTGACCTTCACGGTGATACCTCACATGCATGGTGCAATTGCTGTTTACATTTGACGCCAGACCAACGCTTGCGTTCGCCTTTGCGCGAGAGCAGGGGGGGTTAGGGGTGCTTTTTTTAAATAATTTTTTGCTTTTTTATCTTATTTTTAAACTGTTCCTTTCATTTTTTTTTAAATCATTTTTATTGTTATGTCAGGGAATGTAAATGTCTTCTATGATAGTAATAGGTAGTGACAGGTACTCTTTTTTGAAAAAAATGGGGTCTCTTAGACCCTAGATCTCTCCTCTGCCCTCAAAGCATCTGACCACACCAAGATCAGTGTGATAAAATGCTTTCCCAATTTCCCAATGGCGCTGTTTACATCCAACGAAATCTAAGTCATGAAATGCTCGTAGCTTCCGGTTTCTTAGGCCATAGAGATGATTGGAGCCATTCTGGTCTCTGATCAGCTCTATGGTCAGCTGGCCGAATCACCGGCTGCATTCTCAGGTTCCCTAATGGGACAGGAGAGCCAGAGAAAAACATGGAAGACGGTGGGAGGGGGGGACATTCCCTCCCACTGCTTGTAAAAGCAGTCTAGAGGCTAATTAGCCGCTAGGATTGCTTTTACATGAAAGCTGACCGCTGGCTGAAAAGAATGATACCAATATGATACCTAAATCTGCAGGCATCATTCTGGTATAACGAAAGAAAGAGATTGATTTGTGGGTATGCCCACCATTAGAATACCTCCCTTCATCCACCCACTTCTTTTTTTTTAACATTCAATTTTTTATTATTTCATCCACCTACTTCTAATGATGCGCATACATTTATATATGCCGAAGCATGGGGGCATCTGCCCCAAAAGTTAGGAGCAAGTCGCTCCTCCGTCCCTGCTGCCCCCATGCTTCGGGCACATATCACCTCCGACAGCGCTGGAGTCTGTTTATGTATCGTGGAAGCAAATGCTGTTGCTGTCAAGATTAATAAATCCGCGCTGCAGCTGAATGCCGTACCTGAAAACAAAAAAATGGTTAACAATAAAACACAGTAAACAGTAAAGCGTAAAAAATTGCATACCTGAAAAGCAAACATGATAAAACATAATAACAATAAAACATTGCAGAATAGAATACAGTAAAAAAAGAGCAGAACAATAGAGAGAGAATAGAGAGAGAGATAACAATAAAACGACAACTATTTTTGTTTTTTTTTATTTCATATATTTTTTTGTGTGTTTTTTTTTTTTTACACTTTTTTTTGTAACTGTAACTTTTATAACTGTAACCGGTTCCAGGTTCGGGTCTCTCAAAATGCGATGGCATCTTCGGAGACCCTGTGAAAGTGTGCCTAGTCTGTGCAATGCTGTACCCTATGCTAATACTCAACTAGTGTATCGTAGCATTCAAAACATTCACCAATGCAAAGACCAGGATTGTCAGGACAGGAGGGACAATAATAGCGGGTGTCATGCCTATATCCGCGCTTGCTGCAGACACGACATCTTTTTTGGGGGGGTTCATTGGGTAAGGGTACTCGGGAGGACATAAAGAAAATGCCTCTCATGCAGCTGACTACATTTGGTTGGGGATGTGAATGGGGGAAGTACAGGCGCTGCAGAAGTGGTGGGTTCCCAATTAGGATTGGCGAATGCTGCAGGAAGGGCATTATGGGCACGACGGGCCTGTGTTTGTCTTCTTCTTGGTGGCAGCAGGACACTACTTGTGCTTGCCACCTCACCAGCTTGAACTGGACTTATGGGACTCGCCACGTCACCAAGTGTTACTGCAGTGCTGGTTTGACTACGACTGGGGTGTACTAGGCCGCTGGTGCTTGCCAGTTCACCAAAACACTACCAAAAAAACTGTTAGCGATCGCAGGGATCAGGCCTGACTCTGCAAATGCTGCAGTTATGTGTTTAGTGTTTTGTAAGTGACAGGGATCGATCGATACTGCACTTGGGTGGGCTGGGCCGGGCAGAGGGGCAAAACGCAGGTGCTAGCAGGTATCTGGGCTGATCCCGCTAACACTGCATTTTTGGGAACCCTAAACTGCTGGGGATGCTAATATAGATCTGATCGGATCAGATATTGATCCGTTCAGATACTATACCACTAAGGGAGGTGTACGGTGCGTGCATGGGTGTTAGCGCTACTGGCACTAACCTGACGCTGGCTGGGGCTGGTGCTTGCCAATTCACCAAAATGCTACCAAAAAAACTGTTAGCGATCGCAGGGATCAGGCCTGACTCTGCGAATACTGCAGTTATGCATTTAGTGTTTTGTAAGTGACAGTGATCGATCGATACTGCACTTGGGTGAGCTGGGCTGGGCCGGGCGGAGGGGCAAAATGCAGGTGCTAATAAGTATATAAAGAGTGCTGCGCAAATAAAAGTCCTTAAACAAATATACAAAGAGTAGAAGTATAATGGCAGGATGGGAGGACAGGAACCACCGGTGACAGTATAAATATCTGGATGGTGACTTTTTCCCTCCACCGTTCTTAGATGGCCCCTCACCTCAGATATTCGACCTGAAACAGGTCACACCGCTTGTAAGATTGGATGGATCAATCTGTATAATTACTGTATAATTACTGAGTACTGTGAGTTGAAGGAGGTGAAGGAGTAACTACTAATTATACAGATTGATCCATCCAATCTTACAAGCGGTGTGACCTGTTTGTGACCTGTTTCAGGTCGAATATCTGAGGTGAGGGGCCATCTAAGAACGGTGGAGGGAAAAAGTCACCATCCAGATATTTATACTGTCACCGGTGGTTCCTGTCCTCCCATCCTGCCATTATACTTCTACTCTTTGTATATTTGTTTAAGGAATTTTATTTGCGCAGCACTCTTTATATACTTATATGCTTTTGAGGTATTTTTTTGAATTGACCTTAGTGCCTGCTTGCATTTATCTTGATAAGTCTATTCAATTAGTCAGCGCTGAATTTAATTACCTTGTTTCTACGTTTATTTAATTCAAGACTAATTCAGCTGCAGATTATGGAGGTTTTCACATATGTTGAGAACAGAGAAATTATTCTTACAGATGTTTTTTCAAGAGATGTGGTTAATTCCCAACATGATGACCTGGGATATGCTTTTAAAAAACTGGGTCATTTATTTGAAAAAAAGATAAAAACTTGGTGGGATATTGTTTCTTTTGAACAGTATTTGTCTGCCAATATTGTCCCCAGGCGTTTAAGGTGGGAATTGCCACCTAATGATGGTTTAGTTGACAACGAGTCTAACACAGAATGGTGTAACTTTTTTGTTGGGAAAAGCTTTGATCTTCTCCGGTTTCTGCTTGCTCGCAAACAGAGGAAAAAGCAGCACTTGGAGAATCAGATCAAAGAAATCACTGATCGCATTGAGAGTCATAAAGACTCCAGTGATTTTATCCAATTATCTGGTGAATTAAAATCCAAACTTATTAAATGGGATAGGGAAACTAGAGACAAAAAGAGGAAGAAATTTCTGCGGGATATTAGGGATTTTGAGGGGAAACAGATCTTTAAGTTGCAAACACAAGACACAATTCCAGTCAATAATCCCATGGGTGCAGCAGCCATGATCCCACCACCAGAAATTAATTTACCTCCTCAGGGTTATTTTAATTATGAAATACCCCCCTCTCAGTTTCCCCAAAATGCACCTAATTTGATAAACACACCAAGAGGGAGGGGACAGGGTCCCCCTAGAATTAATAAACGTGGTCGGGGTAAAAAGAGTCATCACACCCATTCAAGGCCTTATACGAATGGGTATGACCATCGATCCCTAGAAACTGAGAACCACTCGTGGCAGACAGTACCCATGAAGGGAAAAGGTAAATCCCAGGGGAGAGGGAATTCAATAAAAGAGACACCTGTCTATACCTCTAATTATTATGCCCCTTTGCAAAACTCTCAGGGTGAATCACATTACAATCAAAATAATTTTTTAGGGCAGGAGAGGACCCCCTGGAGGGGACCTCCAAGGACCCCCCTATGGGTGAGAGAATCAGCCGATCAGGGGAACTCTCAGAATCAGAGGAGAGGTCCACAAGACCCAAGGAGAGATCAAGGCAGTTTAAAAAGAAAACACAGAGAGGGTCCAGGGGGGGGAAGACGATTCCAAAAGGTCAAGACCCCACTAGGCACTGGCATTTTCAATCTTAGTGGTACTCCTCTCACTACTGAAGAAACATTGGTTTTAGATAGGGGCCTGAAGTTCACTCCGGTCCGTAACCTGAACAAATTTCAAGCTTACATCAGCATTCAGAAATATGTTCGTAATCTAAATATGAAAAAATATTTTCTCTCCAATGTGGTGCCACATACCACCCCTTCCTTAACTACTAGCTCTAGACATTCCAATCTTCGGAATCGTTCTATTTTCAATCCTATTTGCAGTGACAATAGACACCTAGAGGTATTCAAAAATATGGTTTGTCAGGATCTTGATTTACTCAAGGTTAAGAGGGCTAGAGATTCACAGGCCATTAAGAGAGGTATTGCTTCCCTAGAACAAAGGAAAGACATAGTAATTCGGCCAGCGGATAAAGGTGGTGGGTTGGTTGTGCTTAGCAAAACATATTACCAAGCAGAAATGGAGAAATTGTTGAAAGATAGGAATACATATGAACTCCTGAGGAGTGACCCTATGTTGCCCTTCAAGAACAATTTACATTGTCTTATTGAAAGAGGTAAAAATCAGGGGATTTTAAATTCCAAAGAGGCTGCCTATCTGGACCCCTTTTATTGCAGGACTCCAATCATTTATATTTTACCCAAACTGCACAAAAATGCAGAACATCCACCTGGCCGTCCGATCGTAAACGGAATTGATTCCGTAACTTCCAGATTGGGCCAATATCTTGACTTCTTTCTCCAGCCACTCGTTCTAAAAACCAAATCGTTTTTACGGGACACCAAGCAAATTCTTCAAATTTTATCAACCCTTCCTTGCACCCTGTCTAGCATTCTTATTACTGCAGACGTGGGTTCTCTTTATACTATTATTGATCACAAACAAGCCCTTGATTCAGTTAGATGGGCTCTGGCGACTTCCAATCTTTCGAGTGATCACATTTCGTTTTTATTGGAAAGTTTGGAGTTTTGTTTGTTAAACAATTATTTCTGGTTTAATGGCGACTTCTTCCTGCAGACAAGAGGAGTAGCCATGGGGGCAAGGTTCGCTCCCAGTGTGGCTAACCTGTTTATGGCCCACTGGGAGGAGGACACTATTTTTCATGACCCCCCACCACAATTGTCGTGTTACAGACGATATATAGACGACCTAATTATGGTCTGGGAGGGGGATATGCCCAGTCTGCAGACCTTTATGGATGGGTTGAATGCCAATAACAAAAACATTGAGTTGACTTGGACGATTAGCCACCAACAGATCATATTCCTTGACCTTGAAATATTTAAAGGGGAGGGAGTTTTCCATACCAAGAATCACTTTAAAACAACTGATAGGAATGCATATATCCCTCTGACCAGTTGTCAACATAAATTTTGGCTTTGCAATATACCGAGAGACCAATTTATCCGCCTGCGCCGAAACTGTACTTCAGATGAAGATTTCCTGGCACAGTCGCAGGTGCTCGCGGATAGGTTTAAGGAAAAAGGTTATTTCCAAGCTTTGGTGGATGCAGAAATAGCCAAGGTATTGGCAATTGATAGAAATACTGTAGTCGCAGACAAGGTTAAACCCTTGGAGGATAACGCTAATGTATCTAGCTATCGTATTATACTTGATTATAACATCCAGTATAAAAAATTAGAACATATCATAGCTAGACATTGGCCTATTCTCAAAGGAGATAGGACCCTAGGCCCGGTCCTTCCCGATCACCCTCGGTTTATTTACCGTAAGGCTCCTTCTTTACGTGATCGGGTAGCACCAGGGGTCATTGACCCGCCCAAAACCGTGATTAGTGGTTTGTTTGGGTTTCTGTCCGGCTTTTACGCATGTGGGAAATGTGCCACATGCAGGAAGGCCTGCAGAAATATAAAGAGACGGAAGGAGTTTGTTTCATATGTAACACAAAAAAGTTATAAAATTGAAGGTTTGATTACGTGCTCAACAGTGGGGGTGGTCTACATGCTGGAGTGCGATTGTGGCCTCCAGTATGTGGGCCGGACCTCAAGAGCACTCCATGTAAGAATTGGAGAACATATTAGCAACATCAAGCAGGGGGTAAAGACCCACAGTGTGTCTAGGCATTTTCGCCTTTGTGATCAAAGAGACCCCAAATGCAGGGGCGTAACTACCACTATAGCGACCCATGCAGGCGCTATGGGGCCCGCAGCTGAGTGGGGCCCAGTGAGGATAAGAGCACCGCCGGCACAATCTCCCAGCCAGGGGAAGAGAGAGGAAAGGAAGAGGCGAGCTGTCTGTATCAGCAGAGAGCTGAATTGCCCGATGTAAGAGCTTTCATTAGAGCCAGTGTTCCCGGGGCTCACATCACATAGCTCCACCTTTTGGCCCGGTGCCCTTGATAGACAGAACGCCGATCCAATGCGGGACATGTGCCGTCATCAAAGGCATCGGGCCAAGAGGTTTGGCTATGTGACAATGAGCCCCTGGAAGACAGGAAATTCAAATGAAAGCTATTACAGCGGGCAATCCCGCTCTCTGCTGATCCGGGTGGCTTGCCTCTTCCTCTGCATAGGTGGGGCTGTATGGGGCACAGGCAGACCAGGCTGTATTGGGCACAGGTCACGCTGTATGGGGCACAGGTCACGCTGTATTGGGCACAGGTCACACTGTATTGGGCACAAGTCACGCTTCATTGGGCACAGGTCACGCTGTATGTGGCACAGGTCACGCTGCATTGACACCAGGGCAGCTGTGGGGGGGGGCTGTTTGCAGGGGGGCCCCATACAACATTTTGCTATGGGGCCCTGCTATTTCTAGTTACGCCCCTGCCCAAATGCCTTAAATTCTGGGGGATAGAAAAGGTGCCGCGACACTGGAGGGGTGGCCATTACATCAGGCAGCTTAGCCGTAGGGAATCATTCTGGATCTATGAGACTAAAGCTCTCTCCCCCTTTGGAATGAACGTTGATTTTGACTCAAATTGTTTTATTTCTAATAGATAATGATTTTTTTATTATTTATCTTCTATTTTTAATTTAGGCCTTTTTGATTCTGTACATGTGATCGTGTTTAACCGATGCCCGTGGGTTGATGTCTTTCTTTTTGATATTATTCATATATATTGTATATGTGACTTTTTTTACGCAACTTTTTTACATGCGATTTTGCAGCATGAGTCTATGCGTGTTTAATGATGAGATTTAGATGGTTTTCTGTGCATAATGAGATATGCTATTCGGGTATTGCAAGTAATCATCTTTATATATTTTACACTTTGTGTCATCTGTCTGCTGCTGGCGGTGTTGATTCTTTCATTTCCCGTTTGGAGTGAAGGGTAATAGGAACCAACGGCTTAGATGCAGTGACAGGGAGGCGCTTGACTTCCTGATTACTGTTCCTGCTCTTCTAATTGGTGCCGCCGTCACCATGGTGCAGAATATTAACAATGCGGGCTGTCATTGCGCATCCCGCCCCACGCCGTTGAAGTCCCGCCCATAGGACGTAACGCGTACGGGGGTAGGAGCGTATGACGTCACCCGCGGTCATCCGACTGACACGATCACAAGCCTGCTGGCCGGCACTCGGATCGGAGTGCCGGTATTCTGTGAGTGTTACAAATTGCATTTTTAGTTTTTTATCATTTAAAATAAATCAGCTACGGAGAACACTATGTTTTCCCTTTTTATTTCATATTCATCATCTGCCATTTACTGAGTACTGTGAGTTGAAGGAGGTGAAGGAGTAACTACTAATTATACAGATTGATCCATCCAATCTTACAAGCGGTGTGACCTGTTTCAGGTCGAATATCTGAGGTGAGGGGCCATCTAAGAACGGTGGAGGGAAAAAGTCACCATCCAGATATTTATACTGTCACCGGTTGTTCCTGTCCTCCCATCCTGCCATTATACTTCTACTCTTTGTATATTTGTTTAAGGACTTTTATTTGCGCAGCACTCTTTATATACTTATAAGCTTTTGAGGTATTTTTTTGAATTGACCTTAGTGCCTGCTTGCATTTATCTTGATAAGTCTATTCAATTAGAAAATGCAGGTGCTAGCAGGTATCTGGGCTGATCCCGCTAACACTGCATTTTTGGGAACCCTAAACTGCTGGGGACGCTAGTATAGATCTGATCGGATCAGATATTGATCCCTTCAGATACTAAGATAGGGCATACCAGATACTAAGGGAGGTGTATGCTGCGTGCATGGGTGTTAGCGGTACTGGCACTGAACTGACGCTGCTTGGGGTGACGCAGACCCTATCTGACCCTAAAACCTAACTTATGTCACCGCCGGGCGATCAGGGGGTTAAACCTTTATTAGGTAATAAACGGCAAGTGCCCTCACACTATAAAATATAAACTAACCAACCAGCGTCACCCGTAACAGTTATACGGTGATCACTGGTGAAAGGGTTAACTAGGGGGCAATCAAGGGGTTAAAACCTTTATTAGGTAGTATATGGGGGTCCCTGACGCTAAAAAACACTGACGGCGAACCTATATATTTACCACCCTAACTAGCGTCACCAGTAACACTAATACAGCGATCAGAAAAACAACCGCTTAGTGACACTGGCGATGGGGGGTGATAAAGGGGTTAAAACTTTATTGGGGGGGTTGGGGGTACCCTAGACCTAGAGGGGGCTAACACTAAGTGCCCTACCACTTATAACTGTCACAAACTGACACCAATGCAGTAATCAGAAAAAAAAACTGCTATTGGTGTCACTGTGACAGGGGGGGTGATCAGGGGGTGATTGGGGGTGAAATGTGTGCCTAGTATGTTTTACTGTAAGTGTAGTGTTTGTGCACTTACTCAGATGTCTTCTCTCCTCTGCGCCGGAATGGAAAATACCGACCTGAGGAGAGATGACATCACTTCCTCTGCCGCTGTTTACATTACAGCAGCAGAGGAAGATTCTCATTCATTGGGAGCGATTGTGAGGGGGTGGCCATGAATGAGTGGTCTCCCCCTCAGCCTGGATCGCTCCCCTAACAAAGCTGACCTCCTCGGGCACCGGGGGCGCAATGCCCGCAGGAAGCAGATCACGTACCAGGTACGTGATTTTGCCTGCCTGTGCCATTCTGCCGCAGTATATCTGCGTTAGGCGGTCGGCAAGTGGTTAAGGTGAAACAATAAAAATGAAATATTCCATTATATATTGTGCCTGGGGGTCCCCTTAGTCTGCCTGTAAAGTAGTGCATCTTTCCCGTGTTCATAACAGTACCACATCAAAATTACATTTATAAAGGACAAAATGTCATTTGAAACTGCTTGCGGCTGAAATGCATTGTTGGATCACGACAATATAGATAAAAATCATTGAAAAAAATGGCGTGGGGTTCCCCCCCAGTCCATTACCAAATCCTTCTGGTCTGGTATGGATATTAAGGTGAACCCTGCACCAAAATTTTAAAAAATGGCTTGGGGTTCCCCCCAAAATCCGTACCAGACCCTCATCTGAGCACGCAACCTGGCAGGCCGCAGGAAAAGGGGGGTGAAAGAGCGCCCCCCTCCTGAACTGTTCCAGGCCACATGCCCTCAACAAGAGGAGGATGCTTTGGGGTCTCCACCAAAGCACCCTGCCCTCACATGGAGGGGCGGGATCTTTGGGCCCCCTTGTTAAAGGGTGCTTCCAGATTCCGATAAGCCCTCCACCCGCAGACTCCCACAACCACCAAGCAAGGGTTGTGGGGATGAGGCCCTTGTCCCCATCAACATGTAAGCAGCCTTATATGGTGTGGGCTTGAGTCATGATTGGCTAAAGGTACCCTGCCTTTGGCCAATTATGGCTCTCTCAGAAGAGCGCAATGTGATTGGCCAAAGCAAGCAGGTCAGGTGCATGCTTTGGCCAATCATAGGACGCCAATGCACTGCAATCTCGCAGTGCATTATGGGTCCTTCCGCAGCACTCAAATTTGCCGCGAACGCCCTATAATGTTTGGTATTCGCCGAACGGGCAAACACCCGATGTTCGAGTCAAACTTACGTTCGACTCGAACATCAGGCTCATCCCTACTAATGATACATTCACCCTTATGTATAATCTAAAAAAGATTCACAATAGTACACTTCACTTTTATTTAAACCAAAGAAACACTACCCATCAATATCAATTTACCAGTACATATGTTTGTGAAGGTTCTAATTTTTTCAGGTGTTGGTATAGTTAGGAGAAGCTAGTGCCATTTTAAAATTGTTCTGTAGCCATATCCTTAGTTCTTCAGAACTAATACTAATAATATAATATAAAGGTGTTAGAAGATAAAAAGGGGAAGAATGTATTATTATTATTATGATTATTATTAATTATAATAATCACAATCATTTCAATTTCTTTAACTACTAGTACAAATCAGTCATAAACCTAATTCCTCATTTATATATGACATTTAGTGCCCACTCTCCAATAATCATCCCTACAGTTCAATTAACGTTTATTTCAGGGTTTCTATACCTGTAGAAAATAAATTCAATTCACTCTTCAAAAAAATTATGTAAATCCTCTAGCAAGAAATAAACCAGTCCTAAATGTTTTGGTAGCAAAATTTACAGCCTGATTGCATATATAGCAAAAATAAATGTATAAAAATAGCCTTTAGCTGTTAAAGGACATGTTTTGCTACAGCGTTGTCCCTCATAACTTATCCAGTAGTAAACAATATTAACCAATCTGTTTTGATTAAAACTGAATTATTATTAATCTGCTATAAAATCTACTAGGCCCTGTAGCAACCTTAGAGCTGAGAACAACTTTGAAAAGGCTCAACAATCTTTTGCTGATCAGTGA
Organism: Lithobates clamitans; assembly: GCA_037952925.1. Taxonomy (NCBI): domain Eukaryota; kingdom Metazoa; phylum Chordata; class Amphibia; order Anura; family Ranidae; genus Lithobates; species Lithobates clamitans. The sequence continues at coordinate 3,694,101 of JBBGZY010000305.1, read as the reverse complement.
TCGCATATGAGAAATATAGTATAACGTGCACATATGAAAGCAAGATTGATTTTTCCCTACGGGTTGTGCTTGTGTGCTTAACTATCATCATATTGATATATTGATATACCAGAGTCAATGCACCATATATCAAAAGGCAGATTGAGAAAAATATTGTATATGTCCAAATGCAATACTTTACCTTATCTATTAGAAGTGATATCAGTTTAAAAAATGTACGCTGTATTTACTAATTACTGAAACCCTAAAAAGGAATTGATATGAAACAGTTTTAACTTCTGGTCTAGCAATTATACTGATGGCAACTGAATATCTGTAAAATTGTTTTGCATCATGTGAAGCCAAACGATGTTCATCATGTAATAAGAAGTATTAGTTTTGTCACAGGAGGCTAGGTATTGTGAAATAACCGTGCTTACTAAGCATAAATATCATGAACTTGGACAACACCCACATCACTGTCAGAAATTCATGGTTGAAGAATCTATAATTATCTTGTTTGTTCTTGCATTACTGACTTAAGCAGTGACTTAAACCTCTTGCTCCTAGAAATACACAAATATGGCCCCATACCTTGGTTGCTGGCATTAAGATAAACTGCTGCCTTGGGCAGCATGGTATGAAATATAATCTTGTCTTTAAGGATGATGAACGCCTATTGATGTTTCTCTTGCTAGGCAGGAGTGTGAATGTCCTTATGTTAGGTAACATTATCTGTTGACAGGTCTGGCGAATACTTCAGTAAAATATCAGCAACAACTGTGTTTAGGGTTTGGTTCTAAATTGGGACATTTCTATCTACCTTCCACTTTTTTCATAGTGGGCTATTCTATATGTATTATTAGAAAACTGTAAAATTCAGTATACTAAATATGCCAATGTTTAGAGATAAATAAAATGATACACTGCTCTTTTACTTTGCACTGCTCCGAGTAAGACAAATGTAAAACATTTGTAACTACTTTATGACCATTCTGGTAATCTCCTAAACCTTTTAAATATACTGTGTATTTATATATATACAAACACACACAGTATATGCTTTGTTACCCAATGAACACATACAGTATCTCACAAAAGTAAGTAAACCGCTCACATTTTTGTAAATATTTTATTATATCTTTTCATGGGACAACACTGAAGAAATTACACTTTGCTACAATGTATAGTGAGTGTACAGCTTGTATAACAGTGTACATTTTCTGTCCTCTCAAAATAAGTCAACACACAGCCATTAATGTCTAAACCGCTGGCAACAAAAGTGAGTACACCCCTAAGTGAAAATGGCCAAATTGGGCCCAAAGTGTCAATATTTTGTGTGGCCACCATGATTTTCCAGCACTGCCTTAACCCTCTTGGGCATGGAGTTCACCAGAGCTTCACAGGTTGCCACTGTAGTCCTCTTCTACTCCTCCATGATGACATCACGGAGCTGGTGGATGTTAGAGACCTTGCGCTCCTCCACCTTCTGTTTGAGGATGCCCCACAGATGCTCCATAGGGTTTAGGTCTGGAGACATGCTTGGCCAGTCCATCACCTTTACCCTCAGCTTCTTTAGAAAGGCAGTGGTCGTCTTGGAGGTGTGTTTGGGATCGTTATTATGTTGGAATACTGCTCTACGGCTCAGTCTCTGAAGGGAGGGGATCATGTTTTGCTTCAGTATGTCACAGTACATGTTGGCATTCATGGTTCCTTCAATGAACTGTAGCTCCCCAGTGCTGACAGCACTCATGCAGCCCCAGACCATGACACTCCCACCACCATGCATGACTGTAGGCAAGACACACTTTGTACTTCTCATTCAGTTTCCACCACACACGCTTGACATCATCTGAACCGAATAAGTTTACTTTGGTCTCATCAGACTACAGGATATTGTTCCAGTAATCTGTGTTCTTAGTCTGCTTGTTGTCAGCAAACTGTTTGCAGGTTTTCTTGTGCATCATCTTTGGAAGAGGCTTCCTTCGGGGACAACAGCCATGCAGACCAATTTGATGCAGTGTGCGGCATATGGTCTGAGCACTCACAGGCTGACCCCCCACCCCTTCAACCTCTGCAGCAATGCTGGCAGTGCTCATACATCTATTTCCCAAAGACAACCTCTGGATATGACGCTGAGCAGTTGCACTCAACTTCTTTGGTCGACCATGGAGAGGCCTGTTCTGAGTGGAACCTGTCCTGTTAAACCGCTGTATAGTCTTGGCCACCATGCTGCAGCTCAGTTTCAGGGTCTCTGCAATCTTCTTATAGCCTAGGCCATCTTTATGTAGAGCATCAATTCTTTTTTTTCAGATCCTCAGAGAGTTCTTTGTCATGAGGTGCCATGTTGAACTTCCAGTGACCGGTATGAGAGAGTATGAGCGATAACACGAAATATAACACACCTGCTCCCCATTTACACCTGAGACCTTGTAACGCCAACGAGTCACATGACACCAGGGAGGGAAAATGGGTAATTAGGCCCAATTTGGACATTTTCACTTAGAGGTGTACTCACTTTTGTTGCCAGCGGTTTAGACATTAATGGCTGTGTGTTGAGTTATTTTGAGGGGACAGCAAATTTACACGGTTATACAAGCTGTACATTCACTACTTTACATTGTGGCAAAGTGTCATTTCTTCAGTGTTGTTACATGAAAAGATAGAAAAAAAAAATATTAACAAAAATGTGAGGGGTATACTCACTTTTGTGAGATACTATATGTTAGCACAAAGGCAACACCCATTTATTCAATATAATTTCCAGATGTTCCTAAATACAAGTTGTTTGCACCCTTGATTTATTGCAATTGATTCATTTTTTCACTGTTTGGATTATGCTTCATACACATGCCCACTAAATGTTTATCAAGTTCGGTTTCTGCACCACAGTATTTACATGTAGTATCCACATAGAAAAATCTTACAATATCCAAAGCAAAACAAATGCCTGGCTTTTTTGCCATCTTGCTCAGATGATTTTTCATCTTTTGTTCCATTAAAGCTGTCACCTGTCAGCAAGTTTAAGATGAAGCAGCCTTCTACTGTCCATTTAATTCACTTATCTCTCTGAGCCAGAGAAAAGCATTTCTCACAAAGTACATAGGAATTCCCTTATCCTCGGGAGCTCAGGATTTTAAGAAATCTTTTTATGTCAAATACTTTACAGTCAAGGGCTTCTGCCAAAACTTGCTATACTAAGGGTTAAGGTTTTTTTTCAGCACCGATTGATTAAAACTACTTCTGTTTATGAGATTGTGATTATTTCATTAATAAATTATAGCTTGACAAATCATCAAAAGATGTCAGCATTATTTATTTGAAATTGACTAAATTGGACCATCAGATTTAATAATGATGCTATCTATAAAAAATGCATATTATAGTTGATGGCTTGAAAAAATATATAATAATTCAAAGAGGAAATGTGCATCAAGTACATAGGAAAATAGATATATATATATATAGTCATCTCCTTGTTAAAAGCATATGTTACATGGTTTCTTCTTCCTATGCACCCGCGTTCGCTCGTGACATAACGAGAACGGGGATGTGTGTGTGTAAACACACACATCCCGGTTCTCTCAGGGGAGAGTAGACAGATCGTGTGATCCAACTAAGTAGGAACACCAATCAGTCTCCTCCCCCAGTCAGTTTCATCCCCCCTACAGTTAGAACACACCTAGAGAACACAGTTAACCTCTTGATCGCCCCCTAGTGTTAACCCCTTTCCTGTCAATGACATTTATACAGTAATCAATGGCTATTTTTAGCTCTGTATGAATGAAAATGGTCCCAAAATAGTGTCAAAAGTGTCTGATCTGTCTGCCGCAATGTTGCAATCCTGATAAAAATCGCAGATCGCTGCCATTACTAGTAAAAAAAAAAATAATAATAAAAATTACATAAATCTATTCCCTATTTTGTGGACGCTATAACTTTTGCGCAAACCAATCAATATACGCTTATTACAATTTTTTTTACCAAAAATATGTAGAAGAATACATATCGGCCTAAACTGATGAAAAAATTTGTTTTTTTTAAATTTTTTTGGATAAAAAAATTTTCTAAATTGTCGCTCTTTTTTGTTTATTAACGCAAAAAATAAAAAACGCAGAGGTGATCAAATACCACCAAAAGAAAGCTTTATTTGTGGGGAAAAAAGGATATCAATTTTGTTTGGGTACAATGTTGCACGACTGCGCAATTGTCAGACACAGTGCCGTATTGCAAAAAATGGCCTGGTCAGGAAGGGGGTAAATCCTTCCAGGGCTGAAGTGGTTAATACATGGAAAGTTGAAAAAATTACTCAAGTTCCGCTTTAATGTCTGAAGGTATGAACCATTAAATCACATGTGCACAACATACAAATACACTCAAACTTATTGTAGATATAACAAATAAGTGCTCTAAAAACTTAAAACTGCTTAAAAGAATCAATGGAAAATGTGAGTCCATTCAAATAGTCTGTAATGATATTCCAAAGATCCAGAAATTATTGACGCTCTCAGCTACAAAGCGTTTCCGTGCAAAATCAAGAAAAAAGTTGCAAACTCAATCCATCCAATAGTGCAAATCCTCCACCACCAGAAGACTAATAATGATTAGCCTATATGTCTAACCCACCCTTTCTGAAGATCTATGATGTCCTCTCCTCTCTTTGGCTTCACTCTATTGTATACTGTGTACACCACCAGAAGTGTAGTAGAAACTGTATACACTGTATTAGATACTGTGTACACTATCTGAAGTGTATTAGAAACTATACACCACTGAATGCACTGTATATATAGGCTACACCGAATGCAACTATACATATATACATATATATATATATATATATATATATATAGATAGATATATATATATATATATATTAATAAACTGCCTGAAGTGCACTGTAGATATAGGCTACACTGGATGCAGAGTATATATATATATATATATATATATATACACTGCCTACACTGTCTAAATATAGAGTAAACACTGAATATATAGTCTATGCTAAATGCAGAGTATATATATATATATATATATATATATATATATATACTAGACTGACTGTATATATAGAATAAATACACTGCCACTAACTGAATAACCTGCCTGCTTAATGCTATCTCTCTGTCCACGCCAACAACACTAAACACAGTTGCTCTGTATGCAGCCTTATATAGTGTGGGGTGTAGACTCAGTCCCCCTGAGCCATGATTGGCCAAAGGCACCCTGTCTTTGGCCAATTATGGCTCTCTCAGCAGAGCGCGCTGTGATTAGCCAAAGCATGCAGGTCAGGTGAATGCTTTAGCCAATCGTCATACAGCAATGCACTGCGATCTCACAGTGCATTATGGGGCGTTCCGCGAATGCCCCATAATGTTCACTGTTGAACTTGATGATGTTCGAGTCGAACTTATATGGAGCTCATCCCTAGTTGGAAACATTATTTTTACTATTTCTTAAAATGTTTTACTTTATTTTTGTTTTCTTGAAGGGTGCGTTAATGGGGGGGGGGGCTTGGAGAGACATCAGGGTTCTAAGCAGACCCCTAATGTCTCTTTTTTAAGACAGAGAAAGGGACTGAAGACAGTCCCTTTCTCTGCAACCTGGGCTACACTGTAATGTATTGTATATAGAGACTTCCATTCATTCCCAAACTGACACAGAGTAAACACAGTTTACTCTGTGTCTCTGATGAATGAACAGAGTGATCGGTATCGATCACTTTGTTCATTAGGGAAGAAAAGGGGCTGGTAAACACACACTTACTAGCCCACCTGCTCTCCATCCTGACACAGTCCACTCACTGATTTCCTGCCAGCAGCTGCAGGCGGCAGGATGGGGTGGTGGGAACTCCAGCTAGCAGAGCTGAATGAAAGAGCCATCAGGGATCGCTGATTAAGTGGAGCACTGAAGGGGGGTACCAGAGGGGGGCAGACATCATTTAAACAAAAAAAAAAGTTTAAGACCCCTTTCACACTGGGGCATTTTTTTTTGGAAATAGCCTCTGCTAAGCACAAGAAAGCCACCTCTCAACAGCGCTAAAGCTCTGCTAAAGCTAATGGCTCATGCCTGCAACCGCCGGCCACGTGCATCGGCTCCCCCCGCCATGCCTGCGATAGCTGTTTAAAGGACCGATGTACAGCTACAGCAATTTGCGGGAGAGAGCCGACCTGCCGCAATATAGTGACGACGGTTGGTCGGCTGGTGGTTAAGCTTCCTGACAATACAACCAGTCCCTTGTACATTAGTATTTCACTTCATTTTATCAAACCAAAATAAAAATGTGAGGAATGGGATTCAGCCATAACAGAAACGGGCTTGCACCTGATCACCTACAGGCATCTTTCTTTGAATTCAGCTAAGCAATTGATACATTTTCCACACTTTCTGAATATACTATAACTTACAATACAAAAACACAATATTAAATCCAGCACAAACAATCTAACACAATCCTGCCATTACACATTTGATTATTTGTATCTCTAATTCACACAAGTCAAATACTCCACCCCTAGTACCAAATTTATTATCACCGTTACATGATAGTCTACATTTTTGGGGTTGTATTCAAGATGTGGAGAGAGATCACACAAATATTATAAGTATAACATTATGTGATGACAGATACAGAGAACAAATATAATAATATTGGAAAATATAACAAGTATACAACAAGTATAACAAGTATACAAGTATACAAGCTGTTTCTGCCACGGGTCCCTCAATTATATGGCGTGGGGCAGATGGCCAGATCAGACACATGCATAACACAGCTCTGAGACGAGACAATTATTCCATGTTTTAGCTGTTGTATATATATCTCGTGTGTAAGGATATGGCCAACCCCTAGCCAACTCCTCATGCAAGTAATATGACCTTTTAAGGACTTGGTCAGTTTGCAATGGCATTCCTTTGGTATGAAATCAGCTAAAATAACCAGGATATTGGAGGTTTGCTTTCTTAGAAATTGTGGGACAACTTTAATAAGGAAATATGAAATATGCAATTTCCCCATCAATTATTCCCTTTCATTATATCTTTAGTATCCGATGATGATGATAATTATGATGCTGAGGACGATGACTATGATGATGACAACTGTGCAAAGATTACCCTTACTAGTTATGTTGTCCTTTTTTTTGTTGTAACCATAAGCTCAGCATATTGTTGGCTTTCAGTTTCTTATAGTGCTGGTTCACCTCCTTTATCAGATCATCTTCTCAGTACCCTTTCAAATATATATCCATGATTGGAAAACTGAAGTGAATATACATACAACTTATAATGAGTAGATTCCCAACTTCTTTAGTAAATCAGCCCACTTATTTCTTGTATTCTCTCATTCATATTTCCAACTCTAATGACTCATGAATGTCTTAAAGGAGAGGTACGGTCAAAACTCTATTGGCTATACTTCTCCTATAGGTCACAAGAGTGCACTTATTTCTGCACATCTGTGATCCAGATTCAGCCAACAGCAAGCTAAAGTCCGCTGTTGGCTGACATCACAGAGCCAGTCCAGGCTTTGCTGGGATCCTGACAATAATCCACCCAGGTTCTTGACTGACAGCTGGTTCAGCCAATCAGTGCACTGAGAACCAAAGCCAGCTGTTCCCATCCACTGCACAGCCTGGCCTTCAAATGAGCACTCAAGGGGCAGAGCACAGAGCTGATGACTGACAGTCACCATTCTCTGCTCGAAGTGGACCCAAGAACTTAGCAATCAGTGATCTTTGATCGCTTAGTTCTCTGTGTAAAGCCAGCCGGGGGACAGCTGCAGCATCATGTCAATGCTGCAGTCAGCAAGGTGAGTGTATATGTTTGTTTTTTTTTTCTTTCTTTCCTGCACTTCTCTTGTAACTTACTATACAGTGCTCTTGTTTGGTTTTAAAGTTATATCCTAAAAAAAGTATTTTTTAGTAAACCTTTTAATGCTCATCACAAGCTATTTTTATTGCCTTTATTATAAGGCCAATCCCATGATTAAGTCTGTGTGACGAAACATGTCGGGCGTGACAGTACGGCAATCATTAACGTGTGACGCGATACGCTGTAACGTGAGGCACTACACCAGGAAGTGGATGCTCGGGTCTGAGGAGTGGGTGAGAGTGTCATCAGCTACCGCACACCTTGGGTACGGCGTGACCACAATACATCGCCTGTTTATTGCATGGAATGTCCTTGCTGTGATAATATTTTCTGCTTGCTGTGAATTTGATCTATGTGAGTGTAATGGTGGTAGATTACCTACATTTTTATTGGATTGAATTTTATGTTATCACACTATTGGAGCACGTTTTTTTGTTTACATGTGGAGAGATCATTTATATGTGGAGAGATCCTGGGTGTACACGGCTGGAGTTCGGTGACCATTTTTTACCCCCTGTTGTGTGGGTTAAGGCGAGTGTAGCCAAACATGAGAGTGTGAGGCAAATTTAGCTGGTGAGTGCATTTCTTGAGGGGAGTGGAATCACTGACACAGAAGTATGGTGGATGAATTGAAGAACAGGACACTCGAATCACATCATTGGATTTTCTTTGTTCTTTTTTTGGACTTTATGCATACAATTCATGTTCACTATAAATAAGTTTTTGATAAATTTTCTCTGTTCACTTGTCACAGGGTGATAGAAAGTTTATAAGATCAGTAATCACTGTGTATAAATTGTTTAGTATTAGTATTATTAATGGTTTTTTACTGATCATCAGGTGATATGAATATTGTTAACACTATCATCATTTTCCCTTCATTGAGTTAGATCACCCCGGTTTCTTTAGTACATTAGTTCTAGTGCCACTATTTATTTCACTATTTTTGGTTTCACTTTAATAGAGGATTAAATACTGTTCACATATTTGTCTATTTTAAGTGGCAGCTTTAGGTATCACCATTTTGTTTATCCATGAGCGCAGTGTTGGTATCACAGGTGGGGGCAGTTTTCACTTTTTTACCATCAGTTTCAAATATTTTTTATTACCTATTTCTATAACCCTCTCACTATTATTGTATTGTAAATATGTTCCTTATTGTAACTGTAAATACACTTCTCTATTTCTGTTTTCTTTCTGTTATTCCTTCCTCAACTGCTCAGCTCTTATTTCATTTACTGTGCTTTGCCCATCATCACCAAAAATCTATAATGCATAGTACTAACCCATTCCTACAAACTGTATTGGTGACACCTGTGTCCCTGGGGGAGCACCAATACACTTTGATGAACTTAGTTTGTGAAAAATAGACCTGCGTATAAGGAAGACAACATGCTGCCTCCAATAGAGTATTTTAGCTTTAGCGTTTACTAAAATATAAGCGCAGAAAAATACTTAAAGTTGAAATCCAGCAATTTAGCTGCTTTGTAAAATGTGCTGGATTAGTAGATAAGTAAGTTTTTAATATACGGTTTGCATTTTTTTCTGGGTGCTGGGAGCATAACTATTGCAATGCTTCTGGTCATCTGACGCTGGACCCTCTGGTGTCAGCTGGTAAGGCTGCAGACTTGCATGCAATTGCTGTGCCTGCCCCCTCCCTCCTCCTGTCCAATCAAAGAGTGCTTGGTGTTAGGTGAACTCATTTGCAGAATGCAAAGGCTTCTATGAATGAGCAGCAGAGAGGAGGGGCGGGCAGAGATACCATGTGTATAGAGATAGCTGCACTCCCAAAGCTCCATAAAATTGTCAGATGTAAATTAAAGAGATAAATGCACCTTGTTGCACTTAACTCATCGAATGCCAGCACATTTTACAAAGTGGCTGAATCACTGGAGTTTAGTTTTAACGATCCTTCCAGAAATCCAGTGAGCTCCTAAAGTCCCATAGTAAGCTAACCATGCTGCATCTGCTCTATTTGAAACAGTGTTGCAGCCCTGCCTGGGTTCTTCTCTGCTGAACTATATAGCCGCCTTACTATATGTTATTTAATTGAGGAGAGGGGGAGCTATTTTATAGTCCAGCATGGGAGAATCTGGTCAGGGCTGACAACACTGCTGTGGATTTCAGTGCAGCAGAGGCAGAGTGATCAGCTCACTCCAGATAATAATGAACTTGCTGGATTCTGTCAGGATCTACTGGTATTTTATTTTTTCACTTATATTGCTTTTAAAAAACAAATCATGTGAAAATGTATATATATTGAAGGATGTACTGCATATGTTTTTTTTCCAGACATACACTTTAACAATTTAGTTTTAATTCATATAAGCAGACTATGAGGGATGGGCCTAATGGTCTTCACTTTATATGCAATCTTCTGAGAATCACATGTGTGAAGTGTCATACCACATACTGTAAGTATCCTATCACTTGAACATGACTGTACACATGGTTCACTCTTATCTTCCACTATCATAACCACTGAACAACTTTTTCCCCAATTTCACACATCAACTGCGATTTAAAATGCCAAAGCTCTGCCCTTCCATCTAAACTCTATCCCATTTACCACGATGTCCCATTAAGTTCAAAGCACATAGGCCATAAGCAAGAACTGCCATCACTATCCTCTTCTTGTTCATACATAGGTTTGAACTAAAGAATACATCTGACATTCTAAAAACAACCCTTGTTTGTCTGTGACAATTTAGCACTTTATGAAAGAAACTTAAAAACAGATTTAATAATGCTAGAAACTGATTTTTTTTTACGTCATGGTACCTCTGCAACTTGCTGAAACAATATTAAAGAGTCACTAAGGACCAGATGGACCATTTTCGGAAGAGTGAAAGATAAAAAGACACTTTGATTAAGCATGTGTTCTCTGCAAGGTTGGTAAGCTGGAAATAAAAACAGTGAATAATAAAATTAAACAGCGTAATAAAACAAAATCGGATACAAAACATGGAATTGTTTTTCATTCTTCTGAAATATATACCTTCACAAATGTCATTTTACTAAAGCTTTCCTTCTTTCAATAGATTACTGTCTGATTACCTTGGAAATGACTTCATGACAAACAGAATTTTATACCACAAATTAGCTTGCAGAACAAAAGGGTAAATATGTACCGTCCCAACATTATTATTAAGGACTTGAAGATGAAGAAATAGAGCCGTTAGCAAATAGGAATTGGCTGTTAATTGCCACAGTAAATGCTGGTCAGCATATTAATTAAGCACAACATTTTACTGCCTTGTTTAAACATAAAATATGCCATCTGCTGCTGCATGACAACATTTAAAAGCCCTCTCTTTGAATCAAAGGTTTTAGTGAAGCCTGCTCAGGTCACGGTGATACTCAAATTCAGCACTTATCCCCCCCTGTCAATTATTTTATAGAAAACAAAGGCAATATTGTCAGTTGTTTTCAAATATTTACAAATTTAATTTCACTGTAGTATAAAACAATGGTGGATTTGTTTGTGAACTAAGCAAAATTCAAACAACACCAAAGATAATAAATAATATAGATAGGGATTGTTATATTACACTATAATTCATATAAACTATTTTAGATTCTTGTCAAAATAAATTACATTTAAAGTTATTTTTAAATAGTAACCAATATTTATAACAATATAAATGTACTGTATATATTATCAAACAAGTGGTTGGCTCAAAAAACAAAATTTTAATATTATTTTAATTCTTATTACATAAAAATATACTAACATTAACATAAAAAAATAATATATAAACAACAATATTTTTTGTATTGTTATCCTTTAAAAGCCCTCAAATAGAGCAAGGGTAAGACTAGGTTCACACTTATGCAGTGCAGGAAACGCCATGACCCGTTTGCGTTTTCCACACAGCATGCAAATCACACAGCCCTTGCGATCTGCTGCGGGTGCCAGTACAAAGTTAATGACACCCCACACACAGGTCGCAAATGTAGTGCATTTGCTTGCACAGGGTTGCATGGTACAAAATGTGCGGTCCAGCTCAAAAAAGGAGCATGCACTTCTTTAGCGCAATGCGGTGCAATTTGAGCCCATTCAAAATGAATGGGCTCAAATCAAACTACACTGAATCATATGTGAATTGCACAGGAATGCAGTACGGTTCCTGTGTGATTCACATACGGTTCATAGTGTGAACCGAGCTTAATGGCCTAGATTGCTGATTCTGATTGCTGATTCTACCTGCAATTCACTATTGCTATCCAAAAGTAACAAGAGACTGACAGAAATTGCTAGCATGTAATAAAAGACTGTTCTAGAGTACTTTTGCGTAACATAAGTCAGAGACTTGTTGCACATAACAAAAGACTGCGCACATGTAACAATTACATATCATAGGCTAGTCCTTTGACATGTAACTGAATGTTAATGTATACCATCGTTCCCCTGGGACTTATAAGGTATTCAGTGGACAGTCCATGCTACACTAATTTTCACAAGTCAGTATCATAACTATCATATTCCAAAAGCACAGTTTAATAATTTAAAGCAAATTAAACAATATCCACACATAACTAGCTATGTGAATCACCATCAGCAAAACAACTAAATAATATATGACAACTAGAAATATGTTTAGTAACATCACAGAATACCCCAATATGCCCTAGTTGTCACCTACTGTAATTAAAAGTTGTGTTTTATTCTTTTCTGCAGGAGGTCTTGAGATCACATTCACACACACACACACACACACAAACGTATACTGAACGTATACTGTATATGTATAGTTATAAAGTATACATACAGGATTTAAAAAGTCTACACACCCCTATAAAAATTCCATGTTTTTGAGATGACCAAGATAAATCACTTCTAATTTTTTTCCATCTATATGCGATCTATAATCTATGTAATTTAATTAAAATTGCACAGAATATAGATTACATATAGATGGAAATATGCACACCCCTAAACCAATACATTGTGGAAGACCCTTTTTTTATTTGACAGCATTCAGTCTTTTGGGGTAGGAGTCTATCAGCATGGCACATCTTGCCGTGGGAATCTTCGCCCACTATTCCTTGCAAAAAGCACTCTAAATCGGTTAGATTCCTCCTCTGCACAGCCCTCCTTCAGGTCACCCAACAGATTTTCAATTAGATTCAGGTCCGGGCTCTGGCTGGGCCATTACAAAATGTTGATCATCTTCTAATGAAGCCATTCTTTTGTTAATTTGGAGGTATGCACTGGGTCATTGTCATGCTGTAAAGTGAAATTCCTCTTCACCTTCAGCTTTTTAGCAGAGTTCTGAAAGTTTTTGGCCAAAATTGACTGATCTTTGGAACTGTTCCACCTTGTCTAAAGCCCCTGTTCCAACTGAAGAAAAACAGCCTCAAAACATATTGCTGCCACCACGTTTCACTGTGGGTATGGTTTTTTAGGTGATGCGTAGTGTTGTTTTTGCACCAAACATGCTTTTTGGAACTATGGCCAAAAAGTTCAAACTTGGTTGCATCAGACCATAACACATTTTCCCACATGTTTTTGGTAGATTTGATGTAAGTTTTTGCACAATGTAGCCAAGCTTGGATGTTTTTCTTAGTAAGAAAAGGATTCGGTCTTGCCTCCCTACCCCACAATTAAGACATATGAAGAACGCTGAACATTGTTGTCACATGTAGTACACAACCAGTAATTGCCAGAAATTTATGCAGCTCCTTTAATGTTCCTGTGGGCTTCTTGACAGCCTCCTGGACCAGTTTTCTTCTTGTTTTTTCATCAATCGTTGGAGGAACATCCAGTTGTCACTTTCACTGTTGCTGTCACTGTTGTGCCATTATGTTGATGATGATGATCTTCAATGTGTTCCATGGTGTTTCTAATGCCTTGGGATCCATTTGATGCCTTGTAAGCTCTTGGAAATCATGGATTTTGCTGTTAGAAGCAACTGGTAAATGGCAAAATATATCCTTCTAGAACAGCTGAAATTTATATGGGTTTAATTATCAGTCACTAAACGGTTCCCAACCATGTCACGCAGATATACTGTGGCACAATGGCTCTCCATTTTTCAGCCACCAGAGGGCTGCATGGCGGGGGACCCAATGCCCGTGGCCGGCGGGCACGATCACCCTTGGCCACGCGCAGTCTTGTGTACGAGTGCCGGCACCGGGATTTGTGTGTGTAAACACACAAATCCCGGTGCTGTCAGAGGAGAGGAGCCATATTGTTTGTTCCAACTAAGTAGGAAAGACGATATGGCTCCTCTGCTAGTCAATCCTATCCCCATACAGTTAGAACACACTGAGGGAACACACAATTAACCTCTTGATCGCCCCCTAGTGTTAACCCCTTCCCTGCCAGTGACATTTACACAGTAATCAGTGCATTTTTATAGCACTGATCGCTGTATAAATGCCAATGATCCCAAAAATGTGTCAAAAGTCTCTAAACTGTCCGTCGCAATGTCACAGTACCACTAAAAATCGCAGATCACCGCCATTACTAGTTTAAAATAAATAAATAATAAAAATGCCATAAAAAATTCCATAAATATTTCCCATAGTTTGCAGATGCTATAACTTTTGCACAATCAATATACACTTATTGCAATTTTGTTTACCAAAAATATGTAGAAGGATATGTATTAGCCTAAATTGATAAAGAAATTAGTTTTTTCTTTAAAATTGGGGATATTTATTATAGCTCAATTACACCGCTCACAAAACGCCCTGCTCATTGAAATGTATGGGCAGCACTGCCAAAGCGCCTGCAAATCGCTTCAGCAATGCTGCAACACGGGCTCTTTTAACTCCTTCTTCGGCCACTAGCAGGAGTTAAAAGCGCCCCGCTAGTGGCCAAAAAGCGGCGCTATAACAGCGGTAACGTGACGCTAAAACTAGCAGCACTTTCCTGCTAACACCGGGCGCTAGGCAGTGTGAAAGTACCGTAAGAGGGTGTGTGCACTTATGCAGCCACATTATTTTAGTTTTGTCCCCACTAAACAACTTTAGTTTTTTTTGTTTTTTTTTTTGAATTGTACAGATTATAGGTGGAAAAAACTCTAAAGTGATTTTTTTAAATCTTAAATCCTGACATTCTTACATGAGTGTGTAGACTTTATATATAGTATATGTTGGGGACCCCTTTTGTATTGTTTTATACAGGTTTGTTGCTGACAAATCTGTTGGTGAGTGCCCTAGGTCCTGATCCCTTTTCTTTATTTACTGTATACTTTAAGAGCTGCTGGCTATCAGAAGATAGCATTAAAGTGTTACAAAACCCAGGACCCTGCATCTGGTCTCACACAGAGCACAGAATATGGAAATGCAATAGTTTTAGTTAATATAAACTGATAAATACCTTTTTTTTAGTCTCCCTCCAGTGGGGTCACAAGACAGGAAATCTCTCTCTGGTGGGATCACAGGATAAAAAGTGAGTGGAAGTAAAGTGCAGACAGACTGCTCTCCACACTCTATCTAGAACACAGTAATATGAAAATTGGATGTTAGGCTGTGATGATATGCTGAGCCCTGTGCTTCCACAGCAACCCCCTCTTCTTCTGCACACTGACTGCACTTTCTATGGGACCAGGGACGGCCCGTGCCTCCTCCACTCTCCCTATCCATGTGCCCAGCCCCTTTCAGGACGCCGGGCACATGAATTCCTATGGCGGAGGTGGGTGGGGGCCAGAGGCTCTAATAGGCTTCAAAATAGGGTGGGCTCAGGGTACAGAGAGTGCGCCCTGATCCCACCCAATTGTGTGACCATAGTGAATGAATTTTTGCTATTTTCACACTACAGTTACTCCCCGCCAATCAGGAGGCAGGTCAATGAGACCCGTTTCCCAATTGGCCAAAGCGCCAGGCGATACTATTGGATACCTAGCACTGTGGAAGAGGAGACATGCTGGATCCAGACCAGCAGCTGCCAGAAGACACAGCAGGAGAGGAGAGGAGGGAGGGGAGGTGCTGTTTGTTTTCCGCCCCCCCAGAAAAAAAGCCCACCAGCCGCCTCTGTATGGGACCTCCTGATAACACACCAATCATCTTCTATAAACACAGATTACCCCCATACCTGTCCAGTGCACACAGCCACAGGGGACCTGACTACAGGTTTGCACACCACTGACACACCGCTCCTACTGGTCAGAGGAACGAACAACCACCGCCTGACAGCACAGCCACAGAGCTCCATACAGCCACAATAAAATGACTTGAGCTGTCTCCTGGATGGATGGACAGAGCCTGGTGAATGTTTTAGCTGCAGACCAGCAGCGAGCAGGGCCTGGTCTTCTTGATCCGGGGGTCCTTTGCTCCTGCCAGCGGATCTTTAGCTGTCTGCGCCGCCTGCCTGCCTTTCCTTGTCCTCCGGGCCCCAGTCAGCCTGTCCTCTGAGGCTCTGGGCCATGGTCAATGTAGATAATGGAATGGAGAGGAGGTGGGAGAAGGAATCCAGGCTTTGGGAGGCACTCCTGTGCAGTGGATGCTGCATCCGCTGCTGCTAGCCTTTTCAGGGGTAAAGGATGCAGTGGAGCTCTTCTCCCTCCCGGGCTCTCAGGCCTAGTTGTTCACTTTCCCCGCGGCCTCCTGCTCGCCGTGTGGAGACACCCCGAGGACACTTTGTTGTCCCTCTCCCACCGCCATTGAGCCAGGACTTTCCTTGACAACCAGTGGCTGTGGCTGCGCCCCTAGGCGGCAGTGCGCCGTAGGCAGCTGCCTAGTTCACCGAGTGGTATCGCCGGCCCTGCATGCACCCTCCCAAAAAAAATATAACTCTCTAGTAGGGATGAGCCGAACACCCCCCGGTTCGGTTCGCACCAGAACCCGCGAACGGACCGAAAGTTCGCACGAACGTTAGAACCCCATTGACGTCTATGGGACTCGAACGTTCGAAATCAAAAGTGCTCATTTTAAAGGCTAATTTGCATGGTATTGTCCTAAAAAGGGTTTGGGGACCCGGGTCCTACCCCAGGGGACATGTATCAATGCAAAAAAAACTTTTAAAAATGGTCGTTTTTTCGGGAGCAGTGATTTTAATGATGCTTAAAGTAAAAAAAAAAAAGTGAAATATTCCTTTAAATATCGTACCTGGGGGGTGTCTATAGTATGCCTGTAAAGTGACGCGTGTTTCCCATGTTTAGAACAGTCCCTGCACCAAATGTCATTTTTAAAGGAAAAAATCTCATTTAAAACTGCTTGCGGGTTTAATGTCATGTCGGGTCATGGCAATATGGATGAAAATCAGTGAGACAAACGGCATGGGTACCCCCCAGTCCATTACCAGGCCCTTTGGGTCTTGTATGGATATTAAGGGGAACCCCGCACCCAAATTAAAATAAGGAAAGGTGTGGGGCCACCAGGCCCTATATACTCTGAACAGCAGTATACAGGCGGTGCAAACAAGACAGGGACTGTAGGTTTGTTGTTAAGTAGAATCTGTTTGTAATTTTGAACATTTTTAACGTGTTTAGCTCCAGCCAAAAAATCTTTTCTAAGCTTTTTGGAAAACATAGGGAAGGGTTATCACCCCTGTGACATTTGTTTTGCTGTCTTTCCTCCTCTTCAGAAGATTTCACCTCACTTTTTTGTCCCAATGAAAAATGTTTTTTGAAAATTTGGGTTTTTTTGTGGAACAAGGATTGGAAAGCATCAGTGGAAAGGAGAAATTGTTTTCCCATATTAACTCTTACAGGAGAGAATTTCCCTTCCTAGGGGTAGATTTCATCTCACTTCCTGTTGTCTCCTTCCGTTTGCAAGTAGGAGTCGTTTGTAAGTTAGATGTTTGAAAGTAGGGTCCTGCCCTATATACTCAGCAGAAATTTGGGCCTTAGGTGTTGCTGTGGCCACAACACTGTAAGCCCTCACAGGGCCCTGCTGTGAAATATTAGATCAAGAATTGTAATTACATGCCCCTGTTGAACAGGAGCTGAAAAATTAGGCATTAGGCACTGGTGCTGGTGCCACAACACTGCAACCCCTCACAGACACTCTAGTTGGAACGCAGGAACGAGCCCTGCTGCAAAGTATTGCATCAAAAATTGTAATTACACGCCCCTGTTAGACAGGGGCAGAAAAATTGGGCCTTAGGCACTGGTGCTGGTGCCACAACACTGCAACCCCTCACAGACACTCTAGTTGGAACGCAGGAACGAGCCCTGCTGCAAAGTATTGCATCAAAAATTGTAATTACACGCCCCTGTTAGACAGGGGCAGAAAAATTGGGCCTTAGGCACTGGTGCTGGTGCCACAACACTGCAACCCCTCACAGACACTCTAGTTGGAATGCAGGAACGAGCCCTGCTGCAAAGTATTACATCAAAAATTGTAATTACACGCCCCTGTTAAACAGGGGCTGAAAAATTGTGCCTTAGGCACTGGTGGTGGCGCCCAGAACCAAAAATGTTCTTACAAGCTATCAGCGTGATGATTGAGGAGGAAGAGGATAATTACTCAGGGATAGTCACTCAGCATCAGCATAGGCAGTCTTTGAAGGGATCTGAGATTTCAAAAAAAATTATTCGGTTACATCAGCATCAGGTGCTTGGTAGCTGGTGGTGATCCAAGACTGATTCATTTTTATGAAGGTCAGCCGATCGACCGAGTCGGTGGACAGACGCACCCTGTGATCAGTTACCACGCCTCCAGCAGCACTGAATGTGCGTTCCGAAAGAACGCTGGATGCAGGACAGGCCAGTAGCTCAATTGCATACTGTGCAAGCTCTGGCCAGTGATCCATCCTCAAGACCCAGTAACCCAGAGGATTTTCGGTGGGAAAGGTGTCCAAGTCTGATCTTGCCCCTAGGTATTCCTGCACCATGTAAAACAGACGCTGGCGATGGTTGCTGGAACCGATCATACCTTGGGGCTGCGGACCAAAAAATTGTCTGAACGCATCGGTCAGACGGCCACCTTCTCCACCGCTCCTTCTTTGACTGACCGAAGCCTCAGCAACACGTTGTCCAGAAACAGGAGTTTGTAACCTCCCAGTCTCTGGGAACGCGTTGCACAGACCTTTCTGCAAGGCCTCCCAAAGATGTTTCATCCTCTGCTCCCTCTGCGATGGCAAGATAAGGTCCGCAACCTTACCCTTGTAACGTGGATCAAGGAGGGTTGCCAGCCAGTATTGGTCCTTCTCCTTGATACCACGAATACGAGGATCCTTACGCAGGCTTTGCAGGATCAGGGAGGCCATGCAGCATAGGTTTGCTGAGGCATTCGGTCCGGAGTCCTCTGGGTCACTAAGGACAACAACGTCCGCAGCCACCTCCTCCCAGCCACGTACAAGTCCATGTGTTCCTTGGGACTGATCCCTTAAAGACTGCTGCTGATGCTGAGTGCCAGGCTCCACCTCCATACTGACACAATCTTCCTCCTCCTCCTCCTCCTCCTCCTCGTCCTCTTCCTGCGTGATTGGCGGGCACGCAGGAACACTGTCTGGATAAAGGGGGCCTTGAGAGCTAAGGAAGTCCTCCTCTTCCTGCCTCTGTTCTGCCTCAAGTGCCCTGTCCATTATTCCACGCAGCGTGTGCTCCAACAGGTGGACAAGGGGGACAGTGTCACTGATGCATGCACTGTCACTGCTCACCATCCTCGTGGCCTCCTCGAATGGTGACAGGACAGTGCATGCATCCCTGATCATGGCCCACTGGCGTGGGGAAAAAAAACCAAGCTCCCCTGACCCTGTCCTGGTGCCATAGTCGCACAGGTACTCATTGATGGCCCTCTGCTGCGTGTGCAGCCGCTGCAGCATGGCCAACGTTGAGTTCCACCTGGTGGGCATGTCACAGATTAGGCGGTTCTTGGGCAGGTTAAACTCCTTTTGGAGGTCCGTCAGCCGAGCACTGGCATTATATGACCGGCGGAAATGCACACAGACTTTCCTGGCCTGCCTCAGGACATCCTGTAAGCCCGGGTACCTGCCCAAGAACCGCTGCACCACCAAGTTAAGGATGTGAGCCAAACAGGGCACATGGGTCATTTGTCCCTGTCGGAGGGCAGAGAGGAGGTTGGTGCCATTGTCGCAAACCACCATTCCTGCCTTAAGTTGGCGTGGCATCAACCACCTCTGAACCTGCCCCTGCAGAGCTGACAGAACCTCTGCCCCAGTGTGGGTCCTGTCCCCCAAGCACACCAGCTCAAGCACCGCATGGCATCTTTTGGCCTGCGTACTTGCGTAGCCCCTTGAACGCCTACGGAGCACCGCTGGTTCCGAGGAAGAGGCCATGGAGGAAGAAGAAGAGGAGGGGGTGGAGGAGAGAGGTGTGTCACAATCAGCATTTTGGAGGCGTTGTGGCGGAAATACCTCCAACACTACTGCACCTTGTCCTGCATCCTTCCCAGCTGCCAGCAGAGTCACCCAATGCGCCGTGAAACTTAGGTAACGTCCCTGTCCATGCCTGCTGGACCATGAGTCAGCGGTAATATGCACCTTACCGCTGACCGCCCTGTCCAGCGAGGCATGGACATTGCCTTCCACATGCCGGTAGAGAGCCGGAATCGCCTTCCGTGAGAAAAAGTGGCGTTTGGGTACCTGCCACTGAGGAACCGCACATTCCACAAACTCACGGAAGGGGGCAGAGTCTACCAACTGAAAAGGCAGCAGTTGAAGTGCTAGCAATTTTGCCAAGCTAGCATTCAACCGCTGGGCATGTGGATGGCTGGGAGCAAACTTCTTTCGGCGGTGCAGCAGCTGGGGCAGGGAAATTTGCCTGGTACAATCTGACGTCGGTGTACCAAAAGCAGATTGCCCACAAGTACTTGGCTGTGACACACCTAATTCTACACCTTCATTCCTCTCACTGCAGGTCTCAGAGAGGACTGAAGGTCTAGTGGGGTTGGAAATCTCAGCTGATGAGGAGCAAGGAGAGATCCTCTTTGTTCTTTGGTGTGGGTCTTTTAGATACGCTTGCCAACGAACTGCATGGCAGGTCAACATATGTCTGGTCAAGCATGTGGTACCCAAGCGGGAGATGTTTTGGCCACGCGAGATACGCTTGAGACATATGTTGCAAATAGCAGCGGTGCGATCTGATGCACTCGTCTCAAAAAAGGCCCACACCAAAGAACTTTTTGAATAACGCGCAGAGACTGCAGCGCCCTGCACATGTGGAGCTTTGGGGTGTGATGCAGTCAATGTGCTGCCCTTAGGCTGGCCCCTGGAGGGCATCCTGCCTCGTTGGTGATGTGCCGCCTCCTCCTCCTCCTCCTCTCTCCTATCAGGCACCCACGTTGAGTCAGTGACCTCATCATCCCCTCCCTCCTCATCACTGGAGCAAACCTGGCAGTATGCTGCAGCAGGGGGAGCATGACTGCCAGATTGCTGTCCTTCTTGGGCACCCCCTCTGTCCGTGCTCATGTTACTGCCTTCATCGAGCTCAGTATCATCATCAGAGCCTTCCAAACGCTGGGCATCCTCCTGGAGCATGTACCCAACACTGTGGTCAAACAGTTCGAGGGAATCCTCATGAGGACATGGTGGAGCTAGGGAAGGAGTCACTGATGACATTGAGCTGAGGGAAGAGGCCGCTGCTTTGCCAGACAAAGCACCCTGGGCATGGGTGAGAGAGGATGAGGAGGATGAGGACGGCTTGGTCATCCACTCGACCAAGTCTTCCGCATGTTGCGGCTCAACACGGCCAGCTGCCGAAAAAAAGGCCAAGCGTGTCCCATGGCCACGTGCTGATGAGGTTGCACCGTCTCCACGACCAGCACTAGACACAGAGCCTGCTTGCCCTCTCTTATTGGCTTGTGACTGTCTGCCTCTCCTTCTTGGCCTTCCAGACATACTAATGGCCTGTAGCTGCACTAAGCTGGGATAGAACACCTGTAATTTTCTTCAGGTAGCTTTATATACTGTAACCAGACAAGCCTGCCTGTCAGTAGGAAGATAACAGGAACGGATCTAGCTGAACACTGTGAGCAGGGCGCACTGTACTAAATGTAAATAGTCTAGCTGCCTGACCGTGGTACTAATAGGATCAAATAGAACACCTGTAATTTTCTTCAGGTAGCTTTATTTGTACTCGGAGTCAGCCTGTGATAGTGAAGAGTTAAACAAACCCAAACAAAAACATTGACCTGAGGTGTGCCGTGGTCACGTGGTCAGTATGCCTAAAAGGGGGCATACCCAAGTATGAGAAGAGAAAGAAATCAATTGAAATAAAGAAAGGGGAATGGGTGGGTGGGGAACGAGCGCCAACGACCATGAAGGACAGAGGCAGAGGCGGGCCGGCTTTAAGCAGCCTGACTCCGCCTACAAAAACAGGCTGACCTGCGGTCAGCCTTATACTTGTACTCGGAGTCAGCCTGTGATAGTGAAGAGTTAAACAAACCCAAACAAAAACATTGACCTGAGGTGTGCCGTGGTCACGTGGTCAGTATGCCTAAAAGGGGGCAAAAATAAAACAGTAGGATGAAAGTTAACAAAAGTTTTATTGTACACTGAAACACATTTAATCAGTTAAATTGACAAAAGCCTGCGACATTTCCAAGACAGGATCTGGAATATACCTAGAAAAGCAATCTGACCTCCACCTGCCTAACTTCTTTATGATATGAGCAGGGACCCCCTGACGTGAAGCTGCAGAAGCTGCTCCTATCCTAAATGAATGACCAGAGTATGACTTTGGGTCCAAACCCAGGTTAACCCAAAGGATACGACAATGTAGAGTGAATTGAGCTACAGAGAGGGGAGCACAAGGGAAAGGCAACAGAGGCCCATCCCTAGGTTTATCAGCCGTAGCCCTGACTAACTGATCTAATACTGATACCGGGCACCATGCCTTCCCAGTCTCAAAAAACCTAATGTCCGTACCGCCTCCTGTTTGCTGTGTCTTGCACGCATGTAAATGTAAACAAAAATAACCTGGGTGCCTGACCAACTGATTGGCCAGAAGTATGCGAGACCCTGTACCAGAATGCGCAAATTCCCCTGGCCTTAAAAACCAGAAAAAAGCCAGATAAATTGCTGCTTTAAGCACCAAGCTTGGTAAGCACCCAAAAGGTGATCTAGAGAGAATATCAGACATGTTCCGGAAAATGTGACCAGTTATGGGAAGTCTACTTAGCCTGCTAGGAGGCCTACCTTTCTGGATCTTTGAGGATGGCTCTGATAGGATGAGCTGAAAATATGGAGGGCCTATTAGGGTCTTTTAACAACATAAAGTGTTGAATACCAGCCAAATATTTCCTAATAGTACCATGGGCCAGTTTAAGTTGAGAGTGGCAAAAAGCGGTGAAAGCAAGTAGGTATTGGATATTGTAACTGTCTAAGCAAGGAAATTTTGCCTGGAAGGCCTGAAAGACCCTCCAAGCTGTGGCATAGGCCTTCCTGGTATTCAGAGATAAAGAACTGTTAATTAAATTAACCGCTTCAAGCCAATGAGAGTCTAGTCCTTCACCAATTGTTGGAACTGCGGGGACGGTGTGGCGTAAGCGTCTGCGTCCGGGACCTGCTGAAAAAATAACGGGTAATTAAACCGGGACAAAGCATTGGCCGCTATATTATCTATACCATTAATGAATCTACCATGGATGTGAAAATTAAAATGAAGAGATAACCAAATGAGCCTACGAACAAATCTCATGATCAGCAAGGATCTGGATCTGCCACTACTGATAACCTCAGAGATTGCTTGATTATCAGTAGAAAAAACTACTGTCTGACCTGCCCATAAATGCCCCCATACCTGAGCGGCTGCCACTATGGGATATACTTCGAACAAAGCCGAAGTCTCAGTGAACCGAGGAATTGCCAAAACCTCGTCCGACCAAGATCCCGCTATCCAATGGGAACCAAAAATGGCTGCATAGCCCTTGGTGGCTGCTGCGTCTGTGAAAACTTGAGGAGAGGAATTAGACACAGCCGGGATAAACATAGCTACCCCATTCCAATGTTGCAGGAACTCATCCCACATCAGAAGGTCAGCAAGTGCAGCAGAATCCAGGAACACCTGAGCATCAGGGTTGGGGGCCGAAGGCAATAAAGCTAACAATCTAGATATGAAAGCTCTCCCCTGGGGAATGATCCTCATCGCAAAATTTAACATACCGAGAAGTGACTGTAATTCCACCCTGGTACAGACTCTGGAGACTGTAAACGCATGGATGCAATCTCTGATTCTCACCAGCTTATCTGTGGGAAGACTGGCCTGCATAGATTGCGAATCCAGCGTAATGCCCAGGAACGTGAGTCTGGTAACTGGACCTTCCATCTTATTGACAGACAGCGGTATGTTAAGTGCCGAGAAGAGTGAAGTAAGTTTCCGCAGGTCAGAAGGGACTTGCTCACCACCTTCAATGAGGAGAAAATCGTCTAAATAATGGATCACCTTATGACAATTCTCCCTGAACGTGAGAATCCAGTTAAGGGCCTGAGCAAAAACGTTGAACAACCAAGGGCTACTTCTAGACCCAAATGTAAGCTTGGTGGCAAAATAATAAACCCCTTTCCATTTGATACCATGCCATTGCCAAAGAGACGGCAGAATAGGCAGAAGCTTAAAAGCATCCGCAACATCTGCCTTGGACAACCAAGCTCCTGAGCCCACCTCAATAATGGACTGAATAGCTTGATCCACTGAAGCATATTTGAGAGAAAACTCTTCTGACGGGATCAAAGAGTTGAGGCTAGCAACATGCGAACAATGAGGAGCAGACAAGTCATAAATTAAATGTGGTTTATTTGAAAATTTCCCTCTAACAAGCCCCAGAGGGTTAACCCTCCATACCTGAAAGGGAGGGGAAGTAAAAGGCCCGATGACAAACCCCTTATCCAGTTCTGACTGTAATAGCAAATCTACCGCTTCAGTATCTACAGTAGATGACCTAAGGTTTTTACACTCATAACTATCAGAAGGTAAGGAGACAAACCCTGTGTGGAAACCCTCAGTGAAACCCCTGACCAAAAAATCACTCCAAGAAGGTGACGGGTGAGCAGCTAAACACTCCTGCAAAAAAGGAACATTGATACGGCTTAGTCATGACGTTTTACTCTGTTTAAGTGAACAGGCTGACTTGGGGTGAGCCCTGAAACACCCAGTACAGATATGTAGCAACCGGCATTGACTAAAATTGCATACCCCAAGGTTGTAGTTATTGCAAATCTGGGATTTCCCCAGAAAATGAATAGGACGGCCTAACTTATCCAACGGGGCTGGATGACCTGAGGAAGGGAGCATCAAACCTGACCCCCTGGACGTACTGGGTACTGCAGGAACCTCCCAATTGGGGCACCAATATGCCGTGTGTGATGAAGATTGACAAGAAGCACATACCGGAGACCTGAGCCCGGCGAAATGCCGGCAAAACAACTCGGTATCCATGTTGCTCCAAACCGTCACCACCTGAAATTGCGCAAAACGGGCCGCAGCTTTAGCGGAAAAAGACCGGTGATAATCATAAAAATAGGACCCCCCATACTTGTGGCCTAACTCAACCACCGTATACAGGTACAGGTCCAACTCTTCCCTCCTAAGTGGAGTAACAGAGCAGATTACATCTCTGTACAGACTAAAGGCCAGGACAAACTCAGGGATAGACAACTTGCGACTAAGTCTGTGATCCCTGGTCTTCACAACCACCGAAACATCCCCACAAGCGTAGGACCTATTGTCCGCAACATCATGAGCAGCAATTAATAAAGATGCCAGGTTGACATCCTTCCCTTCAAGAATGTCCTTCCTAATATTAGCCGGAATAAAATGTGCTGGGTTAACAGAGGGAGCACACAAATTATTACCTGGACCAACCGAAACCGGCCCGGGTATCGCGGAGGACCCAGAATCAGCTAGAGCCACCGGGCCAGCTGCTGCTGCAGAAACCGGACTCGGCTGATTCTCTAAAACCTCCACCCTACTACACAACTCGTGGCAAGACGTGGCCAGAGAACTGAGGGTAGTGTGGATCTCAGCCAAAGAAGCAGCCACAGTCCGAAGGGTAACTTGCTCCGCACTTGAATCAGCTGTACGAGGGAACAGCAACCTAAAAAGCTGGGCTTTCCGAGCCGATGCTGGGTATGAAATCCCCCTGCGCTGGAGCTCTGCTATGAGTCTAGGAACAGTCCAGGTTCTAAGAGATTGTACGCTGCCGAGTTCCGACTCCCTTGCTGAAGAAGGCGAGATGGAAACGAAATCCCCAATATCAGCTGCTTGCGACATTATCTGTAACAACAAAATAAACTTGAGAAACCAAAACAAGTGACCCAAGACTTACCTGTGAACAAAGCCGCCCCCCCCCCCACAACCCAACTAGAACTGACAGAGCATGCCGGTCATGGAATTGAAACCGTAACCTCAGACCTGCACCGAAAAGCAGTGAAAGTACGTGATGCAGATGATAAGAATTGACAGAAAAAAAAAAAAAAAAAACTCTTCTCAGTACTGCATGAATTACCACGTGTCAAGTGACTGCAGTGAAAACAGAAAAGCGCGTGAACCTATACAAAAAAAAAAAAAAAAAAAAACTTGGAAGCAGCACGTGATATGCAAGCAATTAACGTCCAAGAAATATCAGCTGCGTGAAAAAAAAAAAAAAAATAAAAAGGAAAGTATGAAAGAAAATAAGCATGAGAACGTGAAAACCATGCGATTACACCTGTCACGAGAATGCATACATCGCATAATGCTAACACATGATAAGAAAATATCAGTACCACCAACAGGAAAAAACCCCAAACGCCTAAAAGCGAGACTGACCGTAATTATGAGTTGCACGAAAAACGTATCCTGTATAAAAAATGAACCTTGCATAAGACAACGAAAATCGCATAAATGCATGCAAATTGCATACAGACACAACTTGCGTAAAATTACGTAACAGAAACTAAATTGCATATATGAATGACAGCTTGCCATGAAACTTAATTACTTAAATGAAAAGAAAATTGCAAAAAAGAAACAAACACAGCATAAATGAAAACTAAAAAAAAAAAACCCTGAAATGAACGTAATCGCGTAAATTGCTTAAAAACGTACATTGCTCAAATAACGTAAAATTGCATAACATGACGTAAAATTGCTTACATAACGTAAATTGTTTAGTAACGTAATATTTAATAAACGTAAAATAGCTTAAAAGAAATGGATTGCTTGAAACATAAACCCTTAAATAAACGTAAATCCCATAAAAACGTGAATTGCTTAAAAGAAACGTAAAACTTCACCAGGAACGTAATAGCTTACTTGAAACGTAAATTTACATGAATAAACGTGGATTGTATGAATTAGACGTATGCAGGAAACGACATAGTATGAACGACACGTATAAAACCTGGACTTGCGTAACATTGCAATGTACGTGCCAGATAATGAACATGAATAAGCCAAACGAGACCCGCTAAAAATGCAAAAAAAAAAAAAAAAACCCCATCATACATACCTGAACTGCCAGGGAGACACCAAACAGAATCCTGCCTTGCTGCAAAGTGGAAAAACTACTATAGAAGAAGAAATAGCCACGTGAGGTTTTCAATTAATAAAACTTTCCTTTTTTTTTTTTTTTTTTCAAACCTCTTGCCCAGAATACCAGACACAGCAATCTATAAACATTAAACCGAGTGTCCCAGTGAAGCTGTCCATCCTTCACCGCCCCCCTCCAGCCAGCTCCTGAATCTACAGTCCTGACATGAAAACAGCTGCAAACCCCAAACCAGATCACCATACCTGCCATAATTTCATAAAAACAAATGACACAGTGTATAGCACAATCCCCGCTACCCATCCACACCACCCCCCAGTGACACTACCCCGCGTGGGGTGACCAAGAAGGGAAGCCGAGACTCCCCTTACCTGCCCTTCTACCGACTGCGAGAGAACGCCGAGCTGAGACACGAGACCCGTTCCGAACCCGGAAGTGACGTCAGCGCCCGGGAATGACGCTGAACGAGCGCCAACGACCATGAAGGACAGAGGCAGAGGCGGGCCGGCTTTAAGCAGCCTGACTCCGCCTACAAAAACAGGCTGACCTGCGGTCAGCCTTATACATACTGTGACCAGACAAGCCTGCCTGTCAGTAGGAAGATAACAGGAACGGATCTAGCTGAACACTGTGAGCAGGACGCACTGTACTAAATGTAAATAGTCTAGCTGCCTGACCGTGGTACTAATAGGATCAAATAGAACACCTGTAATTTTCTTCAGGTAGCTTTATATACTGTAACCAGACAAGCCTGCCTGTCAGTAGGAAGATAACAGGAACGGATCTAGCTGAACACTGTGAGCAGGACGCACTGTACTAAATGTAAATAGTCTAGCTGCCTGACCGTGGTACTAATAGGATCAAATAGAACACCTGTAATTTTCTTCAGGTAGCTTTATATACTGTAACCAGACAAGCCTGCCTGTCAGTAGGAAGATAACAGGAACGGATCTAGCTGAACACTGTGAGCAGGACGCACTGCACTAAATGTAAATAGTCTAGAAGATAACAGGAACGGATCTAGCTGAACACTGTGAGCAGGACGCACTGCACTAAATGTAAATAGCAGGAACGGATCTAGCTGAACACTGTGAGCTGGACGCACTGCACTAAATGTAAATAGCAGGAACGGATCTAGCTGAACACTGTGAGCAGGACGCACTGCACTAAATGTAAATAGCAGGAACGGATCTAGCTGAACACTGTGAGCAGGACGCACTGCACTAAATGTAAATAGTCTAGAAGATAACAGGAACGGATCTAGCTGAACACTGTGAGCAGGACACACTGCACTAAATGTAAATAGCAGGAACGGATCTAGCTGAACACTGTGAGCTGGACGCACTGCACTAAATGTAAATAGCAGGAACGGATCTAGCTGAACACTGTGAGCAGGAAGCACTGCACTAAATGTAAATAGCAGGAACAGATCTAGCTGAACACTGTGAGCAGGACGCACTGCACTAAATGTAAATAGCAGGAACGGATCTAGCTGAACACTGTGAGCAGGACGCACTGCACTAAATGTAAATAGTCTAGAAGATAACAGGAACGGATCTAGCTGAACACTGTGAGCAGGACGCACTGCACTAAATGTGAAAAGCAGGAACGGATCTAGCTGAAAACTGTGAGCAGGATGCACTGCACTAAATGTAAATAGCAGGAACGGATCTAGCTGAACACTGTGAGCTGGACGCACTGCACTAAATGTAAATAGCAGGAACGGATCTAGCTGAACACTGTGAGCAGGAAGCACTGCACTAAATGTAAATAGCAGGAACGGATCTAGCTGAACACTGTGAGCAGGACGCACTGCACTAAATGTAAATAGCAGGAATGGATCTAGCTGAACACTGTGAGCAGGACGCACTGCACTAAATGTAAATAGTCTAGAAGATAACAGGAACGGATCTAGCTGAACACTGTGAGCAGGACGCACTGCACTAAATGTGAAAAGCAGGAACGGATCTAGCTGAACACTGTGAGCTGGAAGCACTGCACTAAATGTAAATAGCAGGAACGGATCTAGCTGAACACTGTGAGCAGGACGCACTGCACTAAATGTAAATAGTCTAGAAGATAACAGGAACGGATCTAGCTGAACACTGTGAGCAGGACGCACTGCACTAAATGTAAATAGCAGGAACGGATCTAGCTGAACACTGTGAGCTGGACGCACTGCACTAAATGTAAATAGCAGGAACGGATCTAGCTGAACACTGTGAGCAGGACGCACTGCACTAAATGTAAATAGCAGGAACGGATCTAGCTGAACACTGTGAGCAGGACGCACTGCACTAAATGTAAATAGTCTAGAAGATAACAGGAACGGATCTAGCTGAACACTGTGAGCAGGACACACTGCACTAAATGTAAATAGCAGGAACGGATCTAGCTGAACACTGTGAGCTGGACGCACTGCACTAAATGTAAATAGCAGGAACGGATCTAGCTGAACACTGTGAGCAGGAAGCACTGCACTAAATGTAAATAGCAGGAACGGATCTAGCTGAACACTGTGAGCAGGACGCACTGCACTAAATGTAAATAGCAGGAACGGATCTAGCTGAACACTGTGAGCAGGACGCACTGCACTAAATGTAAATAGTCTAGATAGAAGATAACAGGAACGGATCTAGCTAAACTGAATACAGTGTATATATATATACGCAACACCTGGGATGCATATATATACACAATACACTGTAAGTGCAGCTAACTGACTGACTGTTCTGCCTAATCTATTTAACTCAAATCAAATGACACTGTCTCTCTCTCTCTCTATCTCTCAGCACACCGGAACACACACTACACAGGGCCGCCGTGCAGGCGGCCTTATATAGTGTGGGGTGTGTACTAAATCCCCTGAGCCATAATTGGCCAAAGCCACCCTGGCTTTGGCCAATTACAGCTCTCTCTACTGACGGCGCTGTGATTGGCCAAGCATGCGGGTCATAGTGCATGCTTGGCCAATCATCAGCCAGCAATGCACTGCGATGCCGCAGTGAATTATGGGTCGTGACGCGCCACACGAATTTGGCGCGAACGGCCCATATCGTTCGCAATTCGACGGACGGTCGAACAGCCGATGTTCGAGTCGAACATGGGTTCGACTCGAACACGAAGCTCATCCCTACTCTCTAGCAATACACACCAAACTGAACACTCCATAGACTGTTGGAGTCTGTGGAAGAAGGGGAGGATCAGAGAAGTCAGGATCAAACAGCCTCTTTACACAATGCGGATGATTAACCCCTTAGGTTCCACACTAAGGGGAATAACAAGCATGCTTTACTGCATATACAAACTGATTTTACTGTTGTGGGTTTAGTAACACTTTAATCATTCATCTGGGGTGGCATCTTTATTGTTAACATGGTGTTCCATATTTCAATAAGCCCCTGTCCACAGACCACGTTACCCACCACAACAAATTTGTGAGTAAGAGACCCTTGTCCTCTCAACATTGGAATAAGCTACTTTGTCAATGCAGGTGTTTGGAACCTGGCAGTGGTTTATAAGGGGATGAAGATGACAGGGGGTAGGGTGTTAGCAAGGCGGTAGTGGGGAGCCAGGTGTGATGAGGATGACAGGGGATATGGCGTTAGCAAGGTGGCGGTGGGGAACCAGGTGTGATGAGGATGACAGGGGTAGGATGTTAGCAAGGTGGCTCTGGGGTGCCGGGTGTCATGAGGATGACAGGGGGTAGGTTGTTAGCAAGCTGTCAGTGGGGTGCCAGGTGTGATGAACATGAGGCTGATAGGCGGTAGAGTGTTAGCAAGGCTGCAGTGGGGTGCCAGATGTGATAAGGATTAGGATGACAAATGGTAGTGTGTTAGGAGGGTTGCAGTGGGGTGCCAGGTGGTAGGAGGATGAGGATGACAGGGGGTAGTGTGTTAGCAAGGTTGCAGTGGGGTGCCAGGTATGAGGAGAATGAGGATAACAGGGGGTGGGGTGTTATAAAGCTTGCAGTGGGGTACCAGGTGTGATAAGGATGACAGTGGGTAGGTTGTTAGCAAGGTTGTAGTGGGGTGCCAGATGTGATGAACATGAGGATGAGGGTGACAGAGGGTGGGGTTTTAGCAAAGTTGCACTGGGGTGCCAGGTGTGATAAGGATTTGGATGACAGGGAGTAGGGTGTTAGCAAGGTTGAAGTAGGGTGCCAGGTATGAGGAGGATGAGGATGGCAGGGGGTGGGGTGTTATCAAGGTTACAGTGGGGTACCAGGTGTAATGAGGGTGACAGGGGGTAGGTTGTTAGGAAGGTTGTAGTGGGGTTCCAGGTGTGATAAGGATGAGGATGATAGCGGTAGTGTTTTAGGAAGGTTGCAGTGGGGTGTCAGGTGGGAGGAGGATGAGGATGACAGGGGGTAGTGTGTTAGCAAGGTGGCAGTGGGGTGCCAGGTGTGATGAGCATGACAGGAGGTAAGGTGTTAGCAAGGTTGCAGTGGGGTGCTGGGTATGTGAAACATGAGGATGAGGATGACAGGGATGGGGTGTTATCAAGGTTGCAATGGGGTGCCAGGTGTGAGTAACAGGATGAGGATGTCAGGGGGTAGGGTGTTAGCAAGGTTGCAGTGTGGGGTCCCTGGTGTGATGAAGATGAGGATGACAGGGGGTAGTGTGTTAGGAAGGTTGCAGTGGCGTGCCAGGTGTGATGAGGATGAGGGTGACAGGGGGTAGGTTGTTAGCAAGGTTGCAGTGGGGTGCTGGGTGTGATGAACATAAGGATGGGGATGTTAGGGTGTAGGGTGTAAGCAAGGTTGCAGTGGAGTTCCAAGTGTGATGAACATGAGGATGACAGGGGGTAGTGTGTTAGGAAGGTAGGAAGGTTGCATTGGGGTGACAGGTGGGATGAGGATGAGGATGACAGGGGGTAGTGTGTTAGGAGGGTTGCATTGGGGTGACAGGTGGGATGAGGATGAGGATGACAGGGGTAAGGTGTTAGCAAGGTTGCAGTGGGGTGCTGGGTGTGATGAACATGTGGATGACAGGGAGTAGGGTGTTAGCAAGGTTGCGATGGGGTGCCAGGGGTGATGAACAGGATGAGGGTGACGGGGGTAGGGTGTTAGCAAGGTTGCAATGGGGTGCCAAGTGTGATGAACAGGAGGATGACAGGAGGTAGGGTGTTAGCAAGGTTGCAGTGTGGGGTCCCAGGTGTGATGAAGATGAGGATGACAGGGAGTAGTGTGTTAGGAAGGTTGCAGTGGGGTGCCAGGTGTGATAAGGATGAGGGTGACAGGGGTAGGTTGTTAGCAAGGTTGCAGTGGGGTGCTGGGTGTGATGAACATGAGGATGAGGATGATAGGGGGTAGGGTGTAAGCAAGGTTGCAGTGGGGTGCCAAGTGTGATGAACATGAGGATGACAGTGGGTAGTGTGTTAGGAAGGTAGGAAGGTTGCATTGAGGTGACAGGTGGGATGAGGATGACAGGGGGTAGTGTGTTAGGAAGGTTGCATTGGGGTGACAGGTGGGATGAGGATTAGGATGACAGGGGGTAAGGTGTTAGCAAGGTTGCAGAGGGGTGCTGGGTGTGATGAACATGAGCATGACAGGGAGTAGGGTGTTAGCAAGGTTGCGATGGGGTGCCAGGGGTGATGAACAGGATGAGGATGACGGGGGTAGTGCATTAGCAAGGTGGCAATGGGGTGCCAGGTGGGAGGAGGATGAGGATGACAGGGGGTGGGTAGTGTGTTAGCAAGGTGGCAGTGGGGTGCCAGGTGGGATGAGGATGACAGGGGAGAAAGAGGAAAGGCACAGAAAGAGAAAGAAGGATCACAAATGTGAAAAAAAAAAATTTTTGGCACAATCTGTATTATTTCTGAATTTATAAATTGTAAAAAAAATGTATTTTTTAAAGTTTAGAAATATTTATTCCCTCATATGCACGTCTGCAGGCTGTAACTGATGCTTGGAGAGCTCAAGAATAGAAGAAGAAAAGAACAGTGCAGTAGCATGTATAGTGGTGTTATCTCGTTTATGGGAATCACTGTCTCTTGAAATCCACTATAGCCTGTATGCTCATGCTGTTATGGGAGACAGAGCATCCATCAATCAAGATGTGACCTCCCACCCAATGTGTTCTTTTTTAGTTACTGGGCATAGAGGAGAAGGGATGGACTGGGCTGGACTGTCATTTAGGATCTGTATACATGCCCAAATGTAAGGTGTCAATATCATGTGACCTGAAAAGCTGTACAGGAAATGTCCTCTGAAGCAATAGAAACCAAACTGAGCATGTGCAGCAGGACTACTCTGACTGTGTCTCATCAGGACTTGTCCAGTGTGACCCTGCAGGAGGGGGAGGATCTGTGCATGCGGGATCAAAGAGCCTTTTTGCACAATGCAGAGGATTAATCACTTAAGTTCCACAGTGAGTGTAATAAGCATACTATTCTGCATATACAGACAGATTTTACTGTTTTGGGTTTAGTAACACTTTAAGCCAAGGGAAGTGTTTCAAAACTCCTCCTCAGCAGGTAGATCTCTGGTTCTGTTGCTCTCAAGAAATTTGCTTTGCTATACAAATGCTTTAGATTGCAAGCATGTTTCTGGAACAAATTATGCTCGCAATCCAAGGTTTTACTGTAATGCTAAATGTCCAGGTTCTCGCTAACAAAATTAGCAATAAACTAAAAGAAGATTGTTGGAAATAAACTTAACAGGTACATTGTATTTATTAAAGTGGGGGTGATATTTTTAACACACTGCTGACTTCCTGTCAGGCAAACCCAATGAAGGATAAGCCAAGTTGTCACCTGTCAGCCTTTTATAGTCTGAAATGGAGATCCATGTTACTGAGGACTCTTCAAAATCAGCTCCTTGTTCTGTTAGCATATGTGGTCATTTACAGCTTTTAGATGCTTCTTATGCCGCGTACACACGAGCGGACTTTACGGCAGACTTTGCCCGGCGGACTGGATTTCGTCAGACAATTCGATCGTGTGTTGGCTCCAGCGGACTTTGTTTTCTCAAAAGTTGGACGGACTTAGATTTGAAACATGTTTTAAATCAATCCGTTGAAATCGAGTCCGGCCGAAAAGTCCGCTCGTCTGTATGATAGTTTGACGGACAAAAAGCCACGTTAGGGCAGCTATTGGCTACTGGCTATGAACTTCCTTGTTTTAGTCCGGTCGTATGTCATCACGTACAAATTCGACAGACTTTGGTGGATTGTGTGTAGGCAAGTCCGTTCATTTAGAAAATCCGTCATAAAGTCCGTCGAAAAGTCCGCCGGGCAAAGTCTGCCGTAAAGTCCGCTCGTGTGTACGCGGCATTAGTACCAGACCAACAAACCTTTAACAAAAACTAGTGCTAGTAACTTGAAAATACATTTCAAAAGTTGGCTTGGTTGTGTGTAAATTAGTAACCTGTAGGGATGAGCTTCGTGTTCGAGTCGAACCCATGTTCAACTCGAACATCGGCTGTTCGCCCGTTCGCCAAATTCCGAACGTTATGGGCCGTTCGCGCCAAATTCGCGTGGCGCGTCACGGCCCATAATTCACTGCGGCATCGCAGTGCATTGCTGGCTGATGATTGGCCAAGCATGCACTATGACCCGCATGCTTGGCCAATCACAGCGCCGTCTGAACAGAGAGCCGTGATTGGCCAAAGCCAAGGAGGCTTTGGCCAATTATGGCTCAGGGGATTTAGTACACGCCCCACACTATATAAGGCCGCCTGCACTGCGGCCCTGTGTAGTGTGTGTTCCGGCGTTCATTGAGAGAGAGAGAGAGACAGACAGTGACATTTGATTTGAGTTAGATAGATTAGGCAGAACAGTCAGTCAGTTTAGCTGCACTTACAGTGTATTATGTATATATATGCATCCCAGGTGTTGCATATATATATATACACTGTATTCAGTTTAGCTAGATCCGTTCCTGTTATCTTCCTACTGACAGGCAGGCTTGTCTTGTTACAGTATTTACAGCTACCTGAAGAAAATTGCTGGTGTTCTTTTGATCCTATTAGTACCACAGTCAGGCAGCTAGACTATTTACAGTTAGTGCAGTGCGTCCTGCTCACAGTGTTCAGCTAGATCCATTCCTGTTATCTTCTTACTGACAGGCAGGCTTGTCTTGTTACAGTATATACAGCTACCTGAAGAAAATTACTGGTGTTCTTTTGATCCTATTAGTACCACAGTCAGGCAGCTAGACTATTTACAGTTAGTGCAGTGCGTCCTGCTCACAGTGTTCAGCTAGATCCGTTCCTGTTATTTTCCTACTGACAGGCAGGCTTGTCTTGTTACAGTATATACAGCTACCTGAAGAAAATTACTGGTGTTCTTTTGATCCTATTAGTACCACAGTCAGGCAGCTAGACTATTTACAGTTAGTGCAGTGCGTCCTGCTCACAGTGTTCAGTTAAACCTACAAGTTAGTGGGGAGCGACCTGTTCACAGTGTTCAGCTAAACCTACAAGTTAGTGTGGTGCGTCCACCTCACAGTGTTCAGCTAAACCTACAAGTTAGTGCGGTGCGTCCTGCTCACAGTGTTCAGCTAAAACTACAAGTTAGTGGGGTGCGTCCTGCTCACAGTGTTCAGCTAAACCTACAAGTTAGTGAGGTGCGTCCTGCTCACAGTGTTCAGCTAAACCTACAAGTTAGTGCAGTGCGTCCTGCTCACAGTGTTCAGCTAAACCCACAATTTGGTGTAGTGAGACCTCTGCACAGTGTTCATCTAAAGCTACAAGTTAGTGCAGTGCGTCCTGCTCCGTCCTGCTCACAGTGTTCAGCTAAAACTACAAGTTAGTGCTGTGCGTCCTGCTCACAGTGTTCAGCTAAAACTACAAGTTGGTGTAGTGAGACCTTTGCACAGTGTTCATCTCAAGCTACAAGTTAGTGCAGTGCATCCTGCTCACAGTGTTTAGCTAAAACTACAAGTTAGTGCTGTGCGTCCTGCTCACAGTGTTCAGCTAAACCTACAAGTTGGTGTAGTGAGACCTCTGCACAGTGTTCATCTAAAGCTACAAGTTAGTGCAGTGCCTCCTGCTCACAGTGTTCAGCTAGATCCGTTCCTGTTATCTTCTTACTGACAGGCAGGCTTGTCTTGTTACAATATTTACAGCTACCTGAATAAAATTGCTGGTGTTATTTTGATCCTATTAGTACTACAGTCAGGCAGCTAGGCTATTTACAGTTAGTGCAGTGCGTCCTGCCCACAGTGTTCAGCTAAAACTACAAGTTAGTGCTGTGCGTTCTGCTCACAGTGTTCAGCTAAACCTACAAGTTGGTGTAGTGAGACCTCTGCATAGTGTTCATCTAAAGCTACAAATTAGTGCAGTGCGTCCTGCTCACAGTGTTCAGCTAAAACTACAAGTTAGTGCAGTGCGTCCTGCTCACAGTGTTCAGCTAACACTACAAGTTAGTGTGGTGCGTCCACCTCACAGTGTTCAGCTAAACCTACAAGTTATTTTTTGCGAGCTCTGCACAGTGTTCACCTAAAGCTACCTGTAGAAGGTTGGTGGTGTTTTCCTGATCCTATCACTACCGCAGGCAGCTAAAAAAGCTACAAGTTAGTTTTTTGCGAGCTCTGCACAGTGTTCAGCTAAAGCTACCTGTAGAAGGTTGGTGGTGTTCTCACACTACAGGCAGGCAGTTGATTTTGCTAGCTGCAGTATCAGTATATATATATATATATATATATATATATATATATATATATCCCAGCTTAGTGCAGCTACAGGCCATTAGTACGTCTGGAAGGCCAAGAAGGAGAGGCAGACAGTCACAAGCCAATAAGAGAGGGCAAGCAGGCTCTGTGTCT
The DNA here is from genome assembly GCA_037952925.1 of Lithobates clamitans. Lineage (NCBI taxonomy): Eukaryota > Metazoa > Chordata > Amphibia > Anura > Ranidae > Lithobates > Lithobates clamitans. Next base: position 3,657,096 of record JBBGZY010000305.1, on the reverse strand, counting down.
AGTGCTGGTCGTGGAGACGGTGCATCCTCATCAGCACGTGGCCGTGGGACACGCTTGGGCTTTTTTTCGGCAGCTGGCCGTGTTGAGCCGCAACATGCGGAAGACTTGGTCGAGTGGATGACCAAGCCGTCCTCATCCTCCTCATCCTCTCTCACCCATGCCCAGGGTACTTTGTCTGGCAAAGCAGCGGCCTCTTCCCTCGGCTCAATGTCATCAGTGACTCCTTCCCTAGCTCCACCATGTCCTCCTGAGGAGTCCCTCGAACTGTTTGACCACAGTGTTGGGTACATGCTCCAGGAGGATGCCCAGCGTTTGGAAGGCTCTGATGATGATACTGAGCTCGATGAAGGCAGTAACATGAGCACGGACAGAGGGGGTGCCCAAGAAGGACAGCAATCTGGCAGTCATGCTCCCCCTGCTGCAGCATACTGCCAGGTTTGCTCCAGTGATGAGGAGGGAGGGGATGATGATGTCACTGACTCAACATGGGTGCCTGATAGGAGAGAGGAGGAGGAGGAGGCGGTACATCACCAACGAGGCAGGATGCCCTCCAGGGGCCAGCCTAAGGGCAGCACATTGACTGCATCACACCCCAAAGCGCCACGTGTGCAGGGCGCTGCAGTCTCTGCACGTTATTCAAAAAGTTCTTTGGTGTGGGCCTTTTTTGAGACGAGTGCATCAGATCGCACCGCTGCTATTTGCAACATATGTCTCAAGCGTATCTCGCGTGGCCAAAACATCTCCCGCTTGGGTACCACATACTTGACCAGACATATGTTGACCTGCCATGCAGTTCGTTGGCAAGCGTATCTAAAAGACCCACACCAAAGAACAAAGAGGACCTCTCCTTGCTCCTCATCAGCTGAGATTTCCAACCCCACTATACTTTAAGTCCTCTAAGAGACCTGCACTGAGAGGAATGAAGGTGTAGAATTAGGTGTGTCACAGCCAAGTACTTGTGGGCAATCTGCTTTTGGTACACCGACGTCAGATTGTACCAGGCAAATTTCCCTGCCCCAGCTGCTGCACCGCTGAAAGAAGTTTGCTCCCAGCCATCCACATGCCCAGCGGTTGAATGCTAGCTTGGCAAAATTGCTAGCACTTCAACTGCTGCCTTTTCAGTTGGTAGACTCTGCCCCCTTCCGTGAGTTTGTGGAATGTGCGGTTCCTCAGTGGCAGGTACCCAAACGCCACTTTTTCTCATGGAAGGCGATTCCGGCTCTCTACCGGTATGTGGAAGGCAATGTCCATGCCTCGCTGGACAGGGCGGTCAGCAGTAAGGTGCATATTACCGCTGACTCATGGTCCAGCAGGCATGGACAGGGACGTTACCTAAGTTTCACGGCACATTGGGTGACTCTGCTGGCAGCTGGGAAGGATGCAGGACAAGGTGCAGTAGTGTTGGAGGTTGTTCCGCCACCACGCCTCCAAAATGCTAATGATTGTGACACACCTCTCTCCTCCACCCCCTCCTCTTCTTCTTCCTCCATGGCCTCTTCCTGTGCTTTGTCCTCGGAACCAGCGGTGCTCCGTAGCCGTTCAAGGGGCTACGCAAGTACGCAGGCCAAAAGATGCCATGCGGTGCTTGAGCTGGTGTGCTTGGTGGACAGGAGCCACACTGGGGCAGAGGTTCTGTCAGCTCTGCAGGGGCAGGTTCAGAGGTGGTTGACGCCACACCAACTTAAGGCAGGAATGGTGGTTTGCGACAATGGCACCAACCTCCTCTCTGCCCTCCGACAGGGACAAATGACCCATGTGCCCTGTTTGGCTCACGTCCTTAACTTGGTGATGCAGCGGTTCTTGGGCAGGTACCCAGGCTTACAGGATGTCCTGAGGTAGGCCAGGAAAGTCTGTGTGCATTTCCGCCGGTCATATAATGCCAATGCCAGTGCTCGGCTGACGGACCTCCAAAAGGAGTTTAACCTGCCCAAGAACAGCCTAATCTGTGACATGCCCACCAGGTGGAACTCAACGTTGGCTATGCTGCAGCGGCTGCACACGCAGCAGAGGGCCATCAATGAGTACCTGTGCGACTATGGCACCAGGACAGGGTCAGGGGAGCTTGGTTTTTTTTCCCCACGCCAGTGGGCCATGATCAGGGATGCATGCACTGTCCTGTCACCATTCGAGGAGGCCACGAGGATGGTGAGCAGTGACAGTGCATGCATCAGTAACACTGTCCCCCTTGTCCACCTGTTGGAGCACTTGAGGCAGAACAGAGGCAGGAAGAGGAGGACTCCCTTAGCTCTCAAGGCCCCCTTTATCCAGACAGTGTTCCTGCATGCCTGCCGATCACACAGGAAGAGGAGGAGGAGGAGGAGGAAGATTGTGTCAGTATGGAGGTGGAGCCTGGCACTCAGCATCAGCAGCAGTCTTTAAGGGATCAGTCCCAAGAAACACATGGACTTGTACGTGGCTGGGAGGAGGTGGCTGCGGACCATGTCGTCCTTAGTCACCCAGAGGACTCCGGATCGAATGCCTCAGCAAACCTACACTGCATGGCCTCCCTGATCCTGCAAAACCTGCGTAAGGATCCTCGTATTCGTGGTATCAAAGAGAAGGACCAATACTGGCTGGCAACCCTCCTTGATCCACGTTACAAGGGTAAGGTTGCGGACCTTATCTTGCCATCGCAGAGGGAGCAGAGGATGAAACATCTTCGGGAGGCCTTGCAGAAAGGTCTGTGCAATGCGTTCCCAGAGACTGGGAGGTTACAAACTCCTGTTTCTGGACAACGTGTTGCTGAGGCTTCGGTCAGTCAAAGAAGGAGCGGTGGAGAAGGTGGCCGTCTAACCGATGCGTTCAGACAATTTTTTGGTTCGCAGCCCCAAGGTATGATCAGTTCCAGCAACCATCGCCAGCGTCTGTTTTACATGGTGCAGGAATACCTAGGGGCAAGATCAGACTTGGACACCTTTCCCACCGAAAATCCTCTGGGTTACTGGGTCTTGAGGATGGATCACTGACCAGAGCTTGCACAGTATGCAATTGAGCTACTGGCCTGTCCTGCATCCAGCGTTCTTTCGGAACGCACATTCAGTGCTGCTGGAGGCGTGGTAACCGATCACAGGGTGCGTCTGTGCACTGACTCGGTCGATCGACTGACCTTCATAAAAATGAATCAGTCTTGGATCACCACCAGCTACCAAGCACCTGATGCTGATGTAACCGAATAATTTTTTTTGAAATCTCAGATCCCTTCAAAGACTGCCTATGCTTATGCTGAGTGACTATCCCTGAGTAATTATCCTCTTCCCCCTCAATCATCACGCTGATAGCTTGTAAGAACATTTTTGGTTCTGGGCACCACCACCAGTGCCTAAGGCACAATTTTTCAGCCCCTGTTTAACAGGGGCATGTAATTACAATTTTTGATGCAATACTTTGCAGCAGGGCTCATTCCTGTGTTCCAACTAGAGTGTCTGTGAGGGGTTGCAGTGTTGTGGCACCAGCACCAGTGCCTAAGGCCCAATTTTTCTGCCCCTGTTTAACAGGGGCGTGAAATTACAATTTTTGATGCAATACTTTGCAGCAGGGCTCGTTCCTGCGTTCCAACTAGAGTGTCTGTGAGGGGTTGCAGTGTTGTGGCACCAGCACCAGTGCCTAAGGCCCAATTTTTCTGCCCCTGTTTAACAGGGGCGTGTAATTACAATTTTAGATGCAATACTTTGCAGCAGGGCTCGTTCCTGCGTTCCAACTAGAGTGTCTGTGAGGGGTTGCAGTGTTGTGGCACCAGCACCAGTGCCTAAGGCCCAATTTTTCAGCACCTGTTTAACAGGGGTGTGTAATTACAATTTTTGATGCAATACTTTGCAGCAGGCCTCGTTCCTGCGTTCCAACTAGAGTGTCTGTGAGGGGTTGCAGTGTTGTGGCACCAGCACCACCACCACCACAAAAGGCCCAATTTTTCTGCCCCTGTTCAACAGGGGCAGTAATTACAATTCTTGATCTAATATTTCACATCAGGGCCCATTTCTGCACCCACCAAGAGCGAGTGAGGACTTACAGTGTTGTGGCACCAGCACCACCACCACCAAAGGCCCAGTTTTTCTGCCCCTGTTCAACAGGGGCATGTAATTACAATTCTTGATCTAATATTTCACAGCAGGGCCCTGTGAGGGCTTACAGTGTTGTGGCCACAACAACACCTAAGGCCCAAATTTCTGCTGAGTATATAGGGCAGGCCCCTACTTTCAAACATCTAACTTACCAACGACTCCTACTTGCAAACGGAAGGAGACAACAGGAAGTGAGATGAAATCTACCCCTAGGAAGGGAAATTCTCTCCTGTAAGAGTTAATATGGGAAAAACATTTCTCCTTTCCACTGATGCTTTCCAATCCTTGTTCCACAAAAAAACCCATATTCTCAAAAAGCATTTGCCATTGGGACAAAAAGTGAGGTGAAATCTTCTAAAGAGGAGGAAAGACAGCAAAACAAATGTCACAGGGGTGATAACCCTTCCCTATGTTTTCCAAAAAGTTTAAAAAAGATTTTTTGGCTGGAGCTAAACACATTAAAAATGTAATTCTACTTAACAACAAACCTACAGTACCTGTCTTGTTTGCACCGCCTGTATACTGCTGTTCAGAGTATATAGGGCCTGGTGGCCCCACACCTTTCCTTATTTTAATTTGGGTGCAGGGTTCCTCTTAATATCCATACAAGACCCAAAGGGCCTGGTAATGGACTGAGGGGTACCCATGCTATTTGTCTCACTGATTTTCATCCATATTGCCAGAACCTGACATTACATAAAACCCGCAAGCAGTTTTAAATGAGATTTTTTCCTTTAAAAATGACATTTGGTGCAGGGTTCTAAACACGGGAAACACGCGCCACTTTACAGGCATACTATAGACACCCCCCAGGTACGATATTTAAAGGAATAATTCACTTTTTTTTTTTACTTTAAGCATCATTAAAATCACTGCTCCCGAAAAAAACGGACATTTTTAAAAGTTTTTTTTGCATTGATACATGTCCCCTGGGGTAGGACCCGGGTCCCCAAACCCTTTTTAGGACAATACCATGCAAATTAGCCTTTAAAATGAGCACTTTTGATTTCGAACGTTCGAGTCCCATAGACGTCAATGGGGTTCTAACGTTCGTGCGAACTTTCGGTCCGTTCGCAGGTTCTGGTGCGAACCGAACCGGGGGGGTGTTCGGCCTATCCCTAGTAACCTGTAAAGACACAGCATTGTTAAGTGTCCAACAGATGGGGCAGGGGCCCTCTCAGGTAGGCTGTGCAGGGCACCATGATTTCTAATGGTATCCCTGTGTTTGTGAAACTCCTGCTTTGAGACAGTAATTAAAGCAATATCAAGGTATTTATACTGAAATATTAAACAGTGTTATATTTATCGAAATAAGCAAGAATCTTTAATTTAGGAGATTTCCACAAATCAACCAATAACTCAAATTTGTTTATCCATGCTAATTTGAAGATGAAGGAATACAACAATGTGCAAAAATATATATATTTATTTACTAAAAAATCAGTGCAAAATAATATCAAAACATAACTGGTGATAAACACAGAATATAATTTAAAATATCAATAGTATGGATAATACAGATGATGAGACAATAACCACAAGCTCTAGTTTTAAAATGCCAATGTCTTAAAACTTAGTAACTGCTTTGGAAATGGTTAACAGTTTCTCAGTGGCTTTGCAGACCAAGAAAATAAACGATGAAATTGACACGTGATCTCTCTCAAATAAACAGTCCTTGCAATCTAAAACTTCACTTAATGGTATACGGACAATTCTGTTATACCATACACCAACTTGGTAATTTAACCAAGACTTTAGTTTAAGGTAAAGATAATTCTCTGATGAATTTATGTTTAAACATACATCATAACTAAACCATTTACCTGAAGTTGATTAGCTTCATGAGATGATAATTACACGCCCCTGTTAAACAGGGGCAGAAAAATTGGGCCTTAGGCACTGGTGCTGGTGCCACAACACTGCAACCCCTCACAGACACTCTAGTTGGAACGCAGGAACGAGCCCTGCTGCAAACTATTGCATCAAAAATTGTAATTTCACGCCCCTGTTAAACAGGGGCAGAAAAATTGGGCCTTAGGCACTGGTGCTGGTGCCACAACACTGCAATAATATAACTATCTTCCTATTCTAATCTATTCTTTTTTATTATATTCAAAACAAACTGATTCTATTTGAATTCTGGAAAATGGTTATATTCTTTCTATGCTATTTTATTGTTTTTTTAATTCTATTCATTTTCTATTTATTTATTCTATTCTATCATTTTATGTTCTATTCTATTCCATCCTTTTCTAATATATCTTTTTCTATTCAAATTCAAATTTATTCTATTCAAAATTCAAATTTCGGAAGATGGTTATATTCTTTCTATTCTATTCTATTCTGTTGTTTTTTTCTTTTTTGTTTATAAACGATTTGTATTATTGCAAAAGGTCATAGTTTAGTACACATGTGTAAAATAAACAAAGGTACATGAAGTATATCAAATATAAACTTAATATAAGGTATGGTATATAAAAAAAAAAAAAAAAATTGATGAAACATAGCAATACAACAATATAGCAATAAGGATGAGATATGAGTGTAATTTTTCCTATAAGGTTGTATAGTTCAAAACACATTTTTCTTCTATAATGATATGTCTAATTAGACTATATAAAGGTGAAATTTAGGGTGGTGGTATGTCCCAATGGGACCACTTTTTATAAAAAATGTGCATGGCGTCAAAGAGTGTATGGTGGATACGCTCTGAGAGTTTTATTTGTTCCATTTTACTCAACACTTGGGGCCAAGAAACCATTGACGAATGCCAATTAAAAGCTATCATCCAATTAATTGAGTTAATGTATGGGTACATTAGGTATAGATGCAAACAATAGGTACACCTGAGGGGTGAGGGGAATTTTTTTGCCTATAATATGCTTAATCTTAGCAACTGCTTGTAGCCATATAGGTTTAAAAAATTTGCAGTTCCAGAAGGTATGTAAAATGGTACCTTGATCTGGGCATCCCCTGAAGCATGTGGGAGATACTGATGGATAAAATGAATTTATTTTATACAGGGCTAGGTACCATCGTGTATGTAACTTGATGGCTGTTTCTCTCACCGAAATTGAGCGAGTACATTTCATTAGGTTTTGGTTTATAGTGGTCCATTCTGGTAGTGCAAAAGATTGGTCCAAGTCAATTTCCCACATTGAAGCATTGGTTGTGACTTTTCTGAGATGGAAAATTAATTTAAGCAGTGGTAAATACGAGAGATCAATCTCTTATCCCTTGGTGGGGAGATACATATTTGTTCAATTGGGAATAAGGGGGTTGTAATGTTAGAGAGTAGAATTTTTGGTAAAAATTTTTAATTTGAGTATAATGTGGTAATTCTGATCCTGAGAAATTGTAAAAAGGGCGAAATTTATTATTTAGGGATTTCAAGGTAGTGAGGTTGTATAGTTTCCATATATAGAAAGTGCTGTTATTTCAAAAAGCCTTGGGGAAACGGGGGTGCTGGGGGGGGGAGAAGCCAAGTCAAATTTATCTTTGTATCTGTGCCATAATTGAAATGAATGAGCCACCACCATAGTTAAGGGACAGAGCTCTCTGGGTTGAATCAACCTGGATCATAAAATACCTTGAAGATGGAATGGTACAAGTGATTGTTCTTCAAAATGTAACCAGGGAACTCGATTTGAAGGAGCAAACCATTGAGCTAACTGTGCAAATCCTGCTGCTAGGTAATAAAACCATACATTAGGAAGGCTTAAACCTCCATTTGATTGGGATCTATGCATGAGAGAGTAACCAAACCTCAGCTTTTTGTTGTGCCATATAAATTTGTTAATTTCTCTTTGAATGGAGTCTATAGTGCTTTTAGTGATTAGTATGGGTAAAGCTCTAAAATAGTCGTTTAAGTAAAATCACCATTTTGGTAGCAGTTATTTTCCACAAAAAGGAGATATGATAATTAGACCATAATTTTAGTAGTGTTTTAATTTCTGTGAATAGTGGTGGCTAATTGGTTGGAAAAAGAGTTTTATAAGATGGGGTAAGGAGGATGCCCAAATAGTTAAAAGAGTGTGAAGTCCATAAGAAAGAAAATCTCTCCTGCAAAGATGTTGTTAACAATGGTGGAATATTTATAGGCATTGCAGTACATTTGGATAAGTTAACCCCTAGGCCGGTGAGATCTTGGAAGGTTTCTAGTTCCTTGATAAGGTTTGGAAGGGATATTAAGGGGTCTAAAAGGAACAACAAAATGTCATCAGTGTATAGGTTCAGTTTAATGTCCTTTAGGCCTTTGGTATAGCTTTAATGTTAACATTATTTCGAATGGCACAAGCAAGGGGTTCAATGGTCAGGGCAAAAAGGAGATGGGAAAGGGGGCATCCCTGTCTACTTCCTCTATATAATGCAAAGAACTCAGCGTTTTCACCTGGAAGTCTAATTCTAGTTTGAAGATTTTGATATAAAGCTCTAAAACCATGAATTCATTGCAAAGACCGTTTTTGGGGAGTAGGGAACTTACGTTCGACTCGAATATCGGGTTTTCGCCTGTTCGCCGAATAGCGAACAATTTGGGGTGTTCGTGGCAAATTTGAAAGCTGTGAAACACCCTTTAAAAATTTATGGGAGTGTCACGTACCTGGTTATTGAGCCTGATATGCAGGGGGAGGCCTCCCTTACAGTCCTGACTCACGGCCCCTGATAGAGCTGACAGGAGGCACAGGAGTGCAGGACAGCACAAGTGTCTGGCAGGATCAACAGCTGGAATGCAGATCTGATGCTCTGGACGAAGCTGGACAGTAGATACAGCAGGTGGAATGCAGCAGACAGGAAGCTGAAGCAGGAGAGCAGGCACTCACAGGATTCAGGTGGATGGTCCCATGGATAGAGACACAGGAGGGTCAGGCAGGCCGGGTCATACACTGGAGAGCAGCACTGGAACAGATGCAGAAGGCTTGAAGGAAGGTCACTAGACAAGCCGGGTCGGCAACAGACTGGTACGGATAAGCCAAAGGATCAGGCAGGAGCAGGGTCATGGACAGGCGGGGGTCAGTGCAGGCGGAAGGCAAGGATAGTCACAAGGCAAGCAGGTAGTCACAGGATCTGATCAGGAATACAGGAAACTCTCAGGGAACGCTGTAGATCTGGCAGCAAGATTCCTCTGTAATAACAGGGTTTAAATAGCGTTTCTGGCACCAATGGCTCTGCGCGCGCATGGAACCACCGCCCTCAGCAAGCCTTTCCTGACAGGGAGAAATCAAAAGTGCTAATTTTAAAGGCTTATATGCATTGTATTGTTATAAAAAATGTTTTGAGACCTGGGTCCTGCCCCAGGGGACATGTATCAATGCAAAAAAAGTTTTAAAAACTGACGTTTTTTTCGGGAGCAGTGATTTTAATAATGCTCGGATAAGGGTCTGGTATGGATTTTTGAGGGGAACCCCACGCCATTTTTTAAAAAAAAATTGGCGCAGGGTTCCCCTTAAAATCCATACCAGACCTGAAGGGCCTGGTGTGGAATTTGGGAGGACCCCCATGCAATTTGTTTTTTAAATTTTGGTTCAGGGTTCCCCTTAATATTCATACCAGACCCAAAGGGCCTGGTAATGGACTGTGGGGGAATCCCATGCTGTTTTTTTCAATGACTTTTATGTGTATTGCCGGGACCACCAATTCATTATAGCCGTGAGTACTTTTAAATTACCTTTTTTCCTTTAGAAATGTCATTTTGTGCAGGGACACGGGAAACATGCGCCACTTTACAGGCATACTATAGACATCCCCCAGGTATGAAATTTAAAGGAATATTTCACTTTTATTGTTTCATTTTAAGCATTATTAAAATCACTGCTCCCGAAAAAACAGCCATTTTTAAAACTTTTTTTTGCATTGATACATGTCCCCTAGGGCAGCACCCAAACACTTTTTATGACAATAACTTGCATATAAGCCTTTAAAATTAGCACTTTTGATTATTCATGTTCGTGTCCCATAGACTTTAATGGTTTTTGCCTGTTCGCATGTTTTGCTGTGAACCGAATCAGGGGGGTGTTTGGCTCATCCCTATTGGGGAGTAATAGTTCTAGGTACGACCAACTGACACTATTAAAGGCCTTATGGATATCATGGGTTTGCATGTAGGTTAGTGTTCTGTATTATATTTGTGACAAGCCTTAAATTGTCTGTTCTCTGTCTGCCTGGAATAAAACCCATTTGGTCTGGGTGGATTATTGAGGTGATGACCGTCGCCATTCTGTCCGCCAGCAAACGGCCAAAAATGTTTAGGTCATTATTTATAACTGATATTGGGCGGTAGTTCTGTGGTGAGGTGTGATCTTTATGGGGCTTAGGTAATAGACACATATTGGCTAGAAGCATTTCCTCTGGGAATTTATTGCCTTGTAAAATATAATTGTATAATTTGGATAAATGAGGTGCCAAAATATGGGAATTTTTTTATAATATAAGGTAGAATACCCGTCTGGACCAGGTGCTGTGGAAGTTTTTAGGGACTTGATAATCTCACTTATTTCAATAGTGGTACAAGGGGCGTTCAGTTTTTCAACTTGCTGGACAGAGTGGGAAGAAAAATATCTCCAAGCCATTCCAAAGAAGAATGCCTTGGTGAAGAATGAGGAGCAGATAGCAAATTCTTGTTGCTGTATAGTAGGAATTTTGCTTTGGACCATCTCAAGGCCCTTTTCTGTGTCAGTAGACAACAATGTGTCAAGGGCTCTTCTTTTATCTTGGATTTGGTTATATAAATCAGGAGATGGGGATTGGAAATGTTTGTAATATAGTTTGTCTAATTATTTAGTTAGGGAATTAATATCCATTAATTTTGATTTATTTTTGGCTGAAGCGTTATTAATTAGGTGACCTCTCATAACTGCTTTATGCGTCCATAAAGTGGTGGAAGCAGAGGCATAGCGTGAAGTGGTGCAAGAGTCGCCATAGCAACCCTGCATTCAGCTCCAGGGGGCCCGCATCTCCCTGCTATGAGCTGTCATCTTACATGCTGCATTTTACAATCACAAAATCCTGGAAATAAAATCCAGGTCCGGTCCACCTTGTGTCTCCCAGGGCCCCAGCTGAGCTCTGCAATCCAGTCTGGAGCTTCTAGTTTGCCTTCTCCCCAGGCCCCAAGACCACACCACTCCCCCGCTCTCATTGTCTGGAGGAGAGAAGTCTGAGTTCCCGGCATCCAGGACCGTGAATTAGCAACCAAGATGCTTGCTGCTGGAAGTGTGCTCACACTGCTAACAATGGAAAGAAGAAAGAAATGGCTGCACATCCAGAACTCCCGTTTGCCTTTTATTGTTCACAAGGATAACACCAAATACACCAACATATGGTCACGTAGACGCGTTTCATACATAATAACTGAAATAACTGATAGAACTTAAATAGACCGACCCAATAGCTGCAGGTGTTCTGGGGGCGGTGCTAATCAGTAATACAACACAGCCTGATCAATCACCAAACCTCAGGTCATAAGAGCCTTAGGTTGGAGACCTGAATAAAAAATCAAACTGAAAATCCATGCTTCCGCATGCACCAAAGAATCATGCATACACACGGGAGGGTGGACCAACAATCGCATAGAAATATTGTGATTCAAATACATTATACCAATAAAAATATTGGAGAAGGAAAAAAACAACAGTGAAAACAAAAATAAAGAAAATACATATACATTGACATTATAATAGATAGTAAACCAATCATCCCATATAGACAAGCATGTATGTGACACACCCAGAGCACTATCTAGCAGGTCCCCTACACGAGCCCTGATCACGTAATAGATACACAGTGGTGTATATGAGGAAACAAACGCGGGTCAGTGTGTCACCCACCCAATGATCATGACAATAGAGGTATCCGACCCAGGTGAAAGGTGGAGAGGCGGGTGGTAAAGTCATGAAAGACACTTGTAAGGGTAAATAAAAATACAAATGACAATAATTAGATGTGCCGGTCCCAAATGCATGGAGGAAAGTACAGATTAATCACTCATAAAAGTGACTGACATCACACTCAAAGTTGAGCCCGAGCGGGATGTAGGTGAAAAATCCAGAAGACTTCCCTCCGACAATGGGATTGGAACACATCACCCCCTCGCCTTGACATCTTAACCTTTTCAATGACCTGGACCCGCATAGCTGTCTTGTCACTATTGTGGCACCTATTAACATTTTTGTCCACACTATAAATGTGTTCTTGAAACAGTCTCTAAGGCGTCTTGTAGTCATTCCCACATATCACATATTACAAATCGCACATGTAATTAAGTAAACATTGTTACTGGTATTGCAATTAAAGAAGGACTCAATGTTGTATACTCTATGATTGGCCGTGGAGCTAAATGTAGTGCCACCATGGATGTGGCTACAGCAGGTACATCCCGTTGTACCACACCTGTAATTGCCCTTATAGTGTAGCCAGGTGACCGATCAAGAAACCTTGGTGTGAAAAAAACTAGGGGACAAAGAGCACCCCAAGGGGGGGGGGCTCTGTGTGAAACAATGTTGACCCCTCCCTGTAAGATCTCAGAACAAGTATCGTCCGAGAACAGAGTGGGTAAATGTTTATTGAAAATTTGTTTTATCAAATTAAATTCACTGCTGAAAGGGGTGGAGAGTGTTAATTGGTTATGTTTTTCATTTTTGTTGTTATCTTTCTTACGGGTAACACAATGACAGGGGCCAGGGGACAGTGAGCTGCCTCTCAATGGCCACGGCCACATCACCTGTCCTGACTGCCAACACTTAGACAGTTAGAAAAGTTGAGGGAGGGTAGCATGTACTAGGATGGTGGGAGGGGACATATCATGTGTAATTATCAGGACGGGGGCACTTATCATTACCTGGAGGGGTGGGTCATTTGTCATCCCTCGGAGGGGGACCAAACAGGTCTGACAGCGATTGTATTACATAGAAACACCCCACACAGCATCTCCTTGGATCTCATAGCACTTGATATCCAGTAATTCCTTCCAGTAGATCTTTAGGTATCCTCCTCTCATCCACTCATCAATGGTCAGGTGCAATAAGAACAATCCTCATGGTGTATAGTAGTTTAACCACTTGCAGACTGCTGCACACAGATATACGTCGGCACAATGGCAGTGGTGGGCAAATGGGCGTACCTGTACATCCCCTTTAAGCTAGCAGGCACCGCATACAGCATGACCGTGCCCGTGGGACTGGCAGACTCAATGTTCGCCGGTCTCCCGGCAATCGTGTCATGGAGCCGCAGAACGGGGGGAAGTGCCTATGTAAACAAGGAATTTCCCCGTTCTGCCTTGTGTCATGACAGAGATCACTGCTCCCTGTCATCGGGAGCAATGATCGTTGTCATGTGAGTGGTAGCCCATCCCCCCACAGTCAGAATCACTTCCTAGGACACACTTAACCCCTTCATCGCCCCGTAGTGGTTAAACCCTTCCCTGCCAGTGTCATTTACACAATAATCAGTCCATTTTTATAGCACTGATCACTGTATAACTGACAATGGTCCCAAAATAGTGTCAAAAGTGTCTGATGTGTCCGCCATAATGTCGCAGTCCCAATAAAAATAGCAGATCACCGCCATTACTAATAATAAAAAAATAATAATAAAAATGCCATTAAACTATCCCCTATTTTGTAGACGCTATAACTTTTGTGCAAACCAATAAATATATATATATATTACGATTTTTTTATCAAAAATATGTAAAAGAATACATATTGGCCTAAACTGAGGAAAAAAATATATTTTTTATATATATTTGGGGATATTTATTGTAGGAAAAAGTAAATAAGAATGTGTTTTTTTTCAAAAGTGTCTCTCTTTTTTGTTCATAGCCCAAAAAATAAAAACTGCAGAGATGCTCAAATACCACCAAAAAAAGCTCTCTTTGTGGGAAAAAAAGGACGTCAATTTTGTTTGGGTGCAACATCGCACGGTCGCTCAATTGTCAGTTAAAGCGACGCAGTGCCGAATCGCAAAAAGTGCTGTGGTCAGGAAGGGGGTAAAATCTTCCGGGGCTGAAGCAGTTAAAATAACATTTTTTTTTTCATAATCAATAACTTTCATATAAGTAGATGTAAAACGGCATAGGAATATCACAATAGGGCACCACAAACCTGAAGCTTCCAGTCTTTAACCACTTAAGGACTGGACCATTATGCTGCTTAAGGACCAGAGGACTTTTTCCAATTTGGCACTGCGTCGCTTTAACTGCTAATTGCGCAGTCATGCAATGCTGTACCCAAACTAAATTTGCGTCCTTTTCTTCCCACAAATAGAGCTTTCTTTTGATGGTATTTGATCACCTCTGCCGTTTTTATTTTTTGCGCTCCTTACGGAAAAATACCGACAATTTTGAAAAAAAAATGATATTTTCTAATTTTTGTTCTAAAAAAAATCCAATAAACTCAATTTTTGTCATACATTTAGGCCATAATGTATTCGGCCACATGTCTTTGGTAAAAAAAATGTCAATAAGTGTATATTTATTGGTTTGCGCAAAAGTTATAGCGCCTACAAACTAGGGTACATTTTCTGGAATTTACACAGCCTTTAATTTATGACTGCCTATGTCGTTTCTTGAGGTGCTAAAATGGCAGGGCAGTACAAAACCCCCACAAATGACCCAATTTTGGAAAGTAGACACCCCAAGGAAATTGCTGAGAGGCATGTTGAGCCCATTGAATATTCATTTTTTTTGTCCCAAGTGATTGAATAATGACAAAAAAAAATAAATTACAAAAAGTTGTCACTAAATGATATATTGCTCACACATGCCATGGTTATATGTGAAATTGCACCCCAAAATACATTTAGCTGCTTCTCCTGAGTACGGGGATACCACATGTGTGGGACTTTTTGGGAGCTTAGCCGCTTACGGGGCCCCAAAAACCAATCACTGCCTTCAGGGTTTCTAAGGGCGTAAATTTTTGATTTTACTCCTCACTACCTATCACAGTTTTGAAGGCCATAAAATGCCCAGATGGCATAAACCCCCCCCCAAATGACCCCATTTTGGAAAGTAGACACCCCAAGCTATTTGCTTTGCGGCATGTTGAGTCCATAGAATATTTTATATTTTGACACAAGTTGCGGGAAAGTGACAATTTTTTTTTTTTTTTGCACAAAGTTGTCACTAAATGATATATTGCTCACACAGGCCATGGGCATATGTGGAATTGCACCCCAAAATACATTTAGCTGTGGCATGTTGAGTCCATGGAATATTTTATATTTTGACACAAGTTGCGGGAAAGTAACAATTTGTTTTTGTTTTTTTGCACAAAGTTGTCACTAAATGATATATTGCTCACACAGGCCATGGGCATATGTGGAATTGCACCCCAAAATACATTTAGCTGCTTCTCCTGAGTATGGGGATACCACATGTGTGGGACTTTTTAGGAGCCTAGCCGCGTACGGGGCCCCGAAAACCAATCACCGCCTTCAGGATTTCTAAGGGTGTAAATTTTTGATTTCACTCTTCACTGCCTATCACAGTTTCGGAGGCCATGGAATGCCCAGGTGGCACAAACCCCCCCCAAATGACCCCATTTTGGAAAGTAGACACCCCAAGCTATTTGCTGAGAGGCATGGTGAGTATTTTGCAGCTCTCATTTGTTTTTGAAAAGGAAGAAAGACAAGAAAATTATTTTTTTTTTTCGTTTTTCAATTTTCAAAACTTTGTGACAAAAAGTGAGGTCTGCAAAATACTCACTATACCTCTCAGCAAATAGCTTGGGGTGTCTACTTTCCAAAATGGGGTCATTTGGGGGGGGGGGGGTTTGCCACCTGGGCATTCCATGGCCTCCAAAACTGTGATAGGCAGTGAAGAGTAAAATCAAAAATTTATGCCCTTAGAAAGCCTGAAGGCGGTGCTTGGCTTT
The DNA here is from genome assembly GCA_037952925.1 of Lithobates clamitans. NCBI lineage: Eukaryota > Metazoa > Chordata > Amphibia > Anura > Ranidae > Lithobates > Lithobates clamitans. The sequence goes on along the minus strand of JBBGZY010000305.1, from coordinate 3,641,174 downwards.
CGGGGTCCCGTGCGCGGCTAGGCTCCCAAAAAGTCCCACACATGTGGTATCCCTGTATTTAGGAGAAGCAACAGAATGTATTTTGGGGTGTAATTTCACATATTCCCATGCCATGTTTGAGCAATATATCATTTAGTGACAACTTTGTGCAAAAAAAAAAAAAAAAATGTGTCTCTTTCCCGCAACTTGTGTCACAATATAAAATATTCCATGGACTCGACATGCCTCTCAGCAAATAGCTTGGGGTGTCTACTTTCCAAAATGGGGTCATTTGGGGGGGTTTTGAACTGTCCTGGCATTTTATGCACAACATTTAGAAGCTTATGTCACACATCACCCACTCTTCTAACCACTTGAAGACAAAGCCCTTTCTGACCTTTTCTTTTTGATTACATGAAAAAAATTTTTTTTTTTTGCCAAAAAATTACTTTGAACCCCCAAAACATTATATATTTTTTTAAAGCAAATGCCCTACAGATTAAAATGGTGGGTGTTTCATTTTTTTTTCACACATTATTTGCGCAGCGATTTTTCAAACGCATTTTTTGGGGAAAAAACACACTTTTTTAAATTTGAATGCACTAAAATACACTATATTGCCCAAATGTTTGATTAGATAAAAAAGATGATCTTAGGCCGAGTACATGGATACCAAACATGACATGCTTTAAAATTGCACACAAACGTGCAGTGGCAACACAATTAATACATTTTTAAAAGCCTTTAAAAGCCTTTAAAAGCCTTTACAGGTTACCACTTTAGATTTACAGAGGAGGTCTACTGCTAAAATTACTGCCCTCGATCTGACCTTTGCGGTGATACCTCACATGCATGTTGCAATTGCTGTTTACATTTGACGCCAGACCAACTCTTGCGTTTGCCTTAGCGCGAGAGCAGGGGGGACAGGGGTGCTTTTTTTTTTTTTTTCTTTATTATTTTTTTGCTTTTTTATCTTATTTTTAAACTGTTCCTTTCATTTTTTTTTTAAATCATTTTTATTGTTATCTCAGGGAATCTAAATATCCCCTATGATAGCAATAGGTAGTGACAGGTACTTTTTTGAAAAAATTGGGGTCTATTAGACCCTAGATTTCTCCTCTGCCCTCAAAGCATCTGACCACACCAAGATCGGTGTGATAAAATGCTTCCCCAATTTCCCAATGGCACTGTTTACATCCGGCGAAATCGAAGTCATAAAATGCTTGTAGCTTCCGGTTTCTTAGGCCATAGAGATGTTTGGAGCCACTCTGGTCTCTGATCAGCTCTATGGTCAGCTGGCTGAATCACCGGCTGCATTCTCAGGTTCCCTGTTGAGACAGGAGAGCCAGAGAAAAACACGGAAGATGGTGGGGGGGCATTCCCTCCCACTGCTTGTAAAAGCAGTCTAGAGGCTAATTGGCTGCTAGGATTGCTTTTACATGAAAGCCGACCGCTGGCTGAAAAGAATGATACCAAGATGATACCTAAACCTGCAGGCATCATTCTGGTATAACCACTCAAAGTCGTGAATGGCGTACCTGAAGACAAAAAAATGGTTAACAATAAAGCACAGTAAACGGTAAAGTATAAAAAAATTGCATACCTGAAAAGCAAACATGATAAAACATAATAACAATAAAACATAGCAGAATAGAATACAGTAAAAAAGAGCAGAACAATAGAGAGAATAGAGAGAGAGAGAGAACAATAAAACGACAATTATTTTATTTTATTTTATATTTTTGTTTGTGTGTTTTTTTTTTTTTTTTTTACACTTTTTTGTAACTGTAACTTTTATAACTGTAACCGGTTCCAGGTTCGGGTCTCTCAAAATGCGATGGCATCTTGGGAGACCCTGTGAAAGTGTGCCTAGTCTGTGCAATGCTGTACCCTAAGCTAATACTCAACTAGTGTATGGTAGCGTTCAAAACATTCACCAATGCAAAGACCAGGATTATCAGGACAGGAGGGACAATAATAGCGGGTGTCACGCCTATATCCGCGCTTGCTGCAGACACAACATCTTTTTTGGGGGGGTTCGTTGGGTAGGGGTACTCGGGAAGACATAAAGAAAATGCCTCTCATGCAGCCGACTGCATTTGGTTGGGGATGTGCATGGGGGAAGTACGGTTGCTGCAGAAGCGGTGGGTTCCCAATTAGGATTGGGGAATGCAGCAGGAAGGGCATTATGGGCACGACGGGCCTGTGTTTGTCTTTTTGGTGGCAGCGGGACACTACTTGTGCTTGCCACCTCACCAACTTGAACTGCACTTATGGGACTTGCCACGTCACCAAGTATTACTGCAGTTCTGGTTTGACTACGACCGGGGTGTACTAGGCTGCTGATGCTTGCCAGTTCACCAAAACGCTACCAAAAAAACTGTTAGCGATCGCAGGGATCAGGCCTGACTCTGCGAACGCTGCATTTATGCGTTTAGTGTTTTGTAAGTGTCAGTGATCGATCGATACTGCACTTGGGTGGGCTGGGCTGGGCGGAGGGGCAAAACGCAGGTGCTAGCAGGTATCTGGGCTGATCCCGCTAACACTGCGTTTTTGGGAACCCTAAACTGCTGGGGACGCTAGTATAGATCTGATCGGATCAGATATTGATCTGTTCAGATACTATACCACTAAGGGAGGTGTACAGTGCGTGCGTGGGTGTTAGCGCTACTGGCGCTAACCTGATGCTGCTTGGGGCTGGTGTTTGCCAGTTCACCAAAACGCTACCAAAAAAACTGTTAGCGATCGCAGGGATCAGGCCTGACTCTGAAAACGCTGCAGTTATGCATTTAGTGACTTTGATCCCCCAAACATTATATATTTTTTTAAAACAAAGGCCCTACAGATTAAAATGGTGGATGTTTCTTTTTTTTTCACACAGTATTTGCGCAGCGATTTTTCAAACGCATTTTTTAATTTTAATGCATTAAAACACACTTTATTGCCCAAATGTTTGATGGAATAAAAAAGATGATCTTAGGCCAAGTACATGGATACCAAACACGACATGCTTTAAAATCGCACACAAACGTGTAGTGGCGACAAACTACATACATTTTTAAAAGCCTTTAAAAGCCTTTACTAGTTACCACTTTAGATTTACAGAGGAGGTCTACTGCTAAAATGACATCCCTCAATCTGACCTTCGCAGTGATACCTCACATGCATGGTACAATTGCTGTTTACAGTTGACGCCAGACCGACGCTTGTCAGGGGGGGGACAGGGGTGCTTTTTTTTTTTTTTTTTTTTGCTTTTTTATCTTATTTTTAGACTGTTCCTTTAATTTTTTTGTTTTTTATAATTTTTATTGTTATGTCAGGGAATGTTATTATCCCCTATGATAGCAATAGGTAGCGACAGGTACTTCTTTTTGAAAAAAATTGGGGTCTTTTAGACCCTAGATCTCTCTTCTGCCCTCAAAGAATCTGACCACACCAAGATAGGTGTAATAAAATGTTTTCCCAATTTCCCAATGGCGCTGTTTACATCCGGCGAAATCTAAGTCATGAAATGCTCGTAGCTTCCAGTTTCTTAGGCCATAGAGATGATTGGAGCCATTCTGGTCTCTGATCAGCTCTGTGGCCAGCTGGCCGAATCACCGGCTGCATTCTTGGGTTCCCTGTTGGGACAGGAGAGCCAGAGAAAATCATGGAAGAGGGTGGGGGGGAATTTCCTCCCACTGCTTGTAAAAGCAGTCTAGAGGCTAATTAGCTACTAGGATTGCTTTTACATGAAAGCCAACCGCTGGATGAAAAGAATGATACCAAGATGATACGTAAACCTGCAGCCATCATTTTGGTATAACCACTCAAAGTCCAGCAACATGCCAGTACATTGCTGGTGCTTGTTTGGCATATGTTGTAATCTTTTTTTTCATGCAGCCTGTGGGCTGAACGAAAAAAAAGAGATTGATCGGTGGGTATTCCCACAATTAGAATACCTCTCTTCATCCACCCACTTCTAATGATGGGCATACATGCACCATTTATATATGCCGAAGCATGGGGGCATTCGCCCCAAAAGTTAGGAGCAAATCGCTCCTCCACCCCTGCTGCCCCCATGCTTCAGCATATATGCTCTTTTTTTAACTGTGGTGGTGAAATCACCCCCTACAGCGCTGGAGTCACGGCTTTATGTATCGTGGGAGCAAACGCTGTTGCTGTCAAGATAAAGGGGGGATCAAGGGACGTGTTTTGGGGGAGAAAGCCCTTCCTCACCGTTACTTTATTATTGAGGAAGGGGTTGCACCCCCAAAACGCGTCCATTGATCTCCCGTGATGGCAGATAGCACATGTTGGCACACTGTGTGCATCCTCCAATTTTGGCTTTGGGAAAAATCACAAAAACATTTAGCACATTGTAGCACACAAAAGAAGAAAGTGATTTGGAGGGGTTTTAAACTCGCCCCAAAACATCAATGATGTTTTTATATTTTGGAATAACATCATTGATGTTTTGCTTGATGTTTTCCAATTGTAAATTACACCCCATGATCTCCCCGATCAGGATCTGGGCACTTTCGGATGTGAAAGGATCTGGATCCACAACCTCACGATCACCTAAAAAGAAAGGAAACCCAAAATAAATTAGGTCTAAAAAAAATGCCGTCATCCATCTCTGATCTGAGCCTGTGGTCGCAGACACTCACCTGTTGTGGTGACTAGTTCCACCACGTCTTCTTCCTCCTGCTCATCTTGTGTTGGGGGGATTTCCCCTTCTTCCAGAGGGGGGAGGGCTCTGGTCTCCTCGGATGAGGGGTGTCCTCCGAGTCTTTTATCCCCTATGTAAAACAAAAATGGTATAATTAGCACACAGATATTTGATGGCAGAACTATAAAGATGAAACATTGCTTGGAAGTGGGGTACAATTGTCTATTTTAGCAGAGTTCCAAGATGTAGCTTTTTTAGTGTCCTTTGTCAAGCTGCAATACTTTACCTGTTTGGTACAAGCTTCACAGATGTAGACCCCCCTATAGTATACACTGGAGCACCTGTGTGGCCCCCTAATAAAAAGGGTGTTCTGGGGTCCCACACTAGTGCTCCAGTGTCCAGATGTGAAAACAGCTGCTCAGTGTCCTCTCCTTACACACAATCTAGTTTGCATTTCATTCTAGTAACAAAGCCATCTACACAACCCAATTCTTTGAAGACAAGTATAGGGCGTCAAAATGTTGGCCAAATGCATATGGGCTAAACAATGGTATTTTATATTTGCAACGAAAAATGTGTGATCCGAACGAATAATGTGCCCATGAACATGAAAGTTGCCATTTTAACCACTTGCCGACCACCTTACGCCTATATACGTGAGCAGGTCGGCATGGGCAGGCAAAATCACGTACCTAGTACGTGATGCCTTCCCGCGGGCGGGGGGTCCGATCGGACCCCCCCCCGGTGCCCTGAGTGGTCGGCTCTCGTTCGCGGGCAATTAGGGGTCAGGGGGAGGCCATCCATTGATGGCCACCCCCTCCCGATCGCTCCCACGAATCAAATGCTTCCTCTCCCTCTGTAATGTAAACAGAGGGAGAGGAAGTGATGTCATCTCTCCTGGAGCCGGTCTTTTTGATCCGACGCCGAGGAGAGAAGACATCCAAGTAAGTGCACCAACACCACACGCTCAGTAGAACACACCAGGCACACTTTTCACCCCCCTGTCACCCCCCGATCACCCCCCGATCACCCCCCTGTACCCACTGTCACTCTGACACCAATAGCAGTTTTTTTTTTTTTTTTGCATTGGTGTCAGTTTGTCAGTTATAAGTGTTAGGGCAGTTAGGTTAGCCCCCTTTAGGTCTAGGGTACCCCCCCTTAGGTCCAGGGTACCCCCTAACCCCCCCTAATAAAAGTTAACCCCTTGACTACCCCCCGTCACCAGTGTCGCTAAGCGATCGTTTTTCTGATCGCTGTATTAGTGACACAGGTGACGCTAGTTTAGGGAGGTAAGTATATAGGTTCGCTGTCAGTGTTTTATAGCGACAGGGACCCCCATATACTACCTGCTAAAGGTTTTAACCCCCTGATTGCCCCCTAGTTATCCCTTTCACCAGCGATCACCGTATAAGTGTTACGGGTGACGCTGGTTAGATAGTTTGTTTTTTGTAGTTTATTACAGTTTATTACAGTTTATTATAGTTTTAGGGCACCCGCCGTTTATTACCTTATAAAGGTTTAACCCCCTAATTGCCCGGCGGTGATAGAAGTTAAGTTTTTAGGATCAGATAAGGTCTGCGTCGCCCCAGGCAGCGTCAGGTTAGCGCCAGTACCGCTAAAACCCACGCACGCAGCATACACCTCCCTTAGTGCTATAGTATCTGAACGGATCGATATCTGATCCGATCAGATCTATACTCCCCAGCAGTTTAGGGTTCCCTGAAACGCAGTGTTAGCGGGATCAGCCCAGATACCTGCTAGCACCTGCGTTTTGCTCCTCGGCCCAGCCCAGCCCAGCCCACCCAAGTGCAGTATCGATCGATTACTGACACTTACAAAACACTAAGCACACATAACTGCAGCGGTCGCAGAGTCAGGCCTGATCCCTGTGATCGCTAACAGTTTTTTGGTAGCGTTTTGAATCAGTCGCTGACAGTCGGGAGCTTTTTTGCCTGTGAGTCTCACTAGTGTACCCCTAAATTTAGAGGCCAAAATGGCAAATCGAAGGTACACTAGTGAAGAGGCCTACAGGATTCTGAGCATGACAGATAGGGAAGAGGAAGTCACTCATCTGTCAAGTTCAGGCTCAGAATACGATCCTGTAGAGGACAGCGGCTCCATGACAGATAGCTCTGACGACGGAGTTGTGGTCCCTGCTAAGGTCAGGCATACCAGACCCCGAACTTATGCTGTCCTTGAAGTGCAAGAACCGCAGGGCTCTCGTAGGGAGCAGAGAGGTACTAGTGCCGCTACTCCTTCTGGTGAACTGGCAAGCACCAGCGGCCTAGTACACCCTGGTCGTACATCCAGCACTGCAGTATCACGTGGTGACGTGGCGAGTCCCATAAGTGCAGTTCAAGCTGGCGAGGTGGCAAGCACAAGTAGTGTCCCGCTGCCACCAAGAAGACGAACACAGGCCCGTCGTGCCCATAGTGCCCTTCCTGCTGCATTGGCCAATCCGAATTGGGTACCCACCACTTCTGCAGCACCCGTACTTCCCCCTTTCACTGGCCAACCCGGAATTCAGGTGGAAACAGTTGACTTTATGCCACTGGATTTTTATTCGCTGTTTTTCACCGAAGATCTCTATAGATCTATTGTGGACCAAAGCAATTTATACACTGGTCAATACATCGCCACTATGCCCCAGTCCACCCTTGCCAGAGATTGGAGACCAATTACGGTCTCCGAATTTAAGATCTTTCTGGGCCTTTCCCTCCTCATGGGGTTGAATAAAAAGAGTGAGTTGCGGTCATATTGGTCCACTGACCCAATTTACCATTCACCCTTGTTCTCTGCTTCCATGGCCAGGGCACGATATGAGCAGATTTTGCGGTTCATGCACTTCAACGACAATGAACTCTGTCGTCCTCGTGGAGACCCTGAATACGATCGGCTCTACAAAATTCGGCCCCTCGTAAACCACTTCAACCAACGTTTTGCAGACTTGTTTACCCCCCATCAAGTTGTCTGCGTTGATGAGTCCCTGGTTAAATTTTCTGGCCACTTGTCATTCAAACAGTACCTTCCCAGCAAGCGTGCCAGATACGGGGTCAAGATGTATAAGCTCTGTGACAGAGCCACAGGCTATACATGTAGATTTATGGTTTACGAGGGCAAAGATAGTCACGTAGAGCCGACAAACTGCCCTGACTACATAGGAAGTGCTGGCAAGATAGTGTGGGACTTGGTGTCACCCTTATTCGGAAAGGGGTACCACTTGTACGTGGACAATTATTATACGAGCGTGCCACTTTTTAGCCACCTTTTTGATCATCAGATTGGAGCATGTGGCACCGTGCGACCTAATCGCCGGGGCTTTCCCCAGCGGCTTGTAGATTCCCGTCTTAGGCTGGGGGAGAGAGCCTGCTTGAAGTATAATAATTTGCTCGCTATGAAGTGGAGGGATAAGAAGAATGTTTTCGTTCTCACCTCCCTTCATGCAGACACGATGGTCCAAATTCCTACGGCGACTGGTGTTGTGGAGAAACCCTTCTGTGTCCACGAATATTACCTTAATATGGGAGGGGTGGACCTCAACGACCAGTTGTTGGCGCCGTACCTAATTGCCCGTAAGGCCAGACGCTGGTACAAAAAAGTGTCTGTTTATTTATTTCAATTGGCTTTGCTGAATGCTTATGTGCTATACAGAGCTTCAGGACGGACTGGATCCTTCCTTAAATTCCAGGAAGAGATCGTCAGAGCCCTTCTGTTTCCAGACGGTGCTCCACCTCACCATCCCCAACCAAATGCAGTAAGCCGGCTGCATGAGAGGCATTTTCTTTATGCCCTCCCGAGTACCCCTACCCAACGAACCCCCCAAAAAAGATGTCGTGTCTGCAGCAAGCGCGGATTTAGGCGTGACACCCGATATTATTGTCCCCTCTGTCCTGGCAATCCTGGTCTTTGCATTGGTGAATGTTTTGAACGCTACCACACACTAGTGGAGTATTAGCGTAGGGTACAGCACTGCACAGACTAGGCACACTTCCACAGGGTCTCCCAAGATGCTGTCACATTTTGAGAGACCCAAACCTGGTACCAGTTAAAAAAGTTAAAGTTACAAAAAAAAGTGTAAAAAAAAACAAAAAAAAAGTAAAAAAAAGAAAAAAACACAAAAAAAATATAAAATAAAAAAACCAAAAATAGTTGTTGTTTTATTGTTCTCTCTCTATTCTCTCTCTATTCTGCATTCTATACTGCAATGTTTTATTGTTATGTTTTTATCATGTTTGCTTTATAGGTATGCAATTTTTTTATACTTTGTTTTTTTTATTGTTAACCACCTTTGTGTTTTCAGGTACGCCATTCAGCTGCAGAGCGGATTTATTTATCTTGGCAGCAACAGCGTTTGCTCCCACGATACATAAAGCCGCGACTCCAGCGCTGTCGGAGGTGATTTCACCACCACAGTTACATACTTCAGCATATATGCCGAAGCGTGGGGGCAGCAGTGGGTGGAGGAGCGATTTGCTCCTGCCTTTTGCGGGAGAATGCCCCCATGCTTCGGCATATATATATTTTTAGGTAGGCACAGGTTGCGTTAAATGTTTTATTTTTTACTATGTTTTTTTTGTATTTTGCTTTGCAGGTATGGTAAGTAATACTGTTATACTGTAATGTTACTTTGTTTTTTTGTTAACCATCATTTGCTTAGCAGGTACGCCATTCAGTTGCAGCACGGATTTATTTATCTTGACAGCAACAGCGTTTGCTCCCACGATACATAAAGCCGTGACTCCAGCGCTGTCGGAGGTGATTTCACCACCACAGTTACATACTTCAGCATATATGCCGAAGCGTGGGGGCAGCAGTGGGTGGAGGAGCGATTTGCTCCTGCCTTTTGCGGGAGGATGCCCCCATGCTTCGGCATATATATATTTTTAGGTAGGCACAGGTTGCGTTAAATGTTTTATTTTTTACTATGTTTTTTTTGTATTTTGCTTTGCAGGTATGGTAAGTAATACTGTTATACTGTAATGTTACTTTGTTTTTTTGTTAACCATCATTTGCTTAGCAGGTACGCCATTCAGTTGCAGCACGGATTTATTTATCTTGACAGCAACAGCATTTGCTCCCACGATACATAAAGCCGTGACTCCAGCGCTGTCGGAGGTGATTTCACCACCACAGTTACATACTTCAGCATATATGCCGAAGCGTGGGGGCAGTAGTGGGTGGAGGAGCGATTTGCTCCTACCTTTTGCGGGAGGATGCCCCCATGCTTCGGCATATATATACGGTGCATGTATGCCCATCATTAAAAGTGGGTGGATGAAGGGAGGTATTCTAATGGTGGGCATACCCACCGATCAATATCTTTTTTTCGTTCAGCCCACAGGCTGCATGAAAAAAAAGTTTACAATGTATGCCCAACAAGGACCAGCAACGTACTGGTATGTTGCTGGACTTTGAGTGGTTATACCAGAATGATGCCTGCAGGTTTAGGTATCATCTTGGTATCATTCTTTTCAGCCAGTGGTCGGCTTTCTTGTAAAAGCAATCCTAGCGGCTAATTAGCCTCTAGACTGCTTTTACAAGCAGTGGGAGGGAATGCCCCCCCCCCCACACCGTCGTCCATGTTTTTCTCTGGCTCTCCTGTCCCAACAGGGAACTTGAGAATGCAGCCGGTGATTCAGCCAGCTGACCATAGAGCTGATCAGAGACCAGAATGGCTCCAAACATCTCTATGGCCTAAGAAACTGGAAGCTACAAGCATTTCATGACTTAGATTTCGCCGGATGTAAACAGCGCCATTGGGAAATTGGGAAAGCATTTTATCACACCGATCTTGGTGTGGTCAGATGCTTTGAGGGCAGAGGAGAGATCTAGGGTCTAATAGACCCCAATTTTTTCTAAAAAGAGTACCTGTCACTACCTATTGCTATCATGGGGGATATTTACATTCCCTGAGATAACAATAAAAATGATAAAAAAAAAATAAAAATGAAAGGAACAGTTTAAAAATAAGATAAAAAAGCAAAAAAAATAATTAAAAAAAAAAAAAAAAAGCACCCCTGCCCCCCCCCCCCTGCTCTCGCACAAAGGCGAACGCAAGCGTCGGTCTGGCGTCAAATGTAAACAGCAATTGCACCATGCATGTGAGGTATCACCGCGAAGGTCAGATCGAGGGCAGTAATTTTAGCAGTAGACCTCCTCTGTAAATCTAAAGTGGTAACCTGTAAAGGCTTTTAAAGGCTTTTAAAAATGTATTTAGTTTGTCGCCACTGCACGTTTGTGCGCAATTTTAAAGCATGTCATGTTTGGTATTCATGTACTCAGCCTAAGATCATCTTTTTTATTTCATCAAACATTTTGACAAAATAGTGTGTTTCAGTGTATTAAAATTTAAAAAAGTGTGTTTTTTCCCCAAAAAATGCGTTTGAAAAATCGCTGCGCAAATACTGTGTGAAAAAAAAAATTGAACACCCACCATTTTAATCTGTAGGGCATTTGCTTTAAAAAAATATATAATGTTTGGGGGTTCAAAGTAATTTTTTTGCAAAAAAAAATTATTTTTTCATGTAAACAATAAGTGTCAGAAAGGGCTTTGTCTTCAAGTGGTTAGAAGAGTGGTCGATGTGTGACATAAGCTTCTAAATGTTGTGCATAAAATGCCAGGACAGTTCAAAACCCCCCCAAATGACCCCATTTTGGAAAGTAGACACCCCAAGCTATTTGCTGAGAGGCATGTCGAGTCCATTGAATATTTTATATTGTGACACAAGTTGCGGGAAAAAGACAAATTTTTTTTTTTTTTTTTGCACAAAGTTGTCACTAAATGATATATTGCTTAAACATGCCATGGGAATATGTGAAATTACACCCCAAAATACATTCTGTTGCTTCTCCTGAGTACGGGGATACCGCATGTGTGAGACTTTTTGGGAGCCTAGCCGCGTACGGGACCCCGAAAACCAAGCCCCGCCTTCAGGCTTTCTAAGGGCGTAAATTTTTGATTTCACTCTTCACTGCCTATCACAGTTTCGGAGGCCATGGAATGCCCAGATGGCACAACCCCCCCCCAAATGACCCCATTTTGGAAAATAGACACCCAAAGCTATTTGCTGAGAGGTATAGTGAGTATTTTGCAGACCTCACTTTTTTTCACAAAGTTTTGAAAATTGAAAAAAGAAAAAAAAAAAACGTTTTTCTTGCCTTTCTTCATTTTCAAAAACAAATGAGAGCTGCAAAATACTCACCATGCCTCTCAGCAAATAGCTTGGGGTGTCTACTTTCCAAAATGGGGTCATTTGGGGGGGGTTTGTGCCATCTTGGCATTTTATGGCCTTCAAAAGTGTGATAGGTAGTGAGGAGTAAAATCAAAAATGTATGCCCTTAGAAATCCTGAAGGCGGTGCTTGGTTTTCGGGGCCCCGTACGCGGCTAGGCTCCCAAAAAGTCCCACACATGTGGTATCCCCGTACTCAGGAGAAGCAGCAGAATATATTTTGGGGTGTAATTCCACATATGCCCATGGCATGTTTGAACAATATATCATTTAGTGACAACTTTGTGCAAAAAAAAAAAAAAAAAATTGTCACTTTCCCGCAACTTGTGTCAAAATATAAAATATTCCATGGACTCAACATGCCTCTCAGCAAATAGCTTGGGGTGTCTACTTTCCAAAATGGGGTCAATTGGGGGGGGTTTGTGCCATCTGGGCATTTTATGGCCTTCAAAAATGTGATAGGTAGTGGGGAGTGAAATTACAACTTTACACCCTTAGAAATCCTGAAGGCGGTGCTGGGTTTTCGGGGCCCCGTACGCAGCTAGGCTCCCAAAAAGTCCCACACATGTGGTATCACTGTACTCAGGAGAATCAGCAAAATGTATTTTGGGGTGCAATTCCACATATGCCCATGGCCTCTGTGAGCAATATATCATTTAGTGACAACTTTGTGCAAAAAAAAAAAAAAATTCTCACATTCCCGCAAATTGTGTCAAAAAATAAAATATTCCATGGACTCAACATGCCTCTCAGCAAATAGCTTGGGGTGTCTACTTTCCAAAATGGGGTCATTTGGGGGGGTTTTGTGCCATCTTGGCATTTTATGGCCTTCAAAACTGTGATAGATAGTGAGAAGTGAAATCAAAAATTTATGCCCTTAGAAATCCTGAAGGCGGTGCTTGGTTTTCGGGGCCCCGTACGCGGCTGGGCTCCCAAAAAGTCCCACACATGTGGTATCCCCGTACTCAGGAGAAGCAGCAGAATATATTTTGGGGTGCAATTCCACATATGCCCATGGCATGTTTGAGGAATATATCATTTAGTGACAACTTTGTGCAAAAAAAAAAAAAAAAATTGTCACTTTCCAGCAACTTGTGTCAAAATATAAAATATTCCATGGACTCAACATGCCTCTCAGCAAATAGCTTGGGGTGTCTACTTTCCAAAATGGGGTCATTTGGGGGGGTTTTGTGCCATCTTGGCATTGTATGGCCTTCAAAACTCTGATAGGTAGTGAGGAGTGAAATGAAAAATTTATGCCCTTAGAAATCCTAAAGGCGGTGATTGGTTTTCGGGGCCCCGTACGCGGCTAGGCTCCCAAAAAGTCCCACACATGTGGTATCCCCATACTCAGGAGAAGCAGCTAAATGTATTTTGGGGTACAATTCCACATATGCCCATGGCCTGTGTGAGCAATATATCATTTAGTGACAACTTTGTGCAAAAAAAAAAAAAATTGTCACATTCCCACAACTTGTGTCAAAAAATAAAATATTCCATGGACTCAACATACCTCTCAGCAAATAGCTTGGGGTGTCTACTTTCCAAAATGGGGTCATTTGGGGGGGTTTTGTGCCATCTTGGCATTTTATGGCCTTCAAAACTGTGATAGGTAGTGAGGAGTGTAATCAAAAATCTATGCCCTTAGAAATCCTGAAGGCGGTGCTTGGTTTTCGGGGCCCCATACGCGGCTAGGCTCCCAAAAAGTCCCACACATGTGGTATCCCCATACTCAGGAGAAGCAGCTGAATGTATTTTGGGGTGCAATTCCACATATGCCCATGGCCTGTGTGAGCAATATATCATTTAGTGACAACTTTTTGTAAATTTTTTTTTTTTTTTGTCATTATTCAATCACCTGGGACAAAAAAAATAAATATTCAATGGGTTCAACATGCCTCTCAGCAATTTCCTTGGGGTGTCTACTTTCCAAAATGGGGTCATTTGGGGGGGTTTTGTACTGCCCTGCCATTTTAGCACCTCAAGAAATGACATAGGCAGTCATAAACTAAAAGCTGTGTAAATTCCAGAAAATGTACCCTAGTTTGTAGGCGCTATAACTTTTGCGCAAACCAATAAATATACGCTTATTGACTTTTTTTTTACCAAAGACATGTGGCCGAATACATTTTGGCCTAAATGTATGACTAAAATTGAGTTTATTGGATTTTTTTTATAACAAAAAGTAGAAAATATCATTTTTTTTCAAAATTTTCGGTCTTTTTCCGTTTATAGCGCAAAAAATAAAAATGGCAGAGGTGATCAAATACCATCAAAAGAAAGCTCTATTTGTGGGAAGAAAAGGACGCAAATTTCGTTTGGGTACACCATTGCATGACCGCGCAATTAGCAGTTACAGCGATGCAGTGCCAAATTGTAAAAAGTGCTCTGGTCAGGAAGGGGGTAAATCCTTCCGGGGCTGAAGTGGTTAAACTGTACAACAGTTTCTAAAAGCACATGGAGCAGCACGAACGTAATAAACACAAGAACAATAGGAACACAGCACAACTACTTACTTTTTTGCAGCACTCTCCGGATCTTTCTGTACTGCTCATGTTCTCGTAATTTCAGGTCCGACCACCGCTTCCTGAGCTCATCTTTCGATCGTCGTACCCCGAATTTACGTTGCAGACTCCTGACCACATTCGCCATGATCTTGGCCTTTCGGACATTGTGGTTGGGGTAAGGCCCATACTTTCCATCATAGTCGGCCTTCTTCAGGATGTCCACCATTTCCAACATCTCCCCAAAGGACATATTTGAGTCCTTCAATCTCCTTCTGGATCGGGACGTTTCAGGCTCCGGCCTTTCCTCCTCCTCCTCGTTGCTGTACTTAGCACTATCCTGCTGTCTCTCTGCCATGTGCTCTTCCTCCACTGTGCCGAATGAAAAGGGGCGGGGAATAGAATAGAAAGAACGTCAGGGGCGGGCGGAGTTATACGCATGCGCAGTGTGTATAAATCGTAACGCGCGCGTCTTACGTACGATCTGTGAGCGGAGGAAGGAGCATCAGAGACGCCGATCGTGCTGACGAAGGTAGGATCTAAACTTGGGCCTATACTGCTTCGAAATGGAAGCCTATATTGTAACAAGATTAGGGGAGTTTGGCCTGACATTGGGGTTTGTCTTGTGTTGTGTCTTGCAGAGAAAATGGATGGGTTCAACGACCACAATTTCCTGCCCCTGTTCATTGACAAATACAGGGAGCTGCCCTGTCTGTGGCAGGTCAGACACCCCCACTATAACCATAAACAGAAGAGCTAGGCAGCGCTGGAGAAACTGCTGGAGTTGGTGAAGCCGGTGGTCCCCACAGCAACCATCCCTTATTTAAAAGCTAAAATTGGTGGCCTGAGGAGCACTTATCTTAGGGAGCGCAAGAAGGTCACAGATTCCCAGAGATCCGGAGCTGCAGCAGATGACGTTTATGTCCCCAGGCTGTGGTACTACGAGAGACTGCGATTTCTGTCAGACCACACTGAAGTCAGGGAATCCCTCTCCACTCTTCCTTCCACGCTTCCTTCCATCCCAGCTGAGGCTTCCGATGTCCAACCTGGGCCTTCCAGCCAGGAAGAAGTGGAGGAGCCCAGCTGGAGTCAGGTATAGCATTCTTCTACAGATTTCTGGGCAATAAATAAATGATGTTTACTAGATGTTATTATTGATCACTATTTGCTGATTTCATAAAGTTTTTTACATATCAATAGACAGTAGTGGGCACCCAAAATTGGGACAAGAATGAAAACTGCTGGGCTCAGAAGGATAGTCTGTTATATTTGTTAACATTCAATTTGCAGCAGTCAGGAGGTGAAAATTGTGTGTGATTGATGAAAACAATACTAAAACTATGTCCCTTTTTCATACACAGGAAGACCTCAGCCAGGAGGAGGCTGTGGAATGTGGCAGTCAGGAGGAGGCGGGGATTAGTGGCAGCCAGGAGGAGGCGGGGATTAGTGGCAGCCAGGAGGAGGCGGGGCTAAGTGGCAGCCAAGAGAAGCCTGGGACAAGTCGCAGCATGACTGAGTCTCAGGTCCCTCCCCTCCGCCTGCCATATAAAAGGGCCAGGAAGGCCACTCCCAGTCCTGTGCAGGATTCAGTGTACAGGCTGATCCAGGAGGCTTCGGCGTCCCTCAGAGCCTTCCCCAGTCCTGCAGAGGCCTTTGCCTGCATGGCTGCCACCAAATTGCAGGGCATGCAGGAGGGCCAACGCAAGATTTCTGAGGACCTGATTTATAAAGTCCTACGTAAGGGGGAGAGTGGGGAACTGACACACAAGACGGATGTCATTGAGATCGACGATCCTCCTCCTCCTCCTCCTCCTGCTGCCACAACTCCACCACCACAGCCAAAGGCTGGAAGGAAGCGTGGAAAGAAGACCTGAGAGTGATGACCCTGGGTTCAGTCTGGTCTGACAGAAGATGCAGTCTCTCATATGCCCACAGCCTGGGGACACAGATGTCATCTGCTGCTTTCCGGATCTCTGGGACTTCTGGACCAGACTGCCCTCCCTTAGATAAGGACTCCTCAGGCCACCAATTTTGTTTTTAAATAATTGATGTCTGCCCTGGGGGTCCAAGGCTTCGCCCACTGCACTTTCTCCAGCGTTGCCTCCCTCTTTGTTTTTTTATAGTTGTGACCCCCTTAATAAAATATTTTGAGGTAAATTCTACTCTCCTGTGTGTGTTTTCATCCAAAAAGGACAGTTTGTTGGTGAGTATTCAGGTACATTTCTAAAGTACAATGTGAAATTAACAAGGGACAACAACACCAAACAATCTCCTCCTACAGATTAAATAGAACAACATATCAATGGTGTTGTGGGAACTTGTCACAAAAAACACACAAACATTTTCGGGAGTACAAATCAAAATCAACCAAAAAAAAAAAAAAAAAGAGAAACACAAAAAAAGATTCTACATTAAAGTAAAAAAAAAAAAAAAAAAATATGTTGTCAGATGTGAGAAATCAAAATATATTGAGGGAATCCCGATAAATAGTAACGAAAGAAGTTTGTGAGAAGTGTGTGTGAATATGAGCATCAAAACGACTTAATTCTTGTCACATTATAAAGAAGAAGAGAGTGCGCTGTATTAAACCATTTTTTACATTGCAGCGTGACGAAAGTGCTTTATCCATTACGAACGCTAAGTTTACCAGAACGAGCTGTCCCGTGTCGGAATTTCTTCTGAGCATTCATGGCACTTTGTGCGTCGGAACAGGCCACACACGGTCGTAATTGACGCGATCGGATTTTGTTGTCGGAAAATTTTATCTCCTGCTGTCCAACTTTGTGTGTCGGAAAATCCGATGGAAAATGTCCGATGGCGCCCACACACGGTCGGAATTTCCGACAACACGCTCCGATCGGACATTTTCCATCGGAAAATCCGACCGTGTGTATGGGGCATTAGTGTAACCGGTTCCAGGTTCGGGTCTCTCAAAATGTGATGGCATCTTGGGAGACCCTGTGAAAGTGTGCCTAAAACTCAACTAGTGTATGGTAGCGCTCAAAACATTCACCAATGCAAAGACCAGGATTGTCAGGACAAGAGGGACAATAATACCGGGTGTCACGCCTATATCCGTGCTTTCTACAGACACAACATTTTCTTTGGGGGTCTCGTTGGGTAGGGGTACTCGGGAGGACATAAAGAAAATGCCTCTCATGCAGCCGGCTTACTGTATTTGGTTGGGGAAGGTGAGGTGGAGCACCGTCTGGAAACAGAAGGGCTCTGATGATCTATTCCTGGAATTTAAGGAAGGATCCAGTCCATCCTGAAGCTCTGTATAGCACATGAGCGTTCAGCAAAGCCAATTGAAATAAGTATACAGACACTTTTTTATACCAGCGTCTGGCCTTACGGGCAACTAGGTATGGCGCCAACAACTGGTCCTTGAGGTCCACCCCTCCCATATTTTGGTTATATTCGTGGACACAGAGGGGTTTCTCCACAACACCAGTCGCCGTAGTAATTTGGACAGTCATGTCTGCATGAAGGGAGGTAAGAACGAAAACATTCTTAGTATCCCTCCACTTCATAGCGAGCAAGTTATTACACTTCAAGCAGGCTCTCTCCCCCAGCCTAAGACGGGGACCTACAAGCCACTGGGTAAAGCCCCGGTGATTAGATCGCACGGTGCCACATGCTCCAATCTGATGATCAAACAAGTGACTAAAAAGTGGCACGCTCGTGTAATAATTGTCCACATATAAATGGTACCCCTTTCCGAATAAGGGTGACACCAAGTCCCACACAATCTTGCCAGCGCTTCCTATGTAGTCAGGGCAGTTTGTCGGCTCTACGTGACTATCTTTTCCCTCGTAAACCATAAAACTACATGTTTAGCCTGTGGCCCTGTCACAGAGCTTATACATCTTGACCCCGTATCTGGCACGCTTACTGGGAAGGTATTGTTTGAATGACAAGTGACCAGAAAACTTAACCAGGGACTCATCAACGCAGACAACTTGATGGGGAGTAAACAAGTCTGCAAAATGTTGGTTGAAGTGGTTTATGAGGGGCGGAATTTTGTAGAGCCGATCGTATCCAGGGTCTCCACGAGAACGACAGAGTTCATTGTTGTTGAAGTGCATGAACCACAAAATATGCTCGTATCTTGCCCTGGTCATGGAAGCAGAGAACACGGGCATATGGTGAATTGAGTCAGTGGACCAATATGACCACAACTCACTCTTTTTGGTTTTGCCCATGAGGAGGGATAGGCCCAGAAAGATCTTAAATTCAGAAACCATTGGTTTCCAATCTCTGGCAAGGGAGGACTGGGGAATAGTGGCGATGTGTTGACCAGCGTACAAATTGCTTTGGTCTACAATAGATCTATAGAGATCTTCGATGAAAAACAGCGAATAAAAATCAAGTGACGTAAAATCAACTGTTTCCACATGAATGCCGGGTTGGCCAGTGAATGGGGGAAGTACGGGTGCTGCAGAAGTGGTGGGTTCCCAATTAGGATTGGCGAATGCAGCAGGAAGGGCACTATGGGCACGACGGGCCTGTGTTCATCTTCTTGGTGGCAGCGGGACACTACTTGTGCTTGCCACCTCGCCAGCTTGAACTGCACTTATGGGACTCGCCACATCACCAAGTGTTACTGCAGTGCTAGATGTACGACCAGGGTGTACTAGGCCGCTGGTGCTTGCCAGTTCACCAGAAAGAATAGCGGCACTAGTACTTCTCTGCTCCATGCGAGAGCCCTGCGGTTCTTGCACCTCAACAGCAGAAGAAGAAGATTGGAGTCTGGTACACCTGACCTTGGCAGGGACCACAACACCGTTCGTCAGAGCTATCTGTCATGGAGCAGCTGCTGTCTACAGGTTCGTATTCTGAGCCTGAATCTGACAGATGAGTGACTTCCTCTTCACTATCTTTAATGCTCAGAAACGTGTTGGCCTCTTCACTAGTGTACCTTCGATTTGCCATTTTGGGCTCTAAATTTAGGGGTACACTAGTGAGACTCACAGGCAAAAAAGCTCCTGGCTGTTAGCGACTGTATCAAAACGCTACCAAAAAACTGTTAGCGATCGCAGGGATCAGGCCTGACTCTGCGAACGCTGCAGTTATGTGTGTTTAGTGTTTTGTAATTGACAATGATCGATCCATACTGCACTTAGGTGGGCTCGGCTGGGCTGGGCTGGGCGAAA
This sequence comes from Lithobates clamitans, assembly GCA_037952925.1. Classification (NCBI taxonomy): domain Eukaryota; kingdom Metazoa; phylum Chordata; class Amphibia; order Anura; family Ranidae; genus Lithobates; species Lithobates clamitans. The sequence continues at coordinate 3,621,654 of JBBGZY010000305.1, read as the reverse complement.
GGGAAAAACGCAGGTGCTAGCAGGTATCTGGGCTGATCCCGCTAACACTGCGTTTTTGGGAACCCTAAACTGCTGGGGATGCTAGTATAGATCTGATCGGATCAGATATTGATCCGTTCAGATACTATACCACTAAGGGAGGTGTATGCTGCGTGCGTGGGTGTTAGCGGTACTGGCACTAACCTGAAGCTGCCTGGGGCAACGCAGACCCTATCTGACCCTAAAACCTAACTTATATCACCCACCGGGCGATTAGGGGGTTAAACCTTTATTGGGTAATAAACGACGGGTGCCCTGACGCTATAAAAAGCTAACTAACTAACCAGCATCACCCGTAACAGTTATACGGTGATCACTGGTGAAAGGGTTAACTAGGGGTCAATCAGGGGGTTAAAACCTTTACTAGGTAGTATATGGGGGTCCCTGATGCTATAAAACACTAATGGCGTACCTAAATACTTACCTGCCTAACTAGCGTCACCTGTGACGCTAATACAGCGATCAGATAAACGATTGCTTAGTGACACTGGCGACGGGGGTGATCAAGGGGTTAAAACTTTATTAGGGGGGTTAGGGGGGTACCCTAGACCTAAAGTGACCTAACACTAAAAATTGACACCAATGCAATAATCAGAAAAAAAAACTGCTATTGGTGTCACTGTGACAGGGGGTCCGGGGGGTGATCGGGGGGTGATCGGGGGTGAAAAGTGTGCCTAGAGTGTTCTACTGTACGTGTAGTGTTGGTGCAAATTTACTTGATGTCTTCTCTCCTCGGAAGCCGGAACGAAAAGGCTTCACGAGGAGCGATGATATCACTTCCTCTGCCGCTGTTTACAGTACAGCAGCAGAGGAAGATTCCCATTCGCCAGGAGCAATCGTGAGGGGGCGGCCATGAATCAATGGCCTCCCCCTCACCTTGGATCACTCCTGACAGTAATCCGAGTACCGCAGGCACCGGGGGGGTCCAATCGGACCCCCCGCCCGTGTGCGGGCAGGGATGTACACGTAAGCCCTTATGCCTGCCCGTGCCATTATGCCGACGTACATCGGCGTGCGGCGGTCGGCAGCTGGTTAAGAGGCTCCTCTGTCCTCCAGTCATTATCTGTATTAATGGCACCTGTTTGAACTTGCTATCAGTATAAAAGACACCTGTCCACAACCTCAAACAGTCACACTCCAAACTCCACTATGGTGAAAACCAAAGAGCTGTCGAAGGACACCAGAAACAAAATTGTAGACCTGCACCAGGCTGGGAAGACTGAATCTGCAATAGGCAGTTTGGTGTGAAGAAATCAACTGTGGGAGCAATAATTAGAAAATGGAAGACATACAAGACCACTGATAATCTCCCTCGATCTGGGGCTCCACGCAATATCTCACCCCGTGGGGTCAAAATGATCACAAGAACGGTGAGCAAAAATCCCAGAACCACACGGGGGGACCTAGTGAATGCGGAGAGCTGGGACCAACATAACAAAGGCTACCATCAGTAACATACTACGCCACCAGAGACTCAGATCCTGCAGTGCCAGACGTGTCCCCCTGCTTAAGCCAGTACATGTCCGGGCCCATCTGAGGTTTGCTAGAGAGCATTTGGATGATCCAGAAGAGGATTGGGAGAATGTCATATGGTCAGATGAAACCAAAGTAGAACTGTTTGGTAGAAACACAACTCGTCATGAATGGGGCCATGTATCGTTAGATTTTGAGTGCAAACCTCCTCCCATCAGCAAGGGCATTGAAGATGAAACATGGCTGGGTCTTTTAGCATGACAATGATCCCAAACACACCGCCTGGGCAACGAAGGAGTGGCTTCGTAAGAAGCATTTCAAGGTCCTGGAGTGGCCTAGCCAGTCTCCAGATCTCAACCCCATAGAAAACCTTTCCCGTGTTACCCAGCGACAGCCCCAAAACATCACTGCTCTAGAGGAGATCTTCATGAAGGAATGGGCCAACATACCAGCAACAGTGTGTGACAGCCTTGTGAAGAATAATGCCCCGTACACACGGTCGGATTTTCCGATGGACAATGTCCGATCGGAGCGTGTTGTCGGAAATTCCGACCGTGTGTGGGCGCCATCGGACATTTTCCATCGGATTTTCCGACACACAAAGTTGGACAGCAGGAGATAAAATTTTCCGACAACAAAATCCGATCGCGTCAATTACGACCGTGTGTGGCCTGTTCCGACGCACAAAGTGCCACGCATGCTCAGAAGAAATTCCGACACGGGACAGCTCGTTCTGGTAAACTTAGCGTTCGCAATGGATACAGCACTTTCGTCACGCTGCAATGTTCAAAATGGTTTAATACAGCGCACTCTCTTCTTCTTTATAATGTGACAAGAATTAAGTAGTTTTGATGCTCATATTCACACACACTTCTCACAAACTTCTTTCGTTTATCGGGATTCCCTCAATATATTTTGATTTCTCACATCTGACAACATATTTTTTTTTTTTTTACTTTAATGTAGATTCTTTTTTTGTGTTTCTCTTTTTTAATTTTGTTTTTTGGTGATTTTGATTTGTACTCCCGAAAATGTTTGTGTGTTTTTTGTGACAAGTTCCCACAACACCATTGATATGTTGTTCTATTTAATCTTTAGGAGATTGTTTGGTGTTGTTGTCCCTTGTTAATTTCACATTGTACTTTAGAAATGTACCTGAATCGTCACCAACAAACTGTCCTTTTTGGATGAAAACACACACAGGAGAAGAGAATTTACCTAAAAAAAATTTATTAAGGGGTCACAACTATAAAAAAACAAAGAGGGAGGCAATGCTGGAGAAAGTGCAGAAGTGGGCGAAGCCTTGGACCCCCAGGGCAGACATCAATTATTTAAAAGCAAAATTGGTGGCCTGAGGAGTCCTTATCTAAGGGAGGGCAGTCTGGTCCAGAAGTCCCAGAGATCCGCAAAGCAGCAGATGACATCTGTGTCCCCAGGCTGTGGTCATACGAGAGACTGCATCTTCTGTCAGACCAGACTGAACCCAGGGTCATCACTCTTTGGTCTTCCTTCCACGCTTCCTTCCAGCCTTTGGCTGTGGTGGTGGAGTTGTGGCAGCAGGAGGAGGAGGAGGAGGAGGAGGATCGTCGATCTCAATGACATCCGTCTTGTGTGTCAGTTCCCCACTCTCCCCCTTACGTAGGACTTTATAAATCAGGTCCTCAGAGATCTTGCGTTGGTCCTCCTGCATGCCCTGCAATTTGGTGGCAGCCATGCAGGCAAAGGCCTCTTCAGGACTGGGGAAGGCTCTGAGGGACGCCGAAGCCTCCTGGATCAGCCTGTATGCTGAATCCTGCACAGGACTGGGAGTCATCTTCCTGGCTCGTTTATGTGGCAGGCGGAGGGGAGGAACCTGAGACTCAGTCAGGCTGCGACTTGTCCCAGGCTTCTCTTGGCTGCCACTTAGCATCGCCTCCTCCTGGCTGCCACTAATACCCGCCTCCTCCTGGCTGACACTAATCCCCGCCTCCTCCTGGCTGCCACATTCCACAACCTCCTCCTGGCTGAGGTCTTCCTGTGTATGAAAAAGGGACATAGTTTTAGTATTTTTTACATCAATCACACACAATTTTCACCTCCTGACTGCTGCAAATTGAATGTTAACAAATATAACAGACTATCCTTCTGAGCCCAGCATTTTGCATTCTTGTTCCAATTTTGGGTGCCCACTACTGTGTATTGATATGTAAAACACTTTTTTTAATCAGCAATTAATGATCAATAATAACATCTAGTAAACATCATTTATTTATTGCCCAGAAATCTGTAGAAGACTGCTATACCTGACTCCAGCTGGGCTCCTCCACTTCTTCCTGGCTGGAAGGCCCAGGTTGGACATCAGAAGCCTCAGCTGGTATGGAAGGAAGGGTGGAAGGAAGAGTAGAGAGGGATTCCCTGACTTCAGTGTGGTCTGACAGAAATCGCAGTCTCTCATAGTACCACAGCCTGGGGACATAAACGTCATCTGCTGCAGCTCCGGACCTCTGGGAATCTGTGACCTTCTTGCGCTCCCTAAGATATGTGCTCCTCAGGCCACCAATTTTTGCTTTTAAATAGGGGATGGTTGCTGTGGGGACCACCGGCTTCACCAACTCCAGCAGTTTCTCCAGCGCTGCCTGCCTCTTTTGTTTATGGTTATAGTGGGGGTGTCTCACCTGCCACAGACAGGGCAGCTCCCTGTACTTGTCTATGAACAGGGGCAGGAAATTGTGGTCGTTGAACCCATCCATTTTCTCTGCAAGACACAACACAAGACAAACCCTAATGTCAGGCCAAACTCCCCTAATCTTGTTACAATATAGGCTTCCATTTCGAAGCAGTATAGGCCCAAGTTTAGATCCTACCTTCGTTAGCACGATCGGCGTCTCCGATGCTCCTTCCTCCGCTCACAGATCGTACGTAAGACGCGCGCGTTACGATTTATACACACTGCGCATGCGTATAACTCCGCCCGCCCCTGACGTTCTTTCTATTCTATTCCCCGCCCCTTTTCGTTCGGCGCAGTGGAGGAAGAGCACATGGCGGATAGACAGCAGGATCGTGCTAATTACAGCAACGAAGAGGAGGAGGAGGAGGAAAGGCCGGAGCCTGAAACGTCCCGATCCAGAAGGAGATTAAGGGACTCAAATATGTCCTTTGGGGAGATGTTGGAGATGGTGGACATCCTGAAGAAGGCCGACTATGATGGAAAGTATGGGCCTTACCCCAACCACAATGTCCGAAAGGCCAAGATCATGACGAAAGTGGTCAGGAGTCTGCACCGGCAATTCGGGGTACGACGATCGAAAGATCAGCTCAGGAAGCTGTGGTCGGACCTCAAATTACGAGAACATGAGGAAAGATCAGGAGAGTGCTGCAAAAAAGTAAGTAGTTGTGCTGTGTTCCTATTTTTTTGGTGTTTATTACGTTCGTGCTGCTCCATGTGCTTTTAGGAACTGTTGTACAGTTTAAAATGTCAACTTTCATGTTCATGGGCACATTATTCGTTCGGATCACACATTTTTATTTCGGACGATAAAATACCATTGTTTAGGCCATATGCATTTGGCCACCATTTTGACGCCCTATACTTGTCTTCAAAGAATTGGGTTGTGTAGATGGCTTTGTTACTAGAATGAAATGCAAACTAGATTCTGTGTAAGGAGAGGACACTGAGCAGCTGTTTTCACATCTGGACACTGGAGCACTAGTGTGGGACCCCAGAACACCATTTTTATTAGGGGGGGGCACACAGGTGCTCCAGTGTATACTATAGGGGGGGCTACATCTGTGAAGCTTGTACTAAACAGGTAAAGTATTGCAGGTTGACAAAGGACACTAAAAAAGCTACATCTTGGAACTCGGCTAAAATAGACAATTGTACCCCACTACCAAGCAATGTTTCATCTTTATAGTTCTGACATTAAATATCTGTGTGCTAATTATACCATTTTTGTTTTACATAGGGGAGAAAAGACTCGGAGGACACCCCTCATCCGAGGAGACCAGAGCCCCCCCTCTGGAAGAAGGGGAAATCCCCCCAACACAAGATGAGCAGGAGGATGAAGACGTGGTGGAACTAGTCACCACAACAGGTGAGTGTCTGCAACCACAGGCTCAGATAAGAGATGGATGGCGGCATTTTTTTTAGACCTAATTTATTTTGGGTTTCCTCTCTTTTTAGGTGATCGTGAGGTTGTGGATGAAGATCCTTTCACATCCAAAAGTGCCCAGATCCTGATCGGGGAGATCATGGGGTGTAATTTACAATTGGAAAACATCAAGCAAAACATCAATGATGTTATTCCAAAATATAAAAACATCATTGATGTTTTGGGGCGAGTTTAAAACCCCTCCAAATCACTTTCTTCTTTTGTGTGCTACAATGTGCTAAATGTTTTTGTGATTTTTCCCAAAGCCAAATTTGGAGGATGCACACAGTGTGTCAACATGTGCTATCTGCCATCACGGGAGATCAATGGACGCGTTTTGGGGTGCAACCCCTTCCTCAATAATAAAGTAGCGGTGAGGAAGGGCTTTCTCCCCCAAAACACGTCCCTTCATCCCCCGTGATGGCAGCTAGCACATGTTGACATTGTGAAATTTGTGTGCATCTTCCAAATTTGGCTTTTCCTGGGGTGATTTCCCCCCATCTGAACGCAATATCAAACACAGTTCCTAAATACTCATGTCTGATATTGCCTTCAAGTTCTACCAAATGTGAACTTTGTAAGATCAAGATTTGTGTCTTTCTTGTGGGTTTTACACAGGCCTGTTTTCTATAAAATGCACATTTTGATTTTGTATAATGACACCACAAAAATTGGTATACAACAAACATGTTGGTTTGTCAGAAAAACCTTTGGTAAATGCACATGTGATTGTGCAGGTATTAAAAAGATTGTTCATCAAGAATGTGTGGATTATTGTCTCAACACTACAACACTTTTGGGGTGATGTAATTGTTGTTTTATGAGAAAATGGGGGTTATTTCCTAAGGGCAAATCCTCTTTGCACTACAAGTGCAGTTTCAGTGCAGTTGCAAGTGCACTTGTAGTGAAATGTGTTTTTGCATTTAGTAAATAACAGCCAACAGTGCTTTGTATAAGGTTACACAATCACGACATTTTCTGCACTCCACACATTTCTGTCAGGGTCAGCTCAAACAAACACAAGCAGTAAATGTCCACAAAGAAGAGCCTGGGGGGGAGATGCCTGTCGAGAACTTGAGGTCCTGCAGGCTTCTTCTTGTGGCCAAATACCGCAGGGTAGCGACCAACCTCTGCTCCAGAGTGATGGCTTGCCTCATGCAGGTATCCTTCCTGCTGATATAGGGGGTCAGCGAAGCCAACAGACGGTGAAACACGGGGTCCGTCATCCTGAGAAAGTTCCTGAAATCATCAGGATTATTCTCACGGATCTCACAGAGCAAAGGCATATGACAGAACTGGTCACGCTGAAGCAACCAATTCTTGGTCCATGAACTCCTCTCTACCCTGTTCATGGACTGGACTTGTGTCAAGGTCAGGACCCCAACACCAAGCCCCCGCACAGCACGAACTGTACGAGGAGTATGCATACGAAACATGGCTAGAAAACGGTCGGCTGCTCAGAACGAAGTAACAGAACGAACTGAAGAACAGCAAGGCCTGTGAAGAGCGACCTGAAAAACAGCAACGAGCAGGCAAGATCACACAGAAAACTCCGATACGAACTGACTGCACGCACTGAAGAGCAGATACAAACCCACAAGCACAAACTGAACGGCAGAAAACGATCTGAAAGCCACGAGTCTGAAAAAGCGCGAATCGTCTCTCACCAAACTTTTACTAACACGAGATTAGCAAAAGGAGCCCAAAGGGTGCCGCGCTTGGTTCTGAACCGGCCTTTTCTAGTCTCGTCATACGTGGTGTACGTGACCGCGTGGTTGTCGATCGGAAATTCCGACAACTTTGTGCGACCGTGTGTAGGTAAAACAAGTTTGAGCCAACATCCGTCAGAAAAAATCCTAGGACTTTTTGTCGGAATGTCCGAACAAAGTCCGACCGTGTGTACGCCCTATTAGAGAAAACGTTTGACCTCTGTCATTGCCAACGAAGGATATATATAACAAAGTACTGAGATGAACTTTTGATATTGACAAAATACTTATTTTCCACCATAATTTGCAAATAAATTCTTTCAAAAATCAGACAATTTGATTGTCTGGATTTGTTTCCACATTTTGTCTCTCATAGTTGAGGTATACCTATGATGACAATTACAAGCCTCTCTCATCTTTTTAAGTGGGAGAACTTGCACAATTGGTGGCTGACTAAATACTTTTTGCCCCACTGTACATATATAACACCTTAAGGAAAAAAAATATTTTTGTTAGACCTTTTAAAAAAAACTTGTAACAAAAGAGTAAAAGCTATGAGAAATAATATATATAGATTGGGAGTCAGCTTGTAGAAGTGACCAAGAACCATTTTGGACTGGACAATAATGTTCAAAACTCACATAAGGACCCCTATTCATAAAAACAATAGATAATGTGATCAGTCGCATTAAAATTGCTGCAAACTGAACCATGTTTTGGGATCCCATTGTAAGTTGGTGGAAAAAACGGAGGCGGAAGATTCTATAAAACAAAAAAGTATGTGCATGCTGTATATCCTATATTGAAAAGGGGAAAAAGAAAAATATATAACTTCGTATAAAGGTAATATGATATACCAACTAGTGTCCTTTTAAAGGAGCAGATCAACTATTTACTTTGAGCTCTCATTGAAACTTGCAAAATTTCAAAACTTTAATAATTTTTCTTTGAGCTTGATGAAAAAAGTGGAAATCTTAGTTCAATGTTTCCTTTTAATTCCTATCTTTTTCGTGACTTTGTATTTTTGAAGAGAGAAAACAATGTTAGCCGAAGGAATGAGACATCTACTTCTTCAGGCATCCATATTTCTAAAAGATTGTCGCCATCTTTTTTGATTTTCTTTGATCCCGACGTGTGGCCTGGGGTAGCTCATATGGGTGAAGTACGGGGAGTAGTAGGAGGTTTTGCTTCTGCAACCAAATCCAAAAGTCCCAACTTCACCAGGAGACCCTCTCCTTCCGAGACATTAATATGCTTTCTTTTGTGATCAAATCCTTCATGTACAGAATAATGTTCCATGGAGGTTTGTCTGGAGGTGGCTTAGGACATAGGGCCCTATGGATGTGTCACATGCAAATGAAGATGGAGGTGACTCAGGAAGGAGATTGTGGAATAGTTTAGACACTGCAGGCATCAGGTCAGAAATGGATTCTGGGATGCCACGAATCCTTAGGTGGTTCTTGTGGTTTAGCGTACCTAAATTTTCCACCTGTGATTGTAAATATAAGTAGTGTTCAGCTAGAAGTTCAAAGTCTTTACTAAGATCATTATGTGCAAGTGATAGCTAATCATGCTTGGTTTCTAGAACGTCTGTGTGTCCCCCAAGGGTTGCCATTTCTTGTGTGAGTGTGCTTGTTGTTTTTTTGGAGCTCATACTGTATCTTATCAGCAAGTTTTTCATAAATCTAATGCCCCGTACACACGGTCGGACATTGATCAGACATTCCGACAACAAAATCCTAGGATTTTTTCCGACGGATGTTGGCTCAAACTTATTTTGCGTACACATGGTCTCACAAAGTTGTCAGAATTTCGAATCGCCAAGAACGCGGTGACGTAAACCACGTACGACGAGACTAGAAAAGGCCAGTTCAGAACCAAGCGCGGCACCCTTTGGGCTCCTTTTGCTAATCTCGTGTTAGTTAAAGTTTGGTGAGAGACAATTCGTGCTTTTTCAGACTCATGGTTTTCAGATCGTTTTCTGCTGTTCAGTTTGTGCTTGTGGGTTTGTATCTGCTCTTCAGTGCGTGCAAGCAAGCTCTGCGTGACTTAGTCATTGTGTTCTTGTTCGTTCGTTACTGTTTTTCAGGTCGCTCTTCACAGGCCTTGCTGTTCTTCAGTGCGTTCTGTTACTTTGTTCTGAGCAGCTGACCGTTTTCTAGCCATGTTGCGTATACGTACTCTTCGTAGAGTTTGTGCTGTGCGGGGGCTTGGTGTTGGGGTCCTGACCTTGACACAAGTCCAGTCCATGAACAGGGTGGGGAGGAGTTTATGGACCAAGAATTGGTTGCTTCAGCGTGACCAGTTCTGTCATATGCCTTTGCTCCGTGAGATCCGTGAGAATAATCCTGATGATTTCAGGAACTTTCTCCGGATGACGGACCCCGTATTTCACCATTTGTTGGCTTTGCTGACCCCCTATATCAGCAGGCAGGATACCTGCATGAGGCAAGCCATCACTCCGGAGCAGAGGTTAGTCGCCACCCTGCGGTACTTGGCGACGGGGAGAAGCTTGCAGGACTTGAAGTTCTCGACAGGCATCTCCCCCCAGGCTCTGGGGATCATTATCCCAGAGACCTGTTCTGCCATCATCCAGGTCCTGCAGAAGGAGTATATTAAGGTAAGATTTTTATCCTTTAATCTCACATTTTATTGTATTGAATGTTTGCTAATGTATTGTATTTCTTTCCTCATTCCCTAATTACCATGATTGTAATATGCTGTGAATGTCCCCTTTGTTCTCATGCATGCTGGATTTTTATGTAATTATTTTTTTGTCCTTCATACATATTTGCCTTCACTTACCTCCCCAGCATGCTCTCCTGCCCCTATATTCACCTCATGTAGTCACTTAACAATGTATTTTATCAGCTCCATAGTAGTGCTTTACCACAAACACCCCTAAAATGTTTATCAATGTGATTTGTAATTTAAATTCAGGCAGAGTGCCAGAGGCTTTTTTTAGTGGTCCCCAAATCATTTGGAACCCCCCCTCCCCCCAACTGCTGATACCAATTCTCTATCTATCCTCAATCATCTATCTGCTGACTTTGCCAAACCCATACACACTATACCCATCTCTTTTGTGGTCAGATGTATGGATGAATTCCCCAAAGCATGTAGTGCAAGGGCCTGCCTGTATACTTTCAAATGGTACTGTTTAAAGTTTTTGTATCCTATTATTATCTTGATAGGTAATAGCAGAATGTCCAAATGTGCTCAAATGTGTACAGTGTGTATTTATATCTTTGTATTATGACACTTCTTACCTGTCCAGTGGGCTGCCAATAGTGTAACTAAGGAGGGGCTGTTCACAATAATACCCATTATTAAGGCATTCATCTCTCAATGAAGTGGAGAGGGTTACCTGTCCAAGAGCTCCCCCCCTTTAATGTTAGAAATGGCCCAGGAGGGGGGAGGGGGAATATGATAAGTGTACCTTATACTTTGGTGTTTAAAAATTGCCATTAATAAATGTTATCTTGATGTTGGCCAAGAATGTTTGTGTCTAATCTGCTTTCCATGTTTTAATGTGCAAAAAGACTAATTTTTTTTGTTTTCCTCAACAGTCTCCTTCCACGCCACAGGAATGGCAGACTGTGGCCTCCTACTTTGCCCAGTGGTGGGACTTTCCTAACTGCGGAGGGGCAATTGATGGGAAACACGTCCACATCATCCCACCACCCAACTCGGGGTCATACTATTATAATTACAAGGGGTTCAATAGTATTGTGATGTTGGCAGTGGTGTCGGCTACTTATGAGTTCCTGTATGTGGACGTGGCCGGATGTCCGATGGTGGAGTCATCGCCCAGGCGGAGTTCTACAGGCATCTCCAGAATGGCAGCTTGGACTTGCCACCTCCAGAAGACAATGTGGAAGGACTCCCATTCGTCTTCATTGCGGATGAAGCTTTTGCGCTGGGTGACCATCTTATGCGGCCATTCCCAATGAGGACCCTCACCCCGGACCAGAGGGTTTTTAATTACCGGCTGGCCAGAGCCAGAAGAGTGGTGGAGAACACGTTTGAAATCATGGCCATCCGGTTCCGCCTATTTCTTACACCCATACATATGGCGGAGTACAAACTGAATCACATTATCCTGGCATGCTGTGTTCTACACAACTTTTTACGGCAACATCTGCCAACTATGCTGGCTCAGTTGGGCCTGAAGCCAGAATTTAAAATGAACCAATCCTGACGGCGCTTGAAAGTGGCCGTCCTGGCTTGCCCTCCCTAAGTGCCCGTAATGTCCGGCTACGATACCTTGAATTCTTTGCGGGTAGGGGGGCTATCAATATGCCAGACAATGTGTGAAACCTTTATCAAATAAAAAAAAAATTCAGCAAATCTTTGGTGACATTTACTGCTTGTGTTTGTTTTAGCTGACCCTGACAGAAATGTGGTGAGTCCTGAAAATGGCGTGATTGTGTAACCTTATACAAAGCACTGTTGGGTGTTATTTACTAAAGGCAAAGACACTTTGCACTACAAGTGCACTTGAAACTGCACTTGTAGTGCAAAGTGGATTTGCCCTTATGAAATAACACCCATTGTCACAGAAAGCAGCAATTAGAGTACCACAAAAGTGTTGTAGCATTGAGACAATTATCCACACATTCTTGATTAACAATCTTTTTAATACCTGCACAATCACATGTGCATTTTGACAAGGTTTTTAAAACAAACCAACATGTTTGTTGTGTAACAATTTTTGGGATGGCATTAGAAAAAGTAGAAATGTCCATTTAAGATAAAACAGGCATGTTTCAAACCAACAAGAAAGACACAAATCTTGAACTTACAAAGTTCACATTTGGTAGAACTTGAAGGCAATATCAGACATGAGTATTTAGGAACTGTGTTTGATATTGCGTTCAGATGGGGTGAAGTCACCCCAGGAAAAGCCAAATTTTGAAGATGCACACCAATTTACGAATGTCAACATGTGCTAGCTGCCATCACGGGGGATCAAGGGACGTGTTTTCGGGAGCAACCCCTTCCTCTCAGCTTCTTTATTATTAAGGAAGGGGTTGCACCCCCAAAACACGTCCATTGATCTCCCGTGATGGCAGATAGCACATGTTGACACACTGTGTGCCTCTTCAAAATTTGGCTTTTCTACAATTCGACAAAAAAAATTAAAATTGTAGCACACCATAAAAGAAAGGGCTTTGGAGGGGTTTTAAACTCTCCCCAAAACATCAATGATGTTCTTATTTTTTTGAATTACATCATTGATGTTTTTTTAAAGTTTTCCAATGCAACATTACACCCCATGATCTTCCCAATCAGGATCTGTGCACTTTCCGAGGTGAAATGCCCTGGATCCACAACATCACGATCACCTAAAAAGATAGAAACCAAAAAAAACATGTATTATAAATATGCCGGCATCCATCTCTTACCTGAGCCCAGAGGCGGCTCTAGGCTTTGTGAGGCCTTAGGCAAAACTTAGACATGAGGCCCCACTCATACCCATAATGGAAAAAATAATTCAAGCGATAAAAAATAACAGTGTGCCCCCCCCCCACAGCCCTGCCGACTTCCCTCCTCTGCTCTCCAGCTGACTGCAGTGGGGGGATCTTCAGGATGGAGGCTGGGAAAAGGGGCTGGTAAATTTAATTTTACCAGCCCCTACCTTTTCCAAAAGAACACAGTGAGTGATTGGAACTGATCACTCACTGTGTTCATTCATAGCATACTATGCTTTAGTTTATGAATTAACAGGAGCCTCTGTCTCCTCTTCATTCATCTGCAGTGCAGCTGACGCTATAGAGAAAGGAACTGGAAAATGTGTTTCCTTATTTCCTTTCTCTGTCTCAAAAGTGAGACTTCAGGTGTCTGTTTAGACCCCTGATATCCCACCAAAGAAACCAAAAACTCTCACCAAGAAACGTAAAAAAATAAATAAAAAGATTGTAAAAAAAATAAAAAATAAAACTGTAAAGATTATAAAAAAAAAAAACAGACTAAAATTTCTATTTAAACTAAAAAGCTGTGCCCAATAGGTAGCATAATTTATCCACACTCACTGTTTTTTCTGTATGGCACGGGTCACTATCTCCCTGGTAGGGGCCCCTACTGTACAATGGTGGTAAATTTGAGTAGGAGAGGGATGTGGAGTGTATATAGGTGGGTAGTATGTACATGAGAGGGGTGCGGAGTGTATGGTGATTAGTATGTACATGAGAGGGGTGTGGAGTGTATGTAGGTGGGTAGTATGTACATGAGAGGGGTGTGGAGTGTATATAGGTGGGTAGTATGTACATGAGAGGGGTGTGGAGTGTATATAGGTGGGTAGTATGTACATGAGAGGGGTGTGGAGTGTATATAGGTGGGTAATATGTACATGAGAGGGGTGTGGAGTGTATATAGGTGGGTAGTATGTACATGAGAGGGGTGCGGAGTGTATGGTGGGTAGTGTGTACATGAAAGGGGTGCGGAGTGTATGGTGGGTAGTATGTACATGAGAGGGGTCTGGAGTGTATGGTGGGTAGTATGTACATGAGAGGGGTGCGGAGTGTATGGAGGTGGGTAGTATGTACATGAGAGGGGTGCAGAGTGTATGGTGGGTAGTATGTACATGAGAGGGCGGCGGAGTGTATGGTGGGTGGTATGTACATGAGAGGGGTGCGGAGTGTATGGAGGGTAGTATGTACATGAGAGGGGTGCGGAGTGTATGGTGGGTAGTATGTACATGAGAGGGGTGTGGAGTGTATGTAGGTGGGTAGTATGTACATGAGAGGGGTGTGGAGTGTATATAGGTGGGTAGTATGTACATGAGAGGGGTGTGGAGTGTATATAGGTGGGTAGTATGTACATGAGAGGGGTGTGGAGTGTATATAGGTGGGTAATATGTACATGAGAGGGGTGTGGAGTGTATATAGGTGGGTAGTATGTACATGAGAGGGGTGCGGAGTGTATATAGGTGGGTAATATGTACATGAGAGGGGTGCGGAGTGTATGGTGGGTAGTATGTACATGAGAGGGGTGCGGAGTGTATGGTGGGTAGTATGTACATGAGAGGGGTGCGGAGTGTATGGAGGTGGGTAGTATGTACATGAGAGGGGTGTGGAGTGTATGGTGGGTAGTATATACATGAGAGGGGTGCGGAGTGTATGGTGGTGGGTAGTATGTACATGAGAGGGGTGCGGAGTGTATGGTGGGTAGTATGTACATGAGAGGGGTGCGGAGTGTATGGTGGGTAGTATGTACATGAGAGGAGTGCGGAGTGTATATAGGTGGGTAGTATGTACATGAGAGGGGTGCGGAGTGTATGGTGGGTGGTATGTACATGAGAGGGGTGCGGAGTGTATGGTGGGTAGTGTGTACATGAAAGGGGTGCGGAGTGTATGGTGGGTAGTGTGTACATAAGAGGGGTGCGGAGTGTATATTGGTGGGTAGTATGTACATGAGAGGGGTGCGGAGTGTATGGAGGTGGGTAGTATGTACATGAGAGGGGTGTGGAGTGTATGGTGGGTAGTATGTACATGAGAGGGGTGTGGAGTGTACGGTGGGTAGTATGTACATGAGAGGGGTATGGAGTGTATGGAGGTGGGTAGTATGTACGAGAGGGGTGTGGAGTGTATGGTGGGTAGTATGTACGTGAGAGGGGTGCGGAGTGTATGGTGGGTGGTATGTACATGAGAGGGGTGTGGAGTGTATGGTGGGTAGTGTGTACATGAGAGGGGTGCAGAGTGTATGGTGGGGGGTAGTATCAAATACACCATTGATGCATTAGTGACCAGTGGCAGTTATTGAACCCCTTTGTGCTGCATTAGTGGCAACAGTATCAGTGTTTTGTTTATGAACCCTTTCATGCTGCACCATATAGGGGTTAATTAACACTGATACTGTTGCCACTAATGCAGCACAAAGGGGTTAATTAACTTCCACTGGTCACTAATGTATAGTAATGCATTAACCCCCCCCCATGCTGCATATTACAAATACCATCTTTAAACTTACTTGCACCTTTGCATGGGGCTTCACTGGCTCCTCACAGGTCTTTGAAGCAAGCAGCACTCTCCTCTGCATTTTCATCCTGCCTCCCGGCCTGTGAATGACATTACGCCGGGCGCCGAGGGCGGGACTAGGAAGCTCCAGTCGGGCGGAGATCATTCCGCCTGACAGGGAAGGGAAGTTAATGCGTCGGTTGGACGGATAGCATACTCGCACCGCGCTGCTGCAGATTTAACACAGTGCAGCGGCGGACGGCGGGTGTCACAGCTGTCTGCAGCGGTGCAGAGCAAGTGCCATTTTTGCGAAACCCCCCTGCCTAGTCTGCCCCTACCTCCTGGCGGGTTCAGCAGTGGCTGGCAGCTCCGCCTCCTCTACAATTCATCTGATAGCAGCGGCGGCCCTGTTTACTAAACGCTTTACCATCCCGCCCCGCTCACCCTGCCAGCTTGGGGACACTGGCCGGGGACATTCCCTCCCATTCTTCCACTCGCACATCAGGCAAATAAGGCGGCCGCGAGGCCCCTTGGAGAGCGGGGCCTTAGGCGACCGCCTTATTTCCCTAATTAGAGAGCCGCCTCTGCCTGAGCCTGTGGTCGCAGACACTCACCTGTTGTGGTGACAATTTCCACCACGTCTTCCTCCTCCTGCTCTGCTTGTCTTTGTGGGATTTCCCCCTTTTCCAGAGGTGGGGGGTCTCTGGTCTCCTCGGATGAGACGTGTCCTCCGAGTCTTTTCTCCCCTATGTGAAAAAAAAATGGTATACTTAGCACACAGATATTTGATGGCAGAACTATAAATATGAAACATTGCTTGGAAGTGGGGTACAATTGTTGATTTTGGCAGAGTTCCAAGATGTAGAATTTTTTGGGTCCTTTGTCAAACTTCAATACTTTACTTGTTTTGTACAAGCTTCACAGATAGAGACACCCCTATAGTATACACTGGAGCACCTGTGTGGGCCCCCTAATAAAAAGGATGTTCTTGTGTCCCACACTAGTGCTCCTGTGTCCAGATGTGTAAACAGCTGCTGAGTGTCCTCTTCTTACACAGAATCTAGTTTGCATTTCATTCTAGTAACAAACCCATCTACACAACCAAATTATTTTCGTACAAGTAGGCCCTAAAAAATGTGGTCAAATGCATATGACCAAAACAATGGTGTTTTATAGGCCGATGTACTGCTCATGTTCTCTTAATTTGAGGTCCGTCCACCGCTTCCTGAGCTGATCTTTCAATCGTCGTAACCCGAAATTCCGGTGCAGACTTTTGACCACTTTCGCCATGATCTTGGCCTTTCTGACATTGGGGTTGGGGTAAGGTCCATACTTTCCATCATAGTCGGCCCTCTTCAGGATGTCCACCATCTCCAACATCTCCCCAAAGGACATATTTGAGGCCTTAAATCGTCTCCTTCTGGATCCAGACGTTTCCGGCTCCGGGCTTTCCTCCCCCTCCTCCTCGTTACTATAATTAGCACACACCTGCTGTGTCTCCGCCATGTGCTCTTCCCCCACTGCGCCGAATGAAAAGGGGCGGGGAATAGACTAGAAAGAACGTCAGTGGTGGGCGGAGTTACACGCATGCGCAGTGTGTATAAAGCGTAACACGCGTGCATAGTACGTACGATCTGTGAGCGGAGGAAGGAGTATAGGAGGCGCCGATCCTGATAACGAAGGTAAGATCTAAACTTGGGCCTATACTGCTTCTAGATTGAGGCCTATATTGTAACAAGATTAGGAGAGTTTTGCCTGACATTAGGGTTTGTCTTGTGTTGTGTCTTGCAGATAAAATGGATGGCTTCAATGACCACAACTTCCTCCCCCTGTTCATAGACAAGTACAGGGAGCTGCCCTGTCTGTGGCAGGTGAAACACCCGCATTATAATCATAAACAAAAGAGGCAGGCAGCGCTGGAGAAACTGCTGGAGTTGGTGACGCCTGTGGTCCCCATGGCAACCATCCCCTATTTAAAAACCAAAGAAGGTCACAGATTCCCAGAGATCCGGAGCTGGAGCAGATGACATTTATGTCCCCTGGCTGTGGTACTATGAGAGGCTGCGGTTTCTGTCAGACCAGACTGAAGTCAGGGAATCCCTCTCCACTCTTCTTTCCACTCTTCCTTACACCCCAGCTGAGGCTTCCGATGTCCAACCTGGGACTTCCAGCCAGGAAGAAGTGGAGGAGCCCAGATGGAGCCAGGTATAGCATTCTTCTACAGATTTCTAGTCAAGAAATAAATGATCATTACTAGATGTCATTATTGATCACTAATTGCTGATTTAATAAAGTGTTTTACATATCAATAGACAGTAGTGGGCAAAAATATTTGGGACAAGAATGAAAAATGCTGGGCTCAGAATGATCATCAGTTATATTTGTTAACATTCAATTTGCAACAGTCATGAGATAAAAATTGTGTGTGATTGATGAATAAAAAACTAAAACTTTTTTCCTTTTTCATACACAGGAAGACCTCAGCCAGGAGGAGGCTGTGGATTATGGCAGCCAGGAGGAGGCGGGGCTAAGTTGTAGCCAGGAGGAGGCAGGGCTAAGTTGCAGCCAGGAGAAGCCTAGGACCAGTCGCAGCCTGACAGAATCGCAGGTTCCTCCCCTCCGCCTTCCATACAAAAGAGCAAGGAAGGCGACTCACATGCAGGATTCAGCGCTCAGGCTCATTCAGGAGGCTTCTGCATCCCTCAGAGCCTTACCCACTCCTGAAGAGGCCTTTGCCTGCATGGCTGCCACCAAACTGAAGTGCATGCAGGAGGGTCAACGCCTCATATGTGAGAAACTTATTCATAAAGTCCTAACTAAGGGGGTGAGTCGCGAAATCACACCCAAGACCGACGTGATTGAGTTGGACCATCCTCCTCCTCCTCCTGCTGCCACAACTCCACCACCAGAGCCACAACGTGGAAGGAAGCGTGGAAGGAAGACCAGAGAGTGATCACCCTGGGTTCAGTCTGGTCTGGCCAAAGATGCAGTCTCTTGTATGACCACAGCCTGGGGACATACATGTCATCTGCTGCTTTCATGATCTCTGGGACCAGACTGCACTTCCTTACATATGGACTCCTCAGGCCACCAATTTTACAGTAAAATTATTGATGTGTGCCCTGGGGGTCAAAGGCTTCACCAATTTCTGCTGTTTCTCCAGTGCTGCCTCCCTCTTTGTTTGGTTATGAGCCCTTAATAAAGGCATCTTTGTTTCAATTATACTTGCCTATGTGTGTTTTCATTCAAAAAGGACAGTTTGTTTGTAAGGAGGCAGGTACATTTCAAATATACAATGTGAAATTAACAAGGGACACCAACACCAAGCAATCTCCTTGAGATTAAATAATACAAGATATCAATGGTGTTGTGGTAACTTGACACACAAAACACACCCAAAAATATTCTTTATTAAAAAGCAAACAAAATAAAAAAAAAAAAACAGCCTTGAAAAAAAAAATTTAATTCAATTCAAAACAAACAAAAAAAATTGGTCAGATGTGACAAATCAAAATATATTGAGGGAATCGCGATAAATAATAAAGAAATAAGTTTGTGAGAAGTCTGTGTGAATATAAGCAGCAAAACTACTTCATTCTTCTCACATTATAAAGAAGAAGAGAGTGCGCTGTATTAAACCATTTTTTACATTGCAGCGTGACGAATGTGCTGTATCCATTCCGAATGCTAATTTTACCAGACCAAGCTGTTCCGTCTCGGAATTTCTTCTGAGCATGCGTGGCACTTTGTGTGTCGGAACTGGCCACACATGGTCGGAATTGACGCGATCGGATTTCGTTGTCGGAAAATTTTATAGCCTGCTCACAAACTTTGTGTGTCGGAAAATCCAATGTAAAATGTCCGATGGAGCCCACACACGGTTGGAATGTCCGACAACACGCTCCGATCGGACATTTTCCATCAGAAAATCTGACCGTGTGTACAGGGCATTAGGCTGGCATCCAAATCAGCTTTTGTGAGCTGAGAGGAGTACTCACTGTTATTTTGTGTGGTAGTAAACTCCTGCAGAGGATCGCACACTGTTGTGGGAAACTGTACAGGCTGTGCAGAGCCGGCGCCATTTTGAGACATTTTCTTCTGCTCTTTATTATGCAGCAGATAAGTGGTCAAAGAATGCTGTTGTGAACGGTGATGGTGCACCTTCTTACCCGACGGCATGCACTGGTGTGTCCTGCAGGGACGGTGATGGAAATTGGGGTGATTTGCGGTGGTTTTTCCCTGCGGTGTGCGTTATAACTTTGCTGATCCGATAGAGCTACTACATAGAGCTGGTGATGCCACGCATGCACCCCTCTTAGCTAGGAACGTGGCCTTGGCTCATGTCATCTCCTCCATTACAGATTGAGATGTAGACGTGTTGCCATATTCTTGTGGGGCAACAAACTGTCAGGTGAGGGAGCTGCGGCGCCCTGATGGAGCAAGGGTCAGGCACAGAGGAATCAGGGAGGCCAAAAATAAGTTGTTAGGGTGTAGTAAGATGGCCGCTACTCTCAGGACTGGTGCTGAGAACTGCTCTTCAGGCGGCTGTGGAAGCAGAAGAGATCTCCTGATGGGAGCTGCAGGTGGTAGTCTAATAGGCTAATCAGTTCTGATGGTAGTGCAGGGGGTGATTCAGATGCAGAGGGGTAGGGAGACCACCAGAAGCACTGCGGTTGGGTGGAGCAAGATGGCCACCACATGTGGCCTGGGGACAGGGCCACGGCCACTACCTGCGCCACAAATGGAGGTGGGTACTCCCTACAATCCCTGTCTGGGGCTGCAATCTATTAGGCTGGGTTTCTCCGGTGGTGAAATGGGGCCTGGATCAGGCACAGAAGAGACAGGGAGGCCACGAGCACCAGCCAAGGTGTAGCAAGATGGCCACCCCTTACTTGCTGAATCCTTAATGCTCCTTCAGGCTGGCATAAAGGAGCGGAACCACAAGAACTGCAGGCATCGGATGTCCGGCTGGTAAGCTCGAGATGACCGTTCAAGTAGGGAGCTGGGCGCAGGAGAGCCAGGAAGGCCAAGAGGCAGTGGTGACACAGCAGCCAGGTGGAGCAAGATGGCCGCCGCTCCCTGTGTTCAGGCAGGAGCCACGGACTGTCCTTCAGGTGGCTGGAACAGAAAGGAGCGCCGCACTAACGGCCCCAGGTGGTGCACCGACAGCCTGGGGGACTCCGGGGTCTGTAGAGAGAGCAAGGCAGGGCTGATTGGGGAGTAGAAAATCCCTGATGTGACGTCTGCCCAGACCAACATCCGGCTACGCCCCTATTTTCTTATATATTCTAAAAGACTTACATTCAGATAGGGGATGTGGATTTTTAAAATAAAAAATTTCCTTCAAATTCATCTCTGACACTATATATTCCCCATGTCAGTATACATTGCAGCTGTGCTGACAGTGATCTCTGTTGTTTTTTTCTATACCAGGGGTCTCAAACTGGCGACCCTCCAGCTGTAGCAAAACTACAAGTCCCATCATGCCTCTGCCTGAGGGAGTCATGCTTGTAACTGTGAGCCTTGCAATCCCTCATGGGACTTGTAGTTTTGCAACAGCTGAAGGGCCGCCAGTTTGAGACCCCTGTTCTATACTATTCTGTTGTTTTCTATTCTATTCAAATCTATTCTTTTATATTCTATTCAAATTCGAATTGATTCTATTTGAATTTTGGGAAATGGTTATATTCTTTCCATTCTATTCTATTCCAATTTTTTTTCTATTCATTTCTATTCTATTATAGCCTACTCTATTCTTTTTTTCTATTCTATTCTTTTTTTTTCTTTTTTTTTCTTTATTTATTTATTTATTTTTTAAAAGAGAAGGTATACAGGCACAGTATATAAATAAAAACAAAAGGATGAAATAAACACTTTAGACCAAAACATTACTTATACATTAACTGTATGCAAAATGACAAAAAAGAGCGACCTGACTAGAGGTCAGATAAGCTCTACAAATCAAACTACTGTGCAACTCTAGTGGTAATCTTGAAATGTTACCTCCTACTCCAATTGGACGGGAGGCTAATCACCCAATACACACTATGGGAAGGCCTATTAAATCCAACCAACCGATGGCGCTCCACCCCTGTGGGAGCATACTGTGGAAGCGCCTATCGGTCCGATTGGTTCGCCCTCCTGTTGAGACCCTGAAGCCTCACATATAAAAACAAAAAAAACACCCCTCCATAGACCTGCAGGATCCTAAATTTGAGGTTCCGGTATTCAGGTTTTGGAGTTTGCAGAGGTAGTTAACACCAAATCTGAATTCGGAGAACAACAGAGAATTGGCTAACTGATCAAGATCTTCTTGTGTCAGTAGACAACATGGTACTAACTGGTTAATAAAAGCCAACGTAGGAGACAAGAGAGTCTCTATCAGAGAAAGAGAGAAAGGTGTGAAAAGAGAAAGAGAGGGGGAGGGTGGGGAGCAGTGTCACTGTGTAGACCCTCCAGACTCAGGCTCCAAAGACATGCCTGGGAACAGAGGTATTCCGCAGTATCTTGCCCAAGGTTCCCATATATCAAAGAAATTACTACTTTTGTCATTCAGTTTGGCCACAATTTGTTCCTGCGCCATAATCCAAGAAACCTTCCTCTTAAAACCGAGAATCGATACTCTAGATTTTTTCCAACCTTTTGCAATATTTACTTTAGCCCATAAGAGGATGAAGAATATCAGCTTCTGTGTTAATTTATTGGGGTCTGGGGTGATTACTTTCCGTGATACGGTGCTAATAATGCAGAACACTTTCTGCCTGTATGATCTAATTCGCGGACATGACCACCATATATGAATCATTGTGCCCTGAAGCTCGCACCCAGGGCCGGATTAGTCACAAGGCCACCGAGGCCAGGCCTCGGGGCGGCAGTGGTGTAGGGGCGGCGCCGCTCCTGCAGCGACTTCGCGGCCGCCCCCCCTTTCGTGTTGCCCATTAGAGTCTATTATGGGCACCAGTGCCCATAGAAAAAATGGCCGCGAGCCGACCACGCAACTGCGCATGCGCCGTTCCGAAGCCGGCCGGGCTCGGGAAAGCTCGTAAGCGCTCGGCCCGGCGGCGCATGCGCAGTAGCGTGATCCCGCCGCTCGGCGCCATTTTTTAAAAAAATTGAGATTGGCTAGTAGTGTCAGCGGTGCGGCGGCGTGGGAGAAAGATGACATCTCCTATTGCCCGCACCGCTGTTCCGCCCTCCTCCTGATGGCAGGCAGCAGGGCAACATTGGCAAGGGACATCCCCATCGGGTGGCAAGTGACATCCCCATCGGGTGGCAAGTGACATCCCCATCGGGTGGCAAGTGACATCCCCATCGCGTGGCAAGTGACATCTCCATCTGGTGGCAGGCATGGTGGCAAGTGACATCCCCATCTGGTGGCAGGCAGCGTGGCAAGTGACATCCCCATCTGGTGGCAGGCAGCGTGGCAAGTGACATCCCCATCTGGTGGCAGGCAGCGTGGCAAGTGATATCTCCATCTGGTGGCAGGCAGCGTGGCAAGTGACATCCCCATCTGGTGGCAGGCAGCGTGGCAAGTGACATCCCCATCTGGTGGCAGGCAGCGTGGCAAGTGACATCTCCATCTGGTGGCAGGCAGCGTGGCAAGTGACATCCCCATCTGGTGGCAGGCATGGTGGCAAGTGACATCCCCACCTGGTGGCAGGCAGCGTGGCAAGTGACATCCCCATCTGGTGGCAGGCAGCGTGGCAAGTGACATCCCCATCTGGTGGCAGGCAGCGTGGCAAGTGACATCCCCATCTGGTGGCAGGCAGCGTGGCAAGTGACATCCCCATCTGGTGGCAGGCATGGTGGCAAGTGACATCCCCATCTGGTGGCAGGCATGGTGGCAAGTGACATCCCCATCTGGTGGCAGGCAGCGTGGCAAGTGACATCCCCATCTGGTGGCAGGCAGCGTGGCAAGTGACATCCCCATCTGGTGGCAGGCAGCGTGGCAAGTGACATCCCCATCTGGTGGCAGGCATGGTGGCAAGTGACATCCCCATCTGGTGGCAGGCAGCGTGGCAAGTGACATCCCCATCTGGTGGCAGGCAGCGTGGCAAGTGACATCCCCATCTGGTGGCAGGCAGCGTGGCAAGTGACATCTCCATCTGGTGGCAGGCAGTGTAGCAAGTGACATCTCCATCTGGTGGCAGGCAGTGTAGGAAGTGACATCCCCATCTGGTGGCAGGCAGCGTGGCAAGTGACATCCCCATCTGGTGGCAGGCATGGTGGCAAGTGACATCCCCATCTGGTGGCAGGCAGCGTGGCAAGTGACATCCCCATCTGGTGGCAGGCAGCGTGGCAAGTGACATCCCCATCTGGTGGCAGGCAGCGTGGCAAGTGACATCTCCATCTGGTGGCAGGCAGTGTAGCAAGTGACATCTCCATCTGGTGGCAGGCAGTGTAGCAAGTGACATCCCCATCTGGTGGCAGGCAGCATGGCAAGTGACATCTCCATCTGGTGGCAGGCAGCGTGGCAAGTGACATCCCCATCTGGTGGCAGGCATGGTGGCAAGTGACATCCCCATCTGGTGGCAGGCAGCGTGGCAAGTGACATCTCCATCTGGTGGCAGGCAGTGTAGCAAGTGACATCCCCATCTGGTGGCAGGCAGCGTGGCAAGTGACATCTCCATCTGGTGGCAGGCAGCGTGGCAAGTGACATCCCCATCTGGTGGCAGGCATGGTGGCAAGTGACATCCCCATCTGGTGGCAGGCAGCGTGGCAAGTGACATCTCCATCTGGTGGCAGGCAGCGTGGCAAGTGACATCCCTATCTGGTGGCAGGCAGCGTGGCAAGTGACATCCCCATCTGGTGGCAGGCAGCGTGGCAAGTGACATCTCCATCTGGTGGCAGGCAGTGTAGCAAGTGACATCTCCATCTGGTGGCAGGCATGGTGGCAAGTGACATCCCCATCTGGTGGCAGGCATGGTGGCAAGTGACAAGAGATGGTGGCAAGTGACACGCTCAGGGCTCCCAATGATTCTGCATTATGGTGAGTCGAACTATTTCAGTTTATATTACAATGTAATGATAGAAGTAATGTGTTTCAATCATCCTGACACCATAACAACCATGGTGCCGGGGATGATTGAAGCACTAACACCAGCCATTGCCTTGAAAAATTGCCTGTGAAAAATCCTTACCCCTCGCGCGCTTACCCTGAAGTATTTTTAGTCTGTACAATTAAAGCCAGTTATTTTCAGTGTTCTCGTGTATGGGGATATGTTTTTAATTGATCTATTGTAGAAGTCATCGATAAAGGACGTGGTGTGTGTGTGTGTGTGTGGGGGGGGGGGCGGCATTGAAGGACCCGGCCTTGGGGCGGCAAAGGGAGTAAATCCGGGCCTGCTCGCACCCCCTGAAGCATAGAGGGGAGGTCCCTGGAAAAATGACTGACAAGCGAGCTGGGACATAATACCAATGGGTGATAACTTTAACACTAGCTTCTATCAGGGAGATGTTTAGTATACCTTTATAAGATCTGACAAACCCGATCGACCAGTCCTGTAAAGATCGTATGCTGTCTGTGTCCTCTTCCCAGGCTCGAGCATAGGCAGGTTTGACGGCATTAGTTTTTAAAGCTGTGTAGATTAGTGATATTCCTCCCCTCTGGATTACTGCGTTGGAGTACCATTGTTCAAAAGGAGTCAATGAGTTGCTGTCAGGGTTACGTGACCAAATTGAGTGTAGAAAGTGGGAAATTTGAGAGAATCTGAACCTCTCTGAATCTGGCATTTCTAAGTCTTTTCTACATTGGGACAGTGTGATCAGGCCCTTATGAGAAAGAAAGTGTCCTATTCTATAGAGGCCTTTATCTGTCCACCATTTGAACGCCTTAATGACCATCCCTGGTGGAAAGTCTGCATTTTGAAACAGATGTGATAGCGGTCTCATAGGGGAGATCAGGTTGTGATTTTTAAAAAGGCTTGTGCCAAGGGCGATAGAATGTGAGAGGGTTGGGGACATGATGGCTGGTCTAACTTTAGGGTCGCACCAGAGAAGGTAATCTATAGTGTTTAGCGGGGTGGCCTGACGTTCCATAGACACCCAGCTAGGTTTTGGGCCTTTTGTGAAGACTACTGAGATTTGTGATAGTTGAGCCGCTTGAAAGTAGCCCCATAGATCCGGCAGTCCAATCCCCCCTTGACTCTTCAGATGGTAGAGAATGCTGGATGGACATCTATAACCTTTATGACCCCAAACAAAGCAGAGAATTTCCGATTTAAATTTGAGGAGGGCTTTCGGAATCTGGAAGCTCCCTTTAACAAGGGGACCCCCAGATCCTGGCCCCCCCCCTGTGTGAAATGGTAAGGGGGTACTTACCCCTACCATTTCACTAAAAAACTGTCAAAAATGTTAAAAATGACAAGAGACAGTTTTTGACAATTCCTTTATTTAAATGCTTCTTCATTCTTCTATCTTCCTTCATCTTTTTCTGGTTCTTCTGGCTCTTCTGGTTCTTCCTCCGGCGTTCTTGTCCAGCATCTCCAGCGTCTTCTTCTCCTCGGGCCGCTCCGCACCCATGGCATGGGGGGAGGCTCCCGCTCTTCTCTTCATCTTCTTCTTCATCCTCTTCTCTTCTTCCTTCTTCTCTTCTTCATTTTCTTCTCCGGGCCGCTCCGCATCCATGCTGGCAAGGAGGGTGTGTGTGACGGCGTCTCCTCATCTGACAGTTCTTAAATAATGGGGGGCGGGGCCATCCGGTGACCCCGCCCCCCTCTGACGCACGGGACATGACGGGACTTCCCTGTGGCATTCCCCGTGATGTCACAGGGAAGTCCCGTCAAGTCACCATGCATCAGAGAGGGGCGAGGTCACCGGGTGGCCCCGCCCCCCGTTATTTAAGAACCGTCAGATGAGGAGACTCCGTCACACAGCGGGAGCCTCCCTCCATGCCAGCATGGGTGCGGAGCGGCCCGGAGAAGAAAATGAAGAAGAGAAGAAGAGAAGAAGGAAGAAGAGAAGAGGATGAAGATGAAGAGAAGAGCGAGAGCCTCCCCCCATGCCATGGGTGCGGAGCGGCCCGAGGAGAAGAAGATAGAAGACGCCGCGGAGGAGATGCTAGACGAGAACGCCGGAGGAAGAACCAGAAGAGCCAGAAGAACCAGAAGAAGAAGAAGATGAAGGAAGATAGAAGAAAGAAGAAGCATTTAAATAAAGGAATTGTCAAAAACTGTCTCTTGTCATTTTTAACATTTTTGACAGTTTTTTAGTGAAATGGTAGGGGTAAGTACCCCCTTACCATTTTACACGGGGGGGGCGGGATCTGGGGGTCCCCTTGTTAAAGGGGGCTTCCAGATTCCGATAAGCCCCCCGCCCACAGACCCCCACAACCACCGGCCAGGGTTGTGGGGATGAGGCCCTTGTCCTCATCAACATGGGGACAAGGTGTTTTGGGGGGCTACCCCAAAGCACCCTCCCAATGTTGAGGGCATGTGGCCTGGTACGGTTCAGGAGGGGGGCCACACTCTCATCCCCCCCTCTTTTCCTGCGGCCTGCCAGATTGCGTGCTCGGATAAGGGTCTGGTATGGATTCTTGGGTGGACCCCACGCCCCTTTTTTTTTTTTGGCGCGGGGTTCCTCTTAAAATCCATACCAGACCTGAAGGGTCTGGTATGGAATTTAGGGGGAACCCCACGTCATTTTTAAAAAAAATTTTGGCCGGGGTTCCCCTTAATACCCATACCAGACCTGAAGGGCCTGGTATGGAATTTAGGGGGACCCCCACGTCATTTTTTAAAAAAATTTTGGTTCGGGGTTTCCCTGTGCCGTTTTTATCAATGAACTTCTATGTGTATTGTCGGCAATGCAATAGCCGCGGGTAGTTTTAAATGGGTTTTTTCCTTCCAAATTTTGCTGTCAGACTGTTCTAAACACAGGAAACATGCGCCCCTTTACAGGCATACTATAGACACCCCCAGGTACGAAATTTAAAGGGATATTACACTTTTATTGTTTGACTTTAAGCATTATTAAAATCACTGCTCCTGAAAAAACGGCCGTTTTTAAAACTTTTTTTTGCATTGATCCATGTCCCCTGGGGCAGGACCCGGGTCCCCAAACACTTTTTATGACAATAACTTGCATATAAGCCTTTAAAATTAGCACTTGTGATTATTCATGTTCGTGTCCCATAGACTTTAACGGAGTTCGCGTGTTGAAGCAAACTTTTTTCCTGTTCGCATGTTCTGGTGCGAACCGAACAGGGGGGTGTTCGGCTCATCCCTATTAATAAGCGATATAGGCCTGTAGTTGACTATTTCACTAGGATCTTTCCCAGGCTTCAGGATTACAGTTATAAATGCTGTATTGAGCTCATGTTCCAGGGGGGCTCCATCCCTAAGGGAGTTGAAAAATTTAGTTAGATGAGGGGCCAGGGATGGGGCAAACTTTTTGTAATAGCCCGTAGAAAAACCATCCGGTCCCAGGGCTGAACCCTTCTTTAAGGATAAGATCGTAGCTAATACTTCCTCCACTGAAAAAGGGTCTTCCATAAGCTCTCTATGCTCTTTAGACAGTTTAGGTATTGGAAGATTGTCTAAGAAGCCGTCACGTTGTGGATGTGGGGGGTGGTCAATGGCTCTGTACAGCTTAGTGTAAAATTGAGAAAAGGCTTCCATAATCTTCATTGGGTTTTGGGTCAAGTCACCTGCAAGCGCTTTAATTTTGGGGAAAGCTAAAGTGCGTGGTTTAGGGGTAAGTTTGGTCGCTAATCTAGAGCCTATTAGATCGGATTGGTGGTAGAATGTGGCTCCAGTCCATCTTAGGTGTTTTTCTGCCGCCGAGGTCAGAGCACGATTGAGGAGGGTACGGGTTTTGTCGAGTTTGTTCAGTGACTCAGCGGTAAGAAAGCTCTTATGCGCCCTCCCTGCAGCACGATAGTCAGCTGTTAGTTTAAGGACTTCCGCTTTGTGTGCTGCTTTGAGTTGGGAAGATAAACTAATGATGTGTCCACGGAGAACCGCTTTGTGTGCCGCCCATACGCTTGTCTGGGAGACATCCGCCGTTTGGTTGATACTGAAATAGTCTTTAATGGCTTTTTCAATATCCGTGAAAAGTATTGGATCACTGAGGAGTGATTCCTGTCATCTCCATCGAGGAGGTCCCTTTGTGGGACCCACTTTCTGGGTTACCACGGAGACAATCGTGTGGTCTGATAAAGGGGAATCCAAGATTTTTGAGTTTATGATAAGTGGGATAGTGCGGGAGCCTGAGAAGATGTGATCTATCCTGACGTATGAGTTGTGGGGGGCGGAAAAGTGAGTATAATCTTTTTTGTGTGGATTAGCTTCCCTCCATATATCAATCAGTCCCTCCTCGAACAGGAGAGCTGCAATCCTAATACTTTGTTTAGTTGGGCGTTTAGGTCCAGAATGTCCATTTGCAAGTCTGTCAAGTCCGGAGTCAAAGGCGATATTTAAGTCTCCTCCCATAAACACAGTGCCTTTCAGGTGGATGTGAAGTTTTTTGAGCATTGAGTCAAAGAACTGTCTTTGACCCTTATTGGGTGCATAATAGGAAACAAAGGTGTAGAGTTCACCATCTATGTTGCCCGAAACTATCAGGAAGCGACCCTGCGGATCAACAACCATCTCTGGTTGAGAAACATTTATATGTTTGGCGAAGCAGATAGCTACTCCCTTGGTTTTGTTTTCTGTATAAGCCAGGGAAAATTGGGGGTAATGTTGGTGTATGAATGAGGGTTTATAGCTAGCCGGGAAATGTGTTTCTTGAAGCAGAAGGACATCAGCATGCATGGATTTATATGACTGGAAAACCTTTCTACGTTTAACCGGAGAGTTAAGGCCTTGCGTGTTGTGTGAGAAAATTCTAAGGGGATGATGTTGCTCTGGGGTATTAGCCATAATCCAGAGGGGAGAGAACTATTTGGAATATCTGAGCCTTACCGTCTCCTGGAGAATCAAGAGTAATGCGAGGACCAGCTGCTGAGACACCTGGAGTACTCCAACCTGGGAAGTTGAGCCAGAGATTCCCTTTGAGTCCTGAAGAGCCTACAATCGAGTATAGACAAGTAGAGGGAGAGGGATGGGAAAAAGAGATGAAATGGAAAAGAAAAAGATGAAAATAGGGTGATATAAACAACCCTGAGATCAAACCTATCACAGTAGATTGTGCAAAAATGAGATGGGGTCTCATACCCCAAACGACCCTAAGGGAGGGAGCGAGAGGTCGGTCCCTCCCTTGCATCCAGTTGGACTGGAACAGCCCTAAAATAGGGGTGCCACTTAAGTCCCAAGGGACTCAGAAGTTCTCTTGGGAACTAGGAGCAGCGCACTGGGTCCACCACAGCCCCAGCCCCTCTAAACCTATTGATTGAAGACATCAAATGAGTCCATCAAAAACATATGACAGAGCGATCAAAATGAATAGATAACCTTGAAAAACTAAAGGGTAATAACAAAAATGCGATTAGACACTGAGAATTGTGGCGACCCAGGATCCCCCTCACAAGTGACGGGAGCCTAGGTTGCCTCAAGCCCAACCGGGCTCAATCGTGGGTATTTCCTCCTGGGGAGCCCCCCTTTCTCCCCCCAAAGCCCCTGAGCCAGACAAAACACAATAAAACAATTAAAAAAAAGAAAAAACCATAAACTTTGCCCTGGGAGCCCTGGCCGGTAAAAACAGTCAGATACAAAAGAGAAAAGTTTCTGGCCCCATCAGGTGGTAACAATGCTAACTGTCCTCTATAGCATCCAAAAGAGTCTCTGGAGAGGACCAGGGAAAAAGAACAAAAAAGAAGCGGGATGAATTTTCCCCGGGATCCTAAAGGCTAGGATTCGCCACCAACCAACTACTGTTGGGTCTCAAACCACCATCAAGTAGATAAGATTCACGTCGAGAGATTTTCCTTCGATCTCTTGGAGCCTTGTTTCATCCAGGAAGGTTGAAGAGGACTTGCCGGAGGGGGTCTCTTGGTGGGGGAAGGGGTCCCTTTGCTTGTATGAGACGAGGAAAGATTCTGATTGATTAGGCCCTATTGCAGAAATAGATGTTCGCCCTCAGGAAAGGTGGAGAAGCCGCAATTTCTGCTTTTACATGTGAAGTTTAGTCTCAGAGGAAATGACCACCTGTAGGGAATATCTTTCCCTTGCAGCAATAGTAGCAAAGGTTTAAGGGATCTCCTCCTTTGGACCGTGTAGGGGGACAGATCGGCAAAAATCTGAATTTTATGTCCGTGAATAGATAATTCCTTCATGTTTCTGGCTTTCCGCATAACCTCCTCCTTCACGGCATAACAATGAGGTTTAACAATTATGTCTCTTGGGAGGCCATCTTTGCGTGGGGGTTGTAGCGCTCTGTGAGCCCTATCCAGCTCCAGGCGATATTCAGGGATCCCTGGGATGAGATCTTTGATAAGGTCTTTGACCGCAGACTGAACCTCTTGTTCGGCTTCCCGGAGCCCCCGTACCCTGAAGTTGTAACGTCTCGATCTGTTTTTGGGAACGTCTCGAGTTGATCCTGCATTTCTTGAATTTGCGCCGTATTCTGGTTAATGCGAGCCCCAGCTTGGTCTGCTTTTTGTTCAATATAGTCTAATCTGAGGCCAAACTGCTGCATGTCAGCATGAATGGAGGATGTAATTTGTGCTGCATTCTAATATTCTAATTCTAATCTATTCTATTCTGTTCTGGTTTTTTTTTTCTATTTTGTTCTTTTTTACTCTATTATATTCTATTCCTTTATTTTCTGTTAGATTCTTTTCTATTATATTTTTTTGCAGCACAAGTGTTTTCCCCGCACCAGGTTGTATCCAAACCAGGTATAAACTGAATGTTGTTCTCCAGAGTTGAAAAGCCCCAGGTGCTGGATAATGCTAATCCATGTTGTAAGTAGAGAAAAAAGTCCGGACAGCCGCACACCAGGAGAGTATGATCCAACGAGATTTCTTTATTGTAAAATCAGGAACAAATCATGTACAAAGCACCATGGATAGAATGTACAGGCAATCAGCTAACGCGTTTCACGCTCTTGCAGAGCGCATAACTCAGAGCTATGAGTAAGCGCTCCGCAAGAGCGTGAAACGCGTTAGCTGATTGCCTGTATATTCTATCCATGGTGCTTTGTACATGATTTGTTCCTGATTTTACAATAAAGAAATCTCATTGGATTATACTCTCCTGGTGTGCGGCTGTCCGGACTTTTTTCTCTACTTATTATATTTTTTTCTATTCTGTTCCTTTCATTTCTATTCTATTTTATTCCCTTTAGAAATTGGAAAACTATTCGAATTTGAAAACTATTCAAATTTGAAAACCATTCGAGTTCGAAAACTTTTCGAATTCAAAAACTATTCAAATTGATTCAAAAACTATTCAAATTGGTTTGAAAACTATTCAAATCAATTTGAATTCGAATTCCGTCTGAATTTTTTTTTCGTTATTTCGGATTCGTTGAAATTCGGTACTATTGTAATTCAGAAATTCTTGCAAATTTCCGAAAAATGAAAATTCGTCCGAATTTCAATTCAGAACAAAATGAACTGCACATGTCTAGTGCACATGCGCAGCATCATATCCAGAGGCTGTCCTTGGTTAATAGACGTATGAGTGCTGCTGGCATTGCTGCAGAGGTTGAAGGGGTGAGGGGCCAGCCTGTCAGTGCTCAGACCATACGCCAGCTGTCATGTTCTGACATTTCTTGAATTTGCGCCGTATTCTGGTTAATGCGAGCCCCAGCTTGGTCTGCTTTTTGTTCAATATAGTCTAATCTGAGGCCAAACTGCTGCATGTCAGCATGAATGGAGGATGTAATTTGTGCTGCATTCTAATATTCTAATTCTAATCTATTCTATTCTGTTCTGTTTTTTTTTTTCTATTTTGTTCTGTTTTACTCTATTATATTCTATTCCTTTATTTTCTGTTAGATTCTTTTCTATTATATTTTTTTGCAGCACAAGTGTTTTCCCCGCACCAGGTTGTATCCAAACCAGGTATAAACTGAATGTTGTTCTCCAGAGTTGAAAAGCCCCAGGTGCTGGATAATGCTAATCCATGTTGTAAGTAGAGAAAAAAGTCCGGACAGCCGCACACCAGGAGAGTATGATCCAACGAGATTTCTTTATTGTAAAATCAGGAACAAATCATGTACAAAGCACCATGGATAGAATGTACAGGCAATCAGCTAACGCGTTTCACGCTCTTGCAGAGCGCATAACTCAGAGCTATGAGTAAGCGCTCCGCAAGAGCGTGAAACGCGTTAGCTGATTGCCTGTATATTCTATCCATGGTGCTTTGTACATGATTTGTTCCTGATTTTACAATAAAGAAATCTCATTGGATTATACTCTCCTGGTGTGCGGCTGTCCGGACTTTTTTCTCTACTTATTATATTTTTTTCTATTCTGTTCCTTTCATTTCTATTCTATTTTATTCCCTTTAGAAATTGGAAAACTATTCGAATTTGAAAACTATTCAAATTTGAAAACCATTCGAGTTCGAAAACTTTTCGAATTCAAAAACTATTCAAATTGATTCAAAAACTATTCAAATTGGTTTGAAAACTATTCAAATCAATTTGAATTCGAATTCCGTCTGAATTTTTTTTTCGTTATTTCGGATTCGTTGAAATTCGGTACTATTGTAATTCAGAAATTCTTGCAAATTTCCGAAAAATGAAAATTCGTCCGAATTTCAATTCAGAACAAAATGAACTGCACATGTCTAGTGCACATGCGCAGCATCATATCCAGAGGCTGTCCTTGGTTAATAGACGTATGAGTGCTGCTGGCATTGCTGCAGAGGTTGAAGGGGTGAGGGGCCAGCCTGTCAGTGCTCAGACCATACGCCAGCTGTCATGTTCTGGGGCTGCATAAGTGCTGCTGGCACTGGGGAGCTACAGTTCATTGAGGGAACCATGAATGCCAACATGTACTGTGACATACTGAAGCAGAGCATGATCCCCTCCCTTCAGAGACTGGGCCACAGGGCTTTATTCCAACATGATAATGACCCTAAAAACACCTCCAAGACGACCACTGCCTTGCTAAAGGAGCTGAGGGTAAAGGTGATAAACTGGCCAAGCATGTCCCCAGACCTAAACCCTATTGAGAATCTGTGGGACATCCTCAAATGGAAGGTGGAGGAGCGCAAGGTCTCTAACATTCACCAGCTCTGTGATGTCATCATGGAGGAGTGGAAGAGGACTCCAGTGGCAACCTGTGAAGCTCTGGTGAACTCCATGTCCAAGAGGGTTAAGGCAGTGCTGGAAAATGATGGTGGCCACACAAAATATTGACACTTTGGGCCCAATTTGGACATTTTCTTTTAGGGGTGTACTCACTTTTGTTGCCAGCGGTTTAGACATTAATGGCTGTTTGTTGGGTTATTTTGAGGGGACAGCAGATTTACACTGTTATACAAGCTGTACACTCACTACTTTACATTATAGCAAAGTGTCATTTCTTCAGTGTACTCACATGAAAAGATATAATAAAATATTAACAAAAATGTGAGGGGTGTACTTACTTTTGTGAGATACTGTATATATACACATACACACAGCAAGAAAGAATGCCCCAGCATTGATCGTCAGTTACTGGAGAGAAAAAATGCCCCATTACATTGATAGCCAGTGGGAGGACAAAAAGCCCTAGCACTGGTGGTCAATGGGAAGATGAATGTCCTGGCATTGGTGGTCAGTGTGAGGAAGAAAGCTTTGCTACATGATGTTGCTGCCAGAACTATGCAGGCATCACCAGATAGGAGATATATGTGCCATGGACAGCAGGTGCCACTGACATGAAACACCATACAATAGACCAGGGGTCTCCAAACTACTGCCCTGCAGTTGTTCAGGAACTACAATTCCCATCATGCCTGTCTGTGAATGTCAGAGTTTTACAATGCCTCATGGGATGTGTAGTTCTGCAACAGCTGGATGACCATAGTTTGGAGATCCCTGCAATAGACCAAGAGCAGGTGCTCTGGCCCAGTTACACACCTAGTACTACACAATATGGAATGAGAGCTTCAGAGTCTTTTCACATGTTTAGCTGCTGTGCTAATAGGGCTTGAAGATCTGTTTACAAGTTTGGT
Organism: Lithobates clamitans; assembly: GCA_037952925.1. NCBI lineage: Eukaryota > Metazoa > Chordata > Amphibia > Anura > Ranidae > Lithobates > Lithobates clamitans. The sequence continues at coordinate 3,587,293 of JBBGZY010000305.1, read as the reverse complement.
TGCTGTTCCTGGAATGGGACTATCCACAAAGTCTTCTGCTGAACCAGTACTATTCTGATTACTGATGCAATTCTAGTGGTATAGTTAAGGTGGTGTACATGGGTGCCTCACGGTTTAAAGCTGTTCAAAGTGATGGAAAACAATATTTTGATACTCATGGGTATGTTTAGTTTAATTTCAATTAGCAGGTTTCTATAAATGATTTTCATAATTTACACATGTCTACTGTGGATTTGTCATTTGTAAACAATTATTATATTGCCTACATATGGAAGCCTATTTGGCTGACTTTTATAAATGAAAACAGCACAGCTGTCATGCTGATCCTCTGGCTTCAATATTTTAAATTAGTATTACAGATTAGAACTTTTGACTTTTCAATCACTTTCCAGATCTGCATATTTGTTCTGGGTCAGTGACATATAAACTATTAGCACTTGTGGGCTTAAATAACCACTTAACTAGTATTTTTAGACAGAGGTTAACAATGTTTGCCATTATATTTGTTGCATAAAAGGTTAAGGTTTCAGTAAAGCCTCCATCCATGTAACCTCTCTCTATGAAAAAGGTAAACAAACATTATTAACTTTCAGAGCATTGAGCATGTATAATTTCTGCTTTTTACTGCTTTGACATTCTTAAATTGTATATATTATACATTTACTATAAGTATTAGTGGACTCATTTGCATAAATCTACTGTAGATCCACTACAGGCATTGTTCTTAAATATATTGTACTGTAAATATGTATTAATTTAATCAAGTGTTTTATTCCCGGTACAATATTTATAGTTGCCTTCTAACATGCTAGTTCAAAGTTTTACATAACTTAAGAAAAAAAAAAAAGATGTTGCATTGAAAATACTCCTGTGAACTAGATTTGCCAGAGCTCAATTTTTACAACTTACAAACCAATCACTATCAGAAAAGAGCCTATTCTCAATGCGCCAGTTATAAAGTGTGAAATGACTTGGAAGGGATTAATTTTTCAACCGCACACTTTACTCCTGTTTAGTGACACATGGCATCCCAGCTGATCAACAGCTATAGTATCTTATCTCTGTTCAGTTCTCAACAGCCTCAAAGGCTTTAAGTCATTTCACACTCTTACAGATGAGAAACTGTATGGATAAGACAGCATGGGTCAATCACTATTTATTCTGTCACCCAAAAGGCTCTAGAGGCAATATAGATGTATGCAATTCTTAATTATTATTAAAGTGGTGTATTCAAGTAGGATAGACACCGAATTCAATAATTCCTTAACTATTTAGGTATGATAAAAATTAAGTATATTTTTTCCAAACATACATTTAGGAAATATGCCTGCCATTTAGAAGTACTATGCAGAGTGATGTATGTACTTAACAACTTCAATAATGCACAAAAATGAGCTTCCTAGCATGAAGAACACAACATAACCATTGAGTTCTGTACAAGCTTTATTCAGTTGTCAATGAAACTCACTCAGCTGACACAGCAGTCTTTGTAATGTCATTGTTAGGTCTTGGACATCAGAAACCATGGTTACTTCAATCCATACTAATGTGTATCTGATTAACAATTAATTTACCCTGCAAGAATGTGTTTATGTTATACCTCTATACTGATTATTAAAGTTAAAGCTAAAATCCAGAAAAACCTGAGTTAAAAAAAAAAACCTGATTCAACTCAACCACCAAGAAAATAAATCACTGTGTACTACAACTCACTGGGCTTAATAGAATCATCATTTTTTTTAGTTGTATCAAAATATGCAAATTTGTAAACTATAAAATGGCACCCTATCACACTACTACTGCATGCACACCTAAAAGCATACATCCACCACACTCACATAAATATTTTAGCAAATTGTACCTATATGCATATGTATATAGTCACACAACAATATATACATCTCACAAAGGTGAATACACCCCTCGCATTTTTGTAAATATTTTATTACATCTTTTCATGTGACAACACTAAAGAAATGACACTTTACTACAATTTAAAGCAGTGAGTGTACATCTTGTATAAAAGTGTAAATTTGCTGTCCCCTCAAAATAACTCAACACACAGCCATTAATGTCTAAACCGCTAGCAACAAAAGTGAGTACATCCCTAAGTGAAAATGTGCAAATTGGGCCCAATTAGCCATTTTCCCTCCCTGGTGTCATGTGACTCATTACTGTTATAAGTTCTCAGGTGTGAATGGGGAGCAGGTGTGTTAAATTTGGTGTTATCGCTCTCATATTGGTCACTGGAAGTTCAGCGTGGCACCCAATGGCAAAGAACTCTCTAAGGATCTGAAAAAAAGAATTGTTGCTCTACATAATGATGGCATAGGCTATAAGAAGATTGCCAATACCCTGAAACTGAACTGCAGCATGGTGGCCAAGTCCATACATCGGTTTAACAGGACAGGTTCCTCTCAGAACAGACCAAAGAAGTTGAGTGCACATGCCTAGCATCGTATCCAGAGGTTGACTTTGGGAAATAGACATATGAGTGCTGCTAGCATTGCTGCAGAGGTTGAAGGGGTGGAGGGTCAGCCTGTCAGTGCTCAGTCCATACGTCGCACACTGCATCAAATTGTTCTGAATTGCTGTTGTCCCAGAAGGAAGTCTATTCTACAGATAATGCACAAGAAAGCCCGCAAACAGTTTGCTGAAGACAAGCAGACTAAGGACATGGATTACTGGAACCATGTCCTGTGGTCTGATGAGACCAAGATAAATGTATTCAGTTCAGATGGTGTCAAGCGTGTGTGGCCGCAACCAGGTGAGGAGTACAAAGACAAGTGTGTCTTGCCTACAGTCAAGCATGGTGGTGGCAGTGTCATGGTCTGGGGCTGCATGAGTGCTGTTGGCACTGGGGAGCTACCGTTCATTGAGGGAACCATGAATGCCAACATGTACTGTGACATACTGAAGCAGAGCATGATCTCCTCCCTTCAGAGACTGGGCCCCAGGGCAGTATTCCAACATGATATCAACCCCAAACACACCTCCAAGATGACCACTGCCTTGCTAAAGAAGCTAAGGGTAAAGGTGATGGACTGGCCAAGCATGTCTTCAGACATCCTCCAACGGAAGGTGGAGGAGCGCAAGGTCTCTAACATCCACAAGCCCCATGATGTTGTCAAGGTGGAGTGGAAAAGGACTCCAGGGGCAACCTGTGAAGCTCTGGTGAACTCCATGCCCAAGAGGGTTAAACGAGAAGTATGTTTTTTTTTATTGGCCAATCATACTTACCTAGGTGGATGCAGCATCAGTGCGATGCTACATCTGTCCCCCACCGCCTTCACTGAGAACCGAGCCACGGAACACCCAAGTGGAGAGCTGCTGCCTGTCAATCAGCAGCTATCCTGCTTTGCTCCTCCACGCTCACTGGAAAGCTGAGCTGCAGAGGGGCGGGGAGGGCGGGGAGCGGCTGTCTCAGCGGCCCCCGCCGCCTTCACTGAGAACCGAGCCACGGAACACCCAAGTGGAGAGCTGCTGCCTGTCAATCAGCAGCTATCCTGCTTTGCTCCTCCATGCTCACTGGAAAGCTGAGCTGCAGAGGGGCGGGGAGGGGTGGGGAGCGGCTGTCTCAGCGGCTCACTGAGAGGCTCAGACTGCCATCAGTCCAGGGACCTGGCGGAGCCAGACTTCGGAAGTCGGGATGACACGGTGTCTGGACTGATCCCGGTGAAGTCAGCAGAGAGCGGACTTCAGACCGCTCTCTGCTGAAAACAGGTCACAGGAGTGCAAAACAAAATGCACTTCTGTGAGAGGAGAAGCCCAGCCAAATGAGCTCAGGCTGGACTTCTCCTTTAATGAAAGTGCTGGAAAATATTGGTGGCCACACAAAATATTGACACTTGGGGCCCAATTTGGACATTTTCACTTAGGGGTGTACGCACTTTTTTGTTCCTGCCAGTGGTTTAGACATTAATGGCTGTGTGTTGAGTTATTTTGAGGGAACAGCAAATTTACACTGTTATACAAGCTGTACACTCACTACTTTACATGGTAGTAAAGTGTCATTTCTTCAAGGTTATCACATGAAAAGATTTAATAAAATATAATAAATATAATAAAATATTTACAAAAGTATAAGGGGTGTACTCACTTTTGTGAGATACTTTATATTAAAGGTATTCTAGGAGGGCCATGTCTGGCACCATTGATTGCAAGTACCTGGTTTGTGGCCAATAAGAGCCTTCATACGCTCAAAATGGTCCATTTCAGAAACCCATTCCAGAAGAGTTGAAACCTGCAATGATTTCCAATGGCAGGGTTAAATGTGTGGGCTGTTGTTAAGAAATAACATAGTATACCTTTCTTAGTGTGTTTAAAAGAGCCCAGAATTATTAAAAGCAAAACAATCTGTGGTGAATTCAGGGTAGTAGCATAAGTAATTTTCGTGTATATCTCCAAAATCTGAGTCCAGAACGGATGGACCCAAGGGCAGGCTCACTAGAGGTGGGTCAAAGTATCCTGGCTCTGCTGACATCACCAACAGAGGTTGGTCACAAATGGATATATTCGGTAGAAAAGTGTATCATCTAGTTATCAGTTTATAGCTTGTCTCACATACCCTATGGGTTAAGGAAAACAATGAGTAAGTTTAAAGTATCATTATCTTCCGATGAAATTTGAACATCTAGTTCTGCTGCCCAATGATCTGTGTAATCTGGGCGGTCAGGATGAGAGCTAGACACAAGGACATTATAAAGCATTGAAAGGTTATGGTCAGGCATAAAATCTGGATCTCTACCCCATAAGTTCCTATGAGGCAAAGAGCAAAAAAAAAAAAAAAAGGACAGCAGCTGTCTGTGTTCCAACCAGTGAGCAAAGGACACAGATCCATTAGGCATAAGCAAAGTATTGTCCTTTCCCAGTAAAATCTTAATCATTCATTGGCAATCAGACTAATGTCAAATCAAAAATTTTGTATGGATTAGAGCAGGTAGCAACCTTATGCCGCGTACACACGGTCGGACTTTCTAGAAAGCTAGGTCCGACGTACTTGCCGCCAGACTTCCGGCGGACTACCGCCGGACTTTCTGAACGGCCGGACTTGCCTACACACGGCCGGACTTTCCGGAATCCGGTCTTCCCGACGGACTTCCGCCGGACTTTCAGAACGAACGGACTTTCCCACACACGGACAAGTCCGTTCATTTTGAACGTGACTTTGGTACGACGGGACTAGAAAAGGAATTCAATCTCGCCGCTTTTTTTGGCGAGATTGAAACCTTGCGAGCCCCGTCGCAGGCCCTTAGATCTGATATGGATTATAAAGGGGAACCCCTACGCCGAAAAAACGGCGTGGGGTCCCCCTAAAATCCATACCAGACCCCGATCCGAGCACGCAGCCTGGCCGGTCAGGAAAGGGGGTGGGAACGAGCGAGCGCCCCCCCCCTCCTGAACCGTACCAGGCCGCATGCCCTCAACATGGGGGGTGGGTGCTTTGGGGGAGGGGGCGCCCTGCGCCCCCCCCCCAAAGCACCTTGTCCCCATGTTGATGAGGACAAGGGCCTCTTCCCGACAACCCTGGCCGTTGGTTGTCGGGGTCTGCGGGCGGGGGCTTATCGGAATCTGGGAGCCCCCTTTAATAAGGGGGCCCCCAGATCCCGGCCCCCACCCTATGTAAATGAGTATGGGGTACATGGTACCCCTACCCATTTACCTAGGTAAAAAGTGTCAGTAATAAAACACAACACAGGTTTTTAAAATAATTTATTAAACAGCTCCGGGGGGGTCTTCTTCCGTCTTCGGGGGTCCCTCTGGTTCATCTTCTCCCGGCGTCCGGTTGGTTCTTCTCCGCTCTCCGGCCTCTTCTCCCGGTGTCCCAGGTCTTCGGCCGGCCCCTCCGCTATCTTCAGGTAGCTCTATTGCCAGCGGAGGTCCGGACTTCTGGGCTTCTTGGCTTCTTGGCTTCTTGTGTTCTCTTCTCTTCTCTTCCCCCAGATGTTGACACGACGCTCTCTCCGGCTGGACTGGTCTCTGAGGGCTGCGTTGTGACTTATATAGGCGGAGACCCCGCCCCCATATGATGTCACAGTCCCTGGGCATGCTGGGACTGTGACGTTTTAGGGGGCGTGGTTGACCATACTCATTTACATAGGGTGGGGGGCCGGGATCTGGGGGCCCCCTTATTAAAGGGGGCTCCCAGATTCCGATAAGCCCCCGCCCGCAGACCCCGACAACCAACGGCCAGGGTTGTCGGGAAGAGGCCCTTGTCCTCATCAACATGGGGACAAGGTGCTTTGGGGGGGGGCGCAGGGCGCCCCCTCCCCCAAAGCACCCACCCTCCATGTTGAGGGCATGCGGCCTGGTACGGTTCAGGAGGGGGGGGCGCTCGCTCGTCCCCACCCCCTTTCCTGACCGGCCAGGCTGCGTGCTCGGATCGGGGTCTGGTATGGATTTTAGGGGGACCCCACGCCGTTTTTTCGGCGTAGGGGTTCCCCTTTATAATCCATACCAGACCTAAGGGCCTGGTATGCCCCGCGCTTGCCGCAATAGGAAGATTTGTTTTTTCTATTGCAGCGAGCGCGAGATGCAGTAACCTGCTCCTCCGTCGTATCTGGTCCTTCGGACTAGCATACAGACGAACGGGCTTTCCGTCAGGAACTGAGTCCGGCGGAGGTACGACGTAAAGATTTGAAGCAGGCTTCAAATCTAAAGTACGTCGGATTTCCGCAAAAATCCGACCGAAACGGTCCGTCGGAAGTCCGATGGAGACCACACACGGTCGGACTTTCCGCCGGACTTTGTCCGACGGCGTCCGTCGGACTTTTGCAGGTGAAAAGTCCGACCGTGTGTACGCGGCATTAGGGTCTCAAAAAGTGAAGTCATAGGCCCCACAAGAGTTGATAGAGAAAACCTATCCATATATCTATTCTAAAGCTGAAGAATTTGGCGTGTAAGTAAAGGTGGGGCGGAACCCTCCTTAGGGCAGGTTCAGTCTAAGGGAGGGCTTGAAGATCAATAGTCTGCTCTATATAGACCCACTGTTTAGTCAGGCTGCTGTAGAACCATTTGATCATTTGATCATTCTGGTCAACAGTGCAGCAGCATAGTACAGAGAAAGGTCTGAGACTCCTGCACTATACTTGAATTTTGGAAGAGATAGAATGATTCTCTGAGCCGCGGTTTCTAAATAAATGACGTAATTTATGATGAAACGATCGTCGGGGCGGACACGTACACAAGCTACTGTGCATGCGCAATCGCTGTCTGGGTCTTAAAGGAAGTTATAGAAATTATTTGGATTGTCTGTGTAGAGACATGTTCTCAGCCTGAACTTTGCCATCCTGTTTACATGCATTATCGCTAATAAATTGCACAGATGAGACAATATCACACTATGTGGAGTCCTTTGTTTCTCTGCATACACCTGTTTTGAGGCTTTTCAAATGTCACGCCCTGACCAACTCCTGGTGTTTACAATCTGCGGCTGCTGTGGAGAGACGTCCGGATATCTTTTCAGTGGATCACAGATCTAACAAAGCGATTTGTGACCTTCCTGAGTAAGGGGGGGGGGGGTCGCTGGCTTTCTGGTAAGTCTTTATTTTATCTGTGGTGATGGGTATCACTCTGCCAAGCATTTGATCATCATCTTCAATGCACCTTTACCTCATGGGACTCCTTCTGATGACAATATGCTGCATATGAACTTTCAACTTTTTTTCTTCTCGTTACTCTTTTTTTCTTGTTGCACGTATTACATGTGATATATCATTGCATATATGTTATAGTTTCACCATTTCACATTGTATTTATATTTTGCACATAATTTGGATGTACGCATATCACATGCATTGTGTTATTCACTTAGATTGCACTTTTTTGCCTAGCGCTGCACTTTAGTTAAACTATCACAGGAAATGTGCAGAATTTTTATCTCCATTTCTAACCAACTCTTTTAATTCCCTACTTAAGCAGTACTTTCACAGCTATTATCACTATGATAATAAACCCAAAATGATTCAGAGCTGCACTATTACAAACAGTGCTATATAACACACCAGAATAAACTCCAAATAATAAAAATCAAAATTCCACATGTTGTGTCTCTTAATTATCATCCTCAACTTCTTAATCCTTTTTTCTTCCATGAAAGTGCTAACTGGGCACTTACAGTAAACTCCCTTCCTGCCCAGACCAATTTTCAGCTTTCAGCACTGTCACTCTTTGAATGACAATTGCGCGGTCATGCTACAGTTTACCCAAATGAAATTTTTATATTTTTTTCACACAGATAGAGCTTTCTTTTGGTGGTATTTAATTGCTGCTGGGTTTTTTATTTTTTGCTAAATAAAACAAAAAGGGCCCGAAATTTTGAAAAAAAAAAAAAAAACTGTTTCATAGTTTGTTATAAAATTTTGAAAACAGGTAATTTTTCTCCTTCTCTAATGTGCGCTGATGAGGCCCCACTGATGGGCACTGATAGGCGGCACTGATAGGCACTGAAAAAGCAGCACTAATGGGCACTGATAGGTGGCACTGATAAGCACTGATGAGGCAGCACTGAGAGGTGGCACTGATGGGTGGTAATGATGGTTGGCACTGATGGGTACTGATGGTTGGCACTGATAGGTGGCACTGAAGGGCACTGATAGGTGGCACTGATAAGCGGCACTGATAGGGGGCACTGATGTGCACTGATGATCACTGATGGCTGGCACTGATGGGCACTGGTAGGCACTGGTAGGTGACACTGATGGGCAGCACTAATCTGCGGCACTAATTATTAGACACCAGTGGCCATTGATTGGCAGCACTGGTGGGCATTGATGGGTGGCACTGTGGGCACTGTTAGGTGGCACTGTGGGCACTAGTAGGTGGCACTGGTGGGTACTGATAGGTGGCACCGGTAGGTGGCACAGTGGGCACTGGCAGGTGACACTGGTGGGCACAGCCGCGGCTTTCTGAGTGAGAGACCAATATCCCCCTGACAGAAGCCGGTGATCAGCTTTTTTTTCCCCTCATGCTGACAGCGTGAGGGAAAAAAAATACTGATTACCAAGCTTCTGTTTACATCTGTTTACATCACGTTGGCTGACAGCTGATCACGTGGTAAGGGGTTGGGATTGACCCCTTACTTGGATCTGTGATCTTGGATCAGTCTCATAGACTCGGTGATCACAGGTCGCGCAGACAGCGCTTGCTCGGGAGGACGTCCATGGATGCCCTCCCAGCAATAAAGGCCCGCGCTGCAGCCGTCTTTCGGCTATAGCGCGGGCGACAAGTAGTTTAGGGATGTAATTAAATGTACCAAATGGTTGGACTCTTGCGATTATGCGATTAGACTGTGTACATACTCCCCAAAGATCCAGAGCTAAAGCTCTGGATCGGCCTGCCGCATGTTCGGCCTGTCGCATGACCACAATGCACTGTGCTGCTGCACAGTGAATTGTAAGCCCTGATTGGCTGAAGCAATGAAAGCTTTGCCCAATCAGGGCACAGATCACTGTCAGATCCATGATTGGAGAAAGTAATATTTGCTCTATCCAATCATGGCTCATTGCTCTTAGAACCACCCCACACTATAAAAATATTCTCCCCAGAGTCGACAATTGCATTGTGATATTGACGTGGAGAGAGATAGAACAGGGCTCTGTTTAGTGCTACTAGCACGTTAATGTGCTATAGTGTGCTATTGTACTTCTATTGTCAGTGTAGAATATCAATTTAGTGATAGTTCAGTGTGAGTGTAGTGTGACCATTCATTTTTACTTTAGTGTCAGTTTATTTGTCAGGGCAGGTTTCCTGCAGTATACAGTGCCTTGAAAAAGTATTCATATCCCTTGAAATCGTCCACATTTTGCATGTTACAACCAAAAATGTAAATGTATTTTATTAGGATTTTATGTGATAGACCAACACAAAGTGGCACATAATTGTGAAGTAAAAGAAAAATGATAAATGGTTTTCAAATTTGTTTAAAATTTGTTTACAAATAAATATGTGAAAAGTGTGGCATGCATTTGTATTCAGCCCCCTTTACTCTGATACCCCTAACTAAAATCTAGTGGAACCAATTGCCTTTAGACGTCACCTAATTAGTAAAGAGAGTTCATCTCTGTGTAATTTAATCTCAATGTAAATACAGCTATTCTGTGAAGGTTTGTTAGAGAACATTAGTTAACAAACAACATCATGAAGGCCAAGGAACACGCCAAATAGGTCAGGATAAAATTATGGAGAAGTTTAAAGCAGGATTAGGTTATAAAATGAATATTCCAAGTTTTCACGGAGTATTGTTCAATCCATCATCTGAAATTTAAAAGATTATTGCACCACTGCAAACCTACCAAGACATGGCCGTCCACCTAAAATGACAGGCCAGGCAAGGAGAGCATTTATCAGAGAAGCAGCCAAGAGGCCTATGGTAACTCTGGAGGAGCTGCAGAGATCCACAGCTCAGGTGGGAGAATCTGACCACAGGACAACTACCGTATTTCTCGGCGTATAACACACACTTTTTTTCCCCTTAAAATCAGGGGGAAATCGTGGGTGCGTGTTATACGCCGACCTCCCGCCGATTGTGAGCCTTTTGGCGGCTCTCGACGGCTTTTGGCCACTCTCAGTTGCTCTCGGCCACTCTCGGTGGCTTTCGGCTATTCTCGGAGGCATTCGGCCATTCTCGGCGGCTTTCAGCCGCTTTCAGCCATTCTCGGCGGCTCTCGCAGTCCCGCGTGAGCCGCCGAAACCAGAGTGCGTCCGAAAGCCGCCGAGAACGGCCGAGAGCCGCTGAGAATGGCCGAAAGCGGCCAGGAGAGGCTGAGATCCGCCGAGAATGTCAGCACCATTTTTAAACGCCATTGCAAACGACACAGGGCAAGGCAGATGGACAATGACAAGGCTGCAATGAGGGACAAGGTTCAGATGGACACTGACAAGGCTTCAATGGGGGACAAGGCTGCAATGGGTGACAATGCTACAGATGGACACTGACAAGGCTGCAATGGGGGACAAGGCCGCAATGGGTGACAATGCTACAGATGGACACTGACAAGGCTGCAATGAGGGACAAGGCTACAGATGGACACTGATGAGGCTGCATTGATGGGCATTTAAATGTACGTTTTTTTCCTTCCCTCCTAAACTTGGGGTGCGTGTTATATGCCGGCGCGTTTTATACGCCGATAAATACGGTATTAGTTGTGCATTCATCAAATCTGGCCTTTATGGAAGAGTGGTCATGGGAAGTCCCGTTTGCAGTTTGTGAGAAGCCACGTGGAGGACACACCAAACATGTGAAATAAGGTGCTCTGGTCAGATGAGACAAAAATTGAATGTTTTGGCCTAAAAGCAAAACCCTATGTGTGGAGAAAAACTAACACTACACATCACCCTGAACACACCATCCCCACCGTGAAACATGGTGGTGGAAGCATCATGTTGTGGGGATGCTTTTCTTCAGCAGGGACAGGGACTTTAACTGCAGTGAAAGGTGGTTCTACAAAGTATTGACTCAGGGGGGCTGAATACAAACGCACGTTACACTGTTCACATACTTTATTGTAAAAATGTTGAAAACCATTTATCATTTTCCTTCCACTGCGCAATTATGTACAACTTTGTGTTGGTCTATCAACCAGCACAGCCATAAAATCCCAATAAAATACATTTACATTTTTGCTTTTAACATGAAAAATAGGGAAAATTTTAAGAGGTATGAATACCTTTACAAGGCACTGTATATCAGTGCATTACAGCACGTTTAATGCAGTATATATCTGTGCATTACTGTATGTTTAATGCAGTATTTATCACTGCATGATTGCATGTTTAATGCAGTATATATCCTTGTGTTACTGCACATTTAACGCAGCATATATTAGTGCATTACTTTGCGTTTAACGCAGTATATATCGTTGCGTTACTGCACGTTTAAGGCAGTATATATCCTTGCATTACTGCACGTTTAACGCAGTATGTATCAGTGTGTTATTGCACGGTTAATGCACTACATCTCAGTACGTTACTGCACATTTAATGCAGTATATTTGAGTGCATTACTGCATGTTTAACGCAGTATACATCAGTGCGTTACTGCATGTTTAACGAAATATATTTCAGTGCGATAGTGCACGTTTACCACAGTATATTGCAGTGTGTCAATGCAGTTTTATTGCAGTATATTGTAGTGTGTCATTGGAGTGTGTCTGTGTAGTTAGTACTCATGTTAAAATGCACCAAACACCACTTTCCATTGATTAAATTGCATCCACATGCACATTTCCACATCTTTATCACATTTTGTTAACAAGCGCCCCCCCATCATGTCTGGGAGGCCAACAAGGAGAGGCGGACATTCCCATGGCACTGTGAGGGGGCCAGCAGCGTATGTGTCTACAGGCAAATGTGGATGCGGTCCGTCCTCAGGCAGGGCATTGTTTCCTTAGTGAGGTTGCCCGTGCCATCCAGCCACAGCATACAGTGGAGGTTGTACACTGGCTTACTAAACCATCACCATCTTCCTCTTCCCCTGTCACCAAACCAGAGACTAGTGCGCAGTCCACTGCAACTGCCAGAGTGGCTTATTCTGCCTCCTTGTCCACAGCTACTCCTGCCATAGCCCCAGCTATTTGAACACAGCGTCAGCCACTTGCACCTTGATGATGCGCAGCCATTACTTGATTCAGATCTTGTTTCCAAGGTTGAGGAAGGTAGGAACATGGCCTACACAAAGGGGAGAACACTGGTAAACAACAAATTGGCAGTCATGTTCCCCCCAGCCGCAGTATGTTGCCAAGTTGTCTCCAGTGATAATGAGGTTGGAGGGGATGATCATTATGATGATGAGGTCACTGATGCAACTTGGGTGCCAGATAAAGCAGAGGAGGAAAGTGAGGGTGAGGCACAACCCCAAAGAGGTAGCTATCATGGAAAAGTAGAGAGCAGCCACCCTATTCCACCAGATTGTGGAGGTATTATCTCCTGGCCCACTTCCCACAGCTCAGCTGTTTGGGCTTTCTTTTAGCACATGTGCAGCAGATCGCACTATTGCAATTTGCAAACTTTGCCTCAAGCGTGACAAAAACACCAGCCATTTGGGTACCACATGCTTAACAAAGAAATTTAACCTCCCACCACTCAGCCCGTTGGCAAGAGCACCTGAAAGCCACACAAAAGGGACACAATTCTGCTCCTCCTCACTCCTCACCTTTCCATCCTACCCCTGCTATACCTCATGACCTCTCAGCAGCCTCCAATGACAGGGATAATGGTATAGCGCAGGATGTCCCAGGTCCTTGCAGCACGTCTGCCAGTAGCACACCACCAACTGAAGACTACAGCAGGCAAATTTCTCTGCCCCATCTGCTTCAGGGGGAAAAAAATACAATCACTGCCACCCAAATGCCCAACGTCTAAATTCAAGCTTGTCAAAGCTGCTGGCTTTACAACTGGTTTCTTTTCATGTAAGGTTATTCCAGCTCTCTACCACCATGTGGAAGGCAATGTTGTGGCATTGTTTAGCAAAGCAGTCAGCCACGATGTCCACGTTACTGCTGACACGTGGTCCAGCAAGCATGGTCATGGACGATATATTTAGTTCACAGCACACTGGGTAACTCTGCTTGCACTCAGAAGGATGCAGGGCAGGGCTCAGTGATGCAGCTTGTTGTGCCACAATGTCTCCATACAGCTAGTGGTGATGATGCAGGATTTGTCAGCTCCACCCCCTCTTCCTCCTCCTCCTCCTTGCTCTACTCTGCTGAATTGTGCCCTCCTCTGCTAAATTGTTCAATGGACTACAAATACCCCCTAAGTGCTCAAAGGGTTTTTCAATGAGTCAGGCTGAAAGGTGCCATGCAGTGCTTAAGCTGGTCTGTCTAGGGCACAGGAGCCACACCTGAGCAGAGATTCTGGCAGCTCTGCAGGTGCAGGCCCAGAGGTGGTTCACGCCATGCCAGCTGGAGCCAGGAATGGTGGTGTGTGATTATGGCACAAACCTCCTGTCCGCCCTTAAACAGGGAAAGTTCACACATGTGCCATGCCTTTAACATTGCACAATCAACACCCAAGGACCAATTTTTCTGCACCTATCAGCAATTATCACATTTATACTTGGCCTACAACAAAGGCCATGCTGATCTGCAATCACAAACATATGTTACATATAGTTGAATAAATCAATCGGAGCAATATACTGTGAAAATAAACGTGAAAATATAATAATGAAAGTAGCCGCTGTCACTTTAAGTGATTTCACTACCACCTATAAACAATATAATGTGCCAAAAAACAGTGCTGCACTACATAAAACCATGTATAATCCGTGAACAATAAACTGTGTAAATACAATGTATTTAAATGTTGCACTAATGAATAAATACAATAATAATATTAATAATACTCAATTCCACAAGTGTAAACATCTAAAACAAAAGTTCATGTAAAAAATATTTAATTGAAGTGGATCCTGCCATACATCAATTCACTAAACAGTGCAAACAAGGATGAGTGCTCTCCACCACCAGTTTCACGGGCTGCTCACCTCATACCAGAGAAAAATCAGCAGTTATCCCCTCTGGGGAAATGATGACACCTGGGGTGCTATAGATCACAGACCTCTTTTGGGTAAATGGCTCCTTAATAGGGTTCCAAGAACCCCAATCTTCCTGCCCAATAGAGTGGTTATATGTAAAAGAAAGGTATCATCTAGTGCTCTCTATCCAAAAGATTTAATAGTATAAAGGTAAATAGGTACACTTACAAGAAAAACACAATCAGCTTGTGCAAACTGCAAGGCATAACAAACATCCAATTCCCTAGATGGCCACGGCTATAACATCAGTGCGTAAGCTCCACCCCCTATACACATTGTATCTTAGAACACTTAAAGAGGAGGTTCGCCCACCGCTGCAAAAATTAAAAGCCAGCAGCTACACATACTACAGTTGCTGGCTTTTAATATCAGGACACTTACCTGTCCTGGAGTCCAGCTATGTCGGCATCGCAGCTGATGTTTCCATCAGCTGTCGGGTGCATACCACTGCCATTGCGAGTAAGGAAACCCGACAGTGTACTCTTACGGCTTCACGCTGGGAACCCTACTGTGCATGCGCTCCGCTCCACTCTCCTACTGGTACGGTGACAGGGGGAGGAGGAGGGAGCAAAATGGTCAGCTGAGCGGTGACATCAATATCCGCGGCTGTGGCTATCAGAGGGGGGAACAGGATACCTGTCCAAGCCAGGTATCCTGTTCCCCTTCCCCCCTGAAAGGTGCCAATTGTGGCACCTGAGAGGGGGAGGAAACAAATCAGCGGAAGTTCCACTTTAAGCATAATTTTCTCTGTGACTCAGGGTTTTCTCTTTAAATTCTCATCGATAGTATATAGTATATCACTCCAAGAGTTATTGTTTACATTGTTGATTATATCAATGAAAAACCTGTTTACACTTCCATTGTTGTAAGATTGTATAATTGCAAACTTTGGAATTGATTTGAACAATCACTGTACACTGTTCCTCTATTTTAATAAAAATATTGAACAAGAAAATAATAAAAATATAAAACTAAGAGTGGAAGAATATTTCCCAGGTTTAGTTTGCTTCAACTCTTGCATCTGTGCATCCCTTATGGACCACAGCACTGGCTGTTTCCACATTTGTCTGAACGCCAAATGTTTAGGGTGCCTGGTGTGGAAGAATGTTAGCCCATTACTTTTTTCACATCTACAGTGGGGCAAAAAAGTATTTAGTCAGCCACCAATTGTGCAAGTTCTACCACTTAAAAAGATGAGAGAGGCCTGTAATTGTCATCATAGGTATACCTCAACTATGAGAGACAAAATGTGGAAACAAACCCAGACAATCACATTGTCTGATTTTTAAAAGAATTTATTTGCAAATTATGGTGGAAAATAAGTATTTGGTCACCTACAAACAAGCAAGATTTCTGGCTCTCACAGACCTCACAGACCTGTATCTTCTTCTTTAAGAGGCTCCTCCACTCATTACCTGTATTAATGGCACCTGCTTGAACTTGTTATCAGTATAAAAGACACCTGTCCACAACCTTAAACAGTTACACTCCAAACTCCACTATGGTAAAGACCAAAAAGCTGTCGAAAGACACCAGAAACAAAATTGTAGACCTGCACCAGGCTGGGAAGACTGAATCTGCAATAGGCAAGCAGCTTGGTGTGAAGAAATCAACTGTGGGAGCAATAATTAGAAAATGGAAGACATACAAGACCACTGATAATCTCCCTTGATCTGGGGCTCCACGCAAGATCTCACCCCGTGGGGTCAAAATGATCACAAGAACGGTGAGCAAAAATCCCAGAACCATTGGGGGGACCTATTGAATGACCTGCAGAGAGCTGGGGCCAACGTCACAAAGGCTACCATCAGTAACACACTACGCCGCCGGGGACTCAGATCCTGCAGTGCCAGACGTGTCCCCCTGCTTAAGCCAGTACCTGTCTGAGGTTTGCTAGAGAGCATTTGGATGATCCAGAAGAGCATTGGGAGAATGTCATATGGTCAGATGAAACCAAAGTAGAACTGTTTGGTAGAAACACAACTCGTCGTGTTTGTAGGAGAGAGAATGCAGAGTTGCAACCAAAGAACACCATACCTACTGTGAAGCATGGGGGTGGCAACATCATGCTTTGGGGCTGTTTCTCTGCAAAAGGAACAGGACGACTGATCCATGTATATGAAAGAATGAATGGGGCCATGTATCGTGAGATTTTGAGTGCAAACCTCCTCCCATCAGCAAGGGCATTGAAGATGAAATGTGGCTGGGTCTTTCAGCATGAAAATGATCCCGAACACACCGCCCGGGCAATGAAGGAGTGGCTTCGTAAGAAGCATTTCAAGGTCCTGGAGTGGCCTAGCCAGTCTCCAGATCTCAACCCCATAGAAAACCTTTGGAGGGAGTTGAAAGTCCGTGTTGCCCAGCGACAGCCCCAAAACATCACTGCTCTAGAGGAGATCTGCATGGAGAAATGGGCCAACATACCAGCAACAGTGTATGACAACCTTGTGAAGACTTACAGAAAACGTTTGACCTCTGTCATTGCCAACAAAGGATATATAACAAAGTATTGAGATGAACTTTTGATATTGACCAAATACTTATTTTCCACCATAATTTGCAAATAAATTCTTTCAAAAATCAGACAATGTGATTGTCTGGTTTTGTTTCCACATTTTGTCTCTCATAGTTGAGGTATACCTATGATGACAATTACAGGCCTCTCTCATCTTTTTAAGTGGTAGAACTTGCACAATTGGTGGCTGACTAAATACTTTTTTGCCCCATTGTATAAAGGAAATTTGTACAGATATGCTTAAGAGGTCTCTTACCTGCCTCCCTCCCTTACCTACCTTCTTGTTTTAGACTAGAAAGCACCCATTCAATCTCCTTCTGCTTCCATCAACTGATATACTACCCTTACCCGTGGCTCTTCTCTTCCATCCACTCACTGGATCCAAGCCCTGAAATCCTAATTCTTTATGCACTTTCCAGCATGTAACTTGCTCACCAATCCCAGTTACTGAAACTGTGAAGATCTGGTCTACAACATGTCTTATCAAATAAACCTGATATACACTATATTGTGACAGTATGGTACTCTGTCACAGTGTTAAAAGGCAGCCTAGGCCAGGTTTTGTAGAGAACAGGCACACTGATGGTACAGGAGTGTGCTGGGTTCTTAAGGAGAGTCAAGAGTTTGGGGCTCCACCCTGCAGAGGAGTCTGTGTGTGTGCAACAAAGCAGAGAGGTGTGCAGGTCTGCATAGTACTGTCTGGGACAGGACAGACAGAGCCCCCAACTGAGAGAGACAGAACAGCAGGGAGCTGCAAGAAAGAGACAGAGAGCTGACAGAGGTACAGCATTTGTGTATGAGCACTGGGATGTTGTATTAGGTGGTCAGGAGGACCGAGGCATGAGACATGAACAACGGTGCTGTTAAAGAGTCAGGAAGCTGAAGATTGTTAATTTTGCATTGATGGTGCAAAGTTGGTAGAGACATACTCAAAAAGATTTGCAGCTGTAATTGCAGTGAAAGGTGGTTCTACAAAGTATTGACTCAGAGGGGCTGAATACAAAAATAAAAATTTGAAAACCATTTATCATTTTACTTCCACCTCACAATTATGTGCCACTCTGTGTTGGTCTATCACATAAACCCCCAATAAAATACATTTTCGTTTTTGGTTGTAACATGTCAAAATGTAGAACATTTTAAGGGGTATGAATACTTTTTCAAGGCACTGTACTTTCAGGCCACTATACAATGTTGGTGGCTATGTTCTCTAAAATGATACGTTCTACTGTTTATTTCAAGATACAACTTGCCTCTATTTGCTGCCTATTTGCATTCTGTCCTCATACTAGCCAATTTCTACCAAACACATATCTGAAGTCTATATTTTGAACATTTTAGGAATGACTGGGAATACAGCGATGGGAGGGGGGTTGGGGGATGTGGGGCTGTGGTTTTGTTGTATTTTTGACATTTTATTAAACTTCTGTGTGCGAGCCGTCCTCCGCTCAATCTATTACAGTGCTGAGCTCTGTTCCCTGCGAGTGTTGCAACGCACGGGGACAGAGAACGGCGTCAAATTCAAAAAGTAAAAAACACAATACATATAAAGTTCACTGTAATCTTACAGATTACATTACTGTATCAATTCATTTCACATCCCTTTTGTCCCTAGTGGTTTCTCCAGTGCCCTGCATGCAATTTTATATTATAAATAGTGTTCTTTCTGCCTGGAAACTGTCCATAGCAACCAAAAAGTGTCCCTTTACATCAAAAGTGGTTTTAGACCAGCTAGAAAACAGCGATAATAAATTAGAATTACTTGCAGAATTGAGCGATAATGATTTGTGGGGAAATTCATCATCAAACACTGAAAGTAATGACAGTGACAATTCTGCAACTGCGCAAATTTTAGTGTTTTTGATTTGATTATATTATTGAATAACTTTTATTATTATATTATTATTTATTAGAATTATTTATAGTTATTTATTATATTACAATTTACGATTTCATTTTTCAAACTTTATCATACCCGGGATGTCTACTAGACTCTTGTTTGGACAGATTTAAGTGAGTTATTCCTAAGAATTACAGGCCTACAATATAAAACACCAAATTTCCATGCAAAATAATTGTACCGCTTTCAGCATCAAAAATCGGACATAATCATACCTCCAAGGAGGTTAAACCCCACACAAAGTGCTGGCAAATCCTCTTAGATTATCAAAAAATGACGATAAAGTTGTGAAGAACTAATTCCTCCAGTGCATTTCCTTCCACCAACCACTGGTAGATGTCCTACTCACCAGATGGGGTTGACACCTATTACAGGTAGTCAAAAAAGGGCAATGCATATGGATATCCAGAGACTGGCAGTTCAGAAATTTTCACAAATCATTGAATGGAAGTGGCATATTTATCGGAAAGACAAGAACAGAAGCTCCTCATAGTGCAGTACCATCAATAAAATGTATTAGGAAAATACAGGTTGCACTTACATAGATAGGAGATAAAATGGCGTATTGGAGTATGGCAGGGATGCCGTTTGCACTTCACCTGCGTTCCAAAGGGTGGAGGAATTGATGTGGTACGTATCACCCGTCCCAACGCGTTTCGTCAGCAACGTCTGATGTCATAATTTTTCATCAACATCCAATGTAGTTCATGGTTTGTCCACAGAATGTATCTTTTGATTTAATGGCTATTCACTAAACCTCCACTGGGGAAGTTTTTTCTCTGAGTTGCCATTTACAGAGTATATTTTAAAATATTTTTTATATATTTTTTAAACTGTAATAATCTAACAATAATGCACTGATCTACTAGAACATGATATCCTTATCGGATATTGATTGAGTCTCAGCCTTTAATTCCAGCTGGCTGTGAAGATTGCAGCGGATTGCATATCCTTATCTGTGGTGATGTATAAACATCCAAACAAGAAGACTCGCTGCTCCAGGTGAGGTTTTAAAAGCCTGATGATCTGGACAGGTGCCTGCCTCGGCTCGCCTCCGCATATAGTCAAAAGAAGAAATGGCCGCACTCTGTACTCGATCAAAATTCTTTTATTCAGAACATCCCAAAGTCTTGACAGAAAGCTGGTAGATGCATTTCACACACTCATTATGACTAAGCACACTTGGAGTGTGTGAAATGCATCTATCAGCTTTCTTTAGGCGAAAGTGACGGGCTCAATCACATGACCCTGATTACGTCAGACGTTGCTGACGAAGTGCATCGGACCTGGTGATACGTACCACGTCCCTTCTGCCACCCTTTGGAATGCAGGTGGAGCGCAAACGGCATCCTTGCCATACTCCAATATGCAATTTTATCTCCTATCTATGTAAGTGCAACTTGTATTTTGCTAATACATTTTATTGATGGTACTGCACTATGAGGAGCTTCTGTTCTTGTCTTTCTGATAAATATGCCATTTCCATTTGATGATTTGTGAAAATTTCTGAACTGCCAGCCTCTGGATATCCATATGCATTGCCGTTTTTGACTACCTGTAATAGGCGTCAACCCCGTCCGGTGAGTCGGACATCTACCTAGTGGTTGGTGGAAGGAAATGCACTGGAGGAATTAGTACTTCACAACTTTATTGACATTTTTTGATATTCTAAGAGCATTTACCAGCACTTCACCTGCGGTTTAATTCAACCTTTGGTGGTGGATTATTGGACTTTTTTCATTATTTATTCACTTGTTACTTTATGGGGTTGATTTACTAAAGGCAAAAAGACTGTGCACTTTGAAAAGTGCAGTTGCAGATGGCAAGAGCAGTTGCTCCAGAGTTTAGTAAATGAGCAGAAGCTCTGCTGACTTTCATCAACCAATCATGTGCAAGTAAAAATGTTGTTTTTTTTTATTTTCCTTGCATGTGATTGGGTATTCTTTGCAAAGTGAAACTTTACCTCATTTACTAAGCTCTGGAGCAACTGCACTTGCAGAGTGCAATTGCACTTTCCAAGGTGCACAGTCTATTGGCCTTTAGTAAATCAACCCCTATGTATTATAGTAATTATTTTAGCATGGTATGAAAACACAGTTGTTTTTCTTTGCACATTTTGGGGCTTTGAGCCTTACTACCAGCTGCTTTATTTATACACTGACTTTTTTATTGTATTATAAATGTATTTCTTTGCACAATAATTTTTGCACTGTATACATAGAAATCCAGGGTGCACAGGTTATAAGGGGTTTTTAGATTTTTTTTATCACTTTTTTGACAATAACCTGTCTAGAAACCTTAAAAAAATGTCAGAATGTATTTTTAAGATTTGCTCCCAATATACTTGTTTTAGGTTTGATTTTAAGTTTGGGCTTTACAGACTTCACATAGGATTTGACAACACCCCCACAGGGAATCAAACCTAGGCACATTCGCTCCCTGGCAGTCAAATTATATGTTTGATTAATTTTCAAGCAAAAAGTTAACACAAACCCAAACATGACAAGCTTCTGTGTATTTTAAAGCACAATTACTATGTATTTGCTGAATTAAGTTACCATCCACTATTGGAAATCTGTAATTGGATGTCAAGCATGCAGTGCATGCAAGATGGCCTAAAAATTTTTCTCAACAAGAAGAATTTAGCAATGAAGAGCAGGAAAGAATTCCTTAAGCAAGACTGGCTAGGTTATCATTTGCTGCTTTTTTTTTTCCACTTAAAAAATAAAGGCAATTGTGCTATAAAATTTGAATAGGGGTGTCAAAACTTTCATACACAATTGTAAATTTAGGGAATGAATTGGACTGCCATTAATGAGGTGAAGGTTATGACTGAATAATGTTATGGCGTTAAAACTCATGAACGTCTGCTGCATGAAAATGCATTTCAAGCAGGAATTTTATTCTTTCCTGTGGCTGGTGGCTGGTTCACATCTTTGTTTAGTGATGTTTAGTGGTGCTACTCCATTCAATAACAGGTGAGCTTGTATACAGTATATTAAACCCCTATCTGACTTTTTTTTACATTAGTTTATTCAGGGCTTTTTTTCTCACAGAATAGGTACAGGAACTCCCTCTTTCCAAGTCACCCTTTGGCCACACCCCCTACCCACCTCCGAGCACCATTCCTTGGTTCCACCCTATACCCACCTCCCAGTACTGCCCCTTTTAGAGAATACAAAACCAAGTAACATTTGTGGTACTTAGTTATGTGTATGAAAAGCACTCAAATAGATTCCCTGCACCCCAGCAACAATGGATCACCCACAACCAAATACCCACATAGCTAGAATAGACTCATGGCAGCAACAACCAATCTACTGGCAGCCAGCATCAATAGACCCCTCCCTCAACAGTAGATCCCTCCCAGCAACAACTGACCCCCCCGATTCCCCACAAGCAACAATAGACCTCCCAGCAACAATACCCCCCCTGCAAAAATAGAACCCTTCCAGCGACAATAGATCTCCCAACAGCCAGCATCAATAGACCCTGAAGCACACCCCAGCAGCCTTTACCATTACATACATTCAGTGTTGGAGGTGCCGGAACTGCGTTCCCCACGTTCCTGCTAAAAAAAGCCCTGAGTTTATTATTCATTAATTTGCATTAGATGCGGAACCTCACATATTTTTATACTTATATTCATTCAGAAACTACCCCTACTAATGGAGTAAGGCACTTACATTCCTTTATCTTCTCACCTCATATATACATGTGGGACTCTGTGATATGTCTACATTGTCAAGTGAGTGGCCTACTATTTTGCAAAATATGGAGACTGCGGTATATGTACACCCCTGTTCACTGCCTTTGCAGCTGAAGGACAAATGGGGGGGTGCATAAAATTGTGGCTCAGCTGTGAGTTTTTACTACCCCCAACCACAAATGTAAACAAACCCTTTCTGTCCTCAAAATTTGTGATTTTTTTCTTACTTGTCAGCTTCACCAGGACTCACAGAGGGTGAATATCTCTAGTGGGGATACAAACAACAGTAAAAACCTGACCTGGAGCTCTTTATCTTCCTTAATAAAAAAAATTACAGGTAGTTGGTATGTACATTTATATTTGTATGCTCTGCTCAACTGTTCATCTCTTAAGACTTTCATTTTAGGCATAGAAGATGACTATGATCAGTTGGGCATGACAACTGTCACACACACTGTCATATGCCATATAAACATTAACATAATCTTAAAGCTCCTGTACCAATAGGCAACACCACGGACAGGGCCGGCACCAGAAAAAGGCAGGTCAGGCAGCTGTCTAGGGCGCCAGGGTAGGGGGGTGGCAAAATCCGGATCCCCAGCCGCTCGCTGGGGATTCAGATTTTTAAAATACCTGCCCCTTCAGCAGGCAAACTAAAGCATCCACCCTGCTCCCCATAAAAGAGAAGGCGCATTAAAGCTTTAGTTTGCCTGCTGTTTAGTAGGCAGGCTGCTATCAGAGTGAAAGAGCCAGAGAGCAGAAGGCAGGCTGGGCGATGAGCATATACTGCTGTCAGAGCGGATCAAATGAGGCAGAGGAAGGTGGAGTGGTGGGCAGATACCCATGCATGCAGGGAGGAGATAGGGGACCTGCTGTCAGGCAACATGGAGGTGTGCGCTGGCTGTGCACGCTGAAGTCAGGCTGGCGGAGGAGGAGGTCGGGGATGGAGGAGGCTCCCCGCTCTTTGCAGCTGCTGCTGCTGTCACTACCAATGATTCGGGTGAGATCTTGACATGCCTGCCCCAATGACAGCTAACCCAGCCTGTTTGCTGTAGATCCCTCCGCTGACATCATCTGGAGGTGGAGCCGCAGGACTGGTGAGATCTGAGGGGTTGGTAAACCCAAGGTGTGTGTGATGGTGAGGGAGGGGGATATGTGGGGTGTGTGTTAGGGGAGCTGTGATCAGAGTGGGAGTATCTGGGGGGTGTGACCTGGGAGTTTGCTTATAGGGGGAACCCAGCCATTGGAAGTTTTAGTTGGCCTCACCTGCCAGCTGCCTGTGGCCAGTGAGGGGAAGCGAGGAATGCATAACCCCACCCCCTCATTACACACTGCCGCTTAGTGGAAGTGCAGTACAGCTCCATTTTCAGTGGTGTGTGATGTTCTTCACGTTCCACCCTATCACATTATGGGTGCAATATGAAGGTGGTACCAGCTCGGTTTTAGACAGGGAGTAGCAAGAGGATGGTAGGGATGCGTTTTGGGGGGCAGAAAAATGCATCTTCGCCTTTGTAGACAAAAAATCCTTCCACCGACCCTGACCACAGAGGTCACGTTCCAGTATTTCAAGTACAAAAGAAGCACATTATTCAATTCACAGTGTGATGAAGACTGATTTCTGAATAATTTGCAGAATTAGCTCTCTAAGCATTAGTTCTACCAAAATCTGTATTTATAAGGTAAAACCAGACATTCACATAACTACAGTATTCACAAAATGATATTTTGCATTAATAAATTATTGCTCCTGCGTGTTCTCAGTTAACACTACCATTATTTCTCACCATAGTGATAGCATCACTACCATGACATAAATTAATTTTGTCAGCTATCCCACCCCTTTCATTAGAAAGTTCAGTTGTGTGCATACTACAGTTATCTAAGACACAAAAATGCACTTGGTAATTATTTGTTCTACCTTTATAGTTTGTATAAGGTTAATGAGCCATGCAGTACAGCTTTATGCTCATCAATGCTAAGCCTTTGCTGTCTGTAAAGCTGAATTTGTTACTGCACTTCTTGAGAGAAAACAAATAGAGAACACAAAGTGATATTTACCAACAACAAACTTAACATTTATTTGTTTCTAATATGAGTGATTAGAGATCTCGCAAGCAAATTTGAAATGCTTGCAAAAATGTTTTTCTATCATTAGTATTTATTTTTTCTGAATTTGGTTTATATCTGAACCAACAAGCTTAAAGGATAAGTGTGCAGTACACAAAAAATAGTTTCATTTAGTTTTGGATCAATTTGTTATGTTACTAATTGCGTTGATCCAATTCGTAATCTGTTTAATTTAATTATGTTTTGTTTATTTGTTCTCTAACGAATTACACATTTTCGGAATGATTCGAATTCGGTGTGAAGAATAGCTGGTTGTTAAGGAGCAGGCCGGGAGGCCGGCCGCCAGGTCCTTAACAACCGATGACTCATCAGCTGTCAGCGGGCTTCCCCGATGAGAGCTGAAATGTAAACAAACGAATGCCAGCAATAGAAAATTCTGAAAAAAAACAACATAGGGTCCCACCATCAATCCATACCAGGCCCTTCATGTCTGGTATGGATTTTAAGGGGAACCCCTTGCAAAAATGCAAAAAATTGCATGGGCCTCCCTAAAATATATACCAGACCCTTATCTGAGCATGCAGCCTGGCAGATCAGGAAAGGGAGGAGACGAGTGAGCGCCCCCCTCCTTCCTGAACCATACCAGGCTATATGCCCTCTACATGGTCAGAGCCCCCCACCACAAAGCACTTTGTTCCCATTTTGATTGTGAACAAGGGTATCTTCCCCACAACCCAGGGTGGTGGTTGTGGGGGTCTGTGAGCGGGGGGGCTTATCGGAATCTGGAAGCCACCTTTAAGAAGGGGGCCCCCAGATCCCACCCCCCTTTTGAATGAGTATGGGGTACATAGTACCCATACCCATTCACTAAAAAAGTGTAAAAAGTGAATTAAGATACTGCACAGGTTTTTGACAATTCGTTTATTCAAACATCAAAAGGAAATGTCCCCCCAATGTAGATCCATTGTCAATCACGCCACCTACCACATGCTGGACCCGAAAAAGGAAAAAAGCCGCCGGCCTTTTCGAAGGCTCTCCGCTGACTGCCTGCTTCTCCATCTGACATTTCTTAATTAGCTAAGGGGCGGAGTCACCCGATGATGACAGCAGGTGACCCCACCCCCTTGTAGCATCACCGACCGGGACACGCTGGGTCGATGGGATTGGTTGGGAGACCTCACACCTTTTTTTTCTGAATTTTCTATTGTTTACATTTCAGCTTCCCAGCCTGCTTCTAAACAACCAGCTATTCTTCACACAGAATTCAAAACATTCAGAAAATGTGAAATTCATTAGAAAACGAATAAACTAAACGAAATTTAACAAATTTCCACAAAATTCCTTACTCAGATACACCCAAATCTCTGAATACTCAAAAATTTGTCCGAATTTACATTCAGACTGAAACAAATTGCACATGTCTAGTTCATCTTTTGGGGAAAAATTAATAAATGCACATACTGTATTACTGCAGGAAAACATGTGCATTTATCCTGCAGCCT
Organism: Lithobates clamitans; assembly: GCA_037952925.1. Lineage (NCBI taxonomy): Eukaryota > Metazoa > Chordata > Amphibia > Anura > Ranidae > Lithobates > Lithobates clamitans. The sequence continues at coordinate 3,561,064 of JBBGZY010000305.1, read as the reverse complement.
AAAAAGCATTACACCCGTGACCAGTAGATGCAATGCAGGGCTCCTGGAGACTCTCAGTATAGCAGTCTGCCTGTACCTCCTATACAGACAGATAGTTACTGAAAAAAAAGAAGTGTCAATTAAATACAAGAGCGCTCACCAGCACCCTCGCAGTTCATTGAGATCTTCAAGCTGCCTGCCACAATGGTAAATGGTAGTTGTAGTTCATTCATTCCCAGAACCGTTTTTTTAAACTGTGAGAAGAACCCTTGCCTACTGTCACAGGGGGGAGAATCAGGGTGGGGACTGCTAAATATGGGTGTATTCTGTAACATGCTCAAAAAGGTAAACTTAGCCTTTAAGGATAATAAGTAATGAGTGAATCAAATAACACGATTATAATGAGCTTAAATAAACACAAAGACTAATAGAATATCTATAATACTTATCCAAAAAATGCTATTCTAGTCCTGTCTTTGTGCTGGTCTTCTGCTCAAAAGCATGGGCATTTACAGTAATAACGTGGTTGAGGATCCTGAGCAAAACAGGTAATGTTTTATTATAAGCAGAAAAAAAAAAAAACAAAAGCAGAAAAAAAGGCGCCTCTAAGTACAGAAGATTAAAATATTTAATATCCCCAGCGGAATTAAAAACACTTACAAGATCAGAAAGTAAAATAAGCATAACATCGTTGATGGTAAGAGTGATCCAGCATCAGGAGGGTCCGCAGCTTGTTGTAAGACTCCCAGGACTGTGGGTAAGTAGCGGCAGGGACTCCAATGAATTTGCCAGCAGATGTTGGAAGATCCTGGAGATGCAGGTGGAGGTCACAGGATCCGAGTCTAGGGAAAACGAAGATCCCGGGAGTGACATCAGTGGTGAGGGACAGCAACCAGCATGGAACGGATGCAGTGATCAAAAAAGGGACGCATTTCGGAACTGCTATTGGTTCCTTTTTCAACCTATCATATAGGTTTTTTCGACTTTTTCTGTCGAAAATTCAGACGGACTTAGATAGAGCACATGTTCTATATTTTTCCAATGGAACAAATTACTATAGGAAAAACTGATCAAAAACGACGCATGCTCAGCTATTGTCTACTGGCTATTGAACTTCCGTTTCCTAGTCCCGTCGTACGTGTTGTACGTCACCGCGTTCTAGACGGGTGGAATTTGGTGTGACCGTGTGTATGCAAGGCAGTTTGAACAGAATTCCATCGGAATTCTGTCGTAAAAACCTTCAGAGTTTATTCCGACTGCAAAACCGGTCGTGTGTACAGGGCATTAGGCTTTTAGTCACTTAACTGGGACAGGATAGGGTCTATATTTTCTTCAGGAAAGGTACTCCTCTAGGAATGGTACACCATGATACTCTTTTTTTGTCCCATCACAACTGGTATCTTGGTTTTATGTTAACATTTGAGTATATGGCATTCCCACTCCAATTCAGTCATAGAAAATATGCAATTAAACAAAAGTGATCTCTCATTCTAAGCTAATGCAGACCATAAATGACATGTTCCTGTGTTGGTCTAATGGCTTCACGTGACACTTCACTGAGGATCAGGCCATATAAGCTGTGATCATTATTGGCACCAGTGTTCATACTTCAGCTGCAGAGTGTATTACTAAGAACATACCCCCTACAGCAAAGCAACCCCTACCATTTAAGCCTACCCTTCCTGAACAATCAACATGTAACCCAACCCATAAAATAAAATTGATGACTCTCCCAGCTATAACACCTCACTAACATCTAAAACTCAAAAAAGTTTTGGTTTACATACACTTTAACCCTTCTTAACCCCAACACTTAACCCAGCCCCTAAAGTAAGACCTTTAAGTGTCTTTTCAGGCAAAAATAAAATTCACTCTGTCAAAGAAGAAAAATAATGTTATGCTCATGTTTCATGGCTTTTTTGCTATTCCATAGAAATGACCTGTTGAGCCTACCAGTTTCCTGTTCAACAAGTAAGTTCTGGTGTCGGACTGATAACACAGTCTAGTCATTATTCAATTATATACTGCGTGCATTGTCCACACCCAGAAGCTTTCTTATGTCATTGAACATGCATCGTGACAGGACACCTTACATGCTACCGCCAATGCACATGCATTGTAATTATGAAGCAAGTTCCAACAGTGCCCAGTTTAAACAGCCCCCTACAGATCCTCTTCTTCTCCCTGCCTCGCTTTGGCTTTTAGCCACATTTGGAAAGCTGTAAGTGCAATGTACTGCTATTCCAGGGCAATACATGCCATAATAAATATAGCATCTTCCCATCTAGTAAGATGATCAAAAATCTTCATCTTTATTTAGAAATCAGAGTGCACAACCACAGATAAAAACAGTTGACACATTTCAGCCTATGAGACCTTAGTCATAACTACATTTAGACACAAAACTTTGAAATATATAGTGGCTCTACATATCACAGGTTTCATCCATTAATTGTGATAATTAATTGTAGGCAATTGAAAACAGGCAATATCAATTATATTATATACTAGGGAGTCCCATGTGTGTGCCACTAATGTTCACAACCTACATGATAATGATACACTTGAAGAAAATTCAAAATAGATAACAAAAATAAATAAAACAATAGCGTCTTCTTATCCCCTGATACTATACAAAGTATGAAAAGAAATGTGAATGACAGCTGTTAAACATTGATTGTGTACAATGCATCAACAATGGAAAAATTATAGCTAATGCCAGGTGTTACCATTTTTGACCACACATTTTTACCTATATATTCCAAAATGACAGAGGGATGAAGCACTGGAAATATTTTCAAATTTTACTTGATCCCTATAGTATACACAAGGAACAAAACCAAACAACAGTTTCAGGTGTACCCTCCCTTCCTAAAGTTCACAGGTTTACATAGTAACATCCTTCATTCAATCAAGACAGGAAGAAGAAATTTGTCGTCCCCACTTAAAAAACAAAACAAAAAAAACTATAGTGTGAATGAAGCAAATGGAAATGGAAGCTCCTAGTTTTCCTATCCCCCAACAGTCCACTCTACACTTTCTGAATACTAGTAATAGTTTTAAGTTCAGACAAAAAGTCTCCATTGTCTTTAATACCCAGTATGCTCTGGGGTTCTAAACCAGAGAAACCAACAGTTTATCTAGAGATGTGGCAATCTGTATCAACAAAAGTGGTCAGGGATCAGAGTGGGTCTTTATGTATCTTAGGTAGAAAGTGATTTAAGGATGAAATGTCTGTACAAATTCTAATACATTGTTGGTGATATTGCAGGAGCAAAATGCAAGTGTAGGAGTGTTTACCTTTGCACTGAATGCTTCCATGTGGGTTCAATTGACAATCATTTGTATACCATGGGATCAGGAAGTTGCTTCTCTATTTCCTGCATATATGCAGAGTGATCCATAGCTTCTAAGGATCTCCCCTTGTCTGTCACCTTGAAGATCAAGTCAGATCACTTACTGAGTGAAATAAGAGCCTTACGTTTCCTAGGAAACAAGTTTTTGCGTATATGATCTCAAAAATCACAGATTCAACAAAATTATGTTTCTTTTTTTACTTTTTCAACAAATGTCAGACAGAAGCATATCATGTCAAAGGTACACAATGGCTTCTGTTATATAGATCCAAATCCTTACAGTTCAACACTGACTGTGGTAAATAATACCATCTACTTCAGTATTCAAGAAAAAATGTGCTTATCATCTGACATCACAGCATAAGCATTCAAGATCTTGATCTAGGATCTGAGCTTTGAAGAATGTTAACCCCTTACTCAAAACACTTCTCTCATCCAAAGTTAGAGTTGCTGATGCATTGTGAACCAAGTCCTCTATCAGAAATGATGGGCCCCCCTAGGTCCTTTGATGTTCTGCAGGCGTCTGGGTGTTTATGTTTCCTTCTGGGTACATGTGATCTTGTGACTAGGTGATGGTGCTTCTTCTGGGAAGTTAGACCAAAAAACAAGTACCAGACAAACTTGTATCTAATGAACCAAAGCCTGATGTAGTTTTCCTTGAGGGTGTCAAACCACCTGGTTGGCCTAATCTTGCCAGAATGTGTGACCATCTGTATACCCATTGTGGGTTTTTGATCTTTAGTATTACAATCAAATTCAAGGTGTTAGCAATGTTCCAACTTACTATGAAAGATCAAAATAACATCATGAATTTATCCTCTCTGTCATTGTGAAAGACACTTCTAAAGCTGATTACAGATCAAGTTCGACTTGGATGATCCATTCAGCTAAATCTACCAGTTTATTCTGGATGTGGGCAATTGTTAATGCCCATGATCAAAGAGAGGATTGAGAGAGATATAATGATCTTTTGTAGTGACTTCAAACTTCAAAAATGCTTTAAATTTGATTGTGATACTGAAGATTACAACTGACAACAGGTGACCATATAGTCCTGCATTCAGACAAGACAGAGACGACCAAGTGGTTTAACATCCACATAAGAAACTACATCAGGCTCTGCCCTCTTGGGTTCATTGGATACAGATCCCTCAGGTGTTTTTGGGTTCATTAACTACAGATGTGTCCAAAAGTCTGCAGAACTCCAAGGGACCCAGGGGTGTCCTTCAGCTCCGACAGATGACTTCATTCTGAGTAACTCACCCTTTTTACTTACTTTGGGTTGGGTATAGATTTTAAGGAGGGTCCCCATGCAAAACAAAGGGGTGGGGCCCCCTCCAAAAATCTAGACCCTAATCCAGGCATGATGCCTGGCTGGTCAGAAAAGATTGGGATGGCGAGCATATGTCCACACATATAAACAATAACATGCTTTATGTGTCCACCTCTCTGAAAGTCTTCGCCCACCAAACCCACAGGAAGGTACATTACAGAGAGGGTTTGCATCATGTGACCATGCATAAAGCAACAGAAAAGTATTGATGAAACAATTATAAACTAGTTCAAGCTGAAATATGTGCACCCAAACCAAATAACACAGTAAAGTGACGTATTCTTTATAAAATGGCTTAGTCTGAGGTTTTAATGAGATAAGCTGATCCTCCAAGCAAAATACTTCTGCTGTGCTTAAAGTGGATGTAAACCCAAAATGGCACAGTATAAATCTAGGTATATATATAGAAGCCTCCTGCATGTATCCCTACCTTAGCAATGTAACCCCCGTCAACTGTAGGAGCCCCGCAAACTCTGGAATTGGTGGGCGGGTCGCTTTGCTGGCGCTTGGTGGGCAGAGTCGTGGCGTTACATGGAAGCATCCTGAGGCCGAACCTCGTGCCTGTAGAGTGAAAGAGATTGCATGCACAGCAGAAGGAGACACAGCCCCCTGTCATATACACTCCTTCCTGCGTATGTCATACACTCAGCGCTGTAGACACGCTCTGCTCTCATGCTAGTACATGAGAAGTGGCGACACAGATTTCTCTGTGTCGTTTTTTATCTCAGTAAAAAAAAAGACAAGAGGATTGCTCAGAGCTGGATTAACTCTTTATGGCAAGACTGGGCACTGATCCCCTGATGAAGTCACGTGACTGTGATGAACACGCATCGGGACTCTAGGGCACCGGAAGTGATGTTGGCGAGCTAGTTTTTTAATTTACCTGTTTGAAACTGTTTAATGTGAGTACCTTGCTTTTATTTGCTGTTACCGAATACATTTTGAAACTACTACACTATCAAGCACCCCTTCTGTTCCTCACATCTCCCCCATGCCCATCCATGAGGCTTACTTGATCCAGACATACTTGGGACAAAAAGGGGACTTTCATTCCAGATAGAGACACATACCAGCAGAGCCAGAGATGCCAGACTGGGGGCCTATCAGGCATCTAGATCTACAGGGGACATACTGGTTTCCTAGATAGATATACCCACATGCTGTTACCTTACAGCAGTAGGGTAAGGGGACATCCATACACTATGCTGAACAGAAGACAGGAAGTCACCAGTAACTTGCACTCCAGTCAAGAGAGTGGTCACCAGCACTTTACTTTTTTTGTTTGCTGACACTGAAGATATACAGTCACCATTCATCCTGTACCTTATATATTAAAGACTTTCACGGACACATTAGTTCACCTTTGTACATTTATGAAAAGGATTACTTTGTATTTATTTATACGAACTTATCTGTGTTAATCACTGCTTTCATGAAAAGAGGACACGTGATACGTTTATTATATTTTTCTGTTTTTATTAACCACTTAAGGATATCTATTGTATATTTGCCACAGGAATTGCCTCTTTTAAGTGCATTTAATATTGAGCACTTGGTCACTTTTATTTGCACATTTTGCATATTGTTTATTTTACAGCGCAGCACTATCTTGATTTTAACACTGGGCACAGATGACTTGACATCCTCTACTGTACCAGGAAGAAGTCTTCATTAAAAAAAAAAAATTGGGTTTACATCCACTTTAAAGAATCTTATGCCCCATGCTAAATGTTTATCTTAAAACCAATATAATATACTTTTATTAACAAATATATAAAACTTCACATTTAAAAAATGTATCAAGATGAAATTAATTCATAACCGTTCACCTGCTTTGCTGAAAAAAGGCTGTTTTTTTTCAGAGATAAATAGCTGACGCTCAAATTACAGCCCTCTTCCTGCTCTGCTCTATATAGATTTTCAATTAGAGAGAGACAATTATAAAAAGAAATATCTACTGTTGTTCTCTCTATTTCATTCATTGATGCACTCTTTGTTAAATGTGTTTGCTTATACAAGTCATCAAAAAATGATATAAACTGGCAAATAAAAATGTAAAACAAAAATGGCTGAACAGTTTTCCTTAATTCCATACCTTATCACTCATTCTAACATATGGATATGGTCAGATGAAACCAAAGTAGAACTGTTTGGTAGAAACACAACTCGTCCTGTTTGGAGGAGAGAGAATGCTGAGTTGCAACCAAAGAACACCATACCTACTGTGAAGCATGGGGGTGGCAACATCATGCTTTGGGGCTCTTTCTCTGCAAAGGGAACAGGACGCCATGTATCATGAGATTTTGAGTGCAAACCTCCTCCCATAATCAAGAGCATTGCGGATGAAACGTGGCTGGGTCTTTCAGCATGACAATGATCCCAAACACACCGCCCGGGCAATGAAGGAGTGGCTTCATAAGAAGCTTTTCAAGGTCCTAGAGTGGCCTAGCCAGTCTCCAGATCTCAACCCCATAGAAAATCTTTGGAGGGAGTTGAAAGTCTGTGTTGCCCAACGACAGCCCCAAAACATCATTGCTCTAGAGGAGATCTGCATGGAGGAATAGGCCAACATACCAGCAACAGTGTGTGACAACCTTGTGAAGACTTACAGAAAACGTTTGACCTCTGTCATTGCCAACAAAGGATATATAACAAAGTATTGAGATGAACTTTTGATATTTGATATAGTAAATGGGGTGATTGGCGCTACCTAGATATTTAGCGGTTATCCACATATATGTGGGGATATATATGTAACCATAAATAGTGTGTTGGTGCACAATATAAAAATAAAATATAAATGAATAGTGAAAGTAAGCACATCTAATACGGCTACTAAATTACCATATCTTCCCCACTAAACAATATCATAAAGCGGGTACTTTCACAAATCCTCAGTGCTAAATAACTGTGATGAAAACATAAACCTAAAGGATTCACCCACATACATGTAGGTATTATTTTCAGTATAACAGAAAATGCCAAAAAATGTGTCTTAAACTACAACAGAAATAAAATGTGCTGTAGAAAAAATATAAAATGAAAAAATATAAAAATAAAAATAATTGGTGCTATGTATAAAATTGCCGCAGCCAGCAACCTGGTTATAAATCCATTGTTGTGCTGGTATAGCCTATATAAGTCAATTGCATGTACAAGTAATAATCCATATAGTGTGCTTGTGCTCTTCTTCAGATGGTGTGGCATGAAACACAAATAGTGACTCAGGTGCTCTCAATTTCTTCAAGTGACTCTGTGCTCCCCCTCCTGGGTCCCCACTCACCGAATCCACATGCCCCTGCAGGGGCAATGCGCGTATGGATGCAACCACTGCGGTGTTCCCCCGTGTTTGTTGCAATGTCAAGAATGGGCTCCCGTCTTCAACTGGGTTGTAGTAATCTGTATTTAGTTCCTAATAGAGGGAAAAAAGATTTGGACTCCCATGGTGTAGTACCTCAGTAAAAGTTATTTATTTAAAACCAAAAAAACTGATACAAAAAACTAATAACATTAAAAGTCCCAGACCAAGCTTAATAAGCTAGCTAGACAGTCATCCACTAAAACTGCAAGTGATAAGGACGGCTGCTAGTATCAGTCAGGGCTAGATATTTGAACAGGCGCTATGGACATACTGTGGAGACAGCAGTGTCGCACTGCATACCAGCTGCGTTCCACTAGCTTCTGCAAACAGGCAATGACGTAGCATGCGTGGCGCCGTCGTACGCGTTTCGTCATAGACGTCCTCAGCGATGGTGCCCGCACGCCACTACGCCATTACTACTCGATATTCTAACTTTTGATATTGACCAAATACTTATTTTCCACCATATCTTACAAATAAATTCTTTCAAAAATCAGACAATGTGTTTGTCTGGATTTGTTTCCACATTTTGTCTCTCATAGTTGAGGTATACCTATGATGACAATTACAGGCCTCTCTCATCTTTTTAAGTGGGAGAACTTGCACAATTGGTGGCTGACTAAATACTTTTTTGCCCCACTGTACTTACTCACTTCCTTTTTTTTGCAGGTTTGGTTTCCAAATTTTTAGTCATATTTTCCTTAACAGCCTGAGTAATACATTCGTCCAAAAAAAGCCTATCCTACGTTTGTTTCTGACAGATACCAAAGGTGTCTCTTAGCAACTGTGAGAGCACATTTTTTGACGTCTGCATCTGGGTAAGTGTTCAAAAGCAGTAGCATATCCAAATCATTCTTTGGAGCCCATCGACTTACAATTGCCTCATGCCAAAAGTGAACATATATGAGGCTGACAAAATGTGCAACCCGTTTCATTCCTTCCAATTGTCGTTGAGGAATATTCAACTGTTTAGTTAAGAGGACAATTATAAGTGCATATATTGCCTTTGCCATCCACCTTGCTTGATGCAGTGCTCCTGGGATCCTGAAACTGAAGTCGTTTTTAGACCAACCTCCTAGGTACAGGAGTGAAAGTTGTAATAACTCTTTGTAGTCTTCTCTTGGAGGACTTCCATCTTTTAGGACATTTTGAATGTAGTTAACCATTTTCACTCATTGTTCTTCTAGAAAGCCTTGAACGGGACTTTCTTCATCCAGCATTGTTGTATATGACTTCTTATCATGTGAAGCCCACAGACTTTGCTTTGATAAAAAAGATCAATGTGTGCAACCCCTAAATATTATCCAATCTTCTTGAAATTTGGCATATATATATCTTTTACATCACTGAGACTCGGGGCATAAGCAAAGTCATATGAAAATCACATCTTTGGAAAAATGAAACACCCTAAAGTACAGCCAGCCCTCCTGTACTGGACCTAGGCCCCATCAATCCATAAGGGCATAAGGGTCCCAAACACCCGCCGAGCATGAGGACTGGTTGTACTGCCTTATTGCAGATACCAGTTCTCTTGTTCCTCCCCCTGCAGCACTGCTGGCTTCTCCTCCTCTCCCTCTTCCTAACTGTGCTGCAGGGGAATAATTTCTAGCATTTTCATCTGCTGGAGCCGGCTGTTACTCTAAGGGGACACAGCAGCTGTAAAAACACAGCCACAGGTCAAAATTTGACAGGTGTACAGGAGTGGGTGATGGGCCCTGAATGCACACTGTCTTTGTTCAGGGTCCTACACCAGCACCCACACATCTGTCAAATCAGGACCTGTGGCTGTGTTCATACAGCTGCTGTGTCCCTGTAGAGTAAGGTAGGCTGCCTGCACACAGCTCCAGACATATAAACAAACTGCTCCAGACACTTTACAGGCCACAGCACCCATGTGAATGAGCTTCCTAGAGCTTTAGCAAGAAATGAGTTGTGTTTGTGTCCACTAATAATGATTTTAGTGTATTTTTAGCAAAATATAATTTGATATTTCTAGGTGGCCCTGTCAGGTAGGCTGTACAGGGCCATGAATCACAGCCCTGGCCACAACCATTGTCTGCCATGGTGTACTATCCTTTCTTTGTCTTTCTTCTCCTAGAAGTGTCCCAAGGTGCACCAGGTCTTCCACAATCCTAGGAACACCCCCTTCCCTAACATTTAAAAAAAGTATCCCTAAAACCCAACTCCAGGCTGAAAGGGAAAATAAACGCTCCTTCCCACTGCAATAATTAAATGCTTGTTATGTCTATATGGGGATTTAAATGCCACATTACATACCTATCTCTTCTCTGGCTGGCTCCAGCACCTCTTTTCCCTCTCCACTCCAGGTGGTCCTTCAACTTCATCAGATACAATGCAGGGCTATTGACCCTGCATTGTACATGGAGGAGGCAGGACTGGAACCATAGAAGGGAGCACATTTAGGAGGAGCCTTTGAAGGACTGGTTGCACTGCTGGATTAACCCTGCTGGAGTGAGAAATAACGTGAGTATTGCACCTTATTCCTCTACCCCTGAGCAAAAACAAGCATTTAACCCTTGCAGTTGGGGGCCTTACTACGAGGGTCATTTTTTTTCTTGTGTCTGGACTTGAGCTTTTACCCTGAGCCTGTAGGCCTTGGGTGCTGAAGCCAATATCCTGGTAATGGAATGTTTTTTGCAGCGTGTCCAGACTTTAGGCCCTGTGTGCAGAAAGCTCATTGAAGTCTATTAGTAGCTGCTGCTGCTGCACAGCATAGCTGCCCATCCTATGGTGACAGGCATGTGGGTTTGGATGAGCGGTCCAGAATGCACACTTGCTCCCATGTGAACAAGGGCTTACTAAATTAGTTAATTATAATATTGACTCTTAAAGTGATGTAAACTCTCCCCCACAACTTTATCACATTTCAATCTGATTAAAAATCACAAATAATTGCTGCATGTAGATGTCTCCTTTCTCGCTTACTTTTCTTGTAATCCGTCCCATTGTAGTGATGTCACCAGCGCATGCGCATTTCTCCTGTTTTTCACAGCACACTCTGAGTGCCATTACACTGTATATCCATTGACAGGATGCCGTGGATGTGATTTCCTCTCTCATCGGCACTGCGATCAAAACTGGTGAGACTTCACATTCTTTCTGAACTTCCTGCTGCGTGACATCACACTGGGTGTATACCTTGCCATCGGACTACATACCATAGTAGTAATTAGCCACACCATACAGCAGTCTGACAGGCATACAATACGAGAATGGCAAAACTACTGTATAATTCTTCACAGTCAGGTCGGCTATGAGCGGTGGAGCACAGTTGCCATAGCAAAGTCTGAGGCTGGGTTAAGACGGGATCACACATACGCGAGAATACAGCAAGACATACATGGAAGGGCGGAAGTAATTTGCAGTGCAGACTTGGAAAACAATACCTAAAATGGTGTAGCCTAATCCCTCCACAAATCATTTATAAAAGTTTTTAAAAAATGTATGTAATATGCGATCGAGGCTTATTTACAATGGGTAATGTTTGCTTATAGACAATGGTTTGTAGCAAGAGATATACAAATAAACCACCCCTGAATCTCTCTTACTCCACTGCGCCAAAGAAAAGTGCAAAGCTATATAAAAGATGTGTAAATGAATACAAAATGTGCGTACATACACAGTGTACAGTGAAAAAAGCTGCCACTTAAATAAATACGTAAACTGATCAGAATCCCACAACTATACCTCTCACACGTGTACAGATAGAGATAGCGGCGCTAATATAAATTGTGTAAAATTGTGTAAAATAATGGGTCAGAGCAGCATAATGCCTATAACCCTCTACTAATAGTGTCATGAAAAATATTATTTTTATCATGAAAAGAAATTTCTTTAACACCCAGTGAAAAGTGTCACTATAAATAATAAATTACAAGAAATGAATGAATAAGTTCAACAGTTGTTTTTCAATCTTCTTGCACGCTATGTGGAGCACTTTATTCATTTTTTCACATGGAGCTGGCTTGATTGGATTCACGGTTCATCACATGCAACCCAGGTGTGGTTCAATTGCTGTTTTGCCGAATACGAGAGTGGGAGGCTATACAATCTGGTGAGTGCGCTCTTCAGAGGGAGTGGTGTCACTATCACGGTGGTGTGGTGGAAGAGTAGAAGATTTTTCACACAAGAAGATTGAATTACAACTGTTGAACTTATTCATTCATTTCTTGTAATTTATCATTTATAGTGACACTTTTCACTGGGTGTTAAAGAAATTTCTTTTCATGATAAAAATAATATTTTTCATGACACTATTATTATTTTTATTTATAAGTAGAGGGTCATAGGCATTATGCTGCTCTGACCCATTATTTTACACAATTTTACACAATTTATATTAGCGCCGCTATCTCTATCTGTACACGTGTGAGAGGTATAGTTGTGGGATTCTGATCAATGTTTGCTTATAACTTCATATAATGGTCTTGATGAAATGTGGCAACAGAGTGGAAGAGTTTACTTCCTCTTTATGACATATAAAAGGCAGTACAGCGCATACATATAAGAATGAATAAGCAAAGCTAAAAAGTCCAATAAAAGTAGGATGCAGGCAAAGTTCAATAAATCCTCCAGTGACAAAGTGACATGAGAAAACATGGTGACTGTGGTGACAAAACATGGACCTCCACCTTCGGTAGTAATTTCCGCTCACCTCAATGGATGGACCCCTGAGTGAATCAGTCAGGTCAAAACGGCTGTTCCCTCACAGGGATAATAACACAGGAGATGAATGCACAATCAGATATCAGCAACAGCGGCTTCAAATAGCGGACACCCAGGCAGTATTCACATGTAAGAGATTTAAAAAGGATCTAGTGCTCTCTGAATGATACTCAAGCAGGTTTATTTAAAATAAGCGAAAATACACTCACAATGTAATGTACTGTGCCCCAGTGCGAAGGATAACAGCGTGGATGCAATAGATAATGGATGTCCCATTCAGGATGGACGAGCGGAGCGCGGGTGACGTCACGAACAAGGCACGTACACAATGCCGTACGCGTTATGTCCCTAAAAGTGGGCGGGACTTCCTCAGCGGCGACGGCCGAACGTAATGGCACCCATATAAATACAAGTCCGCTCCTCCCTGGCAACCAATAGGCTTAAGTGTTTACCTATCACCATGGTGACCAGGGTCAAAGTACTCCAAGAAACCAGGAAGTAGCTATGTCCATAGAGAACCATGGACATTTATAATGATAGGTCATTGCTAGGACACCTATCTTTGCTGTACTTAGAACAACATATCCCCAAACAACTTGAGGCATATGAGATAGCACCATAAAAAATGTAAATAAAAAATAAAATAATTGAAGGGTAATTAATGTATAAAAATATACATAAAACTTATATATCTAAAAAAGATGTATACCCCGCACATCCGCTCATCATCCTGGGTCACCCAATGACATATACAAATATGAAAAGCACATGTTAAAATCAAAAATTAATACACAAAAAAATCAAAAATTAATACAAAAAAAGTTATTAACGGTCAGAGATGAAGCAGTTAACATCAAACTTGATGTTCAAGCCCCCCGGAATGAGAACCTTAGTCTCGTGAATCCAATGGGATTCTCTACGACTAAGTTGACACAGAAAGTTACCCCCCCTCCAATGTTTATTAACTCTCTCAATACCCCAGAAACTCAAACCCCTGGGATTTTGATTGTGTACCAGTTTAAAGTGTTTTGAGACATTATGAGTTTTTATGCCTTTCTTGATGTTGTTGACATGTTCCCCTAGACGAACATGTAAGGGGCGAGATGTCCTACCAATGTATTGTAGGCCACACTCACACTGTAACATATAGACAACCCCAATTGTGGTACACGTAATGAGTTGATCTATTTTGTATTCTTTACCTGTGGAGGTGGCCCTAAAACTTTTGCGTTTTTTATTATTACACTTAGAGTGCCTACATGCTGTACATCGCCCACAGGCATAGAATCCTGGGAGAAAGGAAAAAAGTCTACTTTCTGATTGTATGGGGGGATCCACCACCCCTGGGGCTAGGCGATCTCGTAGAGAAGGGGCTTTTTTATAAATGAACATAGGACGGGGAGGCAACAGGGGACCCAGCACACGATCCTGTTTGAGAATTGACCAATTCTTCTAAACAAGTTTTTCAAATTGTTTGTGCTGAATGTTATAATTTAGTACCATTTTAAAGTTGGAGACATCTGAACTGGTGTTTTTGACCCTATCAGAGATCAGGGAGGCTCTGTCCATAGCAAGAACCTTCTCAACCTCACTATTTAATGTGTGTATATCGTATCCTTTTTCTACAAACCTCGATGAAAGCAGGGCAGATTGAGAAATAAAATCACTATCTCGTGTGCAATTTCTTCTAAGTCTGACAAATTGTCCCCTGGGTATATTACAGAGCCATGATTTATGGTGACAGCTTCCCAGGGGAATGTAAGAATTGCGGTCAGTAGGTTTTAGATAGTTGCATAATCTAAACCCTGCATTATCCTTCCAGATCTCAAGGTCAAGGAACACTATTTTTTCTTTGCTGAAATTCCAGGAAAGCTGAATGTTCTTAGTGTTGTTATCAAGTTTCTGGACAAAAGAGTCCAAGCTAGACTGATCCCCTTCCCAAATAATGATAAGGTCGTCTATGTACCTTTTGTAGCACACTAATTCCGGGGGGCGATGCTTGAACACTACGTCTTCCTCCCAGTGGGCCATAAAAAGATTGGCCACACTGGGAGCAAAACGAGCGCCCATCGCAACGCCCCTTTTCTGAAGAAAAAATTGGCGATTAAACCAAAAATAATTCTTGGCTAAACAAAAAGACAAACCCTTCAACAGAAACTTTTTATGTTTCTCCGGGAGGTCAGAAAACAAGGACAATGCCCATTGGACAGACGATAGAGCATCTTCATGCCCATATATGGTATAAAGGGACCCTACATCAGCTGTGACTAGAATACTAGAGGGGGAACATCTGACAGATTCAATGATTTAAATAATATGTTTTGTGTCTTTAAGGAAGGCATCCGTTTTGAAAACAAGTGGTTGAAGGAAATGGTCAATATATTGACCTAACCTGGAGGAAATGGAGTCAATCCCATTTACTATGGGCCTCCCAGGGGTATTATTAATATCCTTATGGATTTTCGGGAGGCAGTAAATGATAGGAGTTCTACAAAAGAGGGGATCCAAGTAGGAAGCCTCCCTCTTGTTAAGTACATTCTCCTTTTTACCTTCCTCTATCAGCCAGTGGAGCTCATCCTTATAGGCCAACATTGGGTCCTTGTTCAAAATTTGGTAAGTGTCACGATCTTCCAATAACCTGTGAAGTTCTTCCAAGTATTTGGACTTATCTAAAATCACCAGACCACCTCCTTTGTCCGCTGGGTGGATGATGATATCATTCCTCGTTTCCAAGGATTTAATGCCCTGCCTAATGGGTAACGGGTCAACTGCCTTTCTGACTGTCATTTTATCCAGGTCATTGAATAACATATTCTTGAATACCTCAAGGTACTTGTTATCAGTATTGAGAGGATTGAAAGTAGATTTATTGCGTAAATTGGAGTGATGGCCCCCTGCAGTGGTGGCTGGTCTGCTGGTGTTTGACAAAAAGTATTTTTTCATATTAAGATGTCTCACAAATTTATGGATATTGACATAAGTGTCAAATTTGTTCAAGTTTTGGACGGGAGCGAACTTCAGCCCTCTGTCCAGGACTTGAACTTCACTTTCACTCAAAACGACACTGCTTAAATTGTAAATCCCTGTTCCTAGTGGGGTTTTTTCTTTTTGTAGTCGCCTACCCCCTTTAGTTCCTCTCTCTCTTTTCTTTTTCGAGGTGGGCCTGTTGTGTGTGGAGGGGGAGTTTGTGGCCGATATTTCCACCACTCTCCCGGATTGGGCTGGTAAGACTGCGACCCTCTCCCTGGTCCACTCTGGGCCCCTGAAAAATCCCCTCCTTCATTACTGTCCTGTTGTAATGGTGCAAACCTGTTATGTAGGGGTAGTTGACTCCCATATGCATAATGAGGTGGGTCCTTTTTCCCATCATAGTTATGATGAGGATAAGGGCCTAATTTCTGATCTACCCATCCCCGAGATGGCCCATAATCCTGCTGATAATATGGGTGGTAAGAATTATAATCTCTACTTGGGGCATTCCCTCTATTTCCCCGACCCCCTCTCGTAGGAGGGGCAGGGGAGGGATAACCATAAGATTTGGATATGGCAGGGGGTGGAGCTGGTGTACTAATGGGATCATTCTGAGAGGTGTGGGTAATTGCCCTGGGTTGATTAGGAGGGGGAGAAGCCTGCCATTTAAATATATTCCCACTCCTAAAATCGTCCGAGTCTCTCATATATTTTTTCTTTTTCTTGTTTTGAACCTCTAGCTCCCATTTAGTCAGTTTGTTACCAAGATCATTAGATAACCTAAGGAACTCTTCACTGTTCACTGTGATAGGTAAACACTTAAGCCTATTGGTTGCCAGGGAGGAGCGGACTTGTATTTATATGGGTGCCATTACGTTCAGCCGTCGCCGCTGAGGAAGTCCCGCCCACTTTTAGGGACGTAACGCGTACGGCATTGTGTACATGCCTTGTTCGTGATGTCACCCGCGCTCCGCTCATCCATCCTGAATGGGACATCCATTATCTATTGCATCCATGCTGTTATCCTTCGCACTGGGGCACAGTGCATTACATTGTGAGTGTATTTTCGCTTATTTTAAATAAACCTGCTTGAGTATCATTCAGAGAGCACTGATGACATTGAGCCGAGGGAAGAGGCCGCTGCTTTGCCAGACAAAGTACCCTGGGCATGGGTGAGAGAGGATGAGGAGGATGAGGACGGCTTGGTCATCCACTCGACCATGTCTTCCGCATGTTGTGGCTCAACACGGCCAGCTGCCGAAAAAAAGGCCAAGCGTGTCCCACGGCCATGTGCTGATGAGGATGCACCGTTTCCACGACCAGCACTAGACACAGAGCCTGCTTGCCCTCTCTTATTGGCTTGTGACTGTCTGCCTCTCCTTCTTGGCCTTCCAGACATACTAATGGCCTGTAGCTGCACTAAGCTGGGACATATATATATATATATATATATATATATATATATATATATATATATGTACTGATACTGCAGCTAGCAAAATCAAGTGCCTGCCTGTAGTATGAGAACACCACCAACCTTCTACAGGTAGCTTTAGCTGAACACTGTGAGGTGGATGCACCCCACTAACTTGTAGGTTTAGCTGAACACTGTGAGCAGGATGCACCCCACTAACTTGTAGGTTTAGCTGAACACTGTGAGGTGGACGCAACCACACTAACTTGTAGGTTTAGCCGAACACTGTGAGCAGGACGCACCCCACTAACTTGTAGGTTTAGCTGAACACTGTGAGGTGGACGCACCACACTAACTTGTAGGTTTAGCTGAACACTGTGAGCAGGACGCACCCCACTAACTTGTAGGTTTAGCTGAACACTGTGAGCAGGACTCACTGCACTAACTGTAAATAGTCTAGCTGCCTGACTGTGGTACTAATAGGATCAAAAGAACACCAGTAATTTTCTTCAGGTAGCTGTATATACTGTAACAAGACAAGCCTGCCTGTCAGTAAGAAGATAACAGGAATGGATCTAGCTGAACACTGTGAGCAGGACGCACCCCACTAACTTGTAGGTTTAGCTGAACACTGTGAGGTGGACGCACCACACTAACTTGTAGGTTTAGCTGAACACCGTAAGCAGGACGCACCCCACTAACTTGTAGGTTTAGCTGAACACTGTGAGCAGGACGCACTGCACTAACTGTAAATAGTCTAGCTGCCTGACTGTGGTAATAATAGGATCAAAAGAACACCAGTAATTTTCTTCAGGTAGCTGTATATACTGTAACAAGACAAGCCTGCCTGTCAGTAAGAAGATAACAGGAATGGATCTAGCTGAACACTGTGAGCAGGATGCACTGCACTAACTTGTAGGTTTAGCTGAACACTGTGAGGTGGACGCACCACACTAACTTGTAGGTTTAGCTGAACACTGTGAGCAGGACGCACCCCACTAACTTGTAGGTTTAGCTGAACACCGTGAGCAGGTCGCACTGCACTAACTGTAAATAGTCTAGCTGCCTGACTGTGGTACTAATAGGATCAAAAGAACACCAGTAATTTTCTTCAGGTAGCTGTATATACTGTAACAAGACAAGCCTGCCTGTCAGTAAGAAGATAACAGGAACGGATCTAGCTGAACACTGTGAGCAGGACGCACTGCACTAACTTGTAGGTTTAGCTGAACACTGTGAGGTGGACACACCACACTAACTTGTAGGTTTAGCTGCACACTGTGAGCAGGGCGCACCCCACTAACTTGTAGGTTTAGCTGAACACTGTGAGCAGGACGCACCCCACTAACTTGTAGGTTTAGCTGAACACTGTTAGCAGGACGCACCCCACTAACTTGTAGGTTTAGCTGAACACTGTGAGCAGGAAGCACTGCACTAACTGTAAATAGTCTAGCTGCCTGACTGTGGTACTAATAGGATCAAAAGAACACCAGTAATTTTCTTCAGGTAGCTGTATATACTGTAACAAGACAAGCCTGCCTGTCAGTAAGAAGATAACAGGAACGGATCTAGCTGAACACTGTGAGCAGGATGCACCCCACTAACTTGTAGGTTTAGCTGAACACTGTGAGGTGGACGCACCACACTAACTTGTAGGTTTAGCTGAACACTGTGAGCAGGACGCACCCCACAAACTTGTAGGTTTAGCTGAACACTGTGAGCAGGATGCACCCCACTAACTTGTAGATTTAGCTGAACACTGTGAGGTGGACGCACCACATTAACTTGTAGGTTTAGCTGAACACTGTGAGCAGGACGCACCCCACTAACTTGTAGGTTTAGCTGAACACCGTGAGCAGGACGCACTGCACTAACTGTAAATAGTCTAGCTGCCTGACTGTGGTACTAATAGGATCAAAAGAACACCAGTAATTTTCTTCAGGTAGCTGTATATACTGTAACAAGACAAGCCTGCCTGTCAGTAAGAAGATAACAGGAACGGATCTAGCTGAACACTGTGAGCAGGACACACTGCACTAACTTGTAGGTTTAGCTGAACACTGTGAGGTGGACGCACCACACTAACTTGTAGGTTTAGCTGCACACTGTGAGCAGAACGCACCCCACTAACTTGTAGGTTTAGCTGAACACTGTGAGCAGGACGCACCCCACTAACTTGTAGGTTTAGCTGAACACTGTGAGCAGGACGCACCCCACTAACTTGTAGGTTTAGCTGAACACTGTGAGCAGGAAGCACTGCACTAACTGTAAATAGTCTAGCTGCCTGACTGTGGTACTAATAGGATCAAAAGAACACCAGTAATTTTCTTCAGGTAGCTGTATATACTGTAACAAGACAAGCCTGCCTGTCAGTAAGAAGATAACAGGAACGGATCTAGCTGAACACTGTGAGCAGGATGCACCCCACTAACTTGTAGGTTTAGCTGAACACTGTGAGGTGGACGACACTAACTTGTAGGTTTAGCTGAACACTGTGAGCAGGACGCACCCCACAAACTTGTAGGTTTAGCTGAACACTGTGAGCAGGACGCACCCCACTAACTTGTAGATTTAGCTGAACACTGTGAGGTGGACGCACCACACTAACTTGTAGGTTTAGCTGAACACTGTGAGCAGGATGCACCCCACTAACTTGTAGGTTTAGCTGAACACTGTGATCAGGACGCACCCCACTAACTTGTAGGTTTAGCTAAACACTGTGAGCAGGACGCATCCCACTAACTTTTAGGGTTAGCTGAACACTGTGAGCAGGACGCACCGCACTAACTTGTAGGTTTAGCTGAACACTGTGAGCAGGACGCACCCCACTAACTTGTAGGTTTAGCTGAACACTGTGATCAGGACGCACCCCACTAACTTGTAGTTTTAGCTGAACACTGTGAGCAGGACGCACTGCACTAACTGTAAATAGTCTAGCTGCCTGACTGTGGTACTAATAGGATCAATAGGATTGTAGGTTTAGCAATTTTCTTCAGGTAGCTGTATATACTGTAACAAGACAAGCCTGCCTGTCAGTAAGAAGACAACAGGAACGGATCTAGCTGAACACTGTGAGCAGGACGCACCCCACTAACTTGTAGGTTTAGCTGAACACTGTGAGGTGGACGCACCCCACTAACTTGTAGGTTTAGCTGAACACTGTGAGCAGGAAGCACTGCACTAACTGTAAATAGTCTAGCTGCCTGACTGTGGTACTAATAGGATCAAAAGAACACCAGTAATTTTCTTCAGGTAGCTGTATATACTGTAACAAGACAAGCCTGCCTGTCAGTAAGAAGATAACAGGAACGGATCTAGCTGAACACTGTGAGCAGGACGCACCCCACTAACTTGTAGGTTTCGCTGAACACTGTGAGGTGGACGCACCACACTAACTTGTAGGTTTAGCTGAACACTGTGAGCAGGACGCACCCCACAAACTTGTAGGCTTAGCTGAACACTGTGAGCAGGACGCACCCCACTAACTTGTAGATTTAGCTGAACACTGTGAGGTGGACGCACCACACTAACTTGTAGGTTTAGCTGAACACTGTGAGCAGGACGCACCCCACTAACTTGTAGGTGCGTCCTGCTAACTTTTAGGTTTAGCTGAACACTGTGAGCAGGACGCACCGCACTAACTTGTAGAAACGGATCTAGCTGAACACTGTGAGCAGGACGCACCCCACTAACTTGTAGGTTTAGCTGAACACTGTGAGGTGGACGCACCACACTAACTTGTAGGTTTAGCTGAACACTGTGAGCAGGACGCACCCCACTAACTTGTAGGTTTAGCTGAACACTGTGAGCAGGATGTACTGCACTAACTGTAAATAGTCTAGCTGCCTGACTGTGGTACTAATAGGATCAAAAGAACACCAGTAATTTTCTTCAGGTAGCTGTATATACTGTAACAAGACAAGCCTGCCTGTCAGTAAGAAGATAACAGGAACGGATCTAGCTGAACACTGTGAGCAGGATGCACTGCACTAACTTGTAGATTTAGCTGAACACTGTGAGGTGGACGCACCACACTAACTTGTAGGTTTAGCTGAACACTGTGAGCAGGACGCACCCCACTAACTTGTAGGTGCGTCCTGCTAACTTTTAGGTTTAGCTGAACACTGTGAGCAGGACGCACCGCACTAACTTGTAGAAACGGATCTAGCTGAACACTGTGAGCAGGACGCACCCCACTAACTTGTAGGTTTAGCTGAACACTGTGAGGTGGACGCACCACACTAACTTGTAGGTTTAGCTGAACACTGTGAGCAGGACGCACCCCACTAACTTGTAGGTTTAGCTGAACACTGTGAGCAGGATGTACTGCACTAACTGTAAATAGTCTAGCTGCCTGACTGTGGTACTAATAGGATCAAAAGAACACCAGTAATTTTCTTCAGGTAGCTGTATATACTGTAACAAGACAAGCCTGCCTGTCAGTAAGAAGATAACAGGAACGGATCTAGCTGAACACTGTGAGCAGGATGCACTGCACTAACTTGTAGGTTTAGTGGAACACTGTGAGGTGGACGCACCACACTAACTTGTAGGTTTAGCTGAACACTGTGAGCAGGACGCACCCCACTAACTTGTAGGTTTAGCTGAACACTGTGAGCAGGACGCACTGCACTAACTGTAAATAGTCTAGCTGCCTGACTGTGGTACTAATAGGATCAAAAGAACACCAGTAATTTTCTTCAGGTAGCTGTATATACTGTAACAAGACAAGCCTGCCTGTCAATAAGAAGATAACAGGAACCGATCTAGCTGAACACTGTGAGCAGGACGCACTGCACTAACTTGTAGGTTTAGCTGAACACTGTGAGGTGGACGCACCACACTAACTTGTAGGTTTAGCTGAACACTGTGAGCAGGACGCACCCCACTAACTTGTAGGTTTAGCTGAACACTGTGAGCAGTACGCACCCCACTAACTTGTATGTTTAGCTGAACACTGTGAGCAGGACGCACCCCACTAACTTGTAGGTTTAGCTGAACACTGTGAGCAGGACGCACTGCACTAACTGTAAATAGTCTAGCTGCCTGACTGTGGTACTAATAGGATCAAAAGAACACCAGTAATTTTCTTCAGGTAGCTGTAAATACTGTAACAAGACAAGCCTGCCTGTCAGTAGGAAGATAACAAGAACGGATCTAGCCAAACTGAATACAGTGTATATATATATATATATATGCAACACCTGGGATGCATATATATACACAATACACTGTAAGTGCAGCTAACTGACTGACTGTTCTGCCTAATCTATCTAACTCAAATCAAATGTCACTGTCTGTCTCTCTCTCTCTCTCTCAATGAACGCCGGAACACACACTACACAGGGCCACCGTGCAGGCGGCTTTATATAGTGTGGGGCGTGTACTAAATCCCCTGAGCCATAATTGGCCAAAGCCTCCTTGGTTTTGGCCAATTACGGCTCTCTGCTCAGGCGGCGCTGTGTATGGCCAAGCATGCGGGTCATAGTGCATGCTTGGCCAATCATCAGCCAGCAATGCACTGCGATGTCGCAGTGAATTATGGGCCGTGACGCGCCACGAATTTGGCGCGAACGGCCCATATCGTTCGCAATTCGGCGAACGACCGAACAGCCGATGTTCGAGTCGAGCATGGGTTCAACTCGAACACGAAGCTCATCCCTAATGGGCACTCGTAAGTGGCATTGATGGGTACTTATGGGTAGCACTGATGGGTACTTATGGGTGGCACTGATAGGTGGCATGGATGGGAACTGATGGGCATTGATAGGTGGGCACTGATGGGCATGGATGGGCACTGACAGGTGGCACCGATGGACACCGATGGGTGGCACTGATGACACTGATTGGTGGCACTGATGACACTAATGGGTGGCATTGCTGGGCATCACTAAAATATAATGGTGCCAGTCAGTGCCAATTCGTGGGTACTTATTGGCACAGATCTGGCATAATTTGCACATGTGGATGGCCATGGGGTACATACCTGGCCATCCATATGTTGCCCCCTTCCCTGGTGGTCCTGGCGGTTTCCCTGGTGGTCCAGTGTGGGTATCCAAGGGGGGCTGCTCTGATAAACAATCAGCGCAGACCCCCCTGTCAGGAGAGCCGCCGATCGGCTCTCCTCTACTCGCGGCTGTCAGACACGAGTGAGGAAAAGCCGGTCAACGGCTTTTCCTATTGACATTGTGATCAGCCGTGATAGGACATGGCTGATCACATGGTAAAGAGCCAAAGAGCCTCCGCCGGAGGCTCTTTACCAAGATCGGTGGAGCGGTGTGTCAGACTGACACACCAATCGCCGCGATGCGGGCCCATGGGCGCGCGGCGGCATGTTATCCTCCTGGACGTCATATGATGCCCAGTCAGGATAACTGAACCACCGCCCACCCGTCAATCTGCTATAGGCCGGGCGGGAAGTGGTTAATGTTGCTGTAGGCCTCTTGGCAGCCTCCCTGACCAGTTTTCTTCTCATCTTTTCATCAATTTTGGAGGGTCGTCCAGTTCTTAGTAATGTCACTGTTGTGCCATATTTTTTCCACTTGATGATGACTGTTTTTACTGTGTTTCATGGTATATCTAATGCCTTGAAACTTCTTTTGTACCCTTCTCCTTACTGATACATTTTAACAATGAGATCTCTCTGATGCTTTGGAAGCTCTATGTGGACCATGGCTTTTGCTGTAGGATGTGGCTAAGAAAATGTCAGGAAAGACCTACTAGAACAGCTGAACTTTATTTGGGGTTAATCAGAGGCCCTTTAAATGATGACCGAGGTGTACTGACTCCTATTTAACATGAGTTTGAATGTGATTGAATAATTCTGAACACAGCTACATCCCCAGTTATAAGAGGGTGTGCACACTTATGCAACCACATTATTTTAGTTTTTTATTTTTGCTTCCCCCCTAAAAGATTTCAGTTTGTTTTTCAATTGAGTTGTACAGTTTATAGGTCACATTAAAGGTAGAAAAAGTTCTGAAATGATTTATCTTTGTCTCATTTATTTACATCACAGAAACCTGACATTTTAACAGAGGTGTGTAGACTTTTTATATCCACTGTAGTTGTTAAACCAATTCCGTACCACAGTTCAGCAGCTACAAAAAGCAGCTGCAGCCAGTGTTTCTCTCACTCCCCATTCTTATGCACACACGAGCAGACTTTTCAGCATCAAAAGTCCGACGGTCTTTCCGACGGACTTTCGACAGACTTTTGACGGACTTCCGATGGACTTTTGAATGAACGGACTTGCCTACACATGATCACACCAAAGTCCGACCGCCTAGTATGCAGTGATGTACACCAGGTCCGACGAGACTATAAAAAGGAGGTGTAATAGCTTGTGCGCCACCCGTTGGGCCCCTTCTGCTAATTTCGTGTTTATCTCGTGTTAGGAGAAGTTTGGTGAGAGACGATTCGCGCTTTTTCAGACTCGTGTTTTTCAGATCGTTTAACTGTTGTTAAGTTTGTGCTTGTATCTGCTTTTCAGTCCCTGTAGTCAGTTCGCACTGATTTATCAGTGTGTTCTTGTCCGCTCGTTGCTGATTTTCAGCTCGCTCTTCACAGGCCTTGCTGTTCTTCAGTGCGTTCTGTTAAGTGTGTTCTGACCAGCCGACCATTTTGAAGCCATGTTGCGTGTACGTACTCATTGTAGAGCTCGTGAATTGTATGTGCTTGATGCTGTAGTTCATTCTTCAGCCCAATCCCAGTCCATGAACAGGGCGAGGAGGAGTTCATGGACAAAGAATTGGTTGCTCCAGCGTGACCAATTCTCTCACATGCCTTTGCTCCGTGAGATCAGTGAGAATAATTCTGAGGATTTCAGGAACTTTCTCAGGGTGATGGACCCTGTTTTTCACCATTTGTTGGCTTTGCTGACCCCTTATATCAGCAGGCAGGATACCTGCATGAGGCAAGCCATCACTCCAGAGCAGAGGCTAGTCGCCACGTTGTGGTACTTGGCAACGGGGAGAGACCTGCAGGACCACAAGTTCTCGACAGGCATTTCCCCCCAGGCTTTAACCCCCCCCTAAAATGTATCCAAATGGTCTGTGTGTCCTTAAATTGCTTTATAATCCCCCCCCCTAAGATGTATCCAAATGGTCTGTGTGTCCTTAAATTGCTTTATAATCCCCCCCCCCTAAAATTTTCCAAATGGTCTGTGTATCCTTAAATTGCTTTATAATCCCCCCCTGAAATGTATTCAAATGGTCTGTGTGTCCTTAAATTGCTTTATAATCCCCCCCCTAAAATTTATCCAAATCGTCTGTGTGTCCTTAAATTGCTTTATAATCCCCCCCCCTAAGATGTATCCAAGTGGTCTGTGTGTCCTTAAATTGCTTTATAATCCCCCCCTAAAATTTTCCAAATGGTCTGTGTGTCCTTAAATTGCTTTATAATCCCCCCCCCTGAAATGTATTCAAATGGTCTGTGTGTCCTTAAATTGCTTTATAATCCCCCCCCTAAAATTTATCCAAATCGTCTGTGTGTCCTTAAATTGCTTTATAACCTCCCCCCCCCTAAAATTTATCCAAATGGTCTGTGTGTCCTTAAATTGCTTTATAATCCCCCCCCCAAAAAAAATTATCAATGGGCCATCAGTGGGGGTGAGGAATCTGATAAGTGGGCCTTAATATTTTAGTCTTTAAATAATACTTAAAATTATTGTTATACTGATGCTGGGCAAGAATGTTTTTTGTGTATTTGTTTTGTGTTTTTTGTGTAATGTGCTTGCAATGTTATGTGCAAAAGTACTTATATTTTGTTTTTCTTGTTTGACTCCCCAGTTTCCTTCAACGCCACAGGAATGGCAGACTGTGGCATGCCATTTTGCCACCCGTTGGGACTTTCCCAACTGTGGAGGGGCTATAGATGGGAAACACGTCCACATCATGCCACCACCCCATTCAGGGTCATACTATTTTAATTATAAGGGGTTTCATAGTATTGTGTTAATGGCGATGGTGTTGGCACAATATTTCTGTATGTGGACGTGGGGAACAATGGCTGGATCTCGGATGGAGGAGTCTTCGCCCAGACAGAGTTTTACCAGAGTGATGGCCTGGGATTGCCACCTGATGCGGATAATGTGGAAGGACTCCCCTTTGTCCTCATTGCAGATGAAGCCTTCAGTCTGGCCGAGCACCTGATGAGGCTATACTCCCAAAGGACCCTCACCCCGGAGAGGGTGGTTTTTAACTACCAGCTGGCCAAAGCGAGAAGAGTTGTGGAGAATGCCTTCGAGATAATGGCCAGTAGGTTCCACCTGTTTCAGACAGCCATCCACATGGCGCGCTACAAACTTAATCACATTGTCCTAGCATGCTGCATCCTGCACAATTATTTACACAAACATTCAAGCAATTATCTTGCATCTGTTGGGCCTAAGGCCGGACTTACAGAGAATCCTCTGATGGGCCTGGATACTGGCCGTACTGGCTTGGCCCCCCAAAGCGCCCATCAATTTCGGGATAAATATGTTGATTTTTTTTACGGGTAGGGGGCCATTGCAATGCCAGACAATCTTTAATTTTTCATAATAAAAAATATTGATCAGATAAATCTAGAAATGTATTTATTGCTTGCCTTTCTTTTTGGCTGTCTCCTAAGTTCTCCTAGTGCACTTGTAGTACCAAGTGTATTTTCCTTTAGTAAATAAGCCCTATTGTCACTGTAAACACCAAATAACTTACAAAACTGGTATTGATCATTGAAAGAAGAAGCTACACATTATGTTGATTAAAACATAATTTTTAATCTGTGCACATTCACATGTGCGTTTAGAATTTTTTTTTTTTTTTACAAACAGGCCTCTATTTATTTTTTTTGTTTTAACAAACAGGCCTAAAATTGTTCAAAAAGTCAAAGCCCAGAATGGGGTCAGCAAAAAAGGAAATGAAGAACATGATCAATGTTTTTTTGGGGAAAAGGGATTAGATTCTCCCCAAAACATCGATCATGTTCTTCATTTCCTGCTGCATATTGTCCAGCCGATTACGCATTATGTCCAGGGTAGTGCGCATGGCCTCAATATCCCCATTCCAGGCCATGATCTGCCCAATTAATCTTTGGGCACTGTCTGTGGTAAATGGTTCCTCTTCTTCCACAACCAGAACATCACCTAAAATTGAGGGAAAAAAATGTCTTTAGAAATATGCAGGCATACATAGATTACCAGAAACTGGGGTGTCAGACACTCACCTGGTGGGGTGCAAATGTCACCCACTTCCTCCACCTCTCCTTCATCAACATTCTCAGGGGGGGTGCTGGTGCTTGGAACTGGTTCCACCGCTTTCCCTTCCACAACCAGAACATCACCTAAAATTGATGAAAAAAGATGTATTTAAAAATATGCAGGCATACATAGATTACCAGAAGCTGGGGTGTCAAACACTCACCTGGTGGGGTGCCCATGTCGCCCACTTCCTCCACCGCTCCTTCCTCTACATCCTCAGTGGGGCGTGGGCTGATTTCCCAATCCGGCAGGCGAGGTCAGGGGTCCTTGGGATCAGGTTGTCTGAGTCTTTTCTCCCCTATGAAAATGAAACAAAAGGTATACTTAGCACACAGATATTTGAGTCCAGGAATAGGAAAAGGAAACATTGTATTGAAGTGGTGTACAATTGTCTGTTTGGGCAGTGATCCAAGTTGAAGACATGATTAAAATTCCCTATGAAACAAGCCGAAATACTTACCTTTTTTGGCCACATTTCACAGATAGAGACACCCCAACAAGTATCCACTGGTGCACCTGTGTGGGTTACCCTAAATAATGTATTCTGGTGTCCCACACTAGTGCTGCTGAGTCCAGATGTGTAAACAGCTGCTGAGAGTCCTCTCCTTACATTCCACTGAATGAAGTTTGCTATTCATTCTAGTTTCAAAGACATCTAGCCAACAATGTCCTAAACTTCTTTTAATAAGACAAATTTACAAGACCAAAATGTTGTTTAAACTCTGTATCAACTAAAAACATTGTATATACTTGCTAACGATGTTTCCTACAAAAGATGTTTCCAACGAACGAATAACGATTAAAACTGTACAGTAAAGAAAAGCACATGGAGCAGCATGCAAGTTAATAATCAATAGAAAATACACGACAAGTACGTACTTTTTTTAAGAACTTTCTTAATTCGTCTGTACTGATCCGGCTCCCTCAATTTAAGATCGTTTCCTCAGCTGGTCTTTAGAGCGTCGTACCTCAAAATTATGATGCAGGGTCTTCACCACTTTGGACATTATTTTTGCCTTTCATACATTAGGCTGGGCGTACGGTCCATGCTTCCCATCGTAATCTTTTCTCTGCAAAATTGCTACCATCTCCACCATCTCTTCGAAGGCCATATTGTAGGCTTTAAATCTCCTCTTCCCGGATCTGGACATTTTGGGCTTCGGGCTTTCCTCGTTAGTGGAGTAATTAGTACACACCTGCTGTGTCTCCACCATTGTAACTCCTACTGTGCACCGTAGAGAGAAGGGGCGGAGAATATTCATGAAAAAGAACATCAGGAGCGGGCGACGCAGGCAGAGTTTCATGCATGCGCAGAGTATATAAAGCTAACCCGCATGTGCCATACGTACGTTCTGTCCGTAGAGAAAGGGGCGGGGAATATTCGTGAAAAAGAACGTCAGGGGCGGGTGACGTAGGCGGAGTTTCACGCATGCGCAGTGTATATAAGGCTAACCCGCATGTGCGTGGAGCAAGTGAAGTTACGAGCATCCGAAACGAAGGTAAATTTTCTTTACTTTGTAGCGGCCTATACTGCTTAAAGAGTGATACTTATGTTTGGGATAAGATTATGTGAGTTTAGATATACTGTAGTGTTTTTGTCTTGTGTATTGTCTTACAGCAAAAATGAATAACAAGTTTAAGGACCCTGAATTTCTGATACCATTTATTGAGAAGTACAGGGAGATGAGGAATCTGTGGGAGGTTAAACACCCTCAATATTACATTAAACCAGTAAGGAATTCAACGCTGGAGAGACTTCTAGCATTTGTGCAGACTTTCATCCCAGAAGCAACCATGGAGATTTTGGAAAAGAAAATTGGGATCTTGCGAAATATGTATAGGAGGGAGCATAACAAGATCCAGACTTCCCTGAGATCAGGAGCATCAGCAGATGATGTGTATGTACCCAGGCTGTGGTACTTCGATAAACTATGTTTTCTTGATGACCAGACTGAAGCCAGGGAATCACTTTCGACCCTTCCCTCCACCCTTCCCTGCACCCTTCCCTCCATCCCAGCAGAGGCTGATGAGGACCAACCTGGGACTTCCATCCTGGAAGAACCAGATGCGACCATCTGGAGCCAGGTATATTATTTTTAAACATATTTAGTGTCCTAATATTAATGATGTCAACTAGATGTTCTAATTGATTACCTATTAAGGATTTTATCCAAAAAATTATGTCTACATATCAATTGACAGTAGTGGCCAAACATGTTTGTCACCATCTTGAAAAAATGCTGGTGTCAGAATGATACTCTTTTATATGTATTAACAATGAATTTGCAAGTCATGAGCTGAAAATTGTGTGTGATTGATGAACCAAAAACTAAAACTATGTTCATTTTTTATACACAGGATGAGCTCAGGCAGGAGGAAGGTATGGAAAGTGGTAGGCAGGAGGAGGCCAGGCCCAGTGACAGCCAGGAGGAGGCAGGGGTTAGTGTCAGCCAGGAGGTGGCCGGGCCCAGTAGGAGCCTCAGACAATCGCAGGTGCCTCCCCTCCACCTTCATACAAAAAGGCCCAGAAAGGGGACAGTGACAGAGGAGGCATCACTGCACCTCATGAGAGAAGCTACAAATTTCCTAAGGAGCCCCCTCGAAGCTGAAGAGGCCTATGGCTCCTATATAGCCAGCAGGTTGCTCGAAATGGAGAAGGGCCAACTCCTCCTGTGTGAAAAACTTTTTTCTGATGTCCTTCACAAGGGGCTGAAGGGCAAGTTAACTGTCAACACCCAAATAAATGAGCAGGCCCATCCTCTCCCTCCTTCTGTCACAAATCAACCACCAGAGCCACAGCCTCCAAGGAAGGCTGCAGGGCAGCGTAGAGGGAAGGCTGCAGGGAAGGGTGCAGGGCAGGGTGGAGGGAAGGCTGCAACGAAGAGAAGAAAGTAATGACCTGGCTTCAGTCTGGTCTGACAGAAGATGGAGGCTGGTGTAATACCACAGCCTGGGGACATATATGTCATCTGCTGCTGCTCTTGATCTCTGGGATTCCTGGACCAGATTGTGCTCCCTATTATATGGACTCCTCAAGATCCCAATTTTCTTTTCCACAGACTTGATGTGTGCCCTGGGGCCAAAAGACTTCACAAATTCCAAAAGTTTCTCCAGCGTTGACTTCATCTTTATTTTGTTAACCAGAATAAATGGATATTTTATTTTCAGAAAATACTTGCCTATGTGTTTTTATTAAAATACATTTTTAAAGACAATGTCAAATTA
The DNA here is from genome assembly GCA_037952925.1 of Lithobates clamitans. Taxonomy (NCBI): domain Eukaryota; kingdom Metazoa; phylum Chordata; class Amphibia; order Anura; family Ranidae; genus Lithobates; species Lithobates clamitans. The sequence continues at coordinate 3,530,503 of JBBGZY010000305.1, read as the reverse complement.
ACAAGGGATTACAACCTCCTTGAGGTTCCAAAAAAAAAATAAAAATCTAATGTTCTTGTGGTAACTTTACACCAAAAAATTTTTTAAAAAAAAACGGTTCTTGTGGTAACTTTACACCAATAAAAAAATATATATATATGGAGATCACTATAAAATAATTTTGTAATGATCCTAAAAAATGATCTTGATGAAATAAAAAATAATAAAAGATGACTCCAAAAAACAAATGTGTAAACATTAGTATGGAGATCGGGCTTTTAAAAAATACTATATCATTCATGAGATCAAAGAGAAATAATCCAGAAATCAGTTTGTGAGAACTCTGTGTGAATATGAGCAGCAAAACAACTTTGTTCTTCTAGCATTATAAAGAAGACAATTACATAGTTACATAGTAGGTGAGGTTGAAAAAAGACACAAGTCCATCAAGTCCAACCTATGTGTGTGATTATGTGTCAGTATTACATTATATATCCCTGTGTGTTGCGGTCATTTAGGTGCTTATCTAACAGTTTCTTGAAGCTATCAATGCTCCCCGCTGAGACCACCGCCTGTGGAAGGGAATTCCACATCCTTGCCGCTCTTACAGTAAAGAACCCTCTACGTAGTTTAAGGTTAAACCTCTTTTCTTCTAATTGTAATGAGTGGCCACGAGTCTTGTTAAACTCTCTTCTGCGAAAAAGTTTTATCCCTATTGTGGGGTCACCAGTACAGTATTTGTAAATTGAAATCATATCCCCTCTCAAGCGTCTCTTCTCCAGAGAGAATAAGTTCAGTGCTTGCAACCTTTCCTCATAACTAAGATCCTCCAGACCCTTTATTAGCTTTGTTGCCCTTCTTTGTACTCGCTCCATTTCCAGTACATCCTTCCTGAGGACTGGTGCCCAGAACTGGACAGCATACTCCAGGTGCGGCCGGACCAGAGCCTTGTAGAGTGGGAGAATTATCGCTTTATCTCTTGTGTTGATCCCTCTTTTAATGCATGCCAATATTCTGTTTGCTTTATTAGCAGCAGCTTGGCATTGCATGCCATTGCTGAGCCTATCATCTACTAGGACCCCCAGGTCCTTTTCCATCCTAGATTCCCCCAGAGCTTCTCCCCCCAGTGTATAGATTGCATTCATATTTTTGCCACCCAAATGCATTATTTTACATTTTTCTACATTGAACCTCATTTGCCATGTAGTTGCCCACCCCATTAATTTGTTCAGGTCTTTTTGAAAGGTTTCCACATCCTGCGGAGAAGTTATTGCCCTGCTTAGTTTAGTATCGTCTGCAAATACAGAGATTGAACTGTTTATCCCATCCTCCAGGTCGTTTATAAACAAATTAAATAGGATTGGTCCCAGCACAGAACCCTGGGGAACCCCACTACCCACCCCTGACCATTCTGAGTACTCCCCATTTATCACCACCCTCTGAACTCGCCCTTGTAGCCAGTTTTCAATCCATGTAATCACCCTATGGTCCATGCCAACAGACCTGATTTTGTACAGTAAACGTTTATGGGGAACTGTGTCAAATGCTTTTGCAAAATCCAGATACACCACATCTATGGGCCTTCCTTTATCTAGATGGCAACTCACCTCCTCATAGAAGGTTAATAGATTGGTTTGGCAAGAACGATTCTTCATGAATCCATGCTGATTACTGCTAATGATATCGTTCTTATTACTAAAATCTTGTATATAGTCCCTTATCATCCCCTCCAAGAGTTTACATACTATTGATGTTAGGCTAACTGGTCTGTAATTCCCAGGGATGTATTTTGGGCCCTTTTTAAATATTGGTGCTACATTGGCTTTTCTCCAATCAGCTGGTACCATTCCAGTCAATAGACTGTCTGTAAAAATTAGGAACAACGGTCTGGCAATCACTTGACTGAGTTCCCTAAGTACCCTTGGATGCAAGCCATCTGGTCCCGGTGATTTATTAATGTTAAGTTTCTCAAGTCTAATTTTAATTCTGTCCTCTGTTAATCATGGAGGTGCTTCCTGTGTTGTGTCATGAGGATAAACACTGCAGTTTTGGTTACTGAAACCCCCCGATTCACTCGTGAAGACTGAGGAGAAGAATAAATTCAATACCTTCGCCATCTCCCCATCCTTTGTAACCAGATGTCCTTCCTCATTCTTTATGGGGCCAATATGGTCTGTCCTCCCTTTTTTACTGTTTACCAACTTAAAGAATTTCTTGGGATTTTTTTTTGCTCTCCTCCGCTATGTGTTTTTCATGTTCTATCTTAGCCGTCCTAATTGCACCCTTACATTTCTTGTTGCATTCTTTATAATGTCTGAATGCTGAGGATGATCCCTCAACCTTGTATTTTTTTAAGGTCTTCTCCTTTGCTTTTATATGCATTTTTACATTGGAGTTAAGCCATCCAGGATTTTTGTTCGCTCTTTTAAATTTAATTCCCAATGGGATACATTGGCTAATGCCCTTATTTAATATGCTCTTAAAGCAAACCCATCTCTCCTCTGTATTCTTTGTTCCTAATATTTTATCCCAATTTATGCCTTTTAGCAAGGTTTGTAGTTTAGGGAAGTTGGCTCTTTTGAAATTCAGTGTCTTTGTGTTCCCTTCATGTTTCCTATTTGTGTGATTTATACTGAAACTAATTACCCTGTGATCGCTGTTACTCAAATTGCCCCGTATTTCCACATCCGTGATCAGGTCTGTATTGTTGGTAATCAGTAGATCTAGTAATGATTTATTTCTAGTTGGTGCATCTACCATCTGACCCATAAAATTGTCCTGCAAGACATTAAGGAACTGGCAAGCCTTAAATGAATGCGCGGTTCCCTCCGCCCAGTCTATGTCTGGATAATTAAAATCCCCCATTATGATAACACTTCCCATCCTTGCTGCTAATCCAATTTGTGATAGGAGATCCGTCTCCACTTCCTCCCTCAGGTTAGGGGGCCTATAGCATACTCCCAGTATTATTTTCCCCTTAGCTTCATCCCTTTGGAGCTCTACCCATAAGGTTTCCACCTCCTCTCTAGCTCCCTCAGTGATGTCATCTTTCACATTCGCTTGTACATTATTCTTGATATATAGGCATACCCCTCCCCCTTTTTTACCCTCTCTATCCTTGCGGTATACGGTATACCCTTGAATGCTTGCCAGCCAATCATGAGAGTTGTTGAACCAGGTCTCTGAAATTCCCACAAAATCCAAATCCTCCTTGTACAACAGTATCTCTAGTTCACCCATCTTGTCCGCCATGCTCCTGGCATTGGTGAACATGCCACATAGTTTAGACCGGTCGCATATTGTCCTCGTATTGGGTGTTTCGAGATTGCAACTAGGACTTGCTACTATACTCACCTTGTGTTTTTGTGCTTTGGTTAACCTACCACTAATGCCCCCAATACTACCCTCTGGAATATCTTCTGCGCTGGCTATCTCTTTCTCTGGACCCTCCCCCCATCGCCTAGTTTAAAAACCCCTCTAACTTTTTGTCCATCTTCATTCCCAGCAGATCTGCACCCTCCTCATTTAGGTGCAGTCCGTCCCTTCTATAGTACCGGTTACCGACTGAGAAGTCGGCCCAGTCCTCCAGGAACCCAAACCCTTCCTTACTACACCAGCGCCACTTGTTTACTTCCCTAATCTCCCTCTGCCTTTCTGGTGTGGCTCGATGTACCGGTAGTATTCCTGAGAATACTACCTTGGAGGTCCTTTTCCTCAATTTAGCTCCTAAGTCCCTAAAATCGTTCTTTAGGGCACTCCATCTGCCTCTGACTTTGTCATTGGTGCCAACGTGCACCATGACAGCCGGGTCTTCCCCAGCCCCTCCCAGTAATTCGTCCACAAGATCCGCTGCGCTGCATTCAACGATCACAGAATTTGCAGCGTGAGGAATGTGCTAGCTACAATATGAACACTAGTTTTACCGACTGAGCGCTTCCATGTCGTACTTGCTTCTGATGATGCGTCGTTTTTTTGTCTGTCGGACTAGCATACAGACAATCGGATTTGTCGATAGGAACTGGGACCGGCAGAGTTACGGCGGAAAGATTTGAAGCATGTTCCAAATCTATAGTCCCTCAGACTTTCGACAGAAAAAGTCCGCTGAAGGTCCAATGAAGCCCACACGCGGTTGGATTGTCCACCGGAGTTGGTCCGTCAGACCAGTCCGGACGAAAAGTCAGCTCCTGTGTACACGGCATTAGCCAGGCACCTGGCTACAATTCTTACAACAAAATCTCAATATTGCTGATTTGTACACTTCCTTGTGTTTTAAATGCATCACAATGGGTTGATTTTTTTTGTGTGTCATTTGAACCATTTATAGTAGTGTAATATGTAAAAAAAAAGTCAAGAAGTAGAATGCAATAATTTGAACAAGACACAAAAGTTTCCTCAGGGGCTCGTGCAAGCAAGCAGAAACAATATAGTAAGATTTACTATATGAATCTTTACTTGCTGCACTTTCTTACAATAGCAAATGTGAAAGAAAGATGAAATAACATTTTTTTGTAATGTGATTACTTCACAAGCAATTTGTTTAATGTAATGTCACTAATATTGCCTTTCTATTTCAGTCTGCAGGCAGCAAATTTTCTAATATATTAAAAAAATATATATGTAAAAAAAATCAAAATGTACGTACACTGTCTATGAAATTGCTAAAAAAGGGGGGGTAAATCTGCGGCGCTAATTAAAATATGTAAAACCTCCAAACCATACCAAGAGGTTACATAACCAGATCTCCAGGTATCGATAATGTCTAATTGCTTAATCTTCCACTAATTTGTGCAATCAAAGGTCACAGAAAAGCCAATATTGCATCAAAAAAATTGAAATGACTATGATAAATCACAAAATGGGAATACTAGGTCGCTGTTTAAAATTAACCCATACAAATGTACATAAATTAAATTAAAATGAATAATAAAAATAGTCTGAAACAATAAATGGAAAATTAGAACCACAGACTCCACAGTTTAAACAGATCTTCAAACCACTACTCAAATAAATGAATCCAAATTAAAACATAACCTAATAAACTATCTGAAATTATATTAATTATTGCAGCAATCAAAAAATAGATGAGTGATAGGTGCAAATTCACTAGTGAAACAATAAGTGTAATTTTCACAGGATAAAAATCACGATCTGATGATATCAAACCTAAATTAAATAGGACTAGAAATGTGTCTAATGAAAAAATAAACCATAAATGGCAACATATGTGATCTAGCAGGGTGTACACAAAATAATCCCGAAGTAAAGCAATATAATTACATAGAGCAGTCTCCAAAACATCCCATCCAAAAAGGAAACAAATCAATCAATAAAGTAGCAAGTTAAATTACTGCAACAAACGTGATCACACAGAGTGTGGATGAATAGATACTATGTAGATAGTAGAAAATAAACAGTCTCAAAAAAGTCCCACAAAAGATAAGGTCTCCACTGTGACAAATAAAACAAAGTTGTTTCAAAGATATTCAATGATAAATGTGGTGTGTAAAGGTAACGGTTCCCTCAGCCTCTCAACTCCCAGCTGAACGGTCACAGCCTAATTAGCATATGACAGATGCAATAAATAGATGTGACTAAAGGTTTCTAATGAAAAAGTGAACCCTATAACAACATATGTGATCTAGCAGGGTATAAAGAATAATCCTGCAGAAAGCAAAAATTTAAATAAAGCAGTCTCCAAAGCGTCCCATCCAAAAAGGAAAAAAACAAGCAATAAAAGTGGCAGGTAAAAAATATGTACAACAAATGTGATCACACAAAGTGTAGATGAATAGATGATAATTAGAGAAGATAGTGGAAAAATAAAAAAACAGTCTCAAAAAAGTCCCATAAAGGATAAGATCTCCATTGTGACAATTAATTAAAAAACAAAGTTGTTCCAAAGATATTCAGTGATAGATGTAGTTTGTAATGGTAACGGTTCCCCTAGCCTCTCACCTCCCGGCTGGACGATCACAGCCTATTTAGCATATGACAGATGAAACACCGGCTTCCCAGTCTCCTTGTTGCCAGGGGTCTCCAGAATGCTGCTTTCAGGTTCAGCTCAAAAGAAAGGAAAGGGCTCCATAGTGTAGCAAGTAATTTCAATATTTATTTCATCAATATTCCACTTACATAAAAAACTGGATAACACAGAAGACTCTCAGGCTGCTCTCAGCTCAACGATCCCGGCCGTGATCGGAGAGACAAGCTGCAGCTGAAAAAAATCCGCCTCTCTCTTCCCTGTCTATGAAATGTCACTTCTTGATCATGTAACTAACTCAATGGCTACTGTTTGTATCAGTTTTTCTACTATTACAGTACTGTGCATATGACTATGATAGGATGAACTTCCCATTTTCCTGACAGCTCCATGTCAGCACAGCTGGGTATTGGCTCCACCCTCCCATGCTTCCAGGACCTAACTCATATAAATTTGAGCCCACCCACAGCCTCAGCGTTCTAATTTATTCTTCCTATGTGCAGGTGTGCTCCTCTACCTGGCTGGTCCAAAAGGCTGGCTGTCCGTCCATGCACGTGGATTAGCCTGGACGCAGTCCCTGGTGTCTTGGCTAAATTACACATAAACCAGGGAGCCACACCCTGGTCCTGAGGGTGGCTTTTATCATGGCTAACGGCCTTGTTTAGGGTCCGCTGAGTCTATGTGAAATGGGCAGTGGCATCGGCAGAGTCTCCCCTAGGCACGCGTACCCGCACTGTGCCGGTGTTTACAGTCAGTCGGTGGAGGTTGGATGAGCTCAATTTAAAAATTCTTTGTATCGAAGTGAATGCTACATTGCTGGGTATTGTTGTGCCTTGCTCCCTACAGCCACTATGCATACCCTGAGCTCCTGCACATGGAGTGCCCTGCATAACAGGTGCACAAAGTAATACTTTGGGGTTTATTTACTAAACCTGGAGAGTGCAAAATCTGGTGCAGCTCTGCAGCTATGCATAGAAACCAATCAGCTTCCAGGTTTTATTGCCAAAGCTTAATTGAACAAGCTGAAGTTGAAAGCTGATTGGCTACCATGCACAACTGCACCACATTCTGAGTTTTAGTAAATCAACCTCTTTGTCTGTTCACACATGGCATTAACCCATTGGTGGCTTCTCACGTTTGCTTTACTATTGTGCCTGTGGTTGACTACTGTAGCCAGCTATTGCCTGTTGAAATATAGGAAATCCTTTTATGTTTATTTCACTAAAAAAAAAAAAAAAAAGGGGGGGGGGGGAGAAGCATGCTTTTATGATGTCTGCAATTCCCTTGGTTTGTATACATTGTAGGATATTATTGTAATTCTGTTGCAAATTCCTACCTTTTTGTTGCTGTTCTGAACAAAACTCTTTCATAATGTCCTGATTCCTGTCAGGGCAAGGTTTAGTTCATTAACCACCTGGTGAATCAGGGCTATAGATAGAGGCTTCAGCCTCCCTCTAGCAGTGGTTACTAAGCAAACTATTTTACTGCATTGAATTATTTTTTCTGGGCTGCTTTAAGTGGCACGCAAAACTCTGTGAAAAGGCTATCTATATTGGTAATGAGCTTTCCCACGATGGCCATTCTCATAGCCTTTCCAGGCAAAAGAGCCTCTTCAGACTCTCCAAAGAAGAAGATGTGGAGGAACATGACTGAATGAGTCTTGCTTTGTTTAAGCAACCAGAGATGAGGATAATGATACCGAACAGGTTGTCACATACATTAAACAAGTGGCCAATACACTCAAAAGGAGTTATTTCCTGTCGCGTACCAGGCTGGAGGCTGAGGCGACGAGAGGGCTCCCCTTGCGGCTGAGTGCAGAGTACCCCTGGAGTTGGAGACAGAGGGTGCTATGCCCAGAGATGCACGGGTTGCCTGCCAGTAAAGCTGTCTGATGGTTCCAGGAGCAGACACCCAGAAGCAGAGAAGGTGGTCACAGCCAAAGAGTCCCTGGAGGTACTGGCGGATCTTAACAGGTGGAAAAGCAGAGACGTCGTCAGAAGCCAGGCCGGGGGTCAAACACATGACAAAAAACAGGAGAAAAAGTGAATTCTTCAATGAGGGACGTGCAATGGTCAGATCAAGTAAATACTGTTTATTGAAAAAATTCACTTTAAGCACCAATCCAAAAGAGATATACTGTAAAAACAGGTACCATCACCAATTTAAAAATGACAACTTGGTCATACACAGATGCAGATGGCCACCTAACACAGCCAACTAATCACACCACACAAGTAGACTCATGCATAATAATTAAATGAAGATAGTTGAAAATGAAATTATATATACTGATTAGCTGGAGTCCTTAAATTCCAAGGAAAAGCAGCAACAAGTAGCATTGAGTGTTCCCTGGATGATGGGTGTTGTGGTAACAGACGTTGTAGGCCCAACAAGGATCTCTGGGGAACGGGGAACCCAGAGCAAAACACTGGGAAGGAAGAGGGGAGGGGGAGGGAGAAGGAAAGGCCAGTGGAGTGGGAGCCAGGGACAGAGGGACCAGGGGCTGACTTAGCAGCAGCTAAGTAGCATTTCAGGAATACACAGCTGTGTAATGAAAGTCTCTCTGGGTCAGTAATAGCTCACAGCACTAAAGGCCAAGATGTGGAGGAACGGAAGATGAGGGTGCAGGGTGCAGGGGAGTAGTGTTGGTGAGTAATGGAATGAGCTAAATGGCTCGCTGGGTGGACCGGGTATCCTGTGGTGGAAACCAGGTGATCATAGAAAGTAACTGTCCCAAACTTGGAATAAAGACAGGTAAGATCTCATCCGGTGCTGGCTGCAATCCACGTCAGGAGCAGGGAATGAAGCTCTCACCATCTCCCACTTGTCAGATGCTTGGTTACATGATGTTCCGTCCTCCGGAGGGTCATCCACGGTACACATCCATTGGCGATGTCATGGGAATGAAATTGGGGAAGGGTAGTCCCGGGAGAATGCAGCGGGCAAAGCCGAGTCTCCCCACACCGTCAGTTCCCCTCGTTCCGTTTCCGCGGACTGATTCAAGTGCCACACTGATCCTGGGCCAATGGTGTCAGGGCTTGTAGGCGGGTCTTCTAGTCTGCAAGAGCGCTATGAGCAGCGTGATGGCGTCATGCTGACGCGTTTCATCCATGACTCGGATTTCATCAGAGCATGCGCAGTAGCAGAATTCATCGTCTTATAAAGCAACAAGGTGAAACCACGTAAGGGCTTCAACGTCTTGTTGTCAAGGCTACCGCATTAATCACTGACAGCCACACACGTAAACAGGAAATTAGAAGCACACAAGTAGAGGGGCGGGTCCGTGAGTACCTACAACCAGGGGAAAGGTTAAGTAAGACAGTGATAACGGATATAAAGACCCAGATGGGAGAAAAAGTGAAAAAGAAGAAACTGAAATTAGGGCAAAAGCAAAACAAAAGCAAAAGGGATGAGATGGGGAAGAAAATGATAAAGATTATTAAAATTATAAATGAGGCAAATAAGGTACCGAAGGAGAAATGGGGTAAAAAAGAAAGGAAAAAGAGGGGGGAGGGTTTGGGAAAAGGAATAAAAAATGGATAGACCATCAATGAGACGCTCGGGTAAGGAAAGAAAGGGAGGCAAAGATAAATTTTATTGATATTTTAAACCAAGGGAGAAAGAAAGACTGGGTGAACTTCGACAGAACGCTCCAAACCATGAGGAGGAGAAAACAGGTAATGTATCAGAGGGATTACGGTGTAAGGAACACAGCAAGATTGCACTCATTATTCAACCCCTGTGGATACATACTGTTAATATTGTATATCCACATTTTCTCCTTCTGGTACAGAATCCTGTCGAAGTCACCCCTTCTTTGTGGAAGATTAAGCCTGTAGATGCCTTTAAAGGAAAGCCCATCGGGCTTTCCTCCATGGCATTGAAGAAAGTGTAAAGGGATGGGTCATTCATCATCCTTACTAAGGATGCTCTGAACATGTTCACCCATTCTAACCTTCAACTGTCTCTTGGTTTTACCGACGTAATGTTTCCCGCAAGGGCAAGTAAGCATATAAATAACCCTGGTAGTATTACAGTTGATAAACTTATCTATTGTAAAACGCTTTTTGCCCTCAGAGTCGGTAAACGTGTCTGTACGTTCAACATACTTACAGACCGAACAATGACCGCACCTGAACATGCCTTTCAGAGGAGGTAATTGAGTGAGCCAATTAGGGGGGGTGATCTTTTATACTCAGAATGTATGAGGCTGTCTTTTAAATTTTTGGAACGGCGAGCCGTCAGGAGTGGTCTTATGCCGACAATTTTACCCAAGGTGGGAGACTCAGACGGGATGTGCCAATGTTGGTTAAGTATGGACCTAACTTGGTCCCAGTGGGCACCATATTTGGTGATAATCCTTGGGGGCCCCTGTGGCTCTTTGGGGAGTACGGGGTCCTTCTTCCTAAGAAGTGTTGGCCGTTCTGTCTGAGTCGCCCTCCTTCTGGCCTCCCTGATACAGGAATGAGAGTAGCCTCTCTCCCTGAATCTTTTGTAGAGCTCCCTCGACTCAGCAGCAAAGTCATCTTGATTAGAGCAATTTCTTCGAGCTCTAAGAAATTGGCCCACTGGTATTGCCTTAATGAGAGATTTGGGATGGTCACTAGAGGCCAGAAGGAGTGTATTTGCTGCTGTGGCTTTCTAAAGGTCTTGGTTTTGATCAGACCATTGTCGACTTGTATTGTTAAGTCAAGGAACGAGAGGGTATGCGGATTGGAGATAAAGGTGAGTTTAATATTTCGGTCGTTAGAATTCAGCTCATTCATGAATATCTGCAGCTCATATTCAGAGCCTCCCCAGATCATGAGGACATCATCAATGTACCTCAGCCACATGTGACAGTGGCCGAGGTACATTGACGAAGGATAGACTAGCTCCTCCTCCCACATACCTAGGTGCAGGTATGCGTACGAGGGTGCCCACGGGGCTCCCATGGAGGTCCCCCTTTTTGCTGGTAGAAGGTTCCCAAGAATTGGAAGCAGTTATGTTCAAGTAAAAAGGTGAGAATTTCACCTATGAATTCGTTCTGCTGTCCAAGGGATGGGAACCTCCGCTCAAGGAAAAATTGAACTGCACGTAGACCCCAAACATGGGGTATAGATGTGTACAACGCTTCAACATCGATCCCTACCAGAAGTGCCCCAGATGGTACAACCAAGGAATCAAGTTGCCGCAGAACATCCCGAGTGTCTTGTACAAATGAGGGTAGGTCAGATAACAGATCCTTGATGAGAGCATCAATGAACTTACCCACTTTCTCGAGGGGACCATTGACGGCAGAAACAATAGGTCTGCCGGGAGGGTTCTGCAGGAAAACACAGGAAGTCAGTCAGAAGCAGATGCAGGAGGTGTAGTTGTGATCAAGCTGGGGTCAAACACAGGAAGTCAATCTGGAACAGACAAGAACAGGTCCATGAAACAAGCCGGGTTCAGAGCTAGGAGAGAAGCCAGAGCAAGTCAGGGTAAGCCGGGTTGGTAACTGATGATAATCCAGTGATTTATGGGAGAAATTGGAGTCCTTATATAGGCCAGCAAAAGACTGGTAATTAGCACGTTTTTGCGTATGCACATTAGCCGCTGCTAACGTGCATTCGCCGTTACGCGCCGATTGCTAATGCGCATGCGCGGATTTGCACGCCCATAATGGATATTGGCATATCTGCCAGTTCTTCTCCGGTTTCTTCCCTGACATTTCCACTTACCCTGTGAAGGGGTTGTATGCTCTAGCAATGAGCAGTCTCATAGCTTTCCCAGCTTTCCTAAGTAAAACATCCCCCTTCAGACTCTATAAAGCGGAAGATGCGGATGGGCATGACAGTATGTAGTGTTACACTGAATGTCCATAGGTCCCCTGATGAAGCCACGTGACCCGTGACGCCACGCGTAGGGAAAAGGCACACCTTCCACTGTCAGCAGTGTACGAGCTCGCCGCTCGTCCGGATACACTGCACTAATCGTTTTTATCTGTGTGAGTTACTGTATCTGTGGAGGATAGGATCTGAGGCTTATTGAGAGACAGTCCTGAGGGCAGGACCCATCACCACAGGAGACACCAGCGGTGACTGTTATATGCTGTAACCTCAGGTTAATGAGGTAGGGGCCATTACCTTAGAGTATAGGACCACCTGCATGGAGAGCACCTATATACACTTCACATCTCTACCTCAGCCAGCTGTTATGTGAAAAAATCCAACAATCGTTTACATCCCCCCACCGTTTGGCACGTTAGAGAAGCATTGAAGCTGATTGATATTGCACAGATCACCCTTTGGATTTTTGTCCTTGCCGCTGCACTAGTCACTTTTCTTTTATGTACTTTTTAAATTGTTTTTTGCACTTAGTGTTAACATTTCATCACTAATAATATGGATCCCTATGGACATTCAGTGTAACACTGCACGCTCATTTTTATTGTTTTTTTGCTTTTTATTGGATCTTTTTGGCTATAATTTTTGTGCATATACCACTCTTTCTTCACTTGATGACACGTTTGTATAACCATTGGAGTTGTTCCTTATTGCACAAGTCACTTTCCTGTATCATAATATGTTTTTTTGTTGCTGCACAAGTCACTTTTCGTTTAATGTGATTATTGTGAATTTTAAGCACTTACTTGTGGTATGAGTTATTCTATTTTAGCAATTGTAGATCTCCACGGACATTCAGTGTTACTTTGTAATTTCAACACACACCACCACTGTTTATGCTTTGGGAGCACTTTCTGACTCCACTGATTTTTTGATTAATTCACATATTTATAATTTTAGGTTGATGAGACACAATTGTTTTTACTTATCACTAGTTGTTACCTTGCATAGTCACGTTTATATCCGGCCAGCACTTTAGGCCACTTGGCCATTGATTGATCAGTAGGCCTACGGCTGCATTGCTTTAAGGCTGTTTACAATAGCCACTGACTGCCTTTTTTCATTCCCACTGAGATAGTGTGGGTATATCATCATCGCTTATTCCCACATAGATAGTGTGGGGTATATTAGGATTAGCGCAGCACCACTCTTATAGGGCGTACACACGGTCGGACTTTGTTCGGACATTCCGACAACAAAATCCTAGGATTTTTTCCGACGGATGTTGACTCAAACTTGTTTTGCCTACACACGGTCGCACAAAGTTGTCGGAATTTCCGATCGCCAACCACGCGGTCACGTACACCACGTACGACGAGACTAGAAAAGGTCGGTTCAGAACCAAGCGCGGCACCCTTTGGGCTCCTTTTGCTAATCTCGTGTTAGTAAAAGTTTGGTGAGAGACGATTCGCGCTTTTTCAAACTCGTGGCTTTCAGATCGTTTTCTGCCGTTCAGTTTGTGCTTGTGGGTTTGTATCTGCTCTTCAGTGCGTGCAGTCAGTTCGTATCAGAGTTTTCTGTGTGATCTTGCCTGCTCGTTGCTGTTTTTCAGGTCGCTCTTCACAGGCCTTGCTGTTCTTCAGTGCGTTCTGTTACTTCGTTCTGAGCAGCTAACCGTTTTCTAGCCATGTTTCGTATGCGTACTCCTCGTAGAGTTCGTGCTGTGCGGGGGCTTGGTGTTGGGGTCCTGACCTTGACACAAGTCCAGTCCATGAACAGGGTGGGGAGGAGTTCATGGACCAAGAATTGGTTGCTTCAGCGTGACCAGTTCTGTCATATGCCTTTGCTCCGTGAGATCCGTGAGAATAATCCTGATGATTTCAGGAACTTTCTCAGGATGACGGACCCCGTGTTTCACCGTTTGTTGGCTTCGCTGACCCCCTATATCAGCAGGCAGGATACCTGCATGAGGCAAGCCATCACTCTGGAGCAGAGGTTGGTCGCTACCTTGCGGTATTTGGCTAAAGGGAGAAGCCTGCAGGACTTGAAGTTCTCGACAGGCATCTCCCCCCAGGCTCTGGGGATCATTATCCCAGAGACCTGTTCTGCCATCATCCAGGTCCTGCAGAAGGAGTATATGAAGGTAAGATTTTTATCCTTTAATATCACATTTTATTGTCTTTAATGTTTGATAATATCTTGTATTTCTTTCCTCATTCCCTAATTACCATGATTGTAATATGCTGTGAATGTCCCCTTTGTCCTCAGGCATGCTGGATTTTTATGTAATTATTATTTTAGGTCCTTAACAATGTATTTTATCAGCTCCATAGTAGTGCTTTACCCCATACACCCCCTAAAATGTTTGGTAATGTTATTTTTTATTTAAATTCAGGCAGAGTGCCAGAGGCTTTTTTTTGTGGTGTCCCAAAATAATTTTTAGTAACCCTCCCTCCCCCAACTGCTAAGTCAGCTGATCCCAATTCTCTATCTATCCTCAATCATCTATCTGCTGACTTTGCCAAACCCATACACACTATACCCACCTCTTTACTGGTCAGATTTATGGATGAATTGCCCAAAGCATGTAGTGCAAGGGCCTGCCTGTATACTTTCCAATGGTACTGTTTAAAGTTTTTGTATCCTATTATTATCTTGATAAGTAATAGTAGAATGTCCAAATGTCCTCAAATGTGTACAGTGTGTATTTATATCTTTGTATTATGACACTTCTTACCTGTCCAGTGGTCTGCCAATAGTGTAACTAAGGAGGGGCTGGTCAAAGTAATACCCATTATTTAGGCATTCATCTCTCAATGAAGTGAAGAGGGTTACCTGTTCAAGATTTCCACACACCCATAATGTTAGAAATGGCCCATGAGAGGGGGGGGGGAATATGATAGGTGTACCTGGAGGTTGCCCCATAATGTTTGTGTATAATCTGCTTGCCATGTTTCAGAGTAAAAATAGTAATGTTTATTGTTTTTTCCTCAACAGTTTCCTTCCACGCCACAGGAATGGCAGACTGTGGCCTCCCACTTTGCCCAGCGGTGGGACTTTCCTAACTGCGGAGGGGCAATTGATGGGAAACACATCCACATCGTCCCACCACCCAACTCGGGGTCGTACTATTATAATTACAAGGGGTTTAATAGTATAGTGATGTTGGCGGTGGTGTCGGCTAATTACGACTTCTTGTATGTCGACGTGGGGAAGAATGGCCGGATGTCCGATGGTAGAGTCATCGCCCAGACGGAGTTCTACAGGCGTCTCCAGAATGGCAGCTTGGACTTGCCAGCTCCAGAGGACAATGTGGAAGGACTCCCATTTGTGTTCGTTGCTGATTAAGCATTTGCGCTGGGGGACCACCTGATGCGGCCATTCCCGATGAGGACCCTCACCCCGGAACAGAGGGTTTTTAATTACCGGCTGGCCAGAGCCCGAAGAGTGGTGGAGAACACATTTGGAATCCTGGCCAGCCGGTTCCGCCTATTTCTGACACCTATCCATATGGCGGAGTATAAACTGAACCATATAATACTTGCGTGCTGTGTTCTCCATAACTTTTTACGTCAACATTCTGTCAACTATGCTGGCTCAGTTGGGCCTGAGGCCGGAATGATACACGAAACAACACTGACGGCGCTTGAAAGTGGCCGTCCTGGCTTGCCCTCCCTGAGTGCCCGCGATGTCCGGTTAAGCTACCTGGAGTTCTTTGCGGGTAGGGGGGCTATCAATATGCCAGACAATATGTGAAGCCTTTTTCAAATAAAAAAAAAAAGAAAATCTTTGTGGACATTTACTGCTTGTGTTTGTTTTAGCTGACCCTGACAGAAATGTTTTGAGTGCAGAAAATGTCGTGATTCGGTAACCTTATACAAAGCACTGTTGGCTGTTATTTCCTAAATGCAAAAACACATTTCACTACAAGTGCACTTGCAACTGCACTGAAACTGCACTTGTAGTGCAAAGAGGATTTGCCCTTAGGAAATAACCCCCACTTTTGCATCAAACAGCTATTACATCACCCTAAAAGTGTTGTAGTGTTGAGACAATAATCCACACATTCTTGAGTAAGCCACTTTTTTATACCTGCACAATCACATGTGCATTTACCAAAGATTTTTAAAACAAACCAACAGCAAAATTCGAAATGTCCATTTCAGATAAAACAGGCCTGTGTAAAACCAATAAGAAAGCCAAAAAACTTGAACTTACAAAGTTCACATTAGGTAAAACCTGAAGGCTATATCAGACATCAGTATTTAGGAACTGGGTTTGATATAGCGTTCAGATAGGGGAAATCACCCCTGAAAAAGCCAAATTTGGAAGATGCACACCAATTTCCCAATGTCAACATGTGCTATCTGCCATCAGGGGGGATCAAGGGACATGTTTTGGGGGAGCAAGCCCTTCCTCAACGCTACTTTATAATTGAGGAAGGGGTTGCACCCCCAAAACGCATCCATTGATCTCCCATGATGGCAGATAGCACATGTTGGCACACTGTGTGCATCCTCCAAATTTGGCTTTTCAAAACATTGCAAAAAAATATAAAAGATTGGACCACAATACAAAAAGTGATTTTGTGGGGTTTAAATTCGCCCCAAAACATCAATGATGTTATTATTTTTTTTAATAACATCATGGATTTTTTGCTGGATGTTTTGCAGTTCGGCATTACACCCCATGATCTCCCCGATCAGGATCTGGGCACTTTCTGAAGTAAAGCGTTCGGGATCCACAACCTCACGATCACCTAAAAAGAGATAAATAAAAAAAAAAGGTCTCAAAAATCTGCCACCATCCATCTCTTTTACCTGAGTCTGTGGTCGCAGACACTCACCTGTTGTGGTGCCAATCTCCACCACATCTTCTTCTTCCTCCTGCTCTTCTTGGGTTTGCGGTATTTCACCTTCTTCCAGAGGTGGGGGGTCTCTGGTCTCCTCGGATGAGGGGTGTCCTCCGAGTCTTTTCTCCCCTATGTAAAACAAAAATGTTATAATTAGCACACAGATATTTGATGGCAGAACTAGAAATAGGAAACATTGCTTGGAAGTGGGGTACAATTGTCTATTTTAGCCGAGATCCAAGATGTATTTTTTCTATTGCCCTTTGTCAAGCTGCAATACTTTACCTGTTTGGTACAAGCTTCACAGATGTAGCCCCCCCTATAGTATACACTGGAGCACCTGTGTGGCCCCCTAATAAAAATGGTGTTCTGGTGTCCCACACTAGTGCTCCAGTGTCCAGATGTGAAAACAGCTGCTCAGTGTCCTCTCCTTACACACAATCTAGTTTGCATTTCATTCTAGTAACAAACCCATCTACACAAACAAATATTTGGCATCCAAGTAGGCCCCAAAAAAATGTGGGAAAATGCATATGGCCTAAACAATGGTGTTCTTTTCTAAAGAAAAATGTTTGATACGAACGAATAATGGGCCCATGAACATTAAAGTTGCCCTTTTAAACGTTACAATTAATAAAAGCATATGGAGCAGCACGAACGTAATAAAGACAGAAAGAATAGGAACACAGCACAACTACTTACTTTTTTGCAGCACTCTCCGGATCTTTCGGTACTGCTCTGGCTCTCTCAACTTCAGGTCCGACCACCGCTTCCTGAGCTGATCTTTAGATCTTCGTACCCCAAAATTCCTGTGAAGGCTTTTGATCACTTTCGCCATGATCTTGGCCTTTCTGATGTTGGGGTTGGGGTAAGGCCCATACTTCCCATCATAGTCGGACTTCCTCATGATGTCGACCATCTCCAACATCTCCCCAAAGGACATATTTGTGGCCTTAAAACGTCTCCTTCTGGATCGGGACGTGCCTGGATCCGGGCTTTCCTCCTCCTCCTCGTTGCTATAATTAGCACACACCTGCTCGAACTCCGCCATCATGCTCTTCACCCACTGTGCCGAACGAAAAGGGGCATGGAATAGACTAGAAAGAATGTCAGGGGCGGGCGGAGTTACACGCATGCGCAGTGTGTATAAAGCGTAACACGCGTGCGTATTACGTACGATCTGTGAGTGGAGGAAGGAGTATTGGACGCGCCGATCGTAAGAACGAAGGTAAGAGACAAACTTGTGCCTATACTGCTTCTAGATTGAGGCCTATATTGTAACAAGATTAGGAGAGTTTTGTCTGACATTAGGCTTTGTCTTGTGTTGTGTCTTGCAGTGAACATGGATATGCTACTCAAAGATAATGACTTCATGTCAGTATTCCTAGAGATCATAAGGGAGCTGCCATGTCTGTGGGAGATTAACCACCCCCATTTCAAGAACCAAGCAAAGAGGAAGGCAGCACTGGAGCAATTGTGTGAAATTGTGAAGCAGGTGATCCCCAAGGCAGACATCACTTATTTAAAGATATTAATTGGTTGCCTGAGGAGAACGTATCTGAGGGAGCGCAAGAAAGTCCTGGATTCACAGAGAACCGGAGCAGCAGATGACATCTATGTCCCCAGGATGTTGTACTACGACAGGCTGCACTTTCTGGCAGGCCAGACTGAACCCAGGCCATCCCTCTCCAGTCTTCCTTCCATGCTTCCTTCCCCCCCAGCTGAGGCTTCTGGGCCTTCCAGGCGATATGTGGAGGAGCCCAGATTGAGCCAGGTATAGCATTCCTCTAAATATTTCTGCTTGTCCAATTAATGATGTTAACTAGATGTTAGTTGGGAGTACTAATTTAGGATTGTGATTGATGATGCAAAAACTAAAACCATGTCCCTTTTTCATACACAGGGAAGTCTCAGCCAGGAGGTGGCCGGGCCGAGCCGGCTGGCTGATCTGCAGGTCCCTCCACCCCCCCTGAAAAGAGAAAGTGGCAGTAGGAGGAGTGCCCTAGAGGAGGCTGCTATAGGATTCTTTTGGAGGGCTACAGAGGTCCTGGGAGCACCCCACACCATGGAGGAGAACATTGCTGCCTTCATTGCATATAAAATGCAGAGGATGGAGAAGGGCCAACAAGTCATGTGTGAGGCCCTCATATTGGATGCTCTTGAGAAAGGTATGAGGGGCCAAATGACACCTCAGACACACCTTTGTGATGGTCCTCCTCCTCCTCCTGCAGATCCTCCTCCTCGTCCTTCCTCTCCTCCAGGTCCCCCCAGTCCTCCTCCAGGTCCCCCCAGTCCTCCTCCAGGTCCTCCCAGTCCTCCTCCTCCTCCAGGTCCTACTCCTCCTCCTGCCACATCTCCAACTGCACAGCCACAGCCCACAAGGAAGCGTAGAAGGAAGACCAGACAGTGATTGCCCTGGGTTCAGTCTGGTCGGCCAAAAGATGCAGCCTCTTGTGGTACCACAGCCTGGGGACACACATGTCATCTGCTGCTATCCAGATCTCTGCGAATTCTGGACCAGACTGCCCTCCCTTACATATGGACTTCTCAGGCCACCAATTTTGATGTTGAAGAATTGATGTCTACCGTGGGGGTCCCAGGCTAATTTCTCCTGTTGATCCAGTGTTGCCTTCCTCTTTGTTTGGTTCTGATCCCTTAATAAAGGAATTTTTGTTTTGAATTATACTCTCCTATGTGTTTTACTTCAAAAATGACAGCTTGTTTGTGAGGATTCAGGTACATTTCTAATATACAATGTGAAATGAACAAGGGACACCAACACCAAACAATCTCCTTGAGATTAAATAATAAAATATATCAATGGTGTTGGGGTAACTTGACACACAAAACACACCCAAAAATATTCTGGAGTAAAAATAAAAATAACATTGAATAAAGATCAGCCTTGGAAAAAATCCAAACATTAAAGAAAAAAAAAGGCTGAAAATCCAAAAATAAAATAATAAAAAATAATATAAAACTGTCAGATGTGACAACTAATAACAATATATTCAGGGAATCCCACTAAAAAAAACACAAATAAAAGTTTGTGAGAAGTGTGTGTGAATATGAGCAGCAAAACTACTTAATTCTTGTCACATTATAAAGAAGAAGAGAGTGCGCTGTATTAAACCATTTTTAACATTGCAGCGTGACCAAAGTGCTGTATCCATTGCGAACGCTAATGCCGCGTACACACGGTCGGACTTTCCGGCATACTTGGTCCGGCGGACCAGAGTGTGCCGGACAATCCGCCCGTGTGTGGGCGGCGGCGGACTTTTCCGGCGGACTTCTTCCCAAAAGCCCGCCGGACCTAGATTTGAAGAAAGTTTCAAATCTTTCCGTCGGACTCAGTTTCGGGCGGAAAGTCCGCTCGTGTGTGTGCTGGTCCGACGGAAAGCCCGCTCGTGTGTAGGCTGGTCCGACAGACCAAATACGACACGAGGGCAGGGTATTGCATTTCGCGCACGCTGCAATAGGAAAAACAAATTTTCCTATTGCGGCAAGCGCGGGGCATACCAGGCCCTTAGGTCTGGTATGGATTATAAAGGGGAACCCCTACGCCGAAAAAACGGCGTGGGGCCCCCCCTAAAATCCATACCAGACCCCGATCCGAGCACGCAGCCTGGCCGGTCAGGAAAGGGGGTGGGGACGAGCGAGCGCCCCCCCCTCCTGAACCGTACCAGGCCGCATGCCCTCAACATGGGGGGTGGGTGCTTTGGGGGAGGGGGCGCCCTGCGCCCCCCCCCCAAAGCACCTTGTCCCCATGTTGATGAGGACAAGGGCCTCTTCCTGACAACCCTGGCCGTTGGTTGTCGGGGTCTGCGGGCGGGGGCTTATCGGAATCTGGGAGCCCCCTTTAATAAGGGAGCCCCCAGATCCCGGCCCCCCACCCTATGTAAATGAGTATGGGGGTACATGGTACCCCTACCCATTTACCTAGGAAAAAAGTGTAAGTAATAAAACACACCACACAGGTTTTTAAAATATTTTATTAAACAGCTCCGGGGGGGGGGGGATCTTCCTCCGGCTTCGGGGGTCCCTCCGCTTCATCTTCTCCCGGCGTCTGGTTGGTTCTTCTCCGCTCTCCGGCCTCTTCTCCCGGTGTCGCAGGTCTTCGGCCGGCCCCTCCACTATCTTCATGTAGCTCTATTGCCAGCGGAGGTCTGGACTTCTTGGCTTCTTGGCTTCTTGGCTTCTCTTCCCCCAGATGTTGACACGACGCTCTCTCCGGCTGGACTGGTCTCTGAGGGCTGCGTTGTGACTTATATAGGCGGAGACCCCGCCCCCATATGATGTCACAGTCCTTGGGCATGCTGGGACTGTGACGTTTTAGGGGGCGTGGTCGACCACGCCCCCTAAAACGTCACAGTCCCAGCATGCCCAAGGACTGTGACATCATATGGGGGCGGGGTCTCCGCCTATATAAGTCACAACGCAGCCCTCAGAGACCAGTCCAGCCGGAGAGAGCGTCGTGTCAACATCTGGGGGAAGAGAAGCCAAGAAGCCAAGAAGCCAAGAAGCCAAGAAGTCCGGACCTCCGCTGGCAATAGAGCTA
Source organism: Lithobates clamitans (assembly GCA_037952925.1). Lineage (NCBI taxonomy): Eukaryota > Metazoa > Chordata > Amphibia > Anura > Ranidae > Lithobates > Lithobates clamitans. The sequence continues at coordinate 3,509,327 of JBBGZY010000305.1, read as the reverse complement.
CATGAAGATAGCGGAGGGGCCGGCCGAAGACCTGCGACACCGGGAGAAGAGGCCGGAGAGCAGAGAAGAACCAACCGGACGCCGGGAGAAGATGAAGCGGAGGGACCCCCGAAGCCGGAGGAAGATCCCCCCCCCGGAGCTGTTTAATAAAATATTTTAAAAACCTGTGTGGTGTGTTTTATTACTTACACTTTTTTCCTAGGTAAATGGGTAGGGGTACCATGTACCCCCATACTCATTTACATAGGGTGGGGGGCCGGGATCTGGGGGCCCCCTTATTAAAGGGGGCTCCCAGATTCCGATAAGCCCCCGCCCGCAGACCCCGACAACCAACGGCCAGGGTTGTCGGGAAGAGGCCCTTGTCCTCATCAACATGGGGACAAGGTGCTTTGGGGGGGGGGCACAGGGCGCCCCCTCCCCCAAAGCACCCACCCCCCATGTTGAGGGCATGCGGCCTGGTACGGTTCAGGAGGGGGGGGGCGCTCGCACGTCCCCACCCCCTTTCCTGACCGGCCAGGCTGCGTGCTCGGATCGGGGTCTGGTATGGATTTTAGGGGGGGCCCCACGCCGTTTTTTCGGCGTAGGGGTTCCCCTTTATAATCCATACCAGACCTAAGGGCCTGGTATGCCCCGCGACGGGGCTCGCAAGGTGTCAATCTAGCCGATAAAAGCGGCAAGATTGACATCCTTTTCTAGTCCCGTCGCACCTGAGTCACGTTCAAAATGAACGGACTTGTCCGTGTGTGGGCAAGTCCGTTCATTCTGAAAGTCCGCCGGAACTCCGGCGAAAGTCCGTCGGAAAGACGGGCGGACTTAGCCCGCCGGAAAATCCCGGCGTGTGTGGGCAAGTCCGTTCGTTTTAAAGTCCGGCGCACCTGGCGGACAAAGTCCGTCGGAAAGTGTGCCGGACCAAGTAGGATAGAAAGTCCGACCGTGTGTACTCGGCATAAGTTTACCAGAACGAGCTGTCCCGTCTCGGAATTTCTTCTGAGCATGCGTGGCACTTTGTGCGTCGGAACAGGCCACACACGGTCGGATTTTGTTGTCAGAGAATTTTATCTCCTGCTGTCCAACTTTGTGTGTCAGAAAATCCGATGGAAAATGTCCGATGGAGCCCACACACGGTCGGAATTTCCGACAACACGCTCCAATCGGACATTTTCCATCGGAAAATCCGACCGTGTGTACGGGGCATTACTGTTTAGATCTTTTTGCATTTAGGGGTCAAGCTGGACCCCTTTCAGGGCAAGCTGCTTTTCCTGCACTAACACAAGATCCTTACATGGTAGCGCAGGAATAATTTTTATATACATGACAGTATGTATCCTACTGGCTCAAGCAGTCAGGGATAGAGATGATAACACCTAATATGATGTCACATTCAATCAGCACGTCGTCAATACACTCTAAAGGAGTGGTTTCTGCTCACCCATTGAAATGGTTATCTGCTCTGGCAATGAGAAGCTGCCTATCCACGGATGGACGTGACTGTATGAATACTGCTTTGTTCAAACAGCCATGGATAAGACACATAACAGATTGTCACATGAGGCTAATATGCTCTAAAGGAGTGTTTCCACTCACCCAGTGAAAGGATTATCTTTTCTATCAGTGAGCAGTCTCCTAGCCTTCCAGGCAAACAATCTTCTTTGGACTCTTCCAAAAAGAAGAGATGGATGAGCATGACTGTATAAGCCCTGGAGGAGCATGACTGTATAAGCCCTGCTGGTTCAAGCAGCCAGAGATAAAGATGTCCACATCTGCCAGGTGGTCACATTCATTCTAAAGTAGTTGCTTCCACTCACTCTGTGAAGGGGTCATATATTGTGCCAATGAGCAGTCTCAGAATCTTCTCAGGCAAATTAACCCTTGTCAGATTCTTCCCAAGAAGATGTGAATGAACATGTGATTCCTACTTTGTTCAGGCAGACAGTGACTAAGATGATGGGGAGCATCATCTTAAGCATGTGGTCAAGACACTGTAAAGGAATTGCGGAATTCATCTTCTGCAAGGGCCATCTATTCTGACAATGTCCAGTCTTCCTTTCAGGGTTATTAAAACTGGTCTCAAAACCTTCTCAAGCCAATTAATCCTCTTCAGTCTCATCTGAACAAGAAGATGAGGATGACCTTTGTCCATATTTTTTTTATTCCTCCTTTGGTAAGGTTGGTGAAATGCCTTTAAATAGAAGTGAAGCTGTGGAAGTATTTCAAGTGCCCCCAGAGGATAGCTTGATAATTCCCTTATGTTGTTTGAATCAAGTGCTCTTTCTACAAGATTAAGTAAGTAAGTTATCACAGCAGGATGTCAAAGTTATGCCCTTTTGAACAGAAAGATGTCCAGGATTTGGGATTATCTCTTTGGTCAGTGTATGTCCCTTGTGGGACTGGCCAGATACATGACCTTACCATTAGAAGATGTTGAGGTCTTCAAGGACATACTCAATCACTGCATTGTTCTTGATCTTGGAAGGTCAAGCCTAAATTTAATTATGGTCAGTTTGGCTTCCTGCCTCAAGAATGAACGTCTGTTGAGGTAAAGGAGACTGAAGCTTAAGAGTCAGTTTCCACGCTCACTCCAGAGAGGTTAGTTTTTGCATTTCTGGCTGGGAGTTCAGGAAAAACTGGTAAGCCTGCACATAATCCAAAAAGTCAGCAAAGAGCTCCATGTCAGGATGCTTTCTGGTATTTTGGGATTGTGCCACCCATACATGCCTTAGGGGCACTTTGTGGCTCCTCTGTGGACATGGGTGCAGTTTTGGTGATTAACAAGTGGCCCCTTAGGGCAAGCATTTCAGGCCATATTTGGAGATTGTTCATCCTTCACGTCTCAGATTGAGCCATAGAAATATCCTCGCTCCAGCAGCTCAGGTAGGCTCAGTTGAACTCTCGCCCCTGTTCAAGTCGGGTTTCTGGACCAGTGGTCTAAACTTGTGGTTGGAGAAACTAAATTGTCTGCAATGTCATTCCTTTCTGATGACCTATTGGCTGGAGGTGCAATCAGACACCAGCAAAATAGTAGGGGAGCTCTACTTCAAGAGCAATGTGCTCAGGGCCAATGTTCTTTTTCAAGTATCCAAGATGGTGTCCAACACAATGGAGTTGAGAGCAGCATTTCAGGCTCCTAGCCTTCAGTCACCTCATCTGTGGTGAACCTGTCCTGGTGAAGTTAGAAAGTGCACTGACTGTTGCCTACATATGGGAACAAGGCTCAGTCTCTCCCTCCTGAAGGAGGTTTCTCTAATTCTAGAATCTGCCAATCAAGTCAATCTTCTGCAGCTATCTGCAGCCTATGTGCCTGGTCAGAACAATCTTCAGGCAAAAGAATGAATAGTCCAGACTACTGCGAGTCTTTCGAGAACTAACAGAGCTTGGTATTTTCTTCCAGAGGTAGACCCGCTCACATCCCCAGTCAACACCAAGTTGTTGGAGTTCTATTCCGGGGTCCAGAATCCGCAAACATTCGGGGTGGAGGTGCTGATCGCAGAGTAGATCCCCAAGACCGTGCATGCCTTCTGCCGCTCTCCCTCTGATTCTCAGCTTCCAGCTGAGGCTGTGGTGGGGGATGGTGACAGTTCTGGTGATGATCCCAAATTGACAGAAGGGGCCTTGGTACCCTCTGCTCCTCCTAATGAGTGTCAAGAATCGACTCCCTCTACCTGTAAGATCAAATCTTCTCTAAAGTCCCATCCGTCCAGCATCCGACAGGCTCGGGTTGATGGCTTGGGTCTTGAGAGGCAGAGGCTAATGGATCTCGAATCTGTAAAGGTTGTGAATACTCTTACGAAAACAAGAAAGGACAGCGCTAAGAGTGCTTATGGTAGAATGTTGCTTAAATTCACAAAATTTTACACTGGACTCTTCAGAAGTCTGTCACATTCTGAAGTTTCTGCAGGCAGAGCTTGATATAGGTCTATGCGTAACTACGCTATAGGCACACATTTCTGCTATCTCTGCTTTCACCGGCATACAGTGGGCATCCAACACTTAATTATACTGTTTTTCAAGATGCAATTAGGTTGAAACCTCGAATTGTTGTTTTCGCAATGGGATCTCCCATTGGTGTTGGACGTTATTGTTTCAGATGCCTTCAACCACCCTGTGGCCCCTTTTACTAAAAACTGCTTTTCTGGTGGCAATTACTTCAGCCAGAAGAGTCAGTATTGGCAGTCTTGGGGTTTAAAGAACCCATTTTCCTGTTCTCCGCGAACGGGATGGTGCTCATGCCAATGCTCGAATTTGTGCCTAAATTGACCTTCAGAGTCTATATCACACAAGAGGTTGTCCTTCCTGCATTCCTTTAGGAGAGTGTCCAAGAAATTAGCCCATCAGATGTGGGCCAAGCTTTAAAATGTTTAATCAAGGCGACTTCTGGCATCAGAAAGTCGGAGCATCTGTTTGTCATTTCAGGTGGAATGCATAATGATTTCACGGCCTCCAACAAGATTATTGCCTTTTGGTTGGTGAAGCTCATCTCCTTGGCCTACAAGTTGAAAGGATTGGCTGTTTTAGGGGAATCATGCACTCTTCACTAGAAGGATCTCGACCTTGAGAGTAGCAGCAGGCCGGGTGTCCCAGAGACAATGTTAGGTACCTGGTAGTAGAGCCTAACTTGTAGGAGAAGACCTCTCATACAACACTGGTTCAGGAGCCACTGGAGTGGGGACAGTGGACTCGTGAGCACAGTGGGGTAGGAGTGCCTGTAGAGGTAGAAGTCTCTGATGCTGGAGCAGAGTAGAGATCCCTCCAGGGATGGCTGGACTGCAGGTAAGGTGGAGACCAGAGGGCAGCAGGCAGCAGCACTGAAGATGCAGGTGCAGAGGTCACTGGAGCTGGAGCTGAAGGTACAACAGCACAGAAGCAATGGCAGGCAAAAGCAAGGTCAGACAGTCCAGATCAGCAGGCAGACAAGATGGGTAATAACAGCAGGCAGAGGCAGAGTCGGTAGGCAGGCAGAGGTCGGCAACGCTATTGGTAGAAACAGCAGCAGAGTCAGGCAGGCCGGGTCGAATTGGAGAAGGAGGGCTGGTCAAACAAGCCGGGTCAATATGGTAATCAAATAATCAGGTGCAGGTTAACAGGTTCACAGAGCTGAGACGAAACAGCAGCGCACCCCTGCAGCAGGAGGACTCTTATGTGTTCCTTGGTGCCAAAACAGCGCTAACGCGAACGTGCACACACACGCCGTGCCACCCGCGCACACCCGAGCGCTGCGCTGACGCACGGTAACAGCTGGAAATTGCTGCATTGTCTGGGCTGGGGTGCGCTGGCGCATAGGCGCACGCAAATGTCCCGGTCTGGTGCTGACAGATCCCTGACAGACAATCTGCAAGGCAGCTACATGGGCATCAAAAAATATACGTTCATGGCTCATTACTTTATAGAAGCAGCCTTAATGACAGTTGAGTTTGGCAGAGGCATCTTGGCTTCTGCTTTTAGCCAGAATTGAGGCATGTGTAGCATTATCCCTTCCCTGTGTGGCTAGTTAGTTCCCACCTGTGCTGACATGAAGCTGTCTGGAAAACGGAAAATTGAATGACAAATACTTACCATAATTTTCCTTTCCTGATGAGCTCCATGACAGCACAGATCCAACCCAGTTTAGTAGGACTAGTTACAGAATGCGGAGGCTGTAGGTGGCCCCAAATTTATATGAGCTAGGTCCTGGAAGCATGGGGAGGTGGAGCCTATACCCAGCTGTGCTGCCATGGAGCTTGTCAGGAAAGGAAAATTACGGTGTGTATTTGTCATTCAATTTTCCATTTTAGTGAGAAGTGGCTGCAGGAGGTATGTGGAATCTATTTTACAGCAGTGGGATTCAGTAGCATTCTGCAAGGAAATACAAGAAATCCGCGCTTAGGAAAAGGAGAACTGCAGCCCCCCTAGTTATGAACACCAGCTGGGTGGGGTCCTAAAAACTGAAAAAACTCTCTACAGGGGAATGGCTCTGTTCACATAATCAATATAAACTGTACTAAAAATGAATCCAATCCACTATAATGAAAGTTACCAGCTCCTCGTATGGAGTGAGTTAATGTGAAAGGTATATGTGGACCTCTACACCCAAACACAAATAAATGGAATAAAAATATATAGTAAAAATGTATGTGTACACAGAATACAAAATCTAAGTCAAAATGGCATATGATGAAAATCACCTTCATCAAAAAATATATTGGTAGGTGTTGGGTGCAACATAACACAATATCTTAAAAAATGTGAATGTGATGTGTAGACATATAATGCCAAGAACACCAACTATAAGTGTTCAACCAATCTTAAAAAATTATATATATAAAAATGTGTTTAGAATGTGATAGAAATTAGTGTTACGGACACCAAAATTATATCCACATATAAATAAATGTGAACTCAAATGAGCAAGTAAAAAACAAAAATAAAAATAAAAATGAAAATAATACAGTGCTGGTCTGCACAAATAATTATTAATGAGTGATAAAATGACAGGTGCCAATCCCAAATAATAAGTCCCAAAGATATATAGCAATCAGATGTGTATATGTATACAATAATAAGTCCCAAAAATATATACAGTGGGGTGGGAAAGTATTCAGACCCCCTTAAATGTTTCACTCTTTGTTATATTGCAGCCATTTGCTAAAATCATTTAAGTTCATTTTTTTTCCTCATTAATGTACACACAGCACCCCATATTGACAGAAAAACACAGAATTATTGACATTTTTGCAGATTTATTAAAAAAGAAAAACTGAAATATCACATGGTCCTAAGTATTCAGACCCTTTGCTGTGACACTCATATATTTAACTCAGGTGCTGTCCATTTCTTCTGATCATCCTTGAGATGGTTCTACACCTTCATTTGAGTCCAGCTGTGTTTGATTATACTGATTGGACTTGATTAGGAAAGCCACACACCTGTCTATATAAGACCTTACAGCTCACAGTGCATGTCAGAGCAAATGAGAATCATGAGGTCAAAGGAACTGCCTGAAGAGCTCAGAGACAGAATTGTGGCAAGGCACAGATCTGGCCAAGGTTACAAAAAAATTTCTGCTGCACTTAAGGTTCCTAAGAGCACAGTGGCCTCCATAATCCTTAAATGGAAGATGTTTGGGACAACCAGAACCCTTCCTAGAGCTGGCCATCCGGCCAAACTGAGCTATCGGGGGAGAAGAGCCTTGGTGAGAAAGGTAAAGAAGAATCCACAGATCACAGTGGCTAAGCTCCAGGGATGCAGTCGGGAGATGGGAGAAAGTTGTAGAAAGTCAACCATCACTGCAGCCGTCCTCCAGTTGGGGCTTTATGGCAGAGTGGCCCGACGGAAGCCTCTCCTCAGTGCAAGGCACATGAAAGCCCGCATGGAGTTTGCTAAAAAACACCTGAAGGACTCCAAGATGGTGAAAAATAAGATTCTCTGGTCTGATGAGACCAAGATAGAACTTTTTGGCCTTAATTCTAAGCGGTACGTGTGGAGAAAACCAGGCACTGCTCATCACCTGTCCAACACAGTCCCAACAGTGAAGCATGGTGGTGGCAGCATCATGCTATGGGGGTGTTTTTCAGCTGCAGGGGCAGGATGACTGGTTGCAATCGAGGGAAAGATAAATGCGGCCAAGTACAGGGATATCCTGGACGAAAACCTTCTCCAGAGTGCTCAGGACCTAAGACTGGGCCGAAGGTTTACCTTCCAACAAGACAATGACCCTAAGCACACAGCTAAATTAACGAAGGAGTGGCTTCACAACAACTCTGTGACTGTTCTTGAATGGCCCAGCCAGAGCCCTGACTTAAACCCAATTGAGCATCTCTGGAGAGATCTAAAAATGGCTGTCCACCAACATTTACCATCCAACCTGACAGAACTGGAGAGTATCTGCAAGGAGGAATGGCAGAGGATCCCCAAATTCAGGTGTGAAAAACTTGTTGCATCTTTCCCAAAAAGACTCATGGCTGTATTAGATCAAAAGGGTACTTCTACTAAATACTGAGCAAAGGGTCTGAATACTTAATACCATGTGATATTTAATTTTTTCTTTTTTAATAAATCTTCAAAAATGTCACCAATTCTGTGTTTTTCTGTCAATATGGGGTGCTGTGTGTACATTAATGAGGAAAAAAAATGAACTGAATACTTTCCGTCCCCACTGTATGGCGAAAAATGGTGTACAGTATATATATATAAACTGTAAGAAAACAGTCTGTGAGAAGTGATCCTATGCAAAGGAGGAGTGTTGTGCAATTAGGTGAATCTTCAATGGTCCCCACTTTCAGCCGTCTCACCCTATTGTGCTTGCACTCACCGGAGCGCCCCATCCCTGCAGGGGTAACAGGCGTAGTGGATGTATTCCAATGATGTTGGCCCCCTCTAGCAAGAGGTGTGCCCTCGAATCCTTGCTGCTGTATTCCACCTCTCCGGATGCGGCATCAAGGATCTCCACCGACAGGCATTCCCATATATAAGGTAAAAGGATGAGCCTTATAGTGTGAATCCGTGGACCCAAAATTATGCTTTATTAAAATTTAGTTCTAATATAAAGTTTAAAAGGAGCTGTTGTGCTCCGTTCTGAAAAACACAAAGTTACTTCCGCGATCGCCGGCGTGGTGAGGGCTTGCGTTCCACAGCCAGGCTGAGAGAAACCGGAAGTACAGACAAGGAAATGACTTATGCCGCGTACACACGGTCGGACTTTGCAGCTACAAAAGTCGGACAGTCTGTCCGACATACTTCCGGCGTACCTTCGGCGGACTTGGGGCAGACTTTCTTACGAACGGACTTGCCCACACACGACCACACAAAAGTACGCCAGTTTAGTACGCTGTGACGTACACCAAGTCCGACGAGACTATAAAACGGAAGTTCAATAGCCCGTACGACACCCTTTGGGCTCCTTCTGCTAATCTCGTGTTTATCTCGTGTTAGTAGAAGTTTGGTGAGAGACGATTCGCGCTTGTGAGACTCGTATTTTTCAGTTCGTTTTAACTGTTGTTCAGTCTGTGCTTGTGAGGTTTGTATCTGCTTTTCAGTGCGTTTGGTCAGTTGGCATTGAGAAATCTTTGTTTTATTGGCCGCTCGTTCCTGATTTTCAGGTCGTTCTTCACAGGCCTTGCTGTTCTTCAGTGCGTTCTGTTTAGTGCGTTCTGACCAGCCGACCGTTTTGAAGCCATGTTACCTGTACGTACTCGTCGTAGAGCTCGTGCATTGTATGTGCTTGGTGCTGTAGTTTATTCTTCAGCCCAAGACCAGTCCATGAACAGGGCGAGGAGGAGTTCATGGACCAAGAATTGGTTGCTTCAGCGTGACCAGTTCTGTCACATGCCTTTGCTCCGTGAGATCCGTGAGAATAATCCTGAGGATTTCAGGAACTTTCTCCGGATGACGGACCCCGTTTTTGATCGTTTGGTGGCTTTGCTGACCCCCTATATCAGCAGGCAGGATACCTGCATGAGGCAAGCCATCACTCCGGAGCAGAGGCTGGTCGCTACCTTGCGGTATTTGGCCACAGGGAGAAGCCTGCAGGACCTTAAGTTCTCGACAGGCATCTCCCCCCAGGCTCTGGGGATCATTATCCCAGAGACCTGTTCTGCCATCATACAGGTCCTGCAGAAGGACTATATTAAGGTAAGCTATTTTTAGTTTATTAGCATCACATGTTCTTTTATGTAATCTTTGATAAAGTAATGTATTTCTTGCTTCAAACACTACTTCCCATCATTGCAATATAGTGTGAATGTCCCCTTTTTATCCTCACACATGCTGGGATTTTTTCCTGTTATTTTTTGTCATGCATGTATAGTTTCCTTCAATAACCTTCCCAGCATGAAGTGATGGGAACATATCCACCTAGTCTACTCATTTTGAATGTATTTTGTTGGAGTGTATTTAGTGTGCTTAGAATTAGCAATTAGCTAGATTTCACAACCCCCCCCCCCACCTGAACTCACTCCAAATAGTGTGCTGCTAATTAGCAATTAGCTAGATTTCACAACCCCCCCACCCCCACCTGAACTCACTCCAAATAGTGTGCTGCTAATTAGCAATTAGCTAGATTTCACAACCCCCCCCCCCCCCACCTGAACTCACTCCAAATAGTGTGCTGCTAATTAGCAATTAGCTAGATTTCACAACCCCCCCACCCCCACCCTCGTTAAAATTTGCTTGAATGTTCTGTGGTGTTGATTTGTCTAAAGCAAATCTATGTTGCACTTTGCAAAATGCATGTGCACTCTACAAGTGCATTTGTTCCAGTGCTTTAGTAAATGAGCAGAAGCTCTGCTGATTTCCATCATCAAATCATATGCAAGCCTCAAAGTGTTTTCATTAATTGCCCTTGCATGTGATTGTGTACTGTTTGCAACATGAATGCCTTTTGACATTACCTCATTTACTGTAAGCTGGTTTGCAACTGCACCTGCAGAGTGCGACAACTGCAGTCTTGTAGCCTTTGTTATCCCTAAATTCCTGCGTGTTGTTAAAGTAATTTTTTTTTGGGATTTCACAACCCCCTAAAATGTAATCAATGTTCTATCAGAGGGGGTGAGCAATCTGATAAGTGTGCCTTTTTCCATATTAGTTATTCCAGAAGAATTAAATTATTGAATGTTATACTGATGCTGGGGAATAATGTTTTTAATTGTCTAATTTTCTTGCAATGTTAGCTTCCAAATTAATTGATTTTGGTTTTCTTGTTTGATTCCCCAGTTTCCTTCAACGCCACAGGAATGGCAGACTGTGGCATCCCATTTTGCAAGCCGTTGGGACTTTCCCAATTGTGGAGGGGCTATAGATGGGAAACATGTCCACATTGTGCCACCACCCCATTCGGGGTCATATTATTTTAATTATAAGGGGTTCCACAGTATTGTTTTAATGGCGGTGGTGTCGGCACACTATGATTTTTTATATGTGGACGTGGGGAAGAATGGCCGGATGTCGGATGGAGGAGTATTTGCCCAGACGGAGTTCTGCCAGCGTCTCCAGAGTGGTGGCCTGGGATTGCCACCTGATGAGGATAACGTGGAAGGACTCCCCTTTGTCTTCATTGCCGATGAAGCCTTCGCTCTGAGCAAGCACCTCATGAGGCCATTCCCCCAAAGAACCCTCACCCCGGAGAGGAGGGTTTTTAATTACCGGCTGGCCAGAGCTAGAAGAGTGGTTGAGAATGCGTTTGGAATTCTGGCCAGCCGGTTCCGCCTGTTTCAAACAGCCATTAATTTGGCGGAATACAAACTTAATTTTATAATTTTATCATGCTGCATTCTGCACAACTTTTTAAATAAGCATTCTGCCAATTATATAGGCACAGTTGGGCCTGAGGCCGGACAAATAGAAGCCAACCTTACAGGCCTGGATACTGTCCGTACTGGCTTGGCCCCCCAAAGTTCCCGTCAGGTTAGACAGCAATATGTTGATTATTTTATGGGTAGGGGGGCCATTGCAATGGGCCAGGATATATAATTTTTTTTACAATAAAAAAAATATTTCTGAAATCTGGCATTATATTTATTGCTTGCCTTTCTTTTGGGCTGTCTCCTAGGTTATGGTCGAGCAGTTGTAGTGCCAACTGTATTAGAATTTTAAAAATGTATAAATAAGCTCCATTGCCACTGTAAACAACTTTTTGACAATTATAACCAAACTGATACTGAGCCTTGAAATAACAAACCACACATTTGTTAAAATCCTATAAAAGGAGATGTTTTTATTAATGGTTGGTATGCATTCAGTTCTGCATTTAGTATAAAATGTTCCTAGACAAAAATATAATGGTATCTTAATGATGTAGCAAAATATAATTATATTGAAATATTTCTACCTAATCCACAAAAAAATATTTTGGGCTTTT